>OX365961.1:14359819-15654851 GCA_947247005.1 Spisula solida
AGTGCAATATGTATAATCATTAAATTAATATATTGGATCTGTGTCATTAGTATTTTATGTAAAATAACTGAATCAATATATCATGCCATTAGTATCTTATGTAAAATCAATGAATTTATTTATCATGTTATTAGTATTTTATTTAAAATCAATGCATTAATTTATAATAGTATTTTATTTCAATAATACATGTATGTATAGCAGAGACAATGGCGGCGTTTACATACATTTAATCTAATTAATACCGATACTAAAGTTCACTATTTATTCGAACAGCAAGCCAGAAAGACACAAAAGGTACAAGTAGCAGGACCTCATGTTCTTGCTGCACAGGAAGGTGCACACGAAGCTCACGATGATCCTACTCTACTAAGAACTGGCAGGTAAGTACGAATTCCTACATTCATAATGCATGCAAATATAAGCATTGCCAACTCGTAGATGATATTTGTAGATCATAGATAGTCAAAGCTTCACACATCGTTAAGACTAGTGCTGCTAAGCTCCGCTCATTGTAACGATTCTAATATATATATATTTTGTTCAATGTAGATACGGTTGCAAAACTCTGAAACTAGGAAATTAAGCTAGTAGTAAGCGAAAGTTTTAGATGTCATGGCTAGTTTACACCCATATTAACAAAGGTCATAGTGGTGGAAAGGTTCGAATTGTGCAAAAAGAAGCTGAGGTCTGCACATTGCCACCTTAACAACGCCTATATTACCAACTCGATACCATAAACGTTGTACATGTCTAACAGATTTATTCAAAATTAAATGTTTTCCATATTTTAGGTTATTCGGAGGCCTTATCGCCGACATCAAGAGGAAGGTTCCGTGGTATTTAAGTGATTTCAAGGATTGTCTTCACATTCAGTGTGTGGCGTCTACCATCTTCTTGTTCTTGGCTACATTAACACCAAACGTTACATTCGGTGGTCTGTTAGGTCAGGCAACTGATCAGTACATGGTAAGTCAGTGTAGTTATATCATTAGAATTTAATGTAAAATCAGTGAATTAATCTATCATGTCATTAGCATTTTAAGTAAAATCAATGAATTAATATATCATGTCATTAGTATTTTATGTAAAATCAATGCATTAATCTATCATGTCGTTAGTATTTTATGTAAAATCAATGAATTAATCTATCATGTCATTAGCATTTTATGTAAAATCAATGAATTAATCTATCATGTCATTAGCATTTTATGTAAAATCAATGAATTAATATATCATGTAATCTATCATGGCATTAGCATTTTATGTAAAATCAATAAATTAATCTATTATGTCATTGGCATTTTATGTAAAATCAATGAATTAATATATCATGCCGTTAGTATTTTATGTAAAATCAATAAATTAATCTATCATGCCGCTAGTATTTTATGTAAAATCAATGAATTAATATATCATGTCATTAGCATTTTATGTAAAATCAATGAATTAATCTATCATGTTATTAGTACTTCATGTAAAATCAATGAATTAATCTATCATCGCATTAGCATTTTATGTAAAATCAATGAATTCATCTATCATGTCATAAGTATTTTATGTGAAATCAATGAATTAATCTATCATGTCATTGGCATTTTATGTAAAATCAATGAATTAATCTATCACGTCATTAGCATTATATGTAAAATAAATGAATTAATCTATCATGTCATTAGCATTTTATGTAAAATCAATAAATTAATCTATCATATCATTAGCATTTTATGTAAAATCAATGAATTAATCTATCATGTCATTAGTTTTTTATGTAAAATCAATAAATTAATCTATCATGTCATTGGCATTTTATGTAAAATCATTGAATTAATATATCATGTCATTAGTATTTTATGTAAAAACAATGAATTAATCTATCATGTCGTTAGTATTTTATGTAAAATCAATAAATTAATCTATCATGGCATTAGCATTTTATGTAAAATCAATGAATTAATCTATCATGGCATTAGCATTTTATGTAAAATCAATGAATTAATATATCATATCATTAGCATTTTATGTAAAATCAATAAATTAATCTATCATGCCGTTAGTATTTTATGTAAAATCAATGAAATAATCTATCATGCCGTAAGCATTTTATGTAAAATCAATGAATTAATCTATCATGCCGTTAGCATTTGCAATTACCCCTTTATAGTTAGTTATACTAGTATGCTTATTTAAGAAACCATGCATTGTATTATTTATTGAGACAGGCAGTATAATTTATGTAAAGGCTTACTTGAAAAATCCATTTTTGGGAATGTGGATGGCACGGTCTGTGTCTGTCTCCTATGTGGGTGGCGAGACACTCCTACTGTATGACACCCAAGTGTGTGAATGTACATTATTTAATATGTACCAAAGACAAATCCATACATGTATTCTAAACCATATCAAAATGTTATTAGAAAACTAAAATGTAACATTGTGTGTTGTTTGTGGCTTTGCTTTCTTGATTGTCATCCTTATTATGTAGTCCAGTCAATAAAATTAGTATTACATCTACTATGTTGATTCAGGGAGTGCTTTCTCTCAGTTGCTATTGTTAGTATTATGTAATCCAGTGCATTAGTTTAGTATTACTTTGCTCTTTCAGAGAACAATGGAGTACATCCTCTCAGCTGGTATTGTTGATATTCTGCATTCTAGTCTATTTGTTTAGTTTCACTTTGTTCTTTCAGGGAACAATGGAGTGCATTCTCTCAGCTGCTATTGTTGGTATACTATTTGCCTTGTTCTCAGGACAACCGCTAAACATTCTAGGAAGTACAGGTCCTATGTTGGTGTTAGAAATGATCCTGTACAACTTCTGCAAGTAAGTCAAAAAAATAAATTCGTTTAGTCGTAGGTACTTCAGGGTTATAGAGGTCTTTTCATTAATGTACGGCTCGCGAAGGCAAATAATATGACTGTTCCTTTATACGACATTCCGAACCCATTAGTGGACCGAATGACAGGCGGATGGGGTCAAACGACGAGGCAGTCTCTATTCTACACTCGCGTCTATTTGGTATCTTCCTGGAGTAATAAGTCGTATAGAGAACGAGTTACAAAGGGAACCTGTTTTTGTGGTTTTCCCGGGTTTATCATTCCTCTTCATATGAATGACTGTATATTGCCTTATTTATTTTTACGTATCGACAATTTCGCTCGTATAATTACAAACATGTATTTTTTTGGGGGGGATTCATTTATTCTTGTATCAAAAGTACCTTATATACATGTATTATAACAAAGACAATGCTTACGAAGCAAAGACGGATGTTTTGATATTTTGCTCCTCGTGGTAGCCGAAAATGTCGCCAGTCATTACGAGGTGTGGCTTCAATGTTATTGGTACATCATTTATAGGATGTTGAAAGCTGAGAACTTAACTTGACACGTTTATGAATAATATACTAATGTTTTCAGGGACGGTGGTTACGACTTCTTACCTCTGCGGTGCTGGATTGGTTTATGGACTACCTTTCTGTTGCTTATTGTAGTTGCCTTTGATCTAAGTGCCTTAGTCAGATACATTACTCGGTTCACAGAGGAAAGTTTCGCCTGCTTGATTGCTCTTATCTTTATCTACGAAGCTTTCAAGAAACAGTTCCACATCATTGATCACTATGGAATCAATCCCCATCCAGAAATTCCTATTCCCACTGAGTGCATGTGCTTTGCTCCAAACGACACAATGTCTAATGACACGATGACGTCAGTGATGATGTCAAAGGTTACTGATGCACCAGGCGAAATAATAATGATGGGTACAAGCGTCGCATACGATACATTCAGCAACTTCAGTCTTCCAGGCAATTTAACGTGGGGCGATTTGAACAAAGACGATTGCCTCATGTACAATGGTACCCTAGAAGGTCCCGGATGTGCGGAATCCCATTATTACCCTGACGTGTTCTTCCTGTCCGTGTTGTTGTTCCTTGGTACATATTCCATTGCGATGGGTCTGAAAGACTTCAAAACAAGCGCATATTTTCCAACATTCGTACGTATTCACTTTCATGTGGGTCATATTTTCCAAAGTTAGCATTAGTTGGAACAGCAGTTGTTTATCTGATGCTTAGAATAAATAAAACAGATCTTGCTTGCTCATTAAGATATTATATATCGCCAATAGAAATATGTAGGCCTGCTATAAGCATGTCGTGATTAACTTAATAATCATTGGAATATATTTCCGCTTTGTATGAGCTAAATGCCATTAAAATTAATGAATAAATGTTTACCAGTTATTAACACACAACCATAAATCCACGATAGTTAAAATATTTATTTCTCGTAGCAGCTAAAGGAGACTCACCGATCACTCGGGATATGGCCACACTAGGTTGTTTAAGATATTTCCTAGTTCCGCGATGTAACATGAATGCATTCTACAAGTTTCACAATTTCAGGTTCGTCAAATCCTTGCTGATTTCGCTGTACTCATCTCTATCGTTTCCATGGTTGCTCTTGATATCCTGATTGGTGTCAAAACCCCCAAACTTGAAGTGCCAGAAAAGTTCCAGGTACATCTTCTTGTTTAATCGAACTTTATTACATCTGTTTTTCATCGATGATTAAACTACTGAAGCCACGTTTTATCTTTACTCACAAAAAAATAATAATAAGTCGGACAGTGAAGGCAGCACTCGACGTCACGAGCCGAGCACAGAACACATTCAAGGCACAATGCCCAACACAAAACCGAACGAGAAAGTGAACTGCTCAAATCCCAGCTGTCAAAAAGCTTAATTAACTAGTTTCAGCAATCAAAGAGTTGAATGTCCAAGCTGAATGACATCGTTTCAACTGTAAAACGGCCTAAATACCTTGTTTTAGCTATCTGAAGTCCTAAAATGTTAAAGAATAACTGTAATAAAAAGCTGAATGCCATGGCAAACTATCAAAGGCACAGAGAAACGTCATGTGCCTAAAACAACCACTGAAGCAAAAAGTACATAGACGAAATCATGAATAAATTGTCATACAACAGTAGACGTCATGAATAAATGGCCATATAACAATAGAATCAACTACAAGTAATTTAATCTCAATAATGTCGACATGATTAAGGATACCCAAGCAAACACTGTATCACTATGACGACCCGCTTGTTTACCTTCCAGCCGACACGTTACCAAGATAGAGGATGGTTCATCAACCCAGTCAGTCCAAAGAACCCTTGGTGGACGGCCATTGCTGCAGTAGTACCTGCATTCCTTGCTCTTGTGTTGATCTTCATGGATCAACAAATTACAGCTGTCATTGTCAACCGAAAGGAAAACAAACTTCAAGTAAGTATGAACGTGGAATCTATTACATTACAATTACATAAATACCATATGCGAACCTAGGCGTCACGGCGTAAACAATACCACATATTTATGCGAACATAGGCATCAGGGGGTGAACTCCATTGACATATTTGGTGACACTTACTTACTAGTAGTCATATCTAAAAGTCGTCGTCAATCCGGACTGTCGATTTGGAAAATGCCCACGGACCTATCATATACTAACATGGTTTTATATGAATTACCAGACATTCAATACAAAATTCATATATTCATTGATAAAATTAAATGTTCATATACAGACAAGCGGGAATCCACTGTAAAAGCGTAAATCTGCATTCTCTTTTATACTTTTAGCTCAAAAGTAATTGACTTGTTTTTTATCAAATCTGTTCTTCGAATTACAGAAAGGAAACGGTTATCACTTGGACTTGTTAATTGTCGCTATATGTATTGCAATCTGTTCTTTGCTTGGTCTACCATGGTATGTCGCAGCCACAGTGTCCGCCATTGCTCACATTATGTCGTTAAAGAAGGAATCAGAAACTGCTGCTCCAGGAGAGAAACCAATGTTCTTGGGTTGCAGGTATGTACTGTTTGTGTTTTATATCTGGATGTTTGTTAAATGTCATTGTACATTATGGAATAGGAGCATTGTTTAGTTTTAGGAATTCGAAGTATCACCAACAGTCATTTGAATACGACGGCTCAGTAAGAGTTCCTGATACTGATCCAACTAGTTGTTGAGATGTTCTCTTGCACTTAGTCTAATACCCAGCAAAATCTCTATACCAGCAACTTTCAACGGCATTTGTTAGACATACTGTGTGAATGCATTTGATTTATATAAGCTTTTATGTCGTTTTCTGGGTTTTCAATAATAATCATGAATATATACTCCTAGTAGTTTGTATGTGTTTCATTTTCAAGACAAATATCTTTCATAGAGTATACTGGACATGCTATTATCTCATTGTCCGGTCTATCTGAACAATTATTTTTCATGCTATCCCTTATTTTTGTTACATTTGCTAAAGCAATTTGTTCGTGTGAAAAAATGACCATATAATTACAAAATACAACATAAATAGCTAATCAAATGTGCTTAAAACGTAGTTACGGTCCCCCTGGAAATAATATTATATAAATAACACATGGCTGCGAGGGTGATAGTAAATAATACCAACCCGAGAATAGTTATATCACCCGAGGCGAAGCCGAGGGTGATATGACTTTTCAAGGGTTGGTATTATTTACTGTCACCCAAGCAGCCATGTGTTATTTATTTTATTATACCGAAAAATATTACAACCATTTGGCAAAATAAAATATCAACAAATGTTAGCAGAACTCAGATTGCCGTTATGACAATTTTACATGTACTATCTCAGTCCGTATAAGTTTCTAATGATTTGATTCTATTTTTAGTAAATCGTATCAGTTTTAACTGTTGAAATTGACAAGATTTACTAAAAATAACATGTGAAATATACACAAATATATAAATAGCATACGGATACTCTCTAACAGGGTGTTTTCCGGACTCTAATAGTACAAATTTCTATAAATAGCCCAGCCTCGTTTTTACTAGTAGTGATCGAACAAAGTATCACATAGTGATCGAACAAAATATCACACGGAAGGTCTATGGGGAAAATACATTGAGAGGTCACGTGAGGTATAATAAATCTTTATAACGGTGGACTTTTGTTTTCCAGAGAACAACGTGTAACCGCTCTGTTGGTAGGAATCCTCAGTGGATGTGCTGTCTTCCTTACTGGAGTTTTGAAGGTATTGCTTACTTTTAGGTGCTCAGACAATGCATGTGTTTTCATAAGTTAACCATTAGACATTATATACACGGGTTTCCCATCGTAACCAGAATCATTACTGTAGATGCAAGTACCGTCTGTCTAGGGCATTCAGCTTTTTAATTGCTGAAACTATAGTTCATTCAACTTTTTGACAGCTGGAACATGGGCAGTTCATTTTTTCGTTCGGTTATGTATTGGACGTTGTGCCTTAAGTAAGTTTTTATATTTTCTCTGCTCGGCTGGTTAATTTGAGTGCTGCCTTTCCTGTTCGACTTAATATTATCTTTTTTAATTGCGTAGAATTTCACTTGTTTACTTATACTTGTACGTGTTTTGAAAACATTTATTTTACGCTTTATATCTCTTTTTTACAATGTACAGTAAAACCTCGTTATCTCGAGGACCCATCGGGACAAGCCAAATGCTCGAGTTAAGCCAGGTGCTCGAAATATCCGAAGTCAATGATGAATTGTTGTTATGACTAATTGTAGCTGTGTTTATATGAAAATGAGTTTGAAATTTGCTCGAATTAGGCCGGTTGCTCGAATAATCGCTGCTCGTATTACCGAGGTTTTACTGTATGTGTTTTGTTTGATTGCACTTGTACGAGTGAAATAGAATACAATGTACTTTTATGTCATTAAAAGTAATATACAAGGTCTGTACATTTTCCAAACGATAAAAAGGTTTATAAATCAGAATAATTTTTAATAATATTTCGTTTACATTGTACATAATTATTTATATACATGTATATATATTCTTACAGATGATTCCTATGCCTGTGTTATATGGAGTGTTCTTGTACATGGGTGTGGCCGCCTTGAGGGGTATGCAGGTAAGTCTGTGTCCTAGTATATCGACCATTTCTTTATAACGGTGTAAATCACACTTTAAGTTGTACTATTTCGTAATTCATACGAGAAAGGAGGTCCGACCCACTTTTTATCGTGCTTCTCATTTCATGAAATAAATTATGTTAATCCTTCCTAGTGTAAGTATGTCCTATCTGACCATTTGAGTTCAGGCTATTGCATCATTCATCTAATACTTGTATCCTTTCTTTTAGTTCATGGATCGTCTTGGTTTATTGTTGATGCCAGCCAAATATCAACCAGATTTACCCTACTTGCGTCATGTAAAGATCAACAGAGTGCATCTGTTTACAGTTCTACAAATCATTTGTTTAGCAGTGCTATGGGTGATAAAGATGGTTAAATCTATCTCCATTGCTTTCCCAGTCATGGTGAGGTTTTAATAACACGTGTTTTGTCGTTATTGTACCATTACATTTGTAATCACCGCATGTTTCTGTAAATACCAAATAAGGGATACTTTATCTTCTAAATAACGACGCTTCTTATCTATACTTATAAAACAACTTAAACTCGCCTTTGGAAAATGTCATACAAATACATAATAACATTATTTTTCCAAATCAATATGTTATATAACAGGCGGAAAGCTGTCCCTAGTGTTCATTGAGGCACCTAATGCAGGAGTTTACACATGTGGGTTAATAGTATTTCGAATGATAATTATTTTCCTATTTTTATCATTCATTTTAGAAAGGGCTGCCTCTATACAAAATATAATAAATAAGTCTCATGTTCAAATGGCTTGTATGCAACTGTTACCTCGGGTCCTTATGTGGAGACACTGTATTATGGATGTTGCATTACCCGGAAAAAAATAATCCTTGATAAAAATAGCTTTTGAAGGCGAAATAAAACCATACAATAGTATATGGTACTACCTCACAGGATAAGCACATCGTGATGAGGATGCGCTGTCAAGAGAATATGATGTTCACTATAATAACCATACAATAGTACATGGTACTACCTCACCGGATTAGCAAAACTTGGCGAGGATGTTCTGTCTAGAGCATATGACATTCACAAATCAAACCTGAACTTTGTTTTGTTCTCTCTATAGGTTGTCGGTACCTGTTTTGTACGTAAAGCAATGGACAAGATGTTTACTCAGTATGAACTGTCATACTTGGATGATTTGATGCCTGGTGATGATAAGAACGCAGAAGAAGACGAACTAGGTGAAGAGGTAAATGTTTTGTACAACTTTCTACAACTCACATTAATAACTCTTAATTCCATCCATCCAAATTCGAATTGGTATCAGAGAATAGATGTCATGTTCGTAATGCTGAGCTGTGTCATTGGAAAAGAAATATTTCACAATTTTGACTAAGTCTAAACGCTGAATGTTGGTTTCGCAATTTCTTATTCGTATTTAACAGTTGTATTTTCATATAGTTCCTGGAATCAGGTCATTTGCGTTTCGGATAATTCTTTACAATATGTGGGGTATGAATATGTGACTTCCCGATCGTAAAAGAAATATTTCACGCTTGGTTACCTACCCTTTTTTCGATCGTGTAATATTATAGCTTCCCCATTACTAATATATCTATGCCCCCTTAGATATGGTCATTTTACTATGTTCTTTTCTTTCTTTTCGTGCAATAAATGGTTATGAAAACTCTTCATATTCTATATATTTTTATGATGACATTTCCTCAATGTTGATGCGAAAAGTCTTGTGAAGGTCACATTTAAGTACTTACTGAATCCATTCGTGAAATGGTTTTCAATAAGATCTAAGCTTGTTAAAGATACTAACAGCACGGGAAAGAACACCAACACGGATGCTGATAGGAGGCAATTATCAGTTGTTTATTGGTGCCGTATGTATACTGGACTGTATACACCAAAATAAAAAAGTTAGCTTTGAGAATGTTTTTTGCCATTTTTATCTTTTTTTCGCAGAAACGGAAATGGCGAATAGCAGCGGAAACCGTGCTGAATAAAGCATGAATTATTCATACTGACTTTTGGCTTGTTTTAGCTCACAATTATACACATGTTTTTTTTCAAATACTGACTACTGGCATGTTTTGAGCTCGGATTATTTAATTTTCTTCTCAAATACTGACTACTGGCATGTTTTTAATTCAGATTATTTAATTTCCTCTCATTTACTGACTACTGGCATGTTTTTAGCTCGGATTATTAAATTTTCTTCTCTAATACTGACTACTAGCATGTTTTTTAGCTCGGATTATTTAATTTTCTTCTCATTTACTGACAGTAAGTGGCATGTTTTTAGCTCGGATTATTTAATTTTCTTCTCAAATACTGACTACTGGCATGTTTTTAGCTCGGCTTATTTAATTTTCTTCTCAAATTATGGTTGTGTTTTTCAGCAAGCTCTGATGGATGATGATATGGATAAAGATGAACGAGAAGTGATGATGGACATGAAGATGAAGCATACTGTTGGTGATAAATTCAGCGGTTATCTCGCTGTTCCCAACAGTGACAGTGTCAATATTACAGAAGAAATGAGCAAAACTGGAATTTGGATGCAAGTGAGACGGGATTCTATACCTGTCATTACCGATACGTTAAACAACTCGTCACAACCAAAGTAAGTATTAGACGTCATATTGTAATAAATTAATCCTCCCCATACTGACGTCAACCATAATAGTGGTGATGATATACGGTATATACTGGTACATGTGCGTGGTCTTGTATTCAATGAAATAATTTCATACCCGATGATCAGATTGATTTTTAAACCAAATGGGGATGGGTTTGTAAATGTTTTAAACACATTGCTCGTGCGTATTGCACGTAATATTGTAACTATATGAGTGGATTTCGCGCAAGTAGAAATTGAGTATTTTTTATTATAATGAGATTATTTGTGATTACAAGACCTAAACATGCTGGAAGATGTAGATTACTCAAAAGTTTTAGAATGGATTTAGCTAGATGCAGCTTTCAAATGTTTTCAATCGTGTGTGAGTAGAAAACACGTAGATTATGTACACATGTTTATACACCTCACTAGTGGTAGCACTTATCTTTTTGCTTTGATTTCTACAAGGTTATTTTAGGGAAGGGGGCTAAAGGTCACTAGACTTGCTTCTTTCATGACAGTTCATGGGTTTTAAAGAGATCTACACATTATTGATACTTTTTAAGCATGTATGGCCGCCAATCGATTGTTTTACATAAAATAAAAAAATAACTACAATGTTGAGCGCAACTAATCTTTATTGGATAGATGGCACAAGTGATGTTAACATGATTGTAGTAGTCAAAGAGAACCAAGAGTAGTATTTAACTTTTGAAATATCAGGATCATTTTATATCCTTAGTTCTGGAAATACTTGAACATAGCTAAAGGTCTTTGTTTACTAGTACATGTTTTTTGAATTACAACAATATGGTGTCGGTCATTAAAACGGATGTACACTTTATTGGATATTATTTTGCATGAACAGTATAAGGTAATATAATGGGTCAAGTTTGCATGGCATTACGTGACGTCATATGTGTTTTATTCGTGACGTAATCGTTACATCATCATATCACTTTTTAACATATTTCACCATCATTTTCAGCCGCACTGCCATTTAGTAAGTTGCAGGAAAATCGATTTTGCAATGAAATGCTTGAAGTAAACAAAAACAAGTGTTCAGTTTTCCCTCAGAGTATCTTCTTTTTTACATGATATTCAGAACACCCAAAATGGTAGCGTTATGACCCAGCTAATAGTTCCCACATATTTACGTCCCTTGGTTTGAATGGTGAGCCAATAAAAAAACTCAAAAAGGGTATCAAGCAGTTACTTTAGGTATACAATGAAAGTCAGTCATTCGGTTGAAAAGTGCATAAATGGGGACAGTTTTAGGGAAAAGTGGTTGGCTTTTTAATTATAAATTAAATATATTCATAAAAACGCACACATGTCAAGAAAATAGACCTCGTTTTAAAGAGTTATTTCCCTTTTCATCGTTCCAGATTAAGCCTGTTGTTTATAATTGGATTGTTTCCCTTTATGTATGTTCCACCAATGCTAATCTGATTTGGTGATTACGATGGTCGACAATTTGAAACAAGCTTAGGGGATAAATATGATAACCCTGGAAACTATACATTGGCTGCATACATGGTTGGCTCAGTATCCATCGCTAAACTGTTCCGAATGTATGAAAAAATATTTTGTGAAGGTACCAAATTGCTTTTGTTTACTTAAAACATTTCCATGACTACAAAGTACACAAGAGTAACTTCTCTATTATAACCATGATGTTTTGTACAAATATGTTCGTCGATGTCAATTTGTCAACTGTTTAGCTGGTCTTAAATATTCTTAATGTGATTATGTCGATTATCTTTATTTATGCTTACCCAAACTGTATGTATAGTCCAGTCAGGATAAAAATCCAGTGACGCAGCGGTCGAGTCCACTATAACGGTGTAAAACCAATTATAATGGCTTAGACTGTACAAACAACAATAATTTCAATGCTAAACTAACATACTAAACTTCGCTCTACCTGTTTAGACCATGGTTGTGATTTTGTGCGTACACATAAACTGCAACGTCACTGTCACAATATCCTAACTGGACTATAGTGGGACTTCTACATGGTGTTATCCTGTGTATGTCTAGATCTACATTTATATATTCATGTGTCTATACGTCTCGGTAGTTTACATTAGTCACCGCGTAACTAACATTTTGTTATATTTTTAATGCTTGTCATTTTAGTCTTGTGATAAATGACCTATCTTGTCCGATACACTTTATATATACTATTATGTACTCGTATCTAGCGTTTGATGTATTTAATCCTAAAATCAATCGTCATTTTCTACAATAGCCTTTGATGTAATATGACACAAGCAAAGTAATTTGCATGATATATATATTTTGCTCTTGTCAAAATTATTGAAAAGGAAATTCGCCTTTTAGCTCCACTATTCGAAGCAGTTGGGGAAAGCTCTTGTTGCATTATTATGTTTACTTTATATAAATATTTTACTGTATGATAGTAGTCGAATGGCTTCTATCCGTTCTATGCCCTCCAATAATGCAACCATCCTCCATCACGCTCATCCCTACAGGTACGTTAAGTGGACAGAACTGGTGCACGTTGCAAATATACTTTAACGATAATATAAAGTCGGACAGGGGGGAAGGCAGCACTCATATTTTCAATAGATGAGCAAAAGTCAACAAACACACACATGATTACAGCACATTCTAGAAAAGGCTTAATCGATATATACGTATATAATTGTATAAAATTGTACATGTATATTCATATTTACTTGATACCATTTGTAATTGTGAAGATTAGGGGAGAATGTACAGAGATGTAGTTCAATTTATCCACCAAGTTCGTAAATTGCAAATACATTTAGGCCTGCCTATATCATCGCAATCATCGTAGCATATAGTCCTCTCATATACGAGTAATGTTTCTGATGCAAATACAATACCAGTATTCAAAGTCACTGTAGTCTCTTTTAAACGACAAATAAATGGTTATTATATTTGATAAAGACGTCAATGTTACAGTTCATGACGTCGGCTGGAGAACCTTTAGTAATGTCATATTTACATTTAGTTATGAATATTTATAAACGCCATTGACTGTGTCGTAATGCTTGGGAACCTTTTATCATGTCATATTAACATTTAGTTTATTTTACTTATAAACATGAATGCCACCAATAAAAAACCTTAGAGGAAATGTGTTACTTGAGCAATTTGTCCAAAAGTCAAATACTTTCATTATGCTTTAGCAAGTGCATTGCATCAAGGTGTTATAAATTTACTCCTTGCTTTTCTGCTTTGGAATGAAACATTTTGTAAAAGGAAGCATTATACATTGACAAATCGCTGTCTTTAATCTAGATAAGTGCATGCTACGTGCGGCTATTCTGATCTCACGTTTAATTTCACCAAATACGCTAAGTGAGAATGAGAAGTTAAAGCTTACATAACTCTTACATACTTTAAGTTTCTTCGATTTTGATTCCAAATAATTTCATGAGATTTTGATTCCAAACAATTTCATGAGATTGAATCCAAATATTTGGATTTTCCGTGCTTGTTATTTGGTTTTGACTAAGTGAACGTTGATATTCCCACTCTTTCAACTTTTGGTATTTTGATTCAAAGTACAGTCAGATCTCGATATAACGACACCCGATACATGTATACTGACAAAGTCATTATACTGACCTCAAATTTGGGGACAAAAGTATTAAAATGCTCTTTGTATCAATTCAGTATACCGACATATTCGTTATAACGACATTTTTCTTGGAAACAAACAGCGTCGTTGTATCGAGATCTGACTGTATTTTGACTTTCAGTATTTTGATGGTTCGTCTTGAATTTAAGTACTTTGATTAAGTTGTGGAATTTGCTTTGTATTGACCTTTTCATGAGTACTTTGAAATTTATTCTCTGAGCTTTCAGTACTTTGGTTTTGTTTATTTTTCAATAGTAGTACTAGATGCCGGAGTTTAGTACAATATCGACATTCTATGTAAGTCAGTGGTGAAAACTTAACAGGTGTTTGTTCCGTCAATATTGCATCTTTCACAACTTTAACACAATTCCTTTCTTTTATATATGCTTACTAATATAATTAACAATGACTGATTCACTTAATTGACTTAAATTCCAATGCAGTTTGTTATGTGTGATACCCTAAAATCACTCATTATATTCATGAATTTTGTAACATTACATTTTCGCAATTCGTGGTTTTAAAAACACTGGAAGGTGATTGTAATGTGTGATTGGGTTCATTTACATAATCATGGAACATTGGTCGCCTATAAATATAACTAAATTAAAAAGGCTTGATTTGAAACCCTGACTTGAGTGCAGTTTCAACGTTTATTGTTTGTATTTTTATGTCATCAAAATAATCGGACCTACTTGCCCTTAGAGAGTACCAATGTAAGATTACTTAAGTTTCCCTGATTCACTATGCTGAAGTGTGTTCTACTTTCACTATTGTGTGCTTGCATACTGATGTTTACCACTGTAGATGATTGAAAAAGACTCACAAGTTTGCCACTACACAATTTGATTCTATTTCAGAGTTACCGTAATATATAACCCTTCTCCTACACATCCAATAATATCCTGATAACAGATGAGCTGTAACCATTGCAGCTTTTTTGTGAAAAATATCAAGAATTGTCTCCCGTGATAGTCTGTTTTGTTCAGTCCATTTCAATATTTGAATTGTCTCCCCACCTAACTCATAATTGAAAATAATTTGTATTGATTGGCGTGGATTAACTCGAGCATGGGGTAATGATATGTTTCGACGTTTAACAAGCAATTTCAATATCCACCGCGTGTTATTAGTCATTCTGTTTGACCTGTAATTTTATATCCTTATGAAAGCCTTAATGTACATGAAGTATATAGTCATGTTTGCCTCCATGAAAGTATTTCAGGATATACCAAAATACAGGGTTCGCATGTTGCTGCACAGTTGTATTGTAAAATGAAGACACATTGTGAATGTCTTATTAAACTTTTGTCTTGGACATGTTACACAAATATTTTGATTTCTAAACGTATTTGCTTCAAATTAATCAGTGGTATTTCTTTCTTTTCAGACTAATAAATCGACGCAATAACTCTAAAACGAACTTCATGCTTGGTGGTGACGACATTCCGGAAGAAAATGAAGGTAGAGAAAGTAAAATTTGAATCCGGAAGTGATAAAAAGTGTATCGGACTCAATTATATACAATCTACGGAACCCTCATGCTAGAGATGTTCAGTAGTCATTTGAATTGTTTCAAAAACAGACTGAGCTATACACGCATTCACAATACTCTAAACAAATAGATACAGCGAAGAATTAAAACTTTGATGACATCATCGATGTGACGTGAATTCTGTTAACGGTGCTACGTGTTAGGTGAACTCTGAAAAAACACATGCAAACATGCTGTAATGATTCACGGTTGTTTTAGTTACATGTTTATTTGTAAATTTCGCCATGTACTTAGAAAGTGATCTTTACATAGAATTTATTAGAATTGCTTCACAGATCTTCTTCATATTGCCATTATGCCTCATTCGTTTCAGTTGTTATAACGTACGTTAGTCTGTTATAAACAGGCAAGATGTGATAAAATAGTTTATGTAAAAATATAGTATTCTAATATAATTTGATTAGTTTTTCCGGGTGTGCCTCCGTAGCTCAATGGTTAGCGCGCTTGCCGTCTATTCTGGCGATACGGGTGGAGGCACTGATATGCCTGCAATATCTCAGCAGAAAGCCGATTGGCAAGTAAAGGCTATGCTTGGCGTTCCAGAGACAAAGTTCGAGAAATGTTGTTTTCAATGTTTTTATTATATTAATCAGACCGCCATTACTTCTGAAAACATATCATGTCGTTACCAGCCTCGTTTTCACTCCGAGGAAGTACATGCATGTATTGCTTTCATTGCTACCACTTTTAAACTTAAAATTCAAATAATCCAAAAAGATTTTTTCATGGATCTATATCTAATGTTTAGTTGTTTTTTTAATTTGTGATATTATAATATGAATATATGATCTTATTCGTCGTCACTTTTATGAATGGTTATAGGTGGATAAGTATTTTAAACTCATATTATTTAGATTTATATTTTTCTTTCTTTCACACATGCAGGTATACATACTTTATGGCATATATCGTCCTTGGAATTTATTTCATTATTTACAAAATCTAATGCTAAAGGGGCCATAAGGGGACAAGGGAATCGTGTCTTAAAATTACCATGTTCATATCGTGTCATGAACGGGCAGCCCATATTAGTCTACGTGCATCGTGCATTATTACCTGCTAAATATTCGTTTATTTTGTACATTTTACATACCATGCAAGTTTGTGTGTGCTACTGTATCGTCATTGTGGTATGAATTATTCCATGGATACACTTGTGTTTACGCCAATGAATTGGTTAATAAAAACTTTAAAAATATATTGTGCTATAAATAGACTCGTGTAGTAAGTAAATGATTTAACTTCCGGTTTCCATTCTCATATATCAGACTAAATCCGTGTTGGGATATACTGTATTATTAGGATTTAATATGTATCTGTGGTATAATGATTGATCAGTGCATTTAGAAAAAATAGATCTATATATATATATGTAAAAGATTCCTCGTAATCGGTCATTACAGAATATGTTTGTATTTTATTGATTTATTTTAAATTTGTTGCATTTTTGCATCGTTCTGTAATTGGCTTAAATGTGCAATTTTTAAACGACACTCATGTTTGTGTGTGCTTGAACGCGAACACATTCTGATTGTCATCTAAAATGTTGCAAATTGGACACAAATTGATGTCAAAAATGTATGCCTATTTAGCAGAGAGATGTTTAAACACTACATATACGTTTGCTAACTCAGACATATCATTATATTTACAATACTTTGTATGTTATTATATACAGAATTATTATCAAAGAGATAAATAAAGAAACAAAAGAATGTATAAGTTACTTTGTTGTAATTGAATACCCCCCCCCCCCCCCCCCATCAAATCAGTAGAGGTGTATCCTTTGCTCTCTGACGAATCTATATGGTTTACCAACAATCGACGAAAGGAGCTAATAATGTGTAGATTGTCAATATGCTTAGTCAGCGTCGACGTTTCTTTGGGGATCTTCGACTGCCTGTCTCTTGTCTAACCGCTTCTGTATGGATCTGTATGCATTTGTTAGTAAATATATGCTTTGAGAATGAGCCAATCCCGATTACCCAAGGTTGCTCCTCGAGGGACACCACCCGGAAAAAGGAAATCGGATAATCAAAAAAAACATGACAAATAACATTGGTAACAGAACTCGTAGAGATGGGACTATCTCTGAGAGAAGCGTATACAATGGCCAAAAATAGACACAAGTGGCGAGAGACCATTGCAACCTTATGTGCTATCGGAGACGAAGAGGGGTAATCTAAAAATAACCTAACGTACATAACAGACAACTTTACTTTCTGGTTCAAACATTGTTCAATTTTAAAGAATGCACGTTCAAATAACAAAGTAATCGCGGCCCAAATTGTGACATGTAACTTAACCGAAAGTAGAAAATATACTAGTTAGCGTCGTGTTAAGACATTTGTATCACTTTGACAGGACGAGACAAATAGCACGCACTTGTAAGGAGAAAATGGAAAGAAGTAGAGAAAGAAGTCTCTTATTTGATTGCTTACGTCAAGTGATTCACAGTGACTTTGCACACGTGTGTTTGTCTGTCTACAGACGGTTATGCTTCACGTTCTCAAAAAGATAGTTGAGTCGGACAGGGAAGGCAGCACTCAAATTTACCAGCCGAGCATAGAGAACATAAAAACCATCACATACCACATTTACAAGGCACAATGCCCAACACATAACGGAACGAGAAAACGCAAAAGTCCCAGCTGTCAAAAGGCTTAAATAACTAGTTTCAGCAATAAAAAAGTTGAATGTCCCATCTGAATTACCTAGTTTCAAAAACAAACTGAGGTCAAGTTAATAAAAGTTCAATTGCACTGTGAACTTAGATAGTTAGACGGCTTCAGATCGTGTTGCCCTTATAAGTGTTCACGCTAAGTTCGTAGGTTAGTAATAATCAGTAGCACAAATGTACTTTTGATTTTAAGACCGGTAGATCAAAGGTAAAATTTCACCGGTCCTTAAATTAAATGACATGCTCCTTCCAGTACTGCTTATCGACATTCATGTCAGCTGGATAGCCCACTAGTATACACATTCAAGCTATTAACAGGTAGCATTTGAACCCTCATTTGTGAGAGTCAAGCCATTTGGACTTGTTAACCATAGCATTATACATAGAAACCCCAGTGTAAAAATGAAACACTAATGTGCTCATGTGGTAAGTAAGTAAGTAAAGTCTTTATTTTACGAGACTAACATATTTACACTAATGCAATCTTCCATGTGGCGTGTCATATCAGACAACATATACATGGAGACGGTTTCTCGTAGCAGTGGTATGTGACGCTGTTCTTGAAACACTAGTACAGTAGTAAATAGTGTCTTATAAATCGGGGGTCTCCTGCCTCCTTAAAGGAAGTATCACTATTCCTTTGGAGTTAGTTTCTCGTGGCAGTGGTATGTGACGCTGCTCTTGAAACACCCATGCATCCTGCCTCCTTAAAGGAAGTATCATTATTCCTTTGGAGTTAGTTTCTCGTGGCAGTGGTATGTGACGCTGCTCTTGAAACACCCATTTTAGGGGGTATTTGAAGGAGGATTTTAGCCTTAAACTTTAATATATATTTATATACATTTGTTGTTATGTTTGCATGCATGTATCTATGTAAAATTGTCTTAACCATGTCTTAAATGTGATTGTAAAGCACTTTTGAACGTGTAATTACATGATAAAAGTGCTATATAAATATGGTATAATAATACTAGTACTCCACCTGCCGCGTGACCTGCGCCATCTGTATATGCTTACTCGACACCTTAGAAAAGAAGTTCCGTGACAAGAAAAAGAGGACTACTTTCTTTATCGCTATGCCAGAGTTGCCAGAGTGGTAGTGTAGACAGTGGACTCAATGAAAAAAGAAAAGAAACCCCGACGCATACAAAAATAACCCCTTATATAGGAGAGATCACCGTATTCATATGAAAATGCCCACCAGCTATCTATTGGATGAATGAATAATAAAAACCTGTCATTTACCAATAGCTAGCTGGTGACACTAATCCCTTTGTATACAAACATGTCTCGTATATATAGGTCAAGAAAAGGACACTGGGTGGTATTTAATATTGATTTTTCCTGGCCTTAAGGATAAGGACAACCAATCAGATCACACCATATTAAACTCTTGGTCAGTAGCAGGTAATGTGATTGGCTATCATTGTTCTCAATTTAAATAAGATCAATATTGAATACCACCACAGGAGCATAACGCCTCCTTTGGCTCGAAAACTCCCCGTACCCGGAAACTGAAGATCCAAGGACAAAACAGTTCACAAAAGTGCGTAATAATTATAAATGCGATACTGGTCTGTATTTCATACATCAATACTGATTGAATTTGATATCTTAACATACTCTATAACCTCTTGTGCAACACAACACACTTATCCGAAAGGTAGTAGATCGTCTTGGTTGTCTGTCATTGTTATCTGCAATCCGACAAATGTTTGTTTACAGTTCTTAACAATACTCCTGCAATTCATTGATATGCATGACTCCCGTGGCGGAGTGATTGAAGTGTCCATCTAGGGAGTGGGGTTAGAACGTTCGTATCCAGAAAATAGTCTGTTCTGATATGTTCGGTCGGTGAGCCGTGTGCTAGGTGTTACTGTGTGCTTATTTGTCTTGTGTTTCTCCATAGTTCATTGGTTAGCGCGCTTGCCGTCTGATCTGGCGATCCGGGTTGAAATACGGATGGAGGCACTCATATGCTTGTCATATTTCAGCTGAAAGCTGACTGGCAAATTAAGGCTATGATCGGCATGTTGGTGACATTAAAGGATGGGTTGATATAGCAATAAATTAAAATGGTTTGAGGGGCCTGTCACATAGAAGGCAAGATGTTTGCGAACTACATGACTTCGCTCAAAAGCTCGTATCTCAGGGTTTTCAAACTTTTCAGGACAGACACATTATTTATTTAGATTATTTTTTCTTTTTAAAAGTCGAGTTTTACTTCATATGGCCCATGACATATCTGCGTTGGAGTTTTCAATCATATTTAGACTGTGGTAGGACTTGTGTTTACCTTCTTTCAGGAAAACACTATGTCAAAAGTTGTTGAACGCCTCAGTGTGTCAAAAGGAAGTATCCCTGTGACAAAAGGTAGTTACTATGATAAGGTTGTTTATGTACATGCATTTACCTGAAATATTGAGTCAAATTCGCGCCAAAAGTCGTATCTGACTCAGTTACCAAAATATAAACAGTCACGAGGTTTTAATTGTATTATATGACATATATCTAAGAAAATGAGTGGTTCAGAACTACAATAGTTTGTCAATGTGTAATGCACAATGCTCATGCTTCCCACTCCACAAAACGTCGTTTTCCCCTACTTTTGCCGAAACTATGTAATTCAGCTTTTTATTACTGTTATTATTTAACTTTTTAGGACTTCAGACAGCTAAAAGTCTAAATTCTGAAACTAGATATTTCAGCCGTTCAGCCGTTTTACTGTTGAGACTATGTCATTAGCTTGGGCATTCAGCTTTTTGATTGCTAAAACTAGTTCATTCAGCTGAGACTTAGGCAGTTCATTTTCTCGTTCGGTTATGTGTTGGGCATTGTACCGTGTAATGTTGGTATGTGATGTTTTTAAGTTTTCTGTGAACGACTGGTTAAGTTGAGTGCTGCCTTCCCTGTGCGACTTTCTAATATCTTTTTGATAAAAAAACCGGATACGAGGTTTTAACTGTCCAGTACTTGTTAGACTCGGAGGTATTTTATTGTGTGTTGAATTCTAAATTAATGATGGTTGTTGGTTAAATAAAAAGTGTTTAACTAAGCTTGTACTCTTAGTTTTGTACTGTAAAAAACCACTTTAGCGATCACGTAAGACCGTTGATATAATGACTGATATGGTTACACTCCGTGTTGGGCGGGATGCTGGTTTTACGTCATAAGTCAATTGGTCTGTCGTTCGTAATTGGCATAATAGATACTAGTAGCTGTAATCTTACCAAATCAATAATGTTGTTCTTAGTAGTTTCAAATCTGCAATATTTAGAGATTAAGTCATGATTAGCACAGTACAAATACTAGACAGACGTTCCGGATATGACACAAGTACTTGATCCCGGCAGTGTTTATATAACGTTATTAATGGCGCGTACAAGATAAGGAATCAGGAAAGAGGCATGGTCTAAACCTATCACGGACGGAATGGAATGCAAAACTACTGTGTTTACATAGATATCCAAGACTCTGCTGGCGACGGAATTTAAATGCTTGCAGATGGTTTCATTATCCAAAACAAATTTGACCCGAGGTAATTTGCCGTCAACAATAATAAATTACGACATTCGGATGAACTTAAAAACAAAGCTGCTGACGATTTCTTGCAGTCAGGAATAAAAACGACGTGTGCTATCGTACGTGCTTCTTTAATCATTTGAAACCGCTTCCGTAACACAGACATTTGTCTTTGAAAATGAACACCATGGGTCAACCGGACGTATTAGCTATAATTATTGCACGGCTTAATTTGACTGCCGCAGATTTGGAACAGGTTTGCAAACTTTCGGTTTGCAAAGGAGATGCGAAACCATTGAGTAATTTGTGTCAGAATAGATTCCCGGAAATGTTGGACCTTATCGAAATTGACGAACGTTTATCGCAATCAATTCCGGAAGAAAGTAAAATTATTTTAGTTGTCCTGTTTGTGTGCATTTTGGTGCTAGCAGTAGGTGGCAACACATTGGTCATTTTGACATTCCTATTCAACCATAGCATGCGATCGGTTACGAATGTGTTTATATTGTCATTGGCTGTGACCGACCTTTTGGTAGCGTGTACATGTATTCCACTAAATATAGGAGAAACGCTACACAATACATGGATATTTGGACGATTTGGGTGCAAGTTGTTACCATGTATTACCCAATTCTCTGTGGCTAACAGTGCTTTAACTCTGTGCTGTATTGCATTCGATCGATACTACGCTATAGTTCATCCACTGAAACTGAAGTTTCTACAGACTTTAACACGTGCAGCAATTCTTCAACTTGTCGTCTGCTTAATTTCGGCTGCAACTGCCATTCCTCAAGCGTTCTTCTATGATGTTAAAGATATAGCTGCGTGTGAAGAAAATAATGAGAAACCGAAATTGATGTGCTTCAGTACACACGAGACAACCACAACGCGTCGTATTTTAGACATTTGGATAAGCTGGTTCGTTACTTTGTTAGGCCCTTTTCTATTTATGTCCATCATCTACGCAATCGTCTGTTACAAACTATGGATACAGGGGCCAGTCGGTGCAATGTCAAAGAACAGTTATGACAGTCGATTAAAACTGAAACGCAGGGCTATAAAAATGTTGCTGACAGTTGTGTTCATTTTTGTAATCTGTTGGAGTCCATTTACTCTGTTCTTCGTCATTACCGATATAAATGACATACCAACTAGTACTACCACGTTAAATTGGCGCTCTTTTCTTCAGTGTTTGACCATGAGTAGTACATGTTGGAATCCGCTAGTTTACGCGTTCATGAATGAGAAATTCCGGAAGGCGTTCCGTTCGCTACTGACGTGTTGCAAAACTCAAGTACATCCGCTTCCGGTTAGAAACAATGAAATGCGCATGTCCTTGGAGAGCCGGAAAACTACAACACAACTAGAGACGCCAGCTCTACCAACCGGAAGTAGACAAACGTCGGAGACAAAGTTATGACGTAAAACAACCTGATCAAAGACAACTTTATAACTACGTCATAGCCGTGAACATAGTGTTTCCGCTTGTTACCATCTGTCGTGAGTGACTTATGCATGAACATAGGATAAATATAAAATGTGATTCATGAATCTGCATGCAGATGGTTTCGGTACTGATGTTAGGAACCACCAAATAGACTTGTGCTTTAGTTCAATTAAAGTGACGATGGCTTTACATAACTGATCAGAACAGAACAATAACTTTATTTGTATACACATTTCACAGATTTCAAAGTAGTAACATGTGAATAATATTTTTACAATGACATCGGTTATGTTGGAATTAAGATGGTAGAGGTCATACATTATTGTAATTTATGGGGAATGTATTTATATGACAACGAGCGAGAACAAAACATTGACATACGTGTAACTCTTATAACGTCATAAATTGTTCGATTCAAAGTCATAACATGCACTGGGTCTATTTCAATTTAGTCACAGATTGAGCTAAAACAATTATATCGTGATTTTTCCAACCTAACCAAGTATTGATGTAAAAGAAAGCCACTGGCGGTTGCTTTATGAAAGATTTGGTGCAAAAAAGCAATTTTATCCACTCTCGATGTCGCCCACTGGGTATTTTTTACTTGAAAAAGAGCGCTAAGTTTCCTTTCAACATGCTTTGTGAATTATGTAAATCACTCGTGATCGTTCAAACTACAGCGTAAACATCAGTGGGGTATTTGGTTTGGTTTTCGATTTGTTTTCATCAAATGCGAACAAATTTCAGGCAATTTAAGTAATAGAAGTGTTAATTCTATAGGGTATTAATACCCTATAGAATTTTTGATGTAAAAGTACTAGATAACTACAAAATGCCGAGGTTTCTCAAGTTATTCTAGATGTCAGTGTGGTTGTTTATGAGATATACAGGCAACTGTACCAAAATTATGCGAATATTTAACAACTTTATTTTATTTTTGCAATTTACCAATATGTGAGACAGTCCCTTTTTCAGTGTATAAACGGGATTCAGTTTAGCAAACAACATTAAAGGTGTACATGTATATGTACATGTATTAATTGCCACTATTTCCAGACAATCAACTGGTTCTTTCAGGAATCTGAGTGTACTAGTGCAACCTTTCTTATACCGCACCCTTACGGTAGTATGTCCACCACACTAGTGCAGTGAGAAGGTGATAATGGTAAACGTTCCCGCTGCCACCACAAGATTTACTTGAATCTCAAAGACATTATCTTCTCACCATTTGGGTAGCTTGTGTATTTAGTGGTTTCTTAACTACTGATTTGTTGCAACACACTACCCGTTTATCCGAATCGTATTCTCATTTCAGTAATTAGTAATACAAATGTGGTTTAGTTGTGTGGGGGTTTTCTTTTCAACATAATTGTTGGATTATAGTTTTAAAAAATGAAAATAAAGGCACTTAGTGGGCTTTACGTGACTGATCGCATTTTATTAATTTTTAAAGAGGCGTGCCCAGAAACTGAAGTGTCTTGGTTTGCATGGCGCTTATCACTTGTAAAACCAACTATTACCGAAAAGTCAAAGAAGAATTTGACTTAAAAATTTACACTTTAACACGCGCTTCGATATTTTGTATATCGATTTGAATAAAAGGCTGTCAGCGTTTTATTGTATATCGATTTGAATAAAAGGCTGTCAGCGCTTTATGACGTCAACGATATTTAGTTATTCTTGAAATTTTTTTTTTAAACTAGCGGTATATTTCGTAACATTTTTACAGGGTTTCCATTATTTGTCTTAGATATTAGAATATTACCAATTTGATTGCTATTCGAGACACTTCAGAGCCAGGGCATGCCCCTTTTAAGCAAATACGTTCAGCATATTTAAAACACAGCATGATTCGCATCAAACATGTATCATGCATAAAGTTTCACCTTTATTATGGTGTAAAGAAATATGTATAATTAAATTGAATGAATAATAAACATATAACAGGTAGGGCCGTGGAATTCGAACACATTGAAAATATAATTTCCCTTTGTCGTTTTCATTGAATGCACCTCAGTGATTGACTGGACACTGTGATAATACATTCATTGCATAAATATTTAACTAGTGGATCAATTTCGATGAATTGTTCATGGAGGTAGTTTTTACATTGTTTATGAATGTTATAACATGATGAAGATATAGAAAACCAATTCTTGTGTTTGATACCATGAAAACCTGACCACTTTAGTACAAATGTACGTTTCTAAGATAACATAAATCTTATATATTGTACTCGTTATCAATGATACAGTTACCCGTAGCTGAACACACATATTATACGAACGTCAGCATGCGAATGAAGAAGTTTGCTACAATGTATTAGATGGCATATTTCTGATAAAACTGTTGCTGATTGTATGTAATAACATTTGTACATATATTACCATTTATATACAAATATCATCTGTGGAATAAACATGGTCTGTAGTTTGCGTCTCGTACTAATTCAGTTAGTTAACTAGCGAATCATACATTATTATTACGTTTATATACAATGCACATAGTTCCCGAACGTCTAAACACGAAAATACGATCGTGAAACCTGAAAATACGATGGTGAAACCTGATGGTGAAACCTGAAAATTCGATGGTGAAACTTGATGGTGAAACCTGAAAATTCGATGGTGAAACTTGATGGTGAAACCTGAAAATTCGATGGTGAAACTTGATGGTGAAACCTGAAAATTCGATGGTGAAACTTGATGGTGAAACCTGAAAATTCGATGGTGAAACTTGATGGTGAAACCTGAAAATACGATGGTGAAACCTGGAGGTAAGATGGAGAAAACACGAAAGTACGCATGATGAAAACGCCAAAGAATACTCTAGAATGCAACCGATAAGTACTGCATTTCCAATACGATATGATATTTTTAAGGAAGTATCGCGAGCGGCGAGACTTGTACGAGATGTTCTCAAAGCCGCAATTTGTCGCTATTTGCCGCCATCTTGGATTCTTTATAATTATGATCTTTGAAAACACGATAGTATATATAGCACTTTTATCATGCAACTAGATAGTATGCGTTCAAACAATTTGAAATGGATAAAAGCATGCTTGCTTGACAAATAAATTAAGAAATAAAAATCTGTTCGCGTATTTTGTCGGTGAATAAAACATGGGCAGGATGCGGAAAAATTAAATCACGAGTGCGTAGCACGAGTGATTTAATTTTCCGCATCCGAACGAGTGCCCGTGTTTTATTCACCGACAAAATACAAGAACAGAGTTTTTATTTCGATTCTAAACACGATAATATCCCGCACTATTTAACTGTGCGCATTCCATTTTGACCAATTTGACATTTAACATAATTCCACGCTGAAATTGAGTGGCTTATGAGCTGGTACAATTACCTCCCTCGTTAATGAAAACGACCTTCGTAATTTTCTGAATTAAATAGCACATTTTAAACATTGAAACAATTTTAATTACATGAGTAGATAGTGTATATCAAAAATATAAATGAATTGATAATCAGAAGTTTTCATGAAACTTAGTTTCGAGACTATATTGGAGTTTCTAAAAATAGATGCCTCATAGCTGTAACACTGGATTCTCGTGCAACTCGCCTTGTTGGCGACTCTTGGAAGTTTTTACGATAAAGTTTACGTTCATTCATTCATAAATATGTCACGTGGTACGGGGCGTAAATAGTAACAGCCAATTTGATAGGTATGTTTTATGGGGGTAATAAAACATGCTCTTGTCTGCTCTTTGTTTAATTGATTAATCCGCAGATCGTGTTAGAATAATCAATAGAGCATATACAAGCATGGATAAATGCAATTGAATTTCCAAGATCCATGGTTATCTACAATTGATTCATGAATGAAGGGAAAATATACATTTAAACAAGATGTTTTTAAAACGCAAATGTCCCTATGGTAGCCCAATAATTAAAAAAGATGAAGGTCACAGTGTAGCTGTACACGTCTAGCGATTTAACATAGCACCACAGAAATAAGTCGCAAGGATGTCGATCCGGGTTGTGTACGGGCCATGTCACACTACATTGGTATATATTTCCTGGAAATTACTTTGTCACCAAGTGTCTCATGTAACCCATCGTGTGGCAATGAATGGCATTCCTTACAATGGCCATGCATCATTCAAAACAATAAATCCCCTGCGGCGTTCAGGAATGAACTTGTTTAACAAAGGCAAGTAACGCATTGAGTTTACTTCTTACTACTGGGCTATCTGAATAGCCAGTGTACATCGCCTAAAGCCGGCTCGCGCACAGCATGGAAGGGTAAACCCATGTTCTGTATTTGAGAATTGGATTAATCGTGGGGATTATATTTCGTGGTAGAGTTTAACAACGAAATCAACGAAAATTCAACTCCCTCGAAAAATAATGATTTTACAGTATTCTGTTTCTCAGGTTGACAATACTCATATCAACCTCACGCTGTCATATGACAGTTACATAATGTTATATTGAGAAATCACTGACTTGTACATATTTGATCATTCCATTGCTCTGAGAAATATTCTCCAGCCTAAAATTAATCTAAACTATGTGTAGAGTGATCAATACTTGTAATGGCGTTTCAAGTTAGGTCATTATATATATATATATAATGAATAGGCTATATTTTTATCACTATTCTACAGATGATATTTTAGGAATATATACTTTCTGGATTGGTCCTACAGTAGATTCACCGTGTTCGCTTGAAACGCTCGATAGGACTGTGATAATATGTACGCGTTCACGTTGCATATTTTTACTGATTATTCCACAACTGAGCTACAGTATGCCTTCACTATCGATTATTTGATTTCATACATACAGACTCTAATAGTGCCTGTGTTCTCAATACAAAATGGTCGAATTCTATATTGGTTGTCAGACTCTGTGAAAACGTCAAGAAGTAGTGACATAAAAAATGGATATCAAAGCTATTGGAGTTTTGGTCGCTGTATATTTGGTGATGGTAGACATTTCGGACGCAGGTAAATGTAAGTTTGAGCTATTTTTAGACCTATACTATATGTCCGATGCGAGAGTATTCGTGTATTTGTAGTATGTTCCCGTGTTATACTCTATGTATAATCACCATGGCTTACCATACACCGGATAAAGCTGTCACCAGTAAGTAGGAAACAATTGGGAACGGACGGTTGCTGGTGGCAGGGCATACCAAAATCGTTAGCACGGTATACTGGGGAAGCTCCCATGCTCGATGCTCACTGAGCAGAATATGAGCTAGGTTACTGTTCTATGTAACTGATGGTTGGCCCAGTGTCATGATGATGTGACTGGGTAGTATCCATGACTGAACTACTGTTGATCAGTGGGAATACGAGGAAACAAGTTGCTGTTTCACTGTGGGTCATCATACACCGGAAATATTCCCTCAGATCAGCGAGTAGATCACTGTTTCACTGTGGGTCATCATACTCTTCGGTGAGTAATAAAATATCGCTATTTCACTATGCCTCACCATACACCGGAAATATTCCCACAGATCAGCGATTAGAACAATATATCACTGTTTCACTGACTGTCACCATACACCGGAAATATCCCCCTCGGTCAGTATTACAATATATCACTGTTTCACTGTGGGTCACCATACACCGGAAATATCCCCTCGGTCAGTAGTTCAATATATCACTGTTTCACTGTACACCACCATACACCAGAAAAATCCCCTTGCTCAGTAGATCAATATACCACTGTTCCACTGTGAGTCACCATACACCGGAAATATCCCATCAGTGAGTAGATCAATATATCGCTGTTTCACTGTACGCCACCATTCACCGGAAATTTCCCCTCGGTCAGTAGTACAATATATCACTGTTTCACTGTGGGTCACCATACACCGGAAATATCCCCTCGGTCAGTAGTACAATATATCACTGTTTCACTGTACGCCACCATACACCAGAAAAATCCCCTTGCTCAGTAGATCAATATACCACTGTTCCACTGTGAGTGACCATACACCGGAAATATCCCATCAGTGAGTAGATCAATATATCGCTGTTTCACTGTACGCCACCATACACCGGAAATTTTCCCTCGGTCAGTAGTGCAATATAACACTGTTTCACAGTAGGTCGACATACACAGAGTATATATAATAAAGTGAGTAGTGACATTATCGCGTTTACTCTGTATGTCTCCAAAGCCGATAACCCTCTGTGGCATTATTGACTGTCCAGATTCCCAGTGATAAACTCTATTAAACAATCGCTAACGTATCTTACGAAATCTTAACGTAGCACGTGGAGGTCACCGGAAATGACGACATGAACATGTTAACAAAAAGCCACAATTTTGGGCCTGTTTTTGCACAGTTCCATTTCTCTAGCTTTATATTTCGAAAAGACGTGGTTTTCGTTTTTTATAAGTACATGTTTATGCATTACTTTTTTAAGAAAATGTTTCTTGTTTATTTAAAGTTTATTTACGTTGTGTAATTTAAGTTGGATAGTCTTTCTTTTGACTAATTTGATAGGATATCAGATATTTTAAGAAAGAATTTCAGAGTGGAAAGGAATTTAGGTCATACATGTACATGAATGATAAACTAGAAATTTATCTATCCCTAGTAATTATTTATATGCATATTTTTCTATCATTGTAGTACAAGTGACGGACGCTGTCTGTAATTCCACATATATCCTCTACAAGTATGATCATATAGTTCTGACATTTATGCCAGATGGCCCGTATGATGATGATGGCCATCCATTCAAGAATTGTGTCGTTACTATAATTAATAATAGTACGTCAATGCCACTTTGCATAAAAGATGAAGGAATGAGATCCTCATATTTTTATCGAAGGCTTTGTTCTAGAGTGTTCAACTACTACATCGGGTACCAAAGCCAATCATCCCTCCGTATGAAAAACGTACGTACTACTGCATAAAACACTTTGAAGTTTTAATTTGAAATATTCTTGTTGAAGGGTTCGATCATGTAATCCGCTATTCCACAAGAGTAATTCATGTCGATCACTGATAAGGACACAAGTTCTACTAAATATATAAATAATATACTAGTGTACTATATATAACTGATTGTCGGTTACAAATGCTATTAACTCGCACTCTCTCAATTTTTTCAGGGCTATTCGTGTTCCGATTTCGAAAAGAAACCAAAATGCACGAGTAACTCAAGAGTGTACGCAGTATTTGAAAATGTACTTTCCTATGCAATTTATCCAGTGAGTGTAAAACTGTACGTTAAGGAACGGGTTGGTAAGAAATCAGAAAATATAAAGATATGGTGTAAATGCATTTCTTTTTGAACACCTCTCGTAGATATACAATTCTGAAGCCATCTTTATTTTACTCCGTTGCATTAATAATAATATGTAACATTATGTTTTTGGTAAATTCCATCAGTCCATCTTACTAAATTTGTAAAATGTCTACAACGAAAATTTGTTTACATTTCTCTTGATTAGTAATTTTTTTTATATGATATTCTTCCGTTTTATCCATATACAGTAAAGTTCCGCTAATAAGACCACTTTCATAATTTTGAAATCATGCAGATTTTTGCCAGTTTAAGGTCCCAAAGTATTAAATTTAGATAAAAAAGGTCCGCTAATAAGACCGATTCGCTATTAAGACCACCTTTTTGACTGGTCTTATTAGCGGAACTTCACTGTACTGTTGTTTTTTTCAGTTAGCACGACCACTACAAGACCTACCACGACCGCGTATTGGTATAGCAATGATTTCGAAGATTATGACGATATTACAGGACCCGATTACGGGGGTATTATGATTAAAGCAGTGATTGGAATAGCCATTGTGGTGACACTGTTTTGTATATGTGGTGCATGTGTGAGACCTAAAAACAACTCAGGAAATACGGGTGTGTTATTTTATGCTCAAAAACGGAGGCATACAGGGTGATCCATTAATTCCGCACATTAGTAAATGCTTATAACTTCAACATCTTTAAAGCTATCATATTAAAGAAAACATGTAATTGCCGAGTAAATGTGAAAGTTTTGTTCTGATCTAAAACGGATATTCAACAATAGAATCCTTATCTAAAGCAGACGTTCAATGTGACAACCCATTTTCTCTGAAACTATTTTCAAACGTCACTTTAAAGTCTGTACATGACGCTGTTGCATACAGCTAGGTAACCAGTCTCTTTTCCCAACGAATCGAATGTTTCGTTTCTTTAGACAACAATGTTCCTTCTTGAAGGCACATTTGTATTTTGACACACTTTTCAAGTTTTCTTTTCACTAAAATCGAAGATTTTCCAAATGCACAATAATGTTTTATGATTCGAGTTTGGAAAAACTCAAATTTATGACGTCATCGATGACGTCATAATGTCACTTTGATGGCACAATGCCAAATACTTTTTTCATTTCAGCATAACTTTTTATTTATTACCTTTCCAACAATACCAAATTTATATGTGTAAGTAAAATAATAGTGAAGTTATAGGCATTTACTAATGTGCGGAATTAATGGATCACCCTGTATGTTCATGTAGTAGTTTGCATGTCTGAGATAAAGTGCATCATAAATATTGTTCGTTTGATCCAAACCATGTAATGTCAAGATATGGTTTAATTGATCTCAACAATTAAATTTAGTCGGATAATAAATACTTTATCCACTAAGTCACATACTCATACATGCAATATCTGCAAATTGAAGAAATGGATAAGAGATATAACAGTATGTCTAGCCAGGTCAGTCGCTTGTAGACAAACATTGCAATATCACAATATTGTATTTATCACGGATATATACTAATGTATTTCCGTGTATTTATATTGGTTTTAACATCTTAATTGGAGAAAAAGGGGCAATGAAAACCAATGCCTTATTCACTAAGCCACATACTAATACAAATAATATCTATAAAAATAAGACAGCCATTTAAAAGAGAAATTGCAATGTTTAAGTGCAAAATGTTATGTAAAAAAGTGACTGACCTGATTAATCGATTTATACTATATTAATTTTATGTCCACAATGTTATGAATACAGATGAATGACCCAAACGACGAAGTTTTATATTCATAAATTTAACCTCTGCAGAGCGACAACCTCAGGGGTCAATATTTCTGATTAATCTCTAAAAGAGCAATGATTTCTGACCAAAATGAAAGTTATTTGATGAAAATATCTCAAGAAATGACAAAGTTATGGTAACTTTAATCTGCTCTAAAGGATTTTCTCAATACAAACTAAGTTAATTATGGAAACAATGTCATTGAAGGCCTCTTGTTTGGCAAAAATGGTCGGCCGCATTTGATTTTCCTGATTTTTAAATTGGCTCTGTTGACACCTCTGTAACCTCTAAACAACAGCCAATATAGTCAGCTCCCAAAGGGCTTGCTGTACAGAGATTGTACAGTATAACATATATTGTGTTGAGGTCAGCTAAAAAGCATGCCTCTAATACTGCTGACCGGAATAACTTAACAGGGAAGTCTACATAATGATATTAAGGACACTATGGATGAAACAAAGCTTAAAGCTAATGATCTTTTCTTCACGGTTCTAACAGTATTTCTGCATTTATCAGGTACCACAAACCAGGATGAACGGTACTACCAACAACCTCTGCGTGACATCCATTCACCAAGAATGCCTTCGTACACCACTGACTCTCGTTCACAGAGAATGTCTAGTTACAACACTGATACTCATCCATCAAGAACGTCCACATACATCACTGACGCTCCTTCACCGAGAATGAATACGTACACCACTGACACTCCTTCACCGAGAATGAATACGTACACCACTGACACTCCTTCACCGAGAATGAATACGTACACCACTGACACTCCTTCACCAAGAATGAATACGTACACCACTGACCCTCCAACATGGAGAATGCCCAGGTACACCACTGACACTCCTTCACCGAGAATGACCACGTACACCACTGACACTCCTTCACCGAGATTGCCCAGGTACACCACAGACGCCAATTCAATGAGAGTGTCAACATACACAGACGAGGCCCCGTCTTATTCAGAAGTCATGCAGCATCAACGCACTTATTCATATGAAGTAAACATGACATTGCAAATACAAGACCCCGGGTGCGGGGAAGCAACAGCGTCAAATGTTGCAACTGAATTCTTATCTGAAGACCAAAGTTTATGTCAAGATCAGCCGGAAACCAGTTATACATCTGAGCAACAAGCTGCTGGAAACCAAACTATACCAACAAGTATGTTGTGTTTCTTTTACTTTTTAATTCTTACTTCAGAATAGATAAAAATAAGCAAACCTACGTATCGTAACTATCCATCTCCATTTAGCTTTAAATAATTAGGCACCGTATTGTATCGGTGGTAAAGTGGTTAAGGTTATAAACCACTAAATGTATACGCGACCCAAAATCATAATAATAGTCCTTTCAGAAACTTCTGTTTGGCTGGAAATGGTGATATGCCTCGACAAAATGGAACTAGAATCATCTTGTTGAGTTTAATGGTATTGTATACAATCATGTAGTTGAATGTGTGAATGTGTTTCATCTTGAATATTTTGAGATCTTGGCATATTTGACAAAGCGAAAGTAGAGTAGGGTAAAACCCACATTGGATCGGTTCGCGCGTCTGTAAAAATTTGTCTACCGCCTTTGACGAACAAAATCTTCCTTATATTAAACATGACCCCTGTTTTTGGTCTTATTTTGTAGCTGCAACATACTGCTTTTCAATGATATAGGTCGGTGAACTGGCCATAGACTTTAACATGATATTATCTGGGGCTGACAATTGTCACTTTACATTGAGCTAAAGAACACTTTTATTTAGTGGTTTGTGACCTTAAAACCTCTACCTGGGGACCAGGGTTGTGGTGTGGCTTCATATAGTACGGATATTTTAACTTAATCCTCAACCTTCTGTTAGCATCAGATATATTGTCTATACAATGTAACATCTCTAGAGCGGCCCTCAACAGAGCAACAACCCCTCTAAAGCAACTTAATTATTTTGTTTCAAAAGTAAACATTTACTATGGTACATTTTACGTCTCCAGTGCAACAACCTCAGTACATCAGCTAAAGTGTGTGTTTTCCCACAGGAACTTGCATTTATAATTTGAAAAAAAAATGAAAAAAAATTTCACTAGGTCTACTGTACTATTAAAATATTTAAGTAGTAAAGTAGGCGTAGTGAAAAAAAAAATTTTTTCATTTTTTTTTCAAATTATAAATGCAAGTTCCTGTGGTTTTCCATAGGGTGTTGCTCTAAATTGGTTGTACTGTATTTATAACTCTGGCTGTATATTTTCATAAATTGGGAGTATCACGTAGACGCTCAATGTGTAATACAACCATGCACTACTTTAAAGGTCCGATATTGCACACTTTGTTCAAGGAAATTGATATATTCAACGCAAGAACCTTGTAATATATTCATTATAAAGGTCAATATCTCCGCACTTTTGTTATACCAATAAGCCAATTGATATAAGTACATAGCAACCTGTTCATAGGCAGTTTACTGATCGTACTAGAACTGGGCCAGGAATTACAACAAATACTTACACTCAACACTCAAATATTGAAAAAGTATTAATATAATGAGCTATTATTTCTCCTAGATTACAAATCTAGATTTCGAAAATGTATAAAATTGTTATATGCGAGTGTTGAAAGTAATATTTGATACATTTACTTTGCCATTGTGTAAAATTTGCGAGGTACAGATGTAATTATTGAATCTGAGTGCCTAACTCAGCACTCAGACTGATAATATACATTTATAGCTGACAAACACACTAAACTACACTATGACATAAGTCAAAAATAATATTTAGTTACAATTTAACATCATTCCAACTTCTTATTATCAAACAAATGTTGCTATGAGCCTCAAGTATTGGTTGTAATTCCGGACCCTGGTTGGCTGAGTGTCAGGACCCTGTGACTTTACAGACAACCTATACTACTCAAAATTTGATAAGGGTCAGGAAATGTTCCGTTTGAATATTTTCCAAATTGAATAAGATTGAGTAGTAGAATTTTCAGAAACAGAATGATACATCTGCAATATTGCAAACAAATAAAGATAACTTAAAAATTTAACGTCTAAGTGCTGATAAGCCCAACCCTATTAAAATGTTCGTGCTGCATTCAAGCTTCTGTAATAACATTTTGCGGTCCATTTCTTGGCATTTTGGGTCTTACTTTTTATGCTATGGTTGCAACTTTTGGCCCTGCAAATAGAACTTATCAGTTACCTCGCGAAAACGACGTCACTTTGACAATGCTTGTCAAATGCAAGACATGAATTTATCGACATTTAGCAGCAGATAAGATGATATTTTCATAATTGCACAACCTTTTCTGAATCGGGTTTGTTCAGTTAACATAAGATAGACATGAAAATTGATTTCTTGACCCTTAGCAATGTTTGAGTAGTATATTACTGAACTAGTGTCGACCGTACGTTAAACTATAAAATCAAGTAAACAAACATGGTTTATAAAGGTATTGTGGAATTAATGCTTTTAGACCCGTGTTTTGATACTTTGAAAACGACGGAACCTTCATATAATATTTATGGAGGCATATAACCATTCTATTTTAAGAACAGCTTTTTCAGTTCAGTTCAAGAGGGAAGTTAAATACACTTAAAATGTTAAATAATGAATGAATTTTACTAGTTTACTTGTTTATATCAACATGTTTTGTATTTTAGCTCCACCCCCTGACTACGCAGACCTTCCACCGCCTCCACCGTACCCTGGGTACTAAATACTACTAGTAGTATGACCACATGTATAAGAAATTAGATCACAAAATACAGAGTTTTGACAGGTGTAAATATCCTAATCTGTTAAACATTCTACTAGCAGCTAAAAACAGTACCATAATAAGGAATTTGTCTTTGTATTTGTATCATGCATTTGTAAATGAAAACTTTTATAATACATTGTATTATGTTATTCGACCATTGCATAGTTTTGTATATTTTTTAAAATTTATGTATAAATTTTGTATATGGGCCGGAGGCCATTTGTACAATAAATATTTGAATCTTTGAATCAGAGTTTTGACATTCCCATAGTTTTATTCTATTCACTTTATAAAACACCTGGGTACTGTTTTATCAAAGCACTTACGGAAATCGTAAACTTACGCTCAAATTTTAATTCTTCCTAATTCTTCAAGACCTAAGCATAGGGTTACATTATTTTTTGTAGGGGTTCTTTGACTGAATAATAATTGATATTGAACAACCCTTAGCCACAATTTGTAGCTGTGAAATAATTATAAAGAATTTAAATTTGACCGTAAGTTTACGATTTCCGTAAGTGCTTTGATAAAACAGTACCCAGGTACGAAACTGGTGTCATTTCATGACTGTGTTATACGTTATTTGTAGTTTTTGGTGTAGTCCCGCCGTGAATCATATAGCTTTGTTTTATTAGCGTTTGTTATAAAGTCTCATAATTGTACCGTTATATCATAAATAAATAAACAGAGATATTTTAATTTGTAGTTTGTGTAGGTAATACCAATTTCTCAGCCTGTCCGATTTGGCAGGCCAAATCCAAATTTTCCAAAACAAAGACCTAAATATATTTAGGTCTTTGTCCAAAACTACAAGCACAATAAAAGTAGTTCTTCTCAGATCTCAATACCAGCCTTTAAAATTGCAGAACATCACTATTTAACATGACAGTTTCATGTAAAAGAAATAGCATTGAAGCAAAATTGGCATTGGAAACAACACAGTTTCTATTGTTTATTTATTCATGCGAGGTTAGAAAGGGAAATAACTGCATAGGAGTTTGCATCGTTCTTAGACTAGATTACCTCCACTATCACTACGTTATTGGGTCAATGTTTACGATGCAATATCGTCATTTTGTGAGCAAGCGATGGAAACTTGGCAAATTAGCATGATTTGGTATACTGATAACGAAGGTAATTTTGATAATTGATGATCACGTTGTTATAGTGCAGAAATAGGTGCATGAAAAGGTGACAATAAATTCGATTTCCATTGATAATTTCGCTATACTTTTCGCATTATTTGCTAAAACATTGACTAGGTAATACTACATGTAGTTAAATAAATATGTGACTGTGCATGTATATGGGTAGTGGGGGGCAATAATGGGATTCTGATATCTCTATTTTATTACTAGTAGTACATATACAAGATACAGAGGCAAGTTAAGCATGACCAATAGATAAACCCTACAACTTTCGACGGTCAACATAACTGGCAGTAAAAGAGGACGTGTATTTTCTACAAAACATTTTTTATCCGTTTACATTTAATTCAATTTAGTCAGTAAACTACTTCCCAATCGAAATCGGAATACAGTTTAGCCTCAGGTGATTTATATTATGCCCCGTTACTGTGAATGGAATATCAACGGCAGTGGATTATATTACAAGAACGGCACAACTAGACGGAACTTGGAAAACTTTTGAATATCAGTGATTCATTAGATACATTGAACGGAGCAACCCAGTCTTGCAGCGGGATTGAACTCTAGTACACTCGAGTACTCGAGGGTAGAAACTCGACACGTGTTGCTGCAACTCTAGTTAATCGAGTCTACCCTCGTAAGTCAGCTGAACTCGATCTTGGACGGTGTTGAAAAATTATTATATTTATCACATGGCCGTTAAATAGGCATGTATCGGACGTTCTAAATTGATTGACTGTAAAATATAAATAGCTTATATAGAACTTATGAATAAAACATACTTTTAAAATCCTCTATATCATAGATTGTTATGAAGAGTCGGTGGACGAAAATGTATTTAATTTACTCGTGCTTCATGTCATACTTGGTGTGCGTTCACTAGATAAATATTCAGCAATCTTCATTTTATACGATTTGTTTTACCACAAAAGACCTATACTAAGGTTATTAATAATGTTTATATTGTCATTTTCATTTTATGTCCACGACTCCATGTCATAAAATATCCTGAAAAAGCACGCGCTTCTCGTCCAATACTGTGCCCTCAACAGTGACCATTGCAACGCAAGTGGCCCAAGGGGAGTAACTGCTACTGAACGTTTGCCAAAATCCTGGTATGAGTTACTTCCCTTTGCATTCGAAAAAAGACTGGTTCGCTGTGCTTCGTGGCCGTGTTAGCGAGTGTTCCAGACCTTCGTAAGAGGCGATTCGTGGACAGGTAACTATCATTAATGATGAGTAAAAAAATAAAAGAAAACATACTTTATAAAAAATTGTTTTACTCTTATCAGCGATAGTTACCATGGTCCACTTTATGTAATTAAACTGGAGGCAACGGAATTAAGTTGCAACTGGTCTAGTTAATATCAGAAGATTTAGCTAGATCAGTTTTCACACGTGGTCATATTAAATTATAATGAATAATGTTGCACCATTATTCAATTACCTCACGTTCAACGAGTAGCGAGGTCTTGTGGGGTGTTTTATACTGGATAGTTCATTTACTCTGTATTTTGCCTGGAACAATGCGCTTGAACCCAATCCACAAAAGCAATCAGAAGAGGTGCTTGTAAATACGTTTGACCCTATGGTAGCCAAAGTCAGAAATGGTAAACGTCACAGTGACCTCGACCCAAAAACCAATAGGGGTCATCAACTGTTGATGACCAACCTACATGTCAAGTTTTAACATTTTAGGGCAGTGTAGTTATTGAACGGAAACCATTTGAATAGTGGTTAGTCAGAAATGGTAAAGGTCAGTGACCTCGACCCCAAAAAGGGGTCATCTACAGTTGATGACCAACCTACATGTAGTTTGAAGATCCCAGGGCAAAGCACTCTCGAGTTATTGAACGGAAACCATTGATTGGGTCTACCGACAGACGGACATGTGCAAAGCAATACACCTCTCATCAAAGATGGGAGGCATAATAAATTGTGGCTTTACTCTAATCAGTCACAGTAGTTTTTTTGTCAAGCAGTAACCTCACGACAGTTTCCTCAGAACACAATATCCATAACCTTTGCATTTATAATACAGTAATAGGCCTTTTCGACTGGCCGTTTCGAGAAGCAAGTTTAGGCCCGGTTCCCGTAACCACAATCACAGCACTACTACAGTAATAAAACTGTAAAATTAGAACGGTAACCTCCATGAAACAGCCCAGTCGAAAAGGCCCAATGAGACTATCGTTGTGCTGCAAGTTACCAAGCTTTGACCTCATTGGCAAACATTTTTAGACTGAAGCACTGGACTAAAGAATAAAGACTTACTTTGTGAAATTGAACTATTGATGCAACACAAGTACAATTTAAATGTTTATATTCATATTTAAATAATTTAGACAAATTTCAGTCTCAAAATATTTGCCAACTAGGCTTCTGTTTTATGTGAACACTTGGAACAATCCTAGACTAGTAATAGTACCACTATACACTCCACAGCAATGGCACATACAGCTACTAGTTGGTAAAGCGCTGCTCATGAAAGTTCAAGAAAATTGTTAAATGTCAGCAGACCTTAAAGACGGTCCATCTTTTGCAGAAGAAATCGCAGTACTTGGTGTGGGTATCAAGTCATCAACTGTATCATAGTACATGTACAAATGTACACAACATCTCGAGCTACATTTTCACAAAGCAGCAGGTATTTGCAGTCATTCCCAGGATTCTTGCGACAGGGTGTATAATAAATCACCAAAATACTTGTCATCAAAAGCTGTAGTTGACCATCTGCTTTCAAGATACAAGCACATGCATAGATAGTAAAACATGAATAACTGGACCATCTTGTCAACACGTGTTTTACTAGTTTGAATCGACCCAACAGTAACTCAATAATAACTATTTTATATTAAAGGGTTCCAAGATGGTTTCGTTATCCATGTTTTACTCGTATATTGTGAAAAATTAGAACAAAGTGATCCAGATAACACTTTTATTCACAACTAAGTGAAAGTAAATGAACAAATCTATTCCAACATTCAATGTTGGATGTCGACAAAGTCTATTCATATATACACATCAAACCTAACATGTTCTATAAAATACACCAAACACTGCTGGTGGTTAAAGTGTTCAGACCAGAGCCAGCCACCCAGGGGCATGTGACCTGGTTACCGTAGAAACGGGTAATCACGTCAACACACTGTTCGTACACATTAAGTGTACCACAAATGATGACTGCCAACTGACCCGGTGTTGTTGTTGCTGCTGTTGTCGTCGTTGCTGTTGATGATGTTGATATTCACAATGTTGCCGTATCCATGGAAACACTAACAGCAAAGATCAAAGTTTGGTACATGGACCTGTACAGTTGTACTGCACACGCACCAATGTAGAATCATCATCATCTTCTTCATCATCATCGTCATCAATAAAAGTGGTTCCAAACTTCGGTCCTCGCCATTAGACATTAGGTTTGATGAAAAGTGAAATCTGGTTTAGGAAGAAGCCATTCTACTTAGACCTGTAACAAAAATAAAACAGTTAATAATAATACATCAGGTATATTTGGGAGAGTTGGGCTTTTCGTGTGTTAATATACATAAATTGAGAGGGTCTACCTTGAATTTAGGGGACATTTTTGCAAAGTTAATGCATACCATTACAGCATTTTTGTATGTGAATTGGTGAAATATAGAATATATTCTTTATTGCTCAAGCATAACACAAGCAATGTTATGTTGCAATAAACATTTACGTCTATTCATACAATTATTAAACAGTAAAACTGGCCTTGATAGTATTAAAGAGAATGACAGGGTTCCCACAAACTTTCCAAGACAAAATTCCCTGATCACAGAGCAGTTTTCCCAGACTTTTAAGAGCAATCGGGCGACAGCATCTTTTTGTTCAAGCAAAATATGGCAATAAAATAGAGGAAATGAGGATAAATTTGCTTTATATGGAACAATTTAAGGTGGCAGATTTTAAGACTGTTGATTGACATAAAGATACTGTAATGTAGAATGATTCCAAGCGAGCGAGGACTTTTTTTCAGTCTTAGGTATTACTTCATAGGACAGGACACTTATCGACAGCTTCAATGAAAAATTCCCCGACTTTTGGTAAATTTCTGGATTTCCCCGACTAATTCCAAAATTCCCTGACCTTGAAAAAATTATGTTTTCCCCAGACTTCCCTGACCGTGGGAAGCCTGAATGAGGATATCCAAACACATCGCCTGTTACTGACAGAGTTTAATATGGTGTGATCTGATTGGTTGTCCTTATCCTTAAGTCAAGCAAGATCAATATTGAATACAACCACAGGAGACTGCTTCCAATCACGTCAGCAATATCTGGCCCGTGGTGCAATATTTAAGGTTGCATCATAATCTAGTTAGTTGACACAAGATACTCGGCCACATAAAGCCTTTAAAGATAATGCCACATCACATATTGCAACAATACGTTCACAGACTTATTTTATTATATAACAGACTGCAGACTACAAGACCTTATTATACCAGTTAAGGGAACAAAACTAGATTTAGGAGCACCTTTGCGCAACTAAGGGCTGCATAAATTGTAGTGATTGGATAATTACACTAGACAATTGCAAGAAATTGACTGAGCAGTTTTCTAAAGTAAGTAAGTCATATTGTTATCCGTATTGGATTAATGGAACAAGTTTGTTTAATGGCAGATTTCAGTTTAACTGCAAAACATTTCATTTATTCATTGCAACACCTTACAAAGCAATCAAAGGAAAAAATTATGATTATGAATAATAACATCACATTTTTCATTACTAAATCTAGCAGCCTGATAACCGACAGATGCCGACTGGTGCAGACACACGAGGTGCAATACAATTTACCAAGAATTTATACTCGTCACCTTGGTTTTTCAATATGCACATAGCATACCACCAATACATAAGAGACTACCACTGGGTTACAAAACAAACTAGTTGGGTAGAAATGTATTTCAGAAATGACAATGTGCCCAGCTGAGAATGATGAGCCCAGCTGATGCGAACCAGGACTGGCAGGAGCTTGCTGCCAAACCGAGGCGCTACAGAGCTACGTAAATGCAACAACACGCTACTAGCAAGCATTGCTCGCCGATAGTATACTGTTTCTCAGCACTTACTAGGCGAGCGAGCGCTTTATGAAACAAACCGCTTTGGCAACAGTGCTAGCAACGAGCGTTTGCCGGCACAGACACTTGGGGTCTGGACCACGCCCCCTCCCGCTACGCGCCTGGAAATATTTTTTTTATATATCCAGACCCATTAAGTAATCACACAAACATTTGTTGGATGTATTTGATATTCATACCAAAATCTACGTAATTCCTCTACTGCTTAAATAACACAAAGATAAAAATGTTTCGCTGAACTTTCTCGCACCCCGACCTAGAAAAATTGATCGTGTAAAACTTGTTTTGCAACTTTCCCGTACATTTCTGGTGTCTTTCGGTCAATAACAAATTAATCTTTACGATGACTATACTAACAATACTCGATCAGCGCTTTTGTCGACAAAATATGCGAGAAAGTTTGCAATTTTCAACTCATTTTCCGCCGCGCACATAATCTTTCGACAATTTGAACGGTGGTTCCCAGCCTGATACATAAGAACCGTGCCGCGCGTTGAACGTTGGACCCAAACGAGGTATTCCGAATGGTTTATTTACATATCTGGTTCCAATGTTTAACGCGCGGCGCCGTACTTTCGTATTGATCAGGCAGGAAACCAGCGTCGAAAGATTATGTGCGAGTCGTGTTTTTAGTTGAAAATTGCCAACTTTCTCGAAAATTGTTGAGGCAGGGGCCGAGATCGGTTTCTGTCACTATCATAATCGTGAAGAGTAATGTGTACTTGACCAAAGGACACCCAACTATTGGCAGGAAAGTTGCACAGTGAGTTAAACACGACCCGATATTCGAGGAAGGTGTGCGAGTAATCTCAGTCAAACATTTTTATCTTTGTGTTATTAAAGCTAGAGAGGCATTTACGAATATTTTTGTATTTGTCCGGATACGTTTAATAATGTTTGTGTGATTAATGTATGGGTCTGGGTATACAATGTTGATGATAAAAAAATACCCAGGTGCGTAGCTGGGGGGCGGGGTCCTGACCCCAAGTGTCTGTGTTTGCCGGTAGCATATAAAAGTCTCACTATGTAGTGCTGCTTTTAAACAAGCCTTTTCCTAGCATATCACTTTATTACAAAGCACTTGGTAGAGGCTTGGTTAAGCAACGGGCTCCGGAGGCCTGCCTCTCAATTCAGTAGTCAAGAGCTTCGACACAAAGTTCTGACTGACCATGCTGCCAAAACCTGCAGAGAAATTAAAGGTTATTCTCACCTCGCCCTCATCTTCCTCCTTTTACGCTTCAGTCTGCGAATACGCTTCTTGCGCCACTGAAAATAAAGTGATGTACAACAATTCAGTCAATACCATGATAATCCGTATAAAACTTGTGCAAACATGACCAATTTACTCCCTGGCCTGGACATATTGGTATACGGAGTCGCGCAACGGCTGATATGGTGACATTTCACCACGTGCCACAAATATTTCCGTATATTGGTAGACCGAAGAGGGCACCCAATTGACAACAGTTATAGCCTTGGAATCTAAGATGCCCTACTCTTATTTCTGTGAAATCAACACACACCCGTCTTATTTAATCAGAAGTCCGAATACGTCTTATAATTTAACTTGGTTTACGAATCAATATATACTACACTAAATGTTATACAAGTTAAAATCTTAATTAATAAAATCTTAATTAAATTTTAAGCACAAAATGGCAGCAAGTGTTAAGTGTATCAATCTTCTAACACGGCGAGCAAGCTTCAATAAAAATAAGCAAAAGTATCGTAAATAAACTCACCTTGGCTCTCATCTTGCTTTAACAGGGCTGTAAAAGAATAATAAAGGATTAGCAAATTGTGAAAACGAAAGATGAACGAAAACTTGTAAGATATTTCAAGATTAAATAGTTGAAATTCAAACACACGTCCTTACCGTTTTGACAAGATGAGTGAAAGAGGAAGTTGGTGATTTCAACTTCCGGTAGACCGAATCTTGTTACTAAAGTTGCAACATAAATTTTGCAATAAAACGAATATCACGAGAAGATATGCTTTACATTTGAATTGCAAAAAATGAGAATAATATTAGCATCTGTTACTTTTGCAATAAGAAATAATTTTCTTATTTTGTCCTCGAGATTATTTATTTCACTGGTACCCGACTATATGATATAACGCATAAATATTATGTGAGTAGGGAACCAATACATATCAAAATGGCGTCCAATTTCAATTCGATGCCGACAAACGGTGGTTTTGTTGGTAATTCTTCGATTGCAAAGGAAAGCAAAGCGGACGTATCAGATAAACAGACACTTATAGCAGTTTTACAGTTTTTGAAGAAAAATAATTTGAAGGTAATCAGCGCAACTTTCCGCATTCTGCTATTTAATTTCATACAAAACATGTTTTCGCGAGTGTATAAATTTACTATTCGGAATTCCTTATGTTTTTCATGTTGTTTAAATGCTAGACTGTTGGAAGATGTTGGGCTCTGTAGTAATGTACCAATCAATTGTAACCACGCCACCCCCAAAACCGAGGGGTCACTGTCCTGTGTTTTTACCTTTCTGATGTCCTCATCTTTATACCCTTGGCAGTGTGGGGCTTGTGTTTTGCGCCAAAATAGCGGGAAAATATAGCAGTGACTATATCTGTGACCCCAACCCCCCGGAATGGCGGGGCTTTTTTACTTTTGCTATTTCAAACCACTAGAGCTTGTTGCCTAACCTAGCTGCTTCCAAATTATGAAATTGTGCTATCATTATCAAGCGCTTTCCTACGTCTATGCAACGACATCCTACAAGCGAGCAGTGCTCGACAATAGCATACTGTTTCTTAAACCTTTGCTTTGCAAGCGCTTTCTTGTGCAATGAACACCTTCGATAGCGCTTTGCTATGCAACGGTCTGCTCGCCGGTAGCATATAATTTTTTCGCTTTTTTTAACCAAGCCGTTTCATAGCATATAGCTACCGAGTATCGAGCGCTCGGTAGCGGTTTGGTTAGGCAACGGGCTCCAGGTAAAGTTAAAACCCCGTAATTGCCCTGCTCTTTACCTTCAAGTTCCTGGCTATATTTCCCCGCTATTTTGTGGCAGTGCAGGGACATCAGAAAGGTAAAAGCCCTTTCCCGGGGTCGGTATCAGGGGTCAATTTAGCACTCGCTAGCTCGTAAAATGCGAGTTTCAATTGAAAAATGCCAGTAGGAAATTCCCGTCATCGCAAATGTTTGCGAGTGCATGCAGAAAGTCGGTGAATTGGAAAAGCCTTTTATCAGGCATCGCGTAATTAAACGTACTTGGACGCATACTTTTTTAATTACACGCGTAAAATTACCGATATACACGTTTTTTTTCTATCGCACGCGTTTGACATAGGGTAATAAATTTGTCACATACATGTACGCCGTATGTTCCGAGTAATTGTCAGACGAGAGGCGGGGTTAATTACCCGTATGTGCCTTGTGAACCAATCAGCTTTCACGAGTCACCCTCAGGAACGTTTGATTGACACATCGCGCTAATCATCTTTAGTTAGACATATAATTGTGTAATACAAACCGTTATGTAAACGTGTATGCTTTATTTGATTTCTCGATTGAATAATTATTGATTTTATTTGATTGCCGTCCGATGATTAATATGGTGTGATCATAAATGTGATATTTGTCATACGTTGGGTAAGCATTATTCTTTGTTATGTATATTAATAATTTAATTTAAGAAAATATAAATGATGACTCAAAACGAATATATCTGCAAATATCGAGTTTTCAAAGAAAATTTACCTCGTAATTCATATTCCGTGCAATTAATTCCCAGATAAAAATATCGCAACAAGCCAACATGTTTAAAAGTCGTCAGTTTCATTGAACGCGTGTGCCGTGTCAATCTCTACATTAAAGACATTTGATGTAACCGACGCGGTTCACGTCAAAGGCGCGGCGAAGTGCTGATGTAACCGACGCGGTTCACTTCGAAGCAGCGGCGAAGTGCCTTGGCGGTCTTTGATCATGCGACATGCGTATTTGTCCATAAATTGTGTTCGATATACAAGTGTTAAATTTTATAAATTGTTACCGTTCGGAGTGATGCAGCGGACTTTTTTCTGACTTTGCAGAGAATGATTTGGGTCACTCGCGTGTTATTGATTAAATGTTTGGAACGGCGCTTGTATTATTCGAGTTATTAACACATTTTATGACTTTCAAACAATAGCAATCAAGATATGAGTTTAGGTGCATAAATTACTGTAAATAGCCGGAAAAAACAACTTGTGTGGGTCATTAAATTTGCAAGTAGCAACTAGCACTTTGCGATTTGAAAATTTTGGCACTCGCATTTTTTTGCAAGTGGCAAAAAAAGTTAATTTCTAGGGCTGGGGTGTGTGGTTTCAATTGACGGTGCATATCTGGGGATTGCACCCAAGCATGCTGCGCTTTTTTCAAAACTAGGGGATGGGGCCTTAATTCTTGCAAAAGGGGAAGAATAACTTCATGTAAATTTGATTTTAGGGGAAAACTGTGAATTTAAAGAATTTTCCTGAGGGGAAGACGCCTGTCAACTGCCAACAACCTGGCATATAAAGTTCAATTTAAGTTATAAAAAAAAGTGACCGCCTACAACTAACCTATTAGTCCATTATAATTGTATTGTCGACCATAGATCTTTTATTTGTCAGTTTGACACACCATGCCGTTTCTGTTACACCTGTCTAGATACATTTTTGTACCAGTCACTCAGTGTTGCTCTGCCCTTCTTTAGTTACTTTATAAAAAAAGTTGTTAAACTAGATTTAGAAACATGTGAATCAGTTAAAATGCAACCTCCCATGCTGGGCACCTGACTTGTTAATAGGAATAGGACTGGCTCATGTCATTCAACCCCAATAAGTGTGAGGTCTTCCACATACACAGGAAGAGATCTCTAACTATCATTTCATAATTAAACATGGTTAAGAGCTCCAGGTCGTCAAGAGCAGCAGATACCTTGGAGTGGAAATTGACAAGAAGCTTTCCTGGAACATCCATGTCTCTTCTACACACTACAGTCATTGTAACCTAACAGTAACAACAGTCTTGTTTTTCTCTGCAGACACCTGGCTAATAGCCGACTGTCTGCCAAAGCATGATAGTGTTACCAAACACTCGTCAGAAAATCAGACCCGTTGTAGAGTTTGTGTCACCAGTTTGGGACTCACATACTGGTAGAGTGTATCCCAAATCTGTTAATTGATTTTTGACAAAATATATTATAAGTTAACAGTCACATTATCTCTCCCAAAACTTTTTTCGAGACCATCCAGTAAACTGACTTGATACAAAGAATTAGGATGTTTTTCACAAATGACATATAATTGACGACATAATGTCAGCTATATCTGTCGAAAAAGTATGTCAAAATTCACATTTAGTAAAATTTATGTACGGATGACAAAATACTAATTTTGCAAGAGTTGCTCCCCTTAGACTTTAAATTATGCATCTATTGTTTACATTTCGTTATTTTGTTTAAAAACAAACTGGAGGCTTTATTTCGTTTTCTTCCATCTTATGGAGTTTTCCACCTTTGGGACTCAACTAAAGTGCTCAAAATGCATCATTTTACTGATAGGTTGCCAAGTTATTGCTTTTTGAAAATAGCCATTTAAGGCATAATGGGACTTTAACACAATGTTGAGCTTGTCTCTAACCAGGCTCTATCTATACACACTTGTAATATTTATTTTTTGACAAAATATTTCATTTTAATGTGAACTCAATATTTTGATGTCTAGGATACTGAAGATTTATTCAAGAAGGAGACTGGATTGAATGATGAAGACGTTAAACCAGATACTGGAGCGCAGTCTGCCTCAGAAGTCTCTCATGCTTTAGCAGCTTATAAAAGGTAGACATAGATAAATTCACTTATTTGAAACAGGTGTTGCGGAAGCAGGACCAAATCTCTTAAACAATCTTAATATGATCTGGATCTCTGTTGCCATAATGTTGCTAATTGTTGAGTTTATTTTTCTTGGAGCCTAGATTCTTAATAAGAATCACATAACAGATTATGAAGACATTATCCAAATTTTATGAGAGTAAACTTAAATTTATATGTAAATTTTACTAAAAGTGTTTTTATTTTGTTTCAGTGATGATGACCCTAGCCTATATGATGACCACTACATTAATTTCAAAATCTTCATTGAATCTTGTCTAGATGTCCATAAGGTAAGATTATCAGAGGTCATTTAATTCCGGAATAATTCAGAAATCCAGATTTACTGTACTATAAAGAATGAACTTTAAAAAAGTTATTTTATGAAAAAAATCAAAGAATAGCCATTATAGCTATTGTCATTTGAAGTTTTACAAGCTGAATGTTAACAATTGAACAAGTGTTTTGCCGTAGGGATGTGTGCTTTTGGCACGCAAATAGACTTGCTACTCATTTTCAGGATTGGGTGTTACAGTTTTTGTAGGCATATGCTTTAGTAGAAAGTCTGAAACCCTGTATTTCACTCTTAAATTGACTCTGAGTCTGTGTCTCTTTAAATTTCCAATAACCCACTTTTTGACTTGAGTTGTAATGACCAGTGACCTCCTACTGAAACCTCTGACTTTTACATATTTAGTGAGGAACCTCTTCCAACTATCTATCAACACTTCTTCTGCGTTCCATATACCAAGGTTGTTGATGGAATGCACTGTCTGTAGGTTGGTGGCTTCTTCCGAAGGACATGTTTAATGGTATTGATAGAGCATGCTTTTTTATCAAAGGGTGATGCTCTATTACAGTAATAGGGGCAATAGAAGCAAAACGTGAATCAAATTTTAAATAACTCCACTAAGAGGTTCATAATTGAACTCCAAACTATTACATGCAAACATGTTTTGTATTTTTTATCAAAATAACAATCGAAAAATAGATTAATAGGCCAAATTTATCAGATTGCAGGCCTAGACACTAACTATTTTGGCCGCTGGTCCGACAGGGCAAAAGCGCCAAATTTGTAAATAGGACAGTTACTGGTTTTCCAGAATTTTCACTGGTCCTTCTGGATTTTCATTGGTCTCGGACCAGTGTTAGTGTCGAGCCCTGGATTGTTTCATTCACCATGCCCATACTACTGGCGTATTTTGTGACATTTTGACTCTTGTGTCAAGTTTTTATCAAAATAACAATTCATGTATTTTTTTGCGTTATTATATGATATGTACATGTACTTATTTCATGTTGAATTGGCAACCGTCCCTTAGTTTCAAACTTAGTATAGTGCATATATAGTGCTTGTTCTGTCATAAGTTTATGTATTTGATCATACATGGATCGCAATGTTGATACACATATATGACATTTTCTGTAATACTATATATTTCAGGTTGAATTGGCGACCATCTTGTATCCTGTGTTTGTACATATGTATCTGGAACTGGTTTATAATGGGCATGAAGCTCATGGTAAGTCTATTCAAAATGACCTTGACCATTGACTTTAATATTAAGCCCAATTGTAGTGGCATGTATGGACCTTAATTAGAACTAAAAGAATCAGGACATGTTGGTATACATATGTTATACTAAAATTCTTATAATGGTTTACACCTTTGAAGTCCAATGGCACTATCCTATTAGTTTACACTGTGTTATGTACATGGATTTTGTATACTTATTTAACATCTTTATAGGCCAAAATTTACACCAGAGAAAATGTTAAAGAGTTTTATAATTTTGAGAAATTCACCAAAATTTCTATGTTGCCAGCAGTAACTTAAGGCCAAAAATAAAATAGTGTTTGTTTCCCCTTCCCTACCTAACCAAGCAAAAAGTCCCATACTCAAAATATTTTTTTGACCCCCTGAAATTGTTTTATTATTTTTTAAAAAGAAGTCAGATACAGGAGTATGAAGACAAAAATTATTGACAATAACATTTAAAAAAAAATACTTTAAATGAAATAATATTTTACCTACCCAACCCCTATTAGCCAGGGTCGGGAAGGGGAAACAAACAATATTATAGTTTTGGCCTGATACTATTTCAGCTAAAGCATTTTTCTACAAGTTCTCATTGGATCAAGAAGAATATTATATTGAAGATTTAAAGAAGTTATCGACTGTTACCAAAGCTGAACACATGAAAGGTAGCCAGCTGATGGAAAACTTCAAGTAAGTGATAACATGTCAAGTGGTTCATTTGTAAAAAGGTGTGCCTCTGTAGCCCAGTAGTTAGATCGCTTGTCGTCTAATCTGCAGTGATTTTTTCCTTCTTTATTAGGGTCCGGTAAACGGACCCTTTCCCAATTGCAAATAGGCTATACTTTACCCAAATTTGAATGGAGAAATTCCCAATAAACAGTTTAAAAAAAAAATTTCAAAATCGGACTTAAAATGACAAAGTTATGAGGATTTTTGACAATGGGTTTTTAAGTTTCCGACAATGTCCATATTAATGTTTTTAGCACTTTCGCAGCGACTTTATTTCGCGAAATTATACCACTCGCGAGCTCCGCAAATTAAATCCCGCGAAATAATTTCTTAGTTTACAGTAATGAAACTGTAATAAAAAAAACTTTTTCTAGGAATCAAGATTTTATGTTGCTGTTAAATCGGAAAGGGAAGTAACTGCTGTGAGGAGTTTGATTCAAGGGAGGTAATTTACATATCTTTCATTTTCAGGTCCAGTAAATTTGTGTTGAAGATGTCTCGTGATTCTTACACACATCTGAAGAGATATTTACAAGAAAAACAGCTGAATCTACTCCTTAATATTATCCAGGAACACCTCTTTATTGATGGTAACACATTCTTATTTGCCACATACTGTAAAATCACATATTTTCGTGGGTATAAAATTTCGTGGATTTTGGTAAAAATGTATTTTCGTGGGGTCATAAATTTGTGGATTACAGAACATGAAAGGGTCAACCCATGTTTGAATTTGAGAGGTCGATTCATCGTGAGGATTAGATTTTGTGGTCAAGTTCAACAATGAAATCAACTTTATTAAGGAAAATTCAACTCCCTAGAAAAATAATGATTTTACTGTTATTTATCATAAAGTCACCTTCAAATAAAAGGGATTTTAAGTGGTGCCTACTTTGTTCCACTTATAACTTAACCTACAGTCTTTCAGGTGAGACTTGAACACTGAGGTCCTACTTATGATGTAATATGACAAGCTCCTTGCTCTGAATAATTCTAAATGACCTCAATAGTGGTAGAGCCTCCAATTCGAATTTTCGCTACATGGTTGCACCAAGAGAAAATTGTAGCAGCATGGGTGAAAGTTTTTAGACACATGCCTGAACTTCAGGTTTTTGAGAGTGCCAAAAAGCCTGTTTTTCTTTATTTTCCCTATATAAATTGTCAATTTTTGAGAATTTCAGGTTTTTCAGAATTTCAAACTTCCACCCATGTAGCAGTATGTCCATTGCTTGATGCTCAGCATAAAAAGGGAACTGCTTTCTCATCTTTTATACCCCTGCAATGATGGATACAATCAGGAATGAGGTGTTGAGAATAATTAATATAAGTTACCTAATTATTTCACTATCAACCGAAAATGAATTAGTTTTAAATCTTTTGTTCTGGATTTTACCATCTTTAAAATAATAAAAAAAATCTATAAAATAAAAAATATCTATAAATTAAAGAAACATTTACCCTTCAGTCAGAACTATTCATTTAGGGGGTCAAAGGGTTGATTTAATGGCCATGTGAAATAACATATACATGTATAACAATATAAACTTTCCTTGCACATCTGGTTTAGTTTATAACTACATAACCAGAGTCCTACTTTTCCTGATATCCGGATTTCCTACTCTCAAAAGCTGGAACTTCTCTAAAGAAATGGTCAATAGAAGAGTTGTGGGCTTCTGAAATTTTATATGCTGAATTTAACAATAGAACACAATGTTTGAAACAGTGTTTTGGTGTAGAGATGTGTGCTTATGGCACTTGAAACAGACTTGCGTCATATCTTAAGGATTTGGCATAATGCCTCAGTAGAAAGATACTTAAAATTGGACAGGGAAGGCAGCACTCAACTTAAACAGCTCAGCACAGAAAACATAAGAACAACACAGACCACAATTACACGGCACAATGCATAACTGAACAAGAAAATAGACTTAACTGCTAAAAGTCCAAGCTACAGCTGTCAAAAAGTCGAAATTCCAAGGCCCAGCTGTCAAAAAACTGAACAAGAAAAGGAACATAAACCCAGACATAATTATGAATGATTGTTTCTTTCTATGACAGTATTTGATGGTATACCAAGAACCAAGCATCAGATTGACATGACAAGTGGTGGATTACTGGGGGAAGCTGCTAGAGAAGGTAGGTGTCTCAGATATCCAGAAAGTTGGTCGGATATTTGGTCTGGTAAGGTTTTGCACACTGCCTGACCAAAACATATTCTAACTAACTCAGAATGTAACATCCAGCATTTTGATTGGTGGATGGAATAAAGTGCCAAGACATGACGTCATGTCTGTTAAGAGTAAAATTTATTTTAATGATTAAATTTTAATTTAACCAGCACTGATTGACGTTTTTATTGGTTCAGAATGTAGGTTATATTCTAAAAACTTTTTCTTAAAGAGAGTCATAATAATTATATAAATACTGTAGGGTCATTTATTTCCCTTTGTAGCCAATAAAACAAAGATATTCCATGGATTACTGAAGGAACGAGAGATTAATATACCTGTTGATGATGATGACGATCTCGGAGGTGATGGAGAGGACAAACCTAAGGTTAGTTCAGGGTTCATAAAAACCAGTGACCTGGAAAAGTTCTTGAAATTTGTATGGTCTGGTAGATTCATGGGAAACAATTTTTGCTGATTTTGTCATGGAAAACTCGTAGGATTTCAAATTGTTGTCATTAATTTCAATTGTCTGCTTTGAAAACATCAGCCAAATGTCAGAAATAAAAGACAGAACACAAAAAAATGGTGGTAAAAGTTGGTTCATTGTACAAAACCAAATCAGAATAAATTGTCAAAATGTGTGAATGTATGAATACTGTGAATACTTTTACTTTCTACACTTTTATATGGACAGAGCTTGATTGCTAGTACAAAAATATTGAGATTGAATTACAAACTAATTTGAGATCAATACATGATCTTGAATTTGTTGAGATTGAGTCACACTCTGATTTGAGATCATTTTATGAAACATATCACATGTATAATCACCAAGGTTACATTTTTTTATTGTAGAAGAAAAAACAGAGAAAAGACACAACAATGAAGAAATCTAAAAACGATCCTAACGCGCCACCAAACATTCGAATACCATTACCAGAACTGTGAGTATATTTGATATCCTGTCTATTCTTGATTACTCTAAGTCTGAAAATGCTGGGAAATTCAATTAATTTTGTGGGTTGGTCTCAACAATATTTACTCATGATTTGTTTTATAACTCGATAAAAGATCACACACAATATTCATTACTTTATGACTGTTTTTGCTTTTTTCAACCTTGTTATAAACAAGCCTATGATTCTTCGTCCTTTTGGCTGATTTCCTCCTTTTGCCATAAACTTCCTCCTTTCAGCTGATTTCCTCCTTTTGCCTTAAACTTCCTCCTTTTGCCTTAAACTCTCTGAAACAAAAGGGTCCAAATTCAGTCAGACCTATTCAAACTGATGTTTTTAGCAAAGGCGATGGGGTGGGGGTAAGGTATTTCAGCCATTTTGCTCTTTGAGCAATCACTGGGTGATTTTATTATTAGGTTTTATTATACTGTGAAGAATATAGACTTGCTGAACTCTATTATCCTGCTTGGGCTGGTAGTAGCTACAGAGTAGAAGTTTATTAATAAAATCACTTTTCTTAACCCTTGGTCTGATTTCAATATTTAGTACCAAGCCTAGATGTGCATTTTGTGTCAAGTGATTACTGCTTGAGATATAGCTCTTTGTGGGAGACATACGGTTTTTGTCAAAAACACATCCAGTTACATATTACCACTACCGTAACATCTAGCAAATTAATGAACTAGTGTTCTGATTTTAGGAAAGACCATGACAAAATGGAGAGGATCAATTCGTACAGGGAAGCTTTAAGAAGAGTGAAGATGGGACCTAACTCATTACCTTCTATATGTTTCTACACTTTACATAATGCTGTACAAGGGTAAGCTAATCTGAGTAGTTGTGAGTATGTTATGTGCCCACTTACAAGATAGACACAACTTTATCCTAGTTATGCCCCACATCTTTGATGAGGGGGTATATTGCTTTGCACATGACGGTCGGTCTTTCGGTAGACCAAATGGTTACCGTTCAATAACTTAAGAACACTTTGCACTAGGATCTTCAAACTTCACATGGGGATTGGTCATCAACAGTAGATGTCTTCATTAGATTTTGAAGTCAGTAGGTCAATGGTTAAGGTCACTGTGACCTTTATCATTCTGAATATTGGGCTGCCATGGGGCATACATGTACGTGTTTGACAAACCTCTCTCGTTTAACAACAAGATTTTAATATGTAGCTGTATTTTATCATTTGATCCTGTAGGATCATGTGCTTGGAAGCCTGGTTAATAAGTCACAAGTTTAATCACAAGTTTGTAACATGAGTTGATGTAATGTGCCATCTGCAGGCGTGATCTGTGCTGGTCATACCTTACATCACAGGCCTGTGAAAAATGTCCAAAACCGCCTCCATCGCTGACTTAGAATGAGAAGGTTGTAAGTACAAAAGTGCTTTTTTGAGAAAACAAGAAAAAATTGCCTGAGAACTACTTACGGGAAAACAAGCTTTTTGAACTTCAGTCTGGTCAGCATGACTGGAACAGGTTTTCATGAAAATAGGCTCATAAGAAACGCCTGGGGATGCAGCTTTCTAATATGTATCGGTCTTATAAGGTTGTAAGCACTTACAATCTTCTTATGCTAAGCCAGCGATATATACAGACTTGTGCCTTACATGTGTGAAGTATGGAATATCATGATGCTGGTATATCTATATCTTGTCTGTTATCTTGAAAAAGGCTAGAAGACAAAACGTTGTTATTATATAAGTTAAATACTAAAAATGAGTTGGTCATTTGATTAGTCTAGACTTTGCCTAACCATACTCCGATACACTGAGCTCTAAGCAAGGGTTCTTTGTCAGGACCATCTACATTTTGTATATCATCACCTTGGCCATAATCGAAACCTGCAAAGTATCCACCCTGTATGCCAGTTTTCATTGTATGATCATTACACAAGGTTCACACAGTCCTTGAATTTAGTTTCAACCTTGAAATGTTCTTGAATTAAGTGCTGCCTTGCAAAAAAGTACCAGGGTACTTGCATTTAACTGGAAATCCTTGAATTTAGGCAAACAGCCTTGAATATGCATTGGAGTGTATGGATGTTGTCAAAATGACATATAGTCTGCATAAAAAATTATACAGAAACACCATCTTGCAAATAAGAAGTATGCACTGTTTGTAAATGTATGATGGCGAGAGTGAGATATGTAGTGCTAAGCAGTAGTTGTGATGGCAATTATGTTCATCCAGAACAAACAGTCAAAATCATACAATTTTACCATGGTAAATGTTTAGAAAAATGCTTTGAAAATACAAGTTCTACCTTAAAAAAACCTTGAACATTCCTTGAATTTGGGTGTGAAAATTGTGTATGAACCATGTTTCAAGACTGTGCTTTGATTTTAGTATAACATCTGTTGAGATATCCGAAGATTCTAGCCTGATGTGTACAGGATATGGTGACTCTAACATGAAGATATGGTCTCTAACACCCAACAAGCTTCGATGTATGAAACAACATGATGAGTTAGAACTGATAGACAAGGAAGGAGGTACGTCTTCTGTTAGGCCTTCCCTGGTAAAACTTTGAACAAAAACTGATACAATACTGAATTTCAGCTAACAGAAAGTTCAATTTAAGTCCTGGCCAAATCCTTCAATAAATCATACTTGCATGCTTTATAACAAATTCATTTAGGCGTTTATCATTAACATAAGATAGATAAATGGCTTTCACCTGTTCAAGTACTGTAAAATCACATATTTTCATGGGTATTAAATGTTGTTGATACAGATAAAATGCATTTTTGTGGGGTCGTATTTGTGGATAACAAAACATGGAAGGGTAATCCTATATTCCATATTTGGAAGGTCGATTAACCATGGGGATTATTTTTCGTGGCCAGGTTCAACAAGGAAATCAACGAAAATTTAACTCTCTTGAAAGACATAAACTTTGATGAGCAATATTAACTACCTAGTTATACTAACTGGTGTTTGATTCCAGGATGTGTCAGCTCATTGTCAAAATATGACTACAATTTCAATTTTTCCTCCACATAAACAGACATTGCTGGTTCCTTGTGAAAGGGTATGTTGGTACTGGTTATAATACAGTCTAGGAGTACTGGTTAGATGAATTGGCCACTAATTATAACTGAAAAATTGATTGAGAAACGATGTTTATCCTGAATAAACATCTTCATATGATTATATTCAGATAATATCTTGCATACTTTGTTACTATATTAACCGGTATATATTTTACATACTTTGTTGCTATATGTAGACATAATGCATACTTTGTTACTATATCTAGATATTTTGCATACTTTGTTACTATATTTAGATATTTTACATACTTTGTTACTATATTTAGATATTTTGCTCTCTCCATTACTATATTTAGATATTTTGTATACTTTGTTACTATATTTAGATATTTTGCATACTTTATTACTATATTTAGATGATGTATTAGAGAGAATGATGGACAATCGGTCTGCTGAAGAAACCAAGTTACTGACCGGACACAGTGGACCTGTATATAGTGGAAGCTTTTCTCCAGATAGAAATTACCTCACCTCATGTTCTGAAGATGGCACTGGTCAGTATTGCAAAATCATAAATTATCGCGAGCGTTCAATTTTCACTATATTCACAAAATCGAAAGTTTGAGAACCTTTATGTACTGGCTCCTTATCAGTAGGGGCTTTTACATATTTTCTAACACCTTTTGCTCACCAAGTTAGCACAGTGGACATAGTCATACCTTCCACATGTGTAGAAGTTGCCAGTTGCTAGCAGGAGAGCTAGTTTGTTCTGGTTGAAAATTTATTCCAGGAACCTGGTAAGGTCAATTCACTGCAATAATAAAAATTATATGATTGAAAAATATTGAAAAGTGGCACTTAACACTTTAAAAAAATATATGATTATCTTGGTATTGAATTGAGTTTGTATTATGTGTATTATCTACTTGTATTTTTCAGTGAGGTTATGGAGTTTACAGACTTGGACAAATTTGGTGTCATATAAGGGTCACAATGCCCCTGTATGGGATGTAAAATTTAGGTAGAGTTCTTCACATTGTTGTGCCCCATGTTTCAACAGGTGTTAAGTCCCGTGTGGTGGCTGTAAAAAGTCTCCCCATACTTCACTTCAGTGTAGTTATCATTCATAATTACCTCCCTTTTTGGTTAATTATGCACAGAATTTGAAGTCCACAGTGTGTCATTCATTGAAGGGTGAGTATATAGGCTTGCTTGAAATATCCATTTATTGGGGATATGGATGGTTCGTTCTATGTCTGACTCTTGCGTGGATGGCTAGGCACTGCCGTAGTTTCTGTGTGGCTTTGGATTGTCTGTGCACTACAGTATTCACAAGGAACAAAATTGTAACTAGATTAGCAAATATTTCAGGCATATGGTTGGATAGATGAGTTGTGGTTATCATATCATATTGTTGGATAATCTGTAAAAGTAATTGAGCTATGATTAGGTAACTAAACTTGACACAACAGAGCAGAGTTATAGACCTTGTTTGAAGCCTGGGTACTGTGTTACTAATATTGCGTAAATCTACGTGTACATATTTCTCATACGCAAATTCCAATGTGCGTTTGAATAATGTGTCGCAAGTTGTTGCATTGCCTTACATAAAAATATTGAATATTGAACGAAGCTTGGCCATAATATCATTAATATAAAGGGAGTCTTTGATAAGTTCTGACCCAATACACATTTTATATAATGATTTAACATGTTTCTGTAACTAATCACTGTCTATAAAAACAAGTGACTGCCAAAATCAACAGTGCATGTCAATTTCTCCTCCATTCATAATTGCTATTCTATGGTCGTTCTCACTTTGCATATTGAGTAAAATACAGTCAGGACTTTTAATGAACATGTATAAAGGTTTGTGTTATTATTTAACTCTCATAAAGTAGGAAAGGATGTTGGCCATTTAAAGTTGAATTATTTCATAAGTGAACATATATTGATTTTGTATTTCAGTCCACAAGGTCATTATTTCGTGTCTGGTGGACATGATAGAGTGGCTAGATTATGGACAACTGACCATTACCAACCAGTACGAATATTTGGTGGACATTTCTCTGATGTAGACGTAAGTATTTCTGTCTCAACAAAAACCTCAGGGTACTGTTTATCAAAGCACTTACGGAAATTATAAATTTACGTTCAAATTAAAATCCTTCATAACTCTTTAAGAGCCGCAAATGGTTGTTCAATATTTAAGACAAACTTCGAGATAGGTGGCCAAGATTTCATAATTTTGACATATCTATTCAATATAAGGGAGTTGGAGATAACGAGAGTTGACTGTATTTTCGATTATGCAGGAAAATTGGGGTCTTAAAATTTGTATGGTGTTTATGTGAATTTTTTTAATACATTTCAGAGTGTACAATTTCATCCAAATGGTAATTATGTTGCTACGGGTTGTAGTGATAGATCTGTTCGGATATTTGATGTACTCAATGGAGGCTGCGTTAGAACATTAACTGGGCACAAGGTATAGTCATCAGGGTGATGTTATCAGGGTTCCTACAATTCCAGAATAATCTGGAAATACAGATTTGCTGCAACAGAGAGAATAGACTTTTATTGCAGATGATGAAAGTTATTTGATGGAAAAAAAACAAGTATTGATGAGTTATGGCCATTTGAAATTTCATATTCTCAAATTTACAGTAGAGCAGTGTTTCAAAATGTTTGAAAAATGTTTGAAACTGAGTTTTTGTGCAGGGATGTGTGCTAATGGCACAGGAAACAAAATTGCATAATATTTTCAGTATTGGGCATTAAATGTCAGTAGGACCCCTAAGTTATAGATGCAGAGAACATACTTATTCACTTAGACTAGAGAATTTGGGGTGTGGTCAAGTTACTAACCCTAAACAACATTCCCAGTAATTTTATTCATATGGATACCACCTTGTCACTTTATCCAGACACTGAAACTACCAGTCTGAGGCCAATTAAGACCGCCACATCAACATTCATCAGTCAGTCCATCAGTAGATAAAACTGTTTCCCATTAATAAATTAAGAACACTATTTTTTAGTCATACATGGCTGTCATTTGACTTGGAACTGGAATTGATTATCAACAACTATGTATTAAAAAATAAAATTCAAAAGAAGTCTTTATATTATCGACCAGTTCTAACGTGCTCTTCCACGAGTTACTGACAAAGAAATCACACGTGGATTATAAGACCATAATTATACTACATGATAGAAGAACATAAGCCAATAAACAAGTTTAATTATGATTATCGCAATATGTTGTACATGTTGAATTGTACAGTCTTCCAATAAGTCATACAGTGACCGGAAGTTACAGGTGCCTTTGTTCGCAATTAGTCATACAAGTTGAATTGTACAGTCTTCCAATAAGTCATATAGTGACCGGAAGTTACAGGTGCTTATGCTCGCAATAAGTCATACAAGTTGAACTGTATAGTCTCCCAATAAGTCATATAGTGACCGGAAGTTACAGGTGCCTTTGTTCGCAATAAGTCATACAAGTTGAATTGTATAGTCTCCCAATAAGTCATACAGTGATTAGGTTTAAACGCTGTAAAATCTGCCGAACCCAGTATTTACACTCTTGATTGCTCAAGTTGCAAGCAGCTGAAGTGAGTGCGGTATGCAGTGGCTATGGAATTATAGCATAGTTTATCAGTCGTTTTATAAATATTTGGTTTCAGGGTGCAATCTACAGTCTGTGTTTTTCTCCTGATGGGAAATATCTGGCAACATCGGGTTGGTAACTCATATATTATTTCTTGTTTAATTTATGGTTCAATATTCCTTCAGTTAAAGGTGCAATAAGCATAATTATGTCCCCCACCCCCACCCTTCGATGAAGTGGTGGATATTACTTAATACATAGGTCTGTATAGGTCTGTCAGTCAGAAGATCAAACTCTTTCCAATTGATGACTAGAGTATCCTTGAGCCCATTCTTCTTTTTAACTTGATATAGATTTATGATATATCACAAAATGATGATGATGAACCCTTTTAAGGTCAAAGTTCAAGGACACAGTGACCTTGAACTTAGATTTTAGTTACCATTTGGCTACCAGAGGGAGGCCTTCTTGTTTTTCGACAGCTGTTGTTTTCTCCATTTTAAATACAGAAAAAAATCACCCATGGAGACACATTTTAATGCATCTACCATTCTCTTTGCTGATGCATTTTACAGCTAGCATTGATTTCCATGCAACTTGCACAATCTTTTACCTGAAAGAATCATGTACTAGGCATGTTCTAAAGCATCTACCACCATACTCTTTGCTGATGCTGATTTTAGAGCATTTACTATACTCCATGCTGATCTACTTTAATGTATCTATTGGATTTCCATGCAAATTGCGCAATCTTTTTCCTGTATTAAAGTATTGGTTTGACTATATTTCAGGTTTGGATGGTATTATATGTTTGTGGGATATTTCTAATGGTAACATGTTGTCACAGATGAGGGACCATACTAGTACTGTATACTCTCTATGCTTCAGTAGATGTGGAGCCGTCCTAGCATCAGGTCAGTAGTCAAACTCAGGGGTTCCATTTGACTCGGGAGTAGGGGTTTTGACCCTTTAAAATTCCAAAAAGTCATATTTTGACCCCTAATTATTTGGTTTCACAGGTCATTTTCTCTTAAAATAATGGGTATTTTGCCTATAAAAGGGTAAAATTTAGTCATGAATATCAAAATGACACTTAACAGTGAGAAGCTCTTGAAACCCCTGCAGACTTGAAAAAACATAAAATTCCCCGGCAGTTATTCAAGCCAAGAACAGCCTTTATTTGTTAGCTTTCTGCTGAAATATGGCGGGCAAATGAGTGCCTCCGTCTGGATTTGAACCCGGGTCTCTAGATTAGACTGCAAGTGTGCTATCCACTTGGCTACAGAGACCACCATGTGGTACGATGATCACAGATTCTCATATTCTGACTTCTTAAATAAAGTGTATTCCGTTAACACCTTGACCACTTGTGTAGGCCGAATCCCTTGACAAATTTTGCTGTGCTATAACCATGTCACTACTAAATGCCCCCTTAGTATGATAAACACTACTTTCAAGTTTGTTTTCAATCTTTTTCAACTTCAGTACATGTATCAAATTTGTTAAAAAATGTTTACTTCAAAGCCTGTCCAAAAAGCAGTTGATAGAGCCCTTTCTTGTCAAATGGTTGACTAAATACTGTATTCCTAGAAATGGTTTCGCGCATTTTAAGTTAGTGACTTTCGCGGGAGGTTTCATTTCGCGAAGTTTAATAGCCGCGAAAACGTTACCTCCAACGAATCCGCGAACGTTTCTAGCTTCTTCATACTAAAATCGCAAAATCATTCGACGAAGGATAATTGTACTTGCGAATACATGACGTGGGAACTTCTGTCAATAAATCCATCTTTATAAAATCTAAGATTAACTGCGTTAGTTATCTCAATTTAAACATCAATTTCGATCCTGTAAGAGTCGTGCATATTATATTGTAGACATAAACACTGATGACGTAGCGTGTAATGTGCTCAAAGTAAACAAGCACGGGGGTACATGGGTGGGGTGTTAACATTCAGTTTACTTCTACATACGAAAGTTTGTTTTTGTCATGATTAAAGTCAATGTATTCCTGTACAGGTATTTACAATAATTATTTCACATTTATTTGTTTAACATATGTTTGGTGGTTAATTTATAATAATAACTATTTACTAGTTTATGTTGATAACACCTAGTGAAAACACTTTATGAAATCCTTTGTTATGAAGAGATTAATTGACCATAGTAATTATTATCAGGTCAGTGAAGGTCACAATCAATTGAATTGATCGTGTATACACGGATGGTGATGACAAACAGTCCATTTAAAATTGCGAGATGTGTCAAACATACCTTTATGCCGTAGCGACTTTAGTTTCGCGGAATTCGTGGGCCTTATGATTCCGTGAAAATTTGTAGCCGCGAATATGCGGACGGTATGAAAAACGCGAAATATTGTATCCTCGAAAGTATCTATGAATACAGTAGTTTCCAATCAATAAACACACAGTTTGACCTAGGATCCTAAAACTTGGTATGCATGTTGGTCTGTTTGTAGATTGAGCCATGTCTGATTGATTATATAGATAACTGCCTCCACATGTATTTGGTAGTGAGGGTTGGTCATGACCTTCTGATGAACCCAATTGTTTTTTAGATCAGCAGGTCAAAGTTAAAGGTCATAGTGACTTTGAACTTAAAATGCTGCCAGTGTGGTAACACATGTTTTAGAACATTGTTGTATTATAGGTGGTTTAGACAATTGTATAAAGTTATGGGATGTTACAAAAGTCATCAAAGAAATGGACAAAGATATGGACGCCAGTATACCAAGCTCATTGTCTGTGTAAGTAGATGCTATCTTCATGGGGAAGTAGTTTTGAGAACTTTGGATTTCATAAAAAATGGCATGGTTGAAATTCACGCTAATTACCAGAAAGCATTCAAAATCAAACAGATATAATAATTAGTTTATTACATGTTGATATATGCAAGCAAACTTTCTTAAAACCCAGTTTTATACCTGACTGAACTTAACATCAAGTATGGCAGTCACTGTAAACTTGATATATTGATTGGTATAATTATTCATTGGGGATTTAATTTCGTGGTTGAGGTCCTCCACTAAAGAGACGAAATTAAATTCCCCACAAATCATTAATGATTTTACAGAACCATAAAATGATTGGTATTTGTGCTGGAATAACTTTCTGGTTTCTTCAATATTTACTGATTCATAAAAATTATCCTTCATATCATTAATAATCCAATTGTAATTATAAGTACTCAAACTAATGTATTCATGTTCAATGTAGCGGCTGTGGTCTGGTGGTTAGTGTGCTGGATTTGTAACCCAGCAATCTGGGTTTGATTCATGGTCCCAGCAGGTCATGCCCTTCCATGAAAATTTGACAACAATGTTGTTTTTCCTCTATATGCGGAAAAGCTGCCAGTTCCTTGTAGAAGGGTGAAAGTTTTGGTTAGGATACAGTCCAGAAACTGTTTTGGTGAATCAGCTATTGTACATTCTTGACAAATGTTTGAGAAACCTTGTTAAACTTAAAAAAACAAATAAACATCATGTTCAAATGTTTCACTTTTATTGTGATGAGGATGATTCTTTGTTTGGAGTTGTAAAACTTAGAAAATGTTCAGGTGGGCTGAGGTAGGTGCTGGCAGGGTTTTTTATAATTCACTTATACATAATTATGATACAGAGAATTTGACACGAATCTCGACCTTCTATTAGCGTAAATTAACAGCTCATATTTTGTCTTTATTTATAACCCAAGTGGTAATGTTTTCATAAGTTGGGTATCACGAAGTCGCTCAAGGTGTAATAAAAACACAAATCTAAAGGACTGATATTGCACGATTCCCTTGTGGAAATTGATATATTCAACGCAAGAGCCTTGTACTATATTCATGCATAAAAGTCAGGATCATGTTGAATTCTCCGTGCTATACCAGCCTCATGGTGTAAAAACTAAATGTCTCCTGAAATGCCAAAAATTGTTGAGTGGTTGTCATTTTGGTGCATAGGTAGGTTAACTCCATTCCAAACAAAGAATTTATTAAGGTCAGCCTGCGGTATATAATGTTCTGTGTTTCATTTATTTCAGGAACGAGAATCCGAACCTGCTGATTGGTTCATTTGCTACCAAATCCACGTCCGTTCTTTCCATACATTTTACCAGGAAAAATCTGCTTCTTGCTGCTGGATCGATGAAAGTCTCGTGAAAATAAGGAAAATAATTATATTGATCGTGTAATTAGCTACCAGCTACCAGTATGCAGAATGCACAGTTGCACATACAGGGTTCTCAATAGTTGAAACAATTTTCAACATTTTTGGACTTGATCCAGGGACTTAAAGTGTTAGTTTTCATTGAGTCAAATGAAATGCTTTAAATGAGTTCTTGATATGACATGATTGTGTTGCACAAATTTGTGTACCAATAGATTTTATTCGACTTCAATATCATGTGACATGTCATAGGTCGCATGGTTGTCAATGGTTGCAAGATTGATTCTTGAGCTGTGCTCAGAATTAGTCGAAATTTCTGCACAATGGTCGCAGTGTAACAAAACATACATCATGTAATTGTTATGTTGATATGAAAAACATAAATAAAAAAATAAAAAATTATCTATGGTGCTATGGAAATAATTACCAACCTGTATCAAAAGCAAATCATAACTTCTTTACATGTTCAAGCCATCGTCAATTACATGGCCCTCGATCAATGAACTCTGCAGCTGAAATTTTGAGGCAATCCCTCACCTGAAAAGTATGCCCCCCCCCCCCAAAAAAAAACCTCCAAAAAAATAAAAAGCTAGCACAGAAAAGGTAAAGCATGGTGGATTTTTGATTCCTGTATCATTTTACCATTACTTGCCCAACCTGGTAAACGAACAGTTAGTGCCTGATGACATTCTAGTTCTCTACCTACCAAGCTACTCAGGGAAGGTTTATGGCGCTGCAACAGGTCAGGTTTATGGCATTGCAATGAATGTTTGTCATGTACATTGCTATAAAATGAAGAGATTCATACGCAGGTATGATTTATATAAACAGGAGAAATGTGTAATCATTATTGGATTAAACAACTATTTGTTGAAGTTTACTGATGTGTTAACACCCGATCTGAAGGAACACATTGAGTAAAGCCCCAAAGGGAAACTTAGTCTGTTAATAGTACCATTGAAAACAGACATAATTATAAACAATACACAGGAAATGAGACCGATATAGAATACTAGTACATGTATGTGTAAAATGGGACTTGTATGCAGTACACAGGAAATGAGACTGGTATACAATACACAAGAAATGGGACTGGTATACCATATACAGGAAATGAGACTTGTATATAATACACAGGAAATGAGACTGGTATACAATACACAGGAAATTGGGCTGGTATACAATAACAGGATATGAGATTGGTATACAATACACTGGAGAGGAGACTGGTATACAGTACACAGGATATGAGACTGGTATACAATTCACAGGAAATGAGGCTTGTATACATAACACAGGATATGAGACTGGTATACAATACATGGGAAATGGGACTGATATACAATACACACGATATGCGACTGGTACATGTATATAATACACAGGAAATGGGACTGGTATACAATTCACAGGAAATTAGGCTGGGATACAATACACAGGAAATGAGGCTGGTATACAATGCAAAGGTAATGAGACTGGTATACAATGCATGGTAAATGGGACTGGTATACAATAAACAGTAAATGAGACTGGCATACAATAGACAGGAACAGATACTGGTATACAGTACACAGGAAATGAGACTGGTATACAATACACAGGAAATGAGACTGCTATACAATGCACTGAAAATGAGACTGGTTTACAATGCACATTAAATGAGACTGGTATACAGTGCACAGGAAATGTGACTGATTTACAATGCACATTAATGAGCCTGGTATACAATGCACAGGAAATGTGACTAGTACACAATACACAGGATATGAGACTCGTATACAATACACAGGAAATTAGACTGGTATACTTATTACAAAGGAAATGAGACTGGTATACAATATACAGAATATGAGACTGGTACACAATACACAGAAAATGTGAATGTTAACAATACACAGGTGATGAGGCTGGTATACAATGTACAGGCAATGTGACTGGTATACAATAAACAGGAAATGAGGCTGGTATACAATACACAGGAAATGAGACTGGTATACAATACAAGGGAAATGAGACTTGTATACAACACACACAAATGAGACTTGTATACAACACACACAAATGAGACTGGTATACAATACACAGGAAATGGGGCTGATATACAATACACAGGAACAGATACTGGTATACAGTACACAGGAAATGAGACTGGTATACAATGCACTGGAAATGAGACTGGTTTACAATGCACATTAAATGAGACTGGTATACAATGCACAGGAAATGTGACTGGTTTACAATGCACATTAAACAAGACTGGTATACAATGCACAGGAAATGTGACTAGTACACAATACACAGGATAGAGACTGGTATACAATACACAGGAAATTAGACTGGTATACTTATTACAAAGGAAATGAGACTGGTATACAATATACAGAATATGAGACTGGTACACAATACACAGGAAATGAGACTGTTAACAATACACAGGTGATGAGGCTGGTATACAATGTACAGGCAATGTGACTGGTATACAATAAACAGGAAATGAGGCTGGTATACAATACACAGGAAATGAGACTGGTATACAATACAAGGGAAATGAGACTTGTATACAACACACAAAAATGAGACTGGTATACAATACACAGGAAATGGGGCTGCTATACAATACACAGGAACAGATACTGGTATACAGTACACAGGAAATGAGACTGGTATACAATGCACATTAAATGAGACTGGTATACAATGCACAGGAAATGTGACTGGTTAACAATGCACATTAAATGAGACTGGTATACAATGCACAGGAAATGTGACTAGTACACAATACACAGGATATGAGACTGGTATACAATACACAGGAAATTAGACTGGTATACTTATTACAAAGGAAATGAGACTGGTATACAATATACAGAATATGAGACTGGTACACAATACACAGGAAATGAGACTGTTAACAATACACAGGAAATGAGACTGGTATACAATATACAGAATATGAGACTGCTACACAATACACAGGATATGAGACTGGTATACAATATACAGAATATGAGACTGGTACACAATACACAGGAAATGAGACTGTTAACAATACACAGGCGATGAGGCTGGTATACAATGTACAGGCAATGTGACTGGTATAAAATAAACAGGAAATAAGGCTGGTTTACAATACACAGGAAATGAGACTGGTATACAATACACGGGAAATGAGACTGGTATACAATATATACAATACACAGGAAATGAGACTGGTATACAATACACAGGAAATGAGACTGGTATACAATACACAGGATATGAGACTGGTATACAATACACGGGAATGAGACTTGTATACAACACACAAAAATGAGACTGGTATACAATACACAGGAAATGGGGCTGATATACAATAAACAAGGAATGAGACTGGTATACACTACACAGGAAGTGAGACTGGTATACAATACACAGGAAATGGGGCTGGTATCTAGGACAATATAGTCTCTGCTGGTTTTACGTTTATACACAATATGTGGGAAAATATACTGGTGTTCAATACACAGGAAATGAGGCTGGTAAACATCGTCTTGGATAGTGTTTTGGGAACACAAGTATCAGGTTATTACAAGTCTACCATCAGGCACTATCTTTCATGTTTATTCGCGTCTTTCCGTCAAAATATTCGTTGGGTTTATTTTTGTGGATGAATATGCATGAATAGTTTCGCCTTCTGAATTTTGCATTATTAAGTCTCTATACGATGCTGTTGCTACTTTCAAAAACTCCATACTAGTTATAGATACGTTGTTTCAAATAATAATTCAAGGAAATATATTGATGAGTTTTCCAAACAAAAAAGTAAAACCATTCACTACCAATCACTTGTATCGTCCTCAATACATGTGTAAACTTGGGTCAAAACAATAAATATTTATGCATGGCAAATGTGCCTACATTGGTCAAAATTGGCGGTGGCCTATGGGTAGGTATGTGGGCAACATACTTCGCCATCACAGAGAGAGTGCAGTGTAAGTATTTGTATTTCCATGAAATTGAAAAATTAACTTGACAGTCGCGATTCGTACTCAATACTATTCGTACTCACTATTTAGTAACTGTCGTTTTTCTTATTTTTACATTATACTCGACGAACATTACTTCTTTTTATAGATTCTACATACTTGCTGTAGTTACTACTGAGCTCTTACAAGCAAAATAAATATTAGCAAGGCCAAGAGCATGGTGCTTAAAAAAAAGAAATAAAAATATTAAAATTGAAATGTTAAAAAGATCATGGTCCTACTGCTGACTAAAACATTTCCAACAAGTTACAATCACAACAAGGTAAAACCTTAGACTCGTTAATACAAAACTAATTGATGAAATCTCTGGGAGTCGAACTGACAATTCAACTTTTGCATAAATGATAAACTATTGTAAATTAGTACAAAATTTAGCATTGGCCACAATATTGTATCTATAGTGTAATCTATGTTTCTATTTGTTATAGACAAATTCCGACATGCCAAGTTTGTGACAGAATCAATGCGTGTGTTTGATGGATACCCGCATAAAGAGGCATTAATTGGTGGTAATATCAAGCAATTGAGATTTCATCTAGGTGATGAATTTACTAAAAAAAAGGATCCCTTTGCTCAGGTACCTTGTTTGTTAATTATTGAATTGGAGGTACAAGTATGGAAATGGTTTCATTGGAATTTTATTTTATATTGAACAGCTGTATAAGATGGATGGTAACATTGGTTGCTTAATTCAGGTGACCACTAGCACATGTTCTACTGTATAAGACAGGTGGTTGCTTAATTCAGGTGACAACTAGTACATGTTCTACTTCATAAGACAGATGGTTGATTTATTCAGGTGACAACTAGCTCAGGTTCTACTGTATAAGACAGGTGGTTGCTTAATTCAGGTCACCACTAACACAGGTTCTATTGTATAAGACAGGTGGTTGCTTAATTCAGGGGATCACTAGCACATGTTCTATTGTATAAGACAGGTGGTTGCTTAATTCAGGTGACCACTAGCATAAGTTTATCAATTGACAACTAGTGATAGGTCCTCTCTGGGCAACGGGACAGTATTGCTAATATCATCGGTAGCGTGATTTTCCCCCTTATAATATCATCGACAGCGTGATTATCCCCCTTACGTTATACTTGCAGATAGTGATTCCAATTGTTGGATCAAAAACCAAAGGAAAAATCTACAGCTGGTCATCTTTACAACAACATGACGCGGAAAATGATACTGGAACGTAAGTGATTTTATCATTATACATGTAGTTTGTTCATTCGTAAAACAAGATATTTTATCTGATTCCAAGTATGTGGATACATGTAGGTGGTATAGTGGTCGAGTGGATCATGTTCTAAACTACAAATAGGGCTCGACACTAACACTGGTCCGCTGGCCCGAGACCAGTGAAAATCCAGAAGGACCAGTGAAAATTCTGGAGGACCAGTAACTGTCCTATTTACAAATTGGGTGCTTTTGCCCTGTTGGACCAGTGGCCAAAATAGTTAGTAAGTTAGTGTCTAGGCCTGAGTCAAATCGAGAGATCCCTGATTGGATTCTCAGCTGTGGCACTTGATAGATCGAATTTCGATACTTTCGAAACATTTTTCAAGACCATTTTAAATTGGTAACCCGTAGGTAGTCTCAGATGTATCAGTGCTGTACACCAGACATTTTAAAAGAACTAACCGAGTCTATTCCTTCACCAGAAAAAATGAACTTTTCTGCCAAAAATAAAAGTTTTTGGATGAAATAGTTCAAAGACTTGACAAAGTCATGGTCATCTTAAATTTCATATTAAGCTGATTTTTAACAATAAAACAATGTTTGGACTGAGTTTTGGTGTAGGAGACTAGGAGTTTGTGCTAATAGCACCAAAAAACAGACTTGTGACTCATTTTCGAATTGGGCATTATACCTCTGTAGGGCTCCTGGGTATAATATTGAGAGTGATTTATATAGGTTGTAGAGCTTGTTTTCCCAACCAACCTAAACTGAAACAAATACAAGTTTTTTGGTAAAGCACTAGATTCAGGCAAACCAAATAGTTCCTGACATAATCTGTGGACAAACTGGGTTTGATTTCAAGGCTAAGCAGATTATGTTCTTGGGTAACACTGGTTACAGTCATGTCCTCCTGTGTGGGGAAGTTTTAAAAAATCATCAGGAATCAGTCTCAAAATTTCTCATCTGATTCGTTGTCTCTGAGCAATATTTTGAACCAATGGCAGAGCTCCATTTTCAGACTGGCACCCAAACCTATAATATTGTTAACTGACATCAGGAACCAGTCTCAGAACTTCTCATTTGATTGGTTGTCTCTGAGCAATATTATAAATTTGACCAATGGCAGAGCTCCATTTTAAGACTTGTACCCAAAACTATAAATTGTAATACTGTTAGCAAGTCTCGAAACTTCTCATCTGATTGGTTGTTTTGAGCAATATTTTGAATTTGACCAATGACAGAGCTCCATTTTCAGACTGATACCCAAATCTATCATACTGTTAGCTGACATCAGGAATTGGTCTCAGAACTTCTCATTTGATTGGTTGCCTCTGAGCAATATTTTGAATTCGACCAATGGCAGAGCTCCATTTCTAGACTGGTTCCCAAACCTATAATTATTTCATAGATCGAAAACGAGTATTGAGCTGTGACTGCACTTATACCTATATACTTTATATAGTGGATACCCAAATGTCACGGCTCAGATGTCAGAGGTCAGATTCTATCTATAGCTAACTTGTTGACGATGTTATAATTACAGATGGCGTGTGGACAGGTTAGACCTGATGCTTCATGAAAAAGAACCATTCACTATATACAAACATCCCGATGCAGACTATGTGAACAATATTGTGTTACCTGAATGGCAAATATACAGAGACAGATGATGTTCGTTACTACGGCAACACTATTTATTTATGGACCTATTTGTAGAGTGAAAACTGTGTAATGACTGGGACGTGTACCAGAGTGTGGTTTGTGATAATGGCGACATGCATGGTGCCACTGTAAGGTTAAAATATTAGTTTTCAGCATATATATTTTAAAAAGTGGGGATGAAGTGCTCTGCACATTGAAGGTTGTTGCAGATGGGCCCTATTCATAGCTTTTAAAGTCTGCAGCTCAAACCTGAAGGTAACAATGGCCTGTAAGTAATTGGCTGCCTGGACAGGACACGTATGTGCTTGTTTGACAATGTTAAGGTTCTATTTGTTTATTAAACTTGTGGTTGTTAAACTTCTTGTCATTCAAAATATAGTTACAAATTGTTTAAAAATTATGTTGTAAATCAATGTTTTACCAGACACAATCCTGGGAAAATGGTGTTTTGCTGGGCACCATTCAGGAAATGTGTTGTTTAACCATACATGCTCCAGGAAAATCTATGTTTTACTGGTCAGTCATGATCCAAGAAAAGTTTTGTTTTACTGGACAGTCATGATCCAAGAAAATCTGTTTTACTGGTCAGTCATGATCCAGGAAAATTGATGTTTTTACCAATCATGATTCTGGACAATCAATGTTTTTACCAGAAACATGATCCAGGAAAAGTGAGGTTTTACTTGATATGATCAAGGAAAAGTAATATTTTACCTGATATGATCTGGGAAAAGTGATGTTTTACCTGATATGATCCGGGAAAAGTGATGTTTTACCTGATATGATCCAGGAAAAGTAATATTTTACCTGATATGATCCAGGAAAAGTAATATTTTACCTGATATGATCCGGGAAAAGTAATATTTTACCTGATATGATCCGGGAAAAGTAATATTTTACCTGATATGATCCGGGAAAAGTAATGTTTTACCTGATATGATTCAGAAAAAGTGATATTTGACTGGACACCATTCACAAACTATTTAGGATTGTTCTGGGTATTCAGCTGGTACTTGTTGTACATGTTTATCTGTCATATGACTTTAAAAATAATTGTTTGTATATCTATTATCAAACTATTGTTATAGAATATTAAAATGTTTACACTTTTTATTGAGTTATACATCAGTATGAAAATACAGTAAAACATGATTAAAGGACACCTCAAATATGAGGAGAGGCTACTCAAAATTAAGGGCACTTTTGAAGTCCATTGTCACTGTTCTGCTTTTTATTCAGCCTCAACGAGTTTTCAGTTTGGTCTTGCAATTGCATCTTTCTAAACACAATCGTCATATACGTATATGATTGGCTTAGACGGCCTGCACGAGAGGTATACATTTTTTTATATACACCTCCCGAAACCGAGCCTGGGGTGGATATTACTTTTTTATGATGTGACGTCATTTCCTGCAACATAACGTTCCAAACAACGTAACGTTATTTCCCGTATTATTTGGCCTACAGCTGCTCATACATATTTATGGGTTCTAACCTAGCCATAATGATAAATGCGGTTAATAAATACATGAATACTCTCTTATACATATACATAGGATGAGCATTGTTAGCTAGAACATTTGAAGAGTCGTCTTTTGTTTCTATTACATACACTTTCCTGAAGAGAGACTGAAGTTGTTATAATTTAAAAGAGTCAATAGCTTTTATTTCCTTGACTTAAATTATCGGCATGGTATACAATATAACAGTTGTCGACTTATGTTTCGATGAATATGATGGTAAATTGACCTTCAAAAAAGTGATATTGACCTCTGACTTCGTCATCGGTCAATATCACTTTTTTCAGGTCAACAAAACATCATATTCACCTCAACATAAGTTAATAACAGTATAGTATTAGAAATATAGAAGAAGTTTGTGGTGACTTCTGTGTATGGCTTGTACATGTATTGATGAGATAATGAGTGAAAATATGAATGTCATTACATCACAATTATGATGTCATCTCATAAATCGTGTGTCCAACATTGTTGACATCAAAGTTTATTTACTGTATTGACTCTGGAGCACATATATGACCATGGCACTGGTCCCCAATGTTGATAATAATGTTAAGAGATGCAGATGGTATCTCGACGAACTGTTGCTTACATCAGCTGATACTGATATAGTCACCGTCACTGTGGAAGATCTGGGCGTGGCCCCGGAATCTCGTGCTTCTATGGTAATTCTGTAAATATCTTGGACTGTTCGATTTAGTTCATACAATGTATATAGAACTCCGGTCTGTGTATCAATACCAAAAGCCTTATCCCTGTTTCCACCTTGAAGAAAATGAATTGCATTAGTTTTAATGCATGAATTGAAAGTGACGATAAAATACAGTCAAACCTTTGAACAAAGACCAATTTATATTATATATTCTGTCTGTAGAGAAAATACATTTATTGCTGTTCCTTTTGATGGTCTTTATATACAGGTTTGATGATGTTCGTAAAAATATTCTGGAATAAATCAGGTAGTGTAAGTTTTCTATGAACGAAAAATTCGGACTTTGATTCGTTACGACTCATGGCATTTAGCCATATCTTTATATACATGGAGTTGCTTCCCTTACTAATTTGTTTTTAATTTATAATCAGTCGGTACTTACTTGCTCTTCGACAAGCAACTGTAAAGCAACTTCTGTACACGTGGATCGAGGACTTGAATGTTCCATAACATAATCTGCCCAGTCCAGCTTATAAAACACATTATAATATAGAATGAGAATAGATGTATATAAAGAGGACGATACACACACAACCAAGTACCTGTAATATCATATGCCACCAAAGAATTCTTGTCCGAGTCAATATCCTTCGCACACATATCACCAATGACAAAACCTTAACAAATAGAAGCAAACAATGCATTAAATTTTGGTGCAAATGCGTAGTAGCAGCTCCTCTTCGGACACAACTTGCACTTTATCAACATAGTATTCCTTGGACGCTCGTAAAGCTGATGTTGGTGTTTATTTGTGATTCAGACATTATTAAGTATTAACGTTGAAGTTATTCAATTATGGAAAAGGAAGGCCGTGGCTACAAATGTAGACAGAAAACAATTCCAACACTTGCCTAACTTCTTCGAACATGATTGCTTACCCACCAACAAAAAAGTCTGAATGTCTGATTTCCGATTGATTTCTCAGGAAAAGTTAGCCCTAGTAGTCCTTAACTTCTTTGTAAAGTTGGTCATGTCAAATGTTGGTTTTGATCAAGCTTGCACATTCCGAATGAGAAACTGATTTATTAATCTTCATCAGAAGGTTGCAAATTGGTCACGACCAGCAGTATATGACGCATGGAGTCAGGAGATGTCGGGGTTGTGCCAAAACGGACGCCTCTTATAATTTCATCAGTCTAAAAGCTTTAAAAGAAAAGGAAAATTCACAAACCTGGCTTCGTCTTTTCTCTGATGACAAAATAATGCACGAATTGAGGACTGTTGTCATTTACATCTATAATTTCCATAAAAAGTGAGGTTTGTATGCTATTAAGCCCATCTGTAACCCTGGAATATAACAGGCAATATGTGTTCAATAATCGAAGATAATATGCATTGTATATTTAGGCTTCCAATATACGTTTACAGTACAGTACGTAATATTTTGTTTAGTCTGTCATGTATATGACCCATGTGTAACTGCATTTAAATTGTGTTTTTAGCTTTTTTTTAGCTTTTGCGATCACTCTTTGTCCGTCAACAATTTGCTGGTGTAGAAACTAAAGGTCACAATCTTTATGAAACTTGGTCACAATGATCATCTCAACAAAATCTAGGTCAAGTTTGATATTGGGTAATTTGGGGTCAAAAACTAGGTCACAAGGCCAATCATAAGAAAACCTTGTGTAGTCACTAGAGGTCATAATTTTGACTTAATCTTTATGAAACTTGGTCACAATGATCATCTCAACAAAATCTAGGTCAAGTTCGATATTGGGTCATCCGGGGTCAAAAACTAGGTCACAAGGTCAAATCATAGAAGAACCTTGTGTAGTCACTAGAGGTCATAATTTTGACCTAATATTTAAGAAACTTAGTCACAATGATTATCTTAACAAAATCTAGGCCAAGTTCGATATTGGTTCATCCGGGGTCAAAAACTTGGTCACAAGGTCAAATCATAGAAAACCCTTGTGTAGTCACTAGAGGTCACAATTTTGACCTAATCTTTATGAAACTTGGTCTCAATGATCATCGCAACAAAATATAGGTAAAGTTCGATATTGGGTAATTTAGGGCAAAAAACTAGGTCACAGGGTCAAATCATTGAAAACCCTTGTGTAGTCACTATAGGTCATAACTTTGACATAATCTTTATGAAACTTGGTTACAATTATCATCTCAACAAAATCTAGGTCAAGTTCGATATTGGCTCATCCGAGGTCAAAAACAAGGTCACAATGTCAAATCATAGAAAAACCTTGTGTAGTCACTAGAGGTCATAATTTTGACCTAATATTTATGAAACATGGTCATAATTATCATCTAAACAAAATCTAAGTCAAATTCGATATTGGGTCATCCAGGGTTAAAAACTAGATCAGAAGGTCAAATCATAGGAAAAACCTTGCGTAGTCACTAATTAAGTTCACAATTTTGACCTAACCTTTATAAAATTTAGTCACATTGATCATCTCAGCAAGATCTAGCTCAAGATCTATATTGGGTCATCCAGGGTCAAAAACTAGGTCACAGGGTTAAATCATAGAAAAACCTTATACAGTCACTAGATGTCACAATTTTGGCCTAATATATTTGAAACTTTGTCACAATGATTATTTTAATGCAATCTAGGTCAAGTTTGATATGGGTCATCTTGGGCCAAAAACTAGGTCACTAGATCAAATAATACGAAATCCTTGTGTAGTCACTCGATGTCACCATTTTAGCCTAATCTTTATGGAAATTGGTCACAATGATTATCTCAACAAAATCTAGGTCAAGTGTGATGTCACTAGGTCAAATCACAGGGCTTGCATGCGCTACTACGACAGGTGAGCGACCTAGGACCCTCTTGTTGCATATGTTAGCCTATTGCAATGTCATGGTTTTGTTTGTTGCTTGCATGTGCTTGGCAAACAAAAAATACAAAATATAGCTTTTGACGTACTGATCAACGGTGCTTTTTCGCAGAATGGATATTTACAATAATGGAGTTAGTAACGGTTGTTATAGCACAGATAACTTGACATGATCCTGACCTTTATGCATGAACATATTACAAGGTTATTGCGTTGAATATATAAATGTCCGCGAGCAAACCGTGCAATATCTGCTTGGCAAGGGAGACATTGGTCAAATAAGTCGGAACTGGAGGTTGACACATTCAGTATCAATTCCACAATATAACATATATATAGGCAACAACATTTCAGATAATTGTGGAACAGCAAATAAGTAGGTTATTGTATAACGTCAATTAGACTAAATGTCTTATTATATCTAGTATACATTTCGTCGATGACGTCATACCTAACTGAGATCTCGTACTTTGTTATTGCGTCTTTCATGTCCACGTCAAAACCTTCTAGCGTTGTTATAACACCAGTTCTAGAATTAACATTGAACTTCTGTGGTTGCGATGGCAACTGTGACGTCATTGAGTATACTAACAGGTCCATGTCGGCGTCCACTGCAATGATTCGATATACAGAAGTACCGGTTTGGAGTGTCTCGGATACGGGAACTGTCCGACCTGGACTTTCTGGTGTTGTAAAGACTGGAGCAGCTGAAAAAGAGTGAATATATTTAAAGAAAAATTAAAATGCTTAAGGGTGTTCAGCAGGTGAAGCATAGTGCTCAAACATTTTCTTAAAAAATTGCCTGGCCAGGCAAAACAAAAAAGAGCCACTTGTATATCCTGCATGTAAGGTACATGTAACATGGAGTAAAAGTTGTCGTTATGTACACAGTAATATTTTGTAGAAATTATATTTGAAATTTAAGTTGCTGAAATTGGCGTGATGAACACCAAAACAAAATATTTTTATAACTTATTATACATTCGGTGCCGAATTGAAGTTCACAAAGTACAAATTTCATTGAAAAATAGACCGTTTTTCGGGATTTAAAATTGCATGACAAGTCAACACAGTCAGACAAGAGTTAATGTACCTTTCTCATGCCGATTTTAGCTGAGTAAATACTCCAACTTATTTTGTAAACGTTTGTGTTTTGTGAACTTAATTTTGAAACAGGAGTGTAGCTAACTAACATATTACTTATTCTTTGTGGAACTCATGTTTTGTATCAACATACAAGCATGTTATGCTCCGTTTGTGTCATGTTTTAAACTTTATCATGTGTTCTATCAGCAACGAAATAAATAATTACAAAAAATTGTATATGTAGTGTAGTAGTCTCGATCACCGGTTAACTTTTCACCCATAGCTGGTCCTTGTGAACTTGACCAACCACTGTTCGTTTTTAACATTTTTTATTTTCATAAGACATATTATACAGCTATACACAATACAAAATGTACAAACAATTTTGTCAAAATAAATGTGAAACTAATTTACAACTCTTTATGATATTATTTATTAATTATAATTATATGTCATTATGATTTTTGTAGTATATATAGGGGAGGGAGAAGAGTTATGAGGACAGTCGCTTAGAAGAGAGGTTGTGATTGTAGATAGTAAGAAAGGAAAGTAAGAGAAGGATAATAAGAAATGGTTACGGGTTCGGGGAATTTAGTAATTTACACAATATCACTATTTGACTTATGCAAGTTATGAAAACTTCTGCCATTTTCTGTTACAGATTTGGAGTTTGTTTTTTAATAGTGCGATTGTTTGTTCCAGTTTTTTTCGATAGTTAATGTATTCTTTAAATGACTGAATTGTCGGAGTGTGTTTATTGCATTTACATTTAAATATGAAATATTTTGCAAGCAGTATAATATAGTTGGTAATAAGCCCATCTTCTTATATATTCTTTATAATGTTGCAAACTGAAATATTTTGAAATGTGATACTAGTATTTAAGTCTTTTGAAAGTTTTTGTACTAGATATGACCTATTTTCAGCCCAAAAACTTTGTACAATATTGCATTCCCAGAACATATGGTATATAGAGTCTGGTTGTCTATTGCAAAAATCACATAAGCTTGACTGGGTTATATGACACTTGTGTAAAAAAGAATTGTCGGGTATTATATTCATGAGGTATTTATACTGAAATTCTTTAGTGTCTATTGTGATAATATTCGTTTGTTGGAAAATTTGAACCCATTCTGTGTCTTCTATGGTGAACCTGAGATTCCATTTTCGTTTGTATTTTGGTTCTGTTTGTAGTTTAGTCTTGATTAGTGAATTCTATGCAATCTTACTTAATTTGGTTTTTCCATTTAGTCTATCGATTAGGTAGTTTGGTGGGTTGTATGTTATAATTTCTTTTGCATTTGTGTCTTCCATTCTTTCGGTATGTTTTTAATGAGGGTATAGTATTTCAAGTAATCCCCATTGGGGATATCATATAGAAATTTCATCTGCTCGAAGCTGTGAAATCTTTTGTGTCTAAAGTCAAATATGTGTTCTACATACTGGATTCCTTTACTGAACCATGTGTTATAGTAAAATAACTCATTTTTATTTATATGTTTTATACTTTAATTATTCCAGATGATTTGTTTGGATGTTTGGATTTCAGTGGTTAGGGTGTTGACCTTAGACCATGAAATCAATATATCCTTTAAAAATTTTGAATTTATATTGAGACTTTTACAGTCTTTTTCAGTAATATAACATTTAAATAGTAATAATCCTCCATATTTTTCTAATTCGGTCTTGTAATGAAAACTCCAGTTGGCGTTTGAATTAAAAATTCTTTTTATCCAGCTTATATTTAATGAATCTAGAAAACATTCCATGTCTATCATTCTTAGACCCCCATCTTTGTATTCTTGAATGATTTGTTTACGTGATATTTTATCAGGTTTTGAATTCCACAAGAAATCAAAGAAAATTGTACTGATCAATTTTATAAAATGTGCTGGTGGGTTTTGTAACACAGTAAGGGGGTAAATAAGCTTTGGGAGAACAAACGTTTTTAGAACTGTTATTTTTCCAATGAGTATTAAGTTCCATTTTTTCCATTGTTTTAGGACATTTTTACATTCTATTATCTTATTTGCTACATTTAGATCATACATTGAAGAAACTTATTACTGAAGGTAATTCCTAACGTAGTTGCCTCCGACGAAGTCCATTCAAATTCTTTGTCAAAGACAATATCTGTATTTTTTAGACTTCCAAATGCGCAGGACTGAGCATTTGTTTCTATTGAGTTTAAGCCCATGTTTTACCAAAATCGTCAAGGGTTTTTATAAGATTTTCGAAAGACGTTCGATTTCCTTTAAGTAAAAAGCTAGCATCGTCTGCAAAAAGAGTTTGTTTTGTACTTTTATTGTTTAAATTAATACCTTCTATAGCATCGTTGTTTTGGAAATAGATAAAAACTCGATACATAGGATAAAAAGATACGGTGATAGAGGACATCCTTGCCGTACACCACTCTTAATGTTAAAAAATCAGACAACTGACCATTATTAGTTATACAGCCCTTTGCATTTGCATAAAAAAACTTCAACCCATTGTATGAGCGAGTCACTAAAATTTAGTTCTTTTAAACATTTATACATGAATTCAACTCTGTTGCCAGAGAATTGTATAATAGATGATTCCCTAAAATGGCCCGATCAGACAGATATTCGATTTATTGGTCATATCTTATACGTTATAACTGTCAGATACTATAAACATGTATATTTTTATACGCTACTACATGTAAATTGCAAACAAATTGGTGGCTGTCGTAAAACGAATTCCTTGAAAAAAAATCGTTAAGGCGAAGCAAACGTTGTCATGATTGGGTTCCATTTTGGGAAGGACCCAGAACTACCCCAGCACCTAGTATATAGCACTCACATATATATGATACTGAATAATTGTGTACTCATGGATTGTATATGTCTATTGTATTTGAAAATAAACTATATATTGAGTAAGTTGAACCGAATTTACCCATGTAGCACGCCTATACAGTATACACACAGTCTACGTAAACTGCAAGCTGATCGCGATGTACCAACCGATTACACCGACGCTTAAATAAGTTAGCGTGTACGCCCCTGAATGATAAAGTTTTATTAGTGATTTATAAATAGAACGAAATGCGATACAAGTGTACATGTACGTTGCATATGCGATTGCGAAATACATCCGCTATCTATACGAGTAGCTGTCGTGCAGAAACCCGGATCAACACATTCAATATGGCGACGGGTGGGTTTAAGGACAAAATGTCGGAAGAGACTTTTGACTTTATTTGTACATCTTGTGCCGACGGCGGCACGATCAAAGAGGCAGTGCGATATTGTGTGGAGTGTCAGGGATATTGCTGTCAAATATGTGTGGATACGCATGCTAAATTTCCAGCGTTAAAGTCACATACGCTAATTGATGATTTATCGTCAACATCGACCGGACAGCAATCCGGGTTACCTGAAATACCGACAGAGAAATGTACCATTCATAAAACCAAACTTCTAGATATGTACTGCAAAGAACATAAAACGGTCGGATGTTATGTATGTTTTGCTGAAACTCACAAGTAAGTCGATTTCCTTATAAGTTATAATAAATGAGTTCCAGAACTTGTAAATATGTTGGGTACATTCGATGAGTTGGGTTCGAACCCAATGCCTATTAACGACGGTGCCCTTGCACTGAAGTTACCCCGTCCAATCCGATTGATAGAGTTGGTCTAATCAGATTCAGCCCACCTATTCAGTTGGGCTTCTGTTCCCAAGATGATCTTCTCTTGTTTATACTTGATGGATCGATGTGACATGCTGAACTTTCTGGACAAACTTCTTGTCTTTCTTGATGCTGTTCTCTTCAGCTGTGTGCTCCAAATTACTGCAATAGTAGATCCCGTACAAGATACAAGAAGTTTTATTTAAAGTCGGTTATGGCAAACAATATAACATCAGCTCGCAGAGCTATTTTCCGACAAAAAAAATTAGTAAATATAACAACACGGTGTAAAACAGCTATGGAATAAAAGACATGGTAAATATTATCATAAATATTAGGCTACAAGCAATTGTTACAATATCAATGTTTTGATCAAGGGACGTAATCTAAGATGGCTAACAGCTCAAGTTGATCAGAGTTATTCCTCTTGGAGGAAAGTAACTTGAACCAGTAAAAGCGCCAGAAACAGCTTAAGATTAAGATAAATCACAATAAAACTTACACAGAGCAAAATAAAGCACACCAAAAGAACAATAAAAGTATACATACGTCCAGTTAGTATTCCAATTAGGCCTACTTATATCCCGTATTGTTTTCTACTATCAAACGTTATTTGTGCGGCTACAAGGATTTACCATTTACTGTTATTCGTAAACTTTGTAGGACTTTTTGACGGCTAAAACTACATGTACGAGGGGTGATCAACAAATACGCGGAAAAATGCTATGAAATCTTTGTTACGTGACCAATATTGCAGAAAATCGGTCAGATAATAGATTGGCGTATTACAAATGCATAACTATAAAAACATTAAACTTCAGGAAAAAAATGGTCGAAAAAAACAAAGAACCGCAACGTCACTATGGCTACACCGGCCCAACGTCATCGCGACGTCGTTACATATCACTGTATAAGATACTCATTCGTGGCACAATTCATAATGTATAACGCTTTGAATTATTCTAAAAAAATAGCTGTTCAACCAGATACACTTCATAGACCAGTCGACCGAAAATCAATTGTTTTCCTTTGCAACTTGCATGTAAATTATAAGAATTAGCTGCCGAGAACATCAGTATTGATGACGTAATTTGACGTTATTGACGTCGTATAGCTCATTTGCATGTCGGCATTGATTTAACATGGCTATATATGAGATGAAATGCAAAATAGACACCTGTTTTGTATGCTATTACATATTTTATACATTTTACAATATTGACATTATTAATTTATGGCATTTCATACGCAACACGAATTTTCGTCGCCAATTTCTGTTTAGAACTCATTTTCAACGACTTCGAAACCAATAGCTCTAAAACGGAATTTTGACATTAAAACAATATTTTCAAATATTGAGTGTAATGTTATATCATTGCATATTCATAACCTGCCCTTTGAAAAAGTATAATAATACAAACGCACGAATGATACGTCATCGTTTGTTACGAGCAACGTTGGAAAATATGAAAATTTGGGCCGCATGTCGTCGAGTGACGTTGCCATAGGAAACCGTGTCCGTTCTGACTCTGATTAATATTGATGGTCAGTGGTGAATCAATTCAAAATAAATTTATCTTCATGTTCAGAAAGTTTCAACGACTTACAATGACAAATAAAGATACTAGTATGTCTTTCAGCCTTTCGTACAGCTGAAACTAGGTATTTCAGCTTTTTTGACAGCTGGAAATTGGGCTTTCAGTGGTTAAGTTCATTTTCTCGCTCAGGTGTGTGTTGGGCATTCACGATGTCATGTGTATTTGTGGTCTCTGTAGTTTTATGTTTTATGTGTTCGGTTGCTTATGTGAAGTGCTGTGTTCCCTGTCCGAAATTTTATTATTTTTACTGCTGCCTTCGTTTTCTTCTTTCTATGGGCCTACAAGTCTCCACACGGTTCTCCTCCACATCTTTTAGCTCTTTAATGACCTCAAACTGGTTATGGAGTTGGTGTATAAAGTCGTCTCTTATTTTACTGCTATTAAGGCGACGGGCATCGTACTAGACTCTGGCCCTTGAGGCTGTGGCAACCATTTTGTTTTTCTCATTAGTTTCAGATTCAGTCTAGCTACTACCAGGAGGTGTTCAGATCCTACATCGGCCCCTCTTCTTTCTGTTCTGAATTTCTTGCATATGCCTTGAATGATCAGGTTCTCTGTACCGTTGTCGGGTGATCTCCATGTTACCTCCTATTATTACACAAATATGCGACTCTCACCCTATCCATGTGATCCAATGACTTGCTCGTATCCAGTGTTGTCAGATCACTCTTTGACGTTGAACAATTTCACTGCCTGTCTGGGTTTCTTTTCGAAGAATAAAGAGTGCTATTGTACTCACCCATGCGTGGGTATACGAGGGGCGTTCAATATATAATGTCTTTTTGGTCACAAATTTTAACATTCATTGATATCTGGAAATCTTTTTACATTTCTGGAACCATCAACCATTCCGCAATATTTCATGAAAATTTCAATAAAATTTAATTCTCTGATTGTTGTTTCTGCAGTCTTTTTTAAGGGTCAGTAATAGACACTGCGTCTTTTTTAGAATAATTGTCCATTATAATTTCATTTCGGGAAATAATCTTATTCCACAACTACTATTCTGTGAATAATGTAAATGCCTTCCGTAATAACATGATTTCCTGTACTTGATTGCCATTTTTGTACAAAATAAGATCATTTGAAAGTCGCGAAAATAGGTGTCAAAATAAGTTCAGAAAGCATGCTATTTTTCAATTCATATTTTAAATTAGTTTTATTGGTTGGAATTTGACATATTATACATGGACGTACGCCGTAGACCATCAACAATAATTTCTGGGAAGAATTTGCGAACAAAATAGAAGTGATATGAAGTTATTGGTGCGTGAATCAACAAGCATCATTTGGTATAAATAAGAGTAGTCTCCCTTGTATTTGACCGCCTTACTCGTAGACAAAACATACTTTCATGTTCATTTTTTGTTCTGGTGGAAACATAAGGATTAAGTTATAGATTGGTATGTTGCAATTAAATGAATACTGCCATTTACTTTTCTAAACTACTACTACAAAGATAACACATATTTTGTTTAAAATGACAATAAGGCTAGTATACTCGAGTAGACCCTCTTCTAAGTTCAATAAATTACTAAATTATTGACGAAAGGCTATGTAATTTTTCAGATATAGAATAGAAACAAACACCTATCAGACAGTATTCATAGAATTCTTCTAAATAATGTCATAGCAAAATACAAAGGGCATGGACATTATATATTGAACACCCCTCGTATGTACATACAACTTACATGCCTAATATAACCTTGTTTATTTTTCAATAAACAATACAATTAAATTGGCCGTAAAACGTACCTTTATTATTTGCGTACGAGAGGTGCCCCACTTATATTTGAAGACCATTGAACATCCGATATTTTCAAGCGGACATGCTATAATCGAAATGTCTCTATACAGCCATGTATATATTAATGTGTTGACTAACATATACACTCACTGATTTTTATTTTTGTTTATTTTTTGTTTTATTTAGACCCCAAATCAACAATTTGGTAGAGGCATTCAATTGAGCTTTTTTAAGACAGAAAACCCCAATTGATGGTGTAAACATTGATCGAGTGTTATCAATGCTGCTTTATCGTTAAAATTCCAAAGTTTATAAATACAGGGTTGTAAGACGAGATGGAACGAGATGTGGCAAACATTATGTCCAAAAACTATTTTAAATGTTAGGTGCATAGTACTATGCGCTTATTTTCCCCTTTGTAGAATAAATATGAGTTCTATTTTATTATTTTTAACAAACAACAGCACAAGTCATGCAACCGGTTTGGAACTCACGTTGCTTAACGAATGTTAACTTTTTGATAGTCTCGTAGACATTTCTCAAATAGCAATATGTTCTGTCACCGTAGATATCTCAATGATAAAGCATTATCTCAACGGTTATCGAAATTACCGTTCCGTTGTAGCATGTACGGGGGTTTAAGGCGATTGTCTCCCTTGAATTTTTTGGTAAAATGATGAACACCGAGTTTGGCATTCGCCATTTTTGAAATGACTTGATAAATAGTTTCGAAGGATACTCCTACCTTCATTGCAATCCCAATTTTGGTTATTGGAGTTATCCTAGTTAACAAATAACCAATGGGTACGATTTTTGAAGGAATCGTCACTCTTTGGCATTTTTTAATATTTTGTGTCATTTGACATATTAGAGCAACAGAACTTAAAGCACCCTTCTAGGGCCGAAAATTACTGAAAGTCTTCACAGAAACGGTATATCCATGATCTATTAATGTCCACTTGGTGCTTCTTAATAGGGAGCATTCGCCCTTCAAAAAGCCAAACGCCACATCATCTACAAAATTGCTAATTTCGGATCGAATCATATTGCAAACAAACCAAACAGTGAGTGCACATGTTACCTGGCACATTATTTTACGCGGTTCAAAATAGTTATTTAATTTATATCAGGTTAACATGAAAATATCGGATATTCAACGGTGTTCAAATATAAGTGGGGCACCTCTCGTATAAAGTTGTTGAATGTGTTTTTTATACAAATACATGCACCACATGGGGCTAAAAATGTTTTAATATACTGTAAAATCATGAATTTTCGCGGTTATCAAATTTCGCGGATTTTGGTAAAATGGTAATTTGGTGGTTTCTTTAATTCCTGGATTTAGAATATTGACAGAAAAATATCTTGTGTCAATTATCCAAAGAGATTTAATTTCCAGATCTAGTTCATCCGCAAAATCAACGAAAATTAATCCACCGTGAATATAAATAATTGTACAGTATGTTTTAATTATTTGCTAACGGATTATTTTAACTAGCGCGTTGTACATATGCATGAATAGGCAACGTTTATGTTTACCCTTGGGACAACTGATTCACCACACTGATCATATATCTTACAATCAACACGGCCATTTGATGGTATTGCAATTTGCACGAGTTTGCACGTTTACATTTCAGACCCTGCCAAGGACCACATTCTATCCCAGATTTTATCGATCAATTCTACACGGAATCTGCGCATAAACAAACGTCTGCTCTTCTTAAATACTTCAAAGCGACTATGCAAACTCTAATCGAAACAAGTACACAACAGCTCAGAGATTTAAAGACATCGAAAGAAGAGGCGATCAAGGCAATCAAGGCTTTGAGGAAAGAGTTAGAAACCATGCTTGATAAACTAGAAGAACAATCACTACAAGAGGTAGAGACTGAATATGAGAAGTTACAGTCGAAGAAATTAAAGGAACAGTCAGACGCCAACAACGCTGTGGACGTTCTCAGTAAGTTAGAAGATCGCATGACACAAGCAGCCGAAAACAGATCGCAGCGTTTCGTCTGCATGAAGCTAGCTGATGCTAACATGGAACAGATGAAGACACAAATGGAAATTGCACCTGCAAAAGAACTAGAATTCGTACCGGATAGCTCGCTAACTGACCTTCTGCAACAATTACAGCACCTTGGAGAAATAAACGTGGATTCCAAGGTACGCAAAGAGGTATACAAGGTCAAACAACAGAACAGCATCGACATTCAGCTACCAAACGAAAGCTCTGGATGTCATCCATGGTATTCTTGTCTGACAGACGATGCCATGCTGCTAGTTCCAGATAACAAGAATGAAAGGTTGAAACGAGTTGACACCAAGGGGTTATCTGCTGTCGATTATTGTGATTTACCCAATGCTCCGTTCGGTGTGTGTTGTGTTGGCCAACAAAAAGCCGCTGTTACATTCAACAATCCGACAGTTCAATTTGTTAAACTTCATAAGAGCATGACTCTGTCACGAAAGATGGACTTCAATCATGATTGCTTTGGTATTGCTTTTGACAATCATAAACTATACATCACTGACAACAGAAGTGGTGTATACATGTATGATATGTCTGGTACCCTGCTGCAAAAGGTCACGCATGACAAAGCCGGGAATCAGCTATTCACTCGTAGTAGACGTATAACTATAAGTCAAACAGCAGACTATGTGGCTGTCGGGGATTGGAACAAAGGATGGGTTTGTTTTGATAAGACATTGAATCATATTGCTTCTTATACTGATACTGACTTACAACGTGCAGATGGTGTGTGTTATGATGGGAGAGGGAACATTTTTGTTGTCGGGGTCAGTTCAAACAACATTGTTCAGTTTGGTGAAGATGGAACAAAGCGTGGCGTGATCGTGACGTCATCAGATGGAATCAAATATCCTCTCTCAGTATGCTTCCATCAACGTACCAACAGATTGTTTGTTACTAAGAACCACAATAACATTGTACGTGTCTATGACTTACAGTGATTGCAATCCTGCAACAACCAACTATAGAGTAGATATAGTATAGTGCTGAATGATAATACAAAAGTACCGTGAATTTAGTGACCGCTGTGGAATACCATGCATTGACCTTGTAATATCTATATGGAATCTGTGTAAAACATGAAGTGGTTTTGTTTATTTAAACTGACAATAACAATGTACATGTCTATGATTTACAGTGATATAGTACTGAGTGATAATACGGTTAATACCATAGTGACAGCTATGGTAGCATGATTTAATATTACTATTAATGTAAAATCCTGTGTAAACGCGAAGTGGATTTGTTTATTAAAAGTGACAATATAAGTGTACATATCTGTGCCAGCTGTGGTATACGATGATTTAACATTTATACTTATATGAATCCTGTGTGAATCGTGTAGTTGATTTGTTTATTGAAAGTGACAATAAAAGTGTACATATCTATGACATGCAGAGATTAAAAACCAACAATAGAGCACTCAAGTAGATTCATCACTGATTGATAATTGCGATGAATTTAGTGACAGCTATGGTGACATGATTAAAATTAATATTGATATGGGATCCTCTGTAAAATATGAAGTGGTTTGTTTATTTAAAGTAGGAAATAACAGTGTACATTATAGACGAACAGTGATAAAAAACAAACAATATAGAAGGTATACATGTAGTACTGAATGATAATACGGTTAAAACCTAAGTGATAACTGTGATCATATGCCATGAGATAACATTAATATGTATGTAAATTCCTGTGTAAAACGTGTAGTGGATTTGTTAATTTAAAGTGACAATAACAGTGTAATGTATGTATGTCTTCATGACTGACAATTATTTCAATTAACGATGTAGTAGACAGTATTATGCCAGCACTAGATGATAATAACATGAATTGAGTGAGTCTGACAGCTAAGGTATACCATAATTTAACTTGAGTATTAATATAAAATCCTGTATAAAACGTGAAGTGATTTGTTGGGGGTTTTTTTTATAAAGTAACAATAACAGTGTACAATGTACGTGACTATATATATATGTATGACCTACGTATATATAAATAACCAATTAATATATTATATTTATTATAGTATTAATAACTCGTATTATATTTAATTACGTATATATGGAAATTTAAATCTGATGTCAATCAATGGTGGAGTCAGTAAACAGTAAATAATATTCGGATATATCAAATTGTATATAATAATTAAGTGCATTTAGTACTAGATGGCAATACCTTTTCACCATATGAATCTAGTGAAAAGGACACGATCATCCGGAAGTGGGGCATGAATTATTGTTTGGGGCAACTGGTTTCAGTGGAGTCCTATCATAAGACGAATAAATAGAGATCCACCATTCAAAGCTCAACATGTTCGTTTTTCAGTCACACTAAAGTATTTCCTTTATTGCAACATCATGTCAAAATTTGAAACTGATTACTACATACATGTATATGAATTTTACAGGATCAATGTATGTTCCGGTAGTAATTTGTTTTGTTAGTATTTCTGAGGTATGTCCGAAAATGGCAAAGGTTTTACCACAATGTTTGTGGATGCTTTACTTTACCTGATACTAGAGTGTTGGCTTTAGCCTTTAAGTGTGAAAGGTCTCGGGTTCACTCATTGGAAAGGGATAATCGTATATCTCTCTTGCTTTATGCTTAGCATACAATGTTTGTGTGTGGAGTATGTACGACCAGGCGCGTAGCTACCTGTACGCAGAATACGCAGCTGCGTACACATGCTTCTCAAAAAGTGAAACGATAAAATTTTTAATGACCGAAAAGTTAAATAAAAACTGATGCCTAAGCCCTAAGGGGTTAAGCCTTTATTATTTTCAGCATTTCTTAGAGACACTATTAAAAGCTTTATAGAAACAAAAAAAATGTTTTATCAGTAAAATTAATGTTAAAGATGATGCAAAAACACACCAGAACGAAACAGAGACGTTCTAGCGAACAAAATTTTTCCGGGGGAGCATGCCCCCAGATCCCCCTAGCCTACTTGCGTACACATTCAAATACCTCTAGCTACGCCCCTGTGTACGATTATTAAAATAAATACTGTACTTATAGACCAATAGGACAATTAGAAGGAGCACAATGCTGGTGAATGGAAAAGGGAGACAGCTTATCTGTTCAAATGTCAACATAAACTGATAACATACGTCAGTACAATCTGTCCCATTAGATAAAATCTACATGTACATTATTTTTATGAAACGTCCTATGCTGATATGGTAAATTCAGTCAATGTTACAAGAAATTGACCTTTTATATCAGTTCGGTGTGTTCTAATTTTGTACCACCGCGCACCATTATCGAACATACATCTCATACTGTAGAGTTTTTAATAATCATACCGTAGAATGTGGAAAATAAGCGCATATTTGATTATAGGCGGATGTCAAAAGTAAGCGCATACGACCTTCCCGTTAATCCATATTGGATTTTAAGCGCATATCGTATCATTGTCATAAATAGGTGCATAAAATCGTCACTAGAATTAATAAAAGCGTATGCGCTTATTTTCCAGATTCTGTAGGTATCTACTTTTAAATTGGGAAAGGGTGGTAACAGTCTGCACTGAATGTGGGATATTGTTTCACCATGTTGCACCCGACTATGAAAGTGATCTTCATGAGAATTCAAGCCTAGATCTTGAAACATGAAGCTTATTTTGGACAGATGATCTTAATTTAAGATCATGTACGGCTTGAGTATAATCACAGGCCTAAGAAATTATACCACAAAATACAGAGTTTTGAAATTTCCCATCACCCGGTCATTAATATACTCTTTGTATAGTAATGAATGACCGGATGATGGGGAATTTCAAAACTCTGTATTTGGTGATATAATTTCTGGCATGTGGAATACTGCATTTGATTTGTTTTCAGATATACTCGTGCACAGGTATAGTCTTGCTACCCGGGCCCGACTAGATAATATTTTGTCAATCAATTATCATAACTTTATTTTCCATATTTGCTAGATATTATATTATGAGGGTGTAAATGGAAAGAATTTCAAGCAAAACGAGTAGACTGATGAGTTGTCTCCTTTAAACATAGGGCCTTCATAGACATACTAGCAGGGGTACAGTTACAATAGTTTAAATAGCAATAATACTGATGTTACTATGTATAGTAACAAATTTGCATTGAAAAAAATTATTATGCGCCCTTTTAAAGTATTATCAGCTTTTGGCCCGCCTCGTGCAGGGCTATAAGGTTATCATGATAATAGCCCTTGGAAGACGTACACGCGCAACGTTACTTCATTTGCATCTTAAAGTGGCCGCCGCCGAGCGAATGCCTTCTCGAATCACTTGGAAACCAGATTTATGGATTAGGACAAGCAGGATAGCACAAATGAGATTCTTCTTGAATCTAGACATTGAATACGTGTTTACTAGACGAGATCCAGATTTTTCTGTTATTCCAAAAATGTAAAAAACAACTTTTTTCAGAATTTTGCATCAAAACATACACCCGGATGTAGCTAATTGTCTAACTAAAAAAAGAATTCCAATATCATATGTTTCCGTTTATTAATAAAAAAGTTACGGAGAATTTAGTGATAGACCCCTACGCGCAAAGATCAAAGTTTGTCAATTTATCGACGACCTTTTTAGAAAACTATCTCTACCAATTTCTGAACACGTTATGTCTAGTAAGTGTTTTCTTAAATTGGTAGTTTTAATTAAATCACTACAACATAAATATTACACAGAACAATGAATGGCTGAGCAGTGCCATTGAGTGATAATCGCCCTGGTAGATTATAATTGCCCTCGGGCTAGCGCCCTCTGGCAATTATCAACCTACCGGGGCGATTATCACCCAATCGCACTGCTCAACCATGTACTATTCTATAAGTAAGTATTGTGTATAACAGTTTGCTGCCAAAACTACACATTACCGTGACATGTACACTTACCTTAATGTCCCACTGAGGAATTCCATATCGGCGATGTTCTCCCGATTTCTTCCGAAACTACCCGATCTATCATCCCAATTCCTTCCGATATCACAAACCCCGAAGCCGAAGATCACGAGGAACCTGTTCCCGATGTCCTGGTAGTTCTTTAATTTCAATGGGGAGTACATCGCCGAGGCAGGAATGCTCGGTGGTACCTAGGCTTTACTAGTAATGTGTAACATACCTGCCCCTGTGTAATGCCACAGTATCCCAAACATTATCAGCAATAATTCCATCAGAAAGATGGTTTTCTGAAACATTTCATTCAAAATGTATCACTTCCTATTTTAGACCTTTATATAAACACTTTCGCTTGTATACATGTACGTTTCCCTAACGTACAATAAATGTTGTTGAATTGTGTTTTATATATTGTAAAGGGTACACGTATATTCAGTTGACAATGCTATATTATTCCGGCGTTGAATGTTATTTTAGCTTACCTGAGCATGGGGTGCTGTGAACAGAACAGAACATACCTTTATTAACTCAAATCTTAAATAATGTGTTTTCCGATTTCTATATTTTGTAACTGTCTAAAAAGGATCACGTGCCTGATATTTAGTAGAAATCTTGTCGATTTCATCCATTTTAAAGCATGTGTTCTACGAATATGTGTCGAAAATAAATTGTCGTCTGCGTTAGTTTTCAATGGAATATGATTCAAATGCGCGTGTTTTGTAATCATAAAGACACGTTTAGTTATTATTCCGTTGCAAATGGAATATACATTAATTAAAGAAATTGTCTTCAGAAGGTAAGTGATCTTTACCTAGTTTCAAGCTTTCATGTTTTTTGTATACAAAATTAACCCATTTTGGAATCCAAAATAAAAAAATATTGAATTTGAATTAGGATCACTGGGTGTACGGCGTTTGTCGTGAATTGTGCATGTGTACTAAACGTCCGATCACCTCGACCTTTATGCATTGCAATATATTTACCGGAGTCAAACGGAAATGGCCGAGCTTTCACGGTCACAACAGGTAATATAATATTTTTTCAAAGAATTGATATTTGTCGTGGAGCGTGATACGTAGATCATAATATGAACTAGGGCGCTGCCTATTTAGCGGATTTTATCTTAAACATTAAAGAAATGCTAAACTATACACTAGAAGGCTTTCAAGTGACCCGAAATTTCTTATTTTCTGAAAATTTCTGACCTCCCTAAACACTCAACCAGTGGGCCCTGCATCGCTCAGATGTGCCCACTGTTATAGTAGAACCCTATTCCAACGGTACCTTGAATTTGGTTGCTATGGTAACCCAAATTCTGCATTGATTATTGCTGCTATTGTTTGAATGGACCACCCAAAGAGTATTGTTACCAATTGAAAAAAATGAAATTGCTATATTTAGAAAGGACCATTCCTGTAAAGTTTGGTTAAAATTGGCCTAGTAGTTGAAGTCGTTAAGAGAATTGTTGAAGGACTTACACACACATGGATGAAAGACAAAGACCGATCACCAAAGCTCACCTTGTCACTATGTGACAGCTAAGCTTAAAAGAGCCAAATTCCGAAAAGAGCTTTTTTAAAGTAATTTCTGATTTTCCTATTTTCGGTCTAAACTAGAATTGCCACACTGACAATTAATACCCCACTGAACCACTCCCAGAAACCATATTTCTTTTTTTAGTAACAGTGAACTTGACCACACCTGTCCCACTTTAACACTTAAGAGGGATATTCACATAAGCCACCTATCCAGCAAGTTTCATTACAATATCTCATTCCTAACTAAAGTTATCGTCAAGAAACCAACAGACCAACTGCTGGACGGACATATTTGCACTATTTAGCCAAATATTAGTGATATTGTAGCATAGGTTTAATACCCCTGCCCAGTAAGCACAATATCTTAGTGCCAAATGTTGTATCACAACTATGCGACAAGGCTAATCCGTCATGAACTCTAATTAACTTGTGACACAACGATATGAAATAACCCTGACACAACCAAATTACATCATTTTATAAGTGATAAATATGAGACAAAGTAGCATATGTATGTTATATTGTATGCTTTTATGCAGGCTATACATGTAAAGAACAATATAATTGACGATTTAGTCACACTCTTCCATGAAAACCAGTAAATGAATATTTTTCTCCACATGTGGAGAAGTTGTGGACTCTTAATGGTACAGTACATTAGCACGGAAATAGGATACAGTCTAGATACTGGTTAAGTCAAATAGTACATTCTCTGAAAAAATAGGCTGCAAAGCGGTAGAACAAAAATTCATTTGTTTCCCAACGTTCAAACATGAAAACTTAAGGTATAAAAAATTACTACAGATTATCATTAAACTTTTTTATAAAGTTTCAGCAAAAAGTACCGGTATCCTAAAAAAAGCTTTATATCAAAAATAGTCTGTTTTATTCTACACTGCCGCTTCCGTATCTCATTACTGATGGCAAGAAGATATCAACAGAATGTTTAATTAATATATATTAAAAATAAAATAATATAAATAGAATAATTATAAATAAAACAGTTGACCTCAACTTTAGTAGGAGTAGAACACAAAACTTATTATATTATTCTTCTTGAATCTAAAACAAAATAGAAATCACATTACTAACAATGTGGAGAGCACTCGATTTGCTATTCTCGATATCGACATTACTGGATAAAACCCATTTTCCGAAATCGAAAATTTCACGGTCTTGGGATTCCGGACAATAAGTCGTATAGCGGGAGTGTATATAATTATTCTTTTTTCAATATTCAAACATGAAAAATGTATAAAACAATTATTGTATATTATCAGTAAACATCTTTGGTTTTAAAAACCTTAAGCAATAATTATCCTAAAAAATTATTTTAATGGGAAATATTCCATTTTATTATACACTGTCGCTTCTGTAGCTCGATACCGTTGGCGAGAAAATAAGCTCATTTTTTAAGTTAAACATATTATTTAGGCAAAATTAAACGCGATTTTTGTAGCTAATTGCTCTATACGCTATATTCAGGTGCCCCCCTGACGTACATTTGGAATATCTCGCACATTGTCGCTCGTTTAATTCCGTAATCCCGGAAAACATGTTTTAACCTGTAATGTCAATATGGTGAATGCTAGGAAACAGCTTGTTTAAAAAGTGCAACATAGCCTACAAAGAAAAACATTTATAGGCTACTGGCGAGTGCTCGAAGATAGCAGATCGTTTGACAGCAAAGCGCTACCAAAGCGGTCCTTCAATGCTTTGCACAAAAAAGCGCTTGCCTAGCAAAGTGCTGAGAAATCGTACGCTATTGGCGAGCACTGCTTGCTGGTAGCATGTCGTTCATGTAAAGTAAAGCGCTATTTGGTAGCTGTTCGGTTAGGCATCAGGCTCCTGGATGATATTTGAATAGTTGACACAAAAACATATCATACACATTGTTGGCAATATAGGCTGCCTTTGTGTGTTTGGGAATAACACGATAAAACGTTTTTAAGTTCACTTCTTTATTTTCATTTTACATTCTTTTTCCGCCAAGTTCTGATCTACTCGATTAACAGTTAAAGCAAAAACATTTTCTAAGAACATGTTCTACAAGTTAATCGAGTAAAATTGAAGGTGTAAAGATAGGCCTAGTTTTCAATTGACGAAATCTATCTACTCTACCACAGGTATACAACATCCCCCCGTAAAAACAAAATTGAATATCAATTTTACTAAGTAGCTGGATTTCGTCAAAATATGAAAAAGTATGAGAATCTTGTACAAGTATATTAATAAATCTCTGATAGTTAAAATGGTATGCATTACTAATTAAGTATTCAGTGAAAACAAAATATTGCATAAATGACTTTAGGCAATGTAACATGATATGTTTACCAAAATCAGACACACAAACATACATAAACGTCCAAGGCCGGCCAAACCAAGGACAAACAGGCAAACTGGTAAACATTTCTAAGACAGATCCTAAACCATAAAACAACATAAAAAATTATGATGATAATAATGCATTTCCAAAATTGTTATATATGAAGACTAATGTTGAAGTGAAAGTTTGTCAACATAAACTAGAGTCAAAACAATGAAATCATCATCATTAACGTACAAAATGAAAATGCCAATTAAAGGTTATCATTCTCGACATGGTTTTCTGTTGCAAAATCTATACTGATTTTAAGAAATTACCATTACTAGTATTCCTAAAAGGCATAAACAATTAAAACTTGCATATTAATATCCATTAACGCATACAGCATGTTTAGCTAACTAAGTTTCCTTCAATAAAACTTCGATGATTAAGCGCTATTCAATAATAAATTGCTTTACATAACATCATGACTAAATATATATTGTAAGTTGAAAGAAACTTGTATATATAATCTTTAAAGTAAGCAATGCTTAAGAATAAAACACAAAATCAAGTTGTTTACATTGATCTCAACTATACTTTAAGTTTTTATCAAGGGAGACAACAATTGAAAGCTTAAAGTGTATTTCAATTTCTCAAAATCAATAGGCATTCCAGAGTTGTCTAACCTTGCCAATCAAGATATAGGAACAAAACACATATGAAACAGTTACATTATGTCTGAAACAACAACATTGATGATTAACATTATTACAGAAACAAATATCAGTCGTAAAACAAACAGCTATTTACAACATACATAAGAAATGCAGTTTTACAAAGTAAAATGATAATGTGTGGAAGAAACCGACAGGCAATGGAATTTGAAAGTGACAACATTGCAAGTTGGCTTGGATCCAAACTTGTCTGATTAAAGTAAATTTACACATACAGTCATGTTTTACTTTGCAATTCAGAAATCAGACATCATAATATCAAGTGGACTAGATCATGAATATGGCATACAACTACAATGCATAATAATTGCATAAACGTCACAGACACACAGAAACAAACTGACCATCATTTCAGCAACTTATCTTCCAACATAAACAAAGTTGACTTGAAAGTAAAATGACAATACGACATTTGTATTCTAAACCAAATTAAAATACAGAAATATCAATCTTTACTATGCTCAATTAACTAAATTAACTATTTAACAATAACTCAAAACAATAATCTGAATTAAAAAAAACATGATTATATAACTAATCATCACACCCTTTGTGCAAGAAGACTATCAAATACATGCAATGAGTCCTCTAAACACTTAGTGAAAATCCTTTAACTCAAGGCGAATATACTTGCACAAAATGTTTTACATTCTTAACAGAATCATGAACTTGTATGCTGTAAGACTGAACCATAATTCTATACTTGCATTGCCTGTGTCAATAAAAGTGAGAACATATATAGTATGCTTCAAGAAAAACAAGAATCATGTTTATGAAACCCTATCAAGATCAAACAATGGTCGTAGAAAATATGTCCTGTCTTCAAATTTAACCAATTCCTACTAAACAGCTAATTCTCAAATAAAAGGGAAACAACTCTGTAAACCTACTGACTCATAGCAAAGCAAGCAGGACTAGATTTACCCCCCTTACAATAAAATATAACCTCCATATACAACAAATGTACAAACATACCTTAAACGAACAATTAAGACTTAAAAGTAACCCCCCCCCCCCCCCAACCTATTCAAACCATAAATTTAGACGAGTTAAAGGGATACCTGCAGCGGCTGGACAGTCAGAATTTAAAAACCGCCACATGGAGACAGCTTATCTGCTTTACTTACTACGTCTATCACCCTGTCTAAGCGTAGAATCGAGCGTGCGGATCTGCTGCTATCCATGTTACGACGGTATAAGCGAAGAGAAGGGGATATGCACGGTGGCCAATCATGTGACTTGTGACGTAATGATTTCGCTCTCACAACAGACCGAACAGGTAAACAAATGGTGTTTTTTGAAGGTAAATATTTTAATTCTTTATTTTTGTTTAATGGCACCTAGCCAAGGCAAGTCCTTATATCAATACGCACCTCCGGTGATATAACATGTGTGCGAATCTGCTTTAGTTTCGCTGATTACTTAGCCAAACTGTAATGATTTCACAACTTGCATATTTCTAATGTGCCTGAAATGCCACCCAAGACGTTGAATGCGCAGCTATATAGCTCGAAGGAGATAACTGTAGCCAGAGACTATAGATAATAGTCCATTTGTAACAATATCGAATACGTAAACATTGATAATATAACAACTGCATGGTCGACTGACCACTTGTTATAAGCGTGAAGCTGGTGTGCGTCATACTGACGTTGGCAGACTTTGTTGTGCACCGAAATATATGTAGTAAACACGCATTGTGGATAAAGTGTCCACGGTTTAGGGCCTCCAGAGACCTTCCTCAAACAGGACATCCACTCATAATTGCTACGTAGACGTTCAGTCGTACGACATGTTCTCCATCACCACCATCGTGAAGCACATTGTGCCTAAACGATAGACATGCGCTCACGAAGGAATACATCATTAAAGAATGCGATTTAGTGTGAAATTAGCGGTACTCATTTAAGAAACATCAACTAATACCATATAAACAGTTACAAAATGATTTTTGTCCACGGGCCGACCTTCAAAAGTCGTGTAAATAACGTTTGCCGTAAACTCCGGCCGCTCGAAAATACGCCCCGATCCTTCCCCTCGGTCGTAAAAATTCACGTCTCGTTGACGGCCGGGTTTTCGAGTTTTCAATTAGTTTTAAACCGCTTGAGCGATGGGGTTTTTGTTAAATATGATGTATTGTATATGTTTGACGAGGAAATAAGGATGATAAAGTATATTTGAACCATTTACGACGAGAAATCTACGGGACGGTAGCAAAAGAGGCGAGTTTCGGTGCGTTTTTCACGAATGTTAGAAAAAACTACAAGTGCTATAAATATTTCAATGCATTTCGATCGAGGGGCATTTATTGTAGGTCATCCTCGACCAATTCCCAATCTCGTAGTTTTAAAATTAAAAGAATGATGAAGCAAAACATGACATTGACCATAAAAACAATCCGCATTTTCCGCACTGCTCCGTAATAATCAATCCGCACGCTCGATTCTACGCTTAGACAGGGTGTCTATGCTATGATAGGCTACCAGCGAGCAGTGCTCGCCAGTACTGCTCGCCTGTGTAGCATAGCATTTCTCAGCACTTTGAAGGGAAGTCAAGTGGCACGGTGGTCAAGCGGATAATGCTCTCAACTACTGATCAAGAGATCCCTGGTTCATCGACAATTAATAAATGTTTAGCCTACTTTAGGTACGAAGGGTAATCGGTACGAACCTGCTTCAGTTTTTATTGAAAATCAGCATCCGCCATCGTGTGTCAAGTTAATTGAAGGTTCTATAACTACGTTAATTATGTGTATAAAAGACGACATTCCTTGTTTAAAACAAGTGCTTTCGTGGTTCACAGACTGTGATTTCGGCAAACTGTGTTTTCGTCCGGCAGTCATGTTGGTGGCCAAACTCCACTAAGTTTTCCTTATCGACGCGTTATCTCCCTTGCTGAGTCGCTTTGATAAATGTTAGCTACAGACTCGGGTGTTTGGTAAACGAACGGCCGATCGATAAATCCGTATTTTAAGCCTAAAACTTTCTGTGCTTTAGTTATCTAGATGACGGAAATAGCCGAGTAGTTACGAATGCAAAAGAATAAATGCGGGCGTCTGAATTATGTAGACCTACTTTATTCGTTAAAGTTGTAGATCTACTGTTTTTTTGTATTTTTACCAAGTTTTAAAATATAAAAGAAAATTTATGAGCAACAGAATTTCGCATTTATATGACTTTTGTTATTATATTGGCCGCCATTTTTTCTGCTCTTTATGTAACTGCGGAACCGTAACACAAATTTTTATACCCATTAGCCTAGTGAAATCGGCCTGGGCTAAAACTACCGGAAAGCCGATATTATGTTATCTGCCAAAATGTCAACTTTTAAACTTCAAATTACAATGGAGTAAAAAACTGACTTCGTCGGGAGAACAAGTTTTGCGGTGTGCGAGAAAAATCTTCCTCGGATCGGTCAATATTGACCATGCCAAGAAAGATACTCGTGTTTGTATGACCATGTATGTTTCGTTGTAAAGTACAGTAAAACCTTGGAACAGTTCAACGCGATGAACACCTTGTGCAAAACATATATACCGGTATATATCTACCATATATTGAATATTGGATATACAGGGAGTCAAACTATTTCCTCGTAGAAAACAGCATCAAAAAGAGGCGAGGCAATCGGAACAACTCGAATGTCATGTTTTACTCTGCCGAGCTAACGCAATAGGCAATATCCCCTATTCATATCTAATGTGCCCTCCGGCAGTTTATTGAGTGGATAAAAACCTTTCATTAACCTATAGCTAGCTGGTGGGCACATCTTCATATGCATGCCTCCTGTTTACAGTTATGTTAAAATTTATCACCAGGCCCCGATCTCCCGAAGCATCTCGGTACAAGTGTCAGCTCAAATCATATAAATACATCAAAAGTTTGTGATCTTGGCATTTAACTGTAATAAACTCGGAATGAAGTGCTTATTTTCTTATGCAAATTTTGAGTCCAGGCTCCCATGGAAATAACCTGAGATGATAATATTTTAGATAAGTTTTAGCTCAAGTTGACATCCTTCGGGAGATCGGAGCCAGAACTTACAATGACATTTACCGGCGGATACGAAAATACCCGATGTTTCACGATCGTACTGCATGAACTAGGCTAGATGGTGAAAATGACACGTGCCAAAATAACAACCGCGGTATGTGAATTCAAGAGCCTCAATAATTATCTCAATTTGGTCTTTTTAGCAAGGTTTAACTATACCAAGATTGTCATTTCGAAAAACAGTTGAATTTTACGCATTTTAGCACTGTAATTTTTACGACTAATTGATTAAGGGTCATTAAGTAAATTAAGGATTAATTTGGTTAGTGTAGGAAATAATACAGTGTAGTTGTAATTATTTGCACTAAACTTCATTAAATGTTTTTTAAAATATAGTCGAACACGCACTCTGGACATTAACATTTCGATAATGAAGTTAGTATAAGTAGGCTAAGATAAAAACACTACGCGGCTCAGGTTTAACCGACCTATCCTATGTTCCTATATATGATATATCCAGTCATATAAGGACAAATGGCCTTTAACCACTGTTCCCGAAATTACCAATCAGTACAATGATCCCTTGAGGCCTTGACAACTACTCCAAGTGTGGAAGATGACCGTAGCCAATGTCCACTGACCTTACATACGAATGCACGGTCTACTATCTAGCTATATAGGATCCTTCATGAGTAGGCTTTGGAGATCAACCTAGTCTGGTTCCCGTTCCCCAATCTTACATTACATTACTTTACTGCGTAGATTGTAAAGATCGGGAACCAGACTAGAGATCAACCTTTCTTAAACGAGTAAAGAAGACACAAAGCGAGCATTTTAGTTTTCTTGACGAGTGTTAAAGAAATGTTGATCTCAAAGGCAACGAGTGTCGGATTTTATCACAAAACATTATTATACGGCTGCATTGCCTCCAAAATGGGCAGTTGGTGAGTTATCCACCGAGAGTTCAAGGATTTACTGTTTATAAACTATACACCCTGAATGATAAAGTTATAATTTATAAATAGAACAGAATGCGATACTAGTATACCATAGGCAGTCAGCACGTACCCAAATACTACCCCGGCCAAATCAGATTTTACCACTGTTTACTATTATGAAAGGTTTATTACAATTTTCCGATTATAAAAGTGCCTGTCACATTTGTAGCCGTGTAGGTTTATAACTCATTGAAATGGTATATTACGGGTATCAGGGTGTAGCTACTATATTATCCTTACTGGATAAATCAACACTTTAGTCCTTAAATACACACCCTTTTCACACCGAACGTCAGAATCAAGAATACAATTCCTTAATTAGGTCGCGAAGTTAGACGTTCAGCAAAACCAAGATTTTCACGCTTGTAAACGTGAATTTTGCATTGAAAAGGAATGTATTCTTCACAAACGGGCCTAGCTAGTCATCCTTTCAGTTAGTGTATCTAAATAATTTACATCACCTTCAAAATGAACGCCGCAACATTTCTCTAGATAGATAAATAAAAATATTTGTACGAAATCGCTATCGTCAATTCTCCATTTTGTTTAGTATTCAGATGACCTTTCGACCTCAACAGGTTTTGTAAGCGTTCGTTTCATTGGCTACGCTGGATCCCGGCTGTCTCAACTATGGTAAGTATGTGCTATAATGCATTACGGAATAAGCAGATGTAAACAAAAAATCCCGTGTTTTGATTGAACACATGTTTTGCAAAGACATCACCACAGTCCTTACCTCATTAGTATTTGATACGACACAGTACCAGTATAAAGATATAGTATCCAAGGAAAATGATTGTTAATTGGTAATATAACTACCATATAAATGACAGTTTTATACAAGCAATTTGGTTGATATGTCCAATAATTTGATTTATAGTAGGAAATCAAAGAGCTGTGGGGAGCTATATATTATATAGCCCTATCATTAATAGTGTACAGCTTAATTGTTTATTGACATAATTATGCTTTTTCCAAACACTCAAAACACATATGTTGGTCCCATTGAAGCTTTGAACAGAGAAAAAAAAAGGAATAATGCATGGCATTTACTGCCCAGTGTTTTAAAAGCACCTGTTTGCAGGGACCACCAACTTTGTGCAACATGTTTGCATAGTCTACCAACTTTATGTAACAAATTTTCTATGATGTTCATTCTAATAATGTTTTTCTGTGTTAAACCTGTCAACAAATTGCACTTCTTTGCTGTTTCCATGGATTATTCCGCCACAAAAGTGGCTTGTTTATACCTGGATCACAAATCCAATCCATAGTTTCCATGCAAAGAAAAAATCAATTAGGCATTGCTTAGTATTTTTTGGATGACCCATCCGACTAAAATCGTTCGACGCCCGTCATGCGCCCTTTGTGAATGCAGCAACCAGCCTGAACACAATGCCTTGGAATCAGATACACATTGGATACTCCGGGTGGAATTTTTCCTGTGTATTAATAATTTACACTCTATTCCGGATATCAATATTTTGGAATAAAACAGGCTTTTCATACTTTACATATTAAGGTCATTGGTACCAACCAGTAACTATGGTGTTATCCTGCAATACATCATCGTTTAATCATAGGGGTATACCAATAAAAAGAAGAGATTAGGATAATTTAATATGTGACATGACCAATTAACATTGAAAGTGCCAACCAGTGGTTTGTTGGCTGAATGAACCCAATAACCAGTGACTTAGAATTGTAAATCTCTGCAAGAACTGACTATTGCTCATCACCTTGCTGTTTGGTACATTGGATATGAATGCCCAAATATGCAGACCTGAAATTTGACTATATGTCAAAATGATAAACCTGGCAATAGTAACACCTGGGTAAACACTGAATATATATTATAACATACATGTTTTTGTTTTAATATAATCCTTTATTTATATTATACATATTAATACACATTCCCAAAACACTTCCCTGTTGTAACTTAAAACTGATTAAAACAGATGACATCTTATGATAGCAACTAACACTGGTAATGGGTATGGCATAATTATTACAGTCACAATAACTGTCATTGCAAAAAGTAGCATTTTTTCTTTGAAAACAATGTCAATTAATATTTAATGATTTACAAGTCTCGACTTGGGAAACTATACAAGCTATCTATGCAGCAACTTCAATCACACCATTTCATTCTAAACTCCAAGTAATGGAACAGTAATTACTAACAGTGACCTTGACCATCAATCATCCACACACCTTTCAATCAGTGATCTTAAACAAGCTGTCAGTACACAAAATTGCATTCAACAATGACCTAGCTCCAAGGGTGTACATGTATGAGAAATACTATTACATATAAACTTGCCTAAAAAAATTAAACATGAGAAGAGTATAATTATATATATATATATATGACATCATTAGCCCTACTATCTATCTAAGGCAGCCTCTAAACATAAGTATGTATACAAAATTTCATTGATTTACATCCAATAACTACTAATTATTAATATAGCTAAACATGAGAACGTTCAATGATTTTACAGCCACTTGCAAGCCATAGTAAAGTATATAACAAAATTCATAATAAATGTATATTAATGCACAGTCATGAGGAATTTAGTTCTCACTACAATAACATGGGAAAAGAAAGCAACATCCACAAGTTGCTTGTGTTGAAAACAAAGTTAAAAGTTCAAATTGCTGCTATTAAATGAAATAATGATAGCATGAAAAATACATTTTTTTAAAAAAATATTGCTCAGGCACTATTGTCAACAAATAGTATCTCTTTGAACCATCGAAAAACTGTAAAACTTAAATACTAACAACTCTAGCATTATTTTTGTGTGTGGACAATGTAATAAACTAAATAAAAAAACATTATTTGACGTAACAAGGGGTTTCAAAAGAACAATTAAAAATCCACCAAATCATATGTGACAGACCATTTTTGTTGTTTAAGTTACATACATTTACCCCCCCCCCCCCCCCCCCCCCGAAGAAACCATTATACATGAACTGTTTGCTATCAACAATGGCTTTTATAAATCTTTTTTTTTAATTTTCTGTACACATACAGCCCTAAAAATTTATGGAAAACATATACTATCATAAAGAAAGTTGAATAACATGTAGCTTAATGTACAACTTATAAACAACTACCAAGTATTTATTTATCTATATGTACATAAACAACTACCAAGTATTTATCAATATGTACATTGTATTTACTAAACATCTTTCAAGAAACATATTTGTACATACTCATTCGGTGAATTGAACATTTGAAACCACCTGAATCACAAAAAGTTATTATTTTTCCTTTAAAATCAATACATAATTATTTCATATACAAATTACTTGCCCAAACCAAACGTTACTTGTTCCGGACAACCAAACAAGTGCTAATTTTGCAGACTGCATTCTATGTATTATTATTTATTACAATTTAAGTGCACTACAGCATTAAGTAACTATTTACTGTTTCTTTTGAATTTAATACATTTTTTACATTGTTTACAAATGATCAAAATAAAATTTATTCTTGTTGTATGTGTAGCATTATCATAAGGCTGAGCGAAATTTATCGCTGTAAGAATCTTGAGCATAAATCATCTGAATGCCAATTCAATTATTTAGGATGCTAGGACAAGTATACTTTGTATTGACATTATTCAAATGCAATTGCAAACCGGGAACAAACTAATTGTTTAAACAAAAATGTGTTCCATAAAAGCTTAAGCTTCGTTGGAAGCATAGTCCATGTTTCGTTGAAATCTGACCAATGGTTACAGAGAAATAGCAGCTGTTTCAATTTGATTAAAGTAACGTCAACCCTAAAACTGAAAAATGTATTTCCAGCACAGGCCTAGACACTAACTATTTTGGGCACTGGTCCGACAGGGCAAATGCGCCCAATTTGTAAATAGGACAGTTACTGGTCCTCAATAATTTTCACTGGTCCTTCTGGATTTTCACTGGTCTCTGACCAGCGGACCAGTGTTAGTGTCGAGCCTTGCAGCAACTATAGAGCAATTATTCATCACATTTACTTATTCTTGCATGGAAGACACACAAGAGAAATAGTATGGTTGACTCAAATGAAAAACATTGTACATTCAATACATTCCACAAACATTCAAGAATTACATTCATACAATACCAGTAGTATTTCAATAGGTAATAAACTACTTAGTATATAAAACTAAACAATACAAACATGTACCTTCTGTTTCAAATTAAATAAAAATGTACTGCACTGCCATAATGAGGGATGAAAATTTTCAATACTAATTTGTTTTAAAAATTTCATTGATAAGTATGTTAAAATGTTCATTATATATACATTGTACCTGTTAACATGAAAACATCATGTAGACTGCTGCATTTAATCTTATTATTTATTGTACCATTGGCAATAGTGAACAGTAGTTCTTCGAAGATCTGACCTTTTTAAGACTAAACAAATAGACTACGAACAAACTCATCTTAAAATAGGGATTTTGTTGAATGACATGTATTTTTGTAGATCCATTTTATCAGAAATCGGTACGCAGCCCTACTGATTATAGTAATAAGTATCAAACATTTCGCTGAAAGCTTACACAATTTCCCTAAGATCGGCATATGTTTCATATCAATCTGTATAGACAAAAATATGGCCATTTTTTTGGAAAAGAATCAAATTTCGTCTTGGACATGTAGCCCAAATTCACATTGTATTGCTTAGTGGCGCAACAGTATACCGCAGTCGACGATATACAGCAAAATCACGGTACAACATTCATTAAATTTCAATACAGTTTGGTACAAAATTTTTTATTAAATAAATAATATTCTGACAACGAAACCATGCTGCAGCCAACTGGTAGTGTATAATTAACACACATCCTTCGTTTTAATTGGATTAAAATGTACTCCAAACCTGTCACAGAACTAAAATACTCAGTTGGTTCAACACAACTGAAAACATCAGATTTATATTTCATTGGTATACAAGTCACTTGCATGCTTTGCAGTACCAATGTGCACCCTTTTTCTGAAATTTTTTCCACAGTCTGACATTTTTTAAGCCTGCACATTTTCTGTGGAACCAGTTATCACACGAATCGCATTGTATGAATTCTTCCTCTTTCTCTACTAAACATATTTGACATAAATCACTAGGATCATCATTATCAGACATTGGTAGATTGGTTTGATTGTGTTGTTCAGGTGATGGCTCAGGTGAAGGGCCTGGCAAAGATTCATAGGAGGGACCAGACTGTAGCTCATTTGGTTGAGCTTCAACATTTGGACCAGACTGTAGCTCATGTGAGAAGATAAATAGTGACAGACTGGGTTGTGACTCGTGTGAGACAGTGGCTTGAGGTTTATTACAACAACTAGACTGAAGTGAGATGTCAGAGAGTGGCTGACGAGACATACTTGGTTGCGACTCGTAACAGACGGTGGGTTTATATTTATTATTGGGACCAGACTGAAGCTTAAGTGAGAACTTAGACTGTGGCCGACTGGGTTGTGACTCATGAGATGAAATAGACCCATATTGATGCGAGGGACCAGGCTGTGGCTCATATGAGGAGCATTGCTTTGACACTTTTATCTGTTTTCGGTGAGCCATGGTTTTCTCAATCCTAAATGAAGATTTAACATCTTTACGAAATTGCGCTAACAAAACCATCAAATATTTAGCGATAAGTTCATGAAAAACTCGACAAGTTTGAGATGAAAATATCACCATACTTTCAACAACACTTTTCAAGTCCAAATTATCCTCAAAATCTTGAACAGGCTCCTTCATGTTACAAGTAATTACAATATTCACGAACTGTTCATACAAATTCTGATCTTTTAACACATGTTCTAAGCACTGGTTATACATTTCTTTCCCATATTTCATAAGATTTTCCATAACTAAAAGATCTAGATATTTTTCAGTGAGGCTCAGAAAAAACTTGAATAAACTGTCAGTTACATTTGTCAAGCCACATGATTCATACTGCTTCCTTTCAATGTCAACTAAAGACTCAGGGTCATCTGTATTTGATTTTAAGTAGTGTTCATCTTCTTTTAACAAATTTAAAATATTAACAATTGATTTTGATTCAATGTATGTATCTTGGCCTTCCTTTTTACATGAAAATGTATTGCTTTTCTTTTGCTTAACATACTTTTTTCTTAACGAGGCCAAACAATACCCAGCAACATAGCGAATACGTGCTCTAGATGCATTAGTGACATGTCTTTTAATCATGTTGCTGTTAGTGACCTTCATTAAGTCAACTTTTTGTTTCAAGTAAAAATGTCTCACCTCTTCTACAATGCCATAGCAAACAATCATGTGGTCGTCAGAAAATCTGTCTTCAGCCTCCATTAACATAAGACAATCTAAACGGTACTCTGCACTTGTACAAAAACTATGTACTAAATGGTAAAACTTAGCAATATTCTTTTCTGGAATTCCTTTACTCAAAGACTTGTTGCCTGTGAGATTTGTCAAAAAGTCAGCCAATTTCAGAAAAACCTTTTTAACAAATGCATTCATTTTTTTTTTATCAATTATGTTGATAATTCTATTTATATTGGTATGAGTTTCAGTGACTTCTTTTTTAAAAGTCAAACCCTCAAGTACATTTTCAATAATAAATCCTTCTGGAACTTCAAAATCTATGGCTTCTGTCTCAGCAGCCACAATTGATGCAATAACGCGGTTAAATTCATCATCAAAGTCTTCATGTTCAACGCTATCACAATTAATTTGTTCTAAGTCAATATATTGACTTTGTCTATCTTCAATGTCTTCACAATAGTCTTCATTTTTCTCAATACAACTAGGATTACTGAAAAGAAAATAAACAGATGTGCAAATTAAATTATTTTGTAGTAAAAAGTGGAATAACAAATGTCTAAGAAACCACCAGCAAACAAAAAATATATAACTTACCTCACTTCAAATACCACAAAAACCTCACACCACTATTTATAATGAATTATGCATTTAATCTATAATAATGGCTTTTTCACTGAACCAGATTGATTTGAAAATACTGGTTTTAGCATCCAACACCAACAAAATAGTTATTAGGTTATATTTTTAATAAAACAATGCGCAATCCGTTAACTGGGTTTATTCAGAACTGCTTTATATGTAGTAATTACACTCATTAATAAGTCCCCATTTAATCAGACTTCTGGAAAAATAAAACAAGAGGGCCATTGGTCCTATAGCGCTCACCTGATGACTAGCAGTTTAGGCAGAATCAGTGACCTGGTGACCTAGTTTTTGACCCCAGATGACCCAGTTGCGAACTTGACCTAGATTTCATAAAAACACATATTGCGACCATGTTTTATTCTGATTACATCAAAAATATGACCTCTATAGAGTGTTACTTGACCTATATTTCATAGAGACATAGATTGTGACCAGGTTTCATTAAGATTATGTGAAAAATGAGACCTCTGGAGTGTTAACAAGGTTTTTCTTTGATTTGACCTAGTGACTTAGTTTTTGACCCCAGATGACCCAATTACGAACTTGACCTAGATTTTATAGAGACATACATTGTGACCAAGTTTCATTAAGATTATGTAAAAAAATGTGACCTCCAGAGTGTTAACAAGGTTTTTCTTTGATGTGACCTAGTTATTGACCCCAGATTACCCAATTCTGCACTTGACCTAGATTTCATAGAGACATACATTGTGACCAAGTTTCATTATTATTATGTAAAAAATGTGACCACTACAGTGTTAACAAGGTTTTTCTTTGATGTGGCCTGGTGACCTAGTTTTTGACCCTAGATGACCTAATTACGAACTTGACCTAGATTTCATAGAGACAAACATTGTGACCAAGTTTAAAAAAGATTAAGTGAAATTTATGACCTCTACAGTGTTAACAGTCCAATTGTTGACGGCGCCCGGCAGACGACGGACAAAAGGGTGATCACAAAAGCTCACCTTCGTGCTCAAGTGAGCTAAAAATCTATCAGACACTCGGTCCGACCAAGCTTTAAAATCGGCTGGTCCAATAAACTTAACTGTCAGACACAGTACGGGCAGTTTACATACTTAGGTTGCCGTCATTTGAAATGTTGGTCTATACTATACCACAAACTTTACAAAGAAATATAAATCTAGTTGAAATATTGTTAAAACTAAAATCAACATACAGTAGAATAGTAATCACGGAACAATGAAAGGCTACTTCCATATAAACGTATGGAGTAAAGTTATATAAAGTGTGTCAACTCGTACAGAAATTACAGGTCATGCTTCAGATGAGTGTCTGACAGTCGGACCCAATTTTCTAAATATTGTGTTTGACCGTACCAAAATGTGCAAGTCAGGACCGTCTGTTTTCCAAAAGTCTACATACTGAATATGTGTTTATCACATAACCTGCGGTCCAGGAGTGCCGTAAAGCCGTGCCTACAAATCGTTCGGCACTCCCAGACAGTGCAATAAATATTTAAATTAGCTTGACGTGACGTTAGCCAATCCATAATATCATGATAATATCAATGTCGTAATGACGTCACGCTCATTGTAACGCTGCATTTTGACTGAAAGATATGCAGCATACATCATCCTTTTAAACAATAATGATGGTTTTCTAAGGTTATGTGATAAATAGAATCTTACATTCGTACTCATTACATACGAGTTATATCAAACTAGTCGACAAAAACAATATGACACTGGGCAAAGCCTCGTGTCATATCATTTTGTCCACTCGTTTAATAGAACTCGTATGTAATGAGCACTCATGCAAGATCCTCTATATACAGATTGATATTATTGAATGTCTGAAATCTTAAGTGCTATGTTGTTTAAACTATTTTCTTATTTTAATACAGGTTGGTTACACGCTTGTGCTTGGAGGAAGACAGCACTGTAGAAGTGAACTCCCTGTATGATGTATTCAAGTTGGAAATATTGGAATCCGAAATATCTTCTGAACATCAAATTCCTACACAGAGAATGTTTATAAAGACTCTACTACAGGTTTTTCCAGATGTGAAAAAATTCAGGAAAAGGGATCAAGAAAAACTTCTCACATTGTACAAAGGAATACAGATTAAACCATTAAAACCAATTTCAAAGGATTATAGTTTAAATGATGTATTGAAATATTTGCCACACAACTTTCATGTAAATGCAAAATCTAACACTTGTATAGTTTGCTGCAAGGACAGTGGGTGTTATTCAAATGGTAATAAAATTGAAGAGCAAATAACATTTAATGACAATGGCACATGGGACCTGAGCATTTCTGGAACAAATGTAAACTTATTATCTGCAAATATAGACAACAAGTACACAGCAGATGAAGATGGCATTGTCGGTGTATGTACCATCATCAACAAGTTACGCATTTGTCAAGGGCTTCAAATAAATAAACCCATTTCAATAAGTCGCTACCATACAGTGGAAAATTTTCAAAGCAATCGAGACTGTACAGCAGTACGATCAATCAGGTCTGTTTTATGCCAGCGCATTTCGTCATTCACTACAAGAACGACAGATATATTATGTAAACCATGCAGTAACATGACATTTTCTACAGAAACAGATTTAAGTAAAGATAAAGAAAATATAAATCCAGTTGAAACGGACGAAAACCTGGCTAAAATTCAACATCTACTAAAGCATGCCAACCAGGAACTTGTAAACTTATTTCTAGAACAGTCATCTAATATAGCAAAGAATCCAACAAGTCGAAGGTGGTCGAAATCATTTATTGGAACATGTCTGCAACTATACAATAGAAGCCCACACAGCTATAAGCTTTTAGTTCAGTCTAAACTGTTAATTTTACCATCATGTTCAACGCTTGTTTTATATAAAAATAAACTGAAGCAAAATCCTGGCTTTGACCACACCATGTTCGAATGGATGCTGGATGAATCAAAACGCAGAAACATTCCGGACGAAGGCATGATAGGAGGAATAATATTTGACGAAATGGCCATACAAAGTGATATTCAGATTAATAAATGTGGAGAAGTTGTAGAATTAGCTGGCTTCACTGATCTGGGAGAGGAAGGAGATGCATGCTTCACTTTAAGAAAAGGGAATTGCAACCGAAAATTAGGAACTCATGTTCTTCAACTCCTTTTCCATGGAGTGTCTGGTTTTCGATTCCCCTTCTCACATTTTGTTACAGACAATGTTCAAGCATCCGAAATATATGGGCTTTTTTGGAAAGCTGTAAAATTATTGTGGACATACGGTTTTAAAGTTATTTATACTTCTATGGATGGTGCAGTATGCAACAGGTCATTCTTACATATATGTGTTGGAGAAAATTCATGCAACAACTATAAATTCGTATCTCCTAGCCCAGTCACATCAAACCAAATGATTTTTATCATGGACATTTCTCACGTCTTGAAAAAGTTAAGGAACAACATAATGAAAAGTGGTATTACGAATACGTGTACAAGACTATTAACTTTACCAAATGGTTTAACAATACAGTGGCAAATGTTACAAGACTGTTTCATGTGGGACAAACAAAACGGTTTACAATTACACAGGAAATTGTCAGACAACCATTTCTTTCTCGATTCCCAATTAAAAATGCGAAATCATTTGGCAGAAGAGGTTCTGGATTCCGAAATGCTGAATTTAATGAAAGTTTATCAAAATAGTTTAGGCGACAAGGGAAAAATTTTAAATGGCACAGTTGAAATGATGGAGAACACTTCAAAACTTATTGAAATCTATAGGGATATGAGACCAATAACAGCTCATAATGACCCAAGACTAATAGCACTTCAAGAAATTAGTGATTGGTTTTTGAAATGGGAAGTGACTATTCATGATAACAATAATAAAAAAGCAGCATCTAGATTGTTGATGTCTGCACAGTGTCATGAGGATGTACAATCATGTATTCAGGGATTCATTCACCTTTGTCATACTGTACTAAATATGACAAATCAGATATATGTAACACCAGGTTTAATCAATTCGGACATTATTGAAAATATATTCAACCAACAAAGGTCAACCTATAATGGTGCAAACACAAATCCAAATGCTCTTCAATATAGGACGACAATCAATAGTATTTTAATAGGTCAGAACACAGTCTCCAGAAAATCAAATGCAGGACATAGTATTTCAAGTGCAATACCCTTCACTGTCGAAATGAAGCAAACTACACGGAAGCGAAAAAAGGAGTCATCCAGTACAAATATCAAAGTATTGAGAGCGTAATAACTGTTTAAGCAAGAAATGCAAAATTGCAATTTGAAGTAATTAAGTGTAACATAAAGAACATTCCATTGAAATTACTTTATAACAAGAGCCGTCAAAGACGGCTAATGCTCTCCGTGGAATGTTTGTCACAGAGAAAAAATGCTGAAAGTCAACTTGGTTTTCCACTTGGTAGTGAAGCTATCCATGAAGTTTTGTTAAAATCTGACCAGTGGTTCTTGAGAAATAGCGCGGACAAGAATTTATAGTGCAAATCTTCCAAGGGGCACGACTGTGTGAATAATCAGTGAACCGGAACCTGCCAACAATATGCCCATCTGCACTTGGTAGTGAAGCTATCCATGAAGTTTTGTTAAAATCTGACAAGTGGTTCTTGAGAAATAGTGCGGACAAGAATTTATAGTGCGAATCTTCCAAGGGGCATAACTGTGTGAATAAATAGCGAACCGGAACGTGCCGGGATATGCGCATCTCCACTTGGTAATGAAGCTATCCATGAAGTTTTATTAAAATCTGAGCAGTGGTTCTTGAGAAATAGCCCGGACAAGAAAGTGTGACTGACGTACACTTTGGCGACTATATGCTCCTCCGAATTTCTTCGGGGAGCATAACAAGACCAACGTAGCAGTTTCTGTACATTGTGTTTATTGGATTATCCCACATGAAGCATTTCCTGTGAAATTATTTGTGAAGAAGATTCAGAAGAAGCATGAGAGACGTAATGTGGATCTAAATCCAAATAATTCAGGTTAGCATTTGAATATTTATTGATAACGAACATAGAAAAAAAAGCTTTCATTCCAAAAATTTGTTAAAACCATGAAATTGACTAATGTGATAGTGTAAACTGTTGCTTGATAATGTGCACATACTGTTTGCAATGAAATTGTCTGCTTAAACATAAAATTGACAATTATTACACACTTTAATATTTATGGAATTTAATTATACACGCTAAAGCAATGTTTGTACTGAGTTGCAATTTCAATAATGATCTATATAAAGGTGTTTTCAACTCACCACTGATTTAAATCAGATAAGTTTTTGCATTGCAGCAGTCATGCTTGCTTTTCGTATTTTTCAGGGTAACCATGTAACATTTGGTTAAAATAATAACTATTAAAAAAATATTTTTTACCTCATTGACTTATTGCAACATGTTAGGTCATGTGAAATAGGTGCTGATGGTTCTTGCATAAAATTCATTACAGTTTGTTGAGGTCGCATAACATATCTCGGGTGGAAGTTGATGATTCGTAGCCCGGAAGAAGTAGTTGCTCTTGACATGGCAACTCCTAACTGACCAGCCTTGAATATATCTTTACAATCCACTTCAACTCTGCAATAAAAGGTCAGTGTAAACATCTTAGTATAAACCTTTCATATAACAGATGCATGTTGTCTCTTCTTTTACCAAACAATCAAGAATCTCAATTTGTTTGACTGAATGAATAATTGTCGATTTTGAGTACACTATTTCTGATTGATCTGCCAACTGGCATTCTAAAACCATTTTTCTTGAACTATGACAAGCAGATGTGCATCACGATCTATTGGAATAGAACATATTTTTATATCAAACCTTGACAGAGTCATCCCTTGAGCCTTGTGGATAGTTAGCCCGAATGCCGGTTTCAGGGGAAACTGATGTCGTGTAGCTATATCGGTATTCAGCCTTGGATTAAACACTGAAATCATGAACAATAATTAATTATACCAAAGCTAAATTGTTCATTTAATAATGCAAGTCATTTAGCTTTTAATATTTCTTTTACTTACAAGTGCTTCAAGGAGCAAGTAACAAACACAATTTTTTTTATAGGCACCTAATATGGAATTAAAAATAACCAATATTAATTCATTGAGCTCTAAAACATACACACTATAGTGTATAAATCTGCTGTGATATCCAATGTCAATAAATCTTTAAGCCAACTGGCTTGTTACTCTGGCCAAAAAATAACTGGCTTGTATTTGTTACCAAAAGCTAACATTAATGACAATATGCACAACAAGGCTTGGGTTAAAGCATTCATGTGAAGTTTCATGGAAATCGGATGAAAGGTTAAGGAGAATAAGCGCAGACAAACTGTGTGACATGCATCTTCATTTCATCAAGCACAAAATCAATATCTCACACAATATTACATTACTAACCATATCAGAAAAATTATTAAACATACCAGTAAATTTGGCTTTGGATATTCTAGTTGTGACACCAATTGTTGGAAATACAACAACAGGGACAGACCCCTCATCTGATAATTCCTTCAAGTAACCCTGTAAACCGTTGACTAGTTTCCTTGTCAAATTTTTCAGAAGGATAACTGGACATCCGATTTTCAGCCATAATATATGTGGAGCTGGAATGCTTGTCAGATGTGCTGCTTTTCCTTGGTCATTAGACTTAAATTCATGAATAATTCCTTGAAATTCCAGTAAACATTTTCTGTTGTAGTCATCAGCAAGATCATTTCTTGAAAACAGTTTCAATGTTTGTTGTTCAGAATTATCTGGTATTAAAGGTCTGCTTAGACTTAAAATGAAGTTTTCGGATTCCATAGTAAAAAGTCCGGAATAAACATCTTTAATTGCTTTTATCAAGTTCTGTTCACTCTGTCTGAAATTTTCACATAAGACTACTTTGTGTATAAATACACTTCTGAAATTGTCTGACTGAAAACAATATTCCCCATGATCACCATATGATGTGTTTGCAACTGGAGGGAGTTGAAAAAAGTCACCACAGAAAATAACCTGTATTCCCCCAAATATAACATCCGGGTTTTTCATTGTGCACACATTGAGAATAGTTTCAAATATACGCAGACTAATCATAGAACACTCGTCAACAATTAAAGTTTCAATATTGTTTATATCATCAATAACACTATCATGCTTACGATTGTTGCTAATGACATTCACAATGTTGTCTGGGCCATGCCGACCGTCTGATAAGCCTAAGAACTGATGTACAGTGCATGCATGCTCGTTAAATTTGTTATACACATGGCATGCAATTCCTGTAGAGCATGTTATTTGTACCCGCTTTCCCTTCTCTCGTAGGTTTTGTGCAATATGGGATATCAAAAACGACTTCCCTGTTCCAGCAGATCCTAATATCAGAAGGTTGTGACCAGCTATGACAATATCAGTTGCCCTTCTCTGTTCCAAATTCATGCTTGTTAATCGAACAGTCTTCAAGTTCATTCCATTGGGGGAAAGATAAGCAAAGCCTGTGAACAAAAATAACATCAGTAAAATTTTGTTTTAACCATCTATGATCAATGCGAGATGAACTGATTTATATAATGCTCCAGATCCTGCAATGGTGTCAACATTGCAGTGCTGAAAGTTTGAAAAGCAATAACTTTGAAAGTAAAGGAGAAGTTAACACAAACATTAAACTTGACCAATAATTATATATATATTAATAATTACATACTGTATGTAAGGAGCCAATATTATTACAGAAAATAGGACAGTTATGGGTGTGGAATCATCATCTTTTTAATACCAGTATCAATGAATGCATTTTTTTCATTAAAATTAAACAGTAATTTCTCAGACATTTGTATCCATAACAACCAAATTCGTTGAATTGATATCCCCAGCCTACAGGTCATCAGTATTTCATTGCACAGTGATCTTTGCATATTACATAAATTGTCATTATGATTATGAGCGGATGATCAGGATCACCGTTTTGAAGAAGTTCAACTATTTCCGTATCCATAGCACACACACTTAGCAAGAATAAAAAGTATTTAGACATGCATAGCCTCCTTAATGGCATCTACCCACTTACATAAGTTTCACGAACAGACAGAGCAAACGTATATAGAACTAACAACAATAGGTATTGTTTAAGAAATAAAAATCTGTTCGCGTATTTTGTCAGTGAATAAAACATGGGCAGGAGTTCGGATGAGGAAAAATTAAATCACGAGTGCGTAGCACCAGTGATTTAATTTTCCGCATCCGAACGAGTGCCCGTGTTTTATTCACCGACAAAATACAAGAACAGAGTTTTTATTTCGATTCTAAACACGATAATATCCCGCACTATTTAACTGTGCGCATTCCATTTTCACCCATTTGACATTTAACATAATTCCACGCTGAAATTGAGTGGCTTATGAGCTGGTACAATTACCTCCCTCGTTAATGAAAACGACCTTCGTAATTTTCTGAAGGAAATAACACATTTTAAACATTGAAACAACTTTAATTACACGAGTAGATAGAGTATCTATTTCATGAAATGAAAAATATAAATGAATTGATAATCAGAAACTTAGTTTCGAGACTATATTGGAGTTTCTAAAAATAGATGCGTCATAGCTGTAACACTGGTTTCTCGTGCAAGTCGTCTTGTTGGCGACTGGTGGAAGTTTTTACGATAAAGTTTACGTTCATTCATTCATAAATATGTCACGTGGTACGGGGCGAAATAGTAACAGCCAATTTGATAGGTATGTTTTATGGGGGTAATAAAACATGCTCTTGTCTGCTCTTTGTTTAATGGATTAATCCGCAAATCGTGTTAGAATTATTAATAACATATATCAAGATTGGGTTACGTTACAGTGTAAAAGCCAATGTTTCATGATTGGATGTGTATAAATCAGAGAAAGATACCCCAGTTCAGGCCTTGTAACTAGGAAGCATTGCCAGACCTGAACATTCAAGTTTCAAAACCTCAAACTGTAATTTTCAATATAAACAATATGAATATGGTGATCTCTCCAATTGATGCATCGTCAATATTTTATATCCAATCAATTATCGATTCACATTTTGAAATATCGTATAATTGGTAAATAAATGGAACCACCAAAAATCCTCATTTTAATGCACAAAACAGTTTCTTTGTTAAAATGGAAGTTCACAAATTGAAAAAAATTGGTAAAGTTTCAGTGATTTCTTTCGCCTCCTTGGGAAAGGGTCCGGGTCCATGAAATTTCGGCCATAGACATACGCACAATTTGGAGCCAGAAGCAGACAACATTGTGATATTTATATTACATTGAAATATTCAGTTAACTGTTGGCAAACCAAAATTGCTTTTCATTAATCAAATATAGGCCTATCGCCTCATCAATGTCCCAGTGGCCGAGCGTCCACTATAGATTGCGGGAGGTCCCAGGTTCGATCCCAGGCGGCGTTTAATGACCAAAAAAAAATGCTACAAGTAATTCCCTTTCAAATCTAAGTCCTCAGCACTGACAGCAGGCGGTTTGACTATCAGGAAGATAGAAAGACGTCAGCATAAACTAAAGGGAATCTTCCTCGTCTTTTAGGATACCATGGGGCCATGAATAACACCTTGCCATCATATCAAATTGTTCAAATCACAATCGACCTAAATCAATTCAGTCAACATTAATTAATCAGAATCATAAATTTACCACCGAACTCTAAATTTCCGAGATCGATCATGGATGATGAAATGGCGCCATGAGGCTGAGCGACCTGATCTGTGACCTTCCTGATAACATTGTTGATATTTGATAGGAATTTTAATAATCGCATCAAAATAATACAGTAGAAACCAATATTAATACTTACAGTTACGTGCGTGCCATTTATTTGTTGATGAACGCAAAGCAAATTCACGATTGCCAGCGATTATATTTTATGTAAAAAATTGACAGCCACCAAGTTTAGTCCGAATCAGGTGAATGACGTCACAGCATTGGACATGGATAAAAACCGACTGGCTGTGACCAGTCAATCGCGCCCGTCTATTGTGTTTTCGTTGATAGGACCTTTTTTAGTGTCCTGTTTGATATTTACAAATATGTTGAAAGTCCAAAATCAAAAATAAAACGTCCACTGAATACATGGTATGGCCGATTGTCAGCACATTCACTTAGCGTCTGAAATACTCCATGTTGTTTACAGTTGTACATCCGGGTATTTGCTTTTCAGTTGATTGGTACCACTATGGAGATAGAAATTCTACATCGAGACCGGAATCAAGTTCCAGCCAATGAGACGTACGCTTACAAACAGATGACACGTGACTGTGGGTCATAAGGTCATATGAATGGTAAATTGGATGTACTGAACTCGTCAAGTCGGGACCAAACGAAATTTCGCGAAATTGGCGATTGTGACTTACGTTGTCACTGATTTTCAATAACTAGGTCCAAATGGTAAGGGAAAAAACTAAAAATGCGACCTTCCCTTAATCAGTTTGAACTTACCTTAAAAGTTTGATATATCATCCAGTAACCATGCCCGAAAATCTTGAATGCAACACTTTCGTAGTTTTTATGTTATGATCATGCAAACACAGGTAAGTAGAAACCAATTCGAATACTTACAAAACCTCCGTTATCACAGCCCAATGTTGTTAATTGCACACCTAATTGAAATACTATATCAAAAATATTGCTCAACTTACTGTAATCGCAATTATGATGTATATGGATTCAAAATGTGATCAGGTCTGAAAGAAATGGTCAAATAACAAGTTTGAATTCCTACCGATATATTTGCACTACTCGTTTGGCTGTAAACCAAATAAATATAAGTATATGCTTGCTTTAACTTTCATTGAAACAGACAATGCTTTATTGTGTGATCGCGCATCAACCCAAATGCAACTTGTTCATCGTATATAGAATTCAAGTGAACCATTATTTTCGATCCATCTACATATAATTTATAAAGTAGACCAAACATTAACAATAAACCAAATAATAACGAAGGTTTTGTGTTATAATGGATAAATACAAAAGAAGCAACATATTTTTAATCTAAATAATTGTTTAATGTTCAGAACTAGGATGAACAAGTACAACAATGAATAACATGCATTTACAATAAATATCTAGTGCTATCATATTAAAAAGTTGAAGAAAACTTATTTCAAAGTCATACCTGACATGTCAGCAATTAATCAGAACAACACTTAAAAGTCAAACTGGCAAACGTATACAAACATAAAACACGTTTCTAGGATGTTTCTGATTTCAATTTACCACAAAACACGTTGTGATATCATTTTCATAATGCAACATACTTATAACATGGAGACAGACGGTAAAATAACAATGATAACGAAGGTTTCCTGAGAATCAGAATATAACATGTAAACAATTATTTTGGGAACATTGGTAAGTATCTGAGTTGTAAGTACATTAATAAGCATGCTGAAATGTACAAGAGACACTTGGTAACAAAACTTAAACATAATACCAAACAGGCTAATTGAAAACGTCAACACCAACAACCTGGCTGATAACGAAGGTTTAGTGACATCAGAACTTTTCAGTATACACCGCATACATGTTCAAAATACACTATCTGTCACTACCACTACTTTTAACAATGACTTTGACTTTCGAGTAGCCCTTGGTGCATCTACTGTTATCAATATTTAACAAGACTTCCGTCAAACTAGGTCGTTATGTTTAGGTCAATAGAAAAACTGCGTATTTGTTTTCATAAAATTCACTTCATGCTTTTCATCGTCTTGATTAATAATGTTATCAATAAACTAGCTATCTTTGCACACAGCAGTAACATGATCACCAACTGCATATTTTGTTTCAACCACAATGCCGGTTTCCCTTTCTTCTTGTACATTGCTAACGTCTTCATACCTGTCATTTTCAGCTTTTTCTGTTTTGCTTGTTTCTCCTTTTTCACCTTCTTTCTGGCAGTTTAGAGGAACGTACAGAATTACGGCACATTCTCTCTCGTTCCAGTCATAGGTAGTCTTCATTGTTTTGCTCTTTCAGGCGCTTACAATATACCGTTTGGAGTTCAGCATTACTCTTAGTCATAGTAATAAAAACGCATATAATAAATAAAACTTTCGTTATCTTTATGAAACCTTCGTTATCGTAATTATAAACCAAATCGTAAGGCTGTAATTATATAAATGCACTATAAAACTTAACAAATGATATAAGCCTATGCAATAGCAATACTTAGGTTGATATTGCGTGTGTATAATAGTATAACTGTTCTAACAATCACTTGCAGAACACGAAGACTATTATATACATTGTGTATTTTACCGTAGCCCTGTTTGCTCTTCAACAAATAATAACAGAACACATTGCGAATTAGGTAATGGTACCAATTTCATACCCATGTCACATACTTTTAAATGCAATGAAGTAAAATGTGTACATACACCTTATAATATAACTTTTCTCACCAAATGCAGTGATATAACCTTCGTTATCGTAGGATAACGAAGGTTTCATAGATTTAAACACAAATGTTATACAAAAAGGAAGCCGTACTCTCTTATGTAAATGTATGTCTTAGAACAAACGTTACATTGTGCGAATAATATCATAGTTAGATACTATCTCAGTCGATCTTATTGAAAAAATATTTTCGTTGGAAAGTAAGGTAAAAATACTCACAGCTCTATTTGGAAATACAAGCAAAGTTTTACGACATCACTCGGAGATTTCGCATTCAAGTAAGTCTACACTTCAAATAGGACTGACAAAAAGTCATATAATTGTAATCTTCTGCGTTTTTATCGTTAGTTTCGAATTTTGGTAACGAAAGTTTAAATCACGAAGGTTTAAACTGTGTACAAAACTGAAATTAGCTTAATGTATAACACTGTATTAAACATAAATTTCGTTTGTATTACACCAAGATGATATATCTGGTTGTATAAATAGCCTATCAGGAGTCAGCTTTAGAATTAATGTGCATCTTTTATGATCACGAAAGTTTTACGCTATTACTTTTGAGTAAAGGTTAATATTCTATGATGCACGGTGTTCGCAATTTAATAAATAATGCGTATATGCCTGCGTTCCTATAGTCTTATTTAGTCTTTTGTGGTATAAATAATGATGTTTCATTTGTCATAAACAAGTTATTTCTTAGTTTGCTACACTATATTAATTGGCAATAACGAAGGTTTTTTAAAATTGAAAAAATTGGCGACACATGAAACGCATCAATATTTGACACTATAGCTGGCAATGGACATCAGATTGCCTCATGAATTATTGAAAGGAAGGTTTGAGCTTGGTGTTAAAACAAAAAATACCGTCTCCAATGAGTTACTCGTTAAAAGAAAACGTTGTTCAATTAGGTATTTTGAGTCGGCGACAATAACGAAGGTTTAAATTTTGATAGATGTTTTGAAAATTTGAACTTTTTTATGGACGATGGAAGAGACTATTTTATCGCAGTGTTTGGGCTGATGTAATAACCTTCTGTAGAGACATATTTGTTAGGTTTCTAGCGGTTTGTTTGTTAATAAAACAACGGAACATGGCATGGACCTAGTTATTGAAAATCAGTGTGTGCAAAGGGTGTGTATTTAAGGACTGAAGTGTTGATTTATCCTGAAAGTAAAATATCTTAGCTATACGCTGATACCCGTAATATAGCATTTGAGTGAATAAATAAAAGAATACGACAAGTTATGTGACAGGCACTCCATTCTCCGTAATTTACCTTTCTTATATAGGTAAACAATGAGAAGGTTGAATTGACTTCAATGTGAAGTAGTAGGGTACGTGCTGGCTGCCTATGTAGTATACATGTACATTGCATATGCGATTGCGAAATACATCCGCTATCTATACGAGTCGTTGTCGGGCAGAAGGTTGATAATTTAGTACATAAACGAATTCAATATGGCGACGGGTGGGTTTAAGGACAAAATGTCGGAAGAGACTTTTGACTTTATTTGTACATCTTGTGCCGACGGCGGCACGACCAAAGAGGCAGTGAGATACTGTGTGGAGTGTCAGGGATATTGCTGTAAATTTTGTGTGGATATGCATGTCAAATTTCCAACGTTAAAGTCACATACGCTACTGGATGATTTAACTTCGACATCGACCGGACAACAATCTGGGTTACCTGAAATACCGACAGAGAAATGTACCATTCATAAAAGCAAACTGCTAGATATGTTCTGCAAAGAACATAAAACAGTCGGATGTTATGTCTGTTTTGCTGAAAACCACAAGTAAGTCGATTTCCTTATAAAAAATGAGTTCCAGTACTTGTAAATCTGTTGGGTACATTCGGTGAGTTGGGTTCGAACCCAATGCCTCTTAACGACAGTACCTAACACAGAAGTTACCTCGACCAATCAGATTGCGCCGTCGAGGCAACTAGTCTATTCGCAGAATTATCTTCACTTAGGCCCACACCTCCCGTAACATGGGTCGCCGACAGTCGTATTCCAGAGTGTGCTCTAACCTGGACTGTTTTTTCCATTTGTGTCCAGGTGAGTCCCACCCTTGTCATACCCCCCTCAAAGTCTCGGCACGAGGTGTTTCTTGGTCGACATACTAGTACTTTGTTTTGCCCTGAGAGTTCCACATCAGAGACTGTCTATATATATGCAATTTAAGACATAATAATTGTGCAAGTAAAATTTGTTGAACTGATGTACATGTTAGTCGGGCAGACATTGGTCTGATGTCGGAAATCCGACACCGATATTCCGTCATGTAGCCTATATTGGTCCGATATGGTATTGTTTGCTGGGTGTGGGTGATGTTTGTGGGTGATTTCCGTAAGGCGTGTCCAATCAAGCTCCATCTCATGTTCCTGCTTTCTTCGATTGCTTAGCTAACCGGTTCTTTCCTATAGGTCGACGCAACAGATGGTGTCTGGCCATCGAAGTTTGGTACCGGTAATCCTTCTGAGGCAACTGTTGGTAAAGTTCTGGATTCGTTTAATAACTGACTTCCAGGTTTACATTGGAATGGAACAGGCGAATATTGGTTGTCAATGATAGTGAGCTTGAACTCCAGGTATTCTTCAGCTGTATGAAAGTGGTCCTTGCTTTGCATATCCTTGCCTTAACGTCTGCATCTATACCTCCCTGTTGGTTAATGATACTGCCTTGATATGTGAATGATGAAACGAAACGTCTTCTAAGGGTGTTCTTTTTAAAGTTATTGGTTCGTTGCTGTTGTTGTCCAACCTGTGATGAGGTAGCTGCAATGTCGTTTGTTTTTTCATGCATCTGTTTGTGAATATGAGAGAGGAGAGGATTGCCAATTCATCGGCAAAGTTCAGATCATCAAGTCTGCTCTATAAGAAGGTTCACGTACTGGATGTCGAACGATACCCATGATATCTTCTATTACTACACAAATATGCGAATCTCTCCCGATTCTCATCTATCTCTCCCAATCCATGTGATCCAATGACGTGCTCTTATCCAGTTTTGTCAGATCTCCCATGAAGATGACAATTTCCCTTCATGTCCGAGCTTATGTTCGAAGAAATAAAGAGTGCCAATCTGATTAAAATCATATCCTCAAACCCGCTAGGCATGAGGATCTGACGACGACCTACTGAAGGTCACCTCAGGTAGTTATCACGAACACATGCATCTTACGCGCCTACTTCGTTCTCATCATCTCGGTCTTTAAGGATTGAAATATTTACCGGAGACAAACGGAAATGGCCGTGCTTTCACGATTGATAATCAACAGTGCGTTTATATCAAATTATCTGTACTACAAATTCTACAATGGCCGAATTAATCAGGATTACTCCAAAACAACAGACTAAAGTTGTGGGCAACTATTTTATTTGTAAAACCCCTTTCACAATTGTCGTACGACGGGCGTGCGACGGGTCTACGATGCAAATTTGGGGACTATCGTGCGTCCGTCGCACGACGGACTTAAGAAATTTCTGCATCGTGCGACCGTCGTGCGACGGAAAACATAATCGTGGACCCTCGTCGTGGAGGTTTGGACATGTTCAAAATTTTCTACGGCGGGTGACTGTCGTAGGTCCGTCGTGCGATGCACTAAGTCGTCGCACGACGGACGTGCGATTGACGCACGACGGACGCACGATTTGTTTGTGATTATAAGGTCAAACTAGGCACTTAGAATCCCACCACTATCGTGCGATGGACGTGCGATGGTCGCATGCCAGTCTTGTGTATATTCCCTATTCTGCGACAGCCGTGAGTCAATCGAACGACCGTCGTACGACAATCGCACGACCGTCGTACGACGCTCGTAAACATATATGTCATTTTTCAAAATTCATACCCTATAGTGCAAATCTAAGATAAAATCATATTCTTAGAGAAGTATGTGTACTTTGGAAACAATGTAACCTCTCTATAGCGACACACATTGAGAAACATAACTTTACAGAGGTTGTTGTTCTGGAGAGGTAAATGTGTATACATATTAAATTGTTTCTTCTCGAACAACATGTTAATATTGCTTAAGATAGGTTGTTGCTCAGTGAAGGGCTGCTCTGGAGAGGTTGCATTGTACATACATATGATAGATGCATTCGGCTATAAACTAAGATCTCGAAGTTGTCTGAATGTTCTCATACATGCATATCAACAACATACTTTCATCACTTAGCAGGTTATAAAACTATCAACAATCATGTATGCTTTTATTCCATAATTAGTTACATTTAAATGTATACTAAGTAACAATATACCAGTATATCTAAAGACTTTAAACACGATTTATTAATTGAATTAATTTAATTCATAAATAATTCCAACATGTTATGCACAAGAAAGCCATGATTTGAATAAGGATCAACTCTTCTCTCTTTTATAACAAGTGGACATCCAAAATATCTCGAAACAAACACCGCCTAAAAATGCCTCGCTTGACACCAGTGGACCACAAAATGCATTCTTATTATTATATTGATAATGCATACATGTAGTTTAATACTAGTATATAGCAAGTTCCTATTTGCAGAAAAATATTATTATTCCAAAATTAAGAGTTTGGTTCGATGTTTTGATTAAATATATCCAGCTGTTGAAACTTATTTTTTAAACCATCTAATAGTTCGACAATGCTATTATCGTACGACGGACGTACGTCGATCGTACGACGGACGTACGTCGGTCGTACGACGGACGTGCGACAACTGTTCATCGTAAGGCTGTCGTCCGTCAATTGTTATGTCGTGCGACCATCGCACGTCCCTCGTACGTCCGTCGTGCGACGGACGCACGATAGTTCCCTAATACGCATCGTAGAGCCGTCGCACGTCCGTTGTGCGACAATTGTGACCGCTCCACAAAATTACCCTTTCCAGACGCAAGTCGGTACATTTCGACGTAGATTCGCAAGCGTCGTGCGACGAAAAAATGCCTACGACAATTGTGAAAGGGGTTTAATTTGCCGTTTATTTATACGACCGAAGTACCAATGAAACGAGCTATATGACTGGCTGAATTATAAATAGATATAAATAGCGATAGTGAAAAAACAGAAACTTGTAACAGGTCGTCATCCAATCAAGGAAGATCAAGTTCTTTAGTACGATTGAAAGAGTGCAATTGTACTCGCCCATTCGTGAGTTCATGTTCATGCAACGCATGCATTGCAAATGTTATATATTTCATATAGCCAATACAATTAAATTGGTCGTAAAAACATATTTTGATCCTTTGCGTAGAAAGTTGTTGAATGCACCAAATGTGACTACAAAATGCTTTGATATACTGTAAAAGCATGAATTATCGCGGTTATTAAATTTCGCGGATTTTGGTTAAATGGTAATTTGGTGGTTTCTTAAATTCCTGGATTTAGAATATTGACAGAAAAATCATCCGCGAAATTAACAAAAATTAATCCCCCGTGAATATTAATAATTTTACAGTATGTTTTAACTATTTGCTAATGGATTCTTTTAACTAACGCATTGTACATATATGTATATACATGAATGAACAATATTTTTGTTTACCCTTTGAACAATTGATTAACCACACTGATAAACGATTAAGTACGTTGCAAAATCAACACGGCCATTTGATGGAACAAATGTATTGCTATTTGCACGAGTCTGTACGTTTACATTTCAGATCCTGCCAAGGACCACATTCTATCCCAGATTATATCGATCAATTCTACACGGAATCTGCGCATAAACAAACGTCTGCTCTTCTTAAAGACGTCAAAGCGACCATGCAGACGCTAATCGAAATAAGCACACAACAGCTCAGAGATTTAAAGAAATCGAAAGAAGGGGCGATTGAGGCGATCAAGGCTTTGAGGAAAGAGTTAGAAACCTTGCTGGATAAACTAGAAGAACAATCGCTACAAGAGGTGGAGACTGAATATGAGAAGATACAGTCGAAGAAACTAAAGGAACAGTCGGACGCCAACAACGCTGTGGACGTTCTCAGTAAGTTAGAAGACCGGATGACACAAGCTGCCGAAAACAGATCGCAGCGTTTCGTCTGCATGAAGCTAGCTGATGCTAACATGGCAGACATGAAACAGATGAAGACACAAATGGAACTTGCACCTGCACAAAAGCTAGAATTCGTACCGCATAGCTCGCTAACTGACCTTCTGCAACAAATACAACACCTTGGAGAAATAAACATGTCATCTATGGTACACAAAGAGATATACAAGATCAAACAACAGAACAGCATCGATATTCAACTACCAAACGAAAGCTCTGGATGTGACCCTTGGTATCCTTGTCTGACAGACGATGATATGCTGCTAGTTCCAGACTACACCAATAAAAGGCTGAAACGAGTTGACATCAAACGGTTATCTGTTGTCGATTATTGTAATTTACCCAATGCTCCGTACGGTGTGTGTTGTGTTGGCCAACAAGAAGCCGCTGTTACATTCCACAATAACACGGTTCAATTTGTTAAACTTGATAAGAGCATGACTCTGTCACGAAAGATGAACTTCAATCATGCTTGCTTCGGTATTGATTTTGACAACCATAAGCTATACATCACTGACAACAGTGGTGGTGGTGTATACATGTATGATATGTCTGGTACCCTGCTGCAAAAGGTCACGCATGACAAAGTCGGGAATAAGCTATTCACTCAAAGTAGACGTATAACTATAAGTCAAACAGCAGACTATGTGGCTGTCGGGGATTGGAACAAAGGATGGGTTTGTTTTGATAAGACATTGAATCATATTGCTTCTTATACTGATACTGACTTGGTGAAAGCAGATGGTGTGTGTTATGATGGGAGAGGGAACATTTTTGTTGTCGGGTATAGTTCAAACAACATTGTTCAGTTTGGTGAAGATGGAACAAAGCGTGGCGTGATCGTGACGTCATCAGATGGAATTGAACGTCCTTGCTCAGTATGCTTCCATCAACGTACCAACAGATTGTTTGTTACTATGTACAGGAATAACATTGTACGTGTCTATGACTTACTGTGATTGCAATCCTGCAACAATCGAACAATATAGTAGATATAGTATAGTGCTGAATTATAATACATAAGTACCGTGAATTTAGTGACCGCTGTGGAATACCATGCCTTGACATTGTAATATCTATATGGAATCATGTGTACAACATGAAGTGGTTCTGTTTATTTAAACTGACAATAACAATGTACATGTCTATAATTTACAGTGATATAGTACTGAGTGATAATACGGTTAATACCATAGTGACAGCTATGGTACCATGATTTAATATTACTATTAATGTAAAATCCTGTGTAAACATGTAGTGGATTTGTATATTAAACGTGACAATATAAGTGTACATATCTGTGCCAGCTGTGGTATACGATGATTTAACATTTATACTTATATGAATCCTGTGTGAAACGTGTAGTTGATTTGTTTATTGAAAGTGACAATAAAAGTGTACATATCTATGACATGCAGAGATTAAAAACCAACAATAGAGCACTCAAGTAGATTCATCACTGATTGATAATTGCGATGAATTTAGTGACAGCTATGGTGACATGATTAAAATTAATATTGATATGGGATCCTCTGTAAAATATGAAGTGGTTTGTTTATTTAAAGTAGAAAATAACAGTGTACATGTCTATGACGAACAGTGATAAAAAACAAACAATATAGAAGGTATACATGTAGTACTGAATGATAATACGGTTAAAACCTAAGTGATAACTGTGATCATATGCCATGAGATAACATTAATATTTATGTAAAATCTTGTGTAAAACATGTAGTGGATTTGTTAATTTAAAGTGGCAATAACAGTGTAATGTACATGTCTACATGACTGACAATTATTTCAATTAACGATGTAGTAGACAGTATTATGCCAGCACTAGATGATAATAACATGAATTGAGTGAGTCTGACAGCTAAGGTATACCATAATTTAACTTGGGTATTAATATGAAATCCTGTGAAAACGTGAAGTGATTTGTTGTTGTTGTTTTTTTTTATAAAGCAACAATAACAGTGTTCAATGTACGTGACTATGTATGCCCTACGTATATATAAATAACCAATTAATATATTATATTTATTATAGTATTAATAACTCATATTATATTTAATTACGTATATATAGAAATTTAAATCTGATGTCAATCAATGGTGGAGTCAGTAAACAGTATATAATATTCGGATATATCAAATGGTATATAATAATTAAGTGCATTTAGTACTAGATGGCAATACCTTTACACCATATTAGTCTAGTGAAAAGGACACGATCATCCGGAAGTGGGGCATGAATTATTATTTGGGGCAACTGGTTTCAGTGGAGTCCTATCATAAGACGAATAAATAGAGATCCAACATTCAAAGCTCAACATGTTCGTTTTTCAGTCACACTAAAGTATTTCCTTTATTGCAACATCATGTCAAAATTTGAAACTGATTACTACATACATGCATATAAATTTTACAGGATCAATGTATGTTCCGGTATTAATTAGTTTTGTTAGTATTTCTGAGGTCTGTCCGAAAATGGCAAAGGTTTTACCACAATGTTTGTGGATGCTTTACTTTACCTGATACTAGAGTGTTGGCTTTAGCCTTGAAGTGTGAAAGGTCTCGGGTTCACTCATTGGAAAGGGGTACTCGTATATCTCTCTTGCTTTATGCTTAGCATACAATGTTTGTGTGTGGAGTATGTACGATTATTAAAATAAATACTGTACTTATAGTCTTGATCATTCTATCCAATAGGACAATTAGAAAGAGCACAATGCTGGTGAATGGAAAAGGGAGACAGCTTATCTGTTCAAATGTCAACATAAACTGATAGCAAACGTCAGTACAATATGTCCCATTAGATAAAATCTACATGTACATTATTTTTATGAAACGTCCTATGCTGATATGGTAAATTCAGTCAATGTTACAAGAAATTGACCTTTTATATCAGTTCGGTGTGTTCTAATTTTGTACCACCGCGCACCATTATCGAACATACATCTCATACTGTAGAGTTTTTAATAATCATACCGTAGAATGTGGAAAATAAGCGCATATTTGATTATAGGCGGATGTCAAAAGTAAGCGCATACGACCTTCCCGTTAATCCATATTGGATTTTAAGCGCATATCGTATCATTGTCATAAATAGGTGCATAAAATCGTCACTAGAATTAATAAAAGCGTATAAGTTACGGAGAATTTAGTGATAGACCCCTACGCGCAAAGATCAAAGTTTGTCAATTTATCGACGACCTTTTTAGAAAACTATCTCTACAAATTTATGAACACGTTATGTCTAGTAAGTGTTTTCTTAAATTGGTAGTTTTAATGAAATCACTACAACATAAATATTACACAGAACAATAAATGGCTGAGCAGTGCCATTGAGTGATAATCGCCCTGGTATATTATTATAATTGCCCTCGGGCTAGCGCCCTCTGGCAATTATCAACCTACCGGGGCGATTATCACCCAATGGCACTGCTCAGCCATGTACTATTCTATAAGTAAGTATTGTGTATAACAGTTTGCTGCCGAAACTATAGATTTGAAACGTGTTAGACACTTGCACATTACCGTGACATGTACACTTACCTTAATGTCCCACTGAGGAATTCAATATCGGCGATGTTCTCCCGATTTCTTCCGAAACTACCCGATCTATCATCCCAATTCCTTCCGATATCACAAACCCCGAAGCCGTAGACCACGAGGAACCTGTTCCCGATGTCCTGGTAGTTCTTAAATTTCAATCGGGAGTACATCGCCGAGGCAAGAATGATCTGTGGCACCTAGGCTTTACTAGTAATGTGTTACATACCTGCCTCTGTGTATTGCCACAGTATCCCAAACATTATCAGTAATAATTCCATCAGAAAGATGAATTTCTGAAACATTTAATTCAAAATGTATCACTTCCTATTTTAGACCTTTATATAAACACTTTCGCTTGTATACCTATACGTTTCCCTAACGTACAATAAATGTTGTTGAATTGTGTTTTATATATATTTATATTGTCAAGTGTACCTATTATATATCCAGTTACTCACAATGCTATATTGTTCCGGCATTGAATGTTATTTTAGCTCACCTGAGCATGAAATGCTGTGAACAGAACCTCAAATTATAAATACAAATGTACGGCACATGAGTACATGTATATACAGAATACAATACAAATTAATAAATATAACCCAGTCGGAAATCATAACAAAAGTTAGCAATATGTATGGCTCACTTATATTAGGCAATATGACATGATTAGGTAATAATGTACATGCTGTGTATAGAAATGTAGTCTAAATAAATATGAAGTATATATTTCTTGATTTGATTGTGATTTAGTACATTCTGTTTTAGCTTACATTTTGTATATGCAATAACAATTATTATAATACATAATATATTGTTTCTTGACCATCGCCCGTGCATGCTCTTCCTCGATCCCGCGGCGCATACACACATTGCCGCACAAGAGTTTACGACCATCAGGCTTATACTAAGCCAGCGAATTGTCGATAAATTGAAAATCATACAGAAAAGTAACGAATTTTGGAATCGACTATGTTGTTGGATGAGTTTTCCAATTTCTATATTTTGTACCTGTCAAAAAAGGACCCAGTGACTGATATTTAGTAGAAATCTTGTCAATTTCAACCAAATCTTGTCAATTTCAACCATGAAAAGCATGTGCTCTACGAATATGTGTCGAAAACATATTGTCGTCTGTGATAAGTTTTCAATGGAATATGATTCAAATGTGCGTGTTATATAATCAAAAAGACATGTTTAGTTATTATTCAGTTTCTAATGGAATACAATGTATACATAAATTAAAGGAATACGTTTGTCTCCAGATGAATGGTAAGAGATCTTGACCTAGTTTCAAACTTTCGTGTTTTTTATACACAAAAGTTACCCATTTAGGATTTCAAAAGAAATAACTAATTTATGAATGTGAATTAGGATTGTTGGTTGTACGGCGTTTGTCGTGAATTGTGCATGCATACACGTGCGGCAATCATTCTGATCTTCTCGGCCTTTATGCATTGTAATATATTTACCGGAGTCAAACGGAAATGGCCAAGTTTTCACTGTCACAAGAGGTAATATAATATATTTTAAAAGTGTTGACAACTTGGAAAATCTTCTTGTCATAAGCATAGGTGTTTGGCATGTGGATATGACCCCCATGGTCCCCTCTACAACCCAACATCAAAAAAATCCAAATTGTTCTTATAGAGATTTGGATTTTTTTCGATGTTGGGTTGTAGAGGGGACCATGGGGGTCATATCCACATGCCAAACACCTATGGTCATAATAAAAGGGGCAGGGATTTGATATTTCGCTGACTTAGAATTAGAAGGTCGTAATCAATAATTCGAGAAAACAAGAAAAAATGTTAAATGGAAAAAACAAGCCTTTTCAACATCTGATAGTTTGGTCAATGTCACCGCGTATAAACCAAATCACTGTACTCATTATTGCAATCCTATACAATTCAAAGTGTACTCATTATTGCGATTACCGGAAGTTGGCTCGTTTATACACTGTGAATATGACCACTTCGGATTATCATGAAAATAGGCTCATAAGAAGCGCACTGTGATGCAGATCTCAAAGATGCACGAGTCTTACATCTAATTCTAAGCCAGCAATATGTCGTGAAACGTGATACGTAGATCCTATATAGTCCTCTGCCAAGAAGTCACATTTTACACTTCAGTGGGGTAAAAACAGTTATGCAATGTACGAGAAAAATCTTCATCGGATCGGTCAATATTGACCATGCTAAGAAAGATATGATACTCACTAATACTCAGGAGAGCGATTTAGGACTATCATTGTGTCCGTGTTTACATGACCATGTTTGTTTCATGGAAAAGTACAGTAAAACGTTGGAACAGTTCATCGCAATGAACACCTGGTGCCAAACCTATACATATCTGTCATATATTGGATTTACATGGAGTCAAACTATTTCCTCGTAAAGAAACAGCGTCAACGATGGGGCGGTGCAATCGGAAAATCTCGTATAGTCATGTTTTTAAATTGTCAAGGAGTTTCGAATGGGGGATGAATTCAATTAGTAGATGGTCACGCAATAGGGAAGATCCCCTATTCATATCTAATGTGCCCGCCGATAGTTTATTGAGTGGATAAAAACGTGTCATTAACCAATAGCTAGTTGGTGGGCACTTTTGCATACTTCCTGTATACAGCCATGTTAAGATTAATCACCAGAACTTACGGCGACATTTACCGAAGAAGACCCGATGTTTCGCGATCGTATTACATGTACCGAAAATGCCGTCCGGAATTATGAGAGTCCGGTATTGCGGGAGCTTTTTAAGTTAACTTTATAAGAAGAAAATACGGGACCTAGGAAATCGTCCGATTTTATGGGGATTCGGTTTTGAGGGAGTCCGATTTTGAGAGAGTTTAATGTATAAGGACTAGGCTAGATCAATACAAGGGTGTTCTAAGTCTGCAAAAGTTCATTTTGAGAAAATCGACTTAAAAGATTTTGACCTCTCGGTCTCAGTAACTAGATATTTTTAATGTTTATCTGTAATGAATAATGTTCTAAGTCTTGTCAATATATAGACCTTGAAAAGCGCTTTCCGACGATACCAAAAACAAAGTTAAAACAATCTGCAATTGAGGCGACGAGATGGTGAACATGACAAGTGCCGAAATAATAACCACGGTATGATAATTTGCCAATGGATAAACCTCTGAAATACTATCTCATGTTGGTCTTTTTGAAAGGTTTAACCATAACAAGATTGTCATTTCGCGCAACAGTTGAATATTACACATCGACTGATGTTTACCACTGTGATTTTTACGACCAATTAAGTAAATTAAGGATTAATTTTTTTTATGTGGGGAAATAATGGTTGTAATTATTTGCACTAAATTTCATAAATTGTTTTTTAAATATAGTCGAACACGCAATCTGGATAAGGGTTTGACAATGAAGGCGTAGTAGTATTATAGTAACAATTGACTCAAGGCTAAGATAAAAAAACAAGTGGTTCAGGTTTAACGACATATCCTAGGTTTTTAGGCCAGTCATAGGACTCAAATCGCCTTTTATCAATGTTCCTAACCAGTACACTTTCATTTTGCTCAGCCAAATTTTCAACATAACCTTCCCGACCTAACATCCACCCTGGATTGCTCGGTGACAAGTGTTATCTGTCTGCGAGTGCTCAATATACCAGTGCTCTTTTTGGGAGTGCTCTATTTGTGAGTGGTCAATCTACGAGTGTGCCCTATCTGCGAGTGCTCAATATAAAAGGTATTTATCAGCTAGTGTGCTTTATCAGTCAGTATTTTATTTGCAAGGTCCTCTAACTGTGATTGACTTTAATCTGGTTCACTAACCTAGCAGGTTTGTTGATATTTGAGATTTTAAAATGATGCTTTCAGTAATGATTTCTAAAGAAGAATCTTTGTTTCGGTAACTGATAGTTCCTATGTGAAATAATATACAATTTTGATCAATTTCGCATGTACTAGATTAGAAAAAGGGTAAACTTACTCATTCATTCAACAAATTATGGTAACAGAAATTTACAGACAAAAATGCTGCAAAGAAATAATTTCCAATCTAACAAGAAAAACACGCATAATTTTGTATGTCCTTGGTTTCATTTAGGCAATAAAAACTGTACTTGCAATATTTGGTGAGGTGTGTTATAATTAAGAAGTTATAAAGTTGTGATTTGTTGCTGGCGATTAGCTTCCTATATTCTGTAAGTACATGTACGCAGTTGAGGTACAGGAACTTGCATTTATAAATTGAAAAAAAATGGGCCTACTGTACAGCCTGTATTAAAATATTAATACAGAGGCTGCACAGTAGGCCCAGTGAAAAAACATAATTTTTTTTTCATTTTTTTTAAATCATAAATGCAAGTTCCTGTGGTTGAGGTAACTGGCCTAGTTGTACTAACTGGTCTACGGCGAAAAATTGTGGCAAATTAAAAAAAATGTCTTTATAGGTTCGAATTTGACAACTGTACAATATTAGGCATACGTGCGTGCTACGTAAGACAGCCACCCATCCAAATACTGTTATGAAATATTGAAGTTTTCATCAGGTAATTTATGTATCGCGGGGAACAATACAAGAGCGATGGACAACTTAGCATAGGTCGCGAAATGCAGCATTAGTTCATACTTTCAATGGTATACATACAAATGTCAGTGCTAGTGGTCGAGGAAAAGGCAACAATTAACATGACATTGAATTGTTGAACGTCCTTTTTAGTACAGACGCGATCTTGAGACATTACGGTGAAAGTGGTGTCCATACAAAGCTCCTGACAATCCTAGGACATTGAATGATGCTTCTCTGGTGATGTAAGCTTTCCTGGTGATGGTTCAATTTGAGTGGTTTTTGGATGTTGAGGCCTAAATATTTTGCCGTGTCTGCTTCTTGAATCTTCTAAAGTATGTCTATAAATATGGCGACGTGTATTGGAGAACAAAAGAAGACGCAGGTGCGACACCTTCAGGAAGGCTTTTGGAAATTCCAGTAAGTTGACATCAATGAGGCCTCCGTGTTGTTGTGAAGGTCCTGTTTGAATTAACTGTCTCACATGATTTCCTATAACCATGCAGACTTTTCAGAGCGCCTGTAAGTACTAGGTTCTTGTCCATGTGTCCTGTTTGAATTAACTGTCTCACATGATTACCTATATCCATGCAGACTTCTCAGAGCGCCTGTAAGGATTAGGTTTTTGTCCATGTGTTTCATGATTGACCAGTTGGTGACGATGTGCTGGAGTGCCTTACCTGTGATAGACGTCAGAGGATCTTTAAGAATTTGGTCTGCTTAGATCGGCCTGAGAATATTGGGAAAAGCACAAGGTTATGTCAATGCACTTTTAATTGTGTGGGATTCTTTTGCAAGACAGTGTCATATATAGTAGACGTTCCTTTTTTGCCTGGTATACAATACTCAATGCTTGCATGATTTTAACAATGTTGTGCCTTCACATGTGAAAGCTGTCGTTCGTTCCTTGTGGAACGAGAAGTTAACTAGTACTGGTTAGGATACTGTCAAGGAAAACTGGTTTGGTGAATTGACCGCTGTATGTAACTGAAACATTGTTGAAAGACCATGTTGAATGTCAAGTAGAAGATACGCCTGTAACCTTCATTAAAGACCAAATGAACCCGAATCTCATCAGCTGATTTCTGGAAGCATCTCGGGTACATAATTAATCTCAAAATTTGAGTGATTTTTTTCCACTCGGAGAAATGTGAAGTTGGAATTCATTGTACTTTAAATAAAGTGTAAGCACCTGAGAACAATGTTTCAGTTTGGTAATACCAAGTTTCAATCCAGTCTGAAATGAAAGTATCTCAAGATATGCGACAATATTAGAGCTAATATTAAGCTCAGATTGAGACGCTGTAGGAGGATCTGTCATAGGCCATATTGCATCTAGCAGTCTGAGTTCGCCGATTTGAGTTAATGTCAAAGAGAAAGTACCGTCACCATGGAAACAACAATATAACAAACTAGACGTTCATTTTGTATACATTTTAATATTAACATTTTGTAATATAAACAGCTTTATATTTACAAGCCGTATCCCTATTTCCTAAAATATGAAGCTTAGTGATTTCCATGGAAACCATTTACATAATCAACAATATGATATTATAATAAAAATAATTAAATCTGACAAACAAATTCATGCATAGGTGATGACAAAATGAATAATGATATATCCAGCATATGAAAAATGTATACACAACCCTTGCCAGGCTTGTTTAACCAAGAAATACAAAAATTATATCCGACGCAAAAAATATAATATCTCGGCGCAGCAATAAATTAGGATAAAAATTGAAATAAACCTAGGAACTTGGTTACAACGATTCATTACATTTAAAGAGAAAATGTTATACTTAATAGAATAATAAATGAGCCATTTATTTCCAAGGCAACCGTTTTGATTTGTTACAAAACTGAGCAATGCATTAATAATTTAATATACGACAAATCAATGCATTTCCGGACTTTTAAACACAGACATTTTGATCTTAAGGCAACTAATACAATTCACAATATATGTAACGCTGTTTGACCTACCCCTCTAGCAAAGTATCAAGAGAAACAGAAATTTATTATAGTAATTTGTTAACCAGTCAAATAGTTTCAAAATTTACAGAAATTTGAAAACCAGTCTAACATAACAAACAATTTACATTACTCAAACAAACCTAATTTTCAAGTTTTTATTCTGTTATTACCTCCTTAGAATAAATTTCTTAAGTAACCCCCCTTGAAACAATTTGTAGTTTGAAATGTACAAACATTCTGTTTTTACAAATGGTAATTTAGATGCAAAGAAATGAAAGCAGATAAATAATAACACTTGTCAATAAAGGGAGGTAACTTTAAAATGATGAATAATAATAACTATGATATTATTCAAGGGAGGTATTAAGAAATATAGTTTTGAAATTGATTCTGGTCTTGTAACTATTATCACAAGAATATATGTTTTATGTACATTTTCTTTGAAGTCTTTGTCCAAATAAAATATTACAAATATTTACAAAAACATGACAAATTTCTACTGTATTAAATCAATGATTGATGGACATTCATGTACACCATGGACATTTACCACCTGGTTATACAGTATCTATATAGTCATAGCCAATCACTGAATGAGATTTATAACCCCCCTGAATGTCGTTTTGTCATCTATAAAATATAGAATAACAAAATTCCAAGGGCAATAACTTGGACAGACATGCATGAAAATTGCGTCACATACTTGTATATCATCACTTTTTGCACTCCCTATGAAACAGTGGAATTAGTTTACGCAACAAGTTCCTACAGCATACAAACTGACTGATAACGAAAGGTAATAGTCCTAACACACCGTAGGCGTTCCACCAGCATTATCACAGCTGAAGCTGAGCTCCCCCTAAACTATATTATTACAACTATCCATTCATGTCGATTTAGAGAAGGACAAATGTATTCAGTATCATTGCTCATAAACACCTTGCATAAAAGAAACAAAAATACAACAAAACATGCCTGCAGTTAATTCCCTCAGTTATTAAATATGACTGTTTTTATAAAGTTACATTCCTTTGAAACAAATTATGATACATTAAACTATCTGCAATAATTTCTCTTTGTCTGCGAAAATTCTGATATGTTTCATTCCTATTTGATTGTTACAAGATGTGATATGTTTTCTAAATATTAAATAAACATCAAGACATTACATGACCCCTAATTATAATATCAACAATACATAGTGTAACTTTGGTCCAAAGATACATCATATAATTTAACTTTGGTCCAACGATACATTGTATAATATAACTTTGGTCCAATGATACATCATATAATATAACTTTGGTCCAATGATACATTTATAATATAGCTTTGGTCCAATGATACATCGTATAATATAACTTTGGTCCAAGGATACATCGTATAATTTAACTTTGGTCCAAGGATACATTGTATAATACAACTTTGGTCCAATGATACATTGTATAATATAACATTGGTCCAAGGATAAATCGTATAATATTATTTTGGTCCAAGGATACGTCGTATAATATCACTTTGGTCCAAGGATACATCGTATAATATTGCTTGTGCTAAAGGATACATTTTATAATGTAACCTGGGTCCAAGGATACATTGCATGATATAACTTGGGTCCAACGATAAATTGTATAATCGTAAAATACATGTATAATGTGGGTCCAAGAACATAGATATGTTTATATTACATCAATGATATGTTCACTGTATACAGAATACAACCGTATAAATCTGAGACAATAACAGAATCTTACTATACAAATTCTTGCTACAGGTTTGACCAAATCAGCTGATATCAATTTGTATAAAAATAAACCAAAAATAAAGAATAAATTATAAATATATGAAATTTTACCAGTTATAAGATCACAACACATAATGGAATGGTGAACAGAGTGTGGAATGTACTGAAACATCTTGCTAAAATCTGCAAGCCCCGCCCATTTTAAAATAGTGGGCGGGGCACAAAAATAAATTGTACTAAATTCGCTGCTTAAAAATGCTTACATTAATAATTTCAAATTGAGCAGAGAATATTTAGAAATAATCCATATTAAACTTCATTACTTATAAAGGCAACCAAATCTAATTTCACATCAAGCTCCAATACTTCGCAGTCATACATAAGTGGTTAGTCAAGTTACTGAACTAACATGGTTCAGGGTGAAGAAAATGCTGCTGAAAGAGAACGTAGTGCTTACGACTACACCTAACTGTACTATGTTCACACAGTTATAGTAAACTCCATTCTAATCCAGATGATATTTTCCTCAGTTTAAAGCCTTTCCTCAGTGAACTGAATTGTACAAGCAATGAATGTGACCTAGAATGTACATTCACCAGGTGTGACCCTGTACAAGGGACATAACCCTCTCTAATCAAAAGCTATTTAGATAAGTCAATGCTTATCAATCTAGCCATCAATAACTAAGGCTTTACATCTAGCCACCAATAACTATGGCTTTGACTACAATTACTGGCACTTGCTTTGAACAAAATGTGGTGTGAAATTGTTCTTTCAATGTCTGTACACTGTTATGATGATCTAGTGCTATACTTTAGGTTTTGGTGTAGTGGGTAGACGACGCGGCCCATTGGACATTGTCGGTGTTGTGCGACCAGTTTGCGTCGGTGTCTGACGACCAGTGTTTGGTGTCTGACGACCAGATCTAGATGTAGATTTTGGTGTAGATGTTGATCTGGAACCAACTCCAGATAAGGACCTTGGTGGTGTCGGTGTCGTAGATCGGCCAAAAGCTGTAGAAGGAGTTGGCGTCGTTGATCGACCAAATGGTTGACGAGGGCTCATATATCGAGGAGTACCCGTACTGGAACTTGTTGAAGGCGTGCGTGGCTTAGTTGGGGTGATGTTTGACGATGAACTACTTAAACGCTTTGATCGAGACAAGCTTCCTGATGACCCTGATTGAAAAAGAAAATAAAACTTTTATTTACAAAGAAGATGCAATAATAAATTATGATTTCCTAATTAAATAGGAATGAAAAGATTATAAAGTTACAGCAATACTCATAAAGTTTACATTTTTTCATAATAAATAGTATGTGTTATACAGGATATAATCATGTGGTACAATCCTACCTCACTTGTCTTAAACAGCCAATAAACTATCCATGAAATATATATGGCCTCTTAAAGCAGGTAGTTGTTTGATACAAGTGTAATTGATATTTTGGTTTTGTCTAATTTGGATTCAGCTTCTACAGGGTTTTTAACGTAAAAACAACTAATTTCCAATGTTTTTATCAAATTGGCTGTTTAAGACTAGAGATGTGTAATGTACGTTAATTAACATAAGACAGTTGGTTGCTTAATTTCGGTGACCACTATATAAGGCTAAACTGTATAAGACAGGTGGTTGCTGATTGCAGTTGGTCACTAACACAGGGTCTGACTGTACTCTGATATTAAGGTTTACATACCTGTATTACTGTTTCATTGTTATAACAAACATGCTTAATACAGATACACTGTCTGATACATTTCTATGACTATGCAAAAATGTACATTAAACTGACTATACTACAGGTGCCAGGCATGTTCTTTGGTTCAAGAAGTATAATAAAACTATGCAAATATGTCAATAAACAACGAAATAAATTTATGTAAATTTATGTGAACGTCAAAAAATTTCATTTTTTGTGTGGGTGACTTGGTCAGTTTTTGGCACCTGTGGACTACACTAGTGAAGCACAAACTGCATACACACTTCACAGCAAACAGATTACACATTTAAATATCTGACTACACAACACTCCATCGTACTCATTGCATAACGTATATCATTCATACAATAGTGGAATACTTGTACAGGAAATATACACATGGTATAATGATGACGATAGATAATTACTGATTGGCATAGAAAATATAACTATTTTTAATTGAGAAGGAAATAAGTAATTAATTAAAAGATAACAGTGTTTACTGTCACCTGTGAAAGATCAATGACCTCTGTATTTTATTCATGATATGAAATACAGGATTGTGTTGCGCTCAATGAAATGTTCATTAATTTATTGAAACGTAAATCAAATGTCAATGGAGCCGAATCTTGGAAAAGCCTCTGGAACTTGGTTGAAGTCGAAGGAATTTCAATGAAAATGTCAATGAAAAGTGACTGAAAGATCAGTGTGAAGTTAATAGAATTTCATTGTAGATGTCAATGAAGTAACTGAGACATAAATGAAGTCAAAAGAATTTCACTGAAATTGTCCATGAAAAGAGACTCAGGTATACCATGAAAACCTCAATCATTATGGCATTTCAATGAAAATTTCAATGAAATGTCAAAGAGAAATCAGTGTACAGTCAATGGATTTGAATTTCATTGAACGTCAACCCCAGTAAATTCTCAGACACATCAATAAAGATGATGAGGATTCAAAACCAAATTTGAAGTTAGTATTTCATAGTGAGGTTTTGATTTAATCCGAAGTTAAATACAACATTTATATTACAACAACATAGAAACAATAATTTGTTAAACAGAAAGTGATAGATCTTATAAAAGTGGGAAAGTAGTATAATGTTTTATCTAAAAGCATAAAGTTAATAAATTAAGAAGTCAGGTATTCTTAATTTTCAAAAATTTGACTATCATGTTCATATACAGCTAACAATTTCAGACGAAATTTTATAAAGAAAAAATTGTTAAAATTCCAGATTTTTACTTCTTTGCCTATATATATGAATCAACAGTACGACTTCTCCAAGTGTATGTTGATTTTTTGTCTAGAAATCCTTTTAGTCACGGTCCCAAAACTCTTGAAATGAGAGTTGATTGTATTTTGTAATTATTGAAATGACACAGAGATGGTCAATAACAAATGAGATTGAATAACTGAACACACAGTCTGAGATTTGTGAAAAGGTTAAGGTACGGTGTATTGTTTGTGCTCTTCATAAAATGTTGGATTTTTATCATCGCCAAAAACATACTGTATTAACTAGTGAGCATTATATTTGTATGTATGGTGAAGTGTCAGCGCCAACTATGCGATGCCACTCAGTCTCCAACATTTAGGTGGTTATAGTAAGGAACACCAAATAGTATGAACATGTCCAGTGAATACACCATGCCTAGTACAATAAAATGTATGGAGTACCAGAAAAGATAACACTTAATTAAATTAAATCCAAGTGTAACAGATCTTTGATTGGTGAAAAAACCCTTTAAGTTAAATTCTACAATATGACTCCTAAAAACTGAAATAAATGCCAAAGTTGATCATTTAAGCAACAAAAACGACTGAAGAAATAAAGGTATGACTTTACGATATTTATAAAATGTTTCATTGTTTTTCTAACATACCAAAGTCAGGGTGTTTTCGTAATGAGTTCACAAAATTACTGTTTGAATTGCCGGACAGGTTAACCATGGATGACGTCATCTGTTTGCTACGCCGTAACGAGCTGTCCCCGGAACTTCCCGCTACAAATAAACATGGTGATCTCGTGCAATGAACACAGTATAAGGTGAAAACAACATGTGTGATAAAATATCATAGTAACCATAGTGACATGTTTCAACATTTCTGATTACGTGATGTCATGTATATATACAGACACTAGCATACCAGAGTGCTTATTACGTAATCCGCATTATTTCCATGGTAATATGCTCCTAAATTTTGATTGGATAAGAAATACAATCTTCAATTTTGATTGGCTAATAAGTTTTTTTTCTACGAAAATATGAAATACTTGTGACATAGTGATGACTTAAAATTATGTGATAATATAATACATATTAACAACAATACAATATCATATACATATAGAAAGTTGGATACAAGTTTGCTTTATCATTCTCATAATTACAGGCCTAATTAACAAATAACCAATTAACCAAACAGGAATTGGATAAAAATTCGAAACAAAAACTTTCAAGAACGTTCTGTATTTTTCTGCAAAGACAGGTAGTTGCACCTTACCAGCATGACACTATACCAAATGTATCTTCGGCCTTAACACCATTTTGCAGTTAGATAAAGCGGCTGAATCCCCTAAACCGTTTTCCTGGACTATATCCTAACCACAGGGGTGTCAACAGGGCCAAATTCAAAATCAGGAAAATTGTATGAGGCCGACATTTTTTGCCAAATAAGAGGCCTTCAATGAAGTTGTTTCAATAATTAACTCAGCGTGTATTAAAGAAAATCCTTCAGAGTAGATTAAATTTACCATAACTTTGCCATTTCTTGAGATATTTTCATCAAATAAATTTTATTTTGGTCAGAAGCCATTGCTCTATCAGGAACAATAAATCCGGAATTCCAGATAAATCAGGAAAATTGACACCCCTGTAACCAGTACTAACTTATCCTTCCACAAGGAACCAGGAAGTTCTTCAAAAACTGAAGAAAGTCAATATTGTTAGAAATGTTTCATGGAAGGGTATGACCTGCCACAGCTGGGTATTGAACCTGGATCATCAGGCTTCAAATCCAGCACACTGACCACAGAACAAACATATTTAGATTTAATATTGGAGTAAATAGACCAATATTTAGCATTTAAAATATCTGCAGATTAAAGTAATTAAATCAGCATAAACCTCATCAAATTTTATCATTGCATTCAGGATAAACATATCATGCAACATTTTGAATTGGAGGAACAAAGGCCAGAAAACTCTAAAAATGATCAAACTATAGGTCAAAACACACTAAATTTGGGAATATTTCATTCAGTATGGCATATATACACGTACATAAATACACATACATAACACATTGAGGAGGCAAAATATATAGTAAACATGCCTGTGGTTGCAAAAATAAAACTTGAAAAGAACATTCCTGATAGACGTTTCAAAAATCCTGATGAAAAATGTTGAATATTTTTTGTCATGCTCGTAATATACTCATACTGATCAAACTTATTGATACATTGAAACGTAGGAATAACGTGAATACATATTACATGTGAAACTTACAACTTATCATTGATTAAAACAACAACAACATTTACCGCTGGTCCAATATTCTACGTTTGAATAGTTTTCGTTGATCCAAGATTGGAGTAGATATCGGACTAATGAAAGTTGAGAGAAAATTAAGTAAAAGTAACTGCATACATCCATATATCATATGTTTGACGTCCCGGCAGCGTAATAAAGCCATTATTTATTTTTGATAATACACTAGTGTAATAAAGCTTTCACGCGACGTCACTCAAAGTATAGGCGACGTCATCAAAGTTGCACATTTATTATAGTGAAAATAAGTAGCTATTTTTATTTTTCGGCCAGAAATGGCTCACATATGATAAAAAGAACATTACATTTGTGACGTTCCACATTGGATTTATTAAACTTGTCGCATTTTATTATTTTATTCAACTTGTTTAATTAAATTCAAAATGAAAAGACACTCATGTAATATCCTTTATAAATGCATCTGATTTCACATGAACTTGCCAAGAGAATGAACTACATTAAAGATTTAAAGATAGATGTAAAGGACAAAACCTTTTGGGAATTATTTGATATGACTACGGTAGTAACAATACTTATTATAATAATATGAAAAATTCAAAGTTGAATAATCAATATTTTTAAAGGCTGTTACAATCGATTCATTACAAGAATGATAAATATTATTTAGATACATAATAACATATATTTATTGATATACTAGAATACTTTTTATTATATTATACTTATTAGCCAACAAAGATGAAAGAACAATCAATATATTTGATTTTTTGGGGAAAATTTTGTACATACAGATAAAAATGAAGTGTATGAAATGACAGGATTAATTTTAATAGAAACATACAATTGTATAAACCATATGCAATGTTACCTACACCATAACCCAGTGTCTCATATCCAATACAGTTCATAGCAAGGTCAAGGTCATTTGGCTATTGAGGTCAAGGTCATTACAGATGAATAGTCAAGGTCATTATAGGCAAAAGGTCAAGGTAATGACATAAATTAGGATCAGCAAACTAATTCACATTTTAATAAATTGATTATATCAGAAACTAAGAAATATATTCATTATGTGATGCAGATTTCAAGCATATTTCACTTGCTTTCAAATAAATTCAAATTTCTGTTATATTTTAATGATAAAGGTATTTTTGTTGACCAGCCTGACCAAAGAGACCTTGTAATTCACTGTATTTGGACATAGAGACTTTTTTATCCAGTCACCACATTATAAATTACAAAACAAAACATGAAAGGTTGGGTTAGTTAATAGCCAAAAATACTGAATATTCTAGCTATGATCTGCACATATAATCAAGTACAAAATAATGTCCTCAATAAAATAAGTTCCCTATGTTACCAAATGGACATTTCCATAATAGTGCAAAAACTCTTGATTTGAAAAAATATATTTTGGTTTTCGTCATCCCAAAGTGGTCATTGTATTCACTCAAACTGTCATGCATAATCTATTATATGATAAACAGTTTCATACTACATCTATGTGCCGATCTTTGAATCTTTTCAGGTAAAAAGCAATAAAACTGAAGTAACTTTGCAACTTTGAAGCAAGGTAAAAATACTATCTAGCAATTGTTTTATAAGCTTTAGAAAAATGTAAAATTTCCTTATCGAGAGTCATAATTTCCATCCATTTTTCACACCAACTGCTTTACCATGGCAACTTGTATATTTTAGTTACCATGGCAACAAGTGAGACGGATTAATTGTTTTGTTGGTTACGTTTATATTCAACAAACCTGATGATATTGATGACGCGTAACCCAAATCGTTCGGCCGAGATTTGTAGCCGTAAGTACCGCTTCCGCTACGTGAGCGGAATGTGGAGTTTCCATTGGGTGATGGTGAAGTCGGCGTTTCTGCGCCACCTAGTGATTTCCTGAGATCATAATTTGTTCTTCCTTTTGCTGTGTAAGTAATAAGACAAAAAATAGTGTGCTGTTAGTGCATACTCCCACCATTTACCGGTTCCCCATCAGTAAGAATGGTTCCCGTCACAAGATGCAAAGTGGAGTACCTTAACAAATTCACCTCTTGACATTTAAAATGTCCATCAAATTACAAGTAACTTTTTTATTTTTATAGAGCACTAAAGTCAGAACAATAATGCATTTTCTGACAGTGCTTCAGTTATTACTGTCCACGATTAGACCTAACCAACAGTCAAACTTAGTATACTAGCTTTTATGTCATTTTTCAACCAATGTTCAGTGATACATTACAGCCAGTACACCTAACCAATACTTGCTCCCCCTAAACAACTAACAATGTCTCAGTATCAGGAGGACTGTAGTCATGCAGTAACCAGAATCACATAGGAACATGCCAACCAGGGAAAAGTTGACCCACAATTTACCGGATGAAATACCAGTGTTCTTTCAATTGTGCTAACTAAGTGGGTTGTAACTGCAAATTACTTAACATGAATTAATATTTGCTACACTTATAAAGATACCAAATTTGATTTGATTGGCTTAAACAGATAGTTTAGCATGTGATAGTCAGGAGTGATTGGCTTGGCTTAAACACAAATTAAAACATGTCATGATGTGGTAGTCAGGGGTGATTTGATTGGCTTAAACAGATACTAAAACATGTGGTAGGCAGGGGTGATTTGATTGGCTTAAACATATAGTAAAGCATGTGATAGTCAGGAGTGATTTGATTGGCTCCATTCTGCATCAGGTGACCCTGTGTAGGTAATAGAACAGTAACAAAAACAAGTTAACAAACAGTCTCTTGCTATCAGATCCATTCTTGTTGACAAGCTTCTAAATCATGATCATTTCAAATCATTTTTGATTGTCATAGTCAAAACACAAACATACAAATAACTTTTGTCCAGATATTAGAAAAATGTAATGTGTTGGGGTATTCATAGCCAAAGTTACATAATTTCATACACACAGAGATTCACAGAAAATCAGCAATTCTTAAAAAGTCACCAAGATGGCATCTTTGATAAAATAATTTAAGTTACACGAACAGTTCCAACAAGAATGAAATGATAGCAAGATAATAAATGGGTGCAAAGATGCATAGAACGAACAAATAACAAGTCTTGCACTGTAAATACCATTTAGATTAAATGTTGAGTTCATGAGTACATTTTCTTTCTCAAACCCAGATGAATTGATGGAATCATTCAATCGTTTACTTAATCCACCTTGATAGTGAAAAGAAAATGTGATACAATTTTGAATGGGTTGTAAAGCAATTGATGTGATGCAGCTTTTTTAAAAGAAATCTTGTATGATTACTGAAACCCCTATTGGTTAGTATTTCACTTCAGATGTTAAATTTCTCTTAAATTCCCTTTCTGACTCCGTGGGGTAATTTAACCTTTTCTCAGTTTTCTGTCAATGGATAAAATAATGACAGATCAGGAGCTGAAGTTTCTGTTCTGTTGCTATAGTCAGTAAAATTAGTTTTTCATCAGTTTTCTTGGAATACACAATCAACCAGTACTAACTTGCGTTTCATAAATTTTTATATTATACCAATACGCAAATATTGAATAGGGACAATAGAAAATCGCTTGTTCGAAACTTGCGCATACGCAGCATGGATGCTGAACGCGCTTATGGAACATGCACGCAAGAGTTATGGAATACAGGCTTTATAGCTACTCCACATGTGCATGGCATGAACTCAGTCAGTGTCATGTAACCTTTGACTTGTACTTAGATCTGCCAGCAGACAAGGGTATGAATGTATATATGTCAACTCAGACCAATACCCCCCGATGAACCCTTATAAGACACTAAAATTGCCAATGGCATGAACATGAATTTGATTGACCGTGAAATTCTACATCTTTACTACTGCCCAGACATGTTATTAAGAACAATCTGGGAATATATATATATATATAACAATCAAAATATAACTGAACGCAGAGGAATCTCTGTATCCAATCAAACATCACAACAAAAATCCTAGCCATATTTAATATGTTAGTTAGCCGAGACACCAAACAAACCCTCCAAAAAATAGTTGGATATTATGACCATCATCATAGTAGCATCTATTTAACTAGCTAGTTATTACATAACACACCCAAATCTAATATGTCCCCTTTAGGAAGCCCCTACAAACATCATGCTTCCTCCCCATTGGAGCCTCTCCCTATAAATCTAGCATGGATGCATTTTTATGAACACATTAACTTACATCCAAAGTAATGATTGTCCGATACATTACTGTACGTTCTTATATTGTGTATTCTTTTGTCTATCACTAGAATACAAGGTGTAAGCCAATTATTTCTCAAATTACAAACCTTCAAAACACAATCAATGCCAGTCTCTACATAGTAACTTCAAATTTTGTTACCATAGCAACAAGTTCTTAGTTTGTGTTTCAAGTTCAGTATTTCAGTCATAAGGAGACAAAATGGTTGCATTATCCAGGCACTAGACAACCAGTCCTCGAACTACACCCCAACATATATGTTTAGTCCCACCAAGCGGGGGAGCTGTTCCAATACCATTCTAAAGATGTTTTTGTCATGGCCTAGTATCAGACCTACAACTCCCCATTGTCAAGACGGATGACTTAACCAGTAGTTAACCAGGGCCCTAAAGACTTGGTTAATAAATAAGAGTCTAATATGTAACCATAGTTCACCAATGAACAGAAAGACAGACAGACAAACACTCCACACGATTATTGAGCCCAACTAAAGGAAAGCGCTTCCATCAAATTCATTGATCACATAAATATGTTGAACATTTGGCATTCAAAAATACATACAGAGGATAAAACAAATAAAGGTTTTGACAGACTCTTCAGTGTTGGAAGAAAGGAAAACTCTTAAGCTTTAGAAGATAGAAACTCTTCAGTGTTTGAAGATACAAAAGCAATTTCATGCGCATAGCAACAGATGGGATGCAGGCAGCTTCCTTAGTAACAGATAAAATAAATCAAAACAATTGCTGTGTTCTGAGTACATGCAGCAAGGACTGTAATGGGGCTAGGATGCCGGCATGACCAAAGTATAGTTTTTTTCAGAATATCAAACAAGACAGTTAGCAGAGGCGTCTGTATAGATAGTAAATAAAATCATTCTCAAAATAATACACAATGTATAGTAGCATTGTAAGAACAAGTCATAAGCTCCTTAGTTACCCATCGCAAGCTAGGGTCGGAAACATCCACATATGGTAAAATAAGCATGAATCATAAAACTATGAATTTATAATTTATGCAACAATTAGGTTGCTATAACGACATAGCAGAGAATATATCCCACAAGTCAAAGCACCAAGGAAACCTACCTCTACATGGGTCATTTGTTTCTAAAAATTCTTCCAGCGTAATCCAGCCGCCACCAACCCGTACCATCACAGTGCTATTTAAAAATCGTACAAGTCTTATAGTACTCTTTTCACCGAATCTGTATTTACACTCGTCGACCATTTCAACACGTAGAGGACTTCTACACGAACACAAGGCAACTTCTCTGTCAATTTCATCGTGAATTAGTTCCGTATCTGACATCATCTTGTTCCCACCTTTTAATCGTTCCCGTTGCTGTTTATGTTAAAAAAATAAATATATATAGTCCAGAGAATTTGACACGACTCTCGACCTTAAATTAGCATAATTTAACGGCTGATATATTGTCTATATTCATAATCCCGGCTATATGCTATGAGAAGCGGGAATATCATAAAGACGCTCGAGGTGTTATACCACCACAAATCTAAAGAACCGATAATGCACGATTTGCTCGCGGAAATTTATATATTCAACGCAAGTACCTCGTAATATATTCATGCATAAAGGTCAGGATCATGTCAAATTCTCTGCGCTACACACACATGAATATCAAGACTATGAAACTAGAACAGGTTTACACCAGTATCACAAATAGGATTGTCTCCCATCAACCTCATTTTTTGACCATCAAAGGGACATGACTCTGGCAATATTCATCCAACCTAACATTTCTGACAATATGCACAAATACTTGTAGATTAGTACCAAGGAATCAAGTGAAGTTTCTGTCACAGGCCTGTGATTGCTCAAAGAGCAAAAAGGAGGAAATACCCTACCCCCACTCTATCACCATTGAAAAAACATCATTTTTGAGTAGGTAAGACTAAATCTGGACCATTTTGTTTCAATGATTTTGAGACGAAAAGGAGGAAATCCTCCTAAAGGAGGAAGAATCACAGTCTGTTTCATTGATTCTAACCAATGGTTAACGAGTATAAGCGTGGACAAGCTTTGTGAGACAGACCGACATCCAGCCCAAAATCAATGTATATGATGGAGACATTGTTAAATAAATAAATTTAGCCGCTAGTGGAGCCTCTGTTTGATGTTACAGTATCATTTTTGTCGACAAACCATATTTGTATGTCTGAGACATTTTTTCATTTCATAATTTTCACAAATAACTATTAATATTATTCTTACTATAGGTCACAAACCACTAAATAAAATTGTTCTTTAGCTCAATGTAAAGTGACAATTGTCAGCCCCTAATTATATCATGTTAAAGTCTATGGCCAGTTGACAGACCTATATCATTGATAAGCAGTATGTTTCAGCTACAGAATAAGACCAAAAAAACTGGGGGTCATGTTTAATATAAGAAAGATTTTGTTCGTCAAAGGCGGTCGACAAATTTTTACTGACACGCGGACTGATCCAATGTGGGTTTTACCCTAGTCTACTTTCACTTTGTCAAATATGCCAAAATCTCAAAATATTCAAGATGAAACACATTCACTCATTCAACTACATGTATACAATACCTTTAAACTCAAAAAGATGATTCTAGTTCCATTTTGTCAAGGCATATCACCATTTCCAAGCAAACAGAAGTTTCTGTAAGGACTATTTGAGTGTATCCGATTTTGGGTCGCGTATGCATTTAGTAGTTTATTATATGTTAATGGCTGTTAAATGACCCTAGCAGTTGATGTGCCTTAAAATGCTGTCAGATAAATAAGTACCAAATAAATCAATTGAATAAATGTTCCTTTGTGATGATTTTCATAAATAACTGTTTTAACTTGACGAAAATGTATGGTTTCACTTAGTATGCTCTCAATAATCTAGTCTGATTTTTAAGCTAAGATATGTCTATGAAACAGGCCCCTGGTACTTACATGTCTTTTTGGCTTCATAGCTTCTATAAATTCTTGATATTCTATATAGTCTCTATTTTCTCGATCAAATAAATCAAACACTGCATTCATTTCTGTTTTATTTGTTTTAAACCCTGAAATAAAAGTAATATACATTACAGGAAAATGAAGTATGTAATACATGGCAGAACTCTATCTACACAAGTCAAAACAAAATAAATTGAAAATTGTCAGCTGAAAAATGAGATGCAGTTACCTCCCCTGCTCTACATATTCTATTAAAATCAATCTCCAAAAAAATAGACCTGGCAGACAAAATGTTAGCTGATTTCTGCCGAAGATTTCTATCCTTTTTCATAGTGAAAAATTTGAAAAACTTCAAATGACCATAACTTTACTATACTTTTCATCAAATAACTTAAGTTTTCTGCAGAAAAGTTCATTCTTCCTAGTGCAGAAAATCCAGATTTACAGATTATTCCGGTAATGTAGGACCCCTGAAATATGGATTCATTTTAACAATAGAACAAACCTGATGATAACATTCCGTTCACAAACTCGTCCCTCGATAAAAATCCATCCCCGTCTTTATCCTGCCGGCGGAAGAAATCAGTTATTCTCATCTTCTTTGCCTGCATCCACTTTAAATATCTAGCTTTCCACTTTTCAAAATCAAAGTTTTTAATGCTCTCCAATTCTAACAATGTATCAAGCGCGTCTTCTAGATTCTTTTTTCTGTCAACACTCATTCTCCAAACTGTCCGCCATTTATTTTGTAACGCGATTACTCGTGGATTGTGTCCGTCGATTTCATTTAATCTTGAGTGGCTGAAACAAGCAAATTGTTAAACAAATGTGTTTGTAAATGTGTTTGGTCCTATCTGAGTTTACACCCTTTATCCGTCAATCAACTGCAATCAACCTAACTGGTTTCATTCATTATCAAACAGTCCTAACCAGTGCAAACCAGTCTTAACCAGTGCAAACCATCTGGTCTGCAAGAAAACAGAAAAACTTCTCCACATGTGGATGAAATGAGGGCGTTAGTTATTGGGCAGTGAGAAGAAAACCATCTAATCCTGTAACTAAAGCTACAAAGTGACAGTCAAACTCTGTCCTACCTGGCAGCATTTGAAGGTTCTATTTTCAAAAACTTCTTAATAAGAACGAAATGCATTGTGAAGATTCCATGAAAGCCGGGCTTTCAAACAGGGGTCATAAACTTTATCCCTTATTGTGCCTTCCGTGCTCTACCATTTGTTGACATTTGGTATTCCAACAAAAGCAAACCCTCAGCAGATGCACACCTTCACCAGGGGTGTCAATAGGGCCAAATTAAAAATTAGGAAAATCGTATGCGGTCGACCATTTTTAGGAAGCAAGAGGCCTTCAATGACATTGTTTTAATATATAACTCATTTTGAACTAAAGAAAATCATTCAGAGCAGATTAAATTGGCCATAACTTTGTCAATTCTAGAGATATTTTCATCAAATAACTTTTATTTTGGTCAGAAGCCATTGCTCTATCAGGAATCATAAATCCGGAATTCCGGATTAATCAAGAAAATTGACACCCCTGCTTCACATAATGACTTTTAAAACATTCCTATAAACTTCAATGGCAAATTCCATGACACCAAACTCTTTTAAAAGCTAACAAACACAGTTTAATAACACTAACGAAATTTGAAGGTTTGCCCAACACAAACTGAATTCACCAATTTATTAACCAGCCACTGTGCTAGAAACAGTTGATTAGTGATCATTTCTTACCTGCCAAAGTTTCTAGGACCACCGGGTGATTTTGGTTCATGTTGTAATATCTTCGTAAGACGTTCTACATCATTGTTCTTACTGTTTATGTCCTCGTGAAATTCCTGAAAAGTCATCTTGCATATAAAACTCATTATCACCCAATACATATTTAAATATAACATAAACCATTAAAAAATCCTTATAAAAATGTTAAAAGCAAGACATATTTTTCTTGCTTGAAGAACTTATTACTATAGAAAAGCTGTTGAAAATAGGAGATAGGGCCCATAACTCTGATAATATGGGGTCGTGAGTGTAAATCCATAGCGAAACACGTTCTTTCCCTTAATTGGGACCGTTATGCATGGCAAAGTAGTTTAGAGCATCTGTCTCATGAACAGTAGGTTGCGGGTTCAATCACAGGCTATGATATACCAAAGTCCCTAAAATGATACTTAGCAGGTATATCATCCAACTCTCTGTATGTGAGGGTAGTTCCAGAAAACTACTGGTTCGCCCTGTGTCAGGATAATGTAACTGGGTTGTCTTTTATGTGACTATATACAGTTGGTTGAACTTATAACTTGGACTTTCATTTGATTTACCTTTTAAAATTATCATTAACTTTATCAGTGACTAATACATTTTAAAGAAATTTTATATTTGGGGCCTCTAGAAGGGTTTTTGACACAAAAGCATATGTCTCAACATGGGGACGTAACTTCTGCAAAAATCATCCAACATACAATTCCTCACAATATGCATAACTAGGCTCGGTACCAAGCACTCATGTAAAGTTTCATTGAAATTTGACCAGTGGTTAAGGAGAACAATGCGGACAAATTTTGTGAATCAATTGAGACTTCCAGCACAAAATCAATATGTCTCCCCCACTGTATGTGGGAGATGTAATTATCTGCACACTTACTGAATGTTCTTTACACAATGTTTCCACCACACTAAGATCATCAGGTATTGGATCCTTCTCTTTGGTAGATAGAAGCACCTGAGCATCCGTCAATAATGACAGTAACTCTTCCACCAAAGCTGCGTTACCTTGTATGGCCCTTAATGCATCTTGTAGTCGATGCTCTCGTGACTTCGCTCTTTGTAACAACTGAAGGTTTACAAAACATTGTTTTAAGGTTACTAAATCTGCAACATATGTCTTTTGAAATTTAAAAGATTAACAACAAAGACATTTAAGTATTCAGATCACCTCTAGGTCGAATATCCTTAAAATTTTAAAAGATGATCAACAAAAAAGACATTTAAGTATTCAGATCACCTCTAGGTCAAATATCCTTAAAACAGATATTTTTCTAATGCGTATAGAAAGGGACCTTTTTCTTGCCCATTCAGCAATTATAGGCACAAAATTTTCCTAGCAAGCCAATGGGATCAGGGGAAGCCCCAAATGGGACAATTTACCCCACTGAATCGTATTAATGGGAAATAACTCACTTAACTTCTTTATTGTAACAGGTAGGACTTCTTTATAGTAAAGTTACAAACCACTAAATAAAATTGTTCTTTAGCTCACTGTTAAGTGAAAATTGTCAACCTCAGATTGTATAATGTTAAAAGTCTCTGGCCAGTTGACACACATATCATTGAAAAGAAGTATGTTCAAGCTGCAAAATCAGGACTATTTGAGTGTATCTGATTTTGGTGCGAGTATGCATTTAGTGGTAATAGGACAGACTCCTTTATGGTAATAGGATGGACTCCTTTAAAGTAAAAGGAAGGATTCCTTTATGGTAATAGGAAGGATTCCTTTATAGTTACAAGACAGGAATGATATAAACATGACTTACTTGATCCCAGCGTGTCTGTGTGATGGTCAGATAGTATTTCACAAATCTTATGGCATTTGGATGACAATTGAGAAGGATCTCCTCCGCTAACATTTTGATTTTATCAACGCTGTCTTGATGATTCCTCAAGTCAGATTGGAATTTCTGTGTGAGAAAAAAAAATAAGAAAATGTTGAATATTATAATATAAGCTAACATGTATTTATTATAAAACATTTTTGAGTTTATAGAAACGTAGTTTAAGCTGCATGTCTGAAGTAATTCATATTTTATACGTTCTTTCAGTTTTAACGTCACTTTTCAAATATTTTCAACAATCCTAACATACCGGTAGTAACCTGTCCAAAATGATCAAGGAACCAATCCGAGATTTACCCAGTGAGGTACTATGGGAAGCCCTACCAAATGAGTTTGCCAGGCAGGCTTACACACAATGTACTGAAACTCTTTCGTAAATTGTATGACTTAGAAGGAAACTTGATTTTTACCTCATGTTTTTCAATTAATTGTATGATTGCAACTTCGTCTTCTGGAAGAGATTTAAACTTTAATTCTGCTTCGGCTTGAGGTAAAAATTCTCTCATCACCTGGACAACAGTCTGGAACTCTTCAGCCTAAAGTAACAAAAGAAACACATTTAGCTCTTCAATCAGAAGGTAAAGCCCTAGAAAAAGAACTATAACTCTATAAAATAAAGTTACAAATGACAGTTTATCACATAACCTGCGGTTCAGGAGTGCCGCAAAGCCGTGCCGTAAATATCGTTCGGCACTCCCAGACTGTGCAATAAATATTTAAATGAGCTTGCATTGATCCGGCAATTACGTCAGGATAATATCAACGTCGCCATGACGTCGCGCTAATTGTAACGCTGAATTTTGGCTGAAACATATGCAGCGAACAACATCCTTTTGAACAATAATGGGCGTTTTATAAGGTTATGTGATAAATAGAATCTTCTATTCGTGCTCATTACATACGAGTTTTATTAAACTCGTCGACAAAAACAATATGACACTCGGCAAAGCCTCGTGTCATATCATTTTGTCCACTCGTTTAATAAAACTCGTATGTAATGAGCACTCATGCAAAATCCTCTATATAAGTAGATCTTCAATCAGAAGGTAAATAAAAGCTTCAGTCTGAAGTTACATAAGCAAAAACACATGTAGCTCTTCACTCAGAAGGTAGAGAAATTTTCAGGAACCAAACCAGCTCTTAAAGGAAATGACATTATCCATGTAGCAGATAAAGTAACTCTTCAATGGCTAGGTACACAATTAATGCAGGAATAAAATCATCTCTTTTAATCTAGCACAAACAAATAACAACATATGTCACATATGGTGTATTAATGACCTTGTCTTCACTTGAAACAGTATACAATACTTGATCAATATACTATATCATTTGTCAAGTTACCAGGAAAACAAGCGACATCATTTGTCAAACTTTTTCAACAAATTGCTTACTAACTGCTGTTTTGTGTTTTATTACCAAAGGCACGTATGTGCCGAGTTTGTAAATAAAGATATATATATATATTACTAACAATCAAAACATCAATTAGGATAAATGAGTGTACATCAGGACAAACAGACTCTGTCAAGCATTTAGTACAGAGTATGTACAGTCATACTACAGGGACATGAAACATGTTTCCATTCAAAAGCTTGTATCTACTGTAACTGACCAATTGCTTTCTTCTAACCAAGGGCTCAGCTCAAGGGCTCAGCTGAGCCCTTTATTGGTAATGTATTTCTGCAGGTAACATGGTTGCATGATTCAATGTATTCACTAGAAAAACCTTCAGCAAACCATCTACGACAAATACCAGTAATTTTGCAGAGTGCTCTCTACAGTCTACATTGGCATTTTGTCAAAAGAAGATATTTATGGGCAAATATGAAGAACTATATGCCACAAGTTTACGTATGTAAATTGAAAATTCAGTTGACCAATGGAAGTATTTAATTTTGGTTGTAGAAACATTTAATTGGTAATACTACACTGTTTGCATATTCCAATTGATTCGCATGATACCTTTTCGACAAGAACTTGAAAGTTAAGTTTTTTACAGAACAAATGGGAGGAGCCTTCTTTACACTGGTGCCGGGTGACTCGGGTCTATTGTCTATATGTGTGCACATTGATATAAATGATGAAGTCATACATAATAAAGTAAGCATGACAGTCTCTTATTTCACCAGAAAATGCTGCAATTACATCTATATGATTTCATTGCGACAAAAAAACAATGACAGATAGAACTGCTACATCATACGGCAGACTTTAACAAGTAAGTTGCGCCGTAGAATCGATAATGTAATCAGTCAGATGGTTGTCTGGCAGACTGGCACTGTTCTTACACAGCATGCCAATGGATACGTCTGGTAAAACATAACACCAGACAAAACATTGATTCATATATACATGCAACATATTGTCAACCAAATATATCATACAACAAGAAAAAAGCTGCATACTGAGGGTCAAACGCATACAGAATTTTACTGAACTGTCAGAAACAGTAATTCAGTTTTCACATTTTATTTGTTTTTTTTTTATCTATTTTGTACAATAAGGGAAGGGGCCTTCTTTGAGACTGATGCAATCATACCTTAAAACATAATTGTAATGATGTACACATTATAAATACATGCCACATCTCGAATTCTTACTCAATAACAGAAACATACAGATACGCAGTATCCTTACACCGGACTAACCTAGAAGCTTGAATCTGCAACCCTTTGTTGCAGTTATTTAGGCTGACACTGTAATATAAATGAAATCACTTGTAGATCTGGGGAGTGTATCACAGTATCCTTACACTGGACTAATTAAGCAGCTTGAATCTGCAACCTTTGTTCTGATATATTTGATGTGATATAAATGAAATCATCTATCTTACCAGTAGTAGAGATTCCTTCAGTTTAGCTTCTCTGACTTCACTTAGAAGATTTACAGAGTCCCATAAACCATTGAGTTCCTCTAGCTGTATTGGTGGTAGGTTCCCGGAGGCCTTCATAGCAGCCACAGTTTGCTCTCTAGCTGCCAACTCTTGTTGTAAGGCCTAAAAGCAAACAATATTCATTGTTCATCAGGGGTTTGTATCATTGGTTGGCCTTTGCTTTTTGTTCAAGGAAGATTTATAAATGACATACAAGTATTCACAGAACAAAAATGTTAGATCATGTAACCCTAACAACAAGAAAGATCATGAATAACAAAACAGAACTTCCTTATTTACTTGGCCTCTTCCTTTTGTTATTGGACAGGTTCATAAAATGACTGTACCCTTCATTTTTGAGGAGGTATGAGAACTCTTCATTTAGAGTACGCGAAAAACTCATCGTTTGGAGTCCCTGTTCAAAACAACTCTTTATTTTTGGAGTCGGCATAGAACTTTTCATTTGAAGAATGGACATGAGAACTCTTCATTTTGGAGTCTCTGTTCAGGAGAACTCTTCATTTGTGAGAGTATCTGTTCATGAGAACTCTTCATTTGGGAGTATATGTTCATCAAAATTCTTCCTTTGGGAGTCTCTGTTCATGATAACTCTTCATTTTGGAGTCTCTGTTCATGAGAACTCTTCATTTGGGAGTCTCTGTTCATGAGAACTCTTCATTTGTGAGTATCTGTTCATAAAAACTCTTCATTTGGGAGTATCTGAGATTATAAATGAGAACTCTTCATTTAGAATTGATTAATGTAAACTCTTTATTTTGAAACTGCTCAAAAGAACTCTTCATTTTGGAGACTATTGATGTAAATGTTTCATTAAGAGTATTAGTTTTAATGTAAAACACTCAACACTATGTACAGTAGTAGATACATTAGCACTCAAACTGTGTTAAAATCAAAATCAAATCACTTTAAGTTGACATAAGTTTTACATTTAAGTAAACTGTACACCATCACAGCATGCTCTTATAACAATCAATATTATCATATCAGTACTACAAGATTAACAAATGATGAACATGACAAAATATTAGTACTAGTACTTGAGCAATAAGTAGGTCTTTCTGGTCTAAAAATAACCTGTTTTAATATTGCATATTCTCTTTCACTTTAGACAAATTTCAATATTTCATCAAGGTTTTTAAAACGTTTATACGATTTTTGATAAAGGCAATTCACACCAAATGTAAGTATGTACTTAATACATCAACATCGGCACTTAAACATGAGGGATTATCTTGTTTTTGATATATGACCAAAACACAATCTCTCAAGTAAACATTACTGACTTTCGAAGTGAGTACTTGAATATTTGTCCCGATTATTAAAGACCCGAATTTTACGAGATATATGTGCTAAGTCAGTAAATAGGTTTTGGGTCAAATGTATTGTAACTGTATTTTCACCACAATTGAGTTACAACAGATTTGCATCAAACTTTCATTCTGACAGAGGAACTAAATCACTGATCACAAATTTCGGTTTTTTTAAAGTTCTCAAGACTTTAAAATAACAAAATCTATTATTTGAAGTAAAAAAATAACTCTAATCCCATGTAAAACAAATCACCCCACAAGAATTGGTGGGCGGCACAAAAATGAAGGTATTTAGGTTAAAGTGACATACAGTCTATTTGGTTCAAATATCAAAGCTAGGGTGGCTGAATTGCTGAAAGTGGCCCTCGAAAACTGGTAACTTAACTTTTTTAACTAAGCTGAGCATTTGCAACCATAGCCAAGTCCTTCACTGATAAGCCGATTGAAATACAGGATATTACACAAAACTATACACAAATTTATATTTACTTTTCAGGACATGCCCTTGAAACACATTTTGTGCTGATGTTATAAGGGGCCGTAATTTTCTATGTGATATATAGGGTCTACTATTAGACATTGTCTGAAACATTGTCAGCAACCTTGTTACCAGGGAAATGATTTATACTTCTTCATAGCAGATAAATATGCATATTTTTGGTCATACATTTTTATTATATTCATGCAAGGTCCACCACTGATTAAGCTTTGTAAAATGTTTGCATACCTATATATACAAGAAGCAATTTTACCATGGCAACAGTTGCATTTGAAGACTTCAGTTCACATTTCAATAAAGGCCATTTTTATTATTTAAAAGTTTAAACTGATTGTTAAACATGTGTGTCACCCACAAGTATATACATAATGGCAGTCAATTAGTCTTTTGACCTTAAAGCAATAATGTTCACCCGCTGGTCATTCGTGAACCCCCCCCCCCCCCCCCCCCCCCTACAATGCTTAAGAACCAATTAGACTAGACCAATCACTATATAATTATCAGTCAAAGAGTTCTACCAATACAGATGGATCAGCATTTTTATGCAATATATGCAATATGCCCCCACTTCTATGAAGGGCCAGTGGTTTAACAATACAATATGCCCCCACTTCTATGAAGGGCCAGTGGTTTAACAATACAATATGCCACCACTTCTATGAAGGGCCAGTGGTTTAACAATACAATATGCCCCCACTTCTTTGAAGGTCCAGTGGTTTAACAATACAATATGTCCCCACTTCGATGAAGGGCCAGTGGTTTAACAATACAATATGCCACCACTTCTATGAAGGGCCAGTGGTTTAACAATCATTATAAACACAAGTAACCCCGTCAAAACATATGTTTATAAGCTATTACAGAACTGCACACCAACATTATTATTCCATCATGCCCTTACCGACACGTTCTTTCCACTCTCACATAACCTGGCCTGATGGTCCTTCAAAGCAATCAATAATAGGTGCTTAAAGTTAAATATGTCAAACTCATACAAGATTGCATAAAAATATAGCTACTTTTTAAGAATGAGGATAATAACTGCAATTGATTGCTATCATTCACATTTATGCCAAATATTGCAAAGCTTTCATCAATAACTGATTGTCGAAAGAAATCATTGTTTAAAATTGTTTCATGGGTTGTTTTTTCTAAAAAAAAAGGCCCCCGCACAATCAGTTGTTTTTGTTTCTGCCAATCTGATGTCAATATAAACAATGACAACCGTGCAATAGACTGGAATATTTCACGAACACACCCATCCATCACAATGTTGTTTATGTTACTATGGTGATTCTCACCTTGTGTTGTTCTATCAGCATACTGACGGTGTCAAGGTCACCAAGTATCGGCTGATCTTCTCCAAGACTGCTCTGTACCTTGCCCAGCCATTCTAACATAGAACTGAGGGCGTCGGCTACACGCCCTGACGTTAGTAACGCTTCGTCCAGCTTGTTTTGACTGAAAACAGAGAAATAATAGTCTTATCATAACAAGTCATTACAATTTTGCATTTTAAGTCTCGCCAACAGTATATCTGTCATGTGGAGACTACCCAGCATTGTGCCAGCCTGTTCTTAGAACAGCTACTATTGTACATGGGGAGCTATGTTTCTATAAACCATTAATAATTCTCATATTTTACTGTCAGAGGTCCAACCAAAATCCTTACTTTTGAACCAAGTGGGAACCAAACCTCCACATAAATCAGCGGGTTTACTTTTTTGGTATTCAGTCAAACCTGTGTTTATGACCACCTGATTAAGCTTACAGCATACCCTTGTAAAAATGAGGCATCGTACTGAAGAGAACACAAACTTGTTTCTGATATAAATATGAACTACCGGGCCGGTACTTCATGGAAATATAACCAGATTCAACGGAAAAAAATGTATGTTGGCAAACATCATTCACAGTATGTATCACAGTCATTGAATATTTTAAATAAGAAATGGTGAATATTTTAGCACTCAGAGAGTCAAGTATTGAATCCAAACCGTTGTAAAAGATTCATTATTAACACTCAGTTAAAGTAGTACTACATCCAATCTTCAAAGTTTTTGAGACGACCCCCCAGTGCAAATAAGGAGATGAATATTTAATATTTAAATATCCTGGCTTATTCACAGTCAATAAATTAATGACATTCTGCCAAGACCAGGGTTATCAATCAAAAAGTAAACACATAATACAAATTAAACTTTTACAAATTGCCAAGTTATCTAAATTCACTTTCGCTGTCCAGCTTTCTTCCCCGATCAAATGTCCACTGAGTTATCGGACGGATATTTACACAGCACGCACATTTGAATATCTCACCATGGTATAAATAAATATGTAAACAGTTAAATGACCTACTGTTCAAACAATCGCCCAAACGAAGTAGGTTATCCACATACTTCAAAAGCCCAAAATGACCTCATTTACTATAATTAAAGCCACCCCACCATCCCACTGAAGAGTTTGTGCAATGTTAACTAACCATACTACTGTCTGTAACCTACTGGGGTTATTATGGTTACCAAATGATATTTGTGTGGGAAAGTACAGATAACAGTGTAGCAATACCACGTGACTTTTGACTACAGTTACAAGAAAAAAATTGTAAACATTGGAAAATAAAATAGCCTTAAGTATTTTATTTCTTCATCGATTTCTATAAAATATACGCCACGCTAAGGGGACAATTATTTGCTTTCCATGAAATATAAAAACTTTTTCAGCGGCTGTGCCGTTTTGTCCATTACCCTGTGAAACCGTGGAACGTGTAGGTTTCACAGGGTAATGGAAAAATCGGTAATACTCCTGAAAAAGATATTATATTTCATGGGAAGCAAATAATTCCCCCCTTAGGGTGGCGTATATTTAATAGAAATCGATAAAGAAATAAAATACTTATGGCTATTTTATTTTCCAATGTTTACAAATTTCTTCTTGTAACTGTAGCCAAAAGTCACGTGGTATTGCTACACTGTGTCTGTAACCTACTGGAGTTATTATGGTTACCAAATAATATTTGTGTGGGAAAGTACAGATAAACCAGACAGTTAAACTACGATATTTTGGTATTTTTGCCCTGAAGTAAGTTAAAATGAGAAGAAAGAATAAAATGTCATTTTGTATTAAAATATCAAACAGTTAACTATTAAATGTTTGCAAAATGTACTGTTCACAATCATTACAATGATCAGAGAATCATACATGATATTCATAAAATGATAAAGTCACAAAACGAAAAAAACAACATCAACATGGCTAGACGCATGAAATCAGCAATAACACGTAAAAGTCATACAAGGCGTAAAAATGGAGTATGCGTAGGTAAATAATATTGTAATTATATGACTAGCATACATTTATAGGCTCGTAAAATCATTTTTCATGACTACAAATCATTCTAGACGATTGTTTTGATCTGGTGTACTATAGTATACATTGTCATACCACCCACAAATACAGTGCCCACCAAAAATAAGTATACAGTAAATAAGTGTTGCAAAATTAAACTTGGTTAAATTATTCAATATCGGTTTATCAGACGGTCACAATTATACTAGTTTCTGAAACTACAGTTACTAAGTGAGTCAAATTAGAGATAGAAATAAAGATGAAGATGTTGGAACTAAAAAAACCATGTGATCAAAAAGGCTGAATTTTCCATCTTTTTGTGACAAAGTTACCATTCAAGAGGGACAAAGAAACTTTAGATTTTGCACCGAGGGTACCAATTAATGTATGGTCTTTCCATTTAATAAACAAAAATATGCATTTCCTTCAAATATATTGTTGCTTCACTGTTCTACAAATAGTATTATTACAGGCAAGTAAGTGGGCAAATAACATCTGTATACTAATTTTTGGTGGGCAGTGTATATGTCTTGTTGTATGAGCCATACAATTAGGACTGTAACAAGTACAACATAGGGCAGGCATACATGTAGCATGCCGCGCATAGCTTTTATTTGCCAGTCAACTTTTTGCTAAAACATGAAGGGTATATGTGTGCTTCCACCCAGATTCGAATCCAGGTCGCAAGATTAGACGGCTAGCACCCTAACCACTGAGCTATTGAGGCCACAAACGACTATGTATGGTATGTTGCTCATGTCATATAGTAACTCTAGAGTAACCTTGGCTTGAACCCAGCTTATTTATGCACAAAAATGTTTATACCAAAGTATTCAAATAAGTTTTTTAATATCAAATGACGAGTTTGGCAGCCATTGATCATTAATAAGGACATCTACCCGAATTTTAAATATTTACCAGTCAATATAGGCATTTACATCATTATTTAATACATATATACAGATGGTATAGCGATAATCAAATATCAATCAAATCGTCAAATCATTGCCTCTATAGCGATATTAAAAATCCGCTTCTTTCAATACACCAATGTTTGTACAACGATTTGAAAATCTGGGTTAATACGTAAACCAAGTTTCCAAAAATAAAAAAAAATCATTCTATCTTTTTTCTTTGGTTGGAGCTTAATAAAACCGACTGTATCTACCGTTCTACAAAGCGAATATCTTAAGATGTATTTGTTGAAAAGATTGTATTAAAGACCGATTTGACAGAGTAAATACTTTGCAAAGACTTCTGAACTCTTGTATAAAGGTGAATTCATTAAATGGGCTAAATATCTATCATGTCTTCAATGACGAAAGATGAAAATAACAAGCATTTCAGTTAAAATAAGTTCTTAATCTAGACTATATATGCTAATCAAAATAACGAAAACGTCGAATGAAATTGAGTTGATTTGGTACATACACTATTACTTAATATTGTGACCCCCTTTCGAAACATAATGCATAAAACATTAAATATAAGCCTTATAAGCGAAACATTATTTACAAACAGGGCGTAGACAAACTAAAATAATAATATTAGGACAGTTAAACGCTATACTGAGGTAGCTTGTGGTTTAAATTCTGTGAATTAACTCAGTCAACAGTATGTCAAATACAGCAACAGTTGTACATATAAATGAACAAACATGGCCGAAATAATCTTGTTTGCGAACCATCTTCAAAAATATTCCAACAAAACGACCGCTGTTTGTATACTGGGGTCATGCATTAAAGCAACTTTTGTATCTGTGGTCAATGATATATTGAAGTCAAGAGTGACAGACATACATATTTAAATAACAAGACCAAGAAATTCTGACGGACAATGACAGTTCAAGACAGGCTTGAGTGAAAATTTTCAAGCCTTTTGTAACACTCTGCAAGCATGCTGACTTTAAGAGTGCGAACTACATCAATATCAACCATTAAACCAGAACAATATCATGTGACTAAATGTTGGAACTTTTAGACGTAACAAGAAAGCTCCCCGACGACCAGATGGGTGGGAACACAGGCACCCACACATTTGTAAAGCAACTGTCAGTCACCAAATAACTGAACTATTACTGATTGGGCATAAAACCAACCAGACTGACATTAAATAACTACAATTAATGATAACCAACCATTTCTAAGTAACCCCAATACAAAATGCCATATTTTGGGAGCAACTTCATTTTCATAAAATGTTAAACATCTATACATAGCTCAAAGGAAATTTCAAACACATTGTACTATATAAAATTTACCCATACTTGTTAAACACACCAATCAACCACGGCCATGAATCATCATTATTTCTATTCGATTAAATTTTCCTATTTTCCCATCAACTGTAGGTAAGGTTGACCTCGAGTAATATCAATGTCGATAAAAATCTAATCAACGCAAACAATCTTTTCACGACTAACAAATATTGTAGAATAATGACTGATTTTAATATTGGAACGATTCAATAAATCTTTTATCATACAAGATTCCAGCTGCTCGATGTAACCATTCATAATCTAATCATTTGAAACCCTATCACAAACTACGGGTAAAGGACATGTACAGGTATTTATAAAACAATACCATGTATACATACATGTATAATTATTTATATGGTTATGGCACATGTGTTTTTAATGAGGTTGTATGCTGGTTTACAACAAATTTGCAGTCAATTGGGTACAAGCGTATGGCGAAAGCAAATAGTTGACCTAAGCTGTTTTCCTGGTAATAATAATGGGTAACCATAATTAACTTGACTCTCCTGTGAGAACCAGACAACTTCACCACATCATGACCAAAGGGATTCGACCCGATAAAATATCTTTCACATCTATACTATGAATACATAAGACAGGGGTCTTTCTTTATGACTGGCCCTCATATACCCAACTCAACATTATGTCCAATATTTTAAACAAGCCGAATACAATCATTTAATTTTTACTGCACACTTCAAGACAATATAATATTATACATAAAAAATACAACTTTTATCAATACACGTACACAATGTCGCCTGTGTCGAGCATAGAATGTTCACAAAATGCGTAAAACCCGGTTTGACGACATAACCCTGCACAGACAGAAACTAGAAAACGGCCTTCGATAAAGAAGATAAATAATTATTTACACACAATCTCAGGAAATTAGTATGACGATTTGGTAGAGGAACATATTTGGATTCACTCACCGACACTTGTCCGTTTCTGTACAGCTTAGCTAGACGAAAGCAGCAATTCAACAACATTGACTGAAACAATTCGCCGACTTTTGCCATTTTGACAGTGACAGCACGGCTTTTGTTACGAGTAATTTGATTGGCTGAAGAGTTCCATGGTTTTACCCGAACACCAATCATTTTCTATATTGTCACATGATTCGTCACGTGATACTACAATGGTCGAAATGAATGTAAATATTAGAAATTAAATATCAGTTCTCCCTGAACTCGGATTATCGTCTATTTAAGCGGAACAGAAACATATAGGTGGCGGTAAGTTGCAAAAAATATGTCCCACTATCAAATCGTCGTACTAATATCCCGAGATCGTGTGTAAATAATGATTTATCTTCTTTATCGAAGGCCGTTTTCTAGTTTCTGTCTGTGCAGGGTTATGTCGTCAAACCGGGTTTTACGCATTTTGTGAACATTCTGTGCGCGACACAGGCGACATTGTGTACGTGTATTGATAAAAGTTGTATTTTTTATGTATAATATTATATTGTCTTGAAGTGTGCAGTAAAAATTAAATGATTGTATTCGGCTTGTTTAAAATATTGGACATAATGTTGAGTTGGGTATATGAGGGCCAGTCATAAAGAAAGACCCCTGTCTTATGTATTCATAGTATAGATGTGAAAGATATTTTTATCGGGTCGAATCCCTTTGATCATGACATGACCATTAGATATGGCTGTCCAAGGTCACACCAGGTATTCAAACTCAGGTCATCTAGGAGAATACTTGAATAAACGGTCTCACCTACTGAAGGTCTACAAAGGGTAGGACTTATAACACTCTACCCAGGTCACCCGGGGGAACTTCCAGGTCACACAGGGAACTTGTCTAACGCTCTACCTACTTGACTGTTAGGCATGCAGGCTGGTCACATAGTGCCAATAAATATGCATTGATGTTCCCTAAGGTTTTCAATTAGAGTGGACTGTTGACCATTCCTGCAATCTATTATAACAACCAGTACTCAGGTAACGCATCCTGGGATCGAAACCATAACCTCTATCCGGCTTCTGACACCAATGTTGTAGATCATAGGGGTGGGCGGGCCTGTTTGATTAACTAATCAGAACAATCTTCCATATCAATCATCCGATCAAAGACCGATCTTCCACATCAAGCATCCAATCAAAGGTTTTCAGACCAATCTTCCATATTGATCATCCAATCAAAAGGTGTATGCTTCATTTTTGCCCACCAGTTTCCTGCCTACCAATCCAGGTGTGTTATAAATCATTCAGAGATTGATATTTACACTAACAGTCAATTAGTTCACAGGAAAAAATCTAAAATCAGCAATTTATGAGACAGAAAGACACAGTGCATAGGAGGGGTATTTATATAAATATCAAAGTAATTAACTGACAATGGAGCACAGTGTTTGATAGGATCAGTTATGACAGGTAAACAACAGGCAGAACTAATTATTATTTAATGAGACATATCTTTCTCAACCAAGGAGAAACTACCTGACAGAATTTGTAATGAACTAGACAAGTTGTATGCAAAATCTGTCACTATAAAAGGTAAATAGTTTAGAGTGAAATGAAGAATTCAAAGAAAATATTCAAACAATGATACTGGTGTACAGTAGAAAGTAAATTTACAGTAGAATCTAAGCACTGGTGTCCCAGTCCGCAATGTATTGGCTCATCATAAGGTGGCATTAATTATTTGCTACTATCCTGACATTTCTGAAGAGTAACATGGTATAATGGGGAAGGTTCTGAAGGAGGTTGTTGTCTGGTAAAATGTCTTGCAATCTGGAAATGTCCTATTTTATGCTAACAACCAATTTATGCTATAACCAGTATAATATTATAACCAAGTTTATGCCAAGAATAAAGCTTGCTAGACATCAGTGATCAACTAAGTAAAGGGTTATAGTCAATGAGAAGCATGCTGCAGTGGGAACAGGAAAGAACAGAAATACATACAAATGAACAAATGGCTTTGTCATTGTGCCAGCTGTTTACTTTGTCCTTTGGGAAAGTTCTTGGAGTTCAAATGTGCAGCTAGATTCTGAACATTGCGAAAATTCTTCATGATATTGATGTGAACAATTTTCCTGCATTTAGTATAATATATTAATACCAAATTAGGGAATTTTGCAAGAATTTGAATAAATGTGATTTTGGGATTTAAGTGTCCGAAAGTTTACATCTGACAATACAGTGACTCAAGAAAAACCTGCTGATGTGCAGGGGAACATCTCTCAGTATGAAAAATGTAGGCATAAGGAGGGTAGTGAAAATTAAAGTATATTTTCTCACTTTGACGAACAATGGGGTCCCATGAATGGAATTACATGTATTAAGGGTCAATTTAGGGACCTGTTACAGCTCCAAGTTTATATAAAGTATGACGAAATGTGCTTTTGGAATTGGGAAGTGTGACATAAAGTATATTTCCACAAACTTTGACAAACAATGGGGTCCCATGAATGGAACTACATGTATTAAGGGTCAATTTAGGGACCTGTTACAGCCCATGGTTTTTAACTTACTATTCTAACACAAACCAATAGTGTATAGCACCAGGACCACGGAGTTCCTCTGCACTGTAAATAATTGTCAAGTATCATAATAAACTACATGTACAGTCTTATTTTATACTTTCCAACAAAATATTTATCAGCGAAATATCAATTAATAATTTCACTATTAATTTCAAACATTCAAATTATAATGATGATCATTCTGTCTATGACCATGTATTATACAAAAATGTAATAGCCAAGGTCACAATCATCATACTGTTACATTTACAATGATTTATCATTACTTTAAAAACTTAAGCTCCTGGGTCAAGATACGAGGGATTTAAAACACCAATTTTAGCCACAGATTAAGTAACTGAAGTCAAAGAGTTCAATTGAATTATATTTTTGTAACAATCAATTGAAATCCAAATACAGACATTATCATTTGATCTAAATTGCTTTTTAATCTGGCTTGAAAAACGTTAACTTCTAAGTCAGTATTTACTAACAGGTCAGTGCTTAATTTTTGCGTCATCCAATTAACTTCCCATACGTAACTGTAAAATATCACCATTAAATAATGGTGCATAGCCAACCTATTTAAAGTTTTTAAAGCAACAATCCAATGACACCTAGGTCAGTTGAACGGACAAGCCAAGCAAAATCTTATTCAATAAGTGACACATTTTTAACCAGAATCACCGTAAGTGCAGCTTGGTTTGCATTGTAATTCAGTTGCCATAAACATTGAAATACTGTTGGTTAAAACCAATTTAAAACCCATATTTTATATAAAAATCTCCGTAATGTAGATCTGTATTACACTATAAATACTTTATGTAACAGACCATGCATGAAATACCCATATAGCTGTCATCAAGCTAATCAAGCTGTTGATTTAATGAAGCGAAAGGGACCGCCGTCACCAGGTAGAATAGAATCTAGACATTCACCTGTCATGCTATATTAGTCTAGGTATTATATTATCTAACATCGATACAATAAATGACATAACACAGTCTGGTATATCTTAGTAAGGGTTTTATAATATACAATCCTTATGATACAAATATTAAACAATCAGTAAAAATTATAGATATAAACAGCCCTTATACTGCTGAATTTTCACAACTTTGCAAGGCACATTCGATCTCAATGGCCAAGGATAATCAGGTGTTAACAAGGTCCAACTGGAAGTTTGAACCCTCGTACAGCGTAACGGCTTTATGACTGGCAGTTTTTGAGGACCACATTGTAGTCTGGTTCCCATTCCCAATATTACGGAAATATGTAGTATTGTAAGCCTGGAATAAGATACCATTATTTGCAAGTCTATCTGAGAAATGCCATATGTTACATATACTGAGTCAATATTAAATATTTACCCAGACAGAGTTATCTGCCCTTGTTATGATTAAAATTAAGTAGGTCAATATGGCTGTTATATAACACAAATTCAAATTATCTCCCTTGGTTGTGAATAGAACAAAGTAGAGCAACTATTCACAGTCATGATAAGCTATGCAAATCACTTTAAAGATAGTTCAATGAGTCAGTCATAAAACCATTGTCAGTATTGAAGCAACCAGAGTTATATATACCCAGGTTATACACTGGCAATAAATGACTGGCCAGAGTCTGACTGTTGACAATATTTAAACAAGACCATTGATTGCAGAGCAGATTTAAATGATTATGGAATTTCTCAACACTGTATACCGTTATGAAAAGTTGTATTGACAATACATTGACATCACACTGACGACACACTGACAATAAACTGGTATGACACTAGCTGTAAATTTTTAATTTAAACCCCACTGAAGTCTAATCATAGAAAATGTGTAAAAATCCAGACATCTATTTTGTTTTTGTGTGGCGTAAACGCCATACAATGATATTACCACTTTTCAGCTTACGACCAATTTAACGCATTAGGCCTCGGCAAATAAATAGTTCTATGATTTGAACAATATTACAAGCATGCAACACAGGTTACACGTATCATTGGACCTGATTTGTTTACATTACCAACATTTACTTATATTAAGACCAACAATTTTATCAGACTTTTATTTTTAGAGGATTTTTATAGCAAATCATTCCGCAACGGACTATTTTTTTACTACCAACGAATGTTCTCACTGGTGGCGGGAATCTAATAGTTCCCACGGTTTTCAATCGTATACTGTAACGTATGTAAATCACTCCGCCGCTGCACATTGCAGACGATGACCTAATTATGTTGTATACAAACATTGATGCTATATATAGCTGGTGGGGGGAACTGAAATAGTTCTACGTACATATCGATCGGCCGATTAACGATGTTATCGCGGTAAGCGTTAAACGCACTAGTCAATTTCTACCGTGCTTTATATAAGACCTCATAATTTTCGTATCTATTATCCGATTTTGAATATTTAAAGCTTGTAATGAAGCAGAGATATATGTCTCTCTTTTAGACAACATTCAACACGATACCCTAATTAGTTAATCCACGGCGACGAGTAAGAATCCGTTCCGCGTAAAAGTAAGTTTAAAATATCCCGTTTTATACCAAATAAACGGTTGAAAATCATCAATTATTAATTTAATATTCGATCGATTTTGTTCGTTAAAGCTTGTTTTAAAAGCTAATACTTAAAGGTTTTATAAAATGTAAAACTTGTTTTTAAAGCATTAATCGGCCGATCGATATGTGGGAGCGACGCCATGTTTACCCCTTTTACATACGTTAATATAGAGTGTCATTTAATTAACATGCGTGGTCATACGGAGAATAAACAGTCAGTTATCTTGACACTGGTCGAATTCTCCAAGTCGTTAAAAATGGTATTTGTAAATATCCCTTCATTGATGCTCAGCAGTTACTTAAGTAAGTTCCAGGTAACTGCTGGTTCTCTTGGTGTCTTTAGCAGCACAAATGTTTGAGTAAGGGTGGGCTTATCAGAACTGTGACATAAAATTATGATACAACCTGGATTCGATATTGGATTTAATGGCATCAGTACGCCACACAGCAGTACTTTCAGTGCTTTGATTATTTCTGCAGGGGACGCAAATGAAGAGTCAAACATAATTTTTGTTTTATGCAAACATTCATGAAAAATTATAGTTTTCACCCCCTCAAAGTGAAATTAAACTCAAAACCACAATAATTTCAACCCTGCACTTATATAATACACATTACGCCTGCATGTGAGTAGCAAACATTCCATTGACAAGATAATAACTTCATTCATTACCATTCATCCCAATATATATAAGGCCTGAATAAATACATCCCCATGTTATCATTCCAGAACCCACCCACTATTTTTCAAATTAATTTTCTGAACTTTTTTACCCATTTGAAAACCCAATCACCAGTAAATTTACTGAAATAAGGAAATCGAAACAAGAAACACATGCATCAAGTTTTATCAAAATGTTTTTAAAACCGCCACGTGTAACTGAATTCCTGCCTCTCCCGCATTTCAAATGATAGTAACTTACAGAAATAATCTGACAATCAATTAAGACTGGCCTAATCAGTCAGTCAGGTAAGACGGGAATGCATGATGTATAACTCTAATCAAAAGGATAAAATCAGGGCCTCCTCTGAAGGTCGCAAATGGCGCCAATGGCACAAAAATAAAAAATTTGGCGATAAAAAAATCAATTTGGCGAATTTCATGACGAAAGCTAACTGTAAAATGCAGAAAAAAAACACTCAGAATTGCAATGTCTTCCAAAAAAATAGAATAACGAAAATCCAGCAAAGCATGGATAATTACCCCCACTCCTATAGAAACAGCCAATCATAATAAGATTAATATGAAAGTTTTGTATGATAAAACGTTTTAAAAGCTTACTTAATTCTTGAATTTGATTTAATTCTAACTTTAAAACTATTCTAGACCCATCCCTTTGATCTGTGCCAATACATTTTATTCTAATTAGCTTACATATATGCTTGATGTGGGGTGAACTTTTGGATGAATAATATTTAAATGGAGATGGTAAACAGTGGAAATGGTGTTTAAACTCAGATGTCTTACTTTCTGTTAAGAAAACTTAAAGTCAACAGTTTGAGACATTTTAAATGTCAGGAATTTTGCGAGACTATGTTAACCTTAATGTTTTGTTCTTTAAAATAATCAATAATTATACAAATTTTTTAACTTTTAAAAAGTTTCAAATCTAGAGCATGAAATCATACTATGATAAAATATGTTAATTTTTTCTAAGAAAATAAACTTTTATAAAGATCTTCAATTCTTTCATAATTCTGACATTTAAGCAATTTATACCCAATGATCTTAATTAAGGTGCTCTTTTATAGTGCACCTACGATAATGAGAACGGTGGGAAAATTTGGTATATTCCACAAAGGTGGATTAATCAGATACATATGCTTGTTTTATCAGTGATGTTTTTAGTACAAAACTGACCATATCTGTTCACTTTTAAAGTAAGGCCTAAAATAAAATATTGTTTGTTTCCCCATCCCCTACCTACCCGAAAAAAACGGCCCTACCCAAAATATTTTATTGCCCATATTGAAATAATATTTTTTTTATGAAATATTGGGGATGAAAATGTTAATTTGTGTTTACTGGCTTGTTTCTTTCTTAAATACATTTTGTACAGATTTTAAATTTAAGATTGTTGGTTTTCACCTTATAGTTACATGTATTATTATATTTCACCATTTGAATGTCTTGACCAATAACTTTTATTCTGAAACAATTAAAAAAAATATTTAACCTACCTACCTACCCATTCTAAATTTGCTTGGGTCGGGATGGGGAAACAAAGAATATTTTAAGCTTGGCCTAATTTGTAAAACCAATTTTGCAACTGTTGACAAACCCAATTCATGTTTGTAAACATCACATTATCATCTATTTTAATGAAATAAGGTTAAAGGTATGAGTCACCAAACAGTAGAGGGGTCAAGTCAAAGATGACATATTTGGGTGTCTTCCGTATTTGTATATTTGGGTGTCTTCCAGAAGCCCTTTAATCCCATAAAGAATTTCACCAGGAATGTTAAATAGGGGCCAGGATTATCACAGGTAAAGTGTGTCACACATGTCTATACAACAATAGGAGTGATCTCACTTGATCAGTCCCAACAATAGACACAACATATTTGACAATCAAAGATTCAATAGCCAGAAGGTATTTCTTAATTACCCAAGATTACTCAACATTATGCCCCCCATACAATAACATACTTAACATGGTGATAATATCATTATCAGGTGTGATCAACACCCATCGGAAACAGCTACCAGTAACCCCTGTGTATTATATATAATTAGTTATAATTAAGATAGTTAATTAACCGTAACTGGCACATTGTATAAGGCTTCTGACACTGACTTCATTAAATACATATATGTAATCATTATGATAATATTAAGTAATAATTGCGAATCTGGTTAAGGTATACCCCTCTATCTACTTATTTTTGCCCCCCCCCCCACCCTAAAACGTTTTATGGCATTTTATAATATATCTTTCTGGAGGTCACTAAATATGTGCTTAATATTATTTTATGTTAATTTATTATGATGATTATGGTGCTGAAGAATATGGTATATAACATGTAAAGTAAAATTTATAGATCTGCATTTATGTTCACCGGAATCTGCTACAACCTGTCTTAAAGAACTTCAATTAAATACCAATTTACCAAGTACCTGTCTTATAAAAACAATTAAATACAACTGAATTAAACACACAAAAGAGTCTAATTTAATTCATATAATAATTATATTTATAGCATTGACTAGTTGGTTAGGACATGTTATACTGTATTTTGATCAATGATGACACTTTTATGACATACCTATCAATATTATAATTTATATTGATGATCATTGTGTAAACTGTGACAGAATGTTTATTTCAAGTATCAATATATTGTATAAAATTGTCCTGTCAATTTGTTAGACATAATGATGCATAATGAACCATACAAATAAAGACTTTTAAGATTCATAATGAACAATATTATGTCAATATAGATAAGTGGAACTGTTTGAGCCTCATCACTGATAAGAGTTTGGTGACCTTGTTTTGTCATACATGTAAAATACATTGAGCTTTAATGATTTTGTATCTACATCTTGAGTACCTTATTGTACATGAAAAGGTTTGACGACCCTTTAAGACCTAAGGGGACCATGGATACCCAAACACCTTTTGATTGAGTCAAGGATGGTTACTTCACCTTGTTATGATGTCATCTATAAACAGACCACTACACACACTATTTGTACATACATACATACATACATGAGTCATGCTGGGTATAATTAACACATAAAACAAGTTGATATTGTGTATCGGTTAAGTGTATGTTGACAGAACATAAACAATGTTTATTTGTTATATATGGCAACATGTGGAGACCCAGGAAACAAAAGACAAAAGCCAGATGCCAGGAATCAATAGTACAACCAGATATGGTCTACCCAGTACAGATATAGTTGATAAATAATTAAACACAAAATTCTGACAAGTGACAAGGAATTTACTGAACATAATATAATATGCATCTACACAAATTTGCCAATTCCACAATCATGTATTTCAATTTTGCATCAAAATTTTACACATTTTTTAGTGAATTAAAAAAATGATTATTTTTACCTGACATTGAAGTACTCAACATATAAATACACATATGTTTTCTGTGTCGTGTTAAATCCACATTTTGCATTAATTTTTAGCATATTTTACACATAAAAATGAATTTTAATATTTACGGTTGATCACCTGAATTGAATGAAATTTACTCAAATTTACCTGGGAGAGAACATCATCAACCGAGGTATCGACATTTGTCCCCATTTCTCCTCCTCGGAGCCCATATCGGTCCCTGAATCAGACGCCAGCTTGAACGAGTTTGATATTTATCCAAAACAATTAAACTATTAATCCTAGAATGCAACTTTTTGCAACGATTTTCGCTTTTTTGTCACCAACTTCCCACAAACACTGTCAGTGTGTAATTGACATTGATGTTTAGGATTGCTTTTGTGTTTATCATGTGATTTAAACAGCCAGCGATAATATCAGAAGTATAACCAAATGAGGAATGAGTCACACATCAATGGCTTTTGTACAGGTAAATCGAGGGACCGTCTCAAAATGTTACATTATACAGCTAAACGGCTGTAAAAGGGTATATGTATAGTGTATCAGACGCAAATGTCAGTGTAGACTTGATACATGACATAACCTTTCGACAGATGTTTTCATATTTGTTTATAACAGTATTTACTGAATTGTCAAAACACTGGGCACATGCTTCATTCATGAAATACTTTGCACGTGCAATACAGTGACGTCACCGATCAAGTACTCTTTGTATGGGATTTAAATATTGATTTTTCAAACAAATGAAACCCCTAGTTCCAGCTGTCAACAAGATTAGGGGACATTAGTCAGAATTCAAAAGATGCTGAATACAGTACAGGATGTTTAAGAGATTAAATATTACCAAATAAGGACAAATTTATGCTTTGAATGGATTTGTAAATTGCCATTTCACCCAACATTTGTTAAATTTCAATTTCGCAGTATATTTTCTTTCAGAAAAGTTTATAAAAGAATTTAATGACCGGTTTAGGGGTCAAATCATGGATTAGAAGCAAAACACTGAGTTTCAAGATGAATGCGTACACAAAAGGGGTCTGTAATGATTTTTTTGATAATGAAAAAAAAAATTTATCAAAACATCGGTTCAGACTCCTTCGCATACAAACAAAGAAGAAGGGAAACCAAATGTGTAGCCTCGTTAAATAAAGTCTTTACTTAAGACAAAATAATCTTGCTTTCAACCTTTATACATTCCATTTTATGGCCCCTCAAAGAAAGAAGTCAAAACTCAATAAACCTACCTTTTTGAGACAACTGATCGAACAGAATTCCATTTATTTTTCAGATCATCTAGCATCTGTTGTAGTTCGTCTCGTTCTGGATCAGTTTTCGTGCATCTATCTTTCAGATTTCTTCCGAGACGAGATGTAGAATAAAAAGCCGGGTGTTTGGACGCTAGTTGGTGTTGAAATCGCTGGAAAATAAAATAGGAGTAATGAAAATATTGCTTTTTTAAAATTGTATGCATAGCTAGTTCGGTATACCTGCAAAATAGCAAAATTCTAAGCTCATACACAGTGACCTCCCCTTATAGCAGAAGATCTGTGTCATCATCAGTTATATTTTGAAACATTTGACTCCATCTTTCATATTTTCAGATTTTAATTCAATATTGGAGCAAAATTATCATTGCCAGCACATTTGTGCATGGTATAAGATGAGCGCTGTGAGTTAGTAGTTGTCACATTCAGTTGCAAGTTAGTATGAAAGACACACAAAATGAGACAAAGCAATTTAAATAATAGCAAAAGAGTTAAGCATGAAGCAGGCAAGAGGTTCAACCGTTGTCACTCAAAAAGTTAAAAGGTGTGCTAGAGATGTTGTTGCTTTCATGTAACATAATTTACCATTACATAACTTTGAACTCAAGGAAGGAGGAAGAGGGGAAGACATGTCCTGACATGGAGAAGAATAATGGAAAAAGAACTGAAAACCGCATCCCATGTCATGGAAAGAAGCAAAGACTGCAACACAAGACAGACCTAGATGGCGTAGAGTGGTTTATGCCCTATGCCCCCCTTGGAGCGAAGAGGACTAAGCAGGTATGTCAATAACTTTAAACTATCCTAAACAATATGGAGACCGTTAACATGGGCGAGTGCTACGTAGCGCTTTCCACGGGAGGTAATCCTTGCCTTCTATATTTAATTGAATGGGAGGTAACTGAATAAAGGCGCTCGGTAGCGCTTTGCTTAGGCAACAGATCCATGGACAATTGTCTTCCATTTAATGTTAACTAAACTACAAATTTCTTGACTGTACAATGATAAATGCAGAGAAGGGACCATATATAAGTCATCATCATTGAATTGTCATGAACCTTAATGACCTTTATCAGTATACCATGCATTTAAAACCAAGATACAGTGTTATTTGATACTGAGTAACATGATGCCTTAAATAGATACTTAGTATGAAATACTATATCTCTGGTGTGTCTTTATATATGCGTAAATTATACTGTGAGAAAAGTTAAATACAGCAAACATGACCATATAAGGGGGAGGACAAGTATAGCACGGAGAATTTGACATGATCCTGACCTTTATGCATGAATATATTACAAGGTTCTTGCGTTGAATATATAAATTTTCACTAGAAAATCGTGCAATATCGGTCCATTATATTTGTGTTTGTATTAGACCTTGAGCGTCTTCATGACACTTCACGTATCTAAAAACCACACAATTGATCCATTGAGGAGGGGGTAATTCTTAAAAAAGTCATCACTAGCAGTTGTGATATTGTTTTAATGGCTACTTACATGACTTTGTGTACAAATTTTTCTGACTTAAGCCAATTTAATTTGCAGATAGAAAGACATTTGGAAGAATAACTAGACAAAATAAAGACAAAGTATTACAAAGATAGATTAGTATATTTAAACACAAAGTGATAAAATCATCATTTTAAGCCATGGTCAGTTTTACAGTAATATGTAATATATGGCAATGGCCAGGTGACCACTATCACATTCAAGAGATAACAAAATATGTTGCAGAGGACAAACAGAAGAAATAAGGACATGTACCCCCCCCCCTCCAAACTTGAGAGCACAACAGAACCGGTGTACCCACTACACCCAACCATCAACCATGACCAACAGATAAGGTGAATGCAAAGATATATGATCTTGAAATATAATAGCTGTATCAGGTAACATAACTGAAGTCTCTTTTCAAAGCCATGTCAAAACACAGTTTCAGACAAATTAATTGCTATTCGACTAAATACGTTACAGAGACCTATCTTTTTTGCCATTTGACCATCACCTATTTGCCCATGCAGTTGCCAGGGCTTGAAGCTGGGCCACCTAGGCCTAAAATAAAATATTGTTTGTTTCCCCATCCCCTACCTACCCGATTAAAAAGGGCCCTACCCAAAATATTTTATTGCCCAAATTAAAATAATATTTTTTTTATTAAAAATTGGAAGTGAAAATTTTATTTTTTTGTTTACTGGCTTCTTTCTTACGATTAAATTTAGGATTGTTGATTTTCACCTTTGAGTTAATTCTAAATTTCATTATTTTTATGTTTTTACCAATAACTATCATACTGAAACAATTAAAAAAAATATTTACCCTACCTACCTACTCATTCTCAATCTGCTAGGGTCGGGATGGGGAAACAAAGAATATTTTAAGTTCGGCCCTACTTGCGATTTGACCATGCAGTTGGCAGGGCCTCAATGATAAACCACTAAATGCATACGCGACCCAAAATCGGATACAATCAAATAGTCCTTACAGAAACTTCTATTTGCCTTGACAAAATGGAACTAGAATCATCTTATTGAGTTTAAAGGTATTGTATACATATAGTTGAATGAGTGAATGTGTTTCATCTTGAACATTGTGAGAATTTGGCATACTTGACAAAGCGAAAGTAGAGAAGGATAAAACCAACATTGGATCGGTCCGCGCGTCTAAAAATTTGTCTACTGCCTTTGACGAACAAAATCTTTCTTATATTAAACATGACCCTGTTTTTTTGGTCTTATGTTGTAGCTGCAACATACTGCTTTTCAATGATATAGGTCGGTGAACTGGCCATAGACTTTAACATGATATTATCTGGGGCTGACAATTGTCACTTTACATTGAGCTAAAGAACAATTTTATTTAGTGGTTTGTGACCTTAAGACTCCTGGTCACCTATTTTGCCATTTGACTATGCAGTTGCCAGGGCCTTGAGACTGGGCCACCTATTTGCCATTTGAAGTCGAATGGCAAAATAGGTGGAAGGGTCTCATGGTAGAGGCAACTCTGGTCAAATGGCAAATAGGTGGAAGGATCTCAGGGCAACAGAAACTCTGCGTAATGTTTAATGATAAATCCTGATTAATACTTTTGAATGAAATTGACCAACAGTTCCTTTTTCATTCAATATGTTTTAAGAGAAAAATGTTATCTCACTAATTGCCAATGAATTGACATATTATCCATTCAGGAGAGCCATATCTGATTTTTAATTCATAAAATATGACAAAATTGTTGTAATTAGAAAACAGAAACGATCTTGATTGATTCATAAAGGAGTCACATTTCTTCAAAATCTCGTCATGGGGTAATCTTTTCCCACAGGCAGTGAATGAATTATAGAATTCAATAAAAATGTCCTAGACATTTATGGCATATCACATGACCTCGTACCACAGACTGACCTTGTACAAAAGGATTAAGGTCAAATACAGACACATTATACTGACAATTCATTTCATTTCAAGCATAATATATTATGGTTTACCAGTACTTAATGTGTATTGACTTTATAATAATTATATCAACATGCTTCAAAGTTTGTTAACATGTTTGTGGCACACATGTAATTATAACTGGCTGCCTAGAGGCCATGTGTATTATTGGATGCATTAATAGATTTGGTTATGGAAGAGCAAGTTACGTCTCAATGCCTGATTGGCTAATGAGTCAGTCTGGCTTACAAATTCAAATTAAAGGAAGGATTTTTGTAAGAATGTCGTGAACCAGACTTATTCAATTTTCATCCAGACCAATTGTTGCACAGAGTCACATGATTAATTTCGCTTTTATGAATGAATGGTGTTATCGTCCGAAGTCCTTAATCTTTTCACCACACAAAATTCCATGACTTTTCTAAATCATCTGTATTTTGCCGTGAATGTCCAACATTTCTCACCTTTTCAATTTATTTAAAGCGAAAATTTGAAATTCCAGGTGTTTTCCAGACAATACCTAACACCCAAGTGTGCATAAACCCTGCTGAACATATCCAAGTAACTTTAGTTTTGGAAGGACCCATTGACTTCTAGCTTGATAATTCATGTAGTCTTTATTAAATATAGGCAAACTCTACTACAGCAAGCATGCATTTACAGCCACATGTAATTTCAACAATTGTGTGCTAACACAGACTAGTTTAGCTCATAAGCAGATTTTAAAAATGATTCAAAATGAGCTGACATAGCAATAATGGATCATTAATTTTTTTTATAATAGACTTAAATTTCGCAATCGTTCAACAGTGCCCCATAATATTTGAAGCTAATGGTTTTCAGTTTAGTAGGTAAAGTATCAACTTTCACCGATGTTTGTAGCCATATTAAGCTATATAAAGGTAATGCCTTGTTGGTTGGGGGAGTAATACACAACCTTATTCATTTTATAATATTTGTAAATTTTATGGAAGAATTTATCAACTTGTCATATAGGGGAGACGAATGTTTATAGAAGCTATAAAATGTATATAAAAGGAGGGATGGTGGAAAATTAATTGATAGTTTGTTACGCTTATGTTACGATCAACAACAATCTTCCATTGCTACAAATGATGTTTATCGCTTGAATTGTGGAAGTAATGACCTCAAATGCATTTTTAAGACTCAAATTTAGACTCATAAAATTGCAAAAAGATTTGTTATTAATTCATAAATGGTTGAAAGATTCTGTTAAACAGATGTTACGGTAAGCTGATAGCTGTTGACTGAAAGGAGCCGGGAGCCTGCTCATGTTGTACTTCTCAGGTAAGGTATTGGCCAACTCTAACAATATTTGCACCTCCCTCCCAAAGGGTGCTGCTCTAAAGAGATTGCATTATAAATATGTTTCAGGTCAGCCCCACATATAATTCACCCCCAAACATAAATCACCCTCACATATAATTCACCCCCAAACATAAATCACCCTCACATATAATTCACCCCCAAACATAAATCACCCTCACATATAATTCACCCCAAACATAAATCACCCTCACATATAATTCATCCCCAAACATAAATCACCCTCACATATAATTCACCCCCAAACATAAATCCCCCCACATATAATTCACCCCCAAACATAAATCAACCTCACATATAATTCATCCCCGCCAGTGGCATAAGTTAGGCTTGTATTGATGTTACCCACACAAGCCTTTATCAAAGTTGGTGGTTATGGTTGGGGTCCTCATGATTGTGGAAATTTTGGACTTCAATGCCATTTTGGTCATATTTATGTTTAATTTTCAAATTATTGTTACACACATGCATATATCTGGATGGCTGGCTACGCCCCTAGCTACCCATACATAAGGTACACCCTTGATCTTTGATGTATTATTTTGGTAACCGAGTGTGACCAAGCAATTTACACGTTTTTACTAAATATCTCAGATCGTTGTTAGTCATTCATAACTATCAGTTACATCAAAGAATTTGATATGTTAGCATATGCACATAAAATGCACGGTACAGATTACAACTAGCCTACATCCAGATGACAATAGGTAGATGTATGAGGACGATCACATACATGTAACTGTTAACCAAACTATAAGGAAATGCCTATATCCAGGTTGGTTGGTGTATAGCGCAGCCGTGGTCAAGTGTTGAGCTGCCTTCTAGGTTCGACTCCTGTAGTTAGGATATACCTTTTAAAATTCAACATCAATGTCGCTTTTCCTCCACACAGATTCTTTTGCATCAGCAAAAATAAAACCAAAAGTGCCCCTATCATAATTTTATTGATGAATGTTCCTGCATAGTTTCCTGACTAGCTGAATAGGTTTGTGGGTATGTACAACATCAAGCATGTTGACACCAGGAGTGCATGCCTGCTGTGCGTTCAGGGAAAGATTTTACGTAAAATAATCACGATGTTTGACCCCTTAATCCTTCATTGAATGCAGGGTTCATAACTCCACACAGCTCCATAAATCTGTAACAAGGTTTAGAACCGGCATTTAGCTTTCAAACTTCAATGCTATATTTTATAAAATCATATAGATTAATTTCTATTTTAATAAATAAATTAATAATCTTGACTTTAATAACTAACTTCACCAAATGCACTTTATAGCCTAAAGCTGAAAGTCAGACTCTTATTAGATAAGATCTGTGGTTTTAAATAATTATGATCCATAATTTACACATGGCATGCAAAAGAAAATATTTTAATAATTGAATTGAAATATTAAGTTTCATTATGTCTAATTGATAAGTTTATTTCAGGTATTGTTGTTATTATTATTATTGTTATAATTGTGTATGCAGTTCTGTCTTACTAGAATTATGTATAAGAGATGATAGGTATTTTTACAGATGATATGTTAATTTCATTTTGATAAATTGTTGTTACTATCAGATTGAGGACAATCTTTTTAGAAGGAAGGGTGACATGTAACAAGGTTTAGAACCGGCATTTAGCTTTCAAACTTCAATGCTATATTTTATAAAATCATATAGATTAATTTCTATTTTAATAAATAAATTAATAATCTTGACTTTAATAACTAACTTCACCAAATGCACTTTATAGCCTAAAGCTGAAAGTCAGACTCTTATTAGATAAGATCTGTGGTTTTAAATAATTATGATCCATAATTTACACATGGCAACATAATGTCTATTGATAAGAATCTAAGAGCAGACCAAGTATTGTTTCTAGAAACTGCCCATGGTCAAATATATTGTTTATAGTCTTTAAAATTGTCACTTAATGATCTTTATCAAAACTTAATATGTTAATATTTTACATAATAAATGGAGACTTTTGATTGGTTAAGAACACTTGACCAATCAGGTATGTTGAAATAATTTTCTGTATATTTTAAATTATCATTATTGAATTAGTCTTAAATTATGAATTGAACAGTTAACATCTACGTTTAAATTATTTGGTGTTAGCTTATAGTCATCTGGTTACTAATACTTAATTTATCTGGTTTTTAAAGTAATAGAAGTTGTTATCATTGGAACTGTTGAATACATGTAAAGAAATAAATGAAGAAAACTTAAATGGGACTTGTCGTTGTAACATTATAACATGGTTATAATATTGTTGAAAGAATCAACATTGGAGATACTGATATTATCATATGCAATATAGATTGCAACATTGGCGAACTACTCGATACACATTGGAGATGCGAATACAACATAGTACATCAACCATTACTGATGTACTATAACAAACATCACAACATTAGCTTAAGCTAAACATTTGAGAACACTGCACGACTGGAGGTTTGGAATACAGCAACAACACGAGGTTACGGGTGGCGATCGACTAAGACACACTAAGCGAGTTTCCCCACAAATAGCGCGACAGTCGACGCCTCCGCCCAACCTCCGGTCACAAATCCATCATTCTGTAGTTGTTCTTTGAGATCGACTGAGAGAATTGTAAGTGTGTGGTCATTCGGCGTTTTTCACTATCACATTGTATGATACAAGGAATCAGGGTGTCGCTACTCTAGCTCTTTCTAAATAGATTCCTTGGTTCTTAAACTTGCCTGCGATCAATCATTTTATCAACCTTTTGCCCCCATTTCGGTTCACAACTATTATCCTTAGTAGAACAAATTACATGAAGTTTCATATGGTAAACTTGTCTTGTTTAACTAGGAATTAAAGTTTGGATAAAAGCTAGACTGGTACTTAAAACAGCAAGGACAAAGCTGAGAGAAACTGCAGATAATTATAGGTTTGAACAATAAGACATTCACTGTATCCCTCAAGTTTTGGTGCAGAAGTATGGCATAACTATACCCAGTACTGTATAATTATTGGACAGTTTACATACTATTTTAGGGGACTGTATAATTAATGGAGGATTTATGACCAGATAAAAGTACTGTTTGCACACTATAATCTTACTACAAGAGGGGCCATTTGGGCCCTAGGTCGCTCACCTGTCGTAGTAGTTCATGCAGACCCCTATAGTGACCTAAGAAAGCGATTTTTGACTTCAGATGACCAAATATAGAGATTGGAACTAGACTTTGTTGATATGATCATTGTAGCCAGGTTTCATAATGATTAGGCCAAAATTGTGACCTCTAGTGTGTAAACAAGGTTTTTCTATTATTTGACCTTACGGCCTAGTTTTTGACATCAGATGACCCAATTTCGAAAGGAACCTAGATTTTGTGGTGATACTCACTGTGACCAAGTTTTATTAAGATCAGGCCAACATTGTAACCTCTAGTGTGTAAACGAGCAATTGTTGACATATGGACGAACTGAGTAACGAGGTAAAACCATCATAAATCAGGTTTATGGCACCAAAATGATAATGAATTGACCTTAAGTTTACACTCAAAGAGGTCCAATGAACCTGACTTGACTGTGAGGAAATCAACTGTTAGCCCAAAAATATACGTAAACTTGATACTAGTATTTACGTTTTTATACAAATTGGTAGCAACAATCTGACAGTAATGTACTGTAAGTAACTTAAATTTGTTACGACTTGTCTCAATACTGCTATGATACACCAGTATATTTGTTCAAAGGAGCGGACATAAGTAAAGATACTATACATTGTACTATACAAGTACCCAACAATACAACCCGACCATACCAGTACCCGACAATACAGCCAGGTCATACGAGCACCCGACAATACAACCCAACTATACCAGTACCCAACAATAAAGCCAGGTCATTCAAACTGAGGACAATACCTAAAGGAAGTTATTCAAATTTCTTACAAGACTTATCGGGATTAAGACATCAACGTTTAAAGATAGCGATCTACAACAGATGTAGAGGGACACAACTATGATAACATTCTTATGTATTGTGACAATGAGTTGATAATAGACGTATGTTTGAATCTTGTTTGTTATTTGTTTGTTTGCTTGACAGTCATAAGTGCATGGTCATTCAGTTTTCCCCCTGATATATTGGCCAATAAGCTCCAACTTTGAGGGAAGAGACACAACGGTTTCAGGTGCAATACCCTTAGGCTCTTTCTGAAAAGACTCCTTATCCTTCCAACCATACATGTGAGACTACTTCTGGGTAACCAACCAGTTCATCTCTAGTTAGGTAGGAAACACTGAAAAGTATTTTCAGAAATGACCAAGTGCCCTGGCCAAGATTTGAACCCAGGACCTCTTGATCCGTAGTCAAGAGCATTACCTACTCAACCACAGTGTGCCAACCTAATAGTATTGCTGTTATATTGCAATTTCTCAGACTTCAGTACAATACACTAGTCACCCTGACTTAAAGATAGTCAAGTTATTCTGCTTAATTTCCTGACTAATTTATCTTCATACATATACATATACGTACAGTTGGCATGCAGTGTTTAGATGATGAAGATTAATGGAAAACCTCCACATGAAATGTAAGCCTACCATATCTAGATCTATCCTTTGTATAGAATGTTACAAAATGTTACAAAGCAAATAACATATTTGAACAAAAATCTACATTAATCATTAACTTAAATTTCCCATACAAATAACTCCAGATGGACTTGTACAGTTTTCCCTCTGTCAGTCAGTTAAAAGACATTTTTAGTATTTCAAAACAAACTGGGTGAAAAAAGATGAAGAAACACACACGTTAATCACAACATATAAGTACTCAGGTAAATACACACTATTATTTCACTTGTATTGAATTACTGAGGCCATTATTCATTCGTCTTTAGCGCAGATCAAAAGTATATAGATACATATTTGTTTTCCAGATTGAAGAGCTAAACGTTTCATACAAGATATGTCATACATTGACACCTGTTACATTAAACAACCGAAACAGAAACGATAGAAGAGGTAGACTTACACGTTGTGAATGCACGTTGTATAAAACCCGTTAATCCAGTCACTCAGTGAAAAATACCAAAGTTTCGGTCACACGTAAACACAGAATTAGTCAAAATTTGTAAAAATATTTTTGGTAAGTTTTTTGTACAAAGTAATTTATGTAGAATTCATCCATACATAACATACATTAACCAATACAGTACAAGGTCTACCAAGCGTAGAAGATCGCTTCATTGTAAAACTTAACTAAACCACACATGAGAGAAGATGCATACAAGGTAGTTGTAGTTTACTGGCTGAGAAAACACCGCAGGCGAGAAATAAAACATAACCAGCCTGAACGAATTTAGTCAGAACAAATTATGCTGGTCGCAATAAATAAATCACTATACTAACTTAACCTAGTTGAATCAGACAAAGGACAAACTCAAATTGTTAAATTCAACAATGGACATAGATTGTTTTAGAAATGAGGTTGCAGTCTTTTTATACTAATTATCCCTACTGATTTTAGCTTGGGGCTGTAAAAGGCGCAGTCCTTGCCAAATTGTGAAAATTCTTCAGTCTTATCATAAAATTTGATGCAAAATAATCAGACATCTTTGTAAGAACATAATTCAATAATTATTGTTCTCAACTTGTTACTTTAATAGAATTCTGCATCACCTCCAATTAAAGAGTCTGCACAATCAGTTCAAATTGAAGAGCTGAGTGCATAATTGAAGAGCTGATCATCAGCATCACCTCCAATTGAAGAGCTGTTCCTTTGCATGTCACCTTCAATTGAAGAGCTGAGCGTCAGCAGCATCTCTAATTGAAGAGCTGAGCAATATAGCATCAACACCAATGGAACAACATCACCTCCAATTGTATCATTCAGTATCACTTTCAATTCAAGAGTGTGGCCTCCAATTCGAAGAGCAATGCAAGAGTATCATCTCCATTTCAAATATTCAGTTAAGTAAAGTAGGGATGATCTTTTTTTCACATGATATACCAAAATTAAATGAAGGGATTACGACCTGTTGATTTATATAAAAGGTTTTTCTTTGATGAAAATTTTCCACTTCAGTAGATGATAAACACTCAGCATTGATACACTTAAAGATCAAATATAAACTATTTTTATGAAAATGTTTTGAGAAACTGGATATGTGCTACGGAGTACATCATAGAAAGGTAAAGTTTCTAATTAAAGAAATGACTGAGTCAGAAGAACACCAGAACGACAAAATGCGGTGAATCACTTGATGACAAAAATTTAACAATTGACTGTACAAATGTATTCTTATAGGCTTGTATATTGCATTAAACATTGTGCTAACAATATTAATATTTCAGCCATGATGGAGACAGCCTCTCCTGATACAGGGCAAACCGTCAATTATCATAGGGATTAATTATACCGGACTAGTTGCACACATTGGAAATTGCAATAATTTTGAGCTAAGTTCATGCACACATATTTCTTTTCTATTACAACATTTGATATCATACGTTTATCTTCTCTGTTGAATTAAATAAATTGAACATTAAGATACAAAGTAATTAATCATTATGTAGTCATTATGTAATTATTATGTAATTAAGAACATATGTGCTTTCAAACAAGTATAGTATCGCAATGGACCTACAGCTAAGATTTCTATATGGCCTCTTAATTTAGCTCAGTTTAGTTGGCTTTTAACTTGCACCAACAAAATACAGATGATATGAGGCCAAACAAGAGAGTTAAGGAATTGGTATCACATATTGCCTAGCTGTATGTTAACTGATCATAATAAATAATACAACAATTTGTAAGTAAGTATAGTACGGATAAATTGACACGATCCTAACCTTTATGCATGAATATATTACAAGGGTCTTGCGTTGAATATATCAATTTCCGCAAGCAAATCGCGCAATATGGGTCCTTTAGATTTGTGTTTGTATTACACACTGAGCGTCTTCATGATACTCCGGCTTATGAAAACATATAACCAGAGTTACATAAATATAGACAAGAAATCAGCTGTTAAAATTATGCTAATAGAAGGTCAAGGATTGTGTCAAATAATTCGTACTATATTACTGATTATATTGTAGTAAATTTTTTTCACGGGTGAAAGCTGTAAAAAGAAGTTGGTTCAGAAAATTAAGAAGCTGTAAAAAAGAAGATAGGGTAAGAAAACAGAGGAAACCATGCTAAAGTACTAAAAGTACAATTGTTGGTGAATTTAAATAAAGAAGATGTTACAACAATTGTGCTATCAGCCAATGTTGAACTTCTTGAACACAAACATGACTAAAAAGCAAGTTGGAAAAAGCAAAAAAGCAAAAACGAAAAAGCAACATTTGATAGACTTCCCGAAAATGTCAACAATATCAGGCAATCAGAAAGACTAAAGATGAATATCTATCTGACTAAAACAGAAATTTTATATTATTTCAAAGCAGTGTCAAACATTCCAATTGATTAACATTGAACATCAGAATTTACCACATATATCTGTTGGTCTGACAGGTTTCGGGAAGTATACATATGCAGTTTCATAAGCATCAATTTGATTGGTTGATTTAAGTCTAAAACTCAGGTTTAAGGAAATCTAACCAATCATCTTACAGTTTACAAAATGAATATGACTGGTCAGGCATACTCTGAGGTCACAGCAATAGACATATTATGACAGGGAACTACATCACACAATGCACAGTATGTAAAGGCTGTGCGGATCCAGAATGGGGGGGGGGACAGCTAGGGTTCCTTTGAATTATGGCAAAAGTGTGGTTACATTTTTACAACAGCTTGTCTAAGAGTCTGGTAAGGTCATGACCCGGTGAGAAAAAAAGCTGGTCAGACTCCATCATGAAATAAATAGCTGGTCTGACCCCCCTGCTGGATCCGGCTTAGGTAAGGCTAAACTATTATTAAGTTTCACAAACGCCAAATTGGCCAGTCTGTTCGAAAAAGGAGATGCTAACAGAAATTAAAATTTCCCTTTTGTAATCTGATGATCCTAGACACAGGTAACTGCATCATTCATAAAGAGTAAAAAAATAAATAAAATTTATAATATCTAAGATAGATCTAACATAGATTATTTTTTTACTCTTTATCAATGATACAGTTACCTGTGATCCTAGACACAACCATGCTAAAATCGAACTAAGATGTCCTTATTGAATGCTGAGAAACTACATAATATTTTAGCCGGTGGTAAGTCAGAGAGTGGGTAGGTAAGGTTGTATATAGATATATACCTCGATCTCTTGGGCTGTAGAATCCTGCGCAGAACAAAGGTTGGGTTACAATGTGTAATATCAAACATGCAGTTAGAAAGTTGAGTATACTATAATTAAGTCTAGTTCAAAAACCTGTGAAAACCGAATGTCCTGTTGTGTATTCTGTATGGACAAGAGATGGTTATAAGCAAAACATGAATGCCCTATGCCAGTCACAAACAAGACTGCGTTCAATAAACGCTTATGCCCCCTGTGGAAGCCTTGTCTATAAATAAGTCTAAAATTAGGTCAAGGTGAAGGTCAAAATGGGGTTAGGTGATACAGGTGTGTGGAGAGTGTTCATATACAACATCCATGCAAGTATAAAAGCTTTGTAGCAAGCCATATTAATGCTAGAAGAAACGGTCAATTTGGGTTAACCAGGACGGACGAACGAACAACGGACGGACGGACAGGTGCATCACTATATGCCTCCCGATCTATCGATACGGGGGCATAAAAAGCTAAACATCCAGTAATCAGGGGCCCTACTGAGGCACACTGCTGAATCCTTTAAATGAGTTGCAAGTCTGTTTTGGTGCCTTTAGCACACATCCCTACAGCCAAGCTCTGTTTCAAAAATTGTTATATCTTTAAAATTCAGCTAATGAAACTTCAAATGACCAAAACTTTGCAAATTCTTTGAATTTTTTCCTCAAATAACTTTAAGTTACTGCAGAAAAGTTAATGCTTTTTAGTGCAGAAAATCCAGATTTCTGGATTATTCTGGAATTGTAGGACCCTTGAGTCAAATAAGTTGACCTTTACATAAATATCAATTGGAGTCATCTACTGGCCACAACCATCTGCATACTAAGATCCTCAAATCCACAACTTTCCATAGCTTCCCCCGTCTAACAACTTGACAGCAAAGATCAGTGGCATCCACATGCTCTATCAACTGAGCAAACAAGGAACACAGGTTTTCACAGGTTTATATGGAACTTGGTTGACCCGAACTCATCACTTCGGGTCAAGATGATATTTTGTCAAATACTCAGTAAAAGGAATTTCCAAATGGATAGAAGATAGGTACATATGTCTAGTTAATAATAAGATTAAATAATTTGGGAAGTTGAGCGCCACCATTTTTGAGCGAACCACCATATTTGAGCCAACAAAGTTCCATTGAATGTTAAAGCGAGCAAACCACTATTCTACATAATTTATATAAATCTTCATACAATATTGAAATAGATAAGAAAGCATGCAAAAAGAGCCAACAAAATATAGTATTGAAAGGCAAGTTACTGACATAATCGACTAAAATCTAATAAGATTTTCTTCCACAATCAACCCTTTACAAAATAATTCTGATTATACATGTATAACAAGGGGACTTTGGCACAAAACTACATGCACATATGTAACAACATACACATGTATACATACGTAAATTAATGACCAACACCACATAATGAATATTCATGTTTTTGTGTGACTCCACCTACCTTGAGATCTTCCACATCCTGTTTAGACGTGTATCCCGGAGTCATAAATCGAGCCAGTCTCGGCGTACTCTCATCCAACCAATCACACAGTGACTTCCAGGCGTCATAGAACTGTAAAAACAAATATCAATCATAAACATGACAAGGCTTATAAACTTCACAATTGTAGACCTAATATTTTTGTCCAAAAACATTGTGGCTGGGTTTTTTCTTTGCTTTGAAATACAAATATTTTCGGTATGCAAATATTTTTACTGCATTTTTCTAAACAGTTGTAAGTTTTCGTGACAAAAACTGCTGTTTAAAAGGAGGAAGGAAAATAATCACTGGATACACCTAGATTTTTATCAGATCACACCATCATTCTTCTTACCAGTATGATTGTTATGCCAGGTGCTAGCAGTGGGCGTGACACAGCAATATTTGTTACGAAAACTAATCATGAAAAATAATCTTAATATTTTAGTACATTGCAATTTTAGTCCTATCAGAATATACCCTCTGCACATCCCCACTTAGAGAGGCAAAGACTTATACATAATTGTACAGAAAGTTAGAATACCACTAATATAATAAATTAAATACTGCAATGTACAGATGTACAGGAGTGGAGACAGTGTCTAGCCACTTCACACCAGAGACCGCCAATGAAGATATCACCGTATCCCCAAAATATCCCTGGTACCTTGCAAATCTAAGTGACTTACACATAATGTATTAAAAGATTAAGAGTAATGGTGGAAAAGTCTATTGATTTAATAAATTGGTATCCTGGTATATATAACATACATACCCTCTTATCTTCCTTATAGGCTTGTTTAAACAATCTTCCTCTTTCATCAGTTCTTCTTAGTAATTTCTTCCATCGAAGCCGGATACCAACCAATAGATTTTTAATGTAGATGGTATCCTGCTTTCTACCGAAGTACTTCAGGTAGGTACCAGTCCTGTCCAGTGATCGCATCCTCTCTACCTGGGCATCTAGTTCAGCCTTCAGTTTCTGAAATTTAGAACATTTAAAATAATTAAAATTCTGAAACAGTCAGAGGTTGTCTCCCTTGTCAAAGTTAAAAGTGCCTAAATATGGAACAGTTGCCTCCCTTAACTCATTTTCAGTGTAAATTTACATCCCAAAAAAATTGACCAGACATCAGTGGACAGTTAAATACTTGTATGATCGTTCCAAAATTTGAAGAAAGTAAACAGACTAAAGAGTGAAATTAAAGTGAAATGAAAACTAGAAAGTTGTGTTCTTGATTTTGATATGGTCTAATCATTGAGGTGGTTTTCTGTGAGGTTTTTACAGTAGTTTACCTTACCACCAATTGAAACCACTCTTACATTACTGAATAACAACTCTCAGGTGTAAATAGAACGTTGCTATTGTTTCAGCGGTACTTAACGGTTTTTAGTGTAATCTGAACTATTTTAACACTTTTGTAAACAGGATAAATAATTGAATTTACTACACTGATTAAACATCTTGGATAAAAATATACCATATATGTATGTTCTGGTAAACGTCATATATCTGCTGGGGACGTAAGGGTCCATTTTCTTAGGCTTGGTGGTAACTTGCCAGAAGCCAATCACGAATGATATGCTTCTCCCTCATCTGCTTAATATATGCGAGGGAGCTTTTGGGTTCATAACGATTGACTTACCACATGGTCTTCCATTTGTTTGACAACACGATGAACAATCTTACTCGGGTATTTGAATGCTCGTATTGAGATCTCGGCATTGTTTAACCAGTCAGTAAAATCCTTCAATGTTCCGTGGAATTCATCTACATTGTTAAGATGCTCGTCCATTTTATCCTACAAAATATTTACAATAGTACAGTACAACCTCTCCAGAGCGACCATCCATAGAGCAATTTACAATAGTACAGTACAACCTCTCCAGAGCGACCAACCATAGAGCAATTTACAATAGTACAGTGCAACCTCTCAAGAGCGACCATCCATAGAGCAATTTACAATAGTACAATGCAACCTCTCCAGAGCGACCCTCCATAGAGCAATAGTACAATGCAACCTCTCCAGAGGGACCAACCATAGAGCAATTTACAATAGTACAATGCAACCTCTCCAGAGCGACCCTCCATAGAGCAATTTACAATAGTACAGTACAACCTCTCCAGAGCGACCATCCATAGAGCAATTTACAATAGTACAATGTAACCTCTCCAGAGCGAACCTCCATACAGCAACAACCTGTCTTCAGAAGCATAATAATTTTATTTTGATGTTACCATTTTCTATAAATTGACCTCTTCAGAGCAACAACCTCTGTTCAACAAACATGCTTTGTTTTTCAATGGGTGTAACTCTAGAGGCTATACTGTCGTATTTATATAGTCAAATTTGTGTTCCTGAGCACATGGTTAAAGCAACCACCCGTAGCCAATTTAAATTCATAGCCAATGTACCTGTGGCACCTGCCTTAAACAGCCATATTTTAATTTAGGATAGTAAACAGTTGATTAAGGGACACAACAAATGCGACTGTCTAAAACAGGTGATAATTTAATACAGGTACATTTCTACATAGCACAGAGAATTTGATCTGATCCTGACCTATACGCATGAATATATTACAAGGTTCTTGCGTTAAATATATACATTTCTGCAAGCAAAACGGGCAATATAGTATTGGTCCTTTAGAATTGTGGTTGTATTACACCTTGAGTTTCTTTGTGATACTTCCCACTTATGAAAACATAAACTGGGGTTATTAATATAGACAACATATCAGCTGTTGAATTATGCTAATAGAAGGTCGAGAGTCGTGTTAAATTCTTCGTGCTATAGTATATCCTAATTTATAATTATTTTCAAGAAGACAATATGTATGCATCGAAACATTGAAATATGATAAAACTGGATTTTGGAACTAATAGACATATTCTTGTAAACACAAAAGATAATTTGACTTAAGTATACATGAATACTTTAAATTTTCCTACCCTTCTTTTCTGGGCTCTATCTTTGGTATCACTCCAAAGATCCTTTAATTTCTTCATTCTATCCGATATCTGGGTCACGTCCTCTGGTGGACAAGCCTCCAGGAATTCTTGACCTTTGTCCAGCAGTGATTTTGTTGGTTCTTCTCGTTTCATCAAGTCTTGATGGCGTTCCTGAAACAGACATTTACATGTTTGGTTAGTTTTTTGTTTATTTGAAATTCAAAACTGTTTTTCAAGAATTTTTTCATTTATATACAGCAGCCAATACCTGGAATGTATCCTAGACCAGGGGTGGTATTCAATATAGATCTTATTTAATTGGAGAATAACGATTGCCAATCATATTGCATGTTACTGACCAAGAGTTTAATATGGTGTGATCTGATTGGTTGTCCTTATCCTTAAGTCAAGTTAGATCAATATTGAATATCACCCCTGGAATCACTAATCACTGGACAACGACTGCATACACATACAATGATGGCTCATTAGAGCATCTTATAACGTTAAACAATTATTTTGCACTATTTGCAATGCTATGCACCAAATATTTAAGCCTAAAACTTGTGCTCCTGTGAGGTTCTTATCAAAACATGAAAGTAACTTTTATTCTACAATTTATGTTCATTTATTTAAAGATTTAGTGTGATTGTCATCTATTCAGACCATTGTCACAAGGGTTTGGTATCCATTTTTGTTCTTTTGATATATGGATACTTCTATTGAAAGGAGATTTTTGTGTTACTGTTAGCCTTTACGAAAGTACAGAGGTCCTCCTGAGGCGTAATGCCCAATCCTGAAATGAGTCACAAGTCTGTTTTGGGTGACCTTAGCACACATCCCTACACAGTAACTAGGTTTCAAACATTTATTTATTATTAAAATTCTGATTGTAGAACTTCAAATGACAACAACTGTTTCAATTCTTTGAATTTGTTCATCAAATAACTTTTATTTTGTGCAGAAAAGATAAATCTTTCTAATGCAGCAAATCCAGATTTCCGGTTATTTCGGAATTTTTTGACCCCTGAAAGTAATACTGTAACTCTCAGAGTAAAATCAATGATTACCTGGAATTTCTCAAATTGTTCTTTGGCAGTATCGGGTAGAGCACCAAACGGAGTGTTAGATTTCAACTCCGTTCTTAAATCACCGATCCACTGAATCATATCATCCACGTCACCTACATACTTCTTCACCTAAAACATACAATCAAACAATCAATCAATCGCTCAATCAATCAATCAATCAATCAAGCAAGCAAGCAAACAGTCAGTTGGTCGGTCGGTCGGTCGGTCGGTCGGTCGGTCGGTCAGTCAGTCAGTCAAACAAACAAACAAACAAACAAACAAACAAACAAACAAACAAACAAACAAACAAACAATCAATCAATCAATCAATCAATCAATCGGTAAATCAATTAATCAATCGGTAAATCCATCAATCAGTTTGTCAGTCATCAGTAAATCAATCAATAATTCATCAGTCAATCAATCAATGTTTTATCAATCAATCAGTAAGTTCCTCAATAAATCAGTCAGCAAACAACTATTAAATCAACTTCCAAGTCAATCTGATCAACAACTTTTTTATGGTTAATGACCTTAGATTGGTCTAACTTTCAGTCGAATGGAAACATCTTTGCACTTTCTTTACAGTCTGAACTCAGGTTGCGTTGAACAAAGTAAACATGGAACTAACCTGTCTAAGTTTCTCCTGCATTTTGGCCTCTTTATCTTTTGAGTCAGCTTGAACCCGTCTTAACATTTCATTCATTTCATCTTGTATTCCTCGCAGTGTTGGACTGCCTTTAGAACCCCTGGACAGGGTATCGTCTAGAGCTTTGTTCAACTTTCTGGAAGCTCTCTCCTGACCCTTCACATCTGATTGTAACAACTGTAATATAAACAAGTGTTATAAGCACATAGATAGAACAATATTAGGGAGATTGCAGAGCAACAACAGAGAGGTTGCAAAACGAAACATGTAACATGTACGACTATGTGAATACTACTTTTGAGTATGTCATTAAGTTGTGTGTAGTTTTCACACAAGTAAAGGACGTTTGAAAGATAAAATTAATATGTGAACTATATCATACAGATATTCCTTAGCATGGGAAACTCCACATTTTATCACCCATCAACTCTTTGAGTTTTTATGAGTATGAGGTTATATAAATTCATATCAATTTGTGGTGGCTTTCTAGAGGATCTAGAGATTCCTGGTTCGATTCTCTGTCGAGGCACTTGATAATTTCTGAAATGCTTTTCAGAGTTTCCTGTCCAACTACATACTTAAAACATTTATGGTGGTATGAACTAGTGAAGTAGAGTGTACTTACATTGAGTTTCTTCAAATGTTTCTCGAGACATTTTGGATCGCCGGTGGCAATGTCCATCAGGTTAAGGTCAGTCATGGCTCTCTCTAAAGAGTTTGTTACATCTACCATGCCTTTCTCTATGTCCCCGACCTTACACTGCATCTCCTGTAAGTTCGCCTGCAATATACCAACATGTCCAATTAAACAACAGTTTATATTAAGGTGATTCAAGATCTTAACACATCAGGGACTCAATCATTTTTTATGAAAATACTTCAGTGAACGCTTAAGAAAAGTCTTAGGACTATGCTTGGATCTGTTACACATCAATTATCGTAACACGTCAGAACCCTTATTCACAAACTTCTAGGATACTTTTTGTTTAAGAATTCCAAATTGTTTTAAGCATCTTAAATAATATTTTTAAGATTTTAACGAAGTTATAGCTAGTTTAATCATTGATACCTAGGTTTTCATACTGAATGTGAAAAAAATCTAGAGCTAAATTATTTAGGATTCTACGAAAGGTCTTGTAACTACAAACTGACGATAAAAGAAAAATATGACTTTTTATTTATTAGTAGGAAATTGTCAATCTAATCCTATAATTCAAAACTATGTTGGCTTTCCATTGTCAAAGACTGACATTATATTATTGTAATTAAGCATTGTCATAGTCCAACAATGTAAATCAAACTTTCAATATGAATTAATTAAGTATTCTTTACAAACAGAATTCACTTTTTACAAATCAGAGAGGAAACTTAAACATCATTATTTTACAGAGACATTTTAAGGATATATATCAATAAAGGGAGACTATTTACCAGGAAATATCATTAACATTTTCCAGGAAAAATTTCACCAAAGGGAGATACTTTACCAGGAAATATCACCAAGGGGAGATAGTTTAACTGTAAATATCACCAAAGGGAGACAATTAAACTGTAAATATCACCAAAGGGAGACAATTATTATTTACCAGGAAATATCACTAACAATTTCCAGGAAAAATTTCACCAAATGGAGATAATTTACCAGGAAATATCACCAAAGGGAGATAATTTACCAGAAAATTTTTCATCAAATGGAGACAATTAAAAGGTAAATATCACAAAAGGTAGACAATATAACAGTTTGATAAAGACAAGAAATATTATCACCAAAGGGGGACAACTATATCACTATTATGTAAGTACCATACTACAAAGTATTTTTAGTTGTGGATTTTGTGGAATGGTCAATTAGCGCAAGTTAAACAACAACAACAACAAGAAAATCATTATACACATAAATAAATTCAGTTTGCAGTTTTATGGTGAAAAGTGAAAAATTATACAAATTTATCATAAATGTGAAGTGAAATCAATATAAACACTAAAACATGAACTTCAATAAACATCTAGTAAAATTAGTAACAGGAACTAAACAAGGCCAAAAATAAAATAGCGTTTGTTTCCCCTTCCCTACCTACCCAAACAAAACGTCCCCTACCCCAAAAAATGTTTTGACCCTCTGAAAAAAAATATTAATAGAAAAAGTCTGGCCTAGGAGTATGAAAACAAAATTTATTAACAATAAAAAATTATAAATAAAAATATTTAAAAAAAACCCAAATATTTTACCAACATACCAAACCCTTATTTACCAGGGTCCGGAAGGGGAAAGAAACACTACTTTATTTTTTTGCCCAACATGATTGGATGCAGGGTCAACTTTAACTATTATGTTTAATTTTTAAAACCCTTTTAGAGCCAAAGTATGTCAGAAACACTTTACCCCATAGTACACCAATTTTGTTTAGTCTTATAATGAATTAATCATGCATTAATATTAATTACTTTTGTTCCATTGTTCATAGTATGTTTACATGCTAAAGTACAATATATCAAATTGATACATTTACAGAAATCATGATTCTGGAGAAATAATAATAAATGAGAAACAGTGAATATAGTACCCCTGATCCAACCAATACCACGATAAAACAATACATAGTACAGTAAAATCACTTTTATTCTTTCGGAACAAATTTTCTTGGAATTTGTTATTGAACAATTCTACTTCTATTGTTTTCTTTTCTGAAAGTTGGAACACACAGGTATAGTCCAGTTAGGATATTGTGACAGTTACGTTGCAGTTTATGTGTACGCAAAATAATCACAACCATTGTTAGAGCAAAGTTTACCATTGAAATTATAGTTGTTTGTACAGTATAAGCCTTTATAATTGGTTTTACACCATTATAGTGGACTCGACCGCTGCGTCACTGGATTATTATCCTGACTGGACTATAACTGTATCATTGATAGAGTAAAAATATATATTTTTATCACAATTTGTTTTTTACATTTTTATTACAATTTTTTTTATTCATCACAAAATTACTCTTTATCAATGATGTATTCCGTTACCTGTGTTTGGAACCTCAAATTTATGACCTCACAGCAAAATCCATGAAAAAATATACCCAAAGAATATGAATGATTTTAGAGTATAAAAAGAATAAGATGAATCAGATCAAACTACACATACGGTACATCAGTGTTTCATTCTGTCAATGTTTATGTTCAACTACAATATCTTCTACTTTCTATTATGTACTGCAAAATCTTAATTTTTCAAGGGAGTTGAATTTTCGTCGATTTCGTTGTTGAACTCGACCACAAAATCTAATCCCCACGGTTAATCAACCTCTCAAATTCGGACATGGGTTTACCCTTTCATGTTCTGTAATCCACAAATTTACGAACCCACGAAAATGCATATTCATCAAAATCCACGAAATTTAATACCCACGAAAATATGTGATTATACAGTAGACCACAATTTAATCATAGTACTGAAATATGAAAACACTTGAATCCTTTGCCCATGTTACAAAAAATTGTATTGCAATAAATTCATACAAAACTTTGTCGAACTCTTGACTAGCACACACATAAAGGTATATATATGAAACACAAGTAACTGCTCACATCTATAAAAGCTCTTTTACAACAAAAAATCAACAAGATTTAAATTTGGATGCCTTCATTTTTAGCCTTATGAATTACTATATCAGACACTTTAAATAATCCTTTATTTTGAATTCCTGAGCCAATCAAAGACATTCTCATAGAGATTTGACCAATCAAATATTGTCTATTTTTTAAAATCAGCCAATCAAAGACAACATCATGGAAATTTGACCAATCAAAAGCTAGCACAGAGTGTAATTCAATGCAATGACCAAAGACGCCTTATGCAATGATCTGTTTGGTCCCTCCGTTAGGAGTTGCACAAAAATGAGGGTTAAGACAATCGTATTGAAAAAGGGTGAAATCAAACAAGGGTTAAAGCTGAAACAATATAGCAAATCAAATGTATGCCCAGAGTTATATATCCTGATACTACGCTTCTCAGTTCCGTCAGAGAATTGTTCCGTATTCATATGCCTCTGACAGAACTGAAACTTTACTTTAATCTGAGTTATATCAGATCATTACATCTGGCCCCGATCTCCTAAAACATCTCAATTTGAGTTTAATCTCAACTCAAAGTTTGCCACCTACCGTTTAAGATAGTTTCCATGCGAAATTGTTATCTAAATTGGTAAAACAAAATAGAAACATTATTCTGAGTTTATTACAGTACAATTTCAAAAGCTTGAGCTTCATAATTATCTCTAATTCAGACTCTCAATTTAAGCGAAATGACTTGAGATTTCTCCTTGAGATGCTTCGGGAGAATGTGGCCTGTTTTCAGATTTGTCAGAGATGTATAAAAACAGTGCAATTCTCTGAAGGACCTTAGAAGCAGTGTATCGGGATATATACAGCGGGAATCTTCAGTGTAAAGGGGCTGCATGCTGTAATCAAAATGAAAACCAAACACTAGCTGTTCTAGAATCATCAAACTTTCAGATACCACAAACATTGACAAATGAATTTTCTGTACTCACCAGACAAATGTGACCTTTAACCTAAATAGTGCAAAAACATTGCCATAGCAACCATTCAATAACCATAGCAACCATTCAAAAAATGTTAGTGAATTTGTGTTAGACATTGAAAAAACTGTAAAAAAATACAGTAATAGAACAGTATCCATGGTAACAAATTTGGACATAAAAACAATTATTTACGAACTTTAAAATGTGATTGTGTTAAACATTACTAATATGGGCCACCTTTTTGGTGCCATTGTGATTGTAGTGGAATTGAAATCTGATTTAAAATCCTGCATAATTTGAGATAAATATAGACACAAGATCTCGTTTAATACAGGGGAGTGAAATTAGAACTGTTATATTCTCTAAGATCTTCAATTCTCTAATACTTAATAGTTTTTAGTTTGTTAGAATTAATGATAACCATTATTTAATTTAATAATAATTGTGATAAATAGTAATAATAAAATCTGTATTATTCATTAAGTTAAACACTACACATCCTATTTTCAATTGCGGTCTTCTTAAAAATAAAAATATGATACATATAAAAAAAATTAAAACCAATGTAATTCTATGTCATGACACCATAGATACTGTTTCATAAGAACAGAAAATTATAAAATAAAACAAATCATTCTATTAATAACAACTTGCACTGTTATAGACATACATACAGAAAACTTTACATAAATTGATCTAAGTTTATCCATTCAAACAACACTGCCGTATAATTACAGCATAATTTTGCTGAACATGTTTATGACATCACATTTATGACATCACATGTGTATGGTTTCCATGGTAACATGTTAATAATGAGTGATATATGTATGTTTTATCATCATGCACATGGCAACTACCAGCAATCAACATGCATAATCAATATTAGGTGCAAATTAATTTCTTCAAATAAAGTATATAAATGGCACATTAAGTTCAGTTCAATTGTTTTCCTAACACCAGAATGAATGAATCCCTAGATAATCTTCCCCTTAAGTCCCTCTGCACGAGTTTTCATGCCTTCACACCATTTCCAACTTTTTTTAAAAACAAACATTCAAAACATTTAATCTTGTATTTATAAAAATAAAATTCCTTCACCTTCACCATTTTAAAGAAAAATATTGAATATTTCAAAAATTCATCCCCCCAAAAATATAAACATTTTAATAGTTTAAGAAAGAAAATAGAGAACAGAAAGTAAATTGAAATTGAAACTAAAATTCAGGTAGTTGATATAGACAGAATAGGTTATTTAAAAGAAAACATCAGAGCAGAATCCAGAACATAATTTCATTTTTTCAAACTTTTCCTTCTTCAAACAGGACAATAAATTTTGAAAATAAAATTACAGCTTGAAATTGTCTACAGTTAGAATCTACTCAAGCTACGCATTAGTTAAGAATGAAAAAAAAAATATTTTCTATGATTATATTTCCTATGAATGTTACTTTTCTTGGTTAAGAGTTACCAAGGTGAATAACTCTATAAGTTAATAATTTAAATATCCTATGTTACTTTTCTTTGTTAAAAGAGTTATCAAGGGAATAACTCTATAAGTTAATGATTTAAACTTCAGAATAGAATCTATTAGTGGGATAAAATGAATGTATGCTCCTATATTTATAATGCACAATGATTGAAATAATTCCAAGTGGGTTGAAAAATCTATCTGAGTGACACCTTAAACGCAGGAAAATTTAATTCAAGGGGAGTAACTTTTGTCAGGCAAATCTCTATGATTTCAAAATTTAAGCACAGAAAAATGTAACATCTTTATTTCAAAAGATTTATCCACAATAATTATGCAATTCACAGTCTGACAAAGGAGTCAATAATTTAACAAGACTGCGTTCAATAAACGCTTATGCCCCCTGTGGAAGCCTTGTCCATAAATAAGTCTGAGTCAAAAATTGGGTCAAGGTGAAGGTCAAAATGGGGTCAGGTGATACAGGTGTGTGGAGAGTGTTCATATACAACATCCATGCAAGTTTGGAAGCTTTGTAGCAAGCCATAATGATGCTAGAAGAAACGGTCAATTTGGGTTAACCAGGATGGACGGACGAACGAACGAACGAACATACGAACGGACGGACAGGTGAATCACTATATGCCTCCCCATCTATCGATAGAGGGCATAAAAACATTAATTTTTCATACTCTTAATATATTTTTTATTTATCTTTCTATGTTTAATATTGTTATTCAGAAACTCATTTTATCCCAAATAATAGTTTTATTCCAGAAGTCCTTTGGTCTAGTTGTCTTATAACAGCGTATATTGATTATACTTACTAATTCTTTCTATAAACGATAATTAACAGAGAATTACAGACTTTGTTAAATGACAATTAATATAATTGTATGGTTATTCTAGAATTAACATTACATAGACTGGTTATATTTGGAGAAATACATTACTTAAGACGCATAATGAGTGAAGTAATTATTCATTTAGATTGATTATTCTTGATGAAATCATTAACTTAAGAGTGTGTATTCCAGGGGCGTAACTTCCTATAGGTCATATAGACCGCGGCCTACACTTTTTCACAGAATTCGAAAAAAATATGCCAAAAATGCAATAAAAATCAATGAAGGTAGGGGGTATAGGAGTGTCAAACTCATTTGGACTGCCATTGATATTTTGACTGAAAACAGCCCAGAGAACACATACGACAGAATATAATTTCCAAAAATTCGGGGAAGCATGCCCCCGGACCCTCATACAATAAGGAAATCAATGTTTATATTGAATCTAGACAATACTGTAGAGTCCTACTTGTGTGATTTTTCATTCATGTTAATGATTTAGATATTTTGATGAATTATGTTTACCCTATCACAAGAGTCGTATTTGTTCTTGTTTTTAGTCTGACAACGGCTCGGAATACACCTGCACCCCCGGACCCTCTAAAATAACGTGGCCTACACATTGATTTTGACTAAGCTATGCCCCTGTATTCTAAAAAGTCATTACTTAGAACGGTTATGTTAGAAGAAGTTTTTCACAGAGACTGGTTATTCTGAATGAAATGGGAGATAATTTAAAATAGGAAAGAACTTCATTTAACCAGTCAAGGCATGTGAAACCAAGAAACTACAAACTTTCATGATGATTAACTCAACCATATACCACAAATATACACTAAGAGCTTTCCTTTTACCCAAAATAACCACAACATTTTTGTGTTTTATTTTCAACTAATCTCATCTTAAAGACTTTGATAATTTGTGGTTTAATCTTTGTTTAAAATATTGCTGAGTTGGCAGGTTCCTTTCATTTTCAAGAACATCAAAATGATGATGCATGATACGTTGTGGCAGACGAACATATATGATGGACACATGGATGGACAGACATTGAGATAGAAGTGAAAGTAGAAATGTCTGTAAAAACAAATGTTCTCTTTGCACATGCTTCGTCTGACTATAAACCTGCTCTATAGTATACAACATGTCAAAACTAAAAGCTACATAAAATATATTCTGCATTAACATGTAACAAAATACTCTAATAACTTTGATGAAATTGTCTGAAAAGTGATCGACTAAATAATTTGTGCATATCAGAAGATAAACAGATTCGTTGAAATGTATAGCATGGAGAATTTGACCTGATCCTGACCTTTAAGCATGAATATATTACAAGGTTCTTGTGTTGAATATATAAATTTCCGCGAGCAAATCGTGCAATATCATTCCTTTAGATTTGTGTTGGTAATAAACCTCGAGCACCTCTGTGATGCATCCAGCTTATGAAAACATGTGTAGCAGGGGTTCTAAGTATAGACAATATATCAGCTGTTAAATTATGCTAATAGAAGGTCGAGAATTGTGCCAAATTCTTTGTACTATATAACATGCTATGACAACAAAATAATGTACATGGAAAATCCAGGATAACCAGGGTTTCAATCCGCTGTAAAACCTGGTAATAAACTGGAACCTAATGCTAAAATTGATGTGTTAAAGCGAACTAAGTCTATCAACTTCTTAATCAAGATGTTGACAGACTGAATATGGTTATACCCCTCAAAATAAAAAAATCATGCACATTCAATTATTTTTCAATTATTCAGATTAATAGAACATCTTCTGTGATAAGTGTCTAGTTATAAGTTTAGCATAAAGGCAACAAGGATAACATGTGAAAGTGTGAAAACATTATGTAACTACCTCTCGTTCACTTATTGCTTGCACTAAATCTGCCCACTTAGCGTTGATGAGCTCTACCGGTCGTTGAAGGGTTTCCGCGGCAACCGGTGACATGTCTTTAAGGGCAGCTAACTCTTGATTCAACTGTTGTACATCAGTGACATGCGGGTGAACATTTGACTTGAAAAACTAAAACAGAAAACAAGCAGGGAATAAATATAAAATACACCATAAACCTGTGAGCATACGCACAGACAGATGGAAAAACATACATTAAGATCTTCATAAACGAGGACGGGAAAGCAAAGATGGATGGTCAGAAAGGTGATTTTTTTGCGTTCGACTGAGATAGTCGTAATGCGTGGCCATTTGGTTTTATTCCTGCCTAATTGGTCAATGACGTCCGGCTCTAAGGGAAGAGACAGAAAGTTTGCATGATACAAGATATCTGGGTGTGCTGCCCTAGCTTAGCTCTTTCTGAATAGATTAATTGGTTCTTTAACAAGCCCTGAGTTTAGCAACTATACATGCAGAACTATATCTGGGTTTCAAACCAGTTGGTCTCTAGTTCAGTCGGAAACACTGAAGTGTTTTTTGAAATTTCCAGTGCCCTGGCCGAGATTCGAACCATATTGGTAGTCGAGAGTGGTAACCACTCGGCCACCGGGCCACTATATAGGTGATTATAAATTCTCAGATTTATTATATGTGATATGTGAACAATCTTCAGATTTAAGTTTACTGTGATAACAACAAGCCAGTGAATACAATATATTACAATACATGCTCGAAAAAACAAAATAAAATACACACAGATTCAATGGTTTGGGCCAATTTGATTTTCTTGGGCCAATTTCGAATCTTTGGGACCATTAAGGTCCAAATGGCACATGGCAAAGCGAGCACTGAATCTATTGACAGGTTTTGGACTTCTAGTTACAGTATAACCTTAGTGCAATGACCACCTTGTGACCATTGAAAATTGGCTGTCATATTGATTTTGTCACCACAATAAAGTGAAATAGGTGAAATTGACTATGTTCAAACGTTTCAACCTAATTGTACATCAAACATTTATTGCTAATTTTGAGATACCAGTAGTCTTTCTCATAAAGCTGGTAGTTAAATAGGCTAAGTGTTTTACTGTATTTTCCTGCAAGCACATTCAACTTTACCTCCCAATTTAGGGTGTAATGCAAACAATTGAAAAGAAAATGGGGCCAACACCTTTAAATACCCAGTACAAGATATAGAATGTGAAAACATAATATTATGTATTTTTCCTACGGTGGAAGGGGTCACAAAAAGGGGTCATTACCTTAAGTTCCTCGACTTGGCTCTGTAGGTCATCTAGGTCACTGGATATAGGTTTCATATTGGCCAGTTTATGTTCCTCCATCGGTAACCATGACTCAATCCCCTGAAAATATTATTAAACAAAAATGCCAAACTGTCACAAAATATGCCTGTTTGAGCTATGGTAAATGGCAATGAAAAATAATTTAACTATGAAATAAAGCAAATAAACATGCATGGTTAAAATGGTTAAGGAGGAAAAGATGAAAACCATTTGAATACAAGACTGCATTCAATAAACACTTATGTCCTGGTGGAAGCCTAGTTCATTGAAATGTAATGGACGGACAGATGAACGGAAGGACGAACGGATGTTCTAAGAAGACAGTTTTTATGTGGCTACTTTACGGAATGAAGAGTAGTTATGTGTCTAATTTTAGACACATAAAAGAAAATTTTAGCCATGTAAAAGAAAATTCTATGTTCGTTTTAACTATTTTCAAATGGTTTGTCCATAAAAAGTAGCCACCTAAGTATACGTTTGTGGGCACAAACAAACAGGACTATCACTATATGCCTTCGCATCAGTAGATGCTGGGGTATAACGAGTCTGTACGAGGCTAATTTTTCTCATGTTTTGGTTATTCATATGTCATTAATCAAGGAATCCCTGGAGCGATTTTGCTGAAAATCAAACTTGACTGAGATATTATGCCAGTAAACATTGCCAGCAAGTTAAAGGAGAAACAGAATTCCTTATTTGTATAACCGTCCTCAACAAAGACTAATTTCTCATTTTTTTATCAATTGCCATGAGGTTACAATATTTTTATTTACTGTACAAAACTGAATACAGCATACCTACTAAGGCATCATGCCAAAGCCTGCAAATAAGATGCAAGTCAGTTAGTCAGTTCCTGGTGCCATTAGCACACATTCCAACACCAATTTAGGTTTCAAACATTCTTTATAGTAAGAATTCAGCTTATGGAACTTCAAATGACCAAAACTTAGTCAATACTTTGAATATTTTCACCAAAAAACTTTTATTTTCCTACAGAAAACTTCATTCTTTCTAGCGAATCAAATTCGGCTTTCGGAATTATTCTATAATTGTAGGAGCACTGATAATACCTCTTGTAATTGCTGGAAGTTATCAGCATGTGAGAGGGCGGTTCTTAGATCATCATCACGTTCCTTAGCTATATCATGTACATCATCCGCTATATGATGTATATCCTCCAGCTGTTTACGTATCTCAATAAGTCCTGGATCACCCACCATCGTACCAAGTTGTTCCCCCTTCTGTCGGCATTCATCAAGAGACAAACGGGATTTACCAAGTTCTTTTCTTAATTCCTGGAATAATGAAACGCATGAGAATAAAGTTGGGAAGTTTCAATAATTATCCAAAACAAGATAAAAAATGGAAAACTTGAGACTGATTTATGGCTTTATGACTCATATACACTTCTTCACATAAAACATTCTCCATCATTGTGGTAAGTTTAAACAAAATCTATTTAGATTTATGCTCTGCACTAGACTGAAGTAATAATCAAAGGAGACACATGCTCCTTACAGAAGTCATATTATTGGAGATACATACATGCATGGTAGAACATTACCAGATCCCTAAACTCTTGCGGCAGACAGGGAGGGATAACTATGTAAAGAATGAAGGTATATAAAATTACACATATGCTCTTTGCTCACCATGCTTTTAGACCATACCTTAAGTTCTTTCTGCTGTTCTTTCACTGTCTGTGGGTCCACACCCGGAGGTTCCTGTGAGACCATGTTATCTTTTAGATCTCGAAGATTTGACATAGTCTCTCCACACAGGTCATGGAACTTCTCCGCGACTTCCAGAGCATCTTGGAGTGCGACATCACGACTCTGAGCACCGTCTTTAATCTGATTGGCTAATCCATTCAACTCCGAAATCTTCTGTTTAATATCAGCAGCTGTAATAAATAAACAAGAAATGTATGCCCCAATGGCAGCCCAATAGTTAGAAATGGTAAAGGTCACAGTGACCTTGATCTTTGACCTACCGACCTCAAAATCAATAGGGGCCATCTGCTATTGATGACCATACCCCATGTAAAGTTTAAGATCCTAGGGCAAAGCATTCTTACAGACCGACCAAAGCAATATAGCTCTCATCAAAGATGCGGGAAGTGGAGGGGGGCATAACTAGAACTAATAGTTGGGGAAAAAGTATCACCACAGAAGATGGCTTCATACTTCTCAAGTTACATCTCTTAAATGAAAGTATTGGATGGCACAGTGGTCAATGGATAACACTCTATGACTATGGAACAAGAGAACCCTGGTTTGAATCTCGGCTGTGCACTTGGTCATTTCTAAAACGATTTTCAGTGTTTCCCAATCAACTAGAGATAAACTGGTTGATAATGAAGAGGCAGCCTTGCATGTATTGGTGCTATACACCGAGCATGTTAAATAACCAAGGAAACAGCTAGCCTAAGGGTAAAGCAGACAGATTCCTTGTATCACACAACTGTCTCTTCCCTCAAAGTCAGAGGTCACTGGTCAATCTATTAGAGTAAAACAGAATGACCATGCACTTACAACTGTCTCAATTGATTGCTTACAAATACAGTACAACCTCTCCAGAGTGGCCCTCCATAGAGCAACAAACTCTATAACAACACCTTCCAAATTTCCCTAAGCGGATATTTACTATAAATTTAACCTCTTTAGAGCATTGCAACAACCTCTGTAAAATGGCAAATATTTGCAGCTCCGAAAGGGTGTTGCTCTACAGAGGTTGTACTGTATTAAACAAGACTGCGTTCAATAAACGCTTATGCCCCCTGTGGAAGCCTTGTCCATAAATAAGTCTAAGTCCAAAATTAGGTCAAGGTGAAGGTCAAAATGGGGTTAGGCGATACTGGCGTGTGGAGAGTGTTCATACACAACATCCATGCAAGTATGAAAGCTTTGTAGCAAGCCATATTAATGCTAGAAGAAACGGTCAATTTGGGTTAACCAGGACGGACGGACGAACGGACGAACGGACGAACAGACGAACGGACGGACAGGTGAATCACTATATGCCTCCCCATCTATCGATAGGGGGGCATAAAAATATCTTTGGCCTTTACATTGAACTTACCTTCAATTTCATCCTCGTTACCCTGGGCAACTACTTTCTTTGCCATTTCAATAGCTCTCTGTATATGGGGTTTACTTCGGTCCAACTCTTCCAGGATTATCTATAATATAATATTTATCATTATTATTATAATATATGTTACAGTATTAATATTCCAACACGTGACATCAAATCCTTACCTCTGAGACTTTACTGTAATGAATAAATAATTGCCAAAGAAGAAAGTTGCTGAGGACCAAAGATGGCAACAAAAAGTTTGGTCCAAAGAGAGGTATCGTTTTACTAACAAACTCTAGGCAACTCTTGCACCAACACATGTAAAGACAATTGAAGAGTTACATGCATTTTTTAATAAAAATACAATTTGTTTAGTAAAAATAAAACAAAATAAAATATACCAGATTTATATAGTGCCTTTTTCATGCAAACGCACGTTCAAAGGCACTTTACATTATTTTGTTGCAGCCACAAGGGCGCATGTGCATCCTCTACCAGTGCAGATAAAGCATGATCTGACCAGAGGGACAGACTGAGAAAAAGCCCCTGAAGGGAGAGAGAGACATTAGATACAGGCATGTCCGGCGCTGCTGAAGTGCGCCCAGCTCTTATTTCGAATAAACAGCCTGGTTCTTTAATGTGCCTGGTGTATAGCACCGATACACAGCTTCCTGGCACTTCCAGATACTTTGCAGACCACACGGCCAGATATAGCGGGAAATATTATAATTCTTTCAGAAATGTCAAGTTCCGATGCCAGGGATTGAACCCACGACCTCTGGATTGACAGCCCAGTGCGTTACCACTGAGCTAAATCCGCTTAAACACAATTTCTAATGTTGTATAAGAAAGCAGATAAACCTGTTTGCCTTAATCCCAAGGTTTCTACATAATCAAGTAGATTCCTAAAGATGTGTACAATATATAAGAGAAAGTGGAGATATTTTCTATATAACAAATGAGCCTGTGTCACCATAGTTACCATTGTGAAAACAGTAAGAAAGTACCAGAAAATAAATCAATTTTAAATCAACCACAACATGCTATGCAGTTTATTATATATGCCAACATAATCATTATGTCAAGTAGCACCCTAGTGAGTGTCCGATACTATGCACTCAACCACTTTTCTAATTGGTCACTTTTCAAACCCAAAATACCTTTAACTGTGATCATAGTATTTGATGGCGAAAATGCAAAATTGATTGCATGACTGACCATGCCTACTTTGGCATGTGATTTTGATTTTTAATAATTTAAGTGTTAGGACAATGACATTAAATGTTTGTGTGCAAAATATCATCAAACATTATGATCACACTTAAACGTATTTGGGGTTTGAAAAGTGACCAATTAGAAAATGGTTGAGTGTACACCAGACATGGGACTCAAATCCAACAGATAATAGGCCAGCGTTCTACCAACACAATGTGCTGCTATTATTAGATATACAGTAAAACCTCGTTACCTCGAGGACCCATCGGGACAAGCCAAATGCTCGAGTTAAGCCAGGTGCTCGAAATATCCGAAATCTATGATGAATTGTTGTTATGACTAAGTGTTACTGTGTTTATAATGAAAAGACGTTTGCCAATATAGAGCAAATTCGTCGGGACTTTGAAATTTGCTCGAATTAGGCCGGTTGCTCGAATAAACGCTGCTCGTATTACCGAGGTTTTACTGTATATAGAAGACTGTGAAAATTGATAGTTGTTGACTCACACCCCTGTGATACACTTCACTATAGTGCAACCACAGTAGATTATACACAATTTATACATCGTTTCCATGTGATGGTTCTACTTACCTTGACTTCTTCTTGTATTAACTTTAGTAAAATAAAGGCTGTGTCATTTTAAGACAAAGACATGAATTTTGACCACCAAAATAAAACTAAGAAGTTGATTCAACAAGAGACGATTTCCAACTTTTTTAAAATATCCCAGTAAATGGAATCCAGAATTTAGTGAGGGAAGTAACTATGATTGTCTCAAAGCCAGACTTAACACACAGACTCAGCAACCAAAGAGGCAGCAACTACATATACAACATAAAACTGTATCATTCTAATTTATTCTTATGCCAGCATTAATGATGCAGCAGGAATAGTGTAGAAGTTGCCATAGTTACCCGGTTCTCTTCAAGGTCATCCTTGAGTTTATCTGGACTGGCAGGGATAGGGTCAGCATTCACTATGACTCTGTTAAGGCTTGACAAGTCTTCAAGTAAATTATCCAAACCATCAGACACCTAAAATGGGTAGATTGATTCATTACAATGTATGACAGGCCATTATTAAACAATTGTATCAACATACCTACACATATTATACAATCACAGGATTCACTCTTTGAAATTCATATAAACTATTGTACTCATTTATATAGCACAGAGAATTTGACACGACTCTCGACCTTCTATTAGCATATAATTTAACACCTGATATATTGTCCATATTTAAAACCCCATTCTATGTTTTCAAAAGCAGGAAGTATCAGGAAGATGCTCGAGGTGTTATACCAACACAAATCTAAGGGAACGATAATGCACAGTTTGCTGGCGGAAATTTATATATTCAATCCAAGAACCTTGTAATATATTGATGCATAATGTTCAGGATCAGGTCAAATTCTCTGAGCTATACTACAGTAACAACAGCGATATCAGCATTATTTGAGCATCATTATGAAGTTGCCTCAATTACTTATAATTACTAGGCATTTTGGTCCTTAAGACATGGCATCAAATCCAATCCATCACTGGCGAGGATGCTAAATTGACTTTATTTTATTTTTTTTAACTTTAGCCCTAATTTTTCCCATACCTCTTGGGTCATATTCTGTCTAGTGTCGGCCATTTCACGAAGTTTTCCTCGTGCTTGGTGCTTCAACTTCTCGAATCTTTCGTTCACATTTACAAGTTTGTTCTGTATATCACCAGCATCATTGTCTCCACATAACTCCATCAGTTCCAAACCAGTAGCGTTCAAGTCGTCAATAAATGGTTTCCTGTCCTCAATGATCTGCTGTGTCGTCTGTAAAAAGAAAACATTCATAACAATAGTGAGTTATCATAAAAATCGCACTAAAATGTTTGCAACCAAAATAACCAAAAGAACAGTGGGCCTGATAAATCAATTGTTAAAAGATGATATTCCTAACAGAAAGGAGAACTTGTTCTCACCTATCAACTAAGAAACCATAACCAAAATTCCCTTTATTCAGTTTCGAAACTTATTTACTTTACATACATTGCAACACCAGGGGCCAGGATTACAACCAATACTTACACTCAACACTCAGCACTCAAATATTGAAATTGTTATATAATGAGCTATTATTTGTCCTACATTGCAAATCTAGATGAGGAAAATGAATAAAAGTATTTTTGGAGTGTTGAAAATAGCATTTGATACATATTTTTTGTCATTGTTAGCTATTCATGAGGTATATATTTATGTAATTATTGAATCTGAGTGCCACACTCAGCACTCAGACTGGTAAATTACATTTCTAGCTTACAAATACACCAAATTACGCTATGAAATGAGCCAAAAATGATATTAGGTACCTATTTGACATTATTACAACTTTGTGTTCTAAAAAAATGTTGCTATGAATCTAGAAAGAATGGATTTCAATATTTGAGTGCTGAGTGTAAGAATTGGTTGCGATTTCAGGCCCAGTTGTTACTTCTTACATTAAATAATGGCTTCCAGGGAAATTAACAAATATTTGAACCTCTTTCAACGATTGTAAAGTTCAAGGTTAAGTCCAGAGTTCAAGGTTAAATCCAGACTCACCAATCTACCACACAACTGCTGTTGCTAAGCAACCATAACCACAATGTTTTTTACCTTCAGATTTTCATACTGTTTCTTCACTTGATCTAAGGTGTCCCCAGGTGAGCCCTGTGCCTTTAGCTCCGCCTCCATTTCATCCAACCAACCAGCAACTTCAGCGTGACTCTCACTGAATGATGTTGCTAATGGTAACGCTGCTTCTAACTGCTGCAGACGATCGGCACTGAGATGACAGACGATATCAGCCTAAAATAAAACAGGGAATTTTCAACACAAGGCCTTTAATATAGTTTGTGTGACTTAGGGATCCATATTGTCTCTCTTAGCCTTACATATATGTTTGATTCACACAACCATCGACTGTACAAATCAAAGCACTGAAAGTACTGATGTGTGGCGTACTGATGCCACTAAATCCAATATCGAATCCAGGTTGTATCATAATTTTATGTCACAGTTCTGATAAGCCCACCCTTACTCAAACATTTGTGCTGCTAAAGACACCAAGAGAACCAGCAGTTACCTGCAACTTACTTAAGTAACTATGCTGAGCATCAATGAAGGGATATTTACAAATACCATTTTTAACGACTTGGAGAATTCGACCAGTGTCAAGATAAGTGACTGTTTATTCTCCGTATGACTTCGCACGTTAATTAAATGTATATGACACTCTATATTAACGTATGTAAAAGGGGTAAACATGGCGTCGCTCACACATATCGATCGGCCGATTAATGCTTTAAAAACAAGTTTTACATTTTATAAAACCTTAAAGTATTAGCTTTTAAAACAAGCTTTAGAATATAACCTACATTATGAGCCAATGAAAACGCCGCATTTTAGCGGTTAAATGAAAATTTAATCATTAAAATTTTCTATTCACAGACTTAACGTCATGCGTTGGCGCTACTTTTTATCGGCAAATCAGAATGCAGAATGTTATATTCTAAGTTAGTTAAAACATATTAAGTAAATTTTAATGACGAAAAAGGACTCGCTTCGCTTCGCTCGCTCCGCCCTTTTTAATCATTAAAATTTACTTAATATGTTCTAACTATAACTTAATGAACACAATCGATCGAATATTAAATTAATAATTGATGATTTTCGACCGTTGATTGAATTTTTATTTGGTATAAAACGGGATATTTTAAACTTACTTTTACGCGGAACGGATTCTTACTCGTCGCCGTGGATTTAATAATTAGGGTATTGTGTTGAATGTTGTCTAAAAGAGAGACATAAAATTATATCTCTGCTTCATTACAAGCTTTAAATATTCAAAATCGGATAATAGATACGAAAATTATGAGGTCTTATATAAAGCAGGGTAGAAATTGACTAGTGCGTTTAAAGCTTACCGCGGTAACATTGTTAATCGGCCGATCGATATGTACGTAGAACTATTTCAGTTCCCCCCCCCCCCCCCACCAGCTATATATAGCATCAATGTTTGTATACAACATAATTAGGTAATCGTCTGCAATGTGCAGCGGCGGAGTGATTTACATACGTTACAGTATACGATTGAAAACCGTGGGAACTATTTTAGATTCCCGCCACCAGTGAGAACATTCTTTGGTAGTAAAAATATAGTCCGTTGCGGAATGATTTGCTATTAATATCCTCTAAAAATAAAAGTCTGATATAATTGTTGGTCTTAATATAAGTAAATGTTGGTAATGTAAACAAATCAGGTCCAATGATACGTGTAACCTGTGTTGCATGCGTGTAATATTGTTCAAATCATAGAACTATTTATTTGCCGGGGCCTAATGCGTTAAATTGGTCGTAAGCTGAAAAGTGGTAATATCATTGTGTGGCGTTTACGCCACACAAAAATCCTCTTAGTTTTATCTACCAAATATAACAAAGCTTATGCTACTATCCATCCCACTTAATTATACTCTTCTGTGACAATGACTACAGTCAATTGTCCTCCACATGTGGAGAAGTTGTCAGTTATGTCTTCCATATGTGGAGAAGTTGTCAGTTATGTCTTCCACATGTGGAGAAGTTGTCAGTTATGTCTTCCACTTGTGGAGAAGTTTCCGGTTATGTCTACCACATGTGGAGAAGTTGTCAGTTATTTGTGGAAGAGCATGTTAATACTGGCTGATAATTGAATCCAGGAAACTGAAGCATTGTTGAGAAATGGAGCAGAGTTTATTGGACTACTAACCTGAGCTTTTATACTTTCAAGTCGACTTTTGATTTCATCCGTCTGAGCATTGGTTGTTTCACGTAACATTTTATTACATTTGTTGATAATGTCTTTAACAGCATTTCTCTTATCATTCAGATCCGCATTGAACGACTGAAGCCAGAAAAAGAATACAGTATAGTACAGGGAATTTGACATGACTCTCGACCTTATACGTGGGACGTTCAAAAATAAACAGGACTGGGGCCCTCACGGGTACAGTTTTCAATTTTATACAAAAATTATTACATATTATGGAATCGGAATTCAATTGCGAAAATTCGATATCTGATTTATCGAGTTACATCATTTTGTGTGCCGGGTCAGCGTTAGTGACCTTTTTAAGTCACCTGTAACTATCAGACCACGTATTTGTTTCATTTCATATTTTTTACAGTATGTAGAAAAAGGATTCCGATTTCTGAAGGTATATAATTTGATTTATTTCGTTTAACCATGCGGGTTTTGTGACAATAATCCTGTTTATATTTTAACGTCCCACATATTAGCATAATTTAACAGCTGATATATTGTATAATAATACTGTAAATGAACAAGACGCCTATCAAGTTAGAAGATGATGTCATAAAGACATAATAATAGTGACATTCTGATTTCCACAAGCTTTCATTTTTAAATTTAAACCAATTCAAATACCTTTCATAGGAAACCAAAGAACCAAATAAGCAACAGACATTTTTATGATTTTGAGTAAATATTAAAACTTGATTTCACTTGTTACAACAGAAAATCAGTGAAATAAAATTCAAGTACTACTTTAAAACAAATAATTACAACAACCACTAATACTAAATAAACTCTAAATATATTCAAACCTGATTTTCCTTTTTATCCAAAAAATAATCCCTTTTTTGTTACTTAGACATTCTAACTTCCCTGCCTTAAACACACTTGATCAGATTTGCGTATTTGCAAATAAAATAAATCTCCTTGAGGTAAGAAATTATCCCGGGCGAAATTGTTGAATAATTAACGATAGAACCAGGGTCAGCGATGAAACACTGAAATAATGGCCGTGGAGAACTTCTGCTTACGGTTGTAGTTTATTGGGCATATTATTAATTATTGACTCACAATCAATACTCTTGCAGAATTATGGCTATTTTTCGTGATCTTCACGATGAAGAGCAAAAAGAGTCATATCGTAAAACAACAATCTTATTATTTTTACCTCCTTCCATTGCAAACTGAAGAGTAAACTTGATACTGTAATATTGTCAATTTTTGTGAGAATTAAATTTTGTTAATTTGATCAAAATAGCAATTTAATGCAATTTAGAATTGTGGATTTAAAACATTGGAAGAAAACCCCTTGTTATTTAACTTTAGTTAATTAATGTTGAAGATTGTTTCCATGGTCAAGATCATTCACACAATTTAATCACCGGCAAATACTAGTGATTTTACAGTGATCTGTTAATTTGAATTGAGACGGATTAACTCTACTGTTCCTTAGCTTAAACATTTTAATCCCAAACTGACTAATCTGACATTCAAAACAATAAAAGTCAAGAGGATTTGTTGACTGTTGAATCTATTAATTCATTGGAACTACCCATTATATTGATAGGGATGTAAATAAGATAATTCCATTTCATTTAATAACGTGACTTTTTTACATTGCGCCTCATAATCCTAGCCATCTAAATTGAAGGGTGTAAAATTTCAAGACTATTACCTGGAAATTTGACCCTTAACCCCCTAAAATTTTCTACAAGTCAAAATTGAACCCTCATGCATGTTTCAAGTTAAAGAAATATTTTTTGCTTTAATTTTTTCTTTCAGTGTTTTGGCCCAATGGTCTGGAATACCTTACCTGAAGAATTACGAAAGGCAGAAAATTGAAATATTTTCAAAAACAAATATATCATTATATTTATAACTTGGTTATACTGTGACTTACCACATTTTCCTTGAGTTGAACACCGAGTGTCTCTGGTTCTATACTGATTGGTTCGGCAGTGTTTATCTCATTTTCTGCTTTGTCCAAATACTTCAACATTCCATCAACCTCTGTCAATGCCTAAAATCATATAATACCATAAAACAATACTTCAAGACCACCTCAATCATTGTACCAGCATTATATAAATTATAGCAACACCTCAATTATTGCAACATCTCAAAGTTTACATCACATTATTTCTTCTTTCACTGATGAGAACATATCACTCTACCAACTGCGGGTTGTCTTACATGGCTGTCTATCTGATTCATTAATGTAATTAAAATTGGAGTCCTATAGGAGGGATGGCTAAGTAAAATCTTAATCTTGTTATGTTATTAGTTATGCTTGGAATATAGCTTCCAATTTATTACTATTTATAGTAACAAGGAACAAAATCACAGAAAATATCTTTCAATATGTAACTATTTATAGTAACATGTTACTATTTATATATTTATGTATTACCTCCAGACGTGTTGTACCAGAAACTCAGTAAGTTCATGCCATTTAGATTCTATTTATAGAAACATGTTACTATTTATAGATTTATGTATTACCTCCAGTGATACTTGTTGCACCAGAAGCTCAATGAGCTTGTGCCATTTAGATTCTATTTATAGAAACATATTACTATTTATAGATGTATGTAGTACCTCCATGATACTTGTTGTACCAGAAGCTCAGTGAGCTCGTGCCATTAAGATTCTATATATAGAAACATGATACTATTTATAGATTTATGTATTACCTCCAGTGATACTTGTTGTACCAGAAGTTCAGTAAGCTCGTGCCATTTAGACTCCACCTCCGATAGACTCTCCTTCATGACGAACTGATCACACACCCGATCATCATTCATCAGACGGCGAGACGTGTTACGTAAATTTTCTACATCAAACTCCTTCTCTCGTTTCTCACCATACAACATATCAACTTTAGCTTTCATGGCTTTCTGAGTAGTACCTGCAAATATTGTGTCAAATGTTACATACTAGCCAAAGATCAATACTTTAGTTTAAAATTCTTTTACACAATACAAGATGTACAATAATAAGTAAAGTAAATAAGTAACAACTTTATGTATAGTAGATAACATATTTGGTGTTACACCAATTTTCAATATGGTCTACAATGTCCAAGGTGTAGCTTACTACACAAGAAGTGTACAGTTCAACTGTTGAAAGATCAACGATAGAGATTAACTATTCAACAAGAATGTAAAATGTGAAATACCCTACCAATTAGCTTAGGCTTCATTATTGATAGATAATGACCAATCCCTTACTGAATCAAACACTAATAGGCTCAAACATCTGTTAGTTATCAATTAGGCATGATTTTGTTTTCTGACTTACTGACTCAGATAGACCAGTGAAAACGTGAAAAGTCTTATAATATAAATCCAATTCTTTAATGGGGGGCCATAATTTTGAAAATATGCAACATTCTGAAAATAAACCCAAATTTTGGACAGCACTTTAATGTGTACAAAATCAGAATTGAAAGCAAGAAAACAATGGATGATGATAGCTTACCTTTTGGTTTGGTTTTCAAAGATTTGATGGCATCTGTCACCCATCCGTCTATGTTCACCATTATTCCATCAATCTCATTTATATTGTTAAGCACCTCTTCTAGTTCATACATACGGATCTCAGCCTTATGTTCCAAGTCCTTGATCAAATCACTTAAGTCACTTAGAGCTTCAGCAGTATCGGCAGCAGTTGGGGTATCCGCTGCTTCGTGAGATAAACGTTCAACTAATCCTTTGTTGGTTTCTATTTCAGAATTCAGAACTCTCTGGTCTTGCATTTGTTGATTAAGTTTGTCTTTATCCAGACTGATCAGAGGTCGTTCATCTAGCATGGTTTCTGCCTCGGATGCCCAAGTTTTTAGACCTTCCAATCGGTTCACAACACTCTGTTGCTGTGATACAGCAGTGTCTAATTGTTGTTCCTTGTCATTTATTTCTTCACTCAAACCTTCATGTTTCTCTTTAATATCATCCAACTTAGCTTGAACTTCATCTGCTTTATATCCCATATTCATCTCATTCAGACCAGCAACAAGTTTATCAGCAGCATTAGTACAGTCTTTTAATTTCCTTTCTTGACCAATTAGATCACTCTTAAGATCTTTCAATTGTGCATAATTTTTCTTATCCACGTCAGGATTTTTTCCGAAGGATTCTTCATCAATGTCAACAAGGGCTTGCTCGATTGTTGGATAAACGTTCGATAGCTTATCGTTCAGATCATCGAATGTTTTCTTGTGTTTAACGAGACCAGAGAGTTTCTCGAGATGTTTGGCACATTTACGTGAGATGTCTTTATACTTGGCTTCGAGAGCTTCTAGTTCATCATCAATCACCTGGTTATCTCCCTCTTCTTGAATCGGAGGCATAAACTGAAGTCGTTTCCTAAAGTTTTCAGCTTCTTTCTCAAATTCCTGGAAAAAATACCAAAAAAGGTTTTGAGTATATGAACTGGAGGCCTTTTGCTCAATAAACATTTTAGATTTCATTATGCAACAAGCTTTAATTGAAAATAGATTTACTAAATAAAGTATTTGAACCCCTATTTAGAAGGTTTTTTTGGTGTTATCTTGTATACACAGCACACTGGAATTGTCTCTTTAACCCTTTACTTAAACACATCTAACCAATTTGTTGGTGATATTCAGATACTAGACTTATGGGAGTGTAACTACCATCTCCATATAGGTTATAGGATAATAATTTGTTGATTATGTACACAGTTAAACTGATGACATGTGACAATACAGACTAGGAAGTAAAGATAACTTCTATGTAAATACAGACTTCACAAAAGTTGTAAAAACATGAAAATGATTGCCAACCTGTCAGGGAAAAATTCTAAATCTATAAGATCAAAAAAATATCACTGAATACCCCCAGAAACTGCTTGACACAGTCAGATATGCACAACTAGACTTGGTACTGATCAGTCATGCAAAGTTTTGTTGAAATCCAACCATTAGTTGCTGAGAAATAGCTCAGACAAAATTTATAAGTGTAAAAAAACAAAGGGCCATAACTTCCTTAAAATTGATCCGACCAACGTGCGTCGACCACATGCAAAAATAGACTTAGTACTAATCATTGATGCACAGGTTCTTTGAAATTCCACCATTGGTTACAGAGAAATAGCGCAGACAAAATTTATAAGTGAAAAAACAAAGGGCCATAACTACCTTAAAATTGATTTGATTAATGTGCATCGACGATATGCACAACTAGACTTGGTATTGATCATTCATGCAAAGTTTCGTTGAAATCCGACCATTTGTAACAGAGAAATAGCACGGACAAAATTTATAAGTGTAAAATAACAAAGGGCCATAACTCCCTTAAAATTTATCCGACAAACGTGTGCCGAGGATATGCACAACTACACTTGGTACTGATCATTCATGTAAAGTTTCGTTGAAATCCAACCATTGATAACAGAGAAATAGCGCGGACAAAATTTATAAGTGTAAAAAAACAAAGGGCCATAACTCCCTTAAAATTTATCCGACCAACATGTGCCGAGGATATGCACAACTAGACTTGGTACTGATCATTCATGTAAAGTTTCGTTGAAATCCAACCATTGATAACAGAGAAATAGCGCGGACAAAATTTATAAGGGTAAAAAAACAAAGGGCCATAACTCCCTTAAAATTTATCCGATCGACGTGTGCCGACGATATGCACAACTAGACGTGGTACTGATCATTCATGTAAAGTTTCGATGAAATCTGATCATTGGTAACAGAGGAATAGCGCGGACAAAATTTGCACGGACCAACCAACCAACAGACCGACCAACCTCAAGCATGACTCCAATATAGCCCCCATATACTATGTATCTGGGGATATAATAAGACAAGTTAACAGACATTCCGATAGGTACTAGTAGATGTGAATCAGACTTGGTTAGACACACCCAAACCTACTGACACATTTTATGAAGTCAGTAAAAATCAGCGAACTTAAACTCATTGAAAACCCTTAAAATTTTTTATGAATCCTGCTGTATGAATAGCAAAATGATATGTAGTATAAATTAAGTTTTTAAGTAATTACAGAGTTACCATACCTGGGTTTCATCTTTGAAGTTGTCGGCCATCTTGATGACCTTTGACATTTCTTCCTCCTTCCCTTGTAACTCTTCAACGAAATCCTGTTGGTTGGAAAACATACATGTATGATTTTCAATACTCCATATTGTCCAATGTTTGTACTGTCGAGTCGGTCTAAACATCGTATGACACCTCGTAACATGTTACCATTGCCCTCCAGAGCTCCAGATTATTCAGAAAAGAGTATTATAAACATTGTCAAGTCTAATTTCCACTGCGATATTTTCAGATGATTCATCAAGCCCATTGAAAAATAGGAACAAGTCAATATCACCTTCATACAAAGCTTGCACTAGATGTATTAATTCCTACGAAATCCAAAACACAGTATAACGTAAACTGTCAATAATCTGTCAACATGTGAGATTTATTGAAAATCATCAATGTCTCATAGAAGCTTTCTATTCTTTTTAAAAAAATTTATCGATGTCTCATAGAAGCTGTCAATAATACGTCGATATGTGAGATTTATTGAAAATCATCAATGTCTCATAGAAGCTTTCTTTTTTAATTTTTTAATCTATGTCTTGCAGAAGCATTATCACACAAGCTTCTTGATCATATTTCTAAAGAAAAGTTCCGAAGTAAATGCTAGATCATCAATTGCAAAGAATCTCAAACAAGTTCTATTTGTAAATCATTATGAAAAGTGTCAGTAGGTTTTTTAACTGCAGGTGAACAAGATAAATATTCATTCAGTTGTTTATCCATATTCATCATCATGTAAATAATGCTTAGTTAAGAACAATATTAATTACATGTAGTTGGATAGTAATACTTTATATTCATAATGTTATGTAGATTGCCAGTAAACTAGGTACTAATAATCAACACTATTTCTGAACACTATAAGAAAACCTTGCCCCGATCTCCCGAAGCATCTCAAATAGAAATCTCAACTCAAATTGAGTCAAGAGTATAAATATGAGATCATTCTTAAGTTTTATGCTCAAACTATTTACTGTAATAAACTCAGAACAATGTATCTGTTTTAGGCGCCCACTTTCAGAGTCTTGTCTCCCATGGAACTTATCTCAAAGACACATGACCGTATTTGAGATTTATCTCATCTCAGATTAAGATGCTTCGGGAGATCGGGGCCTGATCTCATCCCAAAAGTCTAAAGAGTTGTCTCATTATCGAAGATTTCCCTATCGAAATAACATTTCTATAGAAGCACTCAGACTGGTTTTGTTTTCGATCCATTCATATATTTAGCCCTGTATATTGAGATATTGATAATATACAACAATATTTACAATCCCTAAATACAATGCACAATGCTCCTCAAGTTTTATTGTACCATAAATATTCAAGAAATAGTACATGGTTTACATTATCATAATGATAACAATGTACATCAAAATATCAAGTCAAATGTGAGTTAGTGGTCACCTGAATTAAATAGTCCCCTGTTTTAAGCTGTCAGTATTGTTAATTAATCAGTTTCAATCAGCTATTTTTATATTAAGTACACAGCCATGTATTTAACAGGCACCTGCTTTAAACAGCCATATTTGATATCTCATTTGACTGGCCCCTTAACTGGGTTTTTTAATACACAGCCATGTATTTAACAGGCACCCGCTTTAAACAGCCATATTTGATATCTCATTTGACTGGCCCCTTACCTGGGGTTTGAGTATTCAGCAACAAATACAAATTAGCTGAGACTCTAGTAAGCAATAACCTTTTGTTAATAACGACTGGCTGCTAATTAAGACACTAAGTTGGACTTTATACTGAAGATAGCCCTTTATACAGAATTTTAACCCGAGTATTGGTATGTTCTAAAATGTGATGTGTCATTTTCTTTTAAATTAGGTTGTTTTAAAACATTAATGAAATGAGCATATTTCAATGCAATTTATTACAATGGAGATATCCCGAATAGTTAAGTATAAAGGAGGTCGTCATACAAAGGGGTTGTTAAGGTCACATGAACCATGCCCCACAATGCAATGCAAGCTTTTTATTCCTCATTTATCTATACTTTATCTGATGCATTAAGTGGTAGACAAGATTTTCGTTTATCTTATCTTCCTATTAAGACAAAACGTAACATTGTGACAACTGCAGAAGATTGGTTTAACTGATAATAGTTATAACATGTGTTTAAGACCATTATACATTAAATATGTGTTTGATATATATCATCCAAATCTGTATTAATTTTCTACAAAATTATTTTCTGAAAATTTTTGATGCATTTTTACACAGCTTCAGACGTAAAACTTTCCCAGTCATGGATAGGCAAATCAGCGACAGCCATATTAATGATATTTTCTTGTCAAATTTTCTGATTTTTTTTGTTTTTGACCTTTGAATCTTTTCCTGTTTTTTTTTTTAGCTGCGTTCAATACACAGCTGCGTGCAACACTTGTGCAACTACGGTATTTATGATTTTACAGTGAAGGACAGGGTAGCAAGAAGTTTGGCGCAGAAAAATTTAGAAATGATTTTATATTGGCCTAATGCATATGGCTACATAAACCTATGAACCAACATGATGAGGCAATGATAATTAAGTATGATAAATCAACATAAAAGAAATATTTGCATGAAGTTCTGAAATTTAACAGGCCTGAAATTTAACTTTAAATTATATACATTTGTACTATAGAAAACATTTCAATTACAATCCATCAAAAATACCATTAGATTGTATGTACAGTATAATTATGCATACTGACATTCTAAATGTCTATAATACAAGAATTTTAAAAATTATGATTGATAAATTAAATAACAATACAAATTTTAATTAGTTATATCAACACTATACTATTTAATGCTAAAGGTGTTTAATTCAATATGTATTGGAAAACAGATCAATGATAGTGTTGAAAGACATGATCATAGAATTCATTTATATATACTATAAATACGAAACGATAAATGAACAATGTACTAAGAGTCAACATTGAGTGCTGTATGCTGTAGAGTGGTTCAAAAATTGAATTTTAAAAGAACACCATGAGATATATTATGAGTTGCAAATCCATGAAAAAAGCTGCATCAAGTGACTTGTATGTTCCTAAACTCACCTTAAGTGGGGCTGATTCCAGAATTACTAAAAAAAAATCAATGATCTAAATTCCTAAATAATAGCAGTATTAAATCATCAGATTCCTTAACTTCTCAATTTAAGCGACATTGATGGACATGCAACTAATATTATATTAACATCCAGCCAAGGTTTAGATCAGTTTTGTTTTGTTTCAGCAATTAATTTCATGGGCACTATTTCTCTAACAATGTCACATTCAGTTTCAACACTTTTCAACTTTGTACACAAATAAATCATCCAAAACTCAATATTACGAAATATCAAATTCATCAATTCCGAAAGTCAAATTCAACAATTCCAAACATATTAACGTATCCAAATATCACAAACATAATTATATAAATTTCACTTAATTTTCAGCAAGTGGTCCAAGTTCATTGTAATTCCCAATGTTATGATTTTATTGATTATCCCATTACCTTCCGTAAACACATTTCACTGAATAAATAATTTCACAATTACAAACAACAAAAGCACAATGTCATAACACACTTAGCTAAGTTAATAATCCAATTTATACTAAAGATCCTAAGCTAAATTCATACTCAACTTTAGTTTATAGTTAACTAATTACATGTACACTCAATTCAGTTTTAAATTATAAGTTTATAGGCGACTTAAATAACACAAAATCACTCATTTTTCAGTCCAGAAAATGATAGAATCTGAATCAGTTTATTTCTTATTTATAAAGAAATTTACATTGTCATACAAAGCCTTTTTTATTAATAACAATAAGTCACTCATTTTCCAGTTTCGAATTTAAAATTCAATCATACACATTCTCCATTCAGTTTACATGAATTTTCACATTATTACACTAACAAGTAAAGTTTACAATCAATAAATTGATTCCTCAAAGTTTTGTTTCTAATCAGCGCTATCACATATAATAAACGTTGACCCAATTATTCAACATGACAATAATAATCGTGTGACATCAGCTTAAACTCAGTTTTAATACATGCCATATGGAACTATCAACTATCAGAACTATCGTAGAATAACAAATATGCCTAGATCAAATTTTGTATACACTATTTTACAACTTTGCCCATTCAATGTGAGATAAACGAACGAGACAACCCATGGAAGATAATATCTTATATTGAATTATTGACATCTACAAGAATGGGTAAAAATGTAATAAGCTTTTGAATAATTGATCTGAAGATAGATTTAAATTTAATGAACTATTAAATACATATATATAATGACACAAAGGGAGATCACTCTATATCAAAAGATAGTGATAAAGAGAGATCACTCTAAATTAAAATATGATAATAAAGGGAGATCATTCTAAAGTGACAGATAGTGATAAAAGGTAGATAACTCTAAATTAAAGGAAATAATAAAGGGAGATCATTCTGTAATAAAAGATGGTAATAAAGGGAGACCACTCTGAATTAAAAGAAACAATCAAGGCGATCACTCTGAATTAAAAGAAACAATCAAGGGAGATCACTCTTAATTAAAAGAAACAATCAAGGGAGATCACTCTTAATTAAAAGAAACAATCAAGGGAGACCCCTCTGAATTAAAAGAAACAATCAAGGGAGATCACTCTTAAATAAAAGAAACAACCAAGGGAGATTACTCTTAATTAAAAGAAACAATCAAGGGAGATCACAATAATTTAAAGAATAAATAAAGGTAATTAAATGAAGAATAAAGGGGGATCACTCTAAATCAAGGTAATGAATAAAGGGAGATCACTTAATCAAATGAAGAATAAAGGGGGATCACTCTAAATCAAAGTAATGAAATAAGGGAGATAAAATAAATACAGTTAAAAGGAAGATCACTCAAAATTAAAAAGAAACAACATAGGGAGATCACCCTAAATTAAAAGGAATTATTTCATAAGGCATTCAACATTTCTTACTCAGAGACCAAATATTTATGTCCTGAAAAACCTTTAATGTTTATATTCCATTGCATTATAGCATTTTTTGCAATTAAAAACAGTAATAAATATACCTCTAGAGAGAATTCCATCCAAAAATTCACTTCATAAATCCAGGTTCATGAAAACTTCATGTACATGTGTACATACATCTAAACTTTTCATTTTCACAAGTATACGACTTGTAAGCTTTTAAAATTGACATTTTCTTTGTTTATTTTGCACTTGACACCTGAATAAATACATTTTTATACCCAACAGGTTTGCCATTTATGGTCTACAACATAACACACTTGGTAGTTATTTTATAACATCCGTCTACCTGAACTTTATACTATGTGGATTTATTTAATTATATAATTTAATTTTTATCACCATTATTCAACTATATATTTTAATACTATTGTAATGTCATTAAATGCTAAAGTAAAATGTCAATGTTTGAGTAACATTACAGGAGTTTTCATAACTTGTTATATTTACCCAATATAGCATATTAATTCAAGGGAGATTATCAGAGAAAAATAATTTAATTTCAAGGGAGGCAATCTTAAGAAAAATATTTTAATTCGAATGGAGGTCATTTGAATACCAAGGGTAATAATCTCAGAAAGAACTTTAACTTAACATGCCTCATACATGAAAATTATAATATTAAACATCTTTTCAACGACAGAAAGTCGTCAGGTATGTCAAGGTCACAATGTCACTAAGTCATAAAAGCAAACAAAATATCATAATATGTGTATGATGACATGTCAATAAACATGTTTATGGTAACCAGAATTGTAGACAAAGAAAGAAGAGTTGTAGCACTTAATATTATTCTTTACAGAACATAAAACTTCATTGTGTTCTGACACTAAATCTAAGTCACTAATATATAATGAAAATGATTATACCATGTATTGCATCCATTCTATTTGATGCACGTTTGCAGACTGGATTCTCACTCTATCAGGGTATTTAATTTTGCAATAAAGTCAAACCCACTGTACTCAAAATTGCAGAAGTAGCCATAATGAGCAACTGTTTTCCTTGCAGACGCATTAATTACACAAGAAAGTTGAAATCTGTAATTCTTAATTGCTCATAGAATTCCTTCACACAAAAGGATGATGTCATCACCCAAAATTGCAGTCCCATAATCAAATAATAAGTGCAAGATTTATATCACTGTAAATGTCGTACCTTGAAGTTACTGAACTGTACGTCGATGCCGTTCTGTGAAGATTGAAGATCCTCGGTACGTTCGAAGGCGAGATCCAACCATTGATCAAGCTCCTGTAGTTTCCCGTAAAAATCTTCCAAATCATCGCACATGTTATCCAGACGCTTGCATCTCTTGTTCGCTTCATTGGCAGTCTTAAATATCGTAAAAATAGCATGAAAAGGGAGATAATCGCAGTAAGACATGTTTAGTCTAAAGGGAGGTAATCATCATATCTGTCAAGGGAGGCAATTTCTCAAAAATATATTTCATTTCAACAGAAGGTATATATATAATCATGATACTGGCAAATGGAGACAACCTCAAAGGATTGTAATCTAGTTTAAAGGGAGGTCACCATGCTGTTGGTAAAGAACGCAATCTCACCAACAGTGTATTTTAGTTAAAACGGAGGAAATCACAAAATTGATATTGGTCAAGGGAGAGAATTTCAGAAAAAATATCCAGTTCAAAGGAAGTTAACCTCAGAAAAAAATCTAGTCTAAAGGGAGGTAATCATGATTTCTGTTATTTCAAATCAAAGGGAGTTAATTATAATAAAGATAAATAATGCAGCAATTGAACATTTTTTTTCAAATTTGCACAATTTTAAGTCACATAACCATTGAATAGATAGGGACTTTCCTATAAATGCCCTCACCCGATGCAAAACCTATAATTTGTCTTGGAAAGCAGAAGTTCCGGCATTGACTATAGACATTTTCAAATTATGTTTGTAGATTTGTCTACAAAGGCTGCAGTTTTATGATTGGTCACTTTTTAAACTGCACAAAGATTCAACCAATCAAAACACGTTTCCCAACGCATCAGATTTCTTACACAACAATAAGAACCAAATTAAATGAATGAACCCAACTATACACAATGGAACAAAATAATATCAAAATAGACAAAGAGACCCAAAGAACAAGACTGCGTTCAATAAACGCTTATGCCCCCTGTGGAAGCCTTGTCCATAAATAAGTCCAAAATTAGGTCAAGGTGAAGGTCAAAATGGGGTTAGGTGATACTGGCGTGTGGAGAGTGTTCATACACAACATCCATGCAAGTATGAAAGCTTTGTAGCAAGCCATATTAATGCTAGAAGAAACGGTCAATTTGGGTTAACCAGGACGGACGGACGGACGAACGGACGGACGGACAGGTGAATCACTATATGCCTCCCCATCTATCGATAGGGGGGCATAAAAATATTCAAGGAAATTTACCCACCTGTTTCCAGCAATTTAAAAATTCTTTTCGCTTAAACTTTTTTCTCCTAAGTAAATCCCTCCGATATATTAACTTAGGATCAATTTTGCAATCTCCTTTAAAGGAAACTTTAAGGACAAGTTTGTTCACTCTCTGCATGAATATTAGCACAATCATCGTATCCTATGGCAACATAAAACAAGAAATATGAACATTCCAAGAAATCCCAGTTATTATTACAAACAAGGGGCTTAACTTTGCTGAAAGCTGGTATCCAAAAAAGCTAGTTACCAAAAAAATTGGTATCAAAAAAGCTAGAATAAAAGATTTGGTATCAAAAAAGCTGGTATCAAAAAAAGATGGTATCCAAAAAAGTTGGTATCAGCATAAACAAAATATCAAGTTTACAATGACAGTAAAGTTCTATTAAGTCTTATTAAGCCTACCGCTACTTAAATTTCATTTGAAATCCTGATGTTTGAATATTTGCAATTCAGAGAACCAAAGTCTTAAATTTAGAACACAATGGTCTGCTTCTAAGACTTGATTCGCTATATTTAAAGAATACCATTATGTCTTGTGTTATTAGTTACTAGCAGAAAAGTAGCGAAATTATTAATTTAACTAGTAAAAAAAATATTTTTCCCTTTGGCGCTACAAGGTCTCACTGTATTATAGTATATTGGGTGATAAAACCTGGTTGCACCAAAGGAACAAATTGCTCTTTACTCATTTAAGATATTTTAAGATCGTTTGATTATTGTTTTCAAGTGAATTTATTGGATTATTTAACCGATTATTTAACCGATGCCGAGCTTAGCCTTTATTTGCCAGTCAGCTTTCCGCTGAAATATGGCAGGCATATATATGTGTGCCTCCACCCGGTTTTGAACCCGGGTCGCCAGATCAGACGGCAAGCGCGCTAACCAATAAGCTACGGAGGCCACATGTGCTGTACTAATTTGTATTAAATCTAATTATATATCTCTAAGCATTGCTCAACAGTCTCAGTGCTTGGTTGACCTTTGGTGGCCAGTCAATTAAACATTCCTGTAAAGTTTCATCACTGTAGCTTAAACACTTCGGGAGAAACAGGAATTCTAAGTGAGCATGTGACACAACTAAATGTCGAGAAACAATTACACTCCGAAATCAGCAATCTCCGAAATCAAAACTTTGTCACCGTAAATCTAATTATTCACATATAAAAGTTCAAACAAATACACAACAACTTGATATTGTAAGTATTGTGAAGCCATCCCGCATGACGGTTCAGGTAATTATAGCTATATACATTTCTTTGAAGTTGAAAATAATTAAATCCACCTTGAAATGTTGATTTTACCTGTTGACATTACTTAAAACAGTTTTGAATACATTAATCAACAATAATTTTTATTTTAGTTTGAACTACACAAATTAACTTTATTTAAAAACATCCAAAGATCATTTCCATATGCATCAATAGTTTAAAGAAAATTAAAGTTTTAAATAAACTCATGCTATACATGTCAGAATTGCATTTAATATCTTTAATGATAAGTGTAGAAGGTTACACCTAATTCCATTTAAAAAATCTTTCTTATACCAGTAATTCCGTGTTTTTGGCCTCTTGTTAATTTACATACATACCGGTATATTACACAATAAATTTCGTAAATTATTAAAGATTTGATCACAACAATAACCAGCTGTTAATTCATTAACTTATATAATTTTATACTAAAAATCACAAAAATTGAATTTTCATCCAATAACCACAGCAACCAAACTCAGAATAGTAATCTGGTGAGAAAATGACAAAACTTTCGTTGTTAGAATCAAATGTCAAACATATGTTGAACAAAAGATGCATTTTTGTACCTTGAAAAATCAGACAAAGCCATAATGATCATGTTTCGGATTTGAGAGATTAATTGATTAGTCACTATACCTTACAATCCATCTTTTTATATATCCCAACATCTTTAAAATCTCAAAATTGAGATTTTCGATACACTATAGTAGGCACAGAGGGGGGAGTGTGTATTGTATGATATACACATAGTATAATATTTATGAGTAGATCTAATATATTACAAAATACGTTCATTTTAAAGTGTTTTAGATAGAAAAAAGAAAGTGTTTTAAAGGGTTCATAAATTTTGCTTAGCAACTCGATTTTATTATTGAAAAGTTTTTCGTTTAAACTGCGACTATTTGAATCATATGACGACATACCCCAATGACCCAGTCACATTATCCAGATACTGGGCTTATAGTTCGCCGGAGATTATTAAACACTAGCCTTTGTTTACAAAAAAAAATGAGAATTAAATACATATTCGATATTCATTTTTGCTCAATGTTGTGCATATACACAGTGAGTATTAATGATATACACTTTAAATCTTCACTAATAATTGGCGGCCATTCGACCGTGCAGTGCTTATAATTTGCTTTGTTTGTTTATTAATAAGGCTAGAGTTATCCCCGGCGAACTATACCTGTCAATAATGGACCTATGTATATACACAAGCACCAAAAAAGGGAGCCTGACGACTTTTTCGTGTGTATACTAAGCACTCTAAAGCAAGGGAACTTCATTCAACAGTCGAACTGGGCCAGCTAGTGTTACATTATCCTGACACGAGACAAACTCAGGTCCTTAGAACTACCATAATATATCAAAGAGTTTTCTAATATCTTTGGTATAGCAAGTCAAAGTCTGTGATAAAACCAGGAACTCGAAACCAGTCTGGTTTCCATCCAATATGAATATAGGAAACCCACATTTGAATACTATTATCAGAATTAATACAAGTAAAGATGATTTCTTTATGCCTGTGAGCCAATACTCTCCAAACATAGTTCATTCAAGGGCCATAACTTATTTGTAAGCATGATGCGATCAGTTATGAAAGCTTTTTGACTTAAGTGCCGCAACTTCACAGCATCTGAACCTCTGTTTCCCCCTATTTGTAGCATCATGAATCCATTTGATAAGCTTAAAATACCGAGACTGATCTATTGTATATAAAACTTTTGTCATGGCGTACTACAATAGACAGGCTGTTGTGCAAACTGTTGTCATATAGCGTGTTAAAGTTAATTTATTCACCAAACAGGTTTTCTGACACTCAATGATAAACAATTTCATTCATTGTGCACCAAGATACTACACCATAATATATGGAAGAAAATTTGATGACAACAAATAATTTATGGTGTTACGATTTTTGTTCAGCATCAGGCTTTTCTGAAAACAAGTGCATCAATGCACATTTTGCTAATCAAAACAATATCAAGGACCTTAACCCTTTACTCCTCAAATATCTTCATGAAGATGCATTTTCAAATGATTTATATGTAGATGCCAAATGGTTGTCAATGACCAAATAATTATTTCGATACATCAGTATCTTGCTTACATTTTTTTTGTAATGGTTATACAACAAATATGCAATAAATGACAAAAGTTTTGCACATTTTGGCAGTTACAATAACAAATATCTATCATACCGCATCTTTTCATTAAGTGTAGAGTATTTGACACAATGTTATAAAACAATTTTCATCGAAACTTATAATAATGGACCATTTCATGCTAGCAGCCCTTTGTCTGGTTACAATACCTCATGTACCATAAAACCCTTTTTATGGCATCGTGAACCCCACATAGGCTCAGCGATAAGCCATTTTCATTCTGCATGCTATACAACATCGCCTTTTTAATTGCCCTAATAAAACCACTTCAACACCAAATGAGGTCTATCTGCTTAGCGTCTTGCTTTTTTGCTCCACAATTTGTAAATTCATACATTTCGCCCAGGCGTTAAAAAGTTATGAAGCGGACCCAAATTGCAAGATTTAAACCTTTGACCTTGAACTGTGACCTTGAGCCTGCACAGTTGAAATGTGGGTCCTACACCATAGTCTTTGTTAGTTACACATTTGCTATGAGTTTCATGCAATTCGGCTCAGGCATACAAATGTATGGAGCAGACACAAAATGTAAGGTTAAAACCTTTTACCCTGAACTGTGACCTTGACCTTGAGCCGGCATGGTTGGAATGTTTGTCCTAGATGTCGTCTTTATTAGTTGCAAATTTGCTATGAGTTTCATGAAATTCGGCCAAGGCGTTAAAAATTTATGGAATACACACTAACAAAAAACCTTGTAACTTACTGAGTATGTATGTCCGTTCCTATATTGTCTGACCGACCAGAAACAGCCGCCATATTTCCATTTCCGTATAAATCCATGGTAACGTTTAAACATCATTCTTTACACATTTCTCGTTAAAATTCAAACTTTTCACACAATATTCTTCCCCAATCAACAAATGCTCACTTTATTATCCAATTACGATAACATCTCACTTTGTAATCCAAAACATTTTTTGTACACAGATCCAACGATTTTGGTTTTACAGAAGACAACTTTGGTAGATAAATTTCACATTTTATGAAATATCATCCCTAAAGAAATGAGTCTCAAACTTAGATATTCATAGCCAAAAATTATGCTCTTAATAATATAAGGAAAACCACATATTATATAAAACAGTTGATAAAATGTTATCTACTTCTGTAGCTATAAATGTAGCCAGACTGTCCGCCCAACATCATTCACTTTGAACAGTGTTCGTTCTCACGATAAATTCAAATTTTATGTGCAAAATATTTGAAAAAGCCGAAATTTATTGATTTCTTGTAGAGAAATATTTCACTAGAAAACTGTTTCCAAGGAAACCAAAGTCAAACTGAATTCAATTCTGAGTACTTATTCAATACACAAATTTATCCGAAAATTTTATCCAAATTATGAGTCACTTCTAATAACTACCCTCGGTCACATACCACTTCCCGTTGACATAAATATAATAAAATTTGTTTTGAAATTGACAAAATTGCAAAATAAATACTCGATTTTATGGCAAGAAGCAAAATAATCAAAACGTCAAGTATACTTTGAACAATGCACGATTGTTTCCCCATGAAATTTTGCCACAAATGTGAACTGTTTCTCCTAACAGGATGCTGTATACAGGCTGAACATAAAACCTTGAACAGTCATAATATTTGTAATAACATTTAGCATTCAGGGATTTCAGGAGAAGCGGTCATTCATATGGGTCAATTGACTCAATTTACTAATTAAATTTTGTACAGGATTTTACCATTTCATTTCCAATTACCTAAGTTTTAAAGAAAAATTGTCCCTTCGTTATATTCAATAAAAATTTTGTGAAGGTCGAAATCATTAAATGTGGCTTTTTAGAAATTTCAGTGGTCAAAGTATCACAGTTAAAGATCAAATGAAACCACCTTGATTTAGGAGTCTAATGTCCCCTATCTGTAAACCTGGTAGTTGGAATGTTGATGAGTTTATCAAGGCCAAACAAAATACATTTGTTTCTAGTGTTTCTAGTTATATACCTCTGTCACCGACCAGCTTCATACAATTTTTGGGGAATCTAGCTTGGACCCCCTCCGAAATTTTACTATGACATAATTTAAAAGCACCCAAAATGAATTGTGTTCTTGCAGAGTCAATTCCAGTAATGCATAGGAAGTTCAGATTGTTTTAAAAAGAATACCAGAAACTGACAAAAAATTGCCACAGAATAAAAATTATTTAATTCCAATCAGTCCACAAATCCACCGATCTTAAGTCTTGCAGGATATATTAAAACACAGTCACACATTTTCTGCGTAACCGCCATTTATTGAGTGTAAACATGCATGTGAAATAATGCAGCAACACACCCTTGCTTCGTATAAACAAGAACAAGAATAAAAAATTCATGTTTGACTTGATAAAATCACAAAGCTATCTTTATTCAGTTATTGTTAATTACATAACTAATTAAATCAACCATAAACAGTTAATTGCATGAAGTGATATCGTTTGCTGTTCAAGTCTGGGGGAAAACCCTTTTTATCTTTTGTGCATAACACATACAAGAAAAGAGTCTCAGGGGGTTGTCTCATTACAAAATAGAGGCCTGCAAAAAGCACCTTCACCAAAGAAAATTTCTTTAAAATCATATGCAGTTTCCCAAAAATCCAAAGTTATAACTACTTTTTTGTTCCCCAAAACAGGAAATCCAACAATATTTCTTCCCAAATTTAGAGGCTGAGGCCCCTTCCCAAAATGAACAGTAAAAGGGCCTGAGTCTTTTTTTCATTAGTCTGCCTACAAGAGATGTTGCAAATCCGTAAAACCAGATAATTTTAGACAAGGTCTATAACTCATTGGCTAATCCGATGTCCAATGACCATCATTACATTACTTTGAACATTATGTGGGAAGCAAAGTCTTAGCCACAACAAAAAAAGCCTGGTAAATAATAAATAGATAATTTATTAAAATTCATTTTTAGACGGTAAGCTTGCAAAATCTACTGAAAAATAGAAATATTTTTGTTTTCCAATGTGAGATATTTTTGATTGGCCTTATACATTGTGTTCTGATAAACATGTCAATTTAAAACATATTAAGTAAGTTTAAAGTCAAACTTAGGAAAAAACAAACTTAAACATTAAAGTCTAAACATGCATCCAACCAGGAAACAAACTGTGCCAGATTCCTGTGTATAAAAATGTATCATTTTGTTGCACAGTAACATAGCTAGTGCACAGTATGGAATTTCTGCCATTTTTGTCAACAATACCATATAACCTAGACTAAGCAGCCAGTCTAGTAAGTTCAGCATTAAACAAGGTTGTTTAAAGCAGTTGGCATTTAAATACAGGTGTATTCAATATAATTTATAAGATGACCATTTTTGTAAGGTGACCATGCACTTTGATAAAACTGATTGCTTAAAAACAGGTGATTGCCTAATTGAGGAGGCATTTACACAACCTGTTCAACCTCTCCAGAGTGGCCCTCAGTAGAGCAAGATCTCTCTATAACAACATATTGAATATTTCTCTAAGTTGCTATTTACTATAAATATAACCTCTTTAGAGCAACAACCTCTAAACAATGGCCAATGTTTGGAGCTCCCATAGGGTTTTGCTCTACTGAGGTTGTACAGTATTTCTATTTGAAATAAAAACTTGATAATGTGACCACCTTTTGGATGCTTGGAAACTTCTTACTGACTTGGTATTGAGTTACACAAAGCAGACTTGAATAAGTTGTGTTCTTAATTTTGAGGTTTCAATGAGGCTATTTAACAGAAAATTTCACTAAACAGCCAATGCATCATCAATTTCTAAATTCTCCAACTTTTGTACACTGTTCATCAAAGTTTTCGTGGGAATTAAATTTTGCGGTTTTTTTGTTGTTGATAAAATGGTAATTTGGTAGTTTCTTAATAAATTCTTAAAATAAAAACATTTAAAGAATAATCTCGTTATGTATTTTTGAGGTCAATTATTCGAAGGGATTGATCGACCTTGGCAAGCAATTTCATTCGAATATTGACGAAAATTAATCCACCACAAACATTGATAATTTTACAGTACACAGATTTTGATGCATTATACATTTTAAAGCTTTTTAATGGGTTAAGCATCAGTTTACTTGACACAATGTATCTATAAACTCAAATAAACTCATTCAAAATGTGCAGTTACACAGCAGGACTGGTAAACTATTATGTTACAGTCAATTAAATTGACTTACATGAAAAAGCATTTACTAGAAAATTGTAAGATGAAATTCTTATTAAGTTTTCAACATTATGTCTCATTTAAAACTGTTTTAAATCAATCAAGTTTTAAGTTGCTTATAAAACTCCCAGGTAAAGTGAATGCTGTATACCCCCCTTACAACTCATTCTGTGGGGGGAATATGGAGGGGAATGTTGCAACTTTGAGTAAAAATAATTTAACAGTGGGTTGTCATGCACAGCTGAACCTGCATTAAGCGACCATAGCCATTCAGTGAGTAGATGCGTCAAATTGTGACCTTTTAACACAGATAATTGTTTAAAACATGTACATTCAGAAGGGGTTCCACTAGCTTCTGAATTTGAAGGGTCATTTTGATACTTTTGACTCAATTTTACCATTTTATAAGCAAAATACCAATGATTTTAAGAGAAAATGACCCTTAATACCAAAATCTTGAGTCAAAATGCGGCTTTTTGGAAATTTCAAGGGTCAAACCCCTACTTCAGATGCAGGATAACAACGGCTCAATAAGATATTTAAACTTGACTACTCAAGACAGGTGGTTGCTTAATTCAGGTGAACACAAGTATAGTTTCAAATACATCTTTAATACAGTATTTATCATTACTATAATCTGTCTGTGGACTAAGGGAGGTAATCAAGAAAAGACTTAATCAGGTGAGGCGGAGGAATTTATTGGGTGAGCTGATAAATAAGTGAGGGAAAAATAATTCATCATTAGTCTGTTCATGTGGAGAAGCAAAAACGAAAGCCAGACTGACCAAATTGAGTGAATTAAGAGCTGAAGTGAAGGCCCTATGCTCCTGAAGAGGATTAAGTACCGGTAAGGAAGTCCTTTCATGTAGGATACATGGATAGGGATATTTCATCCTTGGGGTCAGAAATTCAACAACAGCCTGACCACAAAAAGAGTAGTTTGGCTGAACACATGGTCAAGAGAACTGCCATATCAGAAATCACGTGACCAAGTTACTCGATAAAGCAAAATTAATCAGGCACGCTAGGTATTGGTTCGATATTGTTGGAAGTGACAGAATAAACCTTTGTGTTTGACTCTGACTGATACTTAAACACTTGATGTGATTGATTTTACCACACAATTTTATGACAAAAATCAAGTGGCACTTACACTGACATCCAATTACATGTACTGGGAAAAAATATCGAACAAAAATTAAGCCCAACTCATTTGAAAATTGTACAATGTTGCAATTTGAAATCAGACTAAAACTATATAACCATATGACCTGGTGCAAAGAGAAAGTTTAAGGGGTCTGAGGCAACAGGATTTCTAAGTGATTTATATATATAATATTATTTAAGTTAAATGAAACATCTTGCTTAAAGACCATTCCAATACAAACACCACCTTAATGATAAGTCCATCTTAACAATTACCAAGACCAGCTCAAATTTAAGAATTAAGTCTATTTTCACAGTTTCACTCAATCTTTAATTAACTTCAAATCAAAATACCAACACAATAAGAAGACCAGGCCCAATCACCCGAAGGATTTCAATTTGAGCTAAATCTCATCTCAAATATTGTCATTCATCTTTGAAGTAATTTCGATGATAGGTTGGTCTCAAAACTGGCATCACAAAATGGAAACTTTATTCTGATTTTACTACAGTAAAATGCCAAGATCACATACTTCTGATGTATCTAAAATTCAGACTCTGATTTGAGCAAAATCTCAATTTGAGCTGAGTTTTCTATTTGAGATGCTTGGGGAGATCGGGGCCAGTTTTCAAAGATCACAAGGGTGGTTACATTACAAAGGTTCTATATGCATGTTAGATTCCATATATACTTGCACATTTTGACCTATTTCGATACATATCAGCATGACCTATGTACATTTGTATCTGTTTACCAGTAATTAGTATGAATCCACCAACTACAACATTCCCTAATGACTAATGTCCTGTATCAGACAAACAAGCCCGACAGTTTAACTATCAATTTTCAGTTCAATTACACACGGTTAAGGAATGCTTCTCTAATTAGCCTCAAATTTCCCTACATACAACAAAACATAATTAGGGGTATTTATCAATCAGGAGAGAAAACAACCCTTTATCTAGTCGTGTCTAGGCATGATCAAGTGGATAGATAACATGGTGACCGGCCCCCCTCACCCACCCACTGTGTACTCTCATTAGGCCTTTTCGACTGGGCTGTTTCATGGAGCAGGTTTTTGAGTCTGGCTCTCGTTCCCAATATAACAGTACACTACAGTACTATTGTAATATTGGGTACGGGAACCAGGCTATAACCTGCTCCACGAAACAGCCCAGTCAAAAAGGTGAATTAAAGCTTTCGTTGGGCGTCTGTTAAACTTGTAGTTTCAAGGTACATTAAAACTTCACATAAAGTCCACCTCAATTAGGACAACCTCTACATTAAGAACACACATTCAAGTAAATTAATTACTGCTTTGCTGTAGTCAGTTTAATCATTCACAGATCCTGAATAATTCACCTTGGAAATCATTATGCTTGCTGTCTGAAGTGGGATTCATTCTCATATAAAATAATCCAAACAATAAAATAATTAATTATGAAATAAATAACAAGGCTGCAACTACATGCTCCTCTGAAAATAATTGGGGAGCATAAAAATGTATATATAATATAAGCTTTTCCATGAAAACCATATATTGCTTTTTTTAATTTTCAATTTTATCAATTACTTAGAAATTAAATCATCAAAAATCCAATTACTTAAACAACACGCTTTGGTATTCTTTATTTCTTATAAACAGAAACCATATAGATAGCTAAGAAGGCAAACACTCGAAAATATTCCAAATCCATCAAGAATACCAAATAACTGCTATGGTAGTATAAGCATATAATATTCCACTTTGTGCATGAATTGTATATTCCTTGGAACAAAATTTTCACACTGCACACTTAAAAGTGCACTGAATTTCAGTCCCAGCTAGTATAAAAGCAGACATACATCATGCACATATGCACAAATCATGCATAGTATATCTGCCCAACTCTTTTCTATACCATAAAAAATATAGAAATCCATTTACAAACAAAGTAGCCAAAAAATTGACACGAAGGCTATCAGTTTTCACAAACAAATGCACAAATCACCAGAAAATATTCACACAACTTTTTGCCGTCTTGCTTTTCATACGAAATCATTGGTATACTATTATACACGTTTTACAAACAATTATTACAAATATACAATTGATCTTTTTACGTACTTCCCTAATCCATCAAAATAAACTAACTATTGATACTATAATACATACAGCTACCAGAAATCACTTGAACTGTTTACTACGCCCGGTCGAGCTTTACCGTAACTCTTACTCCAAGTTAATCACCGAGATCAAAGTTACAAAATTAATACTTATATCATTATACTAACACTATAGTAAGGCTAACAGTTTTAAAGAGTAGATTTTGTTCTTAATTTTGAACTAAAAAGGCCAAATGAACACAAAAACATGACAGTCTACTGATGCATGGTACAATTTATTAGCATTTTTATATATTGGTTTTAATCTCACTGGTCAACAAAGCATTATTTCAGTTATATGAAGTTTATTTAATATTAGCAAACTAGCTTCTCTTATAGTATAACCATTTTAGAAAATTGTTCACTATACTTGGTAATCTGAATATTGTAAAAAATTAATTTCCAAGGGTATTAAATTTCATGAATTTTGGTTAAAAACTATTTTGGGGGGTTGTAAGTTTGTGGATGACATTTTTGAAGACAAAGGTCATAAGATGTATTTCACAGGTCACTAAAATTCTTTGTGGGAATTTGATTTTGTGGCCAAGTTAATTAATGAAATTGCTGAAGAAAATTAAATCACTGCAAATAATAATGAATTTACAATAGACCAAATGACCACCATGCATACCGAAACCTAAAATCTAATATTTTTTCGTCCAGTAATTACATCGACTAGATAAAGAACACCTTTACGTGTCAATATTTCCCATGATTTATTATGTTATTTTCCAGTCAATGTCACATGATTTATTGTAGATTTGGACTATGTAACATGCCAGCATGATACACATATACATTTGTAATTACATATCCTGTCGCACAGTGAGACACCCCCAAACCACAGCAATAACAATACGGTACATTGTTACCTGCTAAACAATTTAGGCAGGTCTAGTATCAAATGATCTTATTCTAATTCACATCTACAAAAACATTTGAATTTTGATTTGGACTCAAGCTTATTGAGTCATTCAGGAATGTGAACGCTAAAAAGTACAAAAGAGCAATAGGGGTTAAGGGGTCCAGTGTCTGACCCCAAAATTAACAAAAATATTTTTTAAGTCAAGTGTTTTCCCCAATAAAAGCTCCGCGAGTCGCAAGTGTCGCCTGACGAAATGCAAATTTGTCATGGAAAACTATCCAGTATTGGGCTACATATCAGACTCACAAGAGCTCTCTAGTCATCTGAACTAAAAACGACAAAGCGATGCTCTGGACAAAAAAATGTCCTGATAAAATCAATCTGAAGGGAGTTATGATTCTTGCGCACTGCACTTCATGTCACAGCAAAGAAACATGCATTCCTATTTTTGAGTCATTAATAGTTATGGTGACAAAGTTATGCCACGGACAAGAAATGCTTATAAAATCAATCAAAGGGAAAAAATTGAAAAATGGCACAAGGTAGATTTACGGTTCTTGTGTACTGCACTTGGACTTTTGGTAAGAAACATGCATACCAAGTTTCAAGTCATTCAACCTCATAGTGACAAAGTTATCCTCCGGACAAGAAATGCTCAAATTAAATCAATCTAAGGGAAATAATTAAAAAACGATGCAAGGCACAGTTATGGTTCTTGCGCACTGCATTTCTGCTTATTGCAAGAAACATACATACAAAATCTTGAGTCATTTGAACTTAAGGTGACCAAGTTATGCTCCGGACAAGAAATGCTCTAATAAAATCAATCAAATGGAAATAATTCAAAAACTATGACAGGTAGAGTTATGGTTCTTGCGCACTGCACTCCGGCTTATTGCAAGAAACATGCCTATCAATTCTTGAGTCATTTGAACGTAAGGTGACAAAGTTATGCTCTGGACAAGAAATGCTCTAATAAAATCAATCAAAGGGAAATAATTCAAAAACTATGACAGGTAGAGTTATGGTCCTTGCGCACTGCACTCCGGCTTATTGCAAGAAACATGCATACCAATTTTTGAGTCATTTGAACTTAAGGTGACAAAGTTATGCTCCGGACAAGCAATTTGTGACGCCGCAGCCGCCGCCGCCGCCAAAGTAACACCTATATGTCGCCTTTTCAGGCGACACAAAAACCATCCTGGACCGGACAATGCTGTCAACCTAAGAATCAAACCCATCTCCAAAATATGTAACTATTAGTGAGGCATTTCCCTTCCATTATTTAAAACTCCACCAACATTCACTAAATTTAGTGCCCCTAAAAACTAGAATTGCCACTCGGCGATGAATAATACCCCAACAGCACCGCCTTGTCACAGAAACCTTGTTTTCTATTTTTAGTAACAGTGACCTTTGACCCCACCAGTCCCACTTTCAAACTTGAGCTGCGTATTCACATAAGATTAACAGCAAGAATATATTTACCTGGGAAGATGCCTAAAAAGGCCCCTACTAGGAAAGAATCCCTACATACCCTCACAATGTAAGAAGTTTTATATATGTTTAAAATGACCCCTACTATATCAGGAAGAGAAGCCCATGTACCCTTACAAGGTAAGAAGGTAAGAAGTCTAGCATGAAAAGGAAAATAATATAATTTCGAACACTTACCGAATCAAGTCGAACTTTAAGATCAGTGGTACTAGATTTCAACTTCTGTAATTGTTGGGCTCCTTCATCTTTGCTCTCTCCCTTGTTATTCTCTATAAGCTCTTCAGCCAAATGTATCGCTTGTTTTACCTCCCCTTCCTTCTCTTCTATACCTTGTTTCATATCCTATAAATATTCATAAACTTATAATTTGCACATTTATTAGCATATTGCATATTCATTTCATATCCTGTACAATCATATTCATGATGTTATAGTGCATATTCATGTTATGGCACATATTCATTAGCATATTGCATATTCATTTCATATCCTATAAATACTAATGATTTTATAGCGCATATTCATTAGCATATTGCATATTCATTTCATATCCTGTACATATTCATGATGTTATAGTGCATATTCATGTTATGGCGCATATTCATTAGCATATTGCATATTCATTTCATATCCTATAAAGATTCATGATGTTATAGCCGTATTCTTATTATCATAAAACACTTTCATTTCTTTTGCATGAATTATTTATTAATTATTACAATTATTCTATTATACATGAATTAACTACTATTAACTACTATAGAAAATACATATTCAGTCATGTTACACCTGAATTATTTTAATTATTATAATATCATGCATAATTACAAATATGTATTGCATATTGCTTGTAAATAATGGCAACTACCTGACTTGGTTATTATGCAGAAAACATGTACATTTATATATCAATTTCTGCACCCAAATCACGAATTATAATGTCAATGGGTTTTTCAGAATAATGTTTATTATACCTCATGAATATTCAAAGATTTCGCATATTTAATTAATTGGTTGGATGTGTCACTGGCATAAAACAAAGCAGAATAGGAGAGATCATGTTTGTATACAAAGGGATTAGTACCACTAGCAAGCTATTGGTGAATGGCAGGTTTTTATTGTTCATTCATCCAATAGATTGCCGGTGGGCATTTTGCATATGAATACAGTGATCTCTCCTATACAATATAAACTTACATGGCTATCTTCTCGTTGTTTCTCCAAGGTCTCGAGACGTTCACTGGGAGGTCGTTGCTGTGCCAGACATCTCTCAATATCCTGTAACCATTCAGACTGGTCCTTTATCTCCAGCAAACTTTGTACAACTTCTTCATCAGATGCTAGACTCACATTTCCTGTCTCCGGGTCAACCTTCACCTTCGAGGTCATTGTCAAGAAGCCGTTAGCTAGAGCATCCCGCAGCGACATTTTCTGACCATTCGGTGCAACGAAACTGGTAGTTCTTGGGTTAACGTTGTTAGTATCAATTAAATCTCTCAGCGTTGACGAGGTGTCTGCAAAAGCACCTGGAACGATCTCAGGATCAATCAAACCCCTTTCAATCGCTTCAGCCAATGACATCACTTCACCGGTCATCGGGTTCCGGAATTTCCCAATTTCGGGGTCAAATATTCCGGAATCAATAAGCGAACCCAGACTGACGATATTACCACTCTCATTGTCCACTATCATCAAACTGTTCGGATCTAATATTCCCATTTCTATAGCTTCAGCCATTGTCATTTTTTGTCCAGTTTTAGGATCAGTTACGATTCCATTACTAAGGTCAATAATTCCTTTATCGGCACAGTCCTTCAATGACATACCATTCAAGGTCTCTAGTAACGGAACACACAAACGTGGATCTAACTTTCCAGCTTTGATGGCATCAGTCAATGGTATAACTTCTCCAGTAACAGGGTTCACATACTGACCATTTTTCAAATCTAGAATTCCCGCTTTTACAGCATCAGCCACGGTCATTTGTTCTCCAGTTAGTGGATTCAGAACACACTTGACATCTGTATCGGTGGAAGAACTTAACTTAGATAGCATTTCATTATTATCAACTATCTTGTCAGGGTCAATATGGGTTTGTACTAGTCCACTTAGAACGGCTTCAGTAAGAGTCATTTCTTCGCCCGTTTTAGGGTTTACAAATTTGCCAGTTTCTGGGTTAAATAATCCATTCTCAATAGCTGTAGCAAGAGAGATAACCTTTCCTGAATTATTGTCGAAAAGAAATATCATATTAGGATCTATGATTCTCTGTGCTATGGCTGCCTGGAGAGATAGGGTGTGTCCAGTATTCGGGTCAGTCACCAGACCAGTGTCTGGGTCAAATTTACCTTCATCAATTAAATTTCCAATAGAATGATCTTTATATACATCTAAAATTTGTTTTGCCGCTCTTGGTGAAACAAGTTTCTTTTGAATAGCTTCTTCAATAGACATCGGGTCCTGACCAGGTAATTTGAATTCATTTTTCACAAAGTCAATCATACCCTGGGAAACTGCCTCCTCTAGTGAGACTTCACGTCGACCTGAATTTTTCACTAATGGCAACGAAACATCATGTTTTGATCTCAAAGCTTCTGCTAGTTTTTTGTTCGGGTCTCTTTCAACACCGTCAATATCATCCAGACCTTCAAGTATATCTCCCATGCCGGGAACAAATCTTTGCTTTTTGATATGAAGCTGTTTGAATGTTAGGGTATTTTCTGGGGTTGTGTTACCGTCCACTGGCCTTACTTTAATAAATCCCTTTTTAATTGCCTCTGCTATTGCCATGGTTTCACCAGTATGAGGGTTACGATAAAGGGAGTTCATAGGGTCAATGACCCCATCTTGTATTGCACGTTTTAAAGTCATTTCTTCTCCAGTGCTAGGATTGATAACTGACTGAACGTCGTACGAAACATCTGAAAAGTCAACACATGTATACATTCCGTTTTCTTCCGTAATCTCATCAAGTAGTGCCGGATCGGCCACTAGATAACCATTCTGGACTGCTTCCATGATGCTCATTTTCTCCCCGGTTACAGGGTTAATATAGGAACCAGTCTTGGGATCAATAATTCTCGCTGTTATGGCTTCTTTAACACCGATCCATTCGCCGGTCTTAGGATCGATGACACCTTCCACTGGGTATTTAATGGTCTGCATTTGGTTTCTCATTGGTGTAAAACCACTTGTATCCCCGTTCTGATGGTGTTCCCTAAAATCTGCGATAACGAGACCCCTTTGAATAGCTTCTGGTATTGAGATTATTTCTCCGGTTTCGGTGTTACGATATGTACCGTTGATCTGATCTAATACACCGTTAGATAACGCCTGGAATACACTCAGCTGTTGCTTGGTACGAGGATCTATAACACCTGAAACATATACAATAATCACCTCAGTTATAGTATAAATCATGTTATTTAAACAAGTTTTATTTGCCCAAAAGAGTTCCTCAGCAGTATTTTATACACAAAAATTTCCTAAAATACTGGGAATATATGATATTAAATTTATTATAACTTTTATTCTAGTATAGATATTTTCAAAATTTAAACAGTTTTGAGCAGCTTTTCTAAAGAATTTTCTGTTTCTGTTAAAATGTTTCTTATACATATACTAAGTATAAATATTTACTGCAGTTGCCTTTGGTTACAATGATTAAGAGTACCATACATACCAACAATAACAAATGACTGGGAATCTTTTAGCACACCCGACAATGCAGCACTATCACCACCGACAGCCGACGCAACACGTTTCAGTTTCATACGTCGTCGTGGAGGCGGTATTGGTGGTTTACCGTGACGTCGCTCGTGTATATACAATTCAGATCGTACTTTTGTGATGGTTGTTTCTTTAGTTTGTATATCAATGTCCATCACTGGTAGAGCCCTGTTGATGAGAATATTTCAAAATACAGTGAATAATTTCTATACAGTAAAATCTTATTTTAAGACTACCGAAGAAATAAAAAACCCTAATTATTAAGAACACACTTGATGATTGAAACATGTAAATCTACAAAGATAACATTAGGACTATTCATTTATGTTGAAGGTTATTGGGACTTTGACCTTTGACTGACTGACCTCAAATCAATAGGGGTCATCTACTGGCAATGACAAACTTCCTCATGTTTAAGAGGTCCTAGGTACAACCATTCTCCAGTTATTGATTGCAAATCATTAGGTCTATTCATTTATGTTAAAGGTCATTGGCAATTTGACCTTTGACCTACTGACAAATCAGGTCATCTACTGATGATGACTAACCTTCCGATTGAAGTTTAAAGATCCTGGGCACGACTATTGTTGTGTAATTGATCAACAACCATTTGATCTACAGACAGATTGACCGATAGAGCACTTTTATACTCCTACTGATTTGAGGTCAGTATGTCAAAGGTCAAGGTCCCAATGACCTTTATCATATTAAATTAATTGACGTAACCTTTTTGTATCTGTTTATTATTCTCAATAATTTGTGACAACTGTACAAATGTATTTAATACATTCAAGGTTACACTACAAGAACTGACAACAGTACACTCCTAGTAAGACACATGTTAGGGCAGACTTACATTTGAAAGTAGGCTTTAGATGAATACGTAGGACCGGTTGTCTCAGATATCAGGACCCCAGCTTTCTCTCGTGTTTCATACAGGTTCTTCTTGTATGACTTGGCATAGGTGATAAATTCCTGAAGTATAAAGGTGATAAATCTTGTAACATCTTAATACTGTTATTTACAATTTTTGTATTGTCTAGTTTGTTATATTGCTTTATCACATAACTTACGGTCCAGGAGTGCCGTGAAGCCATGCTGTAAATATCGTTGGCACTCCCAGACTGTGCAATAAATCTTTAAATCAGCTTGATGTGACGTAAGCCAATCCATGTATTGATCCGTCAATGAAGTCAGGATAATATCAACATCGCCATGACGTCATGCTCAATGTACCGCTGAATTTTGGTTGAAACATATACAGTGTACATCATCCTTTTAAACAATAATGAGTGTTTTCGAAGGTTATGTGATAAATAGAATCCTACATTCGTGCTCATTACATAAGAGTTTTATTCCACTCTTTAATAAAACTTGTATGTAATGAGCACTCATGCAAGATCCTCTATATATGTATGCGTCTTTGTTTACCAACATCAATTTTTTCTGATTAAAGTTTATGACTGCAAATGGCTAAAGGTATATGATTATACTTTTCCAAAATGTTATTGTTGATATCCAAAATTGTCTTCTAGTTTTTGAGAGAAAAAAACACCTGACTACTGAACTAGTATATTTATATGCTGATTTGCCTTAAACAAATGGTTTTTTATGCTACATAATGAATTACATAATATAACTCATGTTTGGCCTTTAAACAAACAATAGGCTAGTTAAAGTTACTTTTCTTACCTTATAAATGACAAGTGCTTTTGAATTAGCTTGCCATGTGAGTGTCGTCCCATTCTCTGTATCTTTGGAGCTTGGTTTCACTTGACTCAGGATCTTTCGAAAGCTTGTTGCCTGAGAAACCAAGTCACGATAATCAACATCATCTTGTGAGGGGTCAGGACGCAGCACCTGAACGGCTTCGTTCATCAGACGCATCAAATCTGCTTTCTGATTGGCTGATATACTGTATAACTATAAATAGAATAATTTATAAATAGAAATACAATGACAGGTCAAAATATTGTACAACTTAATATAGACAAATATGTTACATAGTAAATCTGTTAAAGGCCAGGTGTAGGGTTTTAGTTTATACTAATTTATTTAAGGTCGATTGTGAAACAAGTTTTTCCAACTTATATTAATCACTCTCGACACCTCATTCCTGATGTAATCCATCGCCACGAGGGTATTAGAGAAGAGAAGCCAGTTTCCCTTTTATGCTGAGCGTCTAGCAAGGGAATTTCTGGTACCATTTTTATTTCGTCTTTGGTATGTAGGGTTTTGACGATTGAAATTTTCACATTTTGAAACTAAGATTTTGGTTTGAAGAGTCAATTTCTCTTTAAATCAAGGGTATTATCTTTTGCCTATAAAATGGCAAACTTTTGACAAAAGTATCAAAATGACCCTTCAGATTCACAAGCTAGTGGAATCCCTGTGAAAATCTTTTCAGATATGTCCATAGTCAAGTTGGTGAGGTGCCAGCTACCTGGTACCTGACATTTGCGGACAGGGGTCAGACATTTAGTGTCTTTAGAACATTGGTTTTTTGGTAAGCCTAATCAGCTGGACCTTTGAATAAGTATACACCGTAATAATTACTTAAACCAGACATAAATGTCTAGGAACAAACATACCTCTTTAACAGTAGTATCCTCAGCCGATGCTGTCAAGAATTGTGTCATCTGTACTCGAAGTCGTTTCAATGTTGTATCCCAGTTTATAACTAACTGATCTTTAGCTCTGAAAGTGAATTTCATTCAATAATTTCTCAATAATCAATTTTTATCTCCTTCACAGAACTGTTTGTTTGTTGGTTCTTAACTTCTATTTGACAGAGGTAACGGACAAATGAAATTCATAATTACCTCCCTTTATGGTTAATTATGCATGAAATTCAAAGTCCAAGGTGTGTCATTCATTGCAGGGTTAGCATACTGGCTTGCTTGAATTATCCATTTTAGGTGATATGGATAGTTCTTTCTGTGTGTGACTCCTGCGTGGGTGGCAAGGTGCTGTGTGGCTTTGATTTGTCTGTATAGACTGTGCGCTACAGTATTTAATCAGCCTAATTGCTATAGAAGACCATAGAAGCATGGGACCTTAATCACATAATTATTTCCTAGCATTTTTTATGTCCCCATCTTTGATGAGGGGATATATAGTTTTGCACATATTTCCATTTAAAACTCATGAACACTTGACCCTAGAATTTTGAAGCAAGGTGCCATAAAGGACTTAAGAATAACTCATATACCATTTTTTATACTTCTAGGTTAATACAGCTAGCCTAGTGTATTTGTAAATGATATAGCTGAGCAGTTCTTTAATGTATAAGATATAGATCGCAAAATAGGCAGTGCCATTGTTCATATTTTACCAACATAACTAACTAAATTTACTGACAGTGTCATGCCAAACCAGTACTTTTAAAGGTGGGTCTTACCTTTGTGATTCATTGTAGGCTTTCTTGTCGGGTGGTGGAATTACAAGAATAATACCGGGTACCTCAGCTTCTGTCCCGTCATCACAGCGTATCTGTAAGTAGGATATAAGTTAATTTAGTTTATTAATCACTCTCCGAACCTCATGCTTGATGGTTACAATTGTCATCAGAAGAAGGAGAATTCTGGTATCATTTTACTTTGTATAAAACAGCCAGCCAGTGAACCCTGAACTTTCCAAACTATAAAACCAATTGACACTATACACTAGGCTGTCAATGTGGTTGGTGAAGAAACTGACTGAATGAGGAGGCCCTGCTGTCAGAATAGGGCCAAGAGTTTATATTGCTTTTATGTTTGTCCTTCTGTCCGGCACTTGAAATCTATGATTTTTTTATGTATGGGCATTTTGTGCTATTTTTTGCGTGTTTTTTTGGTGCCTTTTGTGTGTTTTTTGTGTCTTTTGTGCCATTTTGTGTGTGTTTTTTTGCCTTTTGCACTCTTCTGTGTCTACCGAGTGCTGCTTTCCATGTCAGATATATTATCATAATTATATGAAGAAAGCTTTGTACACTATAACGTACCTGCCAGTTATCCGAGTCTGTATTGTTCAATATAACACATTCATCTCCATCCTTCAAGTTCACCTACAGTAAAATATCACATCATAAAACCACCTTAACAACAAGACCACCCCAATAACATGCCAAAAACAAGGCTGTCTCAAAATTAAGATTTGAGTCCATTTTCATTACTATCATCCACTATAATAACTAAGGCTGATTAAAAATTAAAGTCCATTTACATCAATGTGCTCTTTATTCCACCTCAATTGTAAGACCGCCTCAAAATTATGAATACAATTTTCAAATCCATTTTCATGCCATGTGTTTTGTGTTTTCCCACATCAGTAGATACTGTGAATAAAAATTTAATGTTTTTCCTACCTACCTACCTTATTTTTTCCGCATGTTACCAGAACCACAATATTAATTTGTCTGACTTCTATATACTACTTTTTAATATTCAATTTCAGCTTTCGGTTGATGAATTGTGCATAGAATATTATCCAGATATTATACCTCTTGATGTTGGTAATCCACCAGTGCTCTCCCTTTGATACCAAACTCTTCAATATCTTTCCTTAGATGTATCGGATAAACTTCCTGACTTCTCTCTCCTAACTTCTCCACACGAGACTGATAATCTAATAATTTGTTTGTAACATCCTGAAGATTCAAACATTGTAATACAGTAAAACCTTGAAGTAAGGGTACTCAACAAAGGTCCCATTGGGGCTGGACCTCATAGGTCGTTTTCATAATCTTGTAATACAGTTTCACAGGGAGCTGGCCACATGTTGTCAATAGTAAAACCTTGAATAGTGCAGGGGTTCCATTTGACTCAGGAGTAGAGGTTTTGACTTTGAATTTTCCAGAAAGCCAAATTTTGAAACCTCAATATTTTGGGTTGAAGGGTCATTTTCTCTTAAAACCATGGGTATTTTGCCTACAAAATGGTAAAATTTAGTCATAAGTATCAAAATGACCCTTCAGATTCAGCAGCTATTGGAACCCTGATAGTGCACTCTCCAAGGGTTCTTAAAAGGGGCTGGTGTTTAAAAAGAGAATGAAAAGCATAAGTAACTTAATAAGGGCATCTCAAAATTAATACCTAAATTTTACAAAATTCACTTTTATCTCTGATAATTTTAAATACTTATTACCCTTGCAGACAGACACACCAATTGGATTTTATGAATGCCTTGGACAGTAGCTATCCATTAAATATTTAAAAGTCGTATATGAACCCTCGACCTGGTTAGGGTTCATATACGACTAATAACTATGTAATATCACTTTTACTTTTTTATTTTCAGTTGTGTTGTGTCTGTGGTAAACTTGAACATGGTCATCTGGTTTTTTCCCTGCCTGACTGGCCAGTGACCTCTGGCTTCAAGAGAGGAAAAACAATTTTCAAGCTAATTTTAAAGGTTTGTGGTTTTAAATAAAGCAAGAAACACGAGTAACTTACCCTAATGTGTTTGATGATTGTGGAAGGTTCGAGCGTCTCAACACGATCTCTCATATTCTCACTATCTAACCAGGAGAGATATAACTGCATATCTTCATACAAGTATTGTGAATCATGGAAGAACTGCAAATGTATAAAACATCGATCAATATGTATGTATGTCTTGAACAGTTTTTTAAGGATAAATATCAACAAAAACACATGTAGAAATTAATTTGTAAATTAACTTGTATTATCAACGTTTCGGCATTTTGCCTTCATCAGGAAATACAATCTTTTTTTTTAACAGTTTTTGGCACAAAAACAAATATCCACCCATAAAGGGCAATAATTCTGGCAATAAGTAAAACTCCTGATAATATGCACAACAGGCATGGTACCAACTATTCATGTCGAGTCTCATCAAAACCTGTCCAATGGTTAAGGAGAACACAGGCAGACAAATTTTCAGACATCCAGCACAAAATCAGAATGCCCCCCACCCCCTCCCCCTTTATGTGGGAGACATAAAAATTGTAAGAGTCATAAAGTAAATACGTACAGAAAGTGTCTCATTCACCAAATATATTGGCCCTTAAGATAGGGTTGACACTACATGAACAATAACTATAACAATATTGGGCAATAGTAATTTTTAACTTAAGCACTCCCAAATCAAACCAGGGATTATCAAATTTGACCAGAGACGTAAATTCAGATGATGAACCCCAAATCAGATGTCTCCAAATAAGATCAGGGACCCCAAATCAGACCAGGAACCCAAAATAAGGTTGGGAACCTCAAATAAGATTAGGGACCCCAAATCAGATCAGGGACTGCCAAATCATATCAGGGACTGCCAAATAAGATCAGGGACTTCCAAATAAGATCAGGGACTTCCAAATAAGATCAGTAATCCACAAATGGGCATGTACAGTTATGTTACCTGATGATAGTCGGCAGCGTTGGATAAATGTATCTCTGTACATCGGGACACAGTACTCAACCAACTCCAACTTCTTCTGATAGAATATACACACTCCTACAATAAATGCATCACATATACATGTCCAGTTAACATACAATAATCAGTATCATACTTAACTCTCAATACATATATCAGAAACCTAAAGATGCATTCGGACCAGGAAAGTAGTTTGAGCCATCTACCTGTTCGGGGCATGTACATGTACTGTATGCAAGTACATCATCAATTTGCCTGCACCAAAGAACCAGTTCAAGGTTTTTAGAGTGTTTGAGCCCAAACTATTTGAGGCACCAAAGTTCAACAGAAGGTCACTAAATTAAAATAGTTACCTCCCTTGTTTATGAATGTCGGTCATTTTGATTGGCAAGTCTGATAAGCGTAATTTATTATGTAAATATAATGTAGTTTTTCTTATCATGTTTTGCCAGCTTTTCTACAATTTTTAGTCACTTATATATGGTGGTCAGTTGACTAACCAGTTTTCCTTTTTTAAGAACATTAATTCATGTAATTTATAGTTAGATTATCATCAAAAGTCTTAAGCTTCTGAATACAATTTAGACTGAGTTGCTTCCCTTTGATAGTTCTGAAACATTTTAACGACATATATTTAGCTTAAAAGAAAAAGACACAAAAGGTCAAAGCAGCATGAAAAGGGATGACAATCTCGGAATATATTTATTCGGGCCCAATCAAGCAATCATCATAGCAACACAGACTTACTCTATGCATTCTAGAAGACTGTTCCATATGTTCCTGTCTGTACATACTGTCAAATACCCCTTGTCTCTCTGTAAGGTACAAGGCACGCTCTTCAAACTCTGTCTGAACATTCTGAAAATAAGAGAATATATCACATTATTTGAATGTCATAATTTCACACACCTAAATGACTATGAGCTTGACTTTGACTTTGGCATCTGACTTTGACGTATGATATTATTTTCTAGCATTCAAAGTCACTTTTCAGGAAAAGGCTTGACCCTTGAAATTTGTGTCTGATTGTGCTGAAATGCACTTTCGGAAACATGTGGCGGAAATCTGATGTTCAACTGACAAAATTTCGAATAGAATCAGTCTGCAGTCTGAAAAACTTTTTTACATTTTTTTACATTTTGTCCTGACAAATTTGAATCCTTCTGTTAGGTTTTTAGCCTTTTGGCACACTTTGAACATTTCTGAAGTCGGAATAGGTCCCTTATTGTTTCAATATGGAACATAAAATAACTCTTCTTAATTTGTGCATGTTTTGGTAGATATTTGAAATTGACATTAAAAATCGTCCCTTTGGCGCAACAAGGTTGTATCTCACCATAATGTTGCGCCAAAGGGACGAAATGTGGTAGCATATCTAAATCGCTAAAGACGCTGCTGGAAAACACTCCATGAATACAACACAGTTCAGGGTTCAAGGAAACTCTTTTATCATAACAACATACACTAATATACATGTGAAAATTCCGTACTTAATGACACAATATTAACATGCAAACCTAGCTACAAACGTTAAACGAATGCACATAAAACTGTGCAAAGCAAACATTCTATGCATTGTACATTGTATTATTCAAATGAACATTTCACACTTGGTAATTTAAAACATATTAGGTATGGTGATTAATACAAGCCGTCCTTGTTTGGATTGTACAATAGACCGGTGAAACATCATAACAGGCAACAGGGCTATTGTTAACTCGGGCATAAATGACGGCAATAAACAACTTTATGACGGACATTAAAATGTTACAAGCCGCGAATGATCCGAATTTTCTAACTCAAATTTTACAAACGTTTTGAATAGTTTTTCTATGTTAGTCATTTATATAACATAACATTTTATTTAACAGAGTTGAATAAAGATCACCCAATATTTCTACAGGCCTAAGAAGGTTTTGTTTCTGGTCAGAAAAACAAATTAAGGGATGATCAAAACTATTATTAGATAGAGAAAAAATGTTTTGATGAAGATCTTCATCAAGAAAACTTGATACAGTAAAAGCTCAAGTATTCGATGCAGTATGTTTATAGCAAGCAAGTAAAATAATGAAAGAAGATTTAAATTAAGAGAAAAAAGATGAATTTGAAAACAATTGAGTTAGAGGTTGGTATTGAACTTAAGTTGTTCATAAGCACTTAGGACACATTCATAAGCACTTAGGACAAAGTCATAAGCAATTAGGGTCAATTAATAAGCAATTAGGACCAATTAAGAAGCACTTTTATCAATTCATAAGCACTCAGGACCAATTCATAAGCACTTAGGACCAATTCTTACCTGAAAGAGGTTTTCTATTTCACTGACATATAACACTGATTCTAAACATCTTTTCTTCTGTAAGGCTTGGTCCTGTAAATATAGAGATATCAAATATACTGTATAACAGACAAATCAAACATAGTTAAGCATAAATCACCGGAATTAAGCAACCACCTGTCTGGCTTTGACTATGTGCCACCCAAACATGTTGAGGACCACTAATAAATAATTATTTTAGCACCCCAAGTTTACTTTTAGAAATGCATTGTTTTTATGCAAATAAAGGCTTCCGCCCTTCTTTTCAGCATTTATTCTCACTAGGAGGGGGAATCAGACTGTCCAACAAACTACTTGCTCAGGGGATATGACTGGACTCTAAACCCTGACATACTCAGTCTGATCATATAAGACAAACAAATGTTTGCTCAAATTGAAGGAACCGTCCGAACCTCTCATGTCACTAGTCTAGATCAGCCCATGAAAGAAAAATAACAAAATGTTTGAAGTAGTTTTAAATCAATGTGAGAAACATAGTTTTAAGAAATTGCAAAAAATATTGCAAAACATCATAGCAAAAAATAAACAATATACATCATAGCAAAAATAAACAATGTTCTTTTAAAATTTCCAAACAAAACTGGTCAAAAGCTGTCAAATAAAATTTAAATATGATTTATTGTATTGAGCAGATTGTAGTTTTTATATTACATTTATATACAGTCACGCCTGTGTTATGGTCAACTAAATCAAGCAACCATGTGTCTTAAACGGTAAATATCGTGAATATCATTTAATGTAAGTTCACCACTTTTACATAAATACAATTAATTAAATTTATTTAAATAGCAGTGACCAGGCAACCTGCTTTAAGCTGCCATTTGATGTATCCCTTCAGCCTTTTTTTCTGCTTAATTGGGACAAAGTGGAAAAATTCACAGTGTTTTGACCAAAATTAGGATCTTTTTAAAAGGTGAAAATAAAAGACATTTATCTTTTTTTGTTATACAAATCAACATCAAGTAGCATATGTATGATATGCCATGCATTTCTTCATAAAATGTACCGATTTTAACTTTGAGCTTGAATTGCAGGGCCTAGATGCTCACTCTGGACACTACTTGAGATTGGGATTGTTTTCCTCTGAAATTGGGAACATTAATCATTTTTGTGTGGCGTAAACGCCACACAATGTTATTACCACTTTTCAGCTTACGACCAATTTAACGCATTAGGCCTCGGCAAATAAATAGTTCTATGATTTGAACAATATTACAAGCATGCAACACAGGTTACACGTATCATTGGACCTGATTTGTTTACATTACCAACATTTATTTATATTAAGACCAACAATTATATCAGACTTTTATTTTTAGAGGATTTTTATAGCAAATCATTCCGCAACAGACTATATTTTTACTACCAACGAATGTTCTCACTGGTGGCGGGAATCTAAAAGTTCCCACGGTTTTCAATCGTATACTGAAACGTATGTAAATCACTCCGCCGCTGCACATTGCAGACGATGACCTAATTATGTTGTATACAAACATTGATGCTATATATAGCTGGTGGGGGGAACTGAAATAGTTCTACGTACATATCGATCGGCCGATTAACGATGTTACCGCGGTAAGCGTTAAACGCACTAGTCAATTTCTACCGTGCTTTATATAAGACCTCATAATTTTCGTATCTATTATCCGATTTTGAATATTTAAAGCTTGTAATGAAGCAGAGATATATGTCTCTCTTTTAGACAACATTCAACACGATACCCTAATTAGTTAATCCACGGCGACGAGTAAGAATCCGTTCCGCGTAAAAGTAAGTTTAAAATATCCCGTTTTATACCAAATAAACGGTCGAAAATCATCAATTATTAATTTAATATTCGATCGATTTTGTTCGTTAAAGCTTGTTTTAAAAGCTAATACTTAAAGGTTTTATAAAATGTAAAACTTGTTTTTAAAGCATTAATCGGCCGATCGATATGTGTGAGCGACGCCCTGTTTACCCCTTTTACATACGTTAATATAGAGTGTCATTTAATTAACATGCGTGGTCATACGGAGAATAAACAGTCAGTTATCTTGACACTGGTCGAATTCTCCAAGTCGTTAAAAATGGTATTTGTAAATATCCCTTCATTGATGCTCAGCATAGTTACTTAAGTAAGTTCCAGGTAACTGCTGGTTCTCTTGGTGTCTTTAGCAGCACAAATGTTTGAGTAAGGATGGGCTTATCAGAACTGTGACATAAAATTATGATACAACCTGGATTCGATATTGGATTTAATGGCATCAGTACGCCACACAACAGTACTTTCAGTGCTTTGATTCAGATTGGGAAGGTACCTTTTATTGGTACGTAACAAAGAATGGAAAAATCACGTCCCTTATTAAATGGATGCTTAACACAGGTTGTACAGTCAGGTGTACATGTATACAGTACATGGAACGTTAGCGTGTAAAGTTCAGTAAAGATATAATGAATGCTATGAACAATTTTGACAAAAACCACAAAAAGCATGGCAATTAACTGTCAATAACTTACAAAGAGAGGATTGGTTTAGTTGCTCGGCAACCATTTTTTAACAATGAATCATTGTAAAGTTAAAATATTATAAACATTTTTGTAAATATTTCTCATGTATAGAATGTTTAAGGTTGTAATTAACTTATTATAATACCCAGATCAAAATAATTGTGCCATAGTAATGGGGACAGGCTAAAAATTCAGAAGAGGCCAATAGGGGCCAGCTTTGTTTGTTGCAACAGGGGTTATCCACTACAGTACAACTTTTCCAGAGGGGCCCTCTGCAGAGCTACAGCCTCTCTATAACAACACCTTGAAGATTCCCCTAGGCTGCTATGTACTCTAAATTAAACCTCTGTAGAGCAACAACCTCTATACAATAGCAAATATATTGCAGTTCTCGAAGGGTGTTGCTCTACAGAGTTTGTACTATATTTTCTCATATTTTTTTCAGTCATATAATAATATTTAGGCAGTCACACAGTTTATCTACGTAACCGCATGCAGTAACCAGTTTGCCAAGAATTAATTAACAACAAGTGTAAACTTCTTCCACACGCATGTGATAACTACTCCACATGTGGAATACAGGATCATAGTAAATGTCATTGAAGAGCACTGAAGAATCAACAGACAAAAATCACAGAGGCAAATATTTTCTTGGGACTATTTCAGTGTAGCAATACCACGTGACTTTTGACTACAGTTACAAGAAGAAATTTGTAAACATTGGAAAATAAAATAGCCATAAGTATTTTATTTCTTCATCGATTTCTATGAAATATACGCCACGCTAAGGGGACAATTATTAGCTTTCCATGAAATATAAAATATTTTTCAGCGGCTGTGCCGTGTTGTCCATTACCTTGTGAAACCGTTGAATGTGTAGGTTTCACAGGGTAATGGAATAATCGGTAAAACTGCTGAAAAAGATATTATATTTCACGGAAAGCATATACTTTTCCCCTTAGCGTGGCGTATATTTTATAGAAAACAATGAAGAAATAAAATACTTATGGCTATATTTGTGTTCCAATGTTTACAAATTTTTTCTTGTAACTGTAGTCAAAACCACGTGGTATTGCTACCCTGTATTTGGGACATTTTTTTCTACAAAAACATGCTTATTTGGTAATGTCTCAAATTTTCTCAAACTTGCCTCAGCATGGCTACGGGCCTGTAGCTAGTGTCCAACCACAGCCAAGACGATGTAATCTATATTAATCATTGTACATGTAGTAACATTTGTTTTACAACCAACATGTGACACATAGATCAGCTGATAAATCTGCATTTAGATTGTAGTAAAAACAATCTGAATGACAAACTGTACATATGTTATATCCCAGAAATCAACATTGTAGGGATTTGTTTCTAAGATACATACAGAATGAGCTTTACTTACATGTAATATATTATTGCTTGTTCCCAGGAATAATGTATTAAAATTATACAATACTGGCCAAAAATGAAAAAAAATTAACTGATTTCAAAGACATTTTCAGGGGGAAGTACCATATATCAGCCCCTAGCTACTACGGGTATATATATAAGGGAAACCCCTCAGGTCCTCTCAGAAAGTTTTGAGACAAAATCATCATTTCAAATCTTAATAAAATTTTTAACAATTTATAATGGTAAACAAAGAGGTAACCTGCATTGATGAAATAATCACCATTTCAAATCTTAATCAAAATTTTAACAAATTATAAAGGTAAACAAATTTAAGAGATAATCTGCATTGATGAAATAATACATTGTACAATATTAACTGAAATCTCTAAATAACAAACTCGGGATACCAATCATTTCAATATATATTCAACAAAACATACGTTTTATACAAAAAGATACAATTAGAGCTATTTTATCATTCTGTTCATTTCTCAAAATCAGCAAAAATTGATCAACAATGTGGAATACAATGATAATCCTGACATGTATTGTCAGAAATTGATACTCTGACACCGAAAATAATACAAAATGGATCGCTGTCACAATCGCAGGGACGTTAAAGGCACACTCTGTCCCTATCATGTTTCCCGACATGTAACCGTAAACCTAAGTATCATTAATCTTGCGTTAGTTAACAAAGCATGCAAATAACAATAGTAAATTCAATAGATGGGGGTCGTCTCAACATTATTTTACATACTGAAGTAGTCGGTAGTTGAGACAATATTGTATAGTAGGTGTTATCTACGTTATATCATGTGTCCTATGTTATTCAAGGGTCGTATTTGTTTACATGCTGTTAAACCCATTTAAAAGGCTGATAGCTGTATTGTAATTTACCAACGAGTTATTTAATAATTTATCAATACTTTAACGTAGGTATTACTAACTATCGAGGGCTCGTTCTGATAAAAATGTTGATACTCGTAACATATGAAGATTAATAATGTCCACTTTGATAACCGCCTATTTGTAGCGATGACATTCAATACTCGAAAACTTCAGCTCAATATTTGCACATAAATAATGGTCTTATCACGATATTGAACGTAAAATACACACTACTTTAGTTATAGGCTTGAGACTAGTATTATACTATAAATTTGGTTAGCATAATTTAGCAAAGGTCACTGGTGCTATAGATATAGGTCAGGGTCCTGACCGGCCATTTTTGTATAAATTCACAGTATGAATATTACAAAAACTTTATTAAAACAACCAATTTTAATACAACATGTCAAATTATTTAAAAAATTACGTTATGTTATATGACAACATTTAATGATAAGGAAGGTGTTTTATGCCATTTGCTTATTTAGGATAGTAAGGAATTGACTTTTAATACTGTTACAGTATTAAAAGAATTTCGCATGAAAAGAAGCCGGAATTAATCATTGAACTTCTACTAATTATTACAACCTTTAACCAGATAAACAAAACGCACACAGCCCTCTAATCAACGGAGGAGGCGTAATATATCAACTAAATGATGCATAATTAATTAAGTAAGAAAAATTAATAATTCTGATATTACAGGAGAATCAGCTAACCAGGTGACAGTAACGTGATGATATGACATTTATACAGTCATTATAAACAGTGAGTTAATTAATATGCAGACAAATAGAAATTACAACAAATCTTCTTGTTGAACAGGATGACAGGATGGAAGATTTATATACATATATACTCAATCACACTAAGTTCAGAGTTAACAAGAGATGTTGGTAAAACATGTATGCACCCCGCCTTGCCCTGACCCAACTGGGCACCAAACTTACCGGTAAGTTAAACATCTATTGCTGACCCTTGACCAAACTGAGCACCAGACTTAAGTAAAACCTCTATTGCTGACCCTTGACCAAACTGAGCACCAGACTTAAGTAAAACCTCTATTGCTGACCCTTGATCAAACTGAGCACCAGGCTTAAGTAAAACATCTATTGCTGACCCTTGACCAAACTGAGCACCAGACTTAAGTAAAACCTCTATTGCTGACCCTTGACCAAACTGAGCACCAGACTTAAGTAAAACATCTATTGCTGACCCTTGACCAAACTGATCACCAGATTTAAGTAAAACATCTATTGCTGACCCTTGACCAAACTGAGCACCAGGCTTAAGTAAAACATCTATTGCTGACCCTTGACCAAACTGATCACCAGATTTAAGTAAAACATCTACATCTATTGCTGACCCTTGACCAAACTGAGCACCAGGCTTAAGTAAAACATCTATTGCTGACCCCCTACTGGGCATCATACATAAAGTAAAACTCACCTCAAGCAGTGCATATTCTGTTTCTAATGCTGGTACCTCTTTGGTGTGCTTCTGAAAATACAAAATGTAAATTGTAAATCAATTTGTCTTGTTTAATATGCATCATCTATGTCAGTCTAAGCAGTGGCCTTGAGGTAGCAGTCTGGGCAGGTACTATATGAGAGGGGATTAGTACCACCAGCTAGCTATTGGTGAATGGCAGGTTTTTATTGTTCATTCATCCAATAGATTGCTGGTGGGCATTTTGTAAATGAATAAGTGATCTCTCCTATTAGATTGTATTGTAAGGTAAGGGGTTCAATACCAGGCTGTGAGAAAGAACTAACCAACAATGCTTTACTTTAACCCGGTGTATGAAGTGGTACCTGATTGGGTCAAAATGTGCTGTGACTGCTATCGGCGCTGAGTGTATTACCGATACTGACTTGCTACTCAATGTTTTAAATGGACGTATACATATATAATAACCACACAGATGTAATAGAAACTATGAAATGAATATTTGATATTACATGTGTATAATTTATCATACATCCCTTTGCGGCAAGTTTGCCTTTCCATTCGGTATTATCATATTTCAAATTATTTCCTAAAATTTAATCCCAATTACAGGTTGTGTCACCATAAACCACTAAATATACCTTTAGCAAATACATGTTAGTACATAAACTATGGTGTACCAGTATATCATGTGATTTAATCACACAGGTGGCCTGCTGTCTGTTTTACAAATTGAGATTTTGCTTTTAAATACTGTAGCGCACAGACAATCCAAAGCCAAACAGAAATGACAGCCTACACAAAAGTTAGACATAGAACGAAACATCCATCATACGTCAAATATTACAACGACCATTTAGAATGCTGGATGGACAAGGTGAAAATCATATCTCCTTTTTTGGGATTTTAGAGTCTTCTAAACTATAAGCTTCGATTCTATTAACTGTTTTTCATAATTCATCCCCCCTCCCGCAATTATGCTAAGCCATCCAGTCCTGGAACTGACAGCGATATGCTAATGTCCATGTTCAAGATAATAACCCCGAGATATGAAATACTGATCTGAGACATGTTAATTAATTAACTTACACATAACAATATGACATTTAATTTTACAACATGTTCGATACATCCTGGATCCTTTCGTGTGTGTCGTGCATTCTACAGTCATTAGTATCATTACAACATGCAGCATGTGACACAATGATACAACATGCTTGATTACTGTCACCATGGTAACGAGATGATATGATAGCTTTGTTACAATATCATTGAAAATTGCAGGTTTTCATTTCCTATCAACTGATTAACTTGTTTAGAAGACTTCCGGAAACTTGTGGGTCTCATAGACATGTCTCTGACAAAAGCTAGCTGATTCAGACTGACAAATTTTCAGACAACAAGAAGCCGTCGGAATGTTTCGATTGTCTACTTAATATCTGTTTAAAATAATGTTTCTCTAATGACTTTAATGAGTGATAGTCAAGGTATCGCAAGAAAATCAATTGATAAATATATGGCCTTAATTTGTAAAGGATATGCTTAGTTTCGATTGGCTTTCAGTCCTGATCATTCAATACATTAAAACATTACCAGCCTGGAGGGAAACACATGCATACTGTGTATGTACGATAATGAGTCTTCTCAACATTCAGACTACATGAAGTCAACAAACAGATTGCCATGGTAAACCAGATTCCAAATTTTTTTTTGCAAATGGGGAAAGGGCTTTTTCAACTTGGAACAAAATAGGTCCCTTATAGCTCTGTATTTTGGGTCCCTTATAGCTCTGTCTTCTGGGTCCCTTATAGCTCTATAGCTCTGTATTCTGGGTCCCTTATAGCTCTGTATTCTGGGTCCCTTAAAATATTGCTCTGTAGTATGCCAGAGAGCTAGTGATACATTGTATTTTGGTTCCTTGGGGAACTCAGATATCTGACTTAATGATTTGGAGGAAACTGTGTGATTTTAAAGAAAGTATTCCTTATAAGGAAAGATACCATTAAACACCCTCTTCTATATAAGGACAACCATGGGTAGTGTTTTAAACAATGGTTATAATTATATTGGTAATAAATTAAAGTATTTTTAAGTACTCAGGATTCAACAAAAAAATCAAAGCACTGAAAGCATTGTAATATTTCATTTCTCTCGAGTAACCATCCCTACTGTGTAAATAAATGCAAAGAATGAAGGGAATACGAAAATGAGCGGAATAAAATACCTGCAAATATATTAATTGCTAACCTTTGATTTTCGAAATTCCTCCACTCTTCGTTTGATTGGTCGAATATCCTCGTTCTGTTCTCGTAACGTATCAAGTTGTTGTTGTACTCCGATCTGGTTATGTTGAAATGGAATGTTCTGTATAACAGACTGTAATTTGGAAAATAGAATATACTTAGTAATCATGTTTACAATTTGCAGCACTTTCAATACATATTTTCCAGAGTGGCCGAGTGATTTATTCAGGCATCCATCTTGGGACTGGGAGGCTAAAAGTGTGAACCAATAGTTGACAGTTCTGATCATCAAAGTAAGCTGTTACATGGTAAATGAATCTATCATTAATTATCATAATAACAAGCGAGAGCCATTAAACATGTAACAACCATCTTTGGTTTTGAGTTTGTTGACAGGGGTTTTCATTTAAGTATATATCAGTTACCAGTTATTTCCTACCAACATTAAAGGGCAGGTTAGTTTTGGCCACCAGAGGGTGCTGGTCACCATTGCACTTTTCTTTCTGGCATTATATTTCACTGTCTAAAATTTTAACTGTATAACGTACCTAGCCGCTCTACTTAGACTAGTATAATGTACAGTAAAATGTTATACTATCATTTTAATTTTGAGACCATATAAAATAATTTTTAAAATGAAATATAACTTAAAACACATTAAGATGATACATTGATAAACAACAGAGAAATGTGGCATAGAAAAAACTCATCAATTTAACTGTACAATGTAACATAAACACTACCCTATCTTGAAACAAATCAAAATTCCATCAGTAATGGGTAATGGCTTTATATCCCCAGTAATGATGTAAACAGTAAACTATCATCACTGCACGGTGGCTGATCATATTGTATGTACAATATATCACATTAAATATTTTTTATGATATAACTTACTATATGAAATATAAATGAGATATCATAGATTGACATAGACTAACCTTACTCGCAAAAAAAATGATCGTTCTATTTTTTAAAAAAAATCGTCTTCACCTGGAAGTATTTTGAAGCCACTGTGCATGTGCAGTAAACCATGCCTCTTCATGAAGCCTGTGCAAGTGAACCGCATGTGGTTCTAATCATGGAATAAGAATTGGGGTATCAGTAAAAAGACCATTCCTTTTAAGCACACTTTATAGAAGGACATTCCTTATAAAATGTGACCATCCATTTCTTCATTATACACATTTTTTTCGTGCATATTTACCATGTGCAGAACAACGAAGAAGCATGTATAGAAGTCAGTCAGAGTTTGTGAAACGCTTTCTTCAAGGATTAATAACCATAGTCATTTTGTTCCTTTAGGTTAAAGATCCTTAAAGAAATTGTTTTACAAACTCTAACCTATACATAGAATACTCAATATTTGTCACTCCGCTCCTTACATAAACCCTCAATGTTACATTATAAAACTGACATCCGATAAGATGATTTATAAAACACAATAATAAACAACATTTCAGTCATTCAAGTAAAAAGATGGTTATCACAGTCAGACGATCAAGCTTGAATGAATATATACAACCAGTGGGTGGGGTATTATTGGGTAAAACGCTGTCTACTTCATTTACAAAATTAAGTCAATATATCTTCCTCCAGGAGATATGTTTGTTTATTAAGGAAATTTTATAAGGTAATATTGCAGGCTATAGCAGGAAATTACAAAATGCATGTAGGATAATATTATGTTTATTGATAAACAAGCCAAGCACTTTGATTGTACCAAATCATTTTCTTCATGTAAAAAGGGTAATATTTCAGTAATACATGGGTGATATTCAATATTCATCTGATTTATTTAGAGAACAAGGATAGCTAATCATATTGCCTGTCACTGACCAAGAGTTTAATATGGTGTGATCTGATTGGTTGTTCTTATCCTTAAGTCAAGAAAGATCAATATTGTCATTTGAATACCAACCCTGATCAACAGAATTTCAGTTATTTATATAGACACTACTCAGTCTTGTGAACCAGCAGAACTATGATGAGTTTCATGCAAGGAAGATACACCAGTTAACAGGTTTTAATGACTTTAGTATGTCCAGGACTGAACCCGAGACTTCTTCCGCGAGGCTATCGGGGCGAATGAATACCTTGATGTACATCATCGTAATATGTACTGTGTACACAATATCAATGGTCAATTGTTTGTAAAACTGATTTTTATTCTCAGCCAAGTCTGTTTAATACCATCCCAAAGTAAATAAATACAGCGAGGGTATCTGCATGTTATTCCATATTGAAATCCTATATGAAATTATATTCCACAGATTTTCTACACTTCAATACCTACTGACATAATATTATTTATTTTAATCCGAAGATTAAAATTCCTTCCCATATTGGTCTACTTACAGTACATATAGAGGCGGAATGTTATCATTTATATTTCACCAATAATACGTTTCTTTATTCGGGTTCAGTATAGTTTATCAAACCAGTTTTACAGTTAAATACGGTTGCAGATTCACCGAACCAGTTTTCATGGACAGTATTCTAACAAGTACTAACTTTACCTTCCACAATGAACTAGCAACTTCTCCACATGTGGAGCAAAATCGACAGTGTTATCAAATTTTCATGGAAAGGTATCACCTGACGCGACCAGGAATCGCACCCCGATCACAAGGATACAAATCCAGGCACACTAACGACTGGACCACGGCTCTAATACAATACTGACAGGCTCAGAGATTGAAAAGATTGGCAAAAACTAGATAAATTTAATGCAACATTCTTTATTCATAGTTTATACAGAAGATACTTATTTATTTTAGGTTAATTGATAGTGAAACAAGTTCTTCAACTTTAATTAATCACTTTTGACAGCTCACCCCTGATAGCATCCATCACAACTATGCACTAGGTTATGGTGAGATCTCTTTTAATATGCCGTGTCAAGCAATGGAAACTGACTGGTATTACAGTTTCTGGTTGTAGGTATGATGCGGCAATCATAGCGAACCCCCAAGCTCCCATCAGTGACAACTCTATACAAATACTCAACCACTGAGCTATCAAAATTATCTCTGAACAAGTAGAAAACAAAAATAGACGGCACTTTATGAAATCATCAAAAGTTGTTGTTCACGTGACTATTATCTTCATCCATTGACAAAATGATTGGGGGGGGGGGTAAAATATGGCATATTTTTACAAAAATTAAAGCTTAATTTGAGAATGTGAAAAAAAATTGAGACACACAACTGAAATATCAATAAAGAGAAAGGGCCAGAAAAGGAACTTTTTGTAAGATAACATTAACAAATAAAATTAAAGGCTAAATAAAAGACGCAACAAAATTATAAGAAAAAGAAAATATTAATTGGTTCCCGTAAATTATCGGTAGTTAAGTAAATGAGACAAGAGAACATTGTATAGAACAACTTGATAATTAGTTATATCTGACGAGTCCGACAGTTATACTGGTGTATATGACAAAGATATAACGACCCTAGGTTAACCTACAGGTGTTAATTGACAAGCTACATGTAACAAATATAACTTAAGGCAGACGAAAAAAAAAAAAAAAAACTTAAGGCAGACGAAACTTGTCAATATGATCAATGACACATTATAAATCCTCTGTTTGGTGTCTAGTATTAAAATCTATTTAAGAGGTTCAATTAACTTCTGAATCTGAAGGGTCATTTTAATACTTTTGACTAAATTTTACCATTTTATAGGCAAAATACCCATGATTTTAAGAGAAAAAGACACTTCAAACCACAATCTTGAGGATCAAAATGTGGCTTTTTGGAATTTCCAAGGGTAAAACACCCACTCCCAAGTCAAATGGAACCCTTGTATGTTACCATTTATACCATTGACCAAAATTGCCATGGCATCTGCATAGGCAATCAAAATTTGAAAATGGGTGACACTGTGTACCTGTATATAATCCGTCAATATGATTCTGGGGATTACATTTTACTTTTTCATCGTCCAATTGTTGGAAAAAGGACTAATCCAAGATATTTGATGATAATCATTCATCATTCAAGGTTAACACGTCAGTGTAAATAAAAGATCATTTAGTCATGGTATCCAAAACCAGAAAAGGACAATCACATGCAGGGTCTAATATAACTCTAATTCTATTAGAAACATCAGTATTGCAATTGTGTAAATCTGGCGATTAAGTAGGGTCTGACAATTAATTATGTAACATTTTTAAGGAGAAACTATTGACTTTTTTCTATATTCAAGTATTTTCCAGATTATGAATCCTTTATTTCCTATTTCTATGGCACAAACCTATCAACAAGCAATGCTGTATTTCAAAAGAAATAAGTCATTGGCCATCTTTGGAACTATTATGTTTTGATTGGCTTAATATTATTATTGCTATACTATTTTCAGTAAGGGGCTCTCTGAGGGTTACTTCATTGGTTCAGCTTCCAGACCCTACTTTAATATTCTGAAAGATTCTTAAATTTCTATGCAGCAATACAATTTACTGGTATATAATTTCAATTGAATTATTTTTTAGGCCCTGTAAGGATCCCCGTTTATTTTCAATATATAGTATACATTCATAATTTATGATTTACAGTATATTGATATTCAAAAGGCGTAAAGAAGGAAAATTTGGACATAAAAGTGTAATTTAGATTAAAGAGCTGAATTAAAATTATCTTATTAAATAATCAATTTTCAAAACGAAAATATTTCAGGTAATGTCAAATTATAGACAAGAATATACAGACAACTTAGTTTATATTCACTATCCAACAGTCTAATAAATTTCACAGTTGGTTAAATCATAGCTGTCAATGTGACAGGATTTCTTGGACCAAAAAAACATGCTACTTCAGAAGACATTTAATTAATCTATTATACTTAAATAGAAGTTACTGTTACATAAATGGTAAAAATAAAACAACTGAAAACATAGTGGATAGTAGCAACATTGTGATCTCTATGTTTTGATGTACAAAATGTATGTAAATTAATTAACAACTTTAAGGTCAAGCATCATACAAGTAATTAGTTGTACTTCAAATTGGGTTATTTTTCATGATGACATTAAATGATGTCATTACCATAGGCACATGATTTCAAATTATCTGAGTGTACCCTAGGCCAAACTTAAAATATTCTTTGTATCGGCCCTTCCTGACCCAAGCAGAATCAGAATGGGTAGATAAATAGGTTAGATTGTTTTTTTAATTGTTTCAAAATGATAGTTATTGGTCAATACAAATAAGGACATTTAGTTAACTCTAAGGTGAAAACCAACAGTATAACATTTAAAATAGGTACCAAATTTACTAGTAATAACCAACCTTTATACAAAAAACAATTTTTTCATCCCCAATATTTCATAAAAAAAAACATTATTTAAATTTGGGCAATAAAATATTTTGGGTAGGTCCGTTTTTTTCGGGTAGGTAGGGGATGGGGAAACAAACAATATTTTATTTTAGGCCCTATAGTTTCAAATTATAAGATTGTACCCTATACTATTAAGAGAGAAGTTTGGGCAGCAGCCATGTTTAGGGGAGAGCCGTAACTAAGTTGTAGAACTTGTGGCTCGACCCTTTTACCCATGTATGTATATATATGTATTTATAGATCTATTTGTATGTCATTGTTTGGGTAATAAAATATGTTTAAACTAAACTAAGCCATGTTTAGCTGCAACAGATATGACGTCACAGGAACTGGTATCTGTGTTTGCTGTGACAACTGTCGAAAAACTGGGTACCAGCTTTTAATGTGAAATATGCCTGTATTAAGAAGCCACAAACATGAAACAGCCAAACAGGTACTTGTTATATGGTTTTAATATGATTATTGATAAATGACTGGCTTAGATACATACCAATAACTCAAACATTTAACAAACAATTTTTCTTTACAATGTCAAATAAAAAATAATGTACTTTTTTGAAACGCTTGAATACTAATATAGACATGTAATATACAGTTTACATGAAAGCATTAAATAAATGCAGTGCAAGTTATACTATATACTTATCCCATTGTACTTAATGGACTAGATACTAGACCAACTAGTACAGACAGGGTGGGAAGATTGAATTTCCTCAAATAATACTTAATTTTACAGTCACTTCAATATACTTTAATTGACAGTCTAGGATTTAAAGGACAATGAATGAATGGGTGTAATTTCGGATCAAGCTAGGAGGTCGCAAATTATGTGCAAAGTGCAAAATTACAGTAATTTATCGACAAGCATTGGTGTGTAACAAGTATTTGCATCAGTGAAATCAATGTGTATAAATTTCAGGTTCAAATCACGGTCATGCCCATTGACATTCTTATTCCATTTTGTTTATTTGAAGTTTATCCAAGAGAGCACATAATGCTATAAGTAAAATTTTGTTGCCTGTGATCGAACACTGAATGTGCTAGCAAGGGCTCTATTTGACTCTGGGAGGAGGGGTTTTGACCCTTGAAATTTACAAAATGCCACATTTTGAACGTCAACATTTTTATTTGATTGAAGGGTCATTATTTCTAATGATCATGGGTATTTTGCCTAGAAAATGGTAAAATTTAGTCAAAAGTATCAAAATGAAGCTAGTGGAGCCGCTGTGCTAGCATTAACTGTTTAGTTGAGCAGTGGGTGTAAGCCCCACACCGGACAAAACCCTTAATCTCCTTTATTGGTGGCAGCAATGTTCAACAGCCTATGGTGGATGAGCTTTATACTCCACAGGCCTCAACAAATATTTTTAAAAGCACTCATCCTGCAATATAGACAAAGAAGAAAACCCCAAAATCTTACTTGTCCTGTTATATAACTAAAGAAGGAAGATATTGAGCAAGATGAGCGGACAAGTGGATTCATTGAGGCCTGCTCCAAAGGGGCTGTGTATTGGTTTTAGAAGACAACAGTGTAGTGGTTTTGAAATCGACAGTCTAGATATGTCAGTGTGTCAGTCAGTAGAGTGCAGTAGGCTACTAGAGTTGTTGGACATGGGCATATGGATTCAAACCCCATACCAGACATATTTATTTCCACTTGATTGACTTCACCAACAATTGACTATTCTACCTTAACTCTATGGAAACATTAAGGCTTCACTTAATAAGACAATGCTATTATAAGCAAAATAAAAAGAAGAAAAACTTGTGTATGTCAGGGGTCCAACTGAGGCACAATGCCCAATCTTGAAAATGAGTCGCTAATGTGTTTCGAGTGCTTATAGCACCCATGTGCGCCCCTACACCAAACTCAGTTCAAACATTGTTTTTTTGTTAAAATTCAGACTATGAAAATGAGTCGCAAATGTGTTTCGAGTGATTTTAGCACACGTGTGCGCCCCTACACCAAACACAGTTCAAACATTGTTCTTTTATTAAAATTCAGACTATGAAAATTTAAAAGACCATAACTTGACAATTCTTGGAATTTTTCATCAAATAACTTATCTGGAGCATTCCCCTGGTAAGGTTGGTATGTTTATCAGAATAAGGAAACTTATTCAAGAATTAATCAAGGTGGAAAAGCACAGCCAATGTGGGGTTCCAACTCATGACCACCTTATACACTTAATTTGGTGATGTGAGGTAACAAATGCCCTAATCCCACTCTACTCCACTCCTGTTCCTTCAAAAGCATTTGAGGCTTATCAACTGTTGATTAGAGCAAAACAATTCCATCATGATTTTTATTTAAGTAAATCAAAGGAGAATTAATAGTTAATAATACTCGAGGAAGGTCTTTAACCCATAGGAATGGAATCCCTTGTAAGTTGTATTGATGTAGAGACAGACGGCTGTCCAGTTTCATGTAGCTCAGTTAGAAGAGCACATGCATATACTTAACTTAAGTGTTAAGGTGTCACGGGTTGAACGCCCAACAGGCACACTTTTTTCCTTAGGTTAATCAATGAGCCTGTATCATAGTTCACTTCAAACTCAAAGGCTGTTGGTTTAACCATTTAGCAATGTGGTAAGAGTGTCCGCTTAAAAACGCTGGATGCCCTGGTTCAATCTTTGGTCACTCCTTGTTAACTTTAGGCCTCAAATGTTTGAAGGGGCAGTCGCAGGAGTTAAATGGGGTGTCAGCTGTGGTTGGTCCTGCGTTCCACAACGGGCGCACTTCACTTTTCCCCCTTTATACTTAATTAGTAATGCACCAGTCAATTGAAACCACGGCCACCTGACCCTGAGGAATACATGGTTAAACCCTGCCCTATACGTTACCGTCATAGTCATGTACAACTGCATTTCCCTGCTATTTTGATTTGAAACAAAAGCCCCACACTCACCCAGCGGACATTAGAAAGGTAAAAACACTGTTTGTTGGTTGGCCCTGGGGCCGGACTGTTTGTTGGTTGGCCCTGGGGCCGTGGTTTCACCTGACTGAGTGACTGGTGCAATACCCTAACCGGACAACTCGCTTATCCTTACCGAAAATGGTTGTAATTGACACACAAATTATACAGTAATAGGATATCAAATCTATGTAAGTAAACAATATTTCAGTACATGATGGTTTGTTTACATTCCAATGTTTTTAAAAGTTTAAACACCCGATACGTAATTAACACCTGTTTGTGTTAACCCTATACACTTGTGTAAAGGTGAGAACTGTCATTTGAGTGAGAAACGACCAGGGAAAAACATCCAAAATGAGAAACGTCAGAGGTGGGAGAGCACTTTGATTTTTGACAGGTGGTGCGTAAAGTAAACACCGATGACACGAATTTGAATGAAAAAATAAACATCTACGAAATGACAAAGTTAAATTCTTACCTGTTTCTGTGTAATGGCCTCCAAACATTGGTCCAGGGACATGTGGTCCCTTTTTGACCCCATGGTTTACCTGTAATCAAAGAAAAATGAAAGTGGAAGTCGATTGAACATTTTATCCAATACGCATGCGCGGTATGACTATAATTCTATTTCCGCTAAATAGTGCGGGAAATTCAAACATGTGAACGTATTTAATAGAAATGAATGAATAGGTTAATGCTATTTTAATGCCTTGACATGCAACGTGCCAAGTAACTATACTATCAAGCCATCCTCTTACAAATAAGTAAGATAGATCCGTTGATCTAATTAGATTCTACGGATAATTAGATCTAAACAAAGGGATACAATTATTCGTAGGGTACTTGAATTCGTGGATAAGCTGAACCACAAAAACCACAAAATTATATGCTCAACGAAAAAAATTGAGGGGTAAAGTAAAACATTATGTCCGTGCTAAAATAAGGATATTTCAGATCAGTGGTCGTCGCTGGCTCTTGACAGTGAAAATGTTAAAACTAAGTACCGATAACTCAAACAAATCAAACCATACATAAATTCTTAGAACGAGCACAACATCAGTTAGGCCCACTGCATTCATAATTTGCAACTGCAAACTTTTATTGTGTCATGAACACCCAGCACAGTTTACATGTATACATTGCTGTTATTACAAAAGATATAAAAACGCTTAGAATGATCTTTTGTGAACTTTTTGAGACACCTGGCACCAAACGAACGTGATATGCCTGCTTAGGTATTTGGACTATGTACATGAAATACAAAATTAATGTACTATGTTAATGACTGCTGTACCTGGTACCTGACAGGAATGTACGGTCTTGCTAGTACACATACGGCTAAATTGCTCTGTAATTACGTGAAACGCACGCAAAACGAAGAGTCTTATAATAGCTTTTAGAATTCACATGTCTACAATACAAAATAATTGTGTTCGCTGGATAACGAGCAGATATACGCGAGTTCACTTCTGACGTTGGTCAGTGACTTCAAGGCATAACTGGTAATCACACACAAACGGTAGATGGTCCTGGGGAATTAACATTCCACTATAATGATGTCATCTTGCTAACGACAGCAACACAATTATTGTTGAGCAAAATGTAAACATGGCACATTACAAACAGACACCTGTTTAGATAAACGTTGATTAAAACATTGTTAATTTAAATGCTGCACCTTTTTCGTCTCAACCATATGCGGTCAAATAATTACATATAATACTAGTATGTAGAAATGAAGTTACGAATGCAACAAAGGTAATCGAGTATAATCGAAAATTAATCGTTTCTGCTGAGGTAAGCGATAATAGATGACACTTTAACAAACAGTGTTTGTCACCGTATGAGTAGTTACATGTACTTAGGAGTGTCTGTGATTCTTAAAAGTTACTGAACACATATCTTATTGTTTATCCTTTGTAACGGCAATAAGTTCATGATGCTAAACCTCAAATCTACAATGGCAGCAAGTCTATGTTCGCTGTATACTTTAGTCAGTTAGGAATTATACTGTACAGTCCGTTGCGTCGAAGGCAGCTTTGTTGGGAGAAGGCAGAGGAGCACAAGGTTTGCTCGACTCAAAGTACATATTTGCTGATTTAGACATGTGTTTCGTTTATTTTGAGAGAGACCGCTTACGATTATCTGAGCGAAGTGCCATATTGATTGAGAAAACAGATTTTAAGTAAGCGAGCCGCTTGCAAAGTGTTTGACATTCATTTCTCGGGGAATATATAGAGTGGCGCGATAGAAGCTCTTCTACGTGCCTGCTTTTTTTCAATCATACACAATTGTAGATGATACTACAAATGTTCCCGAGTAGAGAAAATTTGAAAACAATCGAATAAAAAAGAATCTAGTTTGGACATTTCTTTTTCGTCAGAATATATTCCTCGTTGAGAATCCGCGTATCACGCCTTGGCGATTAGTTACAAGTAGGTAGACTCTCGTCCTTAGTGGATTTAGATAAATCTCTAAATTAAATTCGTATTTACAACAAATTTATACTCATTCCTGACCTCATCCCGATGTTTACATCACACAGAGGCGTCCAGTACTCTAACTTTAAAATATTTACTTACATTTTCGTTCAAGATAGTACCATAACAACTGAAACATTTCAAACATTTTGTCGCTGGGAGGCTTTAAATATAAGTTTGTGTAAAATGATAACACTGCCCTAAGCGACGGATTCTAATTTTACTTTTTTTTCACGAAAAAAAAATATTTTAACGCATTGAAAAATCATCCACCTGGTTGAGTGTGATTCGTAGCAACATCTGACACTATAACGGAGATAGACGAATTTCAACGGAAACTGCCGAGATATTACGGAAATTGACGAAATGTTACGGGCCACCAGAACATATTGTATGAACTTCAAGGGTGATAAATAGTGTCGATAATTGTATGTTAAATCGAGCAAAACCATTATCTGTCAACAAAATCCATGATGTATTTTATATAATATTTTATCACAATTTACTGAAATCACGATGAAGTGACGATACCCGCTCATGCCCAGCGTGACGTTCCTTTCAACCTCTTTATGCACTCACAAAATGGCTCGCCAGCATATATTTTCAAAAAGAGCATTTCTTTAGAAAGAAGTGATTAAAGACGACTGTGTGGACGCAGAGTTGAATAAAAGGGCAATGCTCGTATATATAGGTGGTTTTGGTGATGGCCACCAGCTTATCGGAGAAACTCCAAGTGATTTGGTCGTCTCTCGGCTAGACACAAGGTCTAAACCGAAAGCTTTGTGCCAACATTTTCTTCCTTCCCAGTTTGATTTAAGAACGGACATGTAGTCACTCACTTATGTCGGATGAAAACCCAGACGTCCATGGCATAATTGGTAGTGTGGGCAAAGGTGGTCGTCTGGTCACTGAGGACAACGCTTACCTTCCTCAAATAAACATTATTTCTTTGCCCGAAAACCCAGGAGATTCGTCTTAACAAAAAGAGATGTGTGATGTGCATTGAGTATTGACGATGACGTTGACGACCACACGACCATGGAGTTTTTCACAGACCGGTAATAATCTTCTTGAGTACATCTTGTATATCCAAAGAGCATACACCAAATACACAGATAATTTCATGTTATAATTATTGACGGCTATATTGTATAGTGGATGTCAGGTCAATCGGTCACACGAATATGTTTATACGAGGTTGCAAGTTTGTTTTGATGACAAGGTTACCGTTCACGCATTACTGACGATTGAATAATTATGATAATAGATAGGCGAAGGTATTGTATTTGAAGTGCAGTGGTTTAACGTGGGTGGCCTTTTTTCCTATTCACAGTATCCACGATAATGTCTACCACAAAATGGAACAGAAAACGGTGTCAGAAAGTCAACATCAAAGATCATATTCTTTGTCCTTATCCTGTCTTTACAAGATGGCGGTTGATCCTTGCTCAAGTGACATGCGGACCAAAGCCTCCGCCGAGGTCAATGATGAATTCTCGTCATGTTGCAAGAACATTTAACTGTATCATTGGTAGAGTCAAAACATTTTGTGTGCGTGTTTTTTTTAAAATAAAATTACGTTTTCTAACAGGTTGCAAGGGGGGTGTTACTCGAGATCTAGTTCATATGATATCGACTTTTACTCTAAAATTAACTCATGTAAGTTACAAATTCCTTTAGAAGGCATATATGGACAACGGCAGCAACGTACATCAAAGAGCATGTTAATAAAATCACGATATCGGTCCACAGCATAATTCAGTAGGCATATTACCATTGTCTTAAGGGGATACATCTTACTTTGGCGGGGGCCATAAATCAGACTCTTAAGTAGCTCGTCTCGTCTTGCGTGTAGTAAATTATGTACGTATATATAACCTCTTATCGTATAATGATAATCGGTAACATAATATTTACAAGTTGTATTTACTTGTTATATTTTGTTATGAACGTGAAATGTCAAAATATTGTCGTAACGCGTCAATAAAAGTGTAAGTATACACGCAATATAAAACTTCAATAGCACTTCGATAGGTATGTAATATACAAATTTATGTGTTATAGGTTACGCTCAGATAGGTATGAAGTATTCAACATAGTGTACAAGAATATTTGCAGACTGGTTTAGTTAAGTGTTGAATGGACCATCATATGTGCTCGGGATAGACCGGATGCTCGTAATAATGATACTCGACTTAAAAGGATACAGTAATATACAACCTAAAGCAAATTCGTCGGGATTTAGACATTTGCTCGAGATAGGCCGGATGTTTGTGATGCGGATGCTCGTATTATCGAGGTTTTACAGAATTTGTAGTGACACCCTGAATTGAAAGGACTAGTCAATGTACATTGTATATCGCTTTTGAGACACTTACTTTCTGAGCACATTAATGATTTACTTCCCGACTCAAACCTTTCATCACCAGGCATTAAGATCAGGACAACCAATCTGATTACATCATATCAAACTCGGTAACATGCGATATGATTGGCTATCCTTATTCTCACTTAAATAAGATCAATATTGAATATTAGTACCACACGAGGGCGTGTGAATCCGACCGCGGCCTTAATAAGATGGCCTGGCTTATCAGAAAATATTCCTGTAAGTATTCGAACCTTCAATTCCTGCCCCTGGACAGTGTTTATTCTGGAACCACTCAGTCATAGAAGATAGTTTGTGTATCACTTAGAAAGACTGTATAAAGTAAAATCTTAGTTCACAGTTTGTAGCGCATAGATTAGGTAGGTACATTTCCAGCCATGCTATACTAGTTATGTTTGGAGGAGTATTTATAGAATTTGTCCCTTGATTATTAATCCAGATTGTTTCCCTTTAAAATGTACGTACATAGGCGAGCACATTTGACTTGTCCCTAATTACTCTTCGTGTGTTTCCGTAATTGTAACGTAAGAATATTTTGATAAGTTAAAATAACATCTCTGACAGGACAATGTATAAGCACGGTTATTCAATGAATACAAGTTAAATGTTCTAGGCTATATTATAGTCCAGTTAGGATAGTGTGACAGTGACGTTGCAGTTTATGTGTACGCAAAAAATCACAACCATTGTCTAAACAGGTAGAGAAAAGGTTAGTTTGTTAGTTTAGCATTGAAATTATAGTACAGTATAAGCCTTTATAATTGGTTTTACACCGTTATAGTGGACTCGACCGCTGCGTCACTGGATTTTTATCCTGACTGGACTACAGCATGAACGTTGTTGTTTTAGCTCATGTTTTGTGGGTATTAACTTGTTGCCTAACTAGTTCAGTAAACTCAATAAGGGTTTACATTGAACAATCGATTTGACAGTATTTGATTTAGTTGAATCAAAACCTCTCAATGGAATTGTATCTAAATAACCAACCATATCGAAGTCCTATACGAGCTAAACATCAATGCTGACAGTATTTACGTTCCTAATACGAACTTTAAATATTTACATTGATAAAGGATACAATGTCGTTCTAAATACACTGTTGAATGGTATCAAAGTATATTGAAAAGGATGTAAATCGCGAAAAGAAAACATTCAGAACCCAAAGATCAGTTAAAAACCACAAGAGATTTAAACACATTTTAATCCGATTTAATATTCTATTGAGCTGCGCGTTAGATTGCTATCTATGTTCTTCAAAAAACATCTGCTAAACTAGACCTTAAATAGAAACGAAAACACATATTGTAGATTCAAATCGTACATTACTCTTTCTGAAGTTCTGAACTAACAAAGTCTGTGCAATGCAAAATTACAGAAAAAAGACGCCTAGTACATGTACCATGTTGAAATTTGAGGCTTATTCTTAAGGAAAAGACAACTCTGTCGATAGCGATTTTCGTACCGGTGTTTTTTGTACGAGTTGTTTCCCTTTACACCAGAAAAATCGATAAACATCTCTGGACAGTTATCAGTATACTGTATATAAATCGATAGAATGTATGGCCCTATTGTATAGTATGGGCATATTTTACTTGTATGTCTACAGCCAAACCTATGCTAGTGGTCTACTGAATAAAGCACCGACTATTGCCAGACCATACTTGGAAACGTTCATGTTAAATACACGTGCATTTAGAAATGGCAACCTGTATTCGGCTGCTCTATTTGACCGAATGATCTAGAGTTTGTCATGGTTATAACAATACGGGCTTATTTATGTGAAAAACATGCGTTCACCTACTCGTACAAATATAGTGGTCGTATTACGGAATTACATCTAAATGACATTATTCTGGTGTCGTTGGTATTCAGTGATGTCCATGATTCCGTTGCATAAAAGATAGAAAGGGAAACAACCCAATTTTAGCAACCTGGCTTAATATTTAAGGGACAATACTCTTCAAAACAGGATCTCTTTTCAACGTGAAAGCTCGGTCATTTTCGTTTGTTTCCGGTAAATATAAGTCTTTTGCAATGCATAATTAAAGGTCGAGGTGATCAGAATAGTTATCATTTCTGTATATGCGTGAAGTTTCTGCTAGACGTAGCTCACGTGACTCGTAAAAGGTGCACATTTGACAACACCCACTCTGAGATGGACATTGAAAGATGAGTGTTACGTTATTTTTAACACACATGTACGTGGCGTCCTCTTATAAAGACATAATGTTGATACATGTATGAATACCAAATCCTCAAAAGACTAAAGCAATGGTGATCTCTCCATCAAACAATATTTACAGACATTCCTTAAATGATGACCAGAAACTTCTGCTTCATGATCAAAGTATTGACTTTACTGAAGTTGAAAAAATATTAGGAGTCTACGTTGATCACAAGCTAAGCTGGAATACTCAAGTTGAACACATTCTAAAAAAATGTAATTCACTACTATACATGCTTTTAAGAATAAAACAATTTCTTTCTACACATATGAGAAAAATATTTTTCAATGCCTACATTTTGCCACATCTTGATTACTGCTGCACAATATGGGGTAACTGTAGTGACACATTGACTGATAAACTATACAAATTCCAGAAAAGAGCAGCACGAATAATTCTGGATAAACCCTATGACGCACCTTCTCACAATTTATTTCAAGAATTAAAATGGATGAAATTTCATGACCGCGTCATCTACAAAAAGGCAATTTTTGTATATAAATCTCTTAACAACATCTTTCCAGAATACATGTCAAACCTGTTTAAAGAATCAGAAAACAGATCTTTAAGATCACACTCTAACAACACACTATATGTCCCAAAACCACGCCTTGAATTCTGTAGAAAATCACTAGCTTATTCAGGACCAGTTATATGGAACAATATACCATTAAATATTCGGCAGTCAACTTCTCTTATAGCCTTCAAAAGGTCTTACCTGTCATGGTTCTACTCTGATTGACAAACCTAATGTAAATGTATTCTGAGATTTTGTTAATAATTTGACTATGTAACATAATATATTTGATACCATGTTGCATTTCTATGTAGACTATAGTTAGATTTTTATTACCTGTCGGAGGTCATCTTGCCTATATCACTTACAGGTACGTTCCTGAACTCTAATTGTTAATTGTAAATGACTCATATGAAAATTACTGTTGTACATTGAACAACTATATCTGTTTCGACCTCAGTGGCCAATGTAATAAATATTCAATGGCAAAGTACCTGCAACAGGTTGAATAACTCGCCCTATAATATTGTTATTTTGTTGTTGTACTTCTGACTGTTTATTGTTTATGTCATACGATTTATGTACACATGTTTTTGCATAGAGGCTCACAGGGAAGACTGGGCTTGCCCAACTGTGTCGCCTCTTAAAATAAAGTCGTTATTATAATACCTTGACAGGTAAACTGGTCACCCGTAACTGAACTAAAACATCTACCACACCTTGTCTACCCTGTGTTAATTACAAATGTTGTCAAACTGACAAAGAAAGGGGAGCCAAGAACATTGCGGAATAACAACAGAAGAAGCTCATTGAAAACTCAGTCAATATTTCACTGCCCATACGAGTGTTCAGAAAGGCGTTCTAAATTGACAAAAAGGGATGTATCATAAAGTGGTCACAATTGGACCATAATGATAATTCAAAGGGTTAACTTGTAGTACTTTGCACAGGGATAGAGGGTTGTCAGTAAAGGGACAGTAAATGGATTGTGTTGATGAAGGGGCAGAAAATAGATAAATATATAAAAAAAATACTTCTTCGTTTAAAACAAACATAGTATACAATGCAAGAATTAACATTAAAAACGTCAGCAAACCAGCTTATCAAAGGAATTAAATCGCCGCTAACTGACACATGATTGTAAACCATATCTGACGGCCGTATTTCGTGAACACCCCTCCCCCCAAAGCTCAACAAAAAAACTTTAAAAAACCCAGATTTCAAATGTTTTCAGAAGACAGATAACTTCTTACTGACTTCATTATAATATTATAAATAATGTATTTTTTAAAAAAAATGTTTGTTATTAATTATTTACTATCAAACATAGACTCACGCCAGTACGTATATGCGTGAGTTATGTATTTCTGTTGTTAATATATACAGTCATTTAACTTTTATGAGACGAAGTAAGTAATTACAATGAGTTGAATTAATTAATGTTGGCACGAAACAAAGAGATACGACAAATATGGTGTTTTAAAAACGCGTAGGTTATACATGTGTTTCGTGTATTCAAATGCTACATATAGATGAGGAAATAGTTCTAGAACCTCCACATTGGGAACAAGAGGTTGATGGTGTTATCCCAAACCGCGACATCACAATGTCGTTAAACCCTCATGGTTTGGTGCTTAGTTTACAGGGGTAGTTCTTGGATTGTATAACCCAGTGTCAGGATAACAACAAGTTCAATCCATTCTATTGCTTCGGCTATAACTTTTCTAGAGCTGTCCTCTGTAGAGCAACACCCTCTCTATAACAACACCTTCAAAATTACCCTAAGCCTATATTTACTATAAATTCAACCTCTGTAAAGCAACAAACTCTAAAAAACGGCCACTATTTGCAGCTCCCAAAAGGGGTGTTGGTCTACAGAGGTTGCACTGTATTGTTGGTACTAGTCATATTATCACAGACTATTTTGAGCCCATAAGCATTAAATAACATCTGGGTCTTCAATTTGATCATAAAATATGAACTGTCAGTCGTTTTGAAACATAAATAATTTGAAGGCATTATTTCAAATAGCTTGACGATGAAATCATTCAAAAACGTTGTTTTCATAATAGATTAGTTGTTATCTATGGTGAAAGGGCAATTGTTAAAATGTAAGGTCGCGATAGGATCACCTATGATACTCCTTATATAACCCGCAACAGTGCGGGAGGTATTTGGGTTGATTTCTCCATTTCATAGGGCACATTTGTCTGTGACGTATTATAGCTGGTGATGAACGTCAATAAATGTAGTTACAGAAAGACAAACAAAATCTGAAAAGGTAACTTACAACAGTGAGTGTTGTCTACAAGTAAAATGTGCTTAATTATAGAGATGCGTACAGCTTATGTAGCCGATTCTTGTCATATCCGACAAGCAGTTTCTTAGTAAGTCACGTGTTTGCAGGAGAGCGATTTCAAACGTCAAATCCGATCTTGTATTGTTTTTGTATAATTTATATCAACGCAATATGACGGACAGTTGAAATATATCACTATGTTTAAAATGACAATCGTATCAATTAATATATGTGTTGGTTTGACAGGCAACGATACCTACCGTCAACACTGACGTATAGTAGTCCGCTAAGAGCGCTTTGCATGGGGTCACAAGACTGATTGTTGGATAGTCGTGTAGAAAAACGCTTTGGTTTGGTGTCACAAGAATGATAGTTTGAATACCACGGTGTCGTGTGATAGTATATGATGCCAGGTTGGACTCATAAGATAAGGCTGGGGCGAAGAAATCGAAAGTTAAGTGGTTGGCAATACGCTGATAGAGATGATGGAACGCTTTGATGCCTTGTTGTTGCAAGTTGTTTGTCGTATGGATGACCTATCAATAATGTCCTGTTGTTGGTGTTTGGTGCCACATGACCGGAATTTGACATTAAGTCATTGTGGCAAGAGTTTGGAGTCACGTTGTTGGAGCTTGACCTTATGAGACTGGCGTTTGACCTCTCAGGACTGGTGTTTGGCGTCATGTGACTCGAGTTTGGCGTCACGTTGCTAGAGATTGGTGCCACGTGACTAGAGCTTGGCGTCACGTATATACAATCAAACTATTTAGTATCAATACGCACCTAACGTGCATGTTACATAACTACATCAACTTCATAAAACTTGGGACAGACTTTAAAGTTGAACAGGCTAATTTATGAAGACAGTTTGACATTTTCTTAATTATAATTCTTGTTAACCTTCATTTTATTACAACAACGTCGATATAGTTCAATGAATAATGTGAACATCGTGAATCCATTAGAGACGACTTGTTAAACAATATGTTAAATGCATCACCTTACCGAGACTAACAGTACTTTATCAAACTTCAGAGGAAAGAAAATGCACTACGCATGTGAACGTTACATATTTCAATTCTGAATAATTGCATGGTGTCGAAATCATGATTAGTTTATACTAATTTATTTTATGTGAATTGTGAAACTAGTTTAATCAACTTATATTAATCATTCTCGACACCTGGGTACTGTTTTATCAAAGCACTTACGAAAATCTTAAACTTACGTCAAAATTAAAATTCTAAATTATTCTTGAAAACCTACATATTGTTGACAACTAGATAATGTTTGTACTAGTTGAGTGAATATTAATAAATATTAAACAACCCTTTATCACAATTGGTAGCTGTTAAAGAGCTATAAAGAATTTAAATTTGAACGTAAGTTTACGATTGTCTTAAGTGCTTTGATAAAACAGTACCCTAATTCCTAATAATATCCCATCGCCACGAGGGTATAAGAGAAGAGAAGCCAATTTTCCTTTTACGCTGAGCGTGTAGCAAGGGATATACTGGTACCATTTTTGTTCCGTCTTTGGTATGATGCGGCCTGGGATCGAACCCGGGACCTCTAGCACTTTACGAAGTAGTTTGTGGAGGGGAAACAGTGATTTTGAAAAGTTAACACCATTTTAATTTGAAGAACAACTACTAATCCATTAGTTATGTAGACAATTAAGTCAAGGAAACTGATTTAGTCATTGGCTGTCGTATTTGACTGAAAGAAATGGTAGTAAAATCGTGAAACTTCAAGCAAAGTGTCACCTTATGCGTATGAGACACAATATGGTATTGATTAATGTCCATGTTCCTAAAACAATACAATATGTTCCTACGAGACCTTTAATTAATTAACTTAGTGTCTTAATTGGTGAATAATTAATGCTTTGTTCGGTATCGATTTTACGTTAGCATGTATGCAGGGGAATACATGTACGCTAACAGGACTGGAGTTAATATAATAGATTGGTCGGACAGAAATCAAAAGTTTCAAAAAGGGTGATACTAGAACGGTTCGGAAATATTTATTCATTTTAGCCCCAACTTGTAGCATGTTTCTATATCGATAGTCAAAGCACTAGTAAACGTGGACCTCCGTAGCCCAGTGGTTAGCGCGTCGCCGTCTAATCTGGCGACCCGGGTTAAAATACGGATGGAGGCACTCATATGCCTGCCATATACACCAGAAAGCTGACTGGCAAGTAAAGGCCATGCTCGGCATTTAGTAAATGTACATGTATTATGTTTATGTTCAAGCTATGACTACATGTATAACCTATCTTAAGCAACGCCAGTCAAGGAATATGTCACTAGTGGTTGTTTAAAGCAGATGCCTGTTTGGGTTTTTGTTGACATGAACATGTACTTTGGTCAACTGACCTTACCAATCGTGAAAGCTCAGCCATTTCCGTTTGTCTCCGGTAAATACATCTATTGCAGGTGATCAGAATGACGTGAGAGACTAACACACAAAAAGGAACGCAAAATATGGTGAATTTTATTTTTTTCATTTAAATTGGTACATTTTAAAAATCGTCACTAACACAAACGAACCAGGACCTCTTCCGGTGTTTGAATTCATTCAGCGAAAATTGCAAAACTGCTGTCCAAGATAATGTTCTTATTTATCATCAGTACGTCGTTATGTGTTAATATTCAAGTAATATATTGACTTACACAAACCATCCCTTTGATCTATGCCGCAGTCTAATTTTAAGACGAATTAGAAACGAAACACGTCAAACATGTACCAATATAATAAACATAAACTGTCAATAACCAACAGTTCAATGAAATGATAAATTCTTTTTTCATAAACCCTGAATGCCAAGTATATATAGTTGATCACATGGTCAATCAAACGTGACGTCTGAGTGGCTCAAAGTGATCGAACGTTATCGGTTGACAACAACGGACAGTGTTGAATAATTAAGATAAAATAGGACAATTGTCTTAATACCTGCGAGTAGAGGGCTAATATAGGCTACTCCTGTTGTCCAATTCAATTTCGTTAGAAATAAAACATAATTTATTATATAAGGCTAAAAGGTGTCAACAAAATAATATTAAAAAGATTGCTACTAGAACTAGGGCATCTTTTGTAGCAGCACTCACTATTCTAGATATTCTTCATACAATGCTTACAAAATTCTTCTGAGGGGAGGGGGCGTGGCCCATATGGGATGTTCCGATGACGAGGATAATGTAAGTTAGTAAATAAACGAATAAGAACTAAAACATCAGCGACGTTCTTATCACAACAATTAAAATCATCAATTATATAGGATGTGCCATATTGAAACTGAACATCTGTTTAAACGACAACAACATTTATTCGATCCACTATTTCTTAATATTAGTGTTAGATCGGCTGGCTAAACATACAGCTAAGGCCTAAAATTACGACTTTGTTTTATGATTTCCAGTCCTATTATAAAAGACGACCCCTGCACCGTTTACCCTATTCGACCCCCGTGAAACTGTTGGGGTTTTCAAACTTTGCACTAAAATGTATAACACAAGCTACCGGTACATCATCCTATCTACTCTAATGTACCATGTCACAAAAACACTTTGTAATATGTATGCCTAAGCAAACACTGATTTCTTCTTCAAAACAAGCTTATTTAGATATGACGTCAATGCGCACGCTCGTCTAATTAACTCGTTTAATTAATGAAAACGAGACTAATTACAAATGTAGATTACAACAACCTCTAGAAGCTAGATATAATAGACTAGAAAATTAATGTTTTCTAAACATGTGTACATTGTACCCCAATTTAGCCAACTACAATCAAAAAGTCATTTGTGTTCAAGGTCCCAATGGCCTTCGCCGTTGACCTACCGACCTTAAAATGAAGAGGTGTCATCAACTGGTCATAAGCAATCTATTCATACCAATTTTGAAGACCAAATCAACTGGTCATAAGCAATCTATTCATACCAACTTTGATGACCAAATCAACTGGTCATAAGCAATCTATTCATACCAATTTTGATGACCAAAGGACAAAAGTTCTTTGGGTTATTTATCGTTAAACGAGTTTGGCCTTCCGACGTATGATATGCAAATGTGATGTGGGTATACGGAGAAGTTACCCGACTGGCACTTCGTAAGGACTGAAGCTTAATACCGAAACTATACAATCCAAGTGATGAATAGGCGCATAAAACATGTACGGGTATGCGTACGTTATTAAAACCGAGAACCCCATTTACTGCAACCCAACGACTTGCTACATACATGTAAATGTTTTCAGTTCGCCTGGGTTAAAACAGTTTATTAGAGAATGTTCATGCAACCGAAGAAAAACGAATTAAAATGTTAGTTTGTCGAACTGAAAATACAAAACGAAGCCTAAGGAATAGTAAACATATACATGTACACGTACTATTAAATGCGCGTTGCAGACGACATCATCTGTTTGTTAAATACACATTTACCAAAAAATGCTTTATACAGATGGCTTGTATTTCTGCCAGATCGATACAAATTGAACAAAATATGAACACAATTTGCACAGACTAAAAATTAATATGGAACTTTGCCATATACATTGAAGGTGTTAAGTATTGGTAACGAAATATGATCTTTTGTAAATACGAAGATATTAATGTCAATTATAGAAGCCTGTGTGCAAATATTTGTACAATTCTCCCACTTATACATTAAAGGGCGGTAGTTAACCTTATATACGAGGGCTAACAGCGTACTCCACCAAATCATTTAAATATTTTTAATGGAGACGATTCAACTATGGCGATCGGAAGCGACCGATTCATTGAATGAAGCTTTAAGATTTAATATGCTCTTTTAAATCAAATTTAAAGTGGTTATAATAAGTGTCTATATAGAGGTGTTTTCGTTTGTAATAAATCGAAATGTCTGTAAAATTGAAATCAAATTCATCTAATTATAGACCCGTTTTTGTGAACGCGACATTCGGGATGATTTGGCATTGATCGTTATAAGAGAGTGACCGAGATATCAGTGGAATTTAAGTGCATATTCCAAACTGTCTATAGGCCCAATCATTATAAAGGTCTACCTGTTTTGCGCTGCTTAGGTATTACATATCTATATTCCATCAATTGCGAACATCTATGAAACAGTAAAATACTGAATTACTCTCGATGACTGTTTTCTGAGTTCTAACCACAGCCAGCATCAATGCCTACTATTTGGCCTACTGCAATAAACCGTTCCCAGCCTATATTCGAGTGGTGGGTATCCTCACTCATTTCGTAAACAGATTCACAATTCTCAAAATTCAAAACATAGACCTATTTTCGCTGACAGAAGCATTATCGCAATACTTTCCACAACTCTGAACCCCCCCTAAACGCCTTGCCCATATTCGGCTTGCAAAGTAGGCCTACATGCCATGTGTAAGGATATTGGTACAAAATGCATAACAAAGCTGACCCATATGTATTAACGAAATAATGCTCGATTATGACAGTACCAATGATATAACTGATTTATGCACAGCTAACTATTATAGCATAAAAACGGTGATTTTGCCCATACGTTAACGGGACGAAAACCATGCGTAAACATAAAGATTCACGCGCTGTTAACGTCCAGTTTTACGTATGCTCATTTCAGGGCCGCACCGGTGACTATAAAGGTTGTACAGCTTCATATGAACAGTTATTCCCATTTTATTTCTATGTACTAATTAGTTTTCTATAATATTTAAATTATATATTTAAACAAACCCGCAGTATCCATGTTTTCTTGGTATTTGCCGATACCGGAATTCGACGTGCATAACAATAACTGGTATGACGTTACGTTTGTTTTTGCGACGTCGTCACAAAATCTCCCGCCAAAATATCATTATTTTGAAATTCAAACGCATTAATTGATGTTTTGTATGCTATAATAGCGTTTACGCATGTTTTTTTCGCTTTATAACATATGCAGAGTCCCTCGGGAGCGTTGGTGCCCTCGCCCTGCCGGCTTGGGCACCAACTGTCCCTCGGGACTCTGCAGATGTTATAGCCCGAAAAAGCATGCGTTAACTCTACATTATCATTGATTGACGTGATTGACGTGCATTCAGAACAATCCTAAATGTCACAATATATCGACAAAACTCCAGTATGCATTCTGTGAAGATACATTGCAATATACATATGTAATATTGAACTATACAGAACGACAAGATGATTGTGTTCTAACTATTTATTGAGCGAATACTTACAATGTTAACTCAGTAAGCATACCAGTTGAACTGATAAGCCAGTGCTGGTGGCTATCTATATAGCTCCAAGGTAGGCTAATAACATTATAGTCTATCGTGTTACAGCATGTGCATTAAATCTCACCATAATAGCCAAAATAAGCACCAAATAAAAAAACAAAAAAAACTACGAAGTCCATTTTCACGATGTTTCTGTCCAACAACAATAAACAAATCACCTCAATAAAAGACCAGTATTGAAGTGACACAAAGGTATGCTTATTAGAGAGGTTTTACTGTAAACGATTAGAAATATGTGCATATAAGTACATTGTGTCTACATCATGTGACCTTGACGTCTGATTCGTTGTCTGTCAGATCAGTAGGTTTATTCCCAGGGGGGTTGGTGGACATGTGTACACGTGATGTCATTAATGAATAGATGTTTTGTTTTAACTTTAATACATGTCTTGTCTGACTTGTCTGGTTTTGGACTACAGTCAACCCCTGTATTAGTGGTCTTTCCTGAATGAATTAAACTCCTGTTTTAAACAGCCAATATTTGAAATAACCTTAATATAATAAACACACTTGTATGAAACAACCATCTGCATTTAACAGCCACATTTCATGTATCACCTGAATGCCTGCTTCAGAAAGGTTAGTTAAGCAGTAGTTTAAACCCCCCCCCCCCCAAAAAAAACCACCCCAGTACTTTTAAGTCATTGCTTATTTCTAAATTTCATATATGTTTATTTAGCCTTTACGAAAAATTAGGCCTACATGACATGTTTAAGGGTATTGGTATAAAAAGCCTTTTATTTCGTTAATGAAACATATGTGCCTGCTATCATTTCTGTGTTTGTTGTATTAAAAATAGACTTATTTAGCCTTTAGGCATTTCTGACCACAACACATGGCTCTCCATTACACATTTACGTACATTGGTTATAATAGTCTACGTGTAATAAAACAGCTGTGCACAACAGTGTTAAACAGGAGTCTTAAATAACACTACTCTTCAAATATGAAACCAAATTTCACCAAAGCAGACGCCAATTTATATAAATATACACGATTCATAAACTAGAAAATCTTAAATTTGATACATATAATGCATTCATGCAACACACCCAAAATTTCAGTGTAATGAAACTTGTTACTTTAATAGTATAAGTTATACATGTACATATTATAAACGCGTTCTTATTTGCAGGGGACACTTTTTCGTGGTAAAGTTCGTGGAAATATGATTTTAAAACATACATGGAATTTTATTCATGAACTTTTGAATTACACGGTCTACATTCCTCGGTTGCTTGAATATAATGCCCAAATAAGGAAAATATATTTAGGTGTGTCTTTTGCATGGTCATTTACATGTTTACGCAACTTGGATGTGAAAATTCAAATCCAGTCATGAATCATACATGTATAGAGTAAATTAAGTATAACATACTAATTTTTATTCTGCAAAACAAGACATTGGCATGTACATTTCCCCTTTATTTCTACTCTGCGAATGACATGTAGATCCGAAATCTACCGCACTATAGTATAGTGCCTTTAGGCACTGGTCCCCTTAACACCAGAGCAGAACTTGTGTGCATGTACCTCTTCAAATTCGCAATAAGTGTTTATATGCGTACTTACAAATTGTATTTACTATTTTAAATAGGAAATGTTTTAGAAAAAAATAAATAGTTGCTATTTCTGTACCATAATTATACCAGAAAGGTTATTCAAAGGAGAGTGTAATAAGTCATGAGAAATTCTTGAAAGTACTTAAGTAAAATGTACATGTCCTTACCTCGGGGATAAACCGGTCAATTTCCACACTTGAATAATTTTAACACTTAGCAAATCCAGTAATCAACTTTCCACCCGTAATTATATATAAATTACTTCACCGAAATATGTTTAAAAAACGAAACCAAGCCGGCACAACTGTTGAAACAATTCCACACAAAATTACATTATTTATCAATCAGACGGTAATTATCCTAAGTAACACATACATAGACACTTCACCATATAAGGTGAAGATGTCATGAATACTCGGCTGAGAACAACGTTAGTCATTAAAATACGTAAGTATGTACAGTAAATGACATACGGCCCAGAGGCGTTTATCTACCTGCTATGTAAATTATTAACCGTCACGCTAGACAGGCCGTCATTTGGGGGAAGGTGTCAAACTTATACCCGACCCGATAACTCTTGTTAAAACACTTGTCATAATAATAAACTTGACTCGCTTAACTCCCCTGGATAAAAACAACAAAAAGCGATCCAAGAACGACTACTCTAGTTAGTAATTGTCCAAATCTCGTGCGCAGTTATCTCTCTTTCTGTTGCGCTCTCTCGACATAATCTTTATATAGAACTGACCTGTATAGGCATTTGATTTGTAAATGAGGCATTAAATTGAAATTTAATTTGATTGGAGCAAAATAATGTCGATATATCATATGCATATTGTAGTATTATTATTAACTATCAATTTATTTTAAAAAAGGGAGACAACTACGACATAAATAAAAACAAATCTCCTGTAAGGGAAGGCCACTGTAATGGATTTTGATAAACAATCAGTTGCGAAATATCCAGGACGTGTTACGGACTATGAACGAGGTGTTTTGTTATCGTAGTGAGTATATTCACGCATTTTAAAAAGTCTTAAGTACTTTAGTACTGATATAATTATTATTTTAGTTATTATTTCATTTTGTTAATCCTTTTTAGAGTATTTTATCCCAAAACTGCGTTTTCATTTTTTAAATCGAAACCGAAAGTGTAGTTCAAGGTCTTTGACGATGATCATTCCATTTATCAGTGTAAATAAAAGACAATTTAGTAATGGTATCCAGAACTACCGAACGTGGTGTTATTGTAGTATTATGTGTACTTGGTCCGCTATCATATTATTGAAGATCGTTAGAGCTAATAAATTTCAACTCGTAATAAAGTGTCAAAGCTGTTTATGAAGCAACGTACTTATACACATAATGTCCATTAAAACAATACATTAATAAGAAATATTGCAATGTTTATATACACACTGTTATGTAGACAAGTGACCGACCTGATTAATCGATTTTACTCTCCAATTGCCTCGCCCGAAACTACATCGTTTATGAATGGTAACGGTTAAGTGGAAATCAAAGCGCTGTAGGAAGCGTAAATCGATTTATGCAATACTGACCTTATCTGTCTAATTTAGAGATTTGTAAAACAAATTTTTCAACAGTTGACCAAACCGATTCATGTTTGTAAATCTCACATTATCCTGGGCGCACTATAACAAATCTTATACAAGAATAAATTGACACAACGGTCGAGTCAACTATAACGGAGTAAAACCAAATATAAAGGCTCATGCAGCCCTCTTTATTTTCAATGCCATATTGTATTCGCTATACCTGTTAAGACAATAGTTGTAATAATTTGTGTACACATAAACGACAACGTCACTCTCACAATATCCTAACTGGACAGTAAGTGTGCTTACTGTGTAGGACCGGTGTAAGAAATGGTTGAGTATGTAGGATTTCCTATGGTCCAAAATGAAGCGTTAATTTTGAGGTTTACTAATCCTGTATCTTATATAATATTGCTCCATTCCAGAGTTAGACTTTCATTCAATACTAGTACAAACACAGGCCTGAGAAATTATATCACAAAATACAAAGGATGATGGGGAATTTCAAAACTCTGTATTTGGTGATATAATTTCTTAGGCTTGTGGTACATACAACGTGTGTGGTACACGTATTAACTCGACTTTATTTCGTTTTAGCAGAACCTTCCAAGACAGAATATGGCCGCTGCAAGCACAAAACCTCAACGTAAATGTACGAGTAAAGGGGTAGTCATACCGTTTGCATCAACTGCTGACGTGTGGGCATTTTATAAAAGTGCAAGTTCAAAATACAGAATCAACCCATTCTATGCTCCAAGTCGGGAAATAGTTGATAATATATTAGAGAATTTCAAATCCAAGTTTCTGGCTGTCTCAACTACTGAGGGAGTTCTTGAGGATATGCTTAGGTTCTTCAACGATGAAGTTCTTAATGGAGACTTTGAGGATTTTACAACAGATAGTGATGGATCTGGCGGTATGGATCAGGCCACATCAGATGACTCTTATTCACATGATGACATAAATAAAGAGAATGAAACAATTCAACATGAAGTTGCAGATGAAACAATGGAGACGGAGACATGGAATCTGTTAACTACAACGGAAGGTGAAGATGACGTTCCCAATGAGCCCAATTCAAATAATGACATAAAAGAATGTAATGAATCGATCCGTTATAAATGTGCCAGCGACACAATATCGGCTGAAACAGAGACTCAGCAAACAACATCGGAAGAATTAGAAAAGATAAAGCAGTTGTTCCTTGCCGCTGATGAGAACACAATATGTAAAATTCCATTTGCTGCTTTGGAAAATGAAAGAACAGATATTATTGATAAGTGTCCAAAGTCCGGAGTTGATCTTAATTTGTTTCGGAGCCCAAGCGGTCATACCTTGTTAATGAAGTGCGTTTCCTTAGAAATTGTGGATTTGAAGATACTTGATTACCTATTAAAAGACAAAATACATGTAAATGTTAATGTAGATGAATCACTACGTAATCGTACTGCGCTTTTCGTCTGTTTAGTAAACCGCAAAATTCAGCCGTCGCACAAACTTTGTGTGGTTAGAAAGTTGCTACAGGCTGGATCCACACTGACCACCAGGGGGCGTTTCCACTCGACTGTTTTACATGCGTTCGTCTCCACATTACTTAGTCCTGTTGATGCAATGTTGAATGCTAACTGGAAAGATATAATTGAAGAGTTGCTTAAGGCGGGACTTGATGTCAATTCAAAAGATCACTGCGACAGCACACCACTAATGTCTGCTATAGGTCTGGTTGCACCTGATGGAGAACTTCCTAAGGGACTGGAACCGAAACAGATAAGCTATGATGTAGTTGAGTACTTGCTGAAAAGAGGGGCAGATCCGGACATAAAAGATGGAGATGGGAGAACGAGTCTTTATCACGCAGCATTATCGCAGAACCTGACCTTGTTGAATATACTCGTCAAGTATTCGAAGAATCCAGACGCTCAGGACAACATGGGTATGAATTGTATCTACGGTATATGCGCATACTCACAGTGGACTACGGAATGTGAAGAAATAGATACGATTCTTTTTCCTATACTTCATATCTTGGCTGACGCTGGATGCTGTCTTAATACTCAAGCGATTGACAAAAGTACTGTTCTACACCACGCAGCGGCTACTCAAAGTCATTTGGTCTGTGAAAAATTATGCAGTCTTGGAGCAGATACAAACAGAACAGATTACCTTCAGCGAACACCTTTGCATTTAACTATCCGAAATGCTGTCACAGAAGTGGTCGATGTCCTTCTAAAATACGGAGCATGCGTGAACGCCAAGGCCAAACACGGGGAAACACCACTGCATCAAGCATGTCTTCTTAAAAACCTGAACGCGGCCAAAATATTAATTGCTGCTAAAGCAGACATAGAAGTTGAAACGGTGCTTGGAGTAAGACCTATCCATTTAGCAGCTGAAAATGGCGATGTGGATTTCATACAATATATGGCTCAACTGTCAAATATAAATGCAACGGATATTTATGGAGCGAATGCTATTCATTATGCCGCCGCTGATGGAAATATTGAAACCTTGGAGTATCTTTTAAATGTGGATTGTAAAAAAGACAAAAAAGACGAAAATCAAAATACGCCATTAGATTTAGCGCTTTACATGGGACATCAGAAAGCTTCTGAACAACTTTGTGTACCAAATGTTCCAAGGTTTGGAAATCTTCCGTCATTGTGCTTTCCAAATAGGCCGTTGATTGAAGAAGACGAAGTAGAACAATTCTACAATGAATTAGCAGACAAATACAAACGCGAAAATAAAACGCCTGCCAAGATTGCAAATGATATTTTAATAAGCAAAGGTCTCGGTACAGTCGATTTAGAAAGTGATGAAGGAAAACTTATATCGGATTTGATAATCAAATATGTTGAATGTATTGCAGCTCGTGTTGGAGAGTTGGACCCATTGTTCTCTTGTTTACTATTGCGAGCAGGAAGTACCTACGAAGGTGTTAAAACTGGCTATCCTGACGAATTCGATTTTCTTTGTAGCTTGACCGTCCTGGCTGAACATGTTGAAACAATTGAACACGGCGGCACAGAAGGTTTTGTTTTTGTTGTATTGAAAACATCGGCACCGACAAAGCTGTTAAGATTTTGTCCAAGATCCGACAGGCGTATCAGTGCTTCACACATACTACGTTACTTCTCCAAGCTTTCTCGCATAGCGACGTATGGAATTCTGAATGAGAATGAGTTTGATGGTCATCTATACACCGGATACATGCTGCTTCCGGAAAGCGGTCCTTTGTTCACTGGAAATAATTATCCATTAAGTAAACTAAACGCACAAACTGTTTCCTTTCGTGGGAGATTGCACAAACTGCTAGATATATCTATTGACCTCAACCCCGTCATCTTCCATACCAGTTATCCAGCAGAGGCTGTGCAGCGCTGTAACATAGTGCAAGATGTAACGACAAGAGGTATCTATTGCTTGCCTAAACTTTGCGGTCAGGTACCTGGTCTATATGAAGACGGTAGAGCAGTAAGTGAGCATCTATGGCGACTAAGCACGCAGCACATTGAAGCAGAAGCCATGAGATCGATGTCACAGTTGGCACGAGATTGTTACGTTATGTGCAAGGTGTTACGAATGGAGCCACTAACCTGTTCTGTGAAGTATTTGAATCCCCAGGATCTAATTGAAGATGACCTTATGAAGATGATGCCGTCTGGTACAGCTTGGAGTGATGGTAAGTGAACGTTTGAACTGGGATATAATAGTATTCAGGAGTGGTTTTCAATATAGATCTTACTTGACTTAAGGAAAGAGACAACCAATCAGATCACACCATATTAAACCCTTGGTCGGTAACTGGCGATATAATTTGCCATCCATATTCTCCAATTAAATAAGATCAATCTTAAATACCACACCAGCCAGGTCTTACACAACGAGTTTGTTCCCATGCAAACTGATGTTGTTCAGAATATTTATGCGGAAGTTCTACTTTTACCTTTGCAAAACGTTTGTCCCAAAGAATATGATGTCAGTAAGTGAATGTGTTGTTGTATCGAGACTATCCTGTTTCTGTATTTACTAACTATTTATAGTTAATTGTCATGGTTAGCAAGTAGCAACAAGTAACAACCGTTTCTCGCAATCGAGTGTTCGAGGCATCCCAGGAAGATTTCTGAATAGGCCGGTTGTTAGTTAATACTGGGCCACTTCACCACGATGCCTCGATTCGATCTCCTTTTCAGGATTGCGATAACGAACTTAGATTGTACCGGTAGTTTCCTTGTCTTGCTCAGTCATTCTTAGAGTATGTTGTGTATATTCTTTTACACTATCGTTGTGATTGTCACTGATTAATACCATTTGAGATGAATTGTCGAATATGATTAATACGTTATAAGTTGTATATTTGATCAACAGTCGACATTAAATATATCAGTACAATGTAGATGTATATAATATAGTATATAATACGTACATGTCAATGATTGCAATAAATAAATATATCGCAATCACTGATTAATTTTGTCAACAGATACGGATTCAGACGAATGTTGTTCGGAAGAAGCTGGCCCTGGTGACGTAGATGATGCTTGTGACACAACAATGGAGACACACATGCATCTACATACAAATGAGGCACTAGATGAAGATTCCAATGAAGATAGAGCAACGCTTGATGTCGTATATTGTGGTGATGGTTTCAGGTATGCTGAAGACGAACTCACAGCTGAAAAGTTGATCCCTTCCTATTATATCAAATCTATTTTCATTAAAGAAATGGACAAACTAATAAGGGAGGGAAATGTGCTTTCTGAAAGATCGTTGTTGGAAATTCCTCGAAATGTGTACGAGGTGTTGTTAAAGGCATTAGAAGAGAAAAACTTGACCACGTTGTTCATGCCGAAACATAATATGTTGAGAACTTCGGTCAATCATACAACAAGTGAACTGGAGACAAGATTAAGAGAAACATACTGTAGGAAGATTATATGGTTAATGGACCAATTAAATTTTTAATATACATTGTATGTTCTTAATCTTGAACTCTACTGGGAAGATTATAGTTAAAGGACCAATTAAATTTTTAATATACATTGTATGTTCTTAATATTGAACACTACTGTGATGATTATAGTGAAAGGACCAATTAAAGTTTCAATATATGTTCTTAATCTTGAACACTACTGGGAAGATTATATGGTTAATGGTCCAATTAAAGTTTTAATATATGTTCTTAATCTTGAACACTTCTGGGCAGATTATATGGTTAATGGACCAATTAAATGTTTAATATATGTTTTTAATCTTGAGCACTACTGGGAAGATTATATGGTTAATGGACCAATTAACTTTTTAATATACATTGTGTGTTCTTAATCTTGAACACTACTGGAAAGATTATAGTTAATGGACCAATTAAAGTTTTAATATATGTTCTTAATCATGAACACTACTGGGAAGATTATATCATATATGGTCAATGGACCAATTAAATGTTTAATATATGTTCTTAATCTTGAACACTACTGTGATGATTATAGTGAAAGGACCAATTAAAGTTTTAATATATGTTCTTAATCTTGAACACTACTGTGATGATTATAGTGAAAGGACCAATTAAAGTTTTATATATGTTCTTAATCATGAACACTACTGGGAAGATTATATCATATATGGTCAATGGACCAATTAAATGTTTAATATATGTTCTTAATCTTGAACACTACTGGGAAGATTATAGCTAGTTTCAATATATGTTCTTAATCTTGAACACTACTGGGAAGATTATATGGTTAATGGTCCAATTAAAGTTTTAATATATGTTCTTAATCTTGAACACTTCTGGGCAGATTATATGGTTAATGGACCAATTAAATGTTTAATATATGTTTTTAATCTTGAGCACTACTGGGAAGATTATATGGTTAATGGACCAATTAACTTTTTAATATACATTGTGTGTTCTTAATCTTGAACACTACTGGAAAGATTATAGTTAATGGACCAATTAAAGTTTTAATATATGTTCTTAATCATGAACACTACTGGGAAGATTATATCATATATGGTCAATGGACCAATTAAATGTTTAATATATGTTCTTAATCTTGAACACTACTGTGATGATTATAGTGAAAGGACCAATTAAAGTTTTAATATATGTTCTTAATCTTGAACACTACTGTGATGATTATAGTGAAAGGACCAATTAAATTTTTATATATGTTCTTAATCATGAACACTACTGGGAAGATTATATCATATATGGTCAATGGACCAATTAAATGTTTAATATATGTTCTTAATCTTGAACACTACTGGGAAGATTATAGCTAGTTTCGATATATGTTCTTAATCTTGAACACTACTGGGAAGATTATATGGTTAATGGTCCAATTAAAGTTTTAATATATGTTCTTAATCTTGAACACTTCTGGGCAGATTATATGGTTAATGGACCAATTAAATGTTTAATATATGTTTTTAATCTTGAGCACTACTGGGAAGATTATATGGTTAATAGACCAATTACTTTTTATGCCCCCGTATCGATAGATCGGGAGGCATATAGTGATTCACCTGTCCGTCCGTCCGTTCGTCCGTTCGTCCGTCCGTTCGTCCGTCCGTCCGTCCGTCCTGGTTAACCCAAATTGACCGTTTCTTCTAGCATCATTATGGCTTGCTACAAAGCTTCCAAACTTGCATGGATGTTGTATATGAACACTCTCCACACACCTGTATCACCTGACCCCATTTTGACCTTCACCTTGACCTAATTTTGGACTTAGACTTATTTATGGACAAGGCTTCCACAGGGGGCATAAGCGTTTATTGAACGCAGTCTTGTTTAATATAAGTTTGTAATACATGTATATGTTCTTAATCTTGACCACTACTTACTTACTGCTCCAATGACTATCGAACTATTTTGAAACCGTGAACTGATTTTTATGTACCTTTCGACGACAATAAGATGGTTTCCGTAGTGTTTCTTTATATCCAGATCACAGGTAACTGTATCATTGATAAAGAGTAAAAAGAAAAAATCTGTAAATTTATATACATGTACCAATTTTACATTCTGGTATATAAATTTTACATTATTTTTCTTTTGGCTCTTTATCAATGATACAGTTACCTGTGATCGAGACAGCAGACCAACGCATAACATGGTACTTTATGTTAAATATGTAAGACATCGTCACGATAACTGAAACTATTTTTATATACAGAGATACTGGTAGTAAAATCTTTTAATTCGGGTATGTATATCTTCATATGTATTGAAATATATGTCATATATCGAACTATGTATTTAATAAAAGAAAACGAAGCTATTGTATGTGTGATTTTCCGATCAAACTCACAAATGAAATAACAATTTCATAATACATACAAGCATTTTTATTCACTAATTCTCTATACATTTTGATATGATAAAAAAACGCAGAACATTGATTTATCTACTACGTTTGTATTTCTATGCTATTTCTAATAATGTTACCCAAAATATGATTGTTCATGTACAGGCGTAAGGTACAAATTAAAAGGGCATGCCCAGAAACTGGAGTGTCTTGTTTTGCATACAACACAATTGCGTTTATCACCTGTCAAACCAACTAAAACCGAAAAGTCAAAGAAGAATTTGACTTAAAAATTTACTCTATAACGCGCGCTTCGATATTTTGTATATCGATTTGAAAAAACGATATTTAGTTATTCTTGAAATAAGCTTTTTTTAAAACTAGCGGGATATTTCGTAACTTTTTTACAGGCTTTTGATTATTTGACTTCGGTATTAAAATGATACCGATTTGATTGCTTTTCGAGACAGTTTCAGGGCATGCCCCTTTAAAAGAATACATGTACTTCTTTATCACTAAGCGTCCTAGCATTGTTAACAAAGAACATGTACTCATGTCTTGTAATTGTCAATTTCCATTGACTATTTTGAACCTGAATGTTCACCGTTAGCAAATTGTAGTACTATTATGTACTTGCTATTAAATTGTATATCATGCGCATGTTTACTACTATGTACGCATTGTAATCGCTTTAAATGTTTTTTTTAAATATTAGTTAGCTTGTGACTTTGCAAAGGCTTGGACTTTCGGCAATATATTGTTCCAGAACTCAACGGCTCTTGCTGCAAGACGTTGTTTCACAGATGATGGCGACATTCTGTCATTGATTTCCAGATAGTTCTCCCCCGTCGTATCGTACTCTGGCCACGTGACATCGTACAGTGGTTGAAGTTTGATAGGGTGATTCGGATTGCTGGAATTAAAAAGACAATCTTTATCATGTTTTGAATTAAATATTGTATAAAACATCGTACATAAGTATGTCTAATAATTACATGTTTGGGTAGATCTATATGTCTAAATAGTTTTATCTTAAATGATAAATGTAAAAAGGTCTACTGTAATATTCCTTGAACACATTCTACTTTAAGTAAAACAACTTCAAGTCTGTCGGATAATGTTCGAGTGTAGATTTAAATAATTTTCAATGATAAATGAATAGGTTAAATAGTACACTCAGTATCTTGTACAAGCACAGTAGACATAGTGATAGTCTGTATCTATCTTATCCCCGATTGGGGGCAGGGTTACTTCATGTTGTTTTGTGGCACAAGCTATATGTATACATTCATATGCTTTAATGATAAACTGCATACGGGACGAGCTATTTCAAAGTGATTGCTTATTCTAGATAAACGGTTTAGTCATCACTCGGTTGTTCAACGATTGACGACTACATTAACCATATGCAAATGCCATCTTTTATGCTAGACAGTTATGTTGTGCGCATTCACACCTAATGGATGTAACATCTTCGTGAACTCCAAACCTTGATTTTGTATCTAGATATAATTTAATACTGTAGCTCACAGACAATCCATAGCAACAAAAATACGGCCGCACCTAGCCACCTGCACAAGAGTCAGACGTAGAACGAACCATCCATATATCCAACCATGGATATTTCAAACAAGCCTATACTAGTATACTCGCCCAGCAATGAATGACACACCGTGGACTTCATAATGGGAGCTTATTATTAATGATATGTACATTAGATTAACTTACCCAGTCTTTGCGAAGTTCGTCCACAGCGTCATTACAGCTTTCGACAAGTTTATGTCTTGTGGACTTGGTTGTGTAGGTAACTTATATTGTCCGAAGCCAAACACAAACTGCACCTCATCAGCATGATTGGCAACATAGTGGTTCATCATCACCGGGGGAGTAGCAACAGCTGGAAATGGTGCGGCGTTTGTAAACTGATAAACATATGTACTTGATTGTGTATTGGTGTGAGCCTTTGCTGTACGTATTGTTGGAGCAGTTAGACCATAGTCAGTGAAGATGTTAACGGCACTAAACAATTTCTTCGTAGTGTTCGTGGGGTCACTCCAATCAATATACATGTATTCTCCTTCGGTAAGCTCCTTAGCTAGTTTAGTTGGCATTTCGCCAAATCGTGCCTCGAGCGCTCTCGGTATAACGACGTCCGTCAGATGTTCGCTGAACACATCATAATTAGGGTTGGTAGGATTTTGTTTGAAATATGACAGCAGCATAGCAAACAACACCAGACCGTCAAAGTTATTAGCACCAATCATGAGGTCAAATGATCGAAAACTGGTGTACTTTGCATAAAGATCATTATCCACCAATTCATTTAAAATTTGGTTGGTCTTTGCTGGAACGAAGTCACCATCATAAACAGGCACCCAACTCATATTTACTTCATTGAAGTATAAACCGACCTTCAGAGCTGCGGCAGATATGTCTGCCTGAGATTGTTGTTGAAGACACGCGACTAACTCAACATGGCTGGTGTCATTGCAGCCAACTAGTTTACCGAACTCCATAGATGATTTATAATTCCCGTCGCCATTTCCTACTCCCCATGATGCTAGGGTGCCACTTTCTGCGATAACTCTTTTAAATATTCCTTCGTTGCCAGGGTAGAGCATCTGATAAACAACCGCGCTTGAACCTGCTGACTCGCCAAATATGGTAATGTTGGCATTATCACCACCAAATGCGCCGATATTGTCATAAACCCAGCGGAATGCTAGATGCTGATCCCAGAGACCGTAGTTACCTTTGGCGTTCTCGTCATGTGTACTGAAGAATCCCAAAGCGCCAAGACGGTAGTTTAAGGTGACAACAATGACATCATTGTACGCGCTTATGACGTCACTGTTATAGCCATTGGACGCACCAATAAAGAATCCACCTCCATGAACCCATATCATTACTGGTTTGGATTTCAAACTAGTGCTCGATTCTGCTGGCGTAAATATGTTCAGAAATAAACAATTTTCTGACATTGGCAAAGAGAGATTGTTAAGATCCACCTGAGGGCAAATTGGACCATACTTGTCTGCTTTGAAAGGTGATGGTAAACTCCTTTTCATAACTGGTTTCTTGAAACGTAAATTTCCAACCGGAGGTTCAGCGTAAGGTATACCAAGGAATTTCCTTACTTGATATGTTTGACTGTCGAATGTTACTTGATCAGTAAAGCCTATTATGTCACCATAACTCGTGTTCACTTTCTGAATACCGTCCGGAATAAGAAAACAAAACGATGAATTTAAAAATACCAAAGCTATCACTCCTAACACGTGCACTGATGACGTCATTATTGCTGGCGGTTTGTTGAAATTGAAACAATTGATCAACATGTACATTCCCTGCAGAAATTTTGCGACCTTTCACGTTTCTTAACAATACTAGTTTAAGTTTGCTCGCGAAGTCACGTGTCTTTAAAACGACTGAATGTTCAATTAAGGTCTATGTAGAGCGTCCTACATTCCATGTTTTCCTAGGAGATGCAAAGTTTACAACGATACACTATCTTATGGTTATAATCTTATTGACACAATTTCAACCAAAGTCCATCATGTTAATTATATACTGATAATTGTTCTAGTGTATTGTAGACAAGATTACGAGAAACATACTGTAGGAGGATTACATGTGCAGGGTGTCCAAAAAGAAAGTATACAGTTTCAGTGAATATTTATAAAACCTCTTCATTCTGCTGTATATAAAATTGCCCCATGTGTAGACAAAAGATGTAAGTTTTTTCTGGGACCAGTTTTAAGATTATAACTTGGATAATTTGTAGAAAAATGTAAATTTACTGAAATTACCTTACATGTATTTTGCCCGTGATTTCTATTCAGTAATTTATGACGTTCTCAAGATGTACACACTGCTTACATTTTCCTTCTTGCACTTCTTTTAAACTATTGAAAACATTTGCACATGTGTCTAAACTGATCTTTTCACCTTCTCTTTTGATGTTTCTCATGAGCATAGACGTGTCTGTTGGCTTTGAACTGTACACTAGCGAATTCACATAGCCCCACAAGAAGTATTTGCAATGATTTTGATCCGGGCTGTGAGCTGGTTTTGTCACTCCACATTGGTATTTCCTGGAAATTACTTTGGATCCAACTGTTTAAAGGAATTCACCCAACCCCTTATGTATGTACAATGTTTGGCCCTGGCAAATCTTGCATGAGCTATGCATCGTTCAAAACAATAAATCGCCTGCGGCATTAAGGAATGAGCTGGTTTAACAAAGACAAGTAACGGTTTGAGTTTATTTCTTTTCTTTTGTGCTATCTAATCGTTAGTGTACAATCTAAAGTCGGACACATCTATGCTGCCGAGGAACATAAAAAGAGAAGGTTAAAAGATCATGTAAGACACATGTGCAAGTGCAATTGATAGATTCATAAAACGAGTGCAAGAAGGGAAATGTTAAAAGGCGACATGCATCGTAAAAACTTCGTTAATTACTACAAAATGACGTCACAGACAAAATAAGGTAATTTTAGAAAATCAACATTTATCTAAAAAATATCCGGGTTATAATCTTAAATTTTGTCACAGAAAAAACTTACATCTTTTGTCAATACATGTGCAAATTTACGTTGCGATAGTAGAATGAAGAGTTTTGATAGACACTGAAACTGTTTTGGACACCCTGTATATGGTTTATGTACCAAATGAAGCTTGAATAAATGTTCTTCATTTTGAACACACCTACTGACTGCCACCATGACTGTCGGAATTTTAAAACTGTGAACGGTGTGTATATATAACGTTCGACGACGATAGAGTGGTTTACATAGTGTTTTCTTATATCCAGACAGCAGACCAACGTATTTTGGTAACTCATAAGAATAAAATTCTTCTTCTTCTAAGTACAAAAAAATGTTTGTCCAAGGGCCATATTGGCCTATTTCAAACTATGTAATGTGTAGAACCAATACTGAATAAAAGTCTTCTTGTTCTATGTCACAGGGTGAAAACATGTGCAGCCTGACCGGGGACCAAGCCCAGGACCCTTTGCTTACAGAGCGAATGTTCCATCAGATTGAGTTATCCGGCCACTTACACATTCCCTCACCGATACTATGAACCGATACAGACCGTGCAATATTTCCCCTCTTAATTTGAAAATCGTCCCGAATTTCAGAGAGTAGAAACATATTGAAGCACAGGAGCTGTGAAGCAACCCAAATGCTATGAAAGTGTTCCGCTTTGGGCGCCAAATGTAACATTGTGAACAAATGTGCAGTCTGACCGAGCCTCGAACCCGGAACCCTTCGCTTGCAGTGCGAATGCTCTTCCGTCTGATCTACCCGGTCGCTTGTAAAAACACTACCTCGTCCATATTGTGAACAGACGCAGATCGTGAAATATATATTTGTTATTTTAATATGTCAATGATACATTATCATGATAACTGATGCTTGTTTTATATACAGAAACACTGATAGAAACGTTCTGTTTAATGTTGGTATATGTTTATATCTTCATACGCATGGAAAATATATCGAATAATGCATGTTAAAAAGTACACTACTCAACACTTATAATCGTTCACATTAACATTTCAAGCAGTGTATTCAAACAGAACTAAAGTGAAGTACGATAATAAATCACTGAATAATTTTATTTCACATCTTAACAACCAGATGGAAAAAGTTTAATTACATCCTATTAATGGTTTAACGAATTAGATATACATTTGTAAATAAAAATCACCACCAACTTCCTATGCACTTTGAAAACTGACCGATTATTATAAGTGTTGAGTAGTGTAGAAGCTAATTAAATACTGTAGCGCACAGACAATCCAAAGCCACTCGAACGACACATTAAAATACATTTCTAATATTCTAATGGAATACATGTACAGAAATGCCATAACAGTTACAAAAGACATGCATGCATTTGTACACTATTTCCTAGACCACACATAATTCGTAAAATTAAATGTGTACACGTATTGACTGTAAGCAACCACAATTACCATACGTCATGTGTATGCTAACTATACACATTGCAAGCACTTAAGTTGTTAGTTAGAATGTGACTTTGCAAAGGCTTGGACTTTCGGCAATATATTGTTCCAGAACTCGACAGCTCTTGCTGCAAGACGTTGTTTCACAGATGACGGCGACATTCTGTCATTGATTTCCAGATAGTTCTCCCCCGTCGTATCGTACTCTGGCCACGTGACATCGTACAGTGATTGAAGTTTGATAGGATGATTCGGATTTCTGAAATTTAAAGGAATATCTTTTGGATAAACAACTTCTCGTCTAGTCTGTTGAAATAATACATGTACAATTAGTTTAAACCGCTTTGAGTTGTGTCTTTTTATTTTATTTTAAATAATACATTGTTATATCATGTTAAATTGTAGATCTATATAATTCAATTTTAAACGATAAATGAATAGGTTATGTAGAAAACAGTCAGTATCCTATTTTTGAATATCTTGACCGTCCTGCAAGCACAGTTGGCAGAGTGCTAGTCGGTCTCTATCTGGTTTCAATTCCTGATTTGGGCATGGTTTTTACCAGATGGTTACGATATGCTTTTTGAGGCTATCGTTATGTTTTTAAATTGACAAAGTGCCAGGGGAAGAGTCAATGATTGCTTATCAAAATAAAAACTGTTTAGGTCAACTGTTGGCCGTTCAGAGGTTGAAAACTGCATTAAGCACATGCAAATCACACATTTTATGCTGGGTATTTGAGCAACAACAAAATGTGGTGAGACGAGACCCGCCTTACAGTCTGCTTATTTCGCTAACATTGTGTGGTCGAGTGTACATCCACAACTTGTGTGATGAACGAGTGACCATATAACAGTTTAATAGTTTATTTCTTATATACTAGTATACAATGGACAATATGTCCATGAGTACACAATATTACAGTCAAATATATATAAACATAGATATTACATGCAAAGAACATAACATAGCAGTGCATGGCAAATCTATAATGCATAAGTACATAATATCTCATAGAGCAAAACAGTTATTTTAAAATAACTTTCAGAACATCTGCCGATGAATTTCAAACCCTGTTTTGTATCTGGATATTATTTAAGTCTATTAGACTTACTTACCCTGACTTTGCGAAGTTCGTCCACATTGTCATAACAGCTTTTGACAATTTTATGTCTTCTGGACTTGGTTGGACATCATCGCCAGGTCTAAATGTAAACTTAAATCCAAACAAGTACAGCAACTCATCGGCGTGATTGGCAACATAGTGGCCTCTCATAACTGGAGGTGTCGAAGGCTTTGTAGATGGTGCGGCGTTTGTAAACTGATAACCATATGTATTCGATTGGGCATTGGTGTGGGCCTTTGCTGTACGTATTGTTGGAGCAGTTAGTGCATAGTCAGTGAAGATGTTAGCGGCACTAAACAATTTCTTAGTAGTGTTCGTGGGATCACTCCAATCAATATATTCTCCTTTGGTCAGCTCCATAGCGAGTTTTGTTGGCATTTCACCAAATCTTGCCTCGATCGCTCTCGGTATAACGACGTCAGTAAGATGTTCGCTGATAACGTCATAATTTGGATTGGTATAATTTAGATGAAAAATTGGCATCAACGTAACAAACAACACCAGACCGTCAAAGTTATTTGCACCAATCATGAGGTCAAATGATCGAAAACTGCTGTATTTTGCATTATGATCATTGTCTACCAATTCATTTAAGATTTGGTTGGTCTTTGCTGGAACGAAGTCCCCATCATAAACAGGCACCCAACTCATATTGACTTCATGGAAGTATTGACCAACCTTCACAGCTGCGGCAGATATGTCTGCCTCAGATTGCTGTTGAAGACACGCGACTAACTTAACATGGATAGTGTCATTGCAGCCAACTAGTTTACCGAACTCCATAGATGATTTATAATTACCGTCGCCATTTCCTACTCCCCATGATGCTAGGGTGCCACTTTCTGCGATAACTCTTTTGAATATTCCTTCATTGCCAGGGTAGAGCATCTGATAAACAACCGCACTTGAACCTGCTGACTCGCCAAATATGGTCATATTGGTATTGTCGCCGCCAAATGCGCCAATATTCTCATAAACCCAGCGGAATGCTAAATGCTGATCCCAGAGACCGTAGTTACCTTTAGCGTTATCGTCATGTGTACTGAAGAATCCTAATGCGCCTATACGGTAGTTTAACGTTACGACGATGACGTCATTGTACGCGCTTATGACGTCACTGTTATAACTATTGGAGTGACCAATATAAAACCCTCCTCCATGTACCCATATCATTACTGGTTTTTGTTCTGAACTTATGCTCGTTTCTGCTGGCGTAAATATGTTCAGAAATAAACAATTTTCTGACATAGGCAAAGAAAAATAATTATTCTGAGGGCAAATTGGACCATACTCGTCTGCTTTGAAAGGTGATGGTAAACTCCCTTTCATAACTGGTTTCTTGAAACGTAAATTTCCAACCGGAGGTTCAGCGTAAGGTATGCCAAGGAATTTCCTTACTTGATAAGTTTGGCCATCGAACGTTGCTTGATCAATAAAGCCTATTATGTCACCATATTTAGTGTTCACTTTCTGAATACCGTCCGGAATAAGAAAACAAAATAATGAATTTAAAAATACCACCGCTATCACTCCTAACACGTGCACTAATGACGTCATTATTGTTAAAAGTTTATTGAATTTGTCCACTTTGAATTATTAGTTCAAAATGGCAGTTTAATGTAAATTCCCGATAGAACTAGCTCGACCGTTCTGCTTTCTACTTAATTTTAGTTTAATTTTAGTCACGTGATTATAGTTAGCTAGATCTAGTTATTCAACCGAAATTTATTACATAGATTACTCAGCATGCCATTGTTTCCTAGTAGATGTAGGCTATTCCTTGTACATGTACTATGATTCACTATCTAATGTTATAATATTATACATGTACATGGACTTGGTATACCACTAACTTAAATGTGCTGAATCAACGATCGAGATAAAAATTTTGTATGACATACCGTTCCTACCAAACCAAGCCCCTAAATTGTATTAATTTATGTAACAGAATGTCGCTGTTGGTCGATTTGTGTCTGAAGATGTATTGCAAATACTCTCGAGATTGTACACTCGGCAAAACTTATAAGTACACACTTGTTTATTTGCCCATAGCTCGGTCAATGCGTGTTTGATCGTGCTGAAAATTTCAACATATGTAGATTGGATATGTAGAATTACAATACAATCGATGTTTTTAACATCTGATTTAATTTGTCACATACAGAATAAATTAATGATGCCAACAGCAGCATCTAAAAAAACACAACAATGCCGTGTGTTCATCGGGCGATTGCCAGGTTGCTAATGCACATATGGCCCCGCTGCGCTGATACAATACGGTTTCAAGTCTTTGTTACACAGTAATAAAGAAAACAATGATAGGAACAAGCCCAATTTAGGTTTAGAAATATCGACTTCTGATAAAAAATGCAATTTGAAACATGGTTAACTCCCCTTGACCATAACAATAAAAAATATTTTTAAAAGTAAAAAAACACCATGTTGTTGTTTGAAAAATCGAATTATTTTGTGTTTTTTTAATTTGACAATAAATCTAAAATTCAAATTTACCTTACATAAAAATAATTTGCACATACGCGTCAATTTCACGGCCATTTTATGGTTTTTGACGTTTCATGGTTCAATGAACCGCTGTATTTAATTTTGAAGAAAAAAATATATTTATCCAGTCCTTTGATAGTCAATACAATGTACACAAAATTTCATGCAAAAATAATAAAAAATAAAAAAGTTATAGCGAAAAAACGACGTGTGTACTTATAAGTTTTGCCGAGTGTACATTGTGACCATAGGCATTTAGGTTTCAACTCGCCGTAAATTAATGGTTTGCCCTAGTCACTGATCAACACGGGTCCTGAAGAGTGTAGTGCTAGTGCAAATCATTAATTTGAGTTGAAACCAGCCTACGACTGTGACTCGGTATTTTCCTTTTAAAATAGCGCAGAGTTTCCATCCAGCATGCTTTGTGAGTCATGTGATTCACACGTGATCGATCTGTAACATAAACAAACTACAGCGTTAACATAAATGAGGTAATCGATTTAGTTTTGAATTTTGGTTTGTAAAAATACTAAATAACTTCAAAATGCTGATGTTTCGAAAGTTATGTTTTAATGTCAGCATGCTTGTTTATGGGATGTACAGGCAACTACAGTAGAACTTCGTATACCAAAATTACGCCAATATTTGACAATTTTATTTTATTTTGAAATACGCCAATACGTGAGACAACACCTTTAATGCCTTACTCTTATCCCATTTGCAATCAGTACCAACTGACCAAACACGAGGTAATCTTCAATAGGTACCACCAAGATATTTTAATTAACATGAAAGTTGAACCACCTAAATTATGTCATGAAGCTGCTTATTGGTACCTAAACATAGACACATTTTATGTGAACTATAAAATTATGTACAGTAGAACAATGTTAAGTGGTTACCTTTATTAAAAAAGAGTATATTAAGTCAGACAGGGAAGGCAGCACTCAACTTAACCAGCCGAGCACAGAAAACATTAAAAACACACAAAGCACAATGCCCAACTAAACAAGCGCAGATCCGCCCAAGTCCAAGCTGTCGAAAAGTATAATAAATTATAACTAGCTGAATGACCCAGTAGAAAAGATACAGCAACTAAAAGGCGGCATGCCTACGCTGAATGACCTAGTTACAACAGTAAAACTGCTGAACTACATAGTTAAAGCAGCCTTTAGTCTCAAAAGTTAAATAACAGTATTAAAACGTTGAAAGGCCCGTATAGTCGGATGACCTACTAACTAGCTGAATGACCCAGTTTCCACAGCAAAAGGACTATATTGCCCCGCTTTAGCTGTAAGAAATCTAAAAACGAAGAAGTGCCCAACACACTACCGACCAAGAAAATTAAACGCCCCTAGTCTCATTGTTTAAAAACTGAAGCTTGCATGTTTCAATTGTTAATATACGTGAACAACGTCTGTAATTTAGGCCTCAGACCCTTAAAACGTAACGTTCAATAGCAAAAGGTCACTGGCACCAAAACACCAAACCGTGGCTTAAATTATGTCAAAATAAGTTTTAAACCAAATCAAACTGAAAAACGCAGATTTATTGACATGGCCCGTTCGTAGTTTGTCTATATATTTGTAATATATAGACAAACTACGAGGGGGGCAATTCAATAAATCTGCGTTTTTCAGTTTGTGTTGGCTTGGTTTGGTTTAAATCTTATTTTGACATAATTTAAACCACAGTTTGGTGTTCTGGCGCCAGTGCAAACGGTTGACTATAAACACAAATTATATACAAATTGTCATAATGACACACAATGAAGGGGGTGTTAATGTGGGTGAAATAGTAATGTTACAGTTGTTTATTTGAATTAAATACATTTGGAATTCTAACATGTATACTACGACATTACTTATATTAATTGTGACATTACAAAATTAATAGTTTTGTATGCAGTGCACCAAACCTCACACTTACCCAACAGACAACCTCATGAAACACAGTGTAAATAAAAGTTTCCCGTCATGTCACCTGACCAAAATGCCATAGTAAACGGTTATGCAAGAATGTAATCATGAACCCAAAGAGTAGAGCATTACTCAATTGCCTACTAGAAATCAGGGTAATTATAATAATAATAATAACGACTTTATTTAAAGAGGCAACATAGTTGGACCAGTCTTCCATTTGAGCTATAAAACAAGAGATCAGTACATTTTAGGGCACGACAAGACAATGAACTAGAAAAACATTATCGCATGCCACCCTCAAAGGCTCTCAATTAGCATATCCATTGAGTATAGTAATACATAGTGTACGGTCATCGAACAAGGAAATAGGAAGCATAAGGGCGAAATGTTTGTAAATGAACCTAGGCTACCACTACCAAAGAATACTCAATTTGATCTGTGTCACTACTTAAGCTTTCTGTTGTATGATTCTACTAGCGTTTATAAATCTAGTATACGATATGACTGAATCTTAACAAATTACATTTGTGTCCCATTTGATTATATTTTATGACTTCATTGTCAATGGGTTGTTGTCGAATGAAATGCGCGTGATTTTCCAAAAGCTTGTACTTCCGGTAAAATTTTGTTCCAGTATTCTACGGCTCGAGCGGCAAGTCGCTGTTTCAAAGACGACGACGACGACATTTTGTCATTAATTTCGAGGTAATATTCGTCCGTTCCATCGAATTCTGGCCACGTGACATTATAGAGATGGTGAATAGTGTTCGGATAATTCGGGTTTCTGTAATTGAAAATACATTGTATGAGGACAAGTATACAATGTACAAACAACGTGTTTAAATCCCTTGCATAAATGGATTAACCAATCCCATACCATTTGCCGATGACATATTTTTCATCGGCTGATTGTGTCAAAGTTTGTTTACAACTACACGCGGGTAAATTTGAAACAATTATACAATCCGTTTATTTAGGTATTTCACGTGTCTAATAAGATTGCAATATCATAACATTGTTTTTAATTGGAGACGAAAACAAATACTTTGTTTACTAAGCCATCTACTAAAACAAATGTACATATAATATATATTAAAACACATGTTTGTAAAACACTTAATGTCCCCCCATGGCAGCCTAATAGTCAGACATGTTAAGTCATGGCGTCTTTGACCTACTGACCGTAAAATCATTAAAGGCCTTCTACCAACCTCCATGTAAAGTTGGAAGATCCTGGGACAAACCATTTTTGAGTCTACTTATCAAGTTATACAAGTTCAAAATCACTTAACAGTCACAAAATCAATACGATTATCATCTCTTAATGACCAACCTCCATTTGAAGTTTCTAGACCAAACCGTTTATTGATAGGAAACTATTTGGTCCACAGACTTACCGACCGACAGCCAATAGTAAAACAATCTACACCCTCTTTTTTGGAGGCAGGGTAACACAAAACAACATTATTAAGATAAACATAAGATGTTTTTTTCCATTGGCCAAACAGATAATAACATATCGGACAGGGCGGTCAGCATTCATCAGAAACTGCATTGAAGACAAATAGGGTATCCTAATTTTAAATTACAACAACAAAATGTACCAAGTCAAAAAGTGAACAGTTATTACACAAATATAACAAACAACCTAACCAAAACATAAACAAACTCACCCTGATTTTGCAAAATTCGTCCATAACTTCATGGTGGCTTTCGACAGCTGGATGTCACGTGATGAAAGTCTCGACTCTGTATCACCTTGGGAACCAAACCAATTTAACCGGAAACCAAATTGAAAAGGTAGTTGGTCGCCGTGATTGGCTACATAGTGAGAATCAAGCTCTCTGGGAAGTGTCATCCATGGTACCGGTGGAGCATTGGAGAACTGGAAAAGGTACGTGCTCGAGATCTTATTTAAGTGTGCGGTAACCGTAGAGACAGTTGGTACATTGAAAACATAATCTGTGTATAATTGTGCTGCATTTACGGTATTTGATACATTGTTTAAGTCATTCCAAGTCGTGTATTCACCCATTGTCAATTTGATTGCCAATGGCGTCGGGTACTCTCCAAGACTAGAATAAAGTGATCTAGGAATAACAAAGTCGACCAGGTGCTCGCCGAATACTTGATATGGTGACTGTGAGTTAGCTTTGGAGTTTGGTGGCTGGAGATCGGGTAACAAAGACGAAAAATAAACCAAACCGTCAAAATTATTAACACCCATTAACAGATCGAATGAATGAAAACTACTGTACTTTGTACGAAGCTTTGAATTGGCTAATTCAGACAGGATATCCGTTGTTTTTGCTAGAACAAATTCTCCGTCATACACAGGAATCCAGCTGACATTGACCTCGTTGTATGTCCCACTCTGTAGGTTAATCAAAGCAGACATGATGTCCGATTGATTTTGTTGCTGGATGCAGAATACAAGCCTTGAATGGATTGTTTCATTGCATCCTAGCATTCGACCAAACTGGACAGAGGATTTATAGTTAGCGTCGCCATTTCCAACAGCAAAAGCTGCTATTGATCCACTCTGTGCGATAACTCTTTTGAATATTCCTTCGTTGCCAGGGTAGAGCATCTGATAAACAACGGAACTGGAACCAGCTGACTCGCCAAATATGGTCATATTGGTATTGTCGCCGCCAAATGCGCCAATATTTTCATAAACCCAGCGGATTGCTAGATGTTGATCCCAGAGACCGTAGTTACCTTTAGCGTTGTCGTCATGTGTACTGAAGAATCCTAGAACACCTAAACGGTAGTTCAACGTTACGACGATGACGTCATTGTACGCACTTATGACGTCACACTCGTATGTGTTTGGCGACCCTATCATAAAACCACCTCCGTGAACCCATATCATGACAGGCTTAAGTCCTGAGGCAAGGTTCGAGTCATCTGGAGAGAAAATGTTTAAAAATAAACAATTTTCTGACATTGTTAAATTTCCTGTTGTTGCCTGTGGACACATTGCACCGAATTTTTGCGCTTTAAAAGGCGAGTTTATCCTCGTTTTCATTACTGGTTTCCTGAAACGTAGATTTCCAATAGGCGGTTCAGCATAAGGTATGCCAAGGAACTTCCTCACTTGATAAGTGTGACTATCGAAATTAACTTGCTCAGTAAACCCAACAATATCTCCATATTTCGTGTTGACTTTCTGAATTCCACCGGGAATTAGGAAGCCATACACAGCAACACAACAGTTCACAATAGTTAATCCAAAAACGATCTTAGCAAAAACCATTTTTAAGGTCTGTAGTCGTCAAACGAAATCAAACATTTCAAATAACGAGAACATTTCCCCTACTTAGATATGTGCCGAGTTCAATGGCCATTAAACAGAAGTCAATGGCATGTAGAAAGATACAGTGAACATTTTATTGTTACTAGGCAATTATTCTGATAAAGGGAGGATTAAGTATTTTACACCAATGCCAAACTCTAGTTACTTCAACCAAACTAAAACGTATGTAGAAAATGCCAACAGGGACAAAACAGTTATCATGTGTCTATTAACATACTTTGAACATTTAATACAGTGTAGCAATACACCGTGACTTTTGGCTACAGTTACAAGAAGAAATTTGTAAACATTGGAAAATAAAATAGCCATAAGTATTTTATTTCTTAATCGATTTCTATGAAATATACGCCACGCTAAGGGGAAAATTATTTGCTTTCCATGAAATATAATATCTTTTTCAGCAGCTTTACCGATTTTTCCGTTACCCTGTGAAACCTACACGTTCCATGGTTTCACAGGGTAATGGACTAAACGGCACATCCGCTGAAAAAGATTTTATACTTCATGGAAAGCAAATAATGTTCTCCTTAGCGTGCCGTAGATTTCATAGAAATCGACGAAGAAATAAAATACTTATGGCTACATTTGTGTTCCAATGTTTACAAATTTCTACTTGGAACTGTAGTAAAAAACCATGTGGTATTACTACACTGTAATACGTCAAGACTTTAATGTCAATGAAGTATGCTGGTTGTGTATCATAACTGTCTAAATCAAATGTTCAAGTACCGGTATTTAGGATAAACATAATTATATGCCCCAACTCACACACAAGAAACTGTGCAATCATCTTCAACAGAATGTACATGTACAAGTAAACAATATAGTATCTACACATGAAGAAGTTCCTTGTCCTAATAATTTATATTGTTTTTGTGTCACATTTTAAGTATTCAAGTTGAATGTTTTTGAGAATGTTTATAGGCAATGTTAGATTGTGTACCTGTGATTATTTCTTGCTGCAACTATCACTATAATGCATAATCCCCTTATTTCCCCCTATCCACATATCAAGTTTCATAAACCTAGCTTGGAAACTGTTTGAGTTATGGCAGGATCCAGATTTGGGCATATTTTCACTCTTTCTGTTGCCATAGCAACCACAATTTTTGTCAGAATCAAAATATTTTTAGAAGTGCGTAATCCCCTTATTGCCCCCTATCCACATACTAAGTTTCATAAACCGGTAGGGGACTAATGAGCCAGTGCACAAACTTTTTGATACCCTTCGTACACATAAGATCCTGTCACGACAATAGCTTGACTTTTTGTGACGGATGTTGACATGAAATAATGCAAGCAGGATGTTAACATGTTCCTATATATTCAAAAACAATTAGGCCAAAAACAAATTAATTATGTGGTTAAAGTAACATGGTGAAAAAAATTAGGGTAGGTAGGTAGGGAAAACATTTTATTTTTTACAGTTATCTTTTTTTCCTTTTATAACTTTATTACAGCACAAACCCACTAACCTTTGGTGAAGATCAAAAAAAGATCATTACGAATCGGATGGAGAAGGCAGAACCCAACAGAAGTAGCCGAAATGCTCAAAAATAATATATTTATCTTAATACACTTGGCAAAACTTATAAGTACACATGTGTTTTTACCGTAATAACTTTTTTAATTTTTATTATTTTTTCATGAAATTTTGTGTACATTTTGTACATGGTATTGACTATCACAGGAATGGATAAATGAAGTGTTTTCTTCAAATTGAATACAGCCATTCATTGAACCATGAAACATCAAAAACTGTAAAATGGCTGAGAAAATTGACGTGTAAGTGCAAATTAGTTTTTGTATGGTAAATTTGAATTTTAGATTTATCGACAAATTAAAACAAGACTGCGTTCAATAAACGCTTATGCCCCCATGGAAGCCTTGCCCATAAAAAGCTAAGTCAATCAGGGGCCATAATTTTGTAATAATGTTGGATAGTGTTACATGGCTTTGATAATGTAAGGGGCTTATGATAGTAAACAAGTATGCCAAGTTTTAAGGCAACGCCATGATGGACATGATGTAAAACGAAACTGTCAATTTGGGTTAACCAAGAATTAGACGCTTAATAAGTCTAAGTCCAAAATTAGGTCAATGTGACGGTCAAAATGAGGTTAGGTGATATAGGTGTGTGGAGAATGTTCAAATACAACAACCATGCAGGTATGAAAGCTTTGTAGCAAGCCATATTAATGCTAGAAGAAACGGTCAATTTGGGTTAACCAAGAATTTGGCCCTCCAATAAGTCTTAAGTCCAAATTAGGTCAAGGTGAAGGTAGAAATGGCCTCAAATGATACAGGTGTGTGGAGAGAGTTCATATACAACATCCATGCAAGTATGGAAGCTTTGTAGCAAGCCATAATAATGCTAGAAGAAACGGTCAACTTGGGATAACCAGGAATTTGACCCTTCAATAAGTCTAAGTCCAAAATTAAGTCAAGGTGAAGGTCAAAATGGGGTCAGGTGATACAGGCGTGTAGAGAGTGTTCATATACAACATCCATGCAAGTATGAAAGCTTTGTAGCAAGCCATAATGATGCTAGAAGAAACGGTCAATTTGGGTTAACCAAGAATTTAGCCCTTCAATAAGTCTAAGTCCAAAATTAGGTCAAGGTGAAGGTCAAAATGAGGTTAGGTGATACAGGCGTGTAGAGAGTGTTCATATACAACATCCATGCAAGTATGAAAGCTTTGTAGCAAGCCATAATGATGCTAGAAGAAACGGTCAACTTGGGATAACCAGGAATTTAGCCCTTCAATAAGTCTAAGTCCAAAATTAGGTCAAGGTGAAGGTCAAAATGGGGTCAGGTGATACAGGCGTGTAGAGAGTGTTCATATACAACATCCATGCAAGTATGGAAGCTTTATAACAAGCCATAATAATGCTAGAAGAAACTGTCAATTTGGGTTAACCAGGACGGACGGACGGACGAACGGACGGACGGACGGACAGGTGAATCACTATATGCCTCCCCATCTATCGATAGGGGGGCATAAAAACAACATAATATTTCGCTTTTTCACTCAACAACATTGTGGTTTTTTACTTTTAAAAATATTTTTTATTGTTATGGTCAAGGGAAATTAACCCTGTCCGAAATTGCATTTTTATAAAAAAGTCGGTATTTCTAAACCTTAATTGGGCTATGTTCTTATAATTGTGTTCTTTATTTCTGTCTCTGTGATAAGAACATAGACTTGAAAACGCACTTTATCAGCACAGCGGGCCATATGTGCATTAGCAACCTGACAAACGCCCGATGAACACACGACAAAAATTTGTGACTTTAGATTCTGCTGATGTCATCATTTGTTTATTCTGTTTGTGACAATTGTAGTCAGATGTTAAACATCAATTAGGATTGTATTGTAACGCCACACATCCAACTACATATGTAGAAATTTTCAGCAAGATCAAACATGTATGTTAAGCAATAAAATGTTTAGTGTCAGGCAAAAAAAATAAGGTCAGTCGGGTCACTAGAACCACTTAAATTTTTTTTTTGCCTAAAAATAAGTTTTTTTTTATTGTTTTTGCATAGCTTTTTATCACCCTATGGATGTATACATCTATCACAAAGAAATAATAAGAACAAAATTTAAACAAATTATTTATTGTTTAGCAACAGACTCTATATACAAACTCTACCATGAATTAGTACATATGAATTAAAATACAAAAAATACGCAAATTCTGATGCTTGGTTGTATGATAAACATAACACAAAATTCTGACAATTTCAGAACAATAAAATACATACAGGAATCATCTCATCACACTTTAAACGCCAGTTGTGCATCAATGAAATAAAGCTCTTCATATATGAAGGCAGTTTAGTATGCTTTTAACCAATGACTATAGCATTAGTCAATTCTTTGCAAATGAGGGTAGCTTTAATAGTTTTTAAACTCTTCACATATAAGGGAAGCTTTAATGAACTCTTCACAAACGAACGTAGCTTATAAAACTCTTCACAAATGAAGATACGTTTGGTTATAATGAAGAGTAGCTGACTGGTTATAATGAAGAGTAGCTGACTTCAGTTCAAAAACTCTTCACAAACGAATGTAGCTTAGTGAACTCTTCACAATTGAAGATACGTTTAGTCATAATGAAGAGTAGCTGACGTCAGATCAAATAATTGTATTGTTTCAACTGGTCGACAGGTGAACCTGTCAATCAATCAATCATCCAATCTTAATTGAAAGACACATTCTAAAGCTGGGAAAGAACTGTAAAATCATTATTTTTCAAGGAAGTTGAATTTTCGTAAATATGTCAAGTTCAACAACAAAATTCAACTCCCTTGAAAAATAACGATTTAACAGTAAATGATCAAGAAGTCAATTAGCTCATATTTCTCTTTGATTGCTTTTAAAGATTGAAAGCTAAAACATACAACCATCAAATTTCACAAACCATCAGATCAACCAACAAACAATGTGGTTCGAAACTAATCCATTTATCATCTATCTTTTGGAGAAAAAACAACAACAATTAATGACATAATAATCTTCAGCTGACTTGTAAACTTAAGAGAAAATCAATTAGTCTAAATAACACGACTTTAATACTTAATGATTTTCAGCTGACTTGAAAACTTATGAGAAAATCAATTAGTCTAAATAATACAACTTTAATACTAATCGACTTTCAGCTGACTTGTAAACTTATGAGAAAATCAATTAGTCTAAATAATACAACTTTAATACTAATTGACTTTCAGCTGACTTGTAAACTTATGAGAAAATCAATTAGTCTAAAATAAGACTTTAATACTAATTGATTGTCAGAAGACTCGTTAACAGACATCTTACCAGCAGAAAATCAATTAGTCTAAATAATATGACTTTAATACTAATTGATTTTCAGCAGACTTGTTAACAGACATCTTACCAGCAGAAAATCAATTAGTCTACTGATTTTCAGCAGACTTGTTAACAGTCATCTTACCAGCAGAAAATCAATTAGTCTAAATAATATGACTTTAATACTAACTGATTTTCAGCACACTTGTTAACAGTCACCTTACCAGCAGAAAATCAATTAGTCTAAATAATCACTTTAATATGACTAAACTTTTAAACTAAGTAATTCTCTGCTGATTTGTAAACTCAGAAATCTTATAAGCAGAACATTAATTTGTCTAAGAAATCTCTTTCACTCCAGAAAATTGGTAAACTTGTTAAATGAACCTATTTGAAGGTTCAAGCATGATCGAATATATTTCTTTCATATCAACTTCAATCACAATATTTTAATGTAAAGTATACAGGGAAAACAACCAGACAATATAATATTTACAAAGTATAAAAATAAGCACTACAAACGCATATGAACGGTAAGCACAAGAAACCTATTTACAAATTTATTCAGTATGATTTATAAAAATATACATGAACACACACTCACATACACACTAGGTATCACACACTTGCTACCCAGATAAACCGGCATATTTGGATAATGACAGCATGATTACAACATGGTGGATGTATGTTTAGGTATATATCCCATTTTCAGCCAATTTGTCTAATTTCTATTAGTTTACATTTGCCATATTGTAATCATGCTGTCATTATCCAATCATGCTGGTTAATCTGGCTATCAAGGGAGATCACTTATATACAACTTTTTTTCTCCAAACTGTTAAACTACCAATATTTGGACAGAAAGACAAGCCAGTTCAAATCACAGTACATTTCACAAGTAACAACATTCAAGGAATCTTATAACACTTACCACAATATAAAAGCATGATTCTGATTGGTTAAGAATTTACACATATTTCTATGCAGACTTAGGATTGGATAATAACACTTAACACAATATAAAAGCATGATTCCAATTGGTTCAGATTTTACACATATTTCTATTCAGAATTAGGATTGGAAAATAACACTAAACACAATATAAAAGCATGATTTTGATTGATTTAGAGTTTAACATATTTCTTTGCAGACTTGGGATTGGATAATAACATAACACAATATAAAAGCATGATTCTGATTGGGTTAGATTTCAAACATATTTCTCAACATAATTCTGATTGGATAATGATGCTTAACATGATATCAAAGCATGATGCTGGTTTGGATAGAGTTTCCAACTAACTTGTAACAGAATTCTAGCTAGACATGAAAGCTTAACACAATATTAAAGCATGATTCTGATTTATTAAGTTTGTCAAATATTTCTAGGGGATAATATAATGCTAATCACAATTTAAAATCACAAAGCTTAATATCAGTCAAATAGAGTGTCCTCCCCTGATATCAAGTAACTTTTGCACTACATAGTTCCCTCCCCTGATTTTCAAGGGAAGTCACTCTTACCGACTTAAAATTAGTCAGTTAGCTAATTGAACAGATTCCCCAACCAATTTCAAATCAAAACTTTAATTTAATACTAATAAATTGGGCAACTATGTCCAATCATAACTAATATTGATTCTGATTGGACTATTTTATCAAACATGTAAAACTAAAAAATTTGATTGGACGAAATACAAAATTTAAATTATGCTTAGACAAAAACATACATTCATTATGCCAAATAGGACTTTGCTACTAATTCACATTTGTGAATGCAGGAACGTGTTCATCAACATACAGATATCATAACTTTTTGATCTTAAAGAACATGTTATGGCAGTATTGCATCTAACTATCGATATGTAGTCCAGGCAAATGAGATTCCTGATATAAAACATATAACATTGCAACAGGTAGCATTAATCATTTTAATATTACACCTACAATAAGGTCCTGGGTACTGTTTTATCAAAGCACTTACGGAAATCTTAAAGTTACGTTCAAATTTAAAATCTTTATAATTCTTTAACAACTGCAAATTGGTGACAGGCATGGTTTGTCGGAGTTCATCAACTGAATCATTATTAGTATTGCAGCTCCATTTACCACACTTCAAAATAGTAAACAAATAATAAAGAATTTAAATTTGATCGTAAGTTTACAATTTCCGTAAGTGCTTTGATAAAAAAAAGCATTAAAAATTAAGATAATATTATGATTTAATTACCAGGCCCCGATCTCCCGAAGCATCTCAAGTAGAAATCTCAACTAAAATTGAGATTTTGCTCAAAGCAGAGTCTAAATTTCAGATAAATATGAAGCTCGAGCTCTCTTAATTTTATGGTAATAAACTCAGAATAATGTTTCTGTTTTGTTATACCAATTTAGAGTACAATTTCCAGAGATTGGGGCCTGAACACCCATTGAATTGATACAACCAACTTTTATTATTCTATCAAGTGAGAACCTAACACACATCGCAAAAAATATAAAGGTCTATCAGTAACAGATATTCTTGTTGTTTGCAATGAGGTAACATGCTTACTAACAGCATATGGAACTTACACTACATTCATCCAGGATAATAAATATAAATGAATAAAATTCTGACAATAATAATGAATCAAGGTATTATACATAGTTTCCACAATATAAAAATACACCACAAAAAACTAGATAGATGGGACAAACATTCATTTTGTTGGTGGCCATTTATGTATATTGTCTTCAACCATTGTTCAGTCATACACAGCAACCCAAGTTAGCCTGGTATAAGTTATTAGCCTTTCTTTTTACTTATGTTCCAAACTATCTAAATTGCATTTGTTTGCTTCCAAATTATTATAGTAAATATGACTTAGAGTTTTTTCAAAGAAATCTGGAAAAAAAAAATTATGTTCCAAACTATCTAAATTGCATTTGTTTGCTTCCAAATTATTATAGTAAATATGACTTAGAGTTTTTTCAAAGAAATCTGGAAAAAAAAAATTATGTTCCAAACTATCTAAATTGCATTTGTTTGCTTCCAAATTATTATAGTAAATATGACTTAGAGTTTTTTTTAAAGAAATCTGGAAAAAAATTTGATGCCAATGGGCTCTATAATACACTGACAGGGAAAGTCTAGCATAAGGATTATTGAATTATAAGGAGAAAAAGTATCTGACCAGTGCCGATTTCGAACCCACGACCCCCCTGCTTACAAGTCAGGCACACTACACACTGAGCTAACAGGGCTACTGGCTCATGAATCACTATAGGCTTAAACATATCATTTCTCTCAAAATACAACAACTTCTAGGGAACAAACAATGATTTTGTCAGCTAGGATGACCTTTAATACAAATTATATGATTTTGTATTTTTGGCACACTTAAATAGCATACATTACTCATGTAACTTTTTAAAATGTTGTTGACAAAAACACGATCATCCTAGAAATACAGTTACAAAAGAAAACACCATATTACGATAGTCAGATCAAATTACCTGGCACCAAAGATAGCGACACAGCCAGTGACTTAAACAAGTACACGCTTACTTTCGACGTCTGGCCAATAGAAAGTGTTGAGAAAATTTGACAACGTACAAGCAGTATGCTATTAGTTAATATCTAGGTAATGTAAATTTATGAACTTTAAAAATTAATTTTAACACAACCAGCGATTTCCCCTATGTACACATAGAGGGAACCAAGGTGTGCATAAATTACCGATAAAACACAGCTATGGCTAATAACTAAGAAAATAGTGCAGCGGTTACTATGTCTTGTTGCGTTGTCAAATGCGGAATATTGTTTATATTAGAATCGAAACAATGAACATGTACCTGTGTTTTATTTATACCTATAATACAGCCTGGTCACTTGTTCCGAAATCGTGATCTTACTTTATTCTACGATAATACATAGGTACATATTCATTATTTTTTTATCATATATCCAAACCATCCCATTTGTTCTCCTAGTGGACTATGTTCACCTCTATGTAAAAGAACAGACTGTTAATGAAATCTGCCGATCTATTTATAGATATCAGACCAAAAAGCTATGATCACTACAGCATTTACATAAAAAAATAAAATGTGTTTTTTACCATGAAACAAATTGCAATGATTCTTGAACGTATTTTTGGCAAATTGGCTAAACCCATGAAAACATGCGCATTTAGTTGAACCAGTATTATTTTGAAATACTGGACAAATTCAGTGTATACAAAACTTTGTGATCAACCCTCTTTTGTTAAATATATAAATATAATAAGGGTGTTAACAAAGCTACATGGTGTAGGCTTAAACAAAGAAATGCACATATTATATGAGGGTTGTCCCCAAGAGTGTCGTAACTGCTTATTATTTAAGAGGGAAGTACTACAGTCTTGCTGGCAACCCTCGTTAAATAAGGGATGTCTCTTAAGTTGTGGTTAAGTATGTGCGTAGCCAAACAGTCCTTGTACATGAATAGGTGACGATGATTTGTAATTACACTCATTCTATTAAACAGTTAAGCACATAATATATTAAATTTTACTCTCTTTTTTTACCAATATTAAAAACGTCAAATTAATCCTATCTCCCATCATCTTTCAAGTGCATGAAGGGAGGTAGGATTCTTTAGACATAAAGCCTTATTTATTTGTGTTACCTAATCAAAATCAAGCCTTATTTATTTTAAAAGTTCTTTGTTGTTATGTTTATATTTTCAATCCATTTTGTTTTATCTGTGATTCATGTCATGTTATATGACCCTTGATTGGAATTAAACTTTATCTTATCTTATCATAATCCCAACTCTAATAATTCTTATAATTTCTCACAATTCAGATGATATTTTTGGCAAAGGAAAAATCGGAATTTCTGGATTCCAGCTGAACCGTGAAACCCCCGAATAAACATGTATGTGCTGGTACGGTAAATGCTAAACTAGTACAGTACAACCTCTCCAGAGGGGACCTCTGTAGAGCAACAACCTCTAAAACAAAATCTTTAAAATTCGCCTTCCTTGACTTTTACTTTAAATTTAACCTTTGTAGAACGACAACCTCTAAACAACAGTCAATATTCGTATCTCATAAAGAGTGTTGCTCAACAGAGGATGTACTGTAGTCATAAAAGTTTCTTGTCCTAGAATTTCAATATTCCTAGAATGTTGTTCTATAACTATGTGATATGGTTATGCTAGGAAGTCAGATGTATCATTCATATATTAATGCTGTGGTCAGCTGATTGAAGAACATATCAAACTGTTGGAGACACACAAAATGCACTCAGCCTAAATGAGCTTTGGTCCTGAAATGAGAGATAAAAGTCAGTTAAGGAAATTCTATTCGGCAAAAAAATGGCGGCCATGAAAAAATTGCAACAGTTTAAATGGTCCACTTGCTTCATAGAATGCATGTAGATACAAACTACATTAACACATAGACATGTAAAGACATTTAATACCGTAGTTTAGATACAAAACAATTATTACTTTAAATGTAAAATTCAAAAGAGCACTTACATTCAAAAGTGCCCACTTTTTTTGCACATTTCAAAAGAATATTAGAAAACTTTTCCCCAATATAACACCTTATGACGGCATTGTGTGGATTTTTTTCTTGTAAGCATCAAATAAAGTTGAAAAGAAACAAGACTACAAGCTGGCATGGCTAGTTTGCCTAAAAAAAGGCAAAATTTAGTAAAAAGTATCAAAATGACCCTTCTGAATCAGAAGCTAGTGGAACCCCTTGTAAAATTATGGGAGCATAGAGTCTGCTTTTAAAAGAGAAGTTTTACTGTAACAGAAACTACTAACTTAAATCTAACCTAATGTGTTTGTAGGTTTATTCAACACCATGACCCCTTACCTAAAGTGTTTGTAGCTTTATTCAACACCATGACCCCTTACCTAAAGTGTTTGTAGCTTTATTCCTCTTACCTAATGTGTTTTTAGCTCTATTCCCCTTACCTAATGTGTTTGTAGCTTTATTCCCCTTAACTAATGTGTTTGTAGCTTTATTCCCCTTACCTAATGTGTTTGTAGCTTTATTCAACACCATGAGCAAATATCATGACGAGTCCTGGTTCCATGATCAGATCTTCGGGCATATGTTGGTTCTCTATACACGTCACAACCACTGCTTGTTTACCTAAAAATATTCACATGTAAGTAGTTATAAATCATAACACAAATTCAAGGACTTTTCAAGGTTTTTGTCAAGGTAGAATTTGTAATTTCAAGGCATTTTTCTGAACATTGTACAAATTTGACTGTTTGTTCTGGATAAACATGAACATTATTGTCATCACAGGTACTGCTTAGCACTGTTTAGCACTACACCTTTCATTTCCGTATACATTTACAGTTTCAATTTGCACGGAGAGATTGTTTCGGTTTCAATTTTTATGCAGACATTTTGTCATTTTGACAACATCCATACACTTCTATGTATATTCAAGGCTGTTTGCCTCAATTCAAGGATTTTCAGTTAAATCCAAGTACCCTTTTGGCATTAACGGCAGCATTGAATTCCAAGTACTTTTCATATTTGAAACCAAATTCAAGGCTGGTGCAAACCTTGTTATCTGAGTTAAGCAGTCACAGTCTATGCTATTCAAACCAGTTATTTGTATGAACTATAGTACGGAGAAGCTGGCCTAATCCTCGACCTCCTAATTTATATGAAATGCACCCGTGTCATCTGCTGAAGGCAGCTTCATTAGATATGGCAAATTTGACCTGATCCTGACCTGCATACATGCATATATTACAAGGTTCTTGCCTTGAATATGCTAATAGAAGATTGAGAGTTGTGTCAACTTCTCTGTACTAAGCTCACACTGATTGACTGCATGAGAAAACACTTGACTGTATTGTATTGTATGGAGAATTTGGCATGATCCTCAACCTATTAGCATAATTAAACAGCTGATATATTTCTATATTAAATATTCTATATTTATAACCTGGTTGTATGTTTTCATAAGCAGGTACTATCATGAAGACACACAAGGTGTAATACAAACACTAATCTAAAGGACCGATATTGCACGATTTGGCTGCGGAAATTGATATATTCAACGCAAGAACCTTGTAGTATATTCATGTATAAAGGTCAGGATCAGGTCAAATTCTCTGTGCTATACCCACACTGATTGACTGCATCAGAAAACATGTAACTAACAGACAAACAAACAGGAAAATCACTATATGCCTCCTGCATCAGTAGATGCTGGGGCATAAGAATCGCAAGTAATACCTGACGTACACTACTGGTAAATTAAACACACACCTGGAATTCTTTTTGTTACATAATTTTCATATTGCCGTCGATTGATTTGCCGTGTTTCTAACGTAGCGAGACCTGCTGGCCACCGTCGTTCATGAGCATTTTCCATCAGCTCGTTAACAATATGGGAGGGGCAACCGCTGTCAATGAGGGATCGCTTTATCACAGCTTGTAGGACAGCATCCGGGGTCGATATCATTCCACCCCATCGTGTTACCCTTGCAGTTTGCAGACTATTCGTCCACCTATAATTCAGAATCACATATAGATTTTCTCCCTTAGTTTATACTAATTTATTTTAGTATCAACAAAGACACCGAAGTGTAAATGTAGTGACACAGGTTAAGGTTATTTATTTATATTATTTATTTTAGGTCCATTGTGAAACAAGTTTTTTCAACTTTTATTAATCCCTCTCAACACCTCAATCCTGATGTTATCCATCGCCATGAGGGTATGAGAGAAGAGAAGCCAGTTTCCCTTTTTTGCTGAGCGTCTAGCAAGGGAACTAGTGGTACCGTTTGACATTTGCCCAGCTTTCCAGTTTCTGTGGCCACCATGCAGATAATGGGTCGTGCCTTACCAGTTAATACAGGTGATAAAAAGTGAATTCAAACAAATGAGATTTGACTGCATTTGAATTCATACTAATTGATTGCAAGCTTGTAATGTTTACCTGACAATGTCAGACTGTTCCATCTCTGTTTGTATCTCTCTCATACGTGGATTCGAGACTCGCATTGATCGCATATATTCCTGTAATATACCAGACATACTGATTGGTTATTTAGTATAAACTTGGGGTCCAGTGGGAGGTTTAAAGGCTTTATTAGTTACATGTTCGGGGGTGTAGAAAAAAGCCAGTAGGCAACAAAATTCACAGGCTGCTTGCCACTAACTCTTTATCATTTTCTTCTTTATTATTTTAAGTAAGATTTCAAACAAAATACCAACCTTTGAAAATTTACTTTGATATATTCTGTTGATAACAGTTACGCATGATTTGCTTGCTGAAATTGATATATTCTGCTAATAGCGCATGATTTGCTTGCGGAAATTGATATATTCTGCTAATAACGCATGATTTGCTTGCGGAAATTGATATATACAGCTAATAACGCATGATTTGCTTGCGGAAAATGGTATATTCTCCTAATAACGCATGATTTGTTTGCGAAAATTGATATATTCTGCATATGAGCCTTACAATAAAATGTATATTCATGCATAAAGGTCAGAATCAGGTTAATATCTACAGACTTCACGAGGCAGCAGATATAATCATGATGTAATCAAGAAACAGACTTACCTTTAAAAGTTGTAATTCTCTTTTTTGTTCATTGATCTGTATTTTATGTTCAGCAAGTTCTGTCTGCATTTCTGCCATTTTCTGTGTTTGTTGGTTGACGAGATTGCGTAATTCATGGACACAGTTATGGTCCTACAATAAACAAGAGATGTTTGTAAAATGTATAAGGTTACAGTAAAGCCACCACATCAATTATAAGACTATCTCAATATCAAGAACACAATTTTCAAAATCAATTTCAATGTTTTGCTCTGTTGTGTGTGCAGAAAGAAAATGAAAACCCAGTTTCCGTCAACACAAGTTTGTCAATTAATATTTATAATGCAAAGACCAATTTTGTATACTTCAATGGCTGTAACTCTCATGGTACTAGTCACATGAAAGTGTGAAATCTTTGAGTAAAACCAGGTTTTTCATCTTAAGTTTGAGGATAGGGCCAAAGCCCAGTTATATCTGGGAAAAACATAAGTATTTAGGATGATGGGTACAGGTTTTGTAGATCTATAAGAGTAGTTTTCCTTTTTTGGGAAAACCGCACAATTTTACAGAATTTCTTTTCTGGAGAATATACCATACTTTGTATTTATTATACATATATAATTAAAAGCTTCATGCAGTAGTATCATTATACTGCGCAACACAGATCTATATGTCCTCTAGTAGTAGGGGCAGCTTCTAGGGGGCAGATAAATATATAAGGAGTCCTTACTGAGGCATAACGCCCTATTCTGAAATTTAGATGCAAGTCTGTTTTAAGGGCCATTAGTACACATCCCTACATCTTAACTACTAGTTTCAAACATTGTTTTATTGTTAAAATTCAGATTGTGGATTTTCCAAGGACCATAACTTTGTCATTTCTTTGAATTTTTTCATCAAATAACTTTTATTTTGTGCAGAAAATGCAGCAAATCCGGATTTCCGAATAATTAAATCCGGATTATTCCTGAATTGTAGGAACCCTGATGGATGAAAGAAAGAAGACTTCCACTCACCTTGAGCTCATCTTTTGGCACGACCAACCCACAACCTAGTTCACAATGAACCGGTTTCTTCGGGTTGAACTCACACTCGTTTAAGTGATTGGGCAACATGTCTAGTTTCACAACAACTGTACAACCATACCCAGAATTCTCGCAAGTTATATGAAGACGTGATAGTAGATTCCGTAGAATCCGAGGCACCGGTTTGAGCTGGTTAGCTGTGATTGGGTTACGGTCCACTGGACATGTAGGTTGTCGTGTTAACCACTCTTGTATACATGAAGCACAGAAAGCATGCTCACAAGCAGGTGCCTGAAAATATAATAACAAAGTGTACTATAGTACGGAGAATTTGACACGACTCTCAACCTTCTATTAGCATAATTTAACAGCTGATATATTCTATTAGCATATTTTAACAGCTGATATATTGTCTATATTTATAATCCTAGTTGTACGTATTCATAAGCAGGAAGTATCACGCAGATGCTCGGAATGTAATACCAACACAAATTTGAAGCACCGATATTGCACAATTTGCTCCGAAAATTTATATATTCAACGCAAAAACCTTGTAATATTTTCATGTTTGAAAATACTATAAGAATGTAAGTATATACATAACAACCTCTCTAGACTGTCGGCCTGTAGAGCAACAGCCTATCTAGCAACACCTTAAAAAATTTCCTTAGCCAATATTTACTATAAATGTAAACTCAGTAGAGCAACAACCTCTACACTACAGTCAATATTTTCAGCTCCCAAAGGGTGTTGCTCTACAGAGGTTGCTGCACTGTACATGTCCATAAAGGTTTTTTATTTGGTTACTACATGGTCAAGCCTTTAATGTCCTTCTTAACAAGGTGGTCTAAAATTCGCCTATATCTACTGGCCAGCATACATTGTAGTAGGAGTGTTGTGTACTACAAACTTTTTCAAAACTTGGGGGCAATTAAACTAGATGAAAATCTAGGATTTTTTTTGTTCTTGCCTTGGTCAACAAGTATTTTGCAAGCTAATCAATATGTTACACTTATAAGCTATGTAGCTATATCTGCCATGTGACAATTGCAATACATACACACAATTAGTATCTGTCTCGTTAAACTTATAGTATCAGTAGCTTTAAAGAAGAATTGCTATATTGATTTTAAGAAAATCATCAGTTTCGTTATCACAAGAACAAAGGTTACGACACCGATAGAATTAGAGAGAATGCTGCGAGAAATGAGGGAAGTATAAATGAAAACTTGTACAATTGTTAAAATTTGTGGCCGAAAATTTCTCTGATTTCGGGAATCCACTTTACTACAATATAAAATCTACACAATTCAATGAAGTCTGACATAGTTCATAAGGGGGTCTCTTTATAATTTTATCAAATCCATGAATTTTAAAACGTAATAATATTTCTAGTTTTTTGCAACTCCACGAAATTTGATCACTCCAAACAGAAACAACTTTACAATATGAAGATCTGAACAGATACGCAGATTAAATCAATTAAAGGATACTAAAAAAGATTCTTCAAGTTATATAATTAATTAGTGTTTAGGCATAGGCAAATTAGCATTGATGGATCTAAATGAAAGTCCAACATTGTCCAGGATAGATGTTAAAACTTATGTCAGCACACTTAGAAGATGTTGCTACTTTTTATGGATAGATGTTACTTTTTCTGGGCTTATAACATGACCTTTCGATGAAAAGAGACATATTTATCAGTATAAAGGGAGCCAAGGGGTACGTGCTTGGGATGTACTACTGGGATAAAAGGGAGTAAAAGGGAACTTCTAGCTGAGCTCTATGAAGATGCAGGCTGTAAGGGAGCAGCTGGCTTTACGGGACTGTAGAATAAAAGGGGCAGTTGGCTATAAGGAGCCAATTACTTTACTGTCGATACAGACTTGTGATTACTTCATTAGCAAACAGGCTGAAATACCCTACCCCCCATCACCCTTGCAAAAACATCATTTTTGAGCAGGTCAAACTGAAAACTGAAACTGTTTCAAAGACTTTAAGACAAGTAGGGGGGAGAATCACAGGCCTGTTGTAGGGAGAAGCTTGTTACATGGATATGGGACTACAGAATAAAGGGGACAACAGGCTTTAGGGAGCCACTGGCGATATATGTACGGTTTATCGTCTCAAAAGTACCCTTAATTGAGCAACCATATGTCTTTAGTAGTCAATAATTCATTTTTTTTGACACTCAATGCCCCTCCAACATTCTTTGACGGGGCATAAAAACACATTTATATAAAACAGCCACCTGCTTCAAGCAGTCATATTAGATGTTTTTCTTGGCTGGAGGTGTGTCACTATTGACCAATCAATGAACACTATATTTCAAGGTGTGTCACAATCAACCAATCAGTAAACACTATTTTTAGAGGTGTGTCACTATGAACCAATAACCTGCTTCAAGCAGTCACATTTCATGAATTCCTTAACTGGCTACTTAGCACAGGTTAAAAAGTATTGATATCAAAGTATAACAAAGTATAAAAAAAAAGTTATGAACTCACTCCTTCATTATTTGGAAAGACGAATAAATTATTCCTCTAGTATGGTATAATTTGAGTGACAAAAAATACTTTAAAAATCACAGTCTGTTAAGTTTACACAGATTAATTTATCTACAAATATATTTCATTCCCAAAGTAAACACCTGGCGAGAAAAATACACTGATTTATCCAGTATGTTTAATAACTTCTTCATTGAAAACACATATACATATCCTCGATCTAGAGTTCACTTATTAGAATATATTCTAAATTTACTGACAAATTCAAAGAAACTCTTTTTCATATACTTTATACCATCAATACAATAAATTATTACACATTCTTTTCAACTTATTAAAACTACCGGTATATTCGAGGTTTTATAGTCAAAACAAGCCCCGACTTTTTTATGCTATTAAGTAATACTAATTTTCATTTCAGACAAATAATCTTTTTATCCCCCTGATTAAGGACATACGAGCTTATCGATGGTAGATTGTGGGTAGAACATAAAGCATTCGCCACGTGTATTTATATATATATATAGGGTTTTTAAAGAATTCTCAATGTGATATTGAATAGTTAGTGTTGACTTTGAAGTATTCAGAGCTTTCTTTACCATGTTGAAATATTTTAATCTCGAGTGCATAGCATGAGTGAATTAATGTACGCATCCAACAAGTGACTGTGCTTTATTATAAAGGTACATACAATGTATTCATTATTTCGATTCTAACATAGCCAATATTCTGCATTTGACAACACACCAAGACATTAGCCACAGCACTATTTTCTTCCTCAGAAGGTTTATTTGCAGTTTGACGTTAATCAGCTGTAGCTGTGTTTTATTGACAGTTTGTGCACATCGTGGTTTCCTCTATGTGTATATAGCTGACACCGCTTGTTATGTTATAGCACAGAGAATTTGACTTGATCCTGACCTTTATGCATGAACATATTAAAAGGTACTTGCGTTGAATATATAAATTTCCACAAGCAAATTATAATTATCGTGTTTATTTAGATTTGTGTTGGTACATTATGTATTACACCTCAAGCGTCTTTATGATACTTCCCGCTTATGAAAACATGATATTGTCTGACCAGATTAAACTGACACTCCTTGCATAATTCGTTCAAGTCTGGAAATTTCCGAAGTTATAAAAACATATAATTACATTTATCGCTATATGTGGCTTTATTGAGTTGCTACTTGATAACAATCTGTGATGGCTCAGTGGGTATTTGTGCAGTTTGTAGACCAAAAGGTATCGGGTTCGAGGCAAACTCAATACATTTGTATTATTTTATTAATTTTTTTTGCTTTATATGCAAGTATGCTATTCGTGAATTATAAGCATCCCTATGTTCATATAGCCATTACACAATTCAGGCATACAATAAATTATAATGGTCAAGTCGTTGAAACATTGTTCATGTTCTTGAAATAAAGAACTATGCAATTGGGAATATTACAAACATCGAAATTAAAGACCAAATAATATAAGACCGTACGAGAAATAGTTTTAAACATAAACCCTTTGATTCAAGGATAGAATGTTGAAGTAAAAATATTAATGTCAAAAGGTTACAGCAAGTTTCTAACCTGCGACCACTGGAGTTAAAGGCGCAAACGTTTCCACTGCGCTACTATTTATGCTTTTTTTTTCTTTTGAATTTTGTAATAAATGATTTCAAGCAAGCTTGACTCTGGGGCTTTTTCTGCCCATATATGTTGTATTTTAAACGATCACGTCATATACTGTAGTAAGGCTATATTCTGTATTGCCTTTTTTTGATTAGTATATGACTTTTAGAACTTATACTGTGTATAAAGTTCTAGGCTTTAATAAATAAAGCCCATTTTCCACTTCAATCTGTGTCGTTTTGTATCCAACATACTAGCTTCACCAGTCACCATCACCACAAGGATTATAAATTATTTTTATACAGGTATAAAATGTTTTATAACAGAAAGTGGTGAATTTTATCCGTACTATGTATATTGACTAGCCGACGTGTACACACCCTGGCTAGCCGACGTGTTTTGCCTATCAGTTCATCGACTACACACCGTGAATATGTATCACGCTAGCGGACAGTGTTACGTGAATGCGCCTCGCTCGTCAGATGGGTGCTTGCTTCCAAACGGAATAGACATTTTATCTGGAATCGTTATATATTTTATTAATAACCTCCACCTCCCTTCCTCCTTCCGCTTTAATTGTCGGCTAGTCATTTTTTAGTTTTAGTTTGGGGCGCTTATTCTGCCCATATATGTTGTATTTTAAAAGATCACGTCATATACTGTAGTAAGGCTTTATTCTGTATTGCCTCTTTTTTGAATAGTATATGACTTTTAGAACTTATACTGTGTATAAAGTTCTCGGCTTTAATAAACAAGAAATATCACTGAATGTGATGAATACCCCCAGCAACTGCTTGACACAGTCAGATATGCACAACTAGACTTGGTACTGATCGGTCATGCAAAATTTCATTGAAATCCTACCATTGGTGCTGAGAAATAGCACAGACAAAATTTATAAGTGTAAAACAACTGCAAAGGGCTATAACTCCCTTAAAATGATAAGACCAATGGGTGTCGAACATATGCACAACTAGACTTAGTACTGATCGGTCATGCAAAATTTCATTGAAATCCTACCATTGGTGCTGAGAAATAGCACAGACAAAATTTATAAGTGTAAAACAACTGCAAAGGGCTATAACTCCCTTAAAATGATAAGACCAACGGGTGTCCAACATATGCACAAGTAGACTTGGTACTGATCATCCATAGTTTCATTAAAATCCGACCAATGGGTACAGAGAAATAGCGCAGACAAAATTTATAAGTGTAAAAAACAAAGGGCCATAACTACCTTAAAATTGACCCGACCAATGTGTGCCGTTGATATGCACAACTAGAAATTGTACTGATGAGCTATGCAAAGTTTCAATGAAATACGACCAATGGTTACAGAGAAATAGCCCAGACAGAATTTATAAGTGTAAAAAAATATAGGGCCATTACTCCCTTAAACTTAATTCGATGGACGTCTGCCCACAATATGTACAACTAGGCTTGGCACTGATTAGTCATGGAAAGTTTCAATGAAATATGACCAACGGTTGCAGAGAAATAGCGCGGACAAAATTTATAAGTATAAAAAAATAAAGGGCCATAACTCCCTTAAAATTAATCCGACCGACGTTTGCCGAAGATATGCACAACAAGACTTGGTACTGACCAATCATGCAAAGTTTCAATCAAATATGACCAACGCTTGCAGAGAAATAGCCCAGACAAAATTTATAAGTATAAAAAAATAAAGGGGCCATAACTCCCTTAAAATTAATCTGACCAACATCCACCAACAATATGCACAACTAGACTTGGTACCGATCAGTCATGCAAAGTTTCAATGAAATACGACCAACGGTTGCGGAGAAATAGCGCGGACAAATTTTATACGGACCAACCGACGGACCGACCAACAGACCAACCTCAAGCGTGATACTACGTATCTGGGGGTATAATAAAGCCCATTTTCAACTTCAATCTGTGTTGTTTTGTATGCAACATACCAGCTTCACCAGTCACCATCACCACAAGGATTATAAATGCGGAGATTACTGCACATGTAGTAAATAAATAAACGAATCGAAAACAGTCGAGTACAGCCGGGCGTATACGGACTTTGATCAGAGTGTCAGTTTAATCTGGTCATACAATACAGTTGGGGTTATAAATATAATCAATATATTAGCTGTTAAATTTATGCTAATTGAAGGTCGAGAGTGTCAGTCATGTCAAATTCTCTGGACTATAGAATCATGATAAAAGTTTGCACTCAACTTGTTTAGACTATACTTCAGACTAAAACCAATTAATCTATAAGATAGGTGCTTTAAATACGCTTTCACGGATTTACAGATTATAGACTTAGAATTAAGTAAGCCTTTGCTAATTTCTATTGTGATCTTTTGAAACGCAAAATTCTGACCTTTGCACTACTTAAATTTATGCAAAATTAGTTCATTACTCATAGGAATAAAATAAAGTCACAGAGCAACATCAGCCATCTTGGGAAGTTGGAAACATGTTTCTTTATTCTGGTTTAACCCCACTTTCTAAACTATTCTTTAGCTATACAAGGGGTGATCCATATAGTTACAATGTATTGTAAAATCACATATTTTCATGGGTATTAAATTCGATTTGATAAAAGTGCATTTTCGTGGAGTTATAAATTTGTGAATTACAGAACAGGAAAGGGTAAACCCATGTCTTAATTTGAGAAGTTGATCAATCATGGGGATTTAATTTCGTGGTGGAGTTCAACAACAAAAATCACCGAAAATTCAACGCGCTCGAAAAATAATGATTTTACAGTAGTTATATTATCTCTCCAGTATCAACCCAGCAACCACTTTTTTCCAAGCGGAACCGTTAAAACTCTAGAGCCAGATTGCTTTGTAAGTTGTTCATATGGCAGGCCGTCAACCAAAGTCAAGGTTCATGACCCCTGATCTTTGACCTACTGACTCCAAACTAAAAAGGAGTTATTAATTGGTCATGATCAAAAAGATAAAATTAAGTCAGACAGGGAAGGCAGTGCTTAACTTAACCAACTGAGCAAAGAAAACATTAAAAACATACAAGGCAAAATGTCCAACTGAACCAACTGAGCACAGAAAAAATATGCAAGGAACAATGATATGATACAACTTAAAATTTTGTTTTTAATTGTTGCTTGGAAATCATTGGGTCAATTATCCAACATAGTTGGGTGGGGGGCCTAGAGGTAGGGCACGCGCTACAGGATCAAGAGGTCCCGGGTTAGATCCCCATCTGCGCCACAGCTTAATTTCTCTGAGCAAGAATAACCCATAATGCTCCACTCAATCAAGGTGTTAACTGGTATCTGTCACAGTCACCAGAAAACTAAAGTTTAGCCCATGTCACAGCCTCGCAACAGTCGTGCACTTGTCTACGAATTTTAAGTTTATTGAGGCAACATTTGGAGAAAATCACTAGTTTTTAAAGGGACTGCCCTATGACTGTTCTATGACATCCTTAAGCTGCAAGATGAACCTCAGCTTGCCAACCAATTGCTCATCATGTTGAATTCTACACTGTAGTTGTGATTTGCTGATACAGCAATTTTTCAAATATATTCATATGACACTTGCGTGACAGCTGTACAAGAATCGCACTGCAGCCTTAGTCAGTTTGATGTATGTGATACGTCTAAAAATTCAGATTTTCTTTCTATTTACTCATTAAATTGGCTTGGGACTCATTAAATGTTGAAAATACTTTATTTTTACATGGAGGAACTCATTGATTTTTTAAGTTCAGCAGGAAAGGACTCATAGTATTCAAAGCTTATGATAGACACTGACTAAATGTTGGCATTTTTATCTGCAGCTCAGTTGCAATTCTATTTTTTGGAGCAAAAATTGTATGGCTAATATGATGCAGGCTGGAGTAAACGAGAGATGTTTGTAAAACATGTATGCCCCCATGGCAGCTCAATAGCCATAAATGGTAAAGGTCACAGTGACCTCAAAATCAATAGTGGTCATCCATTGTTGATGACCAACCTCTATGTAAAGTTTGCAAATCCTAGGGCAAAGTGTTCTTGAGTTACCATTTGGTCTGCAGGCCGACAGCCCGACTGAAATGTGCAAAGCAATATACCCCCTCATCAAAGATGCGGGGCATAAAAACTTCTAAAGGTATATTTCACCTGTAAGGGTTCCTCTAGTACTCCGCTACATATAGGGCAGATGAGTTCCTCGTCAACGTCACCCTCGAATCTGTTCACCTCGTAACCCATCACTCCCTTACATACCTGAAACACATAATAATATATGATCAACAAGTAATTAAGAATTGCAAGCAATACAGAAGTCCCCTACCGGTTTGAAGCCATTTTCAATGTTTCTGTTACCATAGCAACCACAATTTTTGTCAGAATCAAAATATATGTATACGTGCATAATCCCCCTATTGCCCCCTAACCACATACCAAGTTTTATAAACCTAGCTTGGAAACTGTTTGAGTAATGTCAGGATCCAGATTTTTTGACGGATGGATGGACTGACTGACGGACGACTTGACTGACTGAGGGCAAACCTATAGTCCCTTCCGGTCAAAAACCGGTAGGGGACTAATTAAAGCAATGATACAAATCAAAGCCTTTTAGGACTGACACTGTTGGGAGCTACTTGTATTGACTATTGACTAAATGCAGCTGTCCAACTCCACACCAATCCACTGGTAACGCCCTTACAATATTTCTTTTGTGTGAGGTAAAAATAGTCTATCATGTGTTTTCTCCTTGATTTAGGCTTTTAACCTACATTGTATTTGTGTAAGAAATGCTTCATTACAAATGCTTATACTAAATTGTTTACAAAATGAATGGTTCTTAATCCACATGTATGAACATAGAAGGACATGACAGTCGGGCCTCAACAAATATTTTTAAAAGCACTCGTCCTGCAATAAAGACAAAGAAGAAAACCCCAAAATCATACTTGTCCTGCTATATAAACAAGTAATTAAGAATTGCAAGCAATACAGAAGTCCCCTACCGGTTTGAAGCCATTTTCAATGTTTCTGTTGCCATAGCAACCACAATTTTTGTGCAAATCAAAATATTTTTAGACGTGCATAATCCCCTTATTGCCCCCTATCCACATACCAAGTTTCAGAAACCTAGCTTGGAAACTGTTTTAATTATGTCAGGATCCAGATTAATTACTCACTACATAACTGATCTTCGATCTACCAGACGGAATCCTGATACACAGTTTCTCAGTTCCGGAACTGACAACCGATGTAACGCTCTGACGGAACTCAGAGCGGTGTATCGGGATACATACCGTGTCTATGTTCATAATGAAAGTCTGGGAGGCCGTATGCATTGTACCTGTCTGTAAACTTTTCCATAATGGCATTGTCAATGTTTTTCGCATCTTTAATTGATGCTAATAAATTGGTTTATCTAAGGGTTGGCAAAAACCCGGGTTTTAAGTGTAAAACACAGTCCAGCAGGAAATACTGGGAAAACCTGGGTTTTACTGGACAATACTGGGTAATATGTTGATACTTGTATAGAATTAACATCTACACTTAACTTGAAGGTTTATATGACAGGTTATTGCCATTGTTTAATGACTCTTTTGTTACAAGGTCAAAGCTGTATCAATTCTACAGTGATAAGTATACCATGTACAGTTTGTGCTATGCTATGAACGAAATATTATTTTGTTTCCGATGTGATAAAATGTACAAAAAGTTAAAATATATTTCGTATAGCCCAGTATTGCCCACATAACCAATTTTAGGGAGTATTGCCCAGCCCGGGAAAACCCGGTGCGTGGGAAAACTGCTTGGTCAATAATTTGCCAACCCTGGTTTATCTGCTTGTTTTCCATCATACCTGTTGCCAAAGGCAAATTAGCCTCAAGGAACCAATTATTGACAGTTTTTTTACATAATCAGTGCTAGTTTTTCTTCAAATTATGTGGAATAAATTGATGTTTGGATGATGTTTACAATTTGTAGTATGATGAAGTAAACATCTGAAGACATAGTTTTTTGGGGTACCGTTAACTTGTTTGCACAATGGAGAACATTTTCGGACCAATTATCAACACATGTCAAAAGTCATTGATATTTTTGAAAACGGTAATTTAGGTACCTGTCGATAATTGTATCAATTGTTTATGATAGAGTTTTAGTTTTATTGACTTTTACTTGGCTGTCGTAAATGGACACATGACCTTCATCACCTGCAACACGCTTTTCAAGAACATTGGAAGTATAGATTTTAATATTCAGACGCCTTGGGAGTGGGGCGCTAAAATGGCCTGGGGAAGGCACTGACATTGTCTCAACCGGCACCCTTTTATATCCAGGATTCAATGCCAACATTGGCCTGGGTCTAACATTTATATGATACCTAGACATCAGGTTTACAGAGAGGGTATACGGCTATTTCGTACCGTCCTTTTTCGGCTATTTTGTAACCTTTCGTAACCATATTTCGGCTGATTCGTAACAGACCTCAAAAAAGCTCGAAATATAATTTGCAATTAATTCCGTAACTATTTACGAAATTATAAATACATTTTGAATATCAAACTATTTTAACACCTTCAAAACACATTTCAACAATGATATAAGCCATATATATAATTTACTTGTATGAATAAAAGCAATAAATAGGCGGTAACGAGTTCGCCGATACTATTTCGGTTATGATTAAGCCTGGTTACAAAATGACCTGTATACACAGCAAGACGTACAGTAGGGTAGCCGGTAGGCTTCTGCAGATTCAGAGGTCCCTGTGATTTGTGACCCAGCCTGGGTGTCAGCTCTGTCACAAAGGATTATGGGTCCGGTGTTCGGGGCCCCGCATCATGCTCACTATTTAAGATGGATTCAATTCACTGTCACAAAAGCCTATATTCTCTTACCTCTGTGAAGCATGATAAGAGTTCCTGTTTCTCTGTTTGTGTTCCACGAAAACTTCGTCACGAAATGGGATTTTAACTTTAAGACAGACTTTTTGAGTTAAAAAGCGAATGGGACTGACAGTTTTAAGGTGTTAATCAGTGTAAATAGATACATAGCATATAAATGTTCTAGCTTACCGCTTTCTACTTGGCTGGCGAAGAGTATGTTCTAAATATTCATTAAAAAAATAAGAAAATATATTTCAGTGCACTTCCGCTTGCCCAGCGCAACCAAGGGAGGTAATTGTGGCTGCACTTTTTGGGAGCGAATGTCTTTTCCAAATATCGTTATCGTCTCATAGTTAAAAGTAGCTCTTAAAAAAGTACTAAATTAAAAACATGCGTGATTAAATCAGAGCATAGATTTATCGAAAAGCACCACGTAGAAAACTTTTTATTTAACAAATGTGCGTGACGTATGGGAACAAAGAATACGGGAGAATATATAAAAATTTTTTATATAGTTATATGAGTCATGCACGCATGTTAATTAAATTAACATGCGTGTATGAGTATAATTTCAAAAAAATTGGGAGAGCATGCCCCCGACAATAAGGAAATCTATGTTTATATGGAATCTAGACAAATCTGTGGAGTCCTACTTATGTAATTTTTCATTCTTGTTAATGATTTAGATATTTTGAGATTAAAAATATTTACCCTATCACAATTGAGAGTCATAGTTGTTCTTGTGTTTAGTCTAATAACGGCTAAAAATGCACCTGCGACGGTATAAAATTTTTTTTCGGGATAGCATGCCCCCGAACCCCCTAAAATAACGAGACCTACACATTGATTACGCCTTTAGATGCACACTTCACTATTATGGAATCAATGGAAATATCCTGAAATGGATCAAAGGCTGCTTAGATAACATGTCACTATGGTTGCCAATAACTGCACATCCAGCACCATACATGTTTTCTCAGGTGTTCCTTAGGGTTCGGTCCTTGGACCGCTCCTATTCCCCATCTATATAAATGGTCTAAATAAGCCGGCTCCAACAATGGGCAATCAAGTTGGACATGAAGTTCAATAAGTCAAAACTCAAGTCAAACAAAACATAAAAAAGAAAAATAGACATCACAACAAAATACATATTACGATGTTACATACGTGTATTATGTATTTTTGGAATTACTGTTTTTCTTTTTGGGAACTCTCTCTGCCTGAGTCTGTGGATTCCTGAACTTCCATTTCTGCCAGGGATTTAAGAGAAACAGGAGATTTAGGGGTAAAGACTTGAATTGTTTTAGGTTGACTTGTGATTATGGTGCGCTTGTCTTGGAAATGGAAAGGTTGTGGGTTCGATCCCAGATCTCGACGTACAAAAGTCGTTTGCAATGGTGCTGATTTAACGCCCAGCACATGACAAAGGGTTGTCACAGGTAACTGCTAGTTCGCCCAGTGTCTGGATCATGTGACTGGATATTTCCATATGACTGAACTACTGTTAACCAGTGAGACATTCAACCTAAGTACTGCCAAAGACATTATGTTTCTTTGTGTTTGACAAACTCTGCGAAATGCCGTCAGTTTTTCTGAGTTAGTGCCTCTGATATGATTAGAATTGGCTGGTTTTGGTCAATATATTTTTGTATACAAATTAGTTGTTCCATTCATGATTTGGTTTGGAAATCGCAATTATATTACAAGTATATTGATTCCTTCTTTGAACATGCCATTCTGGTACCCCGCTGTCTGAAGGGCCAGTAACTGTAAATGTTTCGGCATTGGTAGTACATGTATAATGTAAGTTCCGTGTATTGGACTGCACAATATCACTTCTTTCTGTCTGGTTGACCGATCTTATTTCAACGGAATATTCTGGCTCCAATATTAAGAAATCGGTATTTGAAAACGTTTACCATATTTCTTAGTGTTTGATAACACAAAGGAATAGCTCTATTTAAAAAATAAGGCATGACAAGACAATGACATTCATTAAAACAACAAAAACAACTACAATCAGTAATTTGCAGTATTTATTTTTAATATAACTTTACAATCTTTATGAGTATAGTTAGATTGTAACTACATAAATGTACATTCATGGATAATCCGTGATTATCGTAATGGAATGTTTGAAGTAAAATACATGTGCAAACCTGTAAAGGAAAAAGTAGCATTTCTGCTGCTTCAAAATCGTTGCAAATGTCAACATAGTTAACCTTATAATTTATTCGAGACATTCACGGATCCATACATACAGAAAGCCACATGGTAAAGTAACATACTCCACCCATGTTGTACCACAGGAACTCGATATTTAAATTATACATGGTCCAAAACACAATCCCGACACGGTTACTGGCCAGCCCTGCATTCAAGGAAAAATAACGTGACGCACGTTTCGTACCATGTACGCTACATGTACGAAACGTGCGTCACGTTATTTTTCCTTGAACGCAGGGCAGTATCCGTATATTTTCTATACGTGTGCTGTTTAGTAACCAGGATTGTGTCAAAATATCAGGTTCTTGTGATTTTACATAATTGGAAATTTGGTCACTATATGTTTTATATTTGGGGCTTGGGTATGTTAGATTACCATATGGGACAATGATTTATCATATGGCACATACAACAACATGTAGAGTATTCTGGTACTGAAGTAATTACATAATTATTATACAAAATACAGTAAAGCACACCTTAATACAGTAAAGCACACATTAATACAGTAAAACACACCTTAATACAGTAAAACACACCTTAATACAGTAAAGCCCACCTTATTACTGTAAAGTACACCTTAATACAACAAAGCCCACCTTAATACAGTAAAGCACACCTTAATACAGTAAAGCACACCTTAATACAGTAAAGCATACCTTAATAATGTAAAGTACACCTTAATACAATAAAGCACACCTTAATACAGTAAAGTACACCTTAATACAGTAAAGCACACCTTAATACTGCAAAGCACATCTTAATACAGTAAAGCACACCTTTATACAGTAAAGCAAACATTAATACAGTAAAGCACACAAAAATACAGTAAAGCACAAACTATTAATATTACATGGGGATTATGTCTAAGGTAAGTGAATATTAAAGATGATTTTTGCCAAACCTCGTTCACTACTGACCTCCCTTGCTGTTACAGTAATGTACCTTGCAAGGGGAGGTAACTGCTGCGAAGAGTTTGACCTTCAGTATGAAATGTGGTCGGATCTCTTCAGTCAATATGGTACCGGAAGAAGAACCGAGGTGAGCCGAATTATATGAAAGTAGGGATAACTCTTGCGTATATAAGAGAAGCAGAAACGACAACTCTTGTATAGCTTTAACTATGGTGTACAGAGTGTACGTTTGGACACACACCATGAAATATAAATGCAAGTAAAGTGTGTCGTGAAAAGGACATATAAAAAAGCTAAATGAAATAGTATTAGCTAATAACCAGTTACATGGGAAAGAACAAAATATCACAATATAGCATGCAGAGCCCCATTTTCGTTGCCTTGGACATAATGGACATAATACATAGAACACATCAATTGATAACGACACAGCATAATGAACATAATATTACACAAAAAAACAACATTATACTAAATATATATTTACAATGAATAAATAAAGTATTGCACTATTGCCCGGCGTTTCATAGGAAGCATGTTCACATAATGTGAGGTTCATCACGTGGTTTCTCATAAAACAAATACAAGTGCATTCGATCGCTCATGTTGACGCTAAAACAGTGTAACCTCTCCAGAGCCACGCGCCTTTTTGATTGATATACTTAACTGTATGGTGTGGTTAATGCTCAGGAGATTGTGTTTTGTTTTTGTCAGAGTTTTGTTTTAAGTACAGTTTTATCTTTTAATTATATTATTATCACCTAAAAATGATCGATATTGTTGTTAAGAGATGTCGTTGCTCTAGAGAGGTTTTTTTGGAGTGGTACGACGAAAGGTCAAATTATATTTTAGAGTCACACCAGAGACTACACCTCATATTTCTATAATCAACTTCCATTAGTTACATGGTTATACTATAACAAATATAATACAATAAAATAATACATACACTGACTACAAGCAAGTAATATAAATACATACAAGTACACCCACATTACATGGCATTTTTACAAAGTTAATACAATATCAATGCCTGCTTTCACCCAATGGTGATTATATAGCATATAATATAAAATAATTTAACTTGACTAGAATATCACCTTAACAATGTCACTTTCTTACGTCTTTCATTCAATTTCGAAACAAATGTTATATTCACGCTAAATACACCAAATATCCATCAACACATTCCATCCGATCTTGATACGGACTTTTCGATTGGCCATTAAAATGTCACAGTGCCGACCATTGGTTAATTTCAATCAAATGATCAAATGTCATTTTCTCTAAAGCTTAAACTGCCAGACAAAACAAACAATTGAATTACAATAAACTGAACACAACACGTTTTTGGAAGTACAAAATGTACTGACTTTTAAAGTGTATCAGTTTGAAAATAGTGCATCATGTGAACCGTTTTTAAATTAAGCGTTATAGTAACATAATGAAGCAATCTTTCGCAATAATTTCAAAAAGCACAATTTTACCATTCATCTATCAAGTACGCGAAACTGGCACTCACTTTCACAAATTGCATTTTCACGTACATTCGGGAAGCCTCGGTCATCATTACTATGTAATGTCCGAGATTTCTATTTCATATCATAATATCTAAGTTAATAAAATATTTACAAAAATTGTTCTTTTGGCATCGCGAGTGACAATGCAACTCATGCTTAGTCGTGTTTTGGTCTTTTAATCGTTTTTGTCACCATTTTCAACACTTATTATCAGCAAAAGCCATTTGCAAGTTTGAGAATTAAGTAGAAATAGAATTGATCGTATTATTATCTATTTGTTCAAACTATCGAACAGAAAAATATGACCTGACTGAATATTATTGTAATAACCGCATAGGAGTGTCTTCCCTTGTATCAATTCTGTCTAAGGGAGAAAACTCTCAAAAAAATTACTTTTCAAAGGGAAATAAAAAAAACTGTAATTCAAAAGGGAGATCAGCATTCTCAAAGGGAGGTAACTTTTTAAAAGAGAGATCATTCTAAAATGGGAGAGAACTCGATAAGGGAGAGAACTTTCAAAAATGGATTGCTCTCAAAGGAAGAGTTACCAAAATGGGATAACTCGTAAAATGGAGACAACCACAGGACAGCATTGACTGATTCGATTGGTTTTTACAAATGATTCGGCTTGCTGCAGAATGGGCAATTACAAAATCGATGTTAGACCTTTAAACAGAAAAATACATGTTTGCATTGCAAGTATAGTTTGACTAAAGATTAATATGATATAAATACTACGTATGTTAGATAATTAAGATAATTCTATTTACAATGTTTATGAATAAAAAGCTAGATCTAGTCATTTGAATGAAACAGCACATTCGATATAACAATTTACAGTTGTGAAAAAAAATGAAGTAGGACGATTTCCGATTCAAAGGGACTAGATTTGAACTAAACTAAGACATTTAAAAGTACTAAAAGTTCCTTTTGTATATTTTACTTATGTGGGTTTTTATTCCCAAAATGTGCGTAATAATGTGTAGATTAAAGACCAATTGATATTAATGTTTAGGCGTTTTTTTGTGACACCAAGCTTTTTCCAGTACGTTGCGTTTTTTTAATTGTGTATACAAATATCTAGAAAACAGAAGTACAATGTAAGTTTTCTTCTGCTGTTGATGTTACTACTGAACATTAATGAATGACTACTACGCTAAGTAAGTGACTTATTGTACCAATTATCATAACAATCGCTCGCTCCAAACACGAAATATGAAGTGCATTCTTCTCATAGCCAAATCTTAACTTTTAATATGACACATGTTAGTATATGATTTGTTCACCAACAAATAAGACCGGAAATAGACAGGAGTGTAGACTCATTAATTCATAAATGCTACCGCTTCCGAACCAATACTTCCCTTCGTTTCATGATTATTATTAGAACTACAAACGAAACCAGTTTATTTTCTACACTGACGTTGGAAGAAAAAAAGTAAAATAAATTGAAAGGTGTGGGGCTCCGTAGCTCAATGGCTAGCGCGCTTGCCGTCTATTCTGGCGACCGGGTTCAAATACTGGTGGAGGTACTCATATGTCTGCCATATGTCAGCAGAAAGCTGACTAGCAAATAACGGCTATGCTTGGTTCGGTAGCAAGTATGGTAGTCTATGTGTAATATACAGGGCTCGTAAATGTAGATGGGATGAGAACGGAGCAGTATTAGAAACAGTCGATTCGCTAACCCACGCCATATCAAAGCCACGCCCATTTTTGTCACATCTAGATATACGATGCATTCTTCATGAGAACATCAATTAAATACGCTTCATTGCGTTTTACTGACTTTTTAACGAACAACGTTTTGCAATTGGTACAATAAAGTCACGTAATAGACTATGAAATAATTAATAAGCTTAAATAAAATATAATTATACTAGCTGCTATCCCCGAATATATAAAAGATACAAAACCCATTACCTGTTATAAATAATAATGATAGTATGTAGAATACATTAATATACTATTAGCAAAGATTACATTACCCAACACCTAGTGCGCATGCGTAAAATATGTGATGTAATGATACAATAATATTTACAGAGCATGGTATAGATCTACTGATAAATAAAAGGAAAAAGAAACAATGTTCTTATAACTGTCCTCAGTCTGATTTTGAAGGTCTTTTGCACCTCTGCTTTGAGCGACGGATTTCTCTTTTACCATATTCGAACATTGCTGTTGTGTCTAGGCCTTTAGTCTTGATCTAGGATCGCAAGAGTCGGCAAATATCATGACATCATCTCACGTGGTCTTCCGAAATCCTTTTGGGTGACCCCTGAAATATGCGAAAATAAAATGATTAACAAACACGAAATGTAATTAAATTAAAAATACCCCACAAAGAAATAACGTTTGCTTAGTTGCCACCCCCAGTTCTTGCAATTCTACGAAAAGATAGCTGTCACACTCTGAACAGAACTGTGTTAAAACTTAGATAGTAGAACACAAGATGCAACTCTTGCCATTCATACTGATCGCCATTCCAACATTACACTTCCCCGGGCATAAGAACATTTGTAAGCATTGGTGATTCGTGTGGCACTTTTACACATTTTATATTTCATTTTACTGAATTCGTGGGATTGGTTCCTACGCAAATGCAACTGCAAATTGGTGACGCATATGATTTGTTGGAGTTCCGTCACTTAATCATAATTCGTGTTGCAGCACCATTTACCACACTTTATAATTGAAAACAAATTATCAACAATTTTTATATGATAGTAAGTTTGTGATTTGCGTCAGTGCTTTGATAAAACAGTACACAGGAGGTTAAATACCGTACTAAAGTTCTACATAAGGTTTGTTCTAATTGACTATATATTTCTAGCGTACGTATAATTGCAACTTGCATATAGTTTTGTGATAGCCTTACACTAAAATGTAAATTAGTTTGATATCATTTCGAACACCCTTGGTATCTAATAGCCCAATAGATGCGTTACTAGTATTCAAAAACCAGCTTGGGTTGACAGTCTTATCGGTGAACACCAGGGCCAGCTGGGCGCGCCTCGAACTTAACAATTTGAACGGAATAATCGGTCCAATATCATAAAAGATGCAACAAAAGTGTAAAAGTCATGCTATCTGCGGATTTAACAGATTTTCCAAACATTCTAAAGTGTTAAAGTGTCCGAGAAGGACTCTCAAAAAACGACACTAATGGACTGACACTTATGTGGGTCGATCGGCAAAAGCATTGTTTTAAAGTGGATTAACAATAGAAATAAATATGAGATCTTCCTGGTTCGAAACTTAAAGAAATTCCCTAATTCCGTGTTCATCACTTAAGTTAATTCAAGTCGGCCCTTAAAATAATGCATGATAAGAACCAAGCATACAAATAAATCAAATTATGAATTTATTGTACGAGCGGATATGCGTGTATTGAAACTTAAATTTCCATACATGTTACGTAATTTATAGCATACTATTTATAGCATATCAATATTTTTAAATTTAACCTTGAACTAAACGTTCATTTGTACTGAGTTCAATTTTTTCAGAATTATCATTATAATTGATTTTTTTATGAAATAAACATGTATTTAATACACGATTTAATACAATTAGCTAGGTTAGATAGTTAACAGAAACACAAAATGTTCTTACCTTTTTACTATAATTTATTCCAGAGATATTTTCTTCTGTCAATATCCATGTTTTTTTCTTCATAACTTAACGTCTTATTTGCAATTTCTTCACCAGTAAGCTGAGTCTAGATTTATTTCTCAGCATACCCCCATCCGATTCCACCCATTCTTGGACATCGGATGGGGGTTTAAAATAATATGAGTTTGAGTCTTGGAGAAATGAATTTTTATGTCAATTTTATGACAATTCCCCAGCTTCTAGGATACATTCATACACTTTGAGAAAGGGGGCGTAAACGCGTCACGTGGTACAGGCTGATACGAACTGTAATGCGACCTTGGATAGATGACCTTTGATCTTGATAAACAAAATCACTTCAATTATAAGCTGTAACAAGTATTGGAGTGATTAGTGAGGACTGCGCCAAGTAGAGGGCTCTTCAGATAGTGAAGTAAGGCCAAGTAAAACTATAATGTATTATGTGGTTTATACGTATAATGCAAACCCTTATTAATAGATAATCCATATACTGTATTACCTGGCCACTTTGATACTCCTGTAAAGTTTCGCTAAATAAGATCAGGCACACTGGTGATCTTTATGGATAATCGGTTAATACCGGAGACGAACCGTGATTTGCCGATCTTATAAAATTTGACGGCCGTTTTTTTAGAGTTGCTCTTCCTTATGGAAGCTCAGGACACTTCTTTAAATTTAAGACTTTGGTTCAATATACACTTACTCAGTATCAGGATGATTTCAAAATAATAGAAATGGTCTTAATAGCGAAACCTTGCTGTTACTATAACCCTCTGACTAGCATAAGGGAGCGTGTTGGGATCTACATCTACATAATACGTTTAGCTGTCAGACTTGACAATTATTTAACGGTGCGCTTAGATAGAAAAGGAAAGAGAGTGATAGAAAAAGGTATGGAATAATAGATTCGTTCAAGACGATGGAGATATGCATGATAGAAAGGGATAGAAATATAAGAAAAGATATGCTCAGATATTTTTCGACCATCAAGGCACTTGACCTGTCCAGCTTCCGTGGCGGTGACAGGGACTGAGTCCCGGCTGACATAGCTCAACACCTATCACATGGTTGTACTTCATATCTGAGCGAAGTAATCCCCCTAGAATGAGAGTTTATCGAGCTCCTTCTTGAAAGATGTCAAAGAAGGAGCCTAAGTCACAGGGGCTGGTAAGTTGTTCCACACAGGGATGGTCCGTGGGAAGAAACTGAATTTGTAAGTATCTGTAGATGCGTGATGTTGGAGAAATCTGTTGGTTATTATGCCGGGTAGATTAGAAAATATGTTTACACATATGGGTATTACTGCAAGTATACTATCATAAACAATGTTTCATTTACTCATTGCAAAATTAGGGATTGGCCTGCTAAAATCTAAGATGAATAGCCACAAACAAAATGTTTACATTTTTTAATAGTTTTAGCCTACTGTACGTACGATAATTGTATCACAAAACTTTGCACCGCTAGTAACTGTTATCTTGAATTCATACACTTATATATACAACGTCTAGGGTCCAATCAATGATTAGATAGTATGATAGATTTAAATTTAATTCTGATTTCATCATTTGAAATAGGTTCGTACGTGTACTATTAATTATGTAACAATGTTTAATTATTAACGTCTTCAATTATCTACTCGAATGGTTATATCTTGTTAAGCCATCCAAAAGGGGGGCATATAAATGATAATAGCTTAACATAAATGCGATTGCAGCCGGTGGTAATGCAGTGTCGCTGTTTATGTATGATTTCGAACTGTCTGTGCATGTACGGTTTTTAACCAATGAATAAGCAACTACAGAGAAGAAGAAGCTGTTAGTCCATGAGCCACCAATAGAAGAACCTCCCCCCTCCCTAGGGAATTTTGGTCACTATCTTTTTCTGAAAGCATATGGTTCCTGGAGTATTTTCCTGAAGTCTGCACTTTGGCCATTGGGGCGTTTAGATTTTTTGGGGTAAAACGTCAAAAAATATAAACGAAAAGTACCAATTTTCGGAATCGGTTGACTACAATCTTATTTATTATGTTATTTTAAAATAAATCTCTGTAACAGGTAGATATTAACCTGTCCTATCTAGACTGAAAAAATCAGAGTGCTGCTATTGTGCAAAATGGCTTTTTTGGGGTAAAACGCTAAAAATTATAAGAGAAAAGTGCGAATTTTTGGAATCTGTGGACTGCATTGGCATTTATTTATTTCTTTTTTAAAAAAATACTCTTAATTGAAAGATATTATAGTGCAGTTTCATACTGCAAAAAATTAAAGCCATGTTATTACGCAAAGTGTGATATTTTTGGGGTAAATCATCAAAAAATATAAACCGAAAAGTGGGAATATTAGGAATCTGCAGATTACAATAAAACCATTCCTATGATAATTTTTTTGTAACTAAATAATATTAATGTGATAAATTTGTAGTAACATGCAGTTTAAGATTTCAAATATATATTGCCAGATGAGATACTTTGGGGGAAAATTACAAAAATAATAAATGGAAAGTGTGATTTTTGGGAATTGGTGTCCTAGTTGTAACTTACGACCATCGGGTACGGACATTCCTAGTCCTAATGGGTATTCAAAATTACATTCTAACCATATATAGGCAGTTCTGGTACTGTTGGATAAATTATTATTAAACCTCTAAGTACATCCATACCTAGTCCTAATTGGTACATACGAATAACCATTACATGCAATATTGGTTCTATTTAGCACTAAACAACCCTATACAGACATCAGTTGTCCTATCGGGTATTAACTACCACCATGCACAGACAGTCCTAGTCTAATTTGATAGCATACCCAATACCATTCATAGTTCTATTTGATATTCAAAACCACCATACTTATACAGATATTGCTGGTCAGGCTGGGTACCCATAACCACTGGTAGGTACATTCATTCCTCGTCTTAATGGGTAGTCACACTTACCATGTCCTAATTGGGTACTCGTAACTGCTTATTGAAGTACATACATGCCCAGTCATAGTGGTGACTAACATATCCATATACAGACATTCCTGGTCCTATTTGGTACTCTAAACCACCATGTACAGGCATTATAGGTGCAATTGGGTACTCATTTCCACCATGTACATATATTGCTGGTCGTAAAGAATACTCATAACCACTAGGTTCAGACATTCTCGTTGGATACTGCCGATCATCAATTGACAACTCAGGCGCGCCATGTGGCTACATGCTTGACCTTATTGACCACTCATAACATATGTACTACTCGAAACCTTCATGTACAAAATCAGTTGTCCGATTGGGAACTACCAACTACTAGGTGCGACCATTTGTTGTCCTATTGGGTAATCACTACCCCCGTGTACAGACTGTGATGTTCTTAATGGATACTCATACACACATTCCTAGTAATAGTGGGTACCCCAACTACCATGTACATGTATGCCTGGTCCTATTGAATACACAAAACCACAATGTACAGACATTTGTGACTGGGTTGGGCACTAACAACCACTAGGTGCAGTCATATGTTGTTCTATTTGGTCACTGATACCACCATCTACAGGCAGTCCTGGCCCTATCAGGGATACATAACCACTAGATGCATACATATATAGTCCTAGTGGGTACTCACAACCACTATGTTCATGCATAAGTGGTATAATCGAGTCCTCACAGCCACTATACTCAGCCATTATTGGTCTCTGTGGGTACTGACTACCATGCATATACATACATTCCTGGTCGTATAGGGTGCCAATAACCACGATTAACAGACATGCCTGTTTAGGATAGATACTGGACATCATCATGTTAAGACATCTCTCAATCACTAGTTACATACATTATTGGTCTTATTGAGTACAGACAACTATTGGGATCACCCATTCCTTGTCCTATTGACACTATGTAGAGACATTCCTGGTCTTTAAAATTCAGCAGTGAGCATGCCTAACCATCAGCTGTGACCATTTTTTTCATCAACTTGGGTAATCACTAACCCCATGTACATGAAGCATGTTCTAATTAGATACTCATATCGAATAGGTACATACATTTCAAGTCCTAGTGGGTACCCACAACTATCATGTCCCATGCATTCCTTGTCCTATTGGATACTCCAAACCACAATGTACAGACGATTGCAGACGGATTAGGTACTAACAACCACTAGGTGCGGTCATTTTTTGTCTGATTGGGTCATGATTACCACGATGTACAGACAGTCCTGACTTTATTAGGTACTCATAACCACTGGATACATACATTCCTAGACTAAGTGGGTACCCGTAACCACCATGTACATGCATAAGAAGTGTGATAAAGTACTTGCAGCTACAATACACAACCGTTATAGGTCCTATTGGGTACCCACTACCATCATTTACTAGTACATGCACATACATTCATGGTATTATTTGGTATGCATAGCAACTATTCCGGATCCTGTTATGCACATACATTACTGGTATTGTAGGGTACAGACAACCATTAGGAGCACCCATTCCTCGTCCTATTGACGACTTAGTGCCTAAGTAGAACATTCCTGGTCTTGTTAGGCAATCATAAACACTGAGTAAATCAGTCCTAGTCCATGTATGTATTCACGACCACCTTGCACATAAACTCCTAGTCTTATTAGGTACTCATAACCATTAGGTACATCCATCCTAGTCCTAATGGGTACCCACAACCACCGTGTTCATACATACTTGGTTGTATTTGGTACTCATAACCACTAGGTGCATCAATTAGAGGGTACCCAATACCACTAGGTACAGGTATTTATGGTGCTGTAGGGTACTGACACACACCATGAGCAGACAGTACTACTGGATACACACATCCATGGTCTTATAGGATGTGCACTATCATGTGGTATCTCATTTATTGCACTATGTGTACTGGTAACTACAAGGTCGAGAGATTCCTGGTCCTCTTGGATACTCACAACCACCCAGAACAGCCATTCCTGACACAACCATGATGCACAGCCATTGTGTCACAAGGAATAGCTGTACAATAACATTTGAAAAAAAATGAATGTATATTTACCCCACCCACTCTTGTAAAATACATGTTAGTATAACTTAACACAATCCATACAAATGTTACTGATGCTAACTATAACATACATTGCAAACAAAGTGAAAAATGGAAATAGATTTCAAAATCATATTGTGAGTACTTGTAAATAAGTAGAACGGCTGTTTTCAATACTTTAGTCATTTTGGCGGCCATTTTGATGGCCATTTTCCATAATAGACCCACCTCTTGTGCATTTAAATGTTAAAATACATTTTGGGAATATGCCTTTATTGGTATTCACAATTGCAATTAAAATACAGTAAGGCACAATGTGTTATAGCATAGTTAAGTGAATACATCGTTACAATTTGTACACCATTTCAAAGCAGGGGAGATAATCTTATTTTTGCTTTTCCTGCTGAACGCCCCAATGTCTGAAGTGCAGACTTTGGGAAAAGTATTGGTAGGTCAAAGCCTTTCATAATTACCAAAAAAAAAGATCAATGACACTGTATTCTTCCATTAAAGTGTACCGATTCTCAAAATTTGCACTTTTTCATGTATTTTTTAATGTTTTACCCCAAAAATATCCCATTTGCATAATAACACGGGACTAAAATTTTGCAGACTTAAACTATGAGTTAATATCAACCCATGAAAGTGTTTAATTACAAAATAACTTACTAAATGTGATAGTAATTAACCAATTCCAGAAATTCACACTTTCGTTCATATTTTTAACGTTTTACCCCAAAAAATCTTAACGCCCCAACGGCCAAAGTGCAGACTTTGGAAAAATACTCTACTGGTCATACGCTTTCAGAAAAATATAGTGTCAGAAATTCCCTAGGGGGGGGGAGGGTTTACCCCACTGGCCCATGGACTATGTTATCCAGTTGTCTTAGAAAGGCATCACGGCAACTACGTTTTAAGCCCTACCAACGCCGCCGTGTAACCAACGTAGTACGGCCACGTCGAGATTTGACCACGGTGACGGCGGAGACAGCCGATTTTGAGTTAGTAGCTAGCATATTATAACGTTACATGCTGGTTAATAGTCCAATGAAGTTTGATAACTGCATCATACATTCTTTTACTGTACTAATGCCTATTACTCTTTTAATACTGAATGGATCAAAGTACTATGTACCTAGGTACGCACTTTCAACATACTGACACTAACATACCTAGTTTTTAGTTTATACTAATTTATTTAAGGTCGATTGTGATACACGTGTTTCCTACTTATATTAATCACTATCGACACCTCATTCCATTGCCACGAGGGTATGAGAGTATGAGAGAAGAGAAGCCAGTTTCCCTTTTATGTTGAGCGTCTAGCAAGGGAATTTCTGGTACCATTTTTATTTCGTCTTTGGTATGGCGCGGCCATTCCTATGAAGTCGTATCAAACTTAAAGGAAGGCCTTCATATCTATGTCAAGATCCAATTCAGACTAAATATTGCGCTTCAGTATTGGATCCTTCAACACCCAACATCAAAAAGATAAGAAACAGGGAAGACAACACTCAACTAAGAATACATGGCACAAAATAGAACACTCGAAAGAAAAACCGAAAAATACACAAGTAAAAATACTTCAGCGCACAGACATACCAAAGCCACACAGAAACGACTGCCGCGCTTAGCCTGATTTTATTTGATATAGGTTTATAACGGCCCCCTTCCTACTCCTACCCGGCACTTCGAGTTTTTGGAAAGACCTTGACATACAAGTACCCCTTCATATCGCTGCAGTATGAATGATCTAAACGGGGTAAATTTGTCTTGTGGAGAATTCATCTACAAGCTTTAGCCAATGAATGTATTTAGTATATTAATATAGAAACAAACATCGACCACCGAGGTCTAGAGCATTTGTATATATGTAACATGGTTGCGTCCCTTGACAGTCTAGAATTGTTCTTTCGAAATGACAATCTTATGACAATCGTGACCATCAAGAGACCTACTTTTGCGACACTGTACTTCCTATTTTCCAAAGTATGCCAATAACGGTCCAAAGTTGCTTATATTATATTAAAATGAATGTCTGGTTGCCACGGGAAAGGTGTACGGACCGGACTATTACATGGACCTGAGCTCGGTCTGGTGCAAGATCTACATACTCTCGGACTGGTGCTTGGTGCTCGGACTCATCAACTGGTGCACCTTGATGGACCGGACGGGAAGTGTTGGAGGATTCGGACGGGATGCCTTCAGTGCTGACCATGCCGAAAACGGGTGTCTGTAGTAGTTCTTGATGATGATTCATCTTGCATTCATCTGTTGTTGTTGTAAATCGCACCACCCCTCCCTCAACCCCCAGTTGAGCTGAGAAGATCGGAAGGCTTTGGGGGGACTTCTTGTAATTTGTGCTGGATGTTGAGGTTCTGGAAGTAGATGGATGGTGGGCAGCGCTTAGACACCCACGCAAGAACCTTATATATACTCACTCTACAATGAATGGCATACTGTGGACTTCGAATTTCGTGAATAATTATCAAAAAGGGAGGTAATGATGAATGATAACTACACTGCAGTGATGTACGGGGAGACTTTTTACAGCCGCCACACAACACTTAAATATGCTGTAGTGATAACTAGATAATGAAGCACACAGACAATCCAAACGGCCATCACGAGGACAAACATCAGTAAAAACAGAAACATAATGAAACTAAACAGCTAACAGCTACAAAATACGACACCCCTACCCGACAGTCTCCCACATCAGTCAATCAAACATACCCGAAGTGATAGTCAGCAAACACCTACGAACCACGTGACGACCACGCATCACACGAAGAGCCAGCATATCTTTAGTAGTACCTAACAGAAACTGTGCACATACATGTCATATATTCAAAACGCCATCAAGGTAACAGGAATATATCAACTTGAACGGAACATGTCTCTCGAAAAGCAGTTGTCGACAGTACAGAAAACAGAAACGAGACAAGTGGTGAACAATGTGTTCCCATAGGAATACTGGCACTCCGGTCTATAAATGCAGGTCCAAGCCTTTTAAAATATTATCCAGAAGAAAGATAAGGTGGTTCACAAATCTCGCTATATAAATATACCAGATTTATATAGCGCCCTTTTCATGCGAACGCACGTTCAAAGGCACTTTACCATTATTTTTTGTTGCAGCCACAAGTGCGCAGGTGCATCCTCTACCAGTGCAGATACAGCATGATCTGACCGGAGGGACAGACTGAGAGAAAGCCCCTGAAGGGAATGAGAGACATTAGATACAGGCATGTCCGGCGCTGCAGAAGTGCGCCTAGCTCTTATTTCGAATAGACAGCCTGGTTCTTTAATGTGCCCGGTGTACAGCACCGATACACAGCTTCCTGGCACTTCCAGATACTTGCAGACCACACGGCCAGATATAGCGGGAAATATTATAAATATTTCAGAATATGTCAAGTGCCGATGCCAGGGATTGAACCCACGACCTCTAGATTGACAGCCCAGTGCGTTACCACTGAGCTAAATCCGCTTATATGATCATATTATATATCTTTACCAATACCGGTATATATATTATATAATATACTGGTATTAGTAAAGAAGCAATAGTTCCATGCCAGAAGGATTGGGTTCCCCCACATTTTTTCTCAATCACCATACATTTTTTTTAATTCTTCAATACTTACCTAATGATATTCTTCAAAGGCCTTTTGAATCAGAATATCGATGGACATACCATTTTGATGTTATTGTGCAAGGACTAGACTTTGAAATTAAACAAGCTCAAGCAAGTTATCTCACTTGGTGCTGTGACCTCGGCTCTATATATGTCGCTTATTAATATTTGGAGTTACCACATTGGCCGCTTATGGTGGCTGATTTATGCCATGTCGTATTTTCGTGTTTTCGCATTGTTACATTTTCGCCACGAAAAAAAAGATACGACAGATGTAAGGCGAAAACGACAAAACACGACAAAGTCGGCCTATCGCATTGTTACATTTTCCCGCTTTGTTGTGGCGAAAAAGCGAAAATACGACGTAGCATAAGTTAGCCACCATATATATATATAGCCGCTGTATTTTCGGCTCTATGACACAAATGCACTTACAAGTATAGTATTTAGAATAGTGTGTGAACTTCTGCAGTCAAATATTTGTATTAACATCAAGCCTGTTTAATTAACTTTTCTTCCACCTACATATATTTACCGTCAAACTTTTAATAATTACAAGTACATTATGTCTTTTTAATTAACTTTCGTATTTTACACATACATAAATGTATATTATAACAATAACAATATAATATGATTTCCCCACCAACATTTACAGTCATCCTTCTGTTGGAAAATTAAGCCTTGTTTATAAAATTAAGTTTCTCTTCCTCTTATATATACGTGGGCAGATCCAAAAGTAATGTCACTGGTGCTGTAAAATCGTGCATAATTTAAATAAAACAACGCAATTTGACACAGAGCTACATTAATCTATTTCCAATACAATCGCCAAATTTCATAATAATGCAATTATTTGTTATTGAGATATACGTGTACACAGGAAGCCTACTAACGGACATCGCCGCAAGCAAATGACGTTATTGACGTCGTGAACAAAATTTGACGTTTCTTACATCATTCCTTTTCAAGGTATCGTCATTGATGTTCTATACAGCGCTCATGTCTGTTCACCCATTTTTAAAACACATTTACATACCACAGTCTTTATGTAGTGAGGAAAACACATTATTACAGGCCTGTCTTGATCCAGGGCCATAGAAATACACCCATGTCTCATCAACTGTAATTATACATGTACGCTTGCAGAATAACGTCATTTTCGTGTGCGGCGACGTGACGTCAGTGGTATATTTTGAATGTCTATACAATGCTATTTTAATATTCAAACAATGTGGCACAAATGATTTGAATCAGAATTGAATTACTTCACATTTTGATATAAATTTTATTGACGTACGCCAACAAATAAACTCACCAGTGGAACAGTGACATTACTTTTGGATCTACCCACGTATATATAAATACATTAAATTTTTGGTCTATCATTGGTTAAAATATCATACATTTTTATTTTTATTATTTATTTTCTCTTTGTTCATCCTCCACATACATATACATGTTGTAAATATTGCCATTTGTTGTTGTTTGTTGCTTGTTATTTACGTTGTCAAATGTTATATTATGTCAGATGCCCATATGTACCAAGACTACAAATAAAACTTGAAACTCTACGCCGTTGTCTCCCATTCATCGGTATATAAAAAGTCTAATCATAGCTAAGATATGTTTATGAAACGACCCACCGAGTTTTACTTCAAAATTTACGACTGGAGACTACACATAGCTACCATGAGACGGATACAATCTGTCCTTGACTACCTGTATCCAATGAATGGGATATATGGATAACAACACGACTACATATACGGGAAAACTGTTTTACTTTCGCAAAATGCACAAATGACGCTGATGCAAAATAAGAAGTGGTACAATCATCACAAAAAAAACCAGACAAACTACAATAGCTAGTACAGTCAAACCAAATTATGCGAACTAGAATTATCATAAATAACTACAAGTCATGTATTATAACTTTAAGAAGTTAGCATGCTCTCATTAATCGACAGAAAGCTCCTATCTTAGCTAAAATATGTCTATGAAACGGCCAAAAGTTTCGAAAGGGTCAACGGCTCGATACCAGCTTAGTTTCTGATCAATTTCTAAAACATGTAAAGTTTCTGGATACGAAACGTGGACATTTAACTGGAAGAAAAACCAAATAATGTTCTTAAAAGTACTAGAGTAAACAAAAACAAAGATACAGGTCATGAAAAGTTCTCCATTTTATTTATATTTGTTCGTTTCATAATACAATGAGTACAACTGGTATTTGAATCACAATATAAGTACCACTATTTATTTTGCATCAGCGCCGTTTGTGCAGTTTTGCGATCGTAAAAGGTCTCCCCGTATATATAGTCAGTGTTGTTATCCATACATCAACAGTTTTTTGCGTAAGGTTTTCGCATATTAGGATATTGCGATAGCCGAGTGGTCCAAGGCGTTCGAACTTGACAACATTTATTTGCGATGACAATGCTGCAAAAGGTTTTTTACAATCATAGTCCCTTTTCAAAGGGATCCGACGGATTTTGCGAACATTCAATACTCGACACAGGCAACATTGTGTACGGATTTTGATTTTTATGAATGATATTATATTGTCGTGACGTGTGCAGTACAAATTAAATGATTGCATTCGGCTTGTTTAAAATATTGGACATACTGTTGAGTTGGGTATATGAGGGCCAGTCATAAAGTCCTATCCCTGTCTTTGTTATTCATAGTTTATATGTGACATATATTTTTACCGTGTCGAATCCCTTTGTCCCATTTGTGGGAACATTGTTAGTTGCTTTTGAAACAGGGAGTAATTATAGGTTGGTAAAAACCACAGTACATAACTCCGAACATAGGTACAATGTTTACTCGTATCACTATACATTTGTATATTCATTGTTAACTTCATAACAGATAAACCCAATTATCTTGTCTAAGGTCATTCACTGTTTATGTTTAGCTTTTACCTATTAATAGCAATCACTTTATACATTATCTATCAAGTTATTCTTGTGTCACTCGTCCACACTGTTTTTTCAATCACACATTTCATTGCATTCTCAATACTTATCAAATATATTTTTTTTAAATTGTACATTTTCATGATAGAATACTTCTCAACTCTCCTTTAACTTCCTCGTCATTTAATTCACCACTCCAGGTTGGATCTTGTAAACGCTTGTACGAAACCACCAAATCATGCAATGCCTTATCTACGCGTGTAACTCGGTTTACAATGGACCTGTCCCCAGCTAAAAGCATCATTTCTATCCGATCGCGAACATTTCCTAACTCAACCATATTACTGGGTATCTGGTCAGCAGCATCCATACATTTTCTCAGTTTGTCCAGTCGCAGGAACATTCGGGGTCCTTCACGGATAAGCATCCACAGTAAATCAGATAATTTACTTTGTGTGCTGTCATCTAATCTCTCTAAGAGTAGGTTGCGTGACGGAATCATGTAGTAAGGTAGATTTTTCCATCGGGTAATGGCCGATCTTAAAGTTGCAAGACCTACTAATACGAGCCATGCCAACTTCTCCTCCCTAAACATTTCCAATGGAAGCAACTCTGATAGCCAATATGTAACATTTTTCATAATATATGAAGAAATTTCATCCGCGACGGCTTTTAAGATTTGTTTCGCAATCATCTTTAGGACAATATAGAGTTTGATTTGGGTCCCATTCAGACTGTGTGTCAATGCTAGTTCTGACTCTATGAAACAAAATCTCCATTCTTGAAACTGCCTGTCACTACCTTTAGCACCAACTGGTACAACTTGTGGTATGAATGAAGAAACAATGCGGATGGTATCATCGGAAGGCCACCCATGTTGACGTCGTCTAGAAGCCCATGATTTCACTAACTGGGGACAGTTGCATGTAATTCCAGCTACAATGTCTATATCAAAATCACTGTAAGTAGCTGGTAGTGCTGGTCCAGTAATATCATGTCGATTAAAACCGTCTAAGTTGGTTCTATAGCTTTTCTTTAAAAGGGAAGTCCAAAAAGTACTCGACAGGTAAAATTCTCCATTTGTTTCAACAAGACAATTATATATGTCAATGTTTCTGACAGATGATGGTCGATATAGTTTTAATCTTGTATAACCGGGAGGCACGTTATCCATATCGGCTAGAAAAACAGGCAAACCACCTGGTAGTTGACTTGGTAGTTGGTCTGCATTGTGTATACACAGCAAATCACCAGTTAGCGCCATCATATCAAAATCACTTTCATAGAATGATGTAATACCTTCTGCCTTACTTCCAGCAATAATGATTGTTGCTAAATTATTAGATTGAGTCGTCACGATATGTGGCCATCTTCGTCTCCTGAACTGCACCATATCATGGTTGTAGCCGAGATGATCCAGCGTACAACTGAGTTTCCGAGAAAAGTTCTCCATTGTGGCAGTCTTTACATGGACAAGCAACACCCTGAAAAGTATTTTTATCATCGTTATCAGAACTGTTAGAGTACAGTTGGCACAAATATTATGATATGTCGTTTTATTTATTCGTGCTTATTTATTTTAGGTCAATTGTTAAACAAATTGTTAAAGCTAATTTGTCTCGAAACCCCTTAGATCTACCTGATGGTAGGCCTTCCTTTATGCTTACAGGTTGAGCGTCTAGCAACGGTATTACTGGTACCGTTTTATAGTTCGTCTTTGGTATAAGGCGGTCTATGATAGTACCTAAGACCGGACGCTCTGTAACTAAGCAATCGTTGAGATTTCTTTTTCTTAAAATTGACTAACAATACTACTCGTTTTTCGTATGAAATCGGCACCTTTCTCCTATATATGCGTGTTGTAGTATCTAGACAACCGAGTTATTGCAACAATTATCTCTGTGTCCAACATAACATCAACTTGATAGGGCAATATCGTTAATCATTGTTGCATCTACATGTATATGAATGTTCGTAACACCACGTCCTGATTTAAAACGCTAAAAAGTTAAAAACAATATCATAAATCGTAATATAGTAGAATAAAACATTTACCGTAAAACGTCATTAATAGTGTCACTTGATATCGTCTCTTAGTATTGAGTTCGTCTTAACGAATGATGAGCATTATGTCCACATACTAATACCATCCCTCGCATCTGATCAGGATTCATACACATGAAAAAATAACATTAAGTTAGACAGGAAGGGCAGCACTTAACTTAACCAGCAGAGCACAGAAAACACACAAAAACATACTAGGCACAATGCTGAACTAAACAAGTAAATGATCCACACAACTCCAAGCTGTCGAAAAGCTGGATGAACTCGTTCAGAATTCAAAAGGCTGAATGCCCAAGCTGAACGACCCAGTTCCAACAGTAAAACTGCTGAAATACCTACTTGGCACAATTGATAGTCAAAGCACGTGGAACTTCCTGCAACTTATCACTGACGTTTTGCTTTCTCTTACTACAATAAATGATTGACACATGTATTTGCAATAGAAATTAAACTTTTACACATTTTTGTTTTAAGATCTGGATAAACCTATTGAGTAGCTATGAGTGTCGACCGTAAATCGAACCCTGTTTAAACAGGGATAAATCGAACTGATGGAAGGCAGCATTCAACAGAAACAGCAGAACACAAAAGGCACGAAAAGGAACGCACACAAAGTAAAATTACAGATCACAAGAACACGCCCTTAATCGGAATAAGAAGGCAGCATTCCACATAAACAGCAGAAGGCACGAAAAGGAATACACACAAAAGTAAACTCACAGGTCACAAGCACAGGCAACAAAGACAAACACAAAAATGAACAAGAAAAAATGAAACTACAGGCACATGTTTAGGCAACAAAGTTTTGAGTAATGTAGACATTCAAGTTAATGTTTTATTGCATAGTTAAACAGGGTAATTCGTAATATCTGTCACATTTTCAAACTATTATAACTTTTCATTTCTGTACAAGATATGTATGTATCATATATCATTTGAAAGCTGATATGATAAAGTTTTATCTGATTTAAAAGACATTAATAATGTGGACATCATGGCGTCATAAAAGATTTCATTAACAGATGTGCAATTTCCAAGACGTCGTTTTCAAAGCATAATTAAATGCAGCATAATTTTGATCAGCTCGGTTTTGAAAGCCATTCTCCTACAATATACCCATCATAGCAAGTCAAAAATTGTATCCTGATTATGATAAACTATCTAGTTCAACGGCACACTGGCTGATTGAATGGTTTTAGTAAATTGTATCTATAGAAGATGGTAATATTTAAGTCACATTAAAATAAGCATTGACGTCGTCATCTGTCAATTTAGACGTCACATTGAACATATGGCATACATTTCCTTTTGTAGACTAAAACATGCATGAAAGTACAAATATATGTAATATTGTATATCAAATAAAACTTTAAAGCATATGTGTTTCGGATGTGCACACTACTTATGGCTATATTCAAACATATCAAAACTGTTTCATCTGATAAGTGTAACAGATATTATAAATCACCCTGTATTTTCATTCAATATTCCATTTTTTAAACATTCACTTTTTTAAATCATTTTAGCAATGTGAATATTGAAATACATGAGTTATCGACACTCCTTTCGATTTATCATAAAATAAAATAGTATTATAGTGCGCCCAGGATAATGTGATGCTTACACGCATGACTCGATCATAACATAACTCATTACATAAAATAAAATCGTATTAGAATGATAATCACACAATAAACAATGATTTCAAAAAGTATTTACCTGTTAATGTGTTTGCGTTTGGTCCACTACGCCAAATAGGAAAACAAACGGGGATATCAAAAGTAAAATACAACTACTGCACATATGTTTTTCGATACACTTAAAACGTTATCTTCACGTGTTGAGTTATAATTTGACAACGTGTATACCCCAAATATATATAGATAAACGACATGGTAACGTTATCTTGTGACAAGCTTAAATAACCTTACGATGACACAATCAATAAGGAATTATTGAGAAATTATTATAAAAAGTAGGACGTATGAAATAAGAAATGTTTTATTTTTCAAAGCCCATGTGAATACTAGTAAACAAACGTAAAATCGAACACTCATAAATATATGCGCCCAGTAGTTGGTCAATAGATACAAAGGGTAGCAATACCACGTGACTTTTTGCTATAGATCCAAGACGTAGGGGAAACTTATTTGCTTTCCATAAAATATAATATCTATTTCAGCAGCTGTGCAGTTTTGTACAGCACCCTGTGAAACCGTGGAAAATACAGGTTTCACAGGGTGTTGGAAAAAAGGTCGAGCTGCTGAAAAATCGTATATTTCATGGAAAGCAAAGTATGTTCCCCTTTAAATCTGTAAATGTGTAATAATCTACAGGTTAACACCTGCATTTAAATTCACGCTATATATATATATATCATAATGTATTTAATGTTGGTATAAGGGGAGAGCCGTAACTAAGTTTTGGAACTTGTGGCTCGACCCTTTTACCCATGTATATAAAATATATTTATAGATGTATTTGTATGTCAAATTTTGTATATTTTTGGGTAATAAAATATGTTTAAAACTTAGCGTGGCGCATAAATCATAGAAATCGATTAAAACACAAAATACTTATGGCTATTCTTGTTTTCCATAGTTGACAAATTTCGTCTTGGACATGTAGCCAAAAGTCACGTGGTATTGCTACACTGGATACAGCTTGGGGACAATAACGTTATTTTATGAAACCTCATTGTTTATACATGCATTATACACTGGATCATCTCGGATACACCAATGACATTGTGCAGTTCAGGAGGAAGAGTTGGTCTCACATTAGTTCTAATAATAATGAATTGGACAGAAATAGATTAATAAAATTCAACTAAATAGTGCGACATTGGTCTTTTGTGGCAGTTTTGATGCGTGGGATTATTAACAATTAGTTTTTTGAACGAGAACAGAGATTGTTTTAAATCAATAATAAACTTTAATTATAAAAAGGAAACTATCGTAACTATCGATAGTTGAGCAAACTATCGGCGATAGTTATTGGATCGAGACTTTTACTATCGATCCATACTATCGGGACACTCGGGATCGCAATGCATCGATATTTCGATGCATCGGCCCACCCCTATTAAATATACATATATTCTTTCGTTTTGCACATGTTCAACTACAGACATATGTATATAGTACATTTGTATATACATGTATTAATGCATAGCAATGTATGCGAATTGACTAGATATTTACATTGCAAATGATGTCTTACCTGCATAAAGGTTTCAGTAGTGGTATCGAGATCGGCATATCATAAAACAAAACTGGCGTATAGGCCTATCAAAGATGACGATCACCATTGGAACATACAAAAGCAAACAATCCATATAATGCTAAACATATCGTAATCGGTTACTAAATTCGGAACATCTTGATAATTTAGAAACAACATCGCATGCATCAGGCCTCTTTACAATCTTAAAACTCGACCATTTTATACGCTGCAAGAAATAGACCACAATGTACTCAAATAGCAATCTAATTTGAACTGGTCTAATGTAAGTTTTTAAAATAGGAAAATGCAAACAATATTGAAGCATCATATCCTGTTTGAGATCGCGGCACAAACACAACGTTTTATTGTTGTTTTGCTGTCAAGGACATGATCTCCGTCTATGTTATTGTTGTTTGCACCGAAAGAAGTTCGACAACGTTCATCCTAGATATTATTATCAATGACTGTACATTGTGTTCAAAGTGCAGTTATCAGGGACGTAAATACTCATATCGTATTTCGATTAATGATTATAACTTGACACAAGATTACCACTTCGTCGTATATATACATTTGATGGTGTTATTGTCCACATCGGAAACAAGTTCTTGTGGTACGATTCCAGGCATTCAGTATATACAAAAAGTCATGTTCGACCTAGATATTATTAGCAATGACTATACATTGGGTTCAAAGTGCGGTTATTGGAGACTCAATTACTCATATCGTATGTTGATACATGTGTATATGTGTATAACTTGACACCAGCTTACCACATCGTCGTATAAATATCACCGGCTTAGAATTAGAAGGTCGTAAGTACTTTTTACGACCTTATAAGAATCATATGGATTTGAAATTTGCATCTCAATGCGCTTCTTATGAGCCTATTTTCATGGAAATCGGAAGTTGTCATTTTGACCAAACTGAAGTTTAAAAAGCTTGTTTTTCGGTAAGTAATGAGTAGTTTTCAGACAATTTTTTCTTGTTTTCTCAAAATATTGATTTTGTACTCGCGATCCTCTTATTCTCAGCCAGCGATATATTATGGTCCATATCTGAAACAAGTTCTTGTGGGGACGATTCTAGGCATTCAGGGTATAAATGTGGTTAAAGGACAGCTTGATCCAGTCCCATGACAACATGACCATAAAGTTTTCATAGGTTTTAAATGTTGAGTTATACTTCAACACATGATTGAAGATGAGTTATGTATTGTTTTGCTGACAACCAGATGTACTATTTGTTACCGAATATAGTTTAACAGTAATGAAAGATCTGTTAATTAAAGCCCACAATTGCCAACAAGTACATGCATGTTGTCTGTGCTTTCTTTTCAATCAGCGGAAAACCATAAGAAAACATGGGGTTACATGTCTACGGATGACAGCAACTACAAGCTTCATTTATTCTTGGTGTCGTTGCTGTCAAAAAGATAATAGAACGTCGGACTGGAAAGGTAGCACTCAACTTAACAAGCCGAGTACAGATCACATAAAACATTACATACCATAATTACCCGGCAACACATAACATAACAAGAGAACCGCCCAAGTCCCAGTAATACAGCATGTTTCTATTTGTCAGCTAAACATTAATAGAATACATGGTGTAGTTATTGAGTTCTAGCATGTGCAATAAACACTCTTCTATGTAATGTACATGTAGACGTCACGTATATAAGTTATAAGTGCCTCTTAGTATATATATATATATATATATATATATATATATATATATATATATATATATATATATATATATATATATATATATACACTAAGAGGCACTTATAACTGTGCACTTACACAAATCTCACTATCTCAGTATTTAGTGTGTGTATTTTGTTGAAATTTGCAGCAAGTGTAGTTAAAAGATGTGTGATAATGTCTAAGAATATTTCATTTCATAACAAACAATATTTCGGAAACGCCAGCACATAATTTAGCGTTGCGTAAAATTGCGAAGTCACAAAATCTGCTCCGGCTTAAAACGCACAGTTTTCCAACAAATAAGAACGCGTATTCCTGAGAGTTTAGGCTATGCAATGTTGTCGCATTGACGTCACCTTTGATGGGCAATCTCAGTGACAGTATTCATTGAAAAAATGGCATGATTTTTTGGCTTATTTTTACACCTATTTTCGCGACTTTAAAATGATCTTATTTTGTACAAAAATGGCAATCAAGTACAGCAAATCATGTTTTATGGAATGCATTTACATTATTTACGGCATAATAGTTGCGGAATAAGATTATTTCCGAAACGACATTTTAATAGGCAGTTATTCGCAAAAAGTCTAAAGTGTCTATTACTAAGCCTTGAAAAAGACAATAGAAACAGTCCGGTAATTAAATTGTATTGAAATTTTCACACAAAAAACTAGTACATGTATTGCGGAATAGTGGACTTTTCCAGAAATGTAAAACAAAATTCAGATATCAAAGAATTTTCTAATTTGTGACAAAAAAGACAATACATATCGAACGCCCCTTGTATGTATTTTCATGACAGAATACTTTTCGCTTCTTTTAGCACTTTCAAATAATTGCCATCCCAGGCTGGATCTTGTAGACGCTTGTAATCAACTACTAAATCATGCAATGGCTTGCGTTTCAAATAACGGTTTCCTCCAGGTCAGCTCATCTTTTCTATCTGGTCTCGAAGGTTTCCTAATTCGGCGATATTTCTAGAAATTTGGTAAGAAGCTTCCAAACAATCTCTCAGTTTGTTTAGCCGCAGGAACATCAGGGGTCCTTCTCGAATTAGCATCCACAGTAAATTGGATAGTTGACTTTGTGTGCTAGCATCTAATCTCTCTAAGAGAAGGTTGCGTGATGGAATCATGTAGTAAGGTATATTTTGCCATCGGGTAATGGTCGATCTTAAAGTTGCAAGGCCTACTAATACGAGCCAAGCCAACTTCTCCTCCTTGAACACTTTCAATGGAAGCAACTCTGACAGCCAGTATGTAATATTTTTCATTATGTAAGAAGATACTTCATCCGTGATTTCTTTCAGGATTTGTTTCGCGACCATCTTTAGGACAATATAGAGTTTGATTTGGGTCTCATTCAGACTGTGTGTCAATGCTAGTTCTGACTCAATGAAACAAAACCTCCATTCTTGATCCTGTCTGTCACTACCTTTAGCACCAACTGGTACAACTTGTGGAAGGAATGAACAAGCGGTTTGGATGGTATCCTCGGAAGGCCATTCATGTTGACGTCGTCTAGATGCCCAAGTCTGCAATAACTGGGGGCAATCGCAAGTAAATCCAACTACGACATCATAATCAATATAATCGAATGTAGATGGCAGTGCTGGTCCTGTAACAGGTTTACAAACAGTTTGATCGAATGCAGATAACCCAAAGCCATCTTGGCAATAGGAGGTCCAACTATCACTTGATAAGTAAACTATTCCATTTGGTGTTTCAAAAATACATTCGCGCATTATCATCATTAAGTCACTATCGCGTACGTTTCTAAGAGAATGTGGTCGATATAGTTTTAATCTTGTGTAACCAGGGGGTACGTTATCCATATCAGCTAGGAAAATCACTGTTTTATCTGGTAGTTGACTTGGTAGTTGGTTCGCACTTTGTATACACATGACTTCATTATGCAATGCTATTAAATCAACGTCACTTTCATAAAGTGAAGTTATACCTTCGGGTTTACTTCCAGCTGCAATCACCTTAACGTAACGATCAGATAACGGCAAGTTCTGCCAGGTGTCTCTCCTGAACTGCACCATATCATGGCTGTAGCCCCGTTGATCCAGTGTATGGCTAAGTTTCCGAGAAAAGCTTTCCATTGTGTCAATCTATACAACTACCAGCTATCGCCTGAAACGTATTAAATATTGTTATCAGACGTGTGGTTTAGATGCAGCGCAGATTGAAATGTAACAAATGTAATTGTAAACTTGCAAGTACGTTTGACATCCCAGCTTTTTTCAGATTCTAAACATTTGAAATGTTTCCATGGAACATGAAATACGTTTCCATATCGACCTTACTAATAAAATCACACCTGAGTTGACCTCCATGTTACTTTTTGATAAAGGTCAAAACAGTTAAACTTCACCTGTAAATTTGGTCTCAATTTTAGCAGTTTTACAATTGAGATGTTTTATGGGTGAACTTGTAGTTGAGATGTAGTTTTCTAGGGATGCAGATTCGATGGCTTATACTAACTATTTTGGAATTCAATGTTGAAGAGACATCGCTGGCTTAGAATTAGAAGGTCGTAAGTACAAAAACAATATTTTGAGAAAACAAGAAAAAAATGTCTGAAAACTACTCGTTACATGTAGATAAAACGAGCATTTTAAACTTCTGTTTGGTCAACATTATTTCATGAAAATAGGCTCAGAAGAAGCGCCTCGAGATGCAGATTTCAAATATAAACTAGTTTTTATATTAAGGTCGTGTACTTACGACCTTCTAATTCTAAGCCAGCGACATATTGTTGCCAGCAGTCCAATTAAGTGATGTTTGCATCGTACGATTTTATTAAACTAGTCATATTTCTTGAATAGTGTCTTGATTTCACTAAGCATCGTTTGTTGATGTAGAATGACATATTCCAATAACAACCAACATTTACTTGGAAAACAAGTCAATTTGATTTAATACTACTGTTCAAAAATACTGACAAATCGGTTGAAAAGATTGGAGCTGAGTTTTTAAAAAATATTTTTGCAACTTTTAAAAACTGAACTGATTTTGCACAAAAGTTTAGATCATTGTTCATGTATTGGCATATGAAACCGTAGGATGTTCTATTTGCTTTATCCATATATTAGCCCATTTGCTGAAGATAATTGATACATGTGTATTTTTGTTTATACTCTCAGTTGGGTAACTCCGTTCACATGGAGGACTTCTGTGCGCATGCTCTTGACTTTTATTTTTAGAAATGATGTCAACACCATATAAACTCGCCCTACAATACGATGTCCAATTTAAACGCGATGATAAAGGTTCTATTTTTAGTTTTAAATCGTTTTACCGCGTTGTTAACATTCAAAGAGCCGAAATTTACTGTTATCCAAAATACAATCATACAAAATATTTATTACTATTTACCTTAATATATGTTCCGGCAAATCCGTTACTTATAATCATGGGAAATAAAAAAGGGATTTCCCTATGTATATATAAAACTAGAACTGGGTAACCCTTGGTTTCTCGATATAATTCGCTATGACGTTTTTGATACACTCACCACGTAGACTATACACTTAACAAATGTTCTGATCGATCAGCTTATATCGTATTGCTATTTTGTTAATAATGCAAACCCGAAGTATAGCTATATATATACGTATATATTTAATTCTAACATAACCCACTGTTTCACCTGTATAAACATACTATGGTAAATACTAGTAGCTTAATAGCGTCGTTCCGATGAAGAAAATAGTGCAGCGGTTACTTTGTCTTGATGTGTTGTCAAATACGACATTTTAGCTATGTTAGAATCGAAATAATGATTATTTACCTGTATTTCATCGGATAGTCCAGTTAGGATATTGTGACAGTGACGTTGCAGTTTATGTGTACGCAAAAAATCACAACCATTGTCTAAACAGGTAGAGCGAAATTTAGTATGTTAGTTTAGCATTGAAATTATAGTTGTTTGTACAGTATAAGCCTTTATAATTGATTTTACACCGTTATAATGGACTCGACTGCTGCGTCACTGGATTTTTATCCTGACTTGACTATAATTATATATAACCCGGTCACGAGTTCGAATGGGTAGTAATTCAATCACGAGTGTGTATTCATTATTCTTTTAATCAAACTCCTACGCAGTGGTCTCCCTTATCGCTACGCTATGTGACGAACCGTTCTACTCGGTAATATTTTGACTAACAAACTGTTTTCTTTTTCTTATTGTGTTCATGATACTTATTGTAAATACTTATAGTTTAGTTATGTCGCATAATAAATTCAAAGATACAGTAGATAATAAAAACAAATAAGAATATTTTATAACAAATACTTGGTACTCATAATTTATGCACTTTATATTCGAAAAGCGTTAATTTAACATGTCTGAAAAGAAGAAAATTAACCAATCGCTTGTGTCTAAAAAGACTTAAATGAAGGAGGTTATGTGCATTTAACACACTCTGTCCAATAAAGATGTTGCTGGATATGGACATTTAATATACGCGCCCCTAACGTGAATAAAAATGTGTTTTGAGTGAATGCGGTTAGAGATATTTAACTATTAACACAGATTTTTTTCATTTTTTTTAAATTATGCAAGTTCCTGTGCTATGAATGATGCGCCTTGCTAGATGGGAAGTTCTCGAATATATTGATCACCCTTGTAATTCGGAACTGACATGAACGCATCTCAATGGGTTTGGATCTAGTCAACAGAACACTGCAACTTTAATTATGTATTATCTCCCTTTGGTCTGATTTACTTCTCTCAGGTAATCAGGTAAGAAACGAAATAAGTTACACTATGAATGAATTAAACCATGTTAATATACTGTCACTCAACTTTAATAAATTTATTGTAAAACTATAAAAAAATACCATTTTTGAAACAAAAAGAATGCTGCGTTCTAGTATACTATGTACTTTTTAATATAGATAACTCCAATGTATATGTCAATTTTCACTCAGTTAGTACCAGTTTGTGTTCATTCCGAAGAATAAATTGCCCTATTTCTGCGAACCTCCCGGTACCGTTCCTACAAGCTCTCTCATTGGTCAATTCCTCTGGATCTGGATATGTAAAGTGAATGGAATAAACATCTTTCCGCCAATCAAATGGCTGCTCTTCTGCGAATGATTTAAAGTCAGGATGAAATGTCGGGTGGCATTTTAGACGAAAGCACATTACTTGGAGCGTTCTTTCTATATGTATATATTGTGGATATCTTTCATATATTTTATACGGCAGTTGAACGGCATTGTATAAAAAGTCATGAGATCGGTAATTGATGAGCGCGTCTTGCCATCTTTTAACGAATGTCGATTTCGGTTTGGACATAAACACACCAAGATTGATAGTATCTGGAAAGTTTCCTTCCTGCATATGGTCAAAATTAGCAATGACGTCATATCCGGTTTGCATAAGCACTTCCGGATCTTTGAGCCACAAGACGTCCCAATCCATATATATCCCTCCGTATTTAAGCAAACACTCAGCTCTAACAATATCACTTCTATGTTGAGCGTATAAAACAGGATGCCCGAAAATATTCAGCGGTTTTTCTCGTTTTATTAATAAAACGCGCTTATCTTTTCTAACTCTTTTCAAATAAGCCCCGCCCAATCCCCCGTCCGTATGAATAATCACCTTTTCTGGATTCAATATAAATAATGTGCTTAGCATACTCAGATACATCATGAAATTCATCTCCTTGTTTCCAAACCAAACATAATGTACAATTTTGGGAATCAAACCAGGTAATATTTGTTTGTGAACTTTTTTCTCCGCGGTACCATAAACAATCTTTCTAACAAGTTTACTAAATACTGAGTCAGAGGAAAATACGTCACGTGGGTTGAAACTCTCCTCCATTAAGTAACACGGAGCGGTTGTGACGTTAGTCTGGCTTTTACCTACGGGTTCACATAATGCTGGATTTTCAGGAATGTTCATATCTTTGGCAAACTTTCTTCTGAATGCCTTAAGATCTTGATCGTGGTCCATACCCATTGCAACTGCTATCTTATCATACTTTTCTGAAGGATCTTTAGAAAAGAAGATTGTCTGTTTGTCTTTGAGAAATTTCAACATGGCGTCTGTAACTATTATGTTTTCACCAACATAAATGCCTGCAAATATTTAGAAATAATTTGTTACAAAGTCATGCCGTGACACATGACATGTAATATTCATGGGGAGTATTCAAACAATTAATCGACCATAGGGTTTCTCATGTAACGTTTTTAATATAAAAATCCCGATTCCGTGAAACAGACGTTTTCCCAACTAACTTTATTATCAACAACCAAGCCGATCACATTTATTTTATTAAAATAACAATAACATTTCTTTATATATTTATGAAAATATGTATACTTAATGTATGTAAATGACTATTAAGTCGGCATCTTGAATCTATCACTGTAAATGGCCATTGTTTTGATGGTGCCGTACCTTTAAATATCGCGAAGATTGTAAAGATCGAGACACAGACTACTCTCTCCATTGCTTAATTTGGCGAATACCCTCAGGCTGGTAAAATGCATTATATAATTACCTCCCCTGTCTTCAACTACTGCAAGACCAAACCAAAAGCCACACCCTTTATCATCACCGTCCCAGTTTGGTGGAAGTTCTTTTACAACAAATGAAGGTATCGTCTGTTTTAAATGGACCAGCCAATCATCGTATTTATCATCTTTTGGCGCCACCTGTTGGTGAAATTCTATTATATCCGGTCTCAGGGTCTTCCAGACGCTCATAACACTAACATAGTTCCGGAAAGAAAATGTTTCATTTGGACACCACACGTAATGAACAGTATTTAAAATCTTGCTTTCGCTGATTTCTTCGATGTCATGTTCAGCATATCCAACCATTTCATGCAACACTTTGTCACCTTCGATTCTGTAAAATATGTCTAGATCATTTGATCGAATGTTTGCAACTGTTGCCATGGAGTCGAATTGTTTGCTTAACATCAGTTTATCCAGAGCACAGAAAATAATCACCTCGTAAAGTATCATTGTAAGTAGTAGAAAACCTATGGCAGCCATGAAGCATGCGCGCGCAGAAAATCGTGACTTCCGTCTAAATTTACCCATGATGCAGTCTGAAACATACAAAAAAGCACAATATCACAGTCCATGTTCATACGGTACATAAAATATGCATTAACTTTGTAAAGTGACTAATGCATTACCATGTTGCATTCTCATCATTGTAACAATAATAAATAGTATAATACTGTTAGTTTAAACATAGTTATTCCCATTATTTACAACATATTATAAACAATACATATACATTACAATTATTTTGAGGAGAGGATTGGAACGAAAGTCTGAGTCTTACAGAGTTGACTTCAATTTAAAATTTTACCTGTAATTTCAATATACTTTGTAAATAAGAGGAATGTGAATAAGAAATCATATACTGCTAGAAATGGTTGACAAAAATGAAGAGCTAAAATTACTATAGAAGAAAGTAAGTACAAAAAAGAGACATCAGAGAGAAATAGAATACATATACTGATGAGAGAGAAGTTCATAGAAGACATGTAAGAAAAGGAAAGATAATAGGTGGAGAGTTTGGACAAATATATCAAGAGGCAGTATTAAAGTCTTTTGATATTGGATATAAAGGTTCGCACGTGGGTAAAGATGTTCTAATACTGTTAGAAAATATAACCCCGCTATTTTAAGAATGATGATTATTTACAGACACGCATCGACGTTTGAACCTTGAAACATGTCCAATGGTTGGTTTAAAGATTAAAAATATTCTCTAATGGCTAGAACCTTTCAAACCGTATATTATGTAGGTTTAATACAAGTTTGCAACATGCCACTAGAGTCGCCATTTTGATGGTGGTGTACGCTCGTTCACATAGCTACCTTAACTCAACTATAAAATTATGAAGGGGTCCTGGTCCTAAGACTGAGTAATCCATTGTCAGGACCCAATATAGCGGTGGGACTCTTAGACTCTCACTATCCAATACTGGTATATTTATGCTTTAATCAAACTGCTTAAATACCCGCATCTATAGAAAACAAATACAGGTACACATGTACTCTTAAAGACATAAAGTTGTACAAAACCTTAACCAAAAATTCGGAATACCGCTGCCTTGCGTTCAAGGAAACATTATGTGACGTACATTTCGCACCTGGTACGCACATGTTATTCGTTGAACGGTATGTTTAAAAAAACATGTTTGTCACGTACGCCAAGTTTGGCTAACCATATCCGGAGGTGGTGTGCTGTATTTGTGTAATTAAACAAAATGGCGGACAGAGGCAAACAAAAGAATGTGAATAGTAAAATCCGTGCATCCGTACATATTTCGAAGTGAGAACGAAAAAAAAACGGGAATTAGTACTTTCAAATTGTATGCCGCAAACGAAGCGTACAACGAAGGATTATATCGACAACAACCCGTGATTGTTAACCATGTTTGCAGGTTACTTTCCTTGATTTGTCTAAATTTTGATGATACACAAGCACTATTTTTCTGATTAACCTACAATTTGTAGAAACCTAAAGCCAATCGGACTTACCTACTAGTAATTTAAGGTTAATGAAAAACAGAAACAAGACCAATTTGACTGACCTAAAATTTGCAAAAAAAACACAAACAAAACCAGTCTGGCTTACATTTATACAAATATACAAACTAAGCCATCCGGACATACCTAATACTTGCAAAAACACACACACACACACATAACCAATCGGACTTACCGACAATTTGCTAAAACACACAAACAAAACCAATCGGACTAACCTAAAATTTGCACACACAAAAAAACACAATCAAAACGAAACGGACTTACATAAAATTTGCAAAAACACACAAACAAAACCAATTTGACATACATTAGATTTACACAAACGCAGAAATAAAACCAACCTGCCCTGCGTTCAATGAAAATTAGCAGCAAACATTTTAAAAATCACGGTTTTTTGTCGATATAATCCTTCGTTGTACGCTTCGTTTGTGGAAAACAATTTTAAAGAATAAATACCCGTTTTTCCGTTCTCAGTTCGAAATATGTACGGATGCACGGGTTTTACTATTCGCATTCTTTTGTTTGTCTCTGTCCGCCATTTTGTTAAGATCTACCAATTTAAGCACACCACCTCAGGATATGGTCAGCCAAACTTCGCTCACGTGACGAACATGTTTTTTTAACATAACGTTCAACGAATAACTAGTGCGACATAGGTACGTAACATAATGCTTCGTTGAAAGCAGGGTTGGTGTTACATGTATTATGCTTATCAAGGATGTACAGAAATAAAAACAAACACAATTAAAGATAATCCAATTAATTACCATTGCATTGCACTATTAACACCAATTAAGAAAGACAACAATCAAACGCAAAAGAAACCAACAAAAGAATGATTATACTGTATGTCTTACACACAAGTACAGCACACTTGTATTCCTAGAGTAAAGTATTGAAATCATGAAATTGCTAAGATACAGTATATATGACGTTTGACTGCCTCTGTAAGTATTTGGTCCTGCCAGTCATCAAATATTTACGAGAACAACCCGAGGTGTGATTCATTTATTGAATCACGAAATACGGCTGCCATAGATGATAATTAAGTTAGTATCTAGATAGAGACGGAACACGTGAAATATTCAGGAGCAATGAATGGAATATAGACATGCTATTACGACAGTATGAACGAATCGGTTCAATATCATTATTCCGCTGTTTTTGTTGTTATACGCTATTCTACTCGTTGTTTGAAAGTACAGTATAACCTCAAAATCATTTCCTAAAATCATACCTTTCAAAAGTATTTTAAATGGTCTAGCTTCTGAAATATTAAGTGTTTGGGCCACTTAAATTCCCGATCGGACAAGTACATATATTTTTAATACTAGAAAGTTGCCAAAATGGGCAAGTTAACACAATGAATTTTGACTGGTCAAATTTGTAGTTTTTTACGCGAAATATCTCAGAATCAGAACAATTTAAAATACATTTAAACGGTAGGATTTTAGATATACCCTTTGCGATATGAAACTTGTTTTTAAATTATAGCTACGTCAAATGTCTTTATGCACAGGTAAGTTCTTCTACCGTATGTATAAATTGACCATTTTATTGCCCGATCAGGCCATTCTTGGAGCACAATTTCCCGATCGGGCAAGTAGTTAGGGGAATCACCGAATTGTCCGCGCGGGCAATTTCCCCCACTTCGAGTCCCGTTTAGTTACTGTGGTTTTATTTCCATACAACCTCAGATCCTTGAGGGTGGTGCTCTACAAACCATTTGATGCAAGAGTCAGTTTAAAAGGTATTTTACAGGCGGCAAATGTTGAATGAACATTCGGCTATCACACTTGGTAATTGAGCGATTGTATAGTACGGAAAATTCGACATCTACCTCAACATTCTAATAGCACATTTTAACAGCTAATATCATCTTTAAATATATATGGCCTGGAATATTAATTTGGGGCTTATGGACCAAAAAATGGATTTTGATTTTTTTTCATTTTGAAATGTATAACATCTCAGAAGTAAAACCTGAAAATTTAAGCGTCAAATCTCAAAATTGACAAAGATACAGGATTTTTCATATCCATAGTCATTTTAAATTAGTTGCCGATTTGACTTGATTTTGTGCCAGATTCAAAAATAAGGAAAGAATACAGAAACATCTTATTGCATACAATTTGTTTATTTCATATCATAGAGGAATTTGAGAAGATTATCTTTACAAAATATACACATGCCTACAGTACCGTTGTCTAGCAACCATGAAATATTGAGTTTCTCTTAATATTGAAGATATACATGTACATAGCTATAACCTTGCCAACATTAAGTCAAACCTCATTTTATTCCAAAGAAAAATCCAAAACAGTATGTACTAAATGAAATTCTGAATGTACATTACAATTTATAAAGCACTATTAAAGTTATATTAATTAGTTAATCATGCACTGAATAATTCAAAATATTCCTATGTTGTCTTTTTTTACAAAATTGACATTTATAAAGAACAACCTTTCTTTGTTTTAAAAGCCTTAAGAATGTATGTTCCTAACCAACCTAGATGTAGGAGATATATTGTACCAAAATATATGTTTAAAACAAAGGTCCTATAAATTTCTGTTGCTTAGCAACAATTGAATATTTCACAATTTTGACATGTTTTAGGTTTTCTGGCTTCACATGTGATTAAAAAGTCTACTACCATTGACAGAAAAAGAGTTTCAAAAGATTTATTTAAATAGAATAGAATAGAGTTTATTGCAAGGCAATATTGCCCATGAACATATAATACATACATACAATGCACAAATATTACAAAAGTAATGCATACATGACATAAAATCTACTATTTAAAATTATGAAAAAAAACATATTTTGGACTGTACGGTTAGTGTTCAAAAGTATGCTCAAGTCTTGTAATTTGATTCCTGTCAGAATTACAAAGGATCACTTGTTGTCATGTGACTACTTCTACAGGTTGCAATGATTGTATATAGTTTTCAATAGTAGTTGTCAAATAGGCATGCATAATTGCAACACACAACTCAATACATGTATTGTTCTTGTTGCATAGCAACTACAGAATGTCTCATATTTTTGCCTTACTTTCTAAAATATATGCCCTTAAATGCAGCTAAATTATCTTAAAATATGAAATTCTTTACTCCAAAAAACATGTCTTTTAATGCAGAATTAACAGACTTGATAATAATGTTTACGTTCAAAATAAGAGGAAGTCATACATAGAAGCAATTTCTTTTGTGTACCATGTGTGCAAAAGTGCAACCAGATATAACTATTGACCTCAATTTATTATAGTAATTGATTGATATAGTTTATGGAACTACAGGACCTAAACAAGATTCTGCCTACATACTATTACATACAGTCTATTATAAATGTTTAGAATCGAAGAGAGATAAAAAAAAAAGTAAAACAATATCTACATAAAATACGTCTTTAGTTCTGTCGCTTAGCAACTATGGAATAATTCATAATTTCTATAATATCAATGTTTGAACACATTTGGTAGCATTGAATAATATTGTTAACCAGTAAAAACTATGTGCCAAGATGTAGTCTGTGTTTTCCAGAATGAACTTGTAAATGAGCTTCTAGGTGTAAATGCACAACTGTTTTGTAAATGTCAACATTGCTTAATTGTGACAGGAAGTGGCCACCACTTGATTGCTGTCTCCAATTGTACATGTATTTATTGTACCACAGTTTCAGAATCTGAATGCCACTAGACACTATTTGACTTTCAAACACCAATAGTTGTCATGTCAAGCTAGAACACATTGTGTAGGTCCAGTCATCCTCATCCATATAGTAACAGCAACAGGCTCTTGTATTCTTGGAATTGAAAACAAATAAATTTAAGAGTCATTTTCTAGAGTAATTTTATGATTTTGTTGTATTAATCAGTGTAAAGTTTTACAGTAAAATTATATTCAGCTTGTCACATTGTTACAATGGTATTCAAAATAACACAAACTACACAAACTGGTATAGTGAGTTTAAACTTTTATACTATAATATAGAAACCTTTTTTTACACACGGTCCTTTCGTCGGATACTTCATTCATTACTCCTTTCATTTCAAGATTATGGTTTCGTGTTCCTGGCAACCGTCACGTCATTTGTCTGGTTTCCGTCCGAAATTACTGTAAGATTTGGGGCGGTAACCAGACTATCACGTCATCTACATGTAATGAAACAAATACAGTAGCCCACCTCACTAACCTTTCTTGGCGATTTTCATCGCGATGGTATAGAGTGGCCTGATCCTGGCCTTTATTCATGAATATATTACAAGGTTCTTGTGTTGAATATATAAATTTCCGCGAGCTAATCGCGTAATATCAGTCTCAAGATTTGTGTTTGTTTTGCATCTAGAGCGTCTTCGTGATTATCCCCGCTTATGAAAACATACAACCGGGGTCACCGTATACATTTAGTCAATACATCAGCTGTTAAATTATGCTAATAGAAGGTTGAGGATCGTGCCAAAATCTCTGTACTGTACATTCATAGCTTATTATGAACATGCAAAGGTAATGCAGCGGTATCTCTTCAATTTGATTTTTGTCTAAAACATGCAGAAAGATCTTTAACTAAAATGAACAGCTTAAATATCAAGTATGATAGCATCGAAAACTGGTTTCAACGTTTGCCTTAATAAATAATATAACTTGAAACTTCCCTTTACATGTATGCAACATAAAACTATAAATCGCATAAATAGATGAAGCAACTGGCTGCCAGGCGTGGCATTTTGACGGATATGTTAATGGTGCGTCAAGGATTCCGTACTATGGAACTGGCTGCCAGGCGTGGCATTTTGACGGATATGTTAATGGTGCGTCAAGGATTCCGTACTATGGAACTGGCTGCCAGGCGGGGCATTTTGACGGATATGTTAATGGTGCGTCAAGGATTCCGTACTATGGAACTGGCTGCCAGGCGTGGCATTTTGACGGATATGTTAATGGTGCGTCAAGGATTCCGTACTATGGAACTGGCTGCCAGGCGGGGCATTTTGACGGATATGTTAATGGTATGACAAAGATTCCGTACTATGGAGCTGTCAGCCAGGCGGGGCATTTTGACGGATATGTTAATGGTACGTCAAGGATTCTGTACTATGGAACTGCCTGCCAGGTGGGGCATTTTTAAACAGATATGTCAATGGTACGATAGGCATTCCGTACTATGGAACTGCCTGCCAGGCGGGGCATTTTGACGGATATGTTAATGGTACGTCAAGGATTCCGTACTATGGAACTGCCTGCCAGGCGGGGCATTTTGACGGATATGTTAATGGTACGTCAAGGATTCCGTACTATGGAACTGCTTGCCAGGTGGGGCATTTTTTAACAGATATGTCAATGGTACGAAAGGGATTCCGTACTATGGAACTGTCTGCCAGGCGGGGCATTTTGACGGATATGTTAATGGTACGTCAAGGATTCCGTACTATGGAACTGGCTGCCAGGCGGGGCATTTTGACGGATATGTTAATGGTACGAAAGGGATTCCGTACTATGGAACTGTCTTCCAGGATATGTTAATGGTACGTCAAGGATTCCGTACTATGCATCAGGAATGCAGATAATTTACGGCATGTTTGCAAGCTGCATATTAATTTGTCTGCACACCGGGTGCATACATACCACGTCTGTATGTTCTATGAGATAAACAACATTGCTAATTCGTTCAGACAACTTCATCAGAAGTTCATTTAACAATTTCACGTTTATTGTTACATCGTGAAGAATTCATTCTAAAAAATAAAATTCCGAAATGTTTATATAGTTTTATTTTATGACAAAGAGACAGGGCAGTGGTCTCCTTCTGGCGCGACAGTGCAGGCTCAATCGTGAAAGCTCGGTCATTACCGTTAGTCTCCGGTAAATATATGTTGCAATACATAAAGGCCAAGATGATCCGAATGAGGGCAGGCTATATTCATGTCCTCCACCAATTTAAACCCACGAAACGCCAATTTTTGGCGTATGATCAAATCATTACTGGTTGAAAAATGCATTCTATAAAACCAAACAATGGTACAAAAAATAACTACATGTAACGGTAGGTGACTTAAATAAGAAATTCTGTTTCAAACTCTTACCTCAAGCGTTGAAGATCTTCCAAGTAAATTCGAGGTTTCGAATCAGGTTAGGTCCGCAAAAACACGTCAGTAACGTCTGGTGTTTTAGTTATGCTACTACCATATGGTTGTTCACATTTAGATAAATTAAAAACCTATACCGTAAGCAGACAATTTAATCAGATTATAAATAGCCAAGATAAAAGTTTTGGGGTTTAATAACACACTTGTAAAATCCCAGGCCAGCAATTAAACGTTGACCGGTTTATAACAGATTAAATCGAAATCTATAACGCGGAAGAAAAAACACATCTAGATTGTATAGACGAAGATTGTGTAATATCAAGTTAACAGTTCTCTGGAGACTGACAAGAAAATGGAAATACCCACTGGGGAAGGATAGATCTTCTCTATGTACAATACCACACGATACATTGGAAAATCAACATTTAAAACTATCACAGGTTTTCTCCCTGGATAAACGAGTTATTTCCCTTTATATACTCAGTGTATTTAAAAACGCACACTTTGCTTGAAAGGTATTATTTCATTGTATTCTGAAGTAAATGTGAAGCATAAATGTAAAACAGTAACACGTTATAATGTGTTTAATTCATTTAAGCTATGTTTAGCGAGTCATCAAACCGAAAGAAATGTGCGTAGAAGTACTAGTGTGCGTTTTTAAATGTATGATATGTTTGTTTCTATAGGTTAGAGTTATGCTAAGGTCACATTTGCCCTAAGAGCTCCTTACGAGTTCCGTACGAGTTGATTTGGCAAACTCGCACGGCGTCCGTACGGAGCCCGTTTGGACACCGAAGACTCATACGAGTATCGTACGGGTTTTATTAACTCGTCCGAGCATCGTACGAATATCGTACGCGTGCATCTCTATAGATCGTTCGTGGTCCGTACTAGCTGTGACCAGACGCTACGAACATACAAAAAACGTTAGGATTTCAAAAATTGTGAACTCGTACGGGTTGATAAATACATACGGACATCGTACCAGCTTTGTGACCCTAGCACTAATCTGTTAATCTATTAAACCTTTTCATCGATCAAATAGTAACGTTAGTCCGAGAAAGCAATGCTTAGGTTAAATATAGAAAACAATATACTTATTTTATATACATAGTTAGCCCTGAAAAAAGTCTTACAGTAACTCATATTATATAATTCAATCGCATTGTGGCACACTCGTGTGACGCGAAAGCATATAATATATGATTTTACAAAAATAAGTGTGTGTATCTAATTACGAAAAAATACATATACATGTATAGTCCAGTCAGGATAAAAATCCAGTGACGCAGCGGTCGAGTCCACTATAACGGTGTAAAACCATTTATAAAGGCTTATACTGTACAAACAACTATAATTTCAATGCTAAAACATAATAAACTTCGCTCTACCTGTTTAGACAATGGTTGTGATTTTTTGCGTACACATAAACTGCTACGTCACTGTCACAATATCCTAACTGGACTATAGTTAGAAACCTTTGTTCTGGTTTAGGATATGTACTGTTGCTAAAATATTTGATAATGTGTACTCATGTGTTTAGCATAAACACTAGTCAACTCACTGAAAAATAAACAATGATCTCTCTTTTGCGACGATATTACATCACAATAAATCATACCCGACAAAGATTACTTAAGAAATAACGAATATGTGATCATATTTTATTGCGTAATAAAATATAGGCACGAGTGTTGATGCGTAGTAATTAAATCACGAGTGCGTAGCACGAGTGATTTAATGATCGCATCAAAACGAGTGCCTATATTTTATTACGCAATAAAATATGGCCACATATTCGTTATTTCGATTCTAATATCGCATAAATTTCGTATTTTACAGCAACAAAATGCGACCTAATTTTTTACCTCTGCACCGTTAAATCTTACGAGCTGTTCAAATTAACGCCCCATATTTTGACTCTCGATTTATCGATTTTAATACGTTGTTGTTCAATATTTTCCATGCCGTTACATAATCGACATCTAAACAAATACCCATCAAGTGAGATGAGAGAAGAAATACTTGTTTAAGTATCATTTACAGTAAATTCAGGCGATTGTGTGTTTTGTTCTTTGGTTGTCAATGACTCTAACTGCTCTACTTCCTGTTCGAACTAAAAGGACATGTTTATCGATTTTAAAGCTATAAATAACGGATTGGTGTTGATCTGACACCCACGCATGTGTCTGATAAATAAAACAGGCACAAGGAATACTTCTAAACATATATTATGAGAAACCAAGGCGTGATGTGCGAAATATTTGCATTCAAACAGAATGCGCTATTTTCCATTCGACAAGTGACGTTAAAAAGCGGCGCTCATGTAAAAAGCTTTCCCGTAAAAACTCCACTGTTTAAAAAATATCGATTATTATTTAAACATGTAATTTTTGTTGGATCTATTTGCATCATTTTGTTTCTAGTATTTGTTTACATTGAATTGTAGTATTTATAACCCAACTATAGCCACGAAATTTATGTAAAAGTCCCGTTCTGTCAATAGTACTTGTGAACGATGGGTAAATGGGAACAGCCATATTTTATCGCGGTAATAAAATATGGTAAGCTCAACATACGCAAAGAAGGCAAATCTCACGTGCTATGTTAGAATAAATTTTTAATGCATGAACGTCGGCCAAGTCAAAATGACGAATACATGTAATAAGATATGATGCCGTATCTTTTGATTGATTAGTAATATTGTTAGAACTTAAAATCAGACCAAGCAGCATTTTCTAGTAATTTATGTTAAAATACGAGGGGCAGCACTCCTCAGTAGAAACAGCAGGGCACGAAAGACTAAAAAAAGAACTCACGTATTTATTAATATCGCGTACAAGTACCGAATTGTTTACTAGTATTTGAAAGCCGGAAGTGTTGTTTATGCCAATACCTGTATGTTAGACCAGTGTACATAATAAATATACTGAATTGCTGAAGTAGTGATGTTATACAACATCAATCTTAAAATGATCGTTCGGGTGTCCTAAATGCAAGCAAAGGATAGTAAATACCATATTAACAAATCGGACTGGGGAGACAGCATGAAAGACCACAGGAACTTGCATAATTTAAAAACATAAAATAAGATAAGAAATGAAAAAAAATCACTAGGCTTTACTGTAGAGCCAGTATCAATAAAATATAGATACAATATTAATACTGATTTTTTTTCTCCTTTTTTCAGTTTTTTTCCATGTTTTTCTCTCTTTTTTCAATAATGCAAGTTCCTGTGGAAAGACACAAAACACCGCAAAAGGAACAACTACAGACCACAGACCACACGCACACGCGCCCCAATGACAAACACAAATACAAAATGAAATTTAACATTTACAAAGTCCTGCTTTCATGTGTCTGTTTGACCCAATAAAACGTGAAAGCAATTATTACAACATTGGTTCGGAGCAGAGTTAACTATAGTTTGGTTTTCAGGGGTTCCACTAGCTTCTGAATCCTAAGGGTCATTTGGCTACTTTTGTCTAAATCTTACAATTTTATAGGCAAAATACAAATGGTTTAAGAGAAAATGTGGCTTTTTTGGTAATTTCAATGGTCAAAACCCCTACTCCGAGTCAAATGGAAGTCCTGGGTTTGGTCAATTATCTGCGCATATCTGGTTTCTCCAAACGTCAAAAACCAATTTTAGTGAATTGCTTTTATGTAGTTTCAAGTTGAAGAAAACTAAGTTAGACTAAAACAAACATATACATCTATATTATAGCGTAGGTTCGACCATAGTTTAACCACTGGAAATTTTCGCGGTCTATAGTTGAACTACGATTATAGCATAAAAACGGTGATTTTGCCCATACGTTAACGGGACGAAAACCATGCGTAAACATAAAGATTCACGCGCTGTTAACGTCCAGTTTTACGTATGCTCTTTTCAGGCCGCACCGGCGACTATAAAGGTTGTACAGCTTCATATGAACAGTTATTCCCATTTTATTTCTAAGATCTAATACGTACTAATTAGTTTTCTATATTTTTTAAGTTATACATTTAAACAAACACGCAGTATCCATGTTTTCTTTGTATTTGCCGATACCGGAAGTCGACGTGCATAACAATAACTGGTTTGACGTTACGTTTGTTTTCGCGACGTCGTCACAAAATCTCCCGCCAAAATATCATTATTTTGATATACGAACGCATTAATTGATGTTTTGTATGCCATAATAGCGTTAACGCATGTTTTTTTTCGCTTTATAACATATGCAGAGTCCCTGGCGGGCTTGGGCACCAACCTTCCCTCGGGACTCTGCAGATGTTATAGTCCGAAAAAGCATGCGTTAACCCTACATTATAGCATAAAAACGGCGATTTTGCCCATACGTTAACGGGACGAAACCTATGCGTAAACATAAAGATTCACGCGCTGTTAACGTCCAGTTTTACGTATGCTAATTTCAGGGCCGCACCGGCGACTATAAAGGTTGTACAGCTTCATATGAACAGTTATTCCCATTTTATTTCTAAGTACTAATAAGTACTAATTGGTTTTCCATAATATTTAAATTATACATTTAAACAAACACGCAGTATCCATGTTTTCTTTGTATTTGCCGATACCGGAAGTCGACGTGCATAACAATAACTGGTATGACGTTACGTTTGTTTTCGCGACGTCGTCACAAAATCTCCCGCCAAAATATCATTATTTTGATATACGAACGCATTAATTGATGTTTTGTATGCTATAATAGCGTTAACGCATGTTTTTTTTTCGCTTTATAACATATGCAGAGTCCCTGGCGGACTTGGGCACCAACCTTCCCTCGGGACTCTGCAGATGTTATAGTCCGAAAAAGCATGCGTTAACCCTACATTATAGCATAAAAACGGTGATTTTGCCCATACGTTAACGGGACGAAAACCATGCGTAAACATAAAGATTCACGCGCTGTTAACGCCCAGTTTTACAGCATGCGTTAACCCTACATAAGCGTCAAAAAGCCACGTTGTAAATTGTATTACACTGCAGCTTCATACATGACTATTTATAGTTGTCAACAAAAAGATATAAAGTTATAAACAAATCGGACATGGGATGAGTTAGTACGAAATGCACAACCTATAGCAACATAATACTCAGACGTGAATAATACCTTAAATGGGAAAAAAACTTAATGATTTAATTAACAATTATATACTACTCAAACTTTGCTAAGGGTCAAGAAATCAATTTTGATGTATGTCTTATGTTAACTGAACACACCCGATTCAAAAAAGGTTGTGCAATTATCAAAATATCATCTTATCTTCTGCTTAATTTCGATAAATTCATGTCTTGCATTTGACAAGCATTGTCAAAATGACGTCGTTTTCGAGATTACTGATAAGCCCTATCTGCAGGGCCCAAAGTGGCAAGCATAACATGGATTTTTTGTCCCGTTTTTATTTGCATATCGAGTAAGACCCAAAATGCCAAGAAACGGACTAAAATATTATATAACAGAAGCTTGAATGCAGCACGAATATTGTAATGGGGCTGGGCTTATCAGCACTTAGACATTAAATTTTGAAGTAATCTTTATTTGTTTGGAATATTTCAGATGTAGTATCATGTTTCTGAAAATGTTATCAGTCAATCTAATTCAATTTGCAAAATATTCAAATGGAAAATTTCTTGACCCTTATCAAAGTTTGAGTAGTATATAATATTTACACTCTGAGTTGGCAATGGTAATGCAATGAACTGTATTAAATTTCAATAAAAATGGATCATTACTTTTAACGATATCAATGTTTATAGGGGTCCAACCTGCTCGCTAACTGACTATATACCAACACATGAGAAAGTTAAAAATCTAGAACAGTGTTAAACCCAAAAATAGAATTTTAGGAAGTTAACATAGACGCTATGTTGAATAAATATGCTATATTTATCTGCATGCGATTATCTCAAAGATTATACCCAAATGTATATCATACATTTATATGTATAATTTGGAAATTATATTAAACAGAACTGATGCTCATTAATAATCGGCTGTTGATCGCTCGTGTGTTGAAGCATATACAAGGTTTTTTTAATTATTGAAAAAAACAAAGGATAATTAAGAATGGACTACTAATGAGTGTTAGGTAAACCCAACCTTCTTCGTATTTATCTCCCTTAGAGCCCGCTCTTGGTTAGTTCTAAACCGAGGGTCGAGGGCTCGCAGCGATAAGGGGAATAACTGCGTAAACATTTAGAGTCTATTAATGTTGCCGCACAGTACACAGTGTCTATATTGCTCTGGGGAACCCCATTTTCTTTCCTAGTTTCGTTTTCTGGCTTGACGTTGTGGATCCAACAAAGGTAAATATTTCAGTAATAATACTTTATCCTAAGACTTTTCTTTGTTTAAGATTTCATTGTATGATGTATACATCAGGGGAGTAGCGTGGGCGTGTTTACTAGCCGATGCTATATATAGAACATGCAACACGTTCAGTCGATAACTCGATAGCTTTATGAATGTTTACAATGCAGTAATATCATCCAAACGAAATATGCGTCCTTTATTGATGTAACCTATCAATACATACTATTCAAACCAAAGTGGTGTCTCAAGGGGGCAGAGTCTAATCTATAGCGAGATAGTGCAATTTTCTCTCAAAAGCGTTTTTTTTTAAATGTAAGTTGTTGGGGAAAAAAGCATTGTTTTATGATGTACTATATTTACTCATGAGGTTAGACAAAATAAATATAAAAAAGCCTATTTATCGAAGCATGACAGCTTTTTCATTTCAAATCTTGCTCGTTCGCAAACATAGTCAACATAACATTAAGAGTCAAAGTTATATATTCTATAATGTTTTTTCGAAGCGATTCTGGCATTTCAAACTTATAAACAAATGTATTGTTATTTCAAATCACTCAATGTTTGCAATTTTATCTCATTCATTAACGGCTAGCGAGAAATCGACAGTTACTTACAGATGAGCTTTCTAATCCTCTAGTGTCTAATTTCAACGTACATTGTTTTATCTAAGCACATACCGGAAAACTTAAATTTGCATTCAAATTAAAATTCTTTATATTTCCTTTGAAGCTACTCACTGGAGACATATAGGGTTTGTAGTGATTTCTTTACTGAATCATAATTAATATTTTAAAACACTTTATCACAATGTGTAGTTGTTAAAGACTTTTAAAGAATTTACATTTGAGCGAAAGTTTAAGATTTCCGTAATTGCTTTGATAAAACAGTACCCAGTTGATTAGGGAAGATAGGGAAGAGGTGTTAGAGTTTCGAAGTTCAACATAAATAACCAATGGCTAACGGAGGATGTTTCGTAAATGCCAACAATAGTAATTACATGTCTAACATTAATTTTCATTTAATCAATCTAAAGTCATCAAATATCACCATTCGTCATTTTAACCTAGCCATTTTAATATTGAGCTAGCGTAATTATGTACATTGTTCATTTGGGTGTTGATCGTGCCTCTCTGATTCTGTTATGTGCTTCCTTCCCTGCCCGATATATTCTTGTAATTTTTGCATGTTTAAATATTGTGGTAAAATGTCTTCATGCTTGAAATATTTAAAACTGCGTAAAACCTGAACAACAGTTATAATAATGACGATATATAAATTATGTTTCAGGGGGTACAAATGTAGCTGGTCATTGTATATACTGCCACAATGGATAACTTTTCTCGAAAACTTAGCCATACACTGGATTATCTGGGCTACAGTCGTGATATCGTACAGTTCAGAAGAAAGAGATGGCAATGGCACATGTCTAGAGCATCATCTGGTCCTAAAGAAAGCACTATTATTCTTGCAGGAAGTAAAGCTGAAGGTATTACTTCAGTGTTTGAAAGTGATTTTGATTTTATGTGTCTGTATGATGATGTACTATGTATAAATATCAGAGATCAAATAGCAAGTGAACTACCAGACAAAACCATTGTTCTTCAAGCAGATACGGAGAAAGTTCCCCCTGGTTACACAAGATTAAAGTTATATAAACCTTCATCTCCTAGAAATGTTATGGAACCATATATACGTGAATGCTTTATTGAAACACAAAGCGGTCAAGTTTACTTGTCTAGTGCCTTGGCTACCTCTGGTCTCCGATATAACTTTGAATCCGAGTCAGATGATTCAGATTTTGTTTGTCATGACGTCACAGGACCATCACAACCAGTCACCTTCTTAGAGCATGAAGCGGACATGGTTGCTGGTTTATCGTGTCATTGTCCTCAGTTTTTGCAGAAATGGGCTTCTAGACGACGTTAACATGAGTGGCCTTCCGATGATACAATCCGCACTGCTTGTTCATTCCTACCACAAGTTGTACCAGTTGGTGCTAAAGGTAGTGACAGACAGAATCAAGAATGGAGATTTTGTTATATAGAGTCAGAACTAGCATTGACACACAGTCTGAATGAAACCCAAATCAAACTCTATATTGTCCTAAAGATGGTCGCGAAACAAATCCTGAAAGTCGTCGCGGATGAAATATCTTCATACATAATGAAAAATGTTACATACTGGCTGTCAGAGTTGCTTCCATTGCAAGTGTTTAGGGAGGAGAAATTGGCCTGGCTCGTATTAGTTGGACTTGCAACCTTACGATCAGCCATTACCCGATGGCAAAATCTACCTTACTATATGATTCCATCACGCAACCTACTCTTAGAGAGATTAGATGCTAGCACACAAAGTAAATTATCTGATTTACTATGGATGCTAATACGAGAAGGTCCCTTACTATTCTTACGGTTAGACAAACTGAAAGAAGGTCTCGAAGCTACTTATCTTAGCCGCACTAATATCGTCGAGTTAGGCAACATAAGAGACCGGGTCGAAAAAATATACTTAACTAGGAGACAAGCAAAACGTAAACATTTGCATAGTTTAGTAGTTTCGTACAAGCGTTTACAAGATCCAGCCTGGAAAGATGAATTAAGTTACGAGGAGGTTATACAAGCAACTAAAAGTATTCTGTCATGATTAAGTGAAATTTGAAATTATGAAGAAATCCATCAAAATAGTATTTTATCTGGGGACTTGTCTATCAGCAGCGTAAAGAAAACACTAAGCATTAACATTTGCTGTTGTTTTACATGACCATTGTCTGAAGTAACTTTTGTACAAAACACAACATACTTATAGCTCTTCATTGTACAGTTCGCCGGAGATAACACTAGCCTTTGTTTACAAATACAAATTAAAATTAAATACATTTTCGATATTCATTTTTGTTCAATCTTGTGCATAAACACTTTTAATGATATACTCTTTAAATCTACACGTATAACTGGCGGTCGGTCAACCGTGCAGTGTTTATAATTTGCTTCGTTTGTTTATTGACAAGGCTAGAGTTATCCCCGGCGAACTATACGAGTGTATACTGTATAATCATTGAATATTTTGGTTAAACTTTTGTATGATTTTTTGTTCAATGACTATTTCGTAGGCTCGTAAATCAGAAGACTTCAAATCATTGAAAGGTATAGCTATACCAAATGTTACGTGTTTTGAATGTACACAAATGTATATTGTTAATGTAACGGCATTTGATTATATTGTTAAAATTATCAACAAGGACAGAAGCTTTGACGAGGTCAGGGGTGGTATTTAATATTGATCTTACTTGACTTAAGGATAAGGATAACCAATCAGATCACACCATATTAAACTCTTGGTAAGTAACAGGCGATATGATTGGCTATCCTTTAATTAAATAAGATCAATATTGAATACCACCCCAGGGGTGGTATTTAATATTGATCTTACTTGACTTAAGGATAAGGACAACCAATCAAATTACACCGTATTAAACTCTTTGTAAGTAACAGGCGATATGATTGGCTATCCTTATTCTCCAATTAAATGAGATCAATATTGAATACCACCCAGTACAATTCAATTAATCTCGTGTGTTTTTGTTATTGTACCGTAAGAATATTTTGATTAGTTGAAATAACAACTCTGACTGGACAATGGATAAGCACGGATATTCAAGGATACCATGTTAAATGTTCTTAGCTATAACAAGTTTATTTAGGTCAGTCATTTGTAAAGTTATCTTAATAATATCTTTATGACACAGATAATGCATGAATAATGCTTAGTGTAGGCACAGGAACTTGCATAATTGAAAAAATAATGAAAAAAAAATGAAAAAAATCAATACTGAGAGCCTGTATTAAAATATATTTTATAATTTTTATTGGTAGGCATAGATCTTTTTTTCAATTTTTTTAAATGCATGTTCCTGTGATGTAGGTCTAAAGGCCGCACTGCTAACATCTTTTTTAATATTGAAGGGAGATAATCGAGAAATTGCTCGTGTTGATGGGAATGATAGTAAAACAAGAGTTACCTCCTAGTACATTTATTGTATTTAAAGTTTTATGTATTAAAACATACATAACCAATTAATAAAAGTAATAATAATAATGCTACGGCATGGGTATTATGGGATTTTTATTTGTCATTTAGTTCTATTCTTAATTCGGAGCATTTTCGGTTATGGTGAATTAATGAAATGGTGTTGTATGCGCTTCAACACATTTTTGTTGGAAATAACACCTCGTTTTTTACAATAAAATAATTAATAGAATAATCCAATATAGGAATAGAAATGACAAATTAGAATACAATCTACCCACTCCTGTGATAGGACTTCTACAATGAAAAATTAATGAAATGCATGAATTTGTAAGCCTTATGACACCAATTTCTTATAAAATATTATCCTAAATTGATCCGTTCGTTGTCACAAATGACACATATGCTTTAAAGTTGTCACTGACCTAGGTTACTTTTTGTTCACACTTATAGACGAATCTAGTTTGGTCCGATTTTATACAATTTTCCAGCACATGTTAAAATATCACAAAATACACATGCTACTGTTTTTTACAGACCTTTTTCATGGACTTTCACCACGTGCAAGCCTCGAATTAATATCAGCCACTACTTCCGGTAGTTCCGCAATTGTATCTATGACGTAATGCGCACCTGTTTGACGCAATAAATTCCTAGATATCAACAATCTTCGCTGTATTTCTGATTCACTCAGCTTTTCCTCGTGTTCAAAGCTGTCCACATCCATATAATTACTATATCTAGCCACGCCTACTCCCCAACATCCCGCCTCCAATGCCTCGCCCACACCGGAAACTGTATCATCGACCTTGACAACCGCTTGGATTGGTGACACGTCCAGAATGTCAAGGTTACGATAAACCATATGTGGCTTCGGTCGAGCTCCGTTGACAACCTCGTCACCTATAACATAAACATGTACATCTTTAACATTAAAACCACAGGTAACTGTATCATTGATAAAGAGTAAAAGAAATAAAATGTAAAATTTCCTTTTTTTACTCTTTATCAATGATACAGCATTCTCGTTCACCAAAGAATTCTTCACCTATGATATCACAGACAGGAAATTTGATTTACCACTGATGTATAAGGATGTAATACAGTCACCTGTGATTTTAACATGCGCGAAAAATTGGGTTAATTCATAGATATATCTGGATTGTCAGGGCTAAGAATCTGAACAGGACAGCCATCTAAGAAAAATAGCTGATCGGACCCCTCTGAGAAACATTTCAGGATTCGTGCATACTTTTAATATCTATTATTCAGTACAGATTGTCAAAATGTAAGATTACAGTTAAGTATATTTTGACCATATAGTAAAAAAGTCAACATGAATTAAATAAATAAATACACAAGATTTATATAGCGCCCTTTTCATGCGAACGCACGTTCGAATGCACTTTACATTATTGTGTTGCAGCCACAAGGGCGCATGTGCATCCTCTATCAGTGCAGATACAGCGTGATCTGACCAGAGGGACATACTGAGAGAAAGCCCCTAAAGGGAGAGAGAGACATTGACACAGACCTGTCCGGCGCTACAGAAGTGCGCCTAGCTCTTATTTTGAATAGACAGTCTGGTTCTTAAATGTGCCTGGTGTATATCACTGATACACAGCTTCCCTGAACCTTTACCCAGATACTTTGCACATCACACGGTCACATATAGCGAAAAAATATTATAAATATTTTAGAAATGTCAAGTTCCGATGCCTGGGATTGAACCCACGACCTCTCGATTGACAGTCAAGTACGTAAATTTAGAAGACTTAGTGCGTTTTTTATTGATGTGGAATTAATTAATTTTCAGATTGGACTTTTAACGAACGAAACAGTGAACACGAACTAAAGAACTATGTTTCTGAATGTTGAAGTGGTATTACACTGTACTATTGATGTTTTCTGTCATCGAGGTGTGACGGTGTAAGTGCATATATGCGACTGTCCTGGTAAGAGCCTACTTGTGTGCTTGAACAAAATACACTTTTTAAGCACAAACGAAGTACTTAAACTTGTATACAAACTTTCATCCTATTGATAATATGTATACAACACAACATACTTAAAGAACGTAAAGGTTATTCGAAGTGATGTCATTGACTTTTGTCCCTAGAATCTCCCCGTAATTATGTACTTCGTTCAGTAAAGTAAACGAACTTGTTTAGGTGTCATTCAACGTACTAATATTTTGTCCTTCTAACCTTTATACGGAGGACAGTAATACAAAATGGTTAATATTAGGCCATGTTAGTGTTCCTCCAATATACATGTAGGGGAGATAATCATTGCAATAAATTCATAGTAATCTAGCCTGAAATATATGGCAAGACTCATCTAAATTTACCTGCTACGGTACAGTCAGGTTCAAATCCTTGTTTCTTTGCATCTTCCAATAAGACATCAACCATTGAACGAACAAATCCAGTAGTACTCCCTATCTTCATACCTGGAAATAGAATTACGCCATTTGAGGTGTTCTCGTATATCTAACGCCAATTTTGACGATTTCTAGAATTGGTTTTTATCGCAAAAACGTTTAACTAAGGGTAATAACTCCGCCAATAACTATCTGACCTAATACTCTCCACAATTATATGCACGACAAGGCTTGGTACCAACTATGCATACGAAGTTTTGTATCAATCCATTTCATAATGAAAGAGACCAATCGCGAACAAACTTTGTGATATACATGTACATGTATTTATTCCGACATCCAGGCACCCATATAAATAGCACCAAAACAGTATGTCTCCTCTACTATGGAAGACGATATAAGGGGAGAAAGTGTTCTGTACCGATCGGAATCTAGCACTGGATGGTTGAGCTGAGTGGGCCTGATAATATAGGTCAGTTAAGAACAGTAGCTGAGGATAACAGGTGACAGACAACTAATACAGGTTTTACTGCGTAGCAATGTTAATGCTGGCGAGAGTTAAGTGCTTAAAGTCGTAAGTTCTGCGAATATTGCCTTTTTAGACATTCAGTTCTGTGCCCATTGGCTTTTTAGACATTCGGATTTGCGTCTAGTCAGAGGTAATTATATTTGAAAAAGACAGATATAACATAACATTACATTGCGTCGGCGGATTGAATCTGATAGAGGGAATATCCATCTACATATTTTAGAAGTTATAACATTGTATGTTAATTTTGACAAGTTCGATTAGTGGGTCACTGTAGGTTTGACAGTTGAGTATGCTATTTTGACACAGTTTATGTGGTGTGGGGAATGATATTACATAATACAAGGAAGCTTGAACATTTGTTACACTGATCCTGTGTATAATACATGTCTGGCTATACTCTATATAAACCAAGTAAAGTTGTGTTAGATTAGTTGAAATTGGAGCGCCGAGTCATGATTGGAGTTATGACTTATATGTACCACTGCAACACTGAATAAAACTGTATAACTTAAACGGTGTCTTTGAGTCTTAGTCGTTACGCTACAAAGTTTCCCTACATTGGGTATATAATTATAATACATATTGTACAATGCGTGAATTTACTGAATTAGCATTGTTACCAGCATATTGTCTGAACGGTGTCTGAATACATTATGTAGTTATATGAATATGCGTTCAATATCATCTAGTCATCAGCGGTGTGCAATGAATACACGTTGCATAGATATACAAGGTTATTCAAAGTAACACTGTGAAACGTTTTTGTAGACAAGTGTACAACGAATCATGTTTTTTATTCGGTGCAAATTTGTCAAGATTGATAGACCGAATTTTATAGTCCTTGGGGATTTTGCATTGGACATAATAGTAAAAGAAAATACATGTAAATTAGGAATGCTATTCACTTTCTTAATATACAATACGAGGGGTGATCGCAAAGTTCGTATAAGTTGCTCATAAAGTATATTTTTATTTTGAGTTCAATATACAGAAACTTCCTTAACAAAAGGATCAACACGTTTATAATTGTAAAGTATTTTGACACCAATAAATATTACCCAAGCCATTTTAATATTCAATTCACAAACTATTATGTTATATGTACATGGATACACACGTTTGTCAAATGACAGTCTTGTTTGCTATACTTGTATATACGTGTATGTACATATTTATATCATCTATTTTATGCAGTCAGTTAATGGTGGTGTGTCTGTACCATCGGTTTACTTTTAAATTTTACATTTAAATGTATCTTCATTACTAATGTCTACACAAATGAAAAACATATATACGAGTCTAACGGTTTGTTAACTAAATAAGAAAAACGCACTGTCGACGAGAACACCAAAATATGTAGTCACATATTAATTATAGATACTGCACAATCTCCCAAGATCGACCCTCTGTAGAGCTGTACAGCAACAACCTCTCTACAACAACACCTTCAAAATTTCCTTTAGGTAATATTTACTCTTAATTCAACATCTGGAGAGCAACAACCTCTACTCAACTGCCACTATTTGCAGGTCCCAAAGGAAGTTAGTCTACAGAGGGTGTACAGAGGGTGCACTGTACATTTAGATAGTGTTGTGTGTCAGCATTCACCTGAGTGCATGTACTCAGATGTGTTCTATAATTTTGTTCATCTTCCTTTATAGTTACCTCATGCTTGTATGTAAGAGATGCATCGTGCTTTTAAAATAACAGTTACAACTGCAGGCTACTTCACGAATATTCATTCACGAGCAATTGTTTAATCAAACGATCACAATTAACGTAGAATGTGATATTTTATTCATATCTAAAAACGTTAAAACTTGAGAACATTTCACGGCAGTAAAGATCAGACGAGCACGATTAGCCTTCCCATCAACACGTAATAGTATTCAACAGTGTTCGTGCTACCTCAACATAACATAATAAAAAATGTCACGAAGTCTTTTAATAATCGATAAAAATAAATTGTATTTCTGTCTCAAATGTCTTTTTTAACTTTTATATCTACAGTTAAGCTTATGTTCTACTGAAGAATTCCACATCGGCGATGTTCTCCCGAATTCTTCCGATACCGTCCGATTCATCACAATTCCTTCCGATATCAAAAACTGTCTCATAATTCCCGAAGCTTTCTCTAGACCACGAGGAACCTGTTCCCGATGTCCTAATAGCTTATTAATTTCAATCGGGTGTGCATCGCCGAGGCAACAAATGCTCAATGGGCCCTAGGCTTCAAACAAACCATGATGTCACTTTTTTAATTATTTTATCTCAACGGTTGAAATCTTCTATCGAAACTAGTACATGACTGTTAGCCAATGTTTGTGACGTCATAAATGACTTACCAAATTCGTTTTTCAACGTATTAACAGCGGTAGCCGTGCCTGGTATAAGTTCCGTATATTTCCGTAAGCATCCGAGCTGCATCGGCACGAAGTCTTTGAACATATTGTCTACGTCACCTGGAATATACGACATTATTGATAGAATAACAGAATGATCCTTGTCAAATATACATATATTACAGGGTACTATTTTACCAAAGCTTTTGCGAAACTCTTTAAGTTTCGCTCAAATTTAAATTCTTTATAATTCTTTAATAACTGCAAATTTGTGACGGATATGGTTTGTAGGGGTTCAGTTACTGAATCATAATTAGTATTTCACCACCATTTACCACACTTTACAATCGTAAACAAATAACGAAGGGGTTTTAATTTGGTCGTATGTTTACGACTTCCGTAAGTGCTTTGATAAAACGAATTGGAGTCCTCGGTTTTTATCGTTGTTTCTCATCTCCTTTGCACACTACGTATACGTGTAGCGTACTAAAACGTATGTTGGTGGAATGGCACATTCAGGCTTCCGTAGTTTACAGCCTTAATATCCAAATTTAATACGCCACTAGGCTATAATGGATACACCTGCATCACACTGAATAGGGTATCACGTGATCAAGGTCTTGCAAGTGTTTGGAGATACAAGCCATTTTAAAGGATTTGAACTGAGATCAGCCAAACAGAAATCCTGGTTATACCACCCCTAACGTTGCCAGTCCCTGTGGAGCTGCGTTTATAATTTGAGCCAAAACTGTTTGTTTCCAAACAGGGGGGGGGGGGGGCTATAAAATAAGACAAAGGGGTTTGGGCAATGCCCTTAATAGGCTCAAAATTAGACCTGCTTCCGTAAAGCTAGGTCATTAAACAATATCACATAGCCAATTGGCACGTTGAATCGACCCTCAAAAAACGTAACAAAGTGGTGTTCGCTTCTTCAATGCTATAAATTCACGTCGATTGATGTCATCGCCAGTATACCATTTAACAAATCCATGAAATTTAGTACCCACGAAACATAATGATTTTGTGGGTTTTATAGGAGACAAAATTTGTAGCTAAGTGGGGTTAAAAGATAGTTTATTATAAGATAAAACGTTTAGACACACTAGTATGATAATGTTAACAATTGAATCTTAGGCCACAAGTAAAACATTCCTAAAGTATCAGTCCGGCTTACGTCTTCCCACCAATTATATTTGCTTTCAAAAAATATTTGTTTTCAAAATGTCAATGTCTGCTTCAACCAAGAGAGTGTTCTTTTCAAAACATTCCTAACGTATCAGCCCCGCCCGGTCCCTATATTTCGCACCATCCCTAAATTGGATTTGATTTAAAAAATATTTGCTTTCAAAACGTCAATTTCTGCTTCAACCAAGCCTTTTCAAAACATTCCTGAAGTACTAGTATGTTTCCTGACCGGTCCCTATATTTCAAACCGTCCCAACCATAGTACTTGCTTTCAAAAACATTTTGCTTTTAAAGGGTCAATTTCTGCTTCAACCAAGAGTTCTTTTCAAAACATTCCTTAAGTATCAGCCCCACCAGGTTCATATATTTCAAACCATCCCGACTATTGTATTTGCTTTCAAAAAATATTTGCTTTCAAAAGGTCAATTTCTGCGGTCAATTTCTGCTTCAACCAAGAGAGGGTTCTTTTCAAAGCATTCCTAAAGTATCATCCCCGACCGGTTCCTATATTTATTGTATTTGCTTTCAGAAAAAAAATCATCTGCTTCTACCAAGAGAGAAATTCAATGCTGACAAGATATGAAAAGGAGAAAACCGGTCCTAATATAGATTACATGCCATATTTTGGAATCACAATAAATACATTGTATTATTAAATCGGTCTAAGAAAATAAACGTGTCTAAGAAAATAAACGTTGGTATTATAGTAATAAAGCAAGCAATTATTCTATAATGGACTAATAAAAAAAATACTTATCCAAAAGTAGCCAGCTATAGGAACGACATAATATAATCATCTTAACCGACATATTGAAGATAAAATTACTTAACATTAGGCCAATCTATCTGCCACTTTACCGCAGAGCAAATCGTAAAAATGTTTTGACCAAATGCAGATAACGATGTTTTTGTTGCTGATTATATTTTTTGGGCAGATGGATACTAACTGGTCCAAATATCCTGGATATAGGCTGTCGTGGAACTATACTAAGACCCTACAGATGCACCATGCTAAATGAACCATACATGTATACTTATGTAGGCTGCAATATCTTATCACTTAATCAGCGCGTCATCCTGGGCGGAGAGCCATATAGCAATAAAACATCCGGAAATATACTGTAACAGTAATGGTCATTCTGATCATCTCGGCCTTTATGCATTGCAATAGTTTATTTACTGGAGACAGACGGAAATGGCCGAGTTTTCACGATTAAGTTATGGTATAACCGTATGTTGCAAGTTGGTGCAAAAATACTGTATACATAGTGATGGGGCAGAAAGTTGGGTATGCCGAAGTGTTACCTTGATTTGGTTCCCGGCCGTACACAGACTGCCATCTTTCTCTCACTTCAGGTATTTCAGTAATGGCTTTTATATGAAGATCTTTACGGAGACCCATTGGCAATCTAGCCTCTTTCATAGAAATAGGACACTGAAAAAATAGGATAAATTAAGAATTGACTTCCTCGCAAGACGACAACGATTATAAATATTAATTCGCAGTTTAGCGTCACTACTAGCGTCACTACGTTCTTAGTATGCAAAAAAAAGAATATACCCGCTGTGTGACTGTAACAAGTTATCGGATAACAGTACATTTTGTAATACATAATCTATAAACTGCTGAAACTGAAGTCGACCAGTATAGCATACACAGTGTAGCAATACCACGTGACTTTTGACTACAACTACAAGAAGAAATTTGTAAACATTGGAAAATAAAAAAGCCATGAGTATTTTATTTCTTCATCGATTTCTTTGAAATATACGCCACGCTAAGGGGACAATTATTAATATTTTGCTTTCAATGAAATATAAAATCTTTTTCCGCGGATGTGCCGTTTTGTCCATTACCTTGTGAAACCATGGAACGTGTATGTTTCTAATGGTAATGGAAAAATCGGTAAAACTGCTCATAAAGATCTTACATTTCACGGAAAGCAAATACTTTTCCCCTAAGCGTGGCGTATATTTTATAGAAATCGATGAAGAAATAAAATACTTATGGATATATTTGTGTTCCAATGTTTACAAATTTCTACTTGAAACTGTAGCCATAAGCCACGTGGTATTGCTACCCTGATACAGGAGATTTTAAATAAGTACTACGATAGAATCTATGATTATGTCTATAAAAGTCCAGTCTATTTTAGAACCATATCCATGTACAACTTTTCTACACGAACAAGAGATGGTGAACAAAATGACCAATGCCAAACATCAGGTCAAACAGTGAAGTGCCACCGTGAGTCTAAACCTGTGAAACTACCACTTCACTGTAGCACACTAATATGTTCGCTCTAAAAAATCTAGGTGGCTACTCAGTTCTATAACTTTATCGGCAGAGGCTGAATCGGGCAGTTCTATATTGGTGATATATGACAGTCGCACATAATGCAATCACCAATAAAAAATGTGTACGAAAGCAATAAGGTTACCTTATGTTTTTCAAACACATCAACGAAGACAACTGCTGGAGCAATGACGTATTTATCGGCTGTTGTTCCGCTCCAATCCAAGATGGCGGCTTTTAGATTTCCGACATATCGTCGCATAAACCGGAAGTTCTGTGACATGATTCCAGTTATTTATATTTTCGGTAATTTGGATCTGAAATAAATTAAACGATAAGCAGGCTATAGTGTACTTGTTTTGCTGAAATTCGGCTACCTTGATCAGCGTACTGTACGATCAAAAAATTATAACGCGAAAAATAGTGCTTCTAACCCGGACATTTACTATTATTAATATGACAATGTATTAGAAGTATAGATACTAGTCAAGTAGTCTGAATTATCTGTCCCTGTCCGCTTTCGTTAGGAAACCGGGGACAAAGCTGCCATTATGCTCCTTTAAAGGTGCTGCCTCACAGATTGGGCTAATTTTTTTGTATATCGTGATTTTCCAACCTAACAAAGTATTGATGTAATAGAAAGCCACTGATGGTTGCTTTACGAAAGATTTGGTGCAAATTAGCAATTTTAACCACTCTCGATACCGCCCACTAAGTATTGTTTTCTTGAAAAAAAGTTTCCTTCCAACATTCTTTGTGAATTATGTAAATCACACGTGATCGAACTGTAACATCAACAAACTACAGCGTAAACATCAGTGAGGTATTTTGTTCGTTTTTTCGATTCGTTTTCATCAAATGCGAAAAATTTCAGGCAATTTAAGTAATAGTAGTGTTAATTCTATATTAATACCCTATAGAAGTTTTGATGTACAAAATGGGGAAGTTTCTCAAGTTATTTTAGATGTCAGTGTGGTTGTTTATGGGATATACAGGCTACTATACCAAAATTACGCGAATATTTGACAATTTTATTTTATTTGTGCAATACACCAATATGTGAGACAGTCCCTTTAAGCTTTGCACAACATACATGTGTACTAGTATGTCCATGTAGATGTACAACGGTTCATAAAAAGGGGCTAGAAAGGGGCTATCTTTGAACCTGATTCCCATTCGGTCGCCAGGTCTGTATTTCAGTCCGTCATTCGGTCATGGGAAATAAGAATAGCAATCTATGTAATTTTCCACGATGATTAAATACGAAATAGTCATTGTTGCCAGTCATAATTTTTCCGAGATAGCGCTGAAACAGTTAAGTTTGCATCACATATATCTATCAAATTAAAAAACAGTTAATTGTCTCTTTTCAGTCTTTTCACTTTCCATGCAACACACTTCACCAAATACAAACGTGACAAAATTATGTCCTGCAAAATGAAACGATCCCTCCCCTCACCGACATCCGCCTTGCTACGTCAATGACGTATTGCGCCGTATATAAATAGTACTATTTACAGAAAAGGATAAATTAAGAAAACAGAAGAAAATACAAAACAAATTCATGATGCACCTACCTACGTATACTCCACAACTGCCTCTCAATGACCTTTACACGAAGATATTCAAGTTTATTTTATCACTAACACACTGTGGTATCCACACTCTATCTTTAGACTGTGAGTCCTTGAACCTATAAAGGGAAATAAACGAAGTATCTTCAGTTGCGTATCTGGCGACACTCTGCACAGAGACTAGGTAAATCAATATTACAAGAGCTCAGTTAGCCGATACCTTATTTTATAACCGTTGCATGATTATCAAATCGATCGCACACACATTAAGACAAGAGGTGTTGTCGCAGTCGGAGTATATTGCACGATTACTTTTATAGTACTGTTGAACGATTATTTTTAGTACACCCCACGAGTGAATTTCACCAAAAGATCGTGCGGTAAATTTGCAGTGGTTGATTGAATAATGTTAAGTTCAGAAACTCTTGGCTTGTTTATACAATACACGCTTCATTCTGCATGTTGTGCATTTATGATTTATGATGCTTTTGATAACCATGCAATCAAATTAATTATAAATAAAACCTCGTATCAGTTCATTAAAAGGTATTATCATAAGGCATGTTTTCAGTGTTTAACAATATCAAAGATCATAAACCAATGCAGCTGCAGTCACCTGCTGTTTAGATCCATGGTCTCAATATTGCCTGGCGCTCACTGAAATTTCGGACAGTTGTGATTTCTTCGGTAAATAAACTATTGCAATGCGACAAAGACCGATGTTATCCGCATGGAATAATGGAATTAGTCTGGTTCATGACATTCTTACGAAATGCATCTTTTTTTGGATTTATTTTTTGAAATCGTAAACCATCGAGACAAGTAGCATATGCAGTCAACGAGATGCACTTCGTTTTGATATACATAATAATATTTATGTACCACATTTATCAGTCTTAAAGAGGGGTTTCCTACAATTTTTAGTTTCCAAGTTCGCAGCGTGGCGTCTCGTTTACGAGGAATGTTCAAAAATAATGTAGCCTTTTGCTTTGGAGTTCGCATTTGTTATTGTACAAAAATAATAAATATACTATCATAATTCGGAATCATTCTGCGATCAATACACCAAATTAGGTATATCTGAAACAAGCCTGTCATAAATTATATTTCTTCAAAAACCCTCACCGTCACGGACCCACGGCAACGACAATGACGTCACTGACGTCACAGTCTTGGTGTCTTCCTTATTTTTTAAAACTTTTCTCGAACTTAGGAGTTGGTTTTGATGGGATTCGGGGTTCCTTAATTGATTATTTGATTTTAAATACATGTATTTAAGACGCCAGCTTCGGTGTATTCCTTGACTAGGTGCTAATAACAGGTTCGGTTAGACTATACGCATTCTATTAACGATCCCAACAAGAAAATGTCCTTTAACCAAAACCGACCCAATTTTATACTTGCTTATATAAAATACTAAATTCAGTATAACTAATACATGAATAGAATATGATTGGCTTATATAAGTCACATCTGAATGCATATAAATATCGTACGTCTTATATATATAGGCCTACAGATCGATATTATGGTTTCTATCAATTGAGACTGGTTCACGTTTTGTATGTGGTGTATGGATAACATCAATTATACAGCCAACCCTGAGTTAACTGTCACCTGCCTTCAACAGCCAATATCAAAACAAATTCAACTATTTCTACAACACACCTGTAGTTAACAACCACATGCTTTAAGCAACCAGTTTGATGTACCACTCAAGGACATGCCTAACAACACGGGAATCAAACCCAGATTGTTCAACTAGTGTTCTTCCAAGTACGCTACCTGGGGGCGGTATTCACAAAGCATATAAAGCGAGAAGTTTCTTAAATTCTTAAAATCAGCTTAACAGGAAAACCAAGATTATCATTCGTTTTTACATAGTTTAGAAGCATTATGTAAAGAGCTGCATGTATCACCTAGAAAACATTAAAATTAAAATAGCCAACATAAATCAAGATATATACAATATGTGGATAATGTTACAGGTCAAATAGTTTTATCACTAGGTTCACAATGCGATGGATTCGGACTTACATAATCTAACTTTTGATAATCTTTGTCACAAATTTGGACCATTATCTTATCGTTGGAGTCCAGTGTTGAGACATTTTTGTACTATAAGCAGTAAAACGGTGACCGAAATTAGAAGTCACGTGTATGTATCAGGGCTATCTCCCTACGGTACAAATGTAGTACTCATGTCCGTTAATGGTTGCATAGCAATGCTGAAATTTGAGTGACGTCATGTTTCGCGACTTCATTACTATGTATCACAACAAAAGCATTGATGAAAACATCAAAGAGCGCTTTTTAGACATTTAAAAATAATGACAAACTACGAGGGTCAGTCAAAATAACTGAAAGTTGCTAAATAATGCTTAGAAAAATAAGTGTACGTATATTGTTTACTAGTACATGACCGTGCAATATGGTATCTCACGGGTGTTATGGCGAATACCAAAGATCTAAATATACACATATCTTTGCGAATACCAATCTGGATTATGACAATTTGAAAAGAAGACAACTCGATGGCATGCGTTCACGCTGTTAGTAGAACAAAATTATGTGTTGCTATGGAAACATAAAGATACATCTGACATTTTCCAACCTATAATTTATTTCGTAATACATTAATCTATCAGATAAACTTAATTCTAGTTCCACCAAAATATACACTGTCCGTTTATTTGATGGTATTTAAACCACAATTTTACCCCACCCAAAAGAACGCATCATTTTTTTCCCAAAGCAAAGATATACATTATTTTTCAATTACGGTTACTGGACACCTTGAGATATAGAGGATACTACATGAGTGTCTTTCCATAATGAATTTATTAAACTAGTTGAATAAAATAATAAAATGCGAGGCTCTGTCGAGCATTTTATCGATTTTTTCAACGAGTTTAATAAATTCAATGTTGAAAGTCATAAATGTAATGTTCTTTTTATCACATGTTAGCCTTTTCCGACCGCAACATAAAATAGCTACTAATTTTTCACTATAATAAACGCGAAATTTTGACGACGTCGCCTATCCTTTGAATGACGTCGCGTGATAGCTTTATTACACTAGTGTATTATCAAAAATAAATAATGGCTTTATTACGCTAACGCGACGTCAAACATGTGATAAATATTCATAATCTTATTGAAAAGAAATTGTGAAATCGGTGATTAGTTTTAGAACACCATGCCAACGAAAAGAACACATGCATGCCGAGAAAATTGATAAAATGTGGGTAAAATTGTAAAAATAACACATCATTAGTGACCATTCTGAAATAATTGCTCATTATCATTTGACATATGCTTTTTTACAATACTCACATGTTAATTGTAATAATTCAGGCTATGTAAGGTTGAACTAAACCATTGAATTTACATCAGATTCAATCTCCCTGTCGCTGGCGCGAACGCATACCCCTTAGTGGTGTTCTTTGTTGCTTGGCAACTATAGTTATAAGCCTCTATCTGATGACGAAATTCATTAGAAGATTCGTAGTGGGTAATATTAGACGACGAATAATAGAACGTACAACTGCAAACACATTTTGATAGCTTAAATTAACAGCTCTCAGTTATTTTTGACTGACCCTCGTATACACGTTCTATGAATGTATGCTGATGATATCGTCATATTAGCGGAATCAGTCGACATTTTACAAACTTGATTAGCTCGTTACTGGGAATAATTAACTCATCTTTTGGCCTACTTTAGAGTAAGTAAGTAACCCCTACATGCAGTATGAAAGTGTCAGTACAACATAGAACATCGACTTATACATATGATCTAGAGGATATTGAATAAGCGTTGGTTTATTATTGAATTACTGGAACGAGGTGAATAAAGTGATATGAAGCGAGCCTTTAGTTATCTATTTATCTGTGCAATCAGATCATCTCCATGTCAAATATCCTTATGCACAGGTTAGTTTTTCAAAAGTGGGCGTTTCTATTTCCCGATCAGGCAATTTTTGGAGCAAAATTTCCCGATCGGGCAAGTTGTTATAGGAATCCCCGAATGGCCAAATCAGGCAGTTTCCTCTACTGAAAAACGCACGTAACGCCTATGACGTCATCATAATAAACAAAGAAGGTCAAATGACCTGGCCCCGATCTCCCGAAGCATCTCAATCAGAGTTGATATAAATCTCAAATACTCTCATGTGTCTTTGAGATAATGTCCATGGGAGACAAGACTCTGAAAGTTGGCACCACAAAACAGATACATTTTGTTCTGAGTTTATTACAGTAAATATTTTGAGCATAAAACTTACGAATGATCTCATATTTGTACTCTTGACTTGAGCAAAATCTCAATTTGAGTTGAGATTTCTACTTGAGATGCTTCGGGAGATTGGGGCCTGATTTGCACTATTTAATGCATAATGTGCATTTTTACTGTGTATAACGAGTTGCACTACATAGAAAAGTTAAGATGATAAGAAGCCATCTCGTCAATTTTGTTCGATTTCCAAATTCTTCCGATACCACTCAATTCATCACAATTCCTTCCGATATCACAAACTGTCTCATGACTTTCGCCAAAGCTTCCCCTAGACCACGAGGAACCTGTTCCCGGTGTCCTGATAGCTCATTAATTTAAATCGGCAGTACATCGCCGAGGCAAAAATAGCTCATTGGGACCTACAATCAAGTTAAATAACCGGCTGCTACATCAAGGGAGGTAAATCGTTTATAATTTGAATCGTGTTAAACTGTAGTCTCTCCCTTGACATAATATTGTCGCGTCCATTTCGTCCCCGATCACGTATTTATATAAAGCGAGCGAAATTATTCGTATCAGAAACTGAAAAACCATCTTCAACACGAGCTAAAGTTACATAAGTTATATTTTCAAATATTTAAATGATGACAGTTTTGTGCACGCATAACTTTAGCGGGGCAGTTTTTTTTGCTAGTTGCTAAATGCCGCACCTAGCCTAAAGTTGCTAGTCAGCTTTCTGTTGAAATACGACAGACGTATCCGTATTTGAACCAAGGTCGCCAGATTAGACGACAAGCGCTATTAGAACTGAGCTACGGATGCACACTTTGCTTGTGGTGGTGTATGTTGACGCTGATTGATAATAAATTTCCAGGAAAGCGGGTTCATGATATTTCCTGGTAAATATACTACTCAAAATTAGGTAAGGGCCAAGAAATTTTCCATTTGAATATTTGGCAAATTGAATAAGATTGACTGGTAGAATTTTCAGAAACATAATGCTACATCTGCAATATTGTAAACCAATAAAGCTTACTTCAAAATTTAATGTCTAAGTGCTGATAAGCCCAACCCCAATAGAATGATCGTGCTGCATTCAAGCCTCTGTATTAACAGAATGTGGTCATTTTCTTGGTATTTTGGGTCTTACACGTTATGGTAATATAAACGGGATAAAAATTTCCAAATTAATCTAGCCACTTTGGTTCCCGCTAATAGGGCTTATCAGTTACCTGGAAAACGACGTCATTTTAGCAATGCGTATCAAATGTAAGACATCAACTTAAGAAATTTAGCAGCAGATAAGATGATGTTTTATTAATTGCACAACGTTTTCTTCGTCGGTTTTGTACATTTAACGTGAGACGGACAGCAAAATCGATTACTTGGCCCTTACCAAAGTTTGAGTAGTATATATATGGCTGACTGAAAAAAGTTGACGAACGGTGAAAACCCTATGGGAAAGGCGGGCATTTATTTATGCTAATGAACTGACAATCATGCATTTGAAATGCCGTATTGAAATGAATTTTATTGTCGAACATTCAAGCAGACTATATATAACTATACAGCTGATGAAATATTCAAAAAACGGTAACTAATGTGATTTTCTATATTCATGAATATTTAATACAAATGTACGTGATAAATTACGTTACGCAAAATGTACACTGCTTCAGCACATCGATTCAGGTTAATGGTTCGTAACGATGAAATGTGGACACGTGAATTTAAATTTTAGAATCTTTTCCGGTTAATTATTATTTCCGGTGTATTGTGTTAAATAACAACGCATCATTTATAGAACGTGTACACCAAAGCGCGATCTCCGGGCTAGAGCCCAGTCATAGTTAAACATAAAGTCCAGCTTATAAAATCATAATATTATTGCTGAAAGGGCAAGGCTTATTGATGACTTCATTTTGCCCTGTTTTGTCAAAACTTAAAAACGCATGTTCCTTTAAAACTTCCCTTTATGTCTAATAACCTAACACTGCCTTTCAAAAAATCCCGATTTCCCTCGTAATATGTCGACAAACCTACTGAAAATAGGTCATGTATAGCAAGAAATGTCATTTTTAGCCATTTTCATGGCTTTTCATGACGTAAAACCTTCCCAAAAGCCGCACTAACATTCTTGCTACTCTTTCATTGTTGTGAACATAAATCAACATTATGCAGAACACTGGTTATGTAAAGATATAGAATTGTCAGCATATACCCGGCCGGGTTTTATTTGCTATAAAAAAGGTCGTATATGTACACATCAACAGCACATACTTATGTACTGTTAAGTTCATATAGTATTATTAATTTTAAGCATTTTCCATGATATTGGGCTTTTCGATGGCCGAGATTTAAAAGTTTTAACTCGTATTTTCTCGTTTACGAAAAATGGAAGTCATGCCGCTTGCTTTCGTAGGTTTAAATCGTACTTGTAACATTTACTAGTATACTCGACATGCTTTCAAGCAAGCGTGCGTAAACTCGTTTTCCAATTGCCTTCATCAAACGTTTCCGATTAATAAAAATTCCCAATCGTTGTCACGTGACATAATCCAATCACAGTCATGTGATACCTGCAGTCACATGGTCATTGATTATCGGGATTCGTTAGAAAATACCTTTGAAGTGTATCATATTGTACTCATAAAGGAAAACCTAAGAGTAACGATTGCAACTCTAACAATGGATATGTGTTATCATGAAAATAAAACTAAAAATATTTGACGGGTAAAAATCAGTTGGAATTTCAAAGATGGGTGAAAGTTTTCCGAGTACGAATTTTTCCGACGGAACGGTAAGTGGTCGTGCTTAACTTCAATTATAAAATATGTAACGATTTCTTCACTTATCTTTGATCAGCTACTTAGCAAAGGTGTTAATTATTAGATACATGTATTACTTCTGTCGGTACAATATGTTGGTTTTCATTTGGTTTTACGGTGTTTTCAAGGTTCCTTTTACTTTAGAGGACAGTTTATATTACCAGTTTCCTGGAATTTTCAATTGAACAGTTAAAGCCTACATTGATGTTCGTGCTCTGTTGTTTCTATGGAGTGCTGTGTTTTTGCTGATTTTTCGTGATTTTATTTGTAATTTTACACATTTATAGTTTAAATGAATGCACTCAATAACCTCATAGCATTTCATAAAGTTTAGTTTATACTAATTGATTTTAAGTCAATTTTAAAACAAGTTCTATAATTTGTATTAACCACTTTCAACATCTCATTCCTGATTGTATCCATCATGAGAGAAGTGAAACCAGTCTTCTCTTGCAATATTATGTACATGTATTTATTTCCAATTTTTAAATTTGAAAACAAAGCTAAAAACTTGTTCCAAAGAATTCAGCCTACTTCTGAGCTCTCACAGTTTTATATTTCATTGATTATCACTTGCTAAAGTTGAAAACTTGACTGAAAAAAAACCCTGTATAAATAAATTGAATTGATATTACGAGTTGCAAACTGTCAAATGAAAAACCGAAAACGAACTGTGTCAATATAATAATAATATTTTATTGATAAGAATGGTGTTAGATTAGAGCTGATATTTTCCTCGAGTTGTTCGGGTGTGAGAAAGTTAGTAAGTCATTTTAAAGTGTTCGCTACAATGACTTGTGCATAAATATTTACAAACCAACTTGTAAAAACCAACGATACACAAGTAAAGCGGCACCGTCCCAATATTTTTTTTCTTATGTATACTAATTTATTTAAGGTCGATCGTGAAACAAGTTTTCCAACTTGATATATTAATCACTCTCGACACCTCATTCCTGGTGTTATTCATCGCCACGAGGATATGAGATAGTGAGATGAAATAAGCCAGTTTCCCTTTTATGCTGAGCGTCTAGCAAGCCTTTAAGTCACCTCAATAATAGTCAATTAGTTAATTAATTAAAAAAATGTAATGATTAAGTATAACATAATTTCATGTGATATATGTAATGCATGATAAGAGTAAATATAAGATTTATAAATGTGTTTAGTGAGGATACAAAAATCCATCCCGATTAAAGCAGTTTGCAGAGAGTTAGACTGTTCTCTGGAATATTTAGGTTCGAATTCTGGGTTTGTCAAGTTGTGTTCAAGTACTAAATGATTTCATAGACACGTGTGAGTATCCATTGTACCATGGTTTGCTAGAGAGCGTCAAACTGGCCTGGTCACGTGATTCGGTTACTGAGGATACGGCCATGTTCAATATGTGTGGATGCCGACTTAAATTCTGTGCATTTTTCATATCCATTGCCACTCACTGTTTGACTCTCATTATTTAGACGACCTGAAAAATAAGCCCAGTTTCTAATTATGGTTCCAATGATGGTTCTTTAGTTTTTATGTTTTCACTCCCAAACTCCTGTCAGTGTGGTTGTTATGGGATATACCACAGGTAACTGTATCATTGATTAAGAGTAAAAAAAGATTTGTTTTTAAAATGTATTAATCATATAAAGACCAAAAAATAACTTTTTTATTTTTTTTAATCTTAATTAATGATACATTTACCTGTGGGATATACAAGCAACTATACAAAAATTACGCGAATATTTGACAATTTTGTTTTATTTTTCTAATACAGCAATATGTGAGGCAGTCCCTTTAATGCTAGGAGCCAGACATGATGGTTCACGGTAACCACTAACTATGCAACTAACTTGCTGCTGTCGGTTCCGACAAACATCCATATCAGAACGGCTCCCTTCTTAGATTCAAACATTCGACCTCCCGATGCCATAGTTGATGCCTTGTAGAATCGGCCACGATGTTATATCGCGCGCAAATGTTTTCACGTGCAAATATCGCATCAACAATAAGGTGGTACAATAAATCTACCAGCAACTGTCGATAAAATCAATTAATGATATATATTATCTGATGATATAAAAAAATGCAATATCGGTACGAACAAAAACGATCTCTCATCTTCGTGTTTCCCACAACATGGGCTCTTGCCCTTTTTCATGCGGTTTAATTAATCAAAATGATTCATGTCAAGGGGTTTTCTTTATAGCATCAGGGGACCGCACATCGGCTGATTAGCGCCTCTTGATACTCGAGTGTCAATGTCGCTATTAACAGATTTATCAACAATACATATTGATTAGAATCGAAGACGGTCGATTGTTCATTTATTAGAAATGCCTATTCATTAACGTTCACGAGTCATGAACCATTTTTAACCAGGTTGAGATGTCGTGTATGTGATTTCCATAAAATGTAACTTTTAAGATATAGAGGAAGACTTTATTCAGTATTGATTCAACACATTACATAGTTTGAAATGGGCCAATATGGCCCCTGGACAAACATGAGTATCAACAGATACATACATATTAATACATACAGTTCAATGGATATCCGATATTTTAAATAGTTTACAGTGAGTGTTAACAAAATGAGGGATGGAGCATGGAACAATCAGTCAATACAGCATTACTAAATTGTCATATTTGAATTGATGTACCATAACTATTAAATTCATACATTTATACATAGATGTGTCTTTATTTATAATGACGGTGCAGAAACTGTCCTCTGGAGGCTTTATTCGGTCGTTTTCTTCCATCTTATGGTGTTTTCCACCTTTAGGCTCAGACAGGTTACCAAATTATTGCCTTTTGAAAAATAGTCGTTTAAGGTTTGATGGGGCTTTATATATTGCTTCATCACAGTGAGATGCTAATGAAATAGAGAAATACTTAATATACCTGATTTTAACAGAAAATAGTGCTTAAAACTTTTAAACATCTAAAGTAAAAACTTAAATTTGTTATAACAAGCTCAAGTAGATCTACTGAGTTCATTATTGTTCTTTACTGTTGGATTTACATGAGCATTTCATACCAAAATCACCTACTATATCATTATTAAGCAATAAAAACACAGTTTCTGGTGTAACAATCTACATCACAAGACTATAAATATAGTCAAATAATAAATTCTAAATAACAAACGGACTATACATGATCGGCATTTATGCATTGCAATAGACCGGAGATAAACGGAAATGGCCGAGCTTTCACGATTGTACATGATGTACATATCGACATGGAGGTCGTTATGTGGAATACTAAATATGACTTGATTGCATAAAGTTAAAACACCCGCAGCGGAAAATGACAGACGACTGTACAATGTACTATCATTAAATAAAACACTGAGATCAATGTATGATGAAAAGTTTATATAAATAACCAATAACCAAGGTAGAATCAATATTATATACCTACATGTAGGTGAAATTATATTAAAGGTGCTGCCTCACAGATAGGGCTAAATGCTTTGTATGATGTAATTGTCCTACCTAACCAAGTACTTATGTAATAGAAAGCCACTAACGGTTGCTTTATGAAAGATTTATGGCAAATAAGCAATTAAAACCACTCTTGATATCGCACTCTCGGTATTCTTCCTTTTTATAATAGCGCAGAGATTCCTTCCAACATGCCTTGTGAATTACGTTATTCATACATGATCGAACTGTAATCAATGGTGGATTTAAGGGTGGGGCGGAAGAGGACGTACACACCTCCCCCCCCCCCCTAAAATAGTCGGAGCATGGAAATTTTGTCTTTAATTTGTTCTATGTTAAACAAATATAAAGTATGCATTTTTCACGCTCGCTACGCTCGCAAAATAACTTTAATCTGTAGAAATATAGTCTTACATAGTTATTGAAAAACATTTAAGTATGCTCTAAAGGTCTAAAGAGCGAATTGGTCTGGCATGTAGCTCAGATAAAAATCTATTATGACTCTAATTGCCTGGCTATAAACCCCTCCTCATAAAAGTGCACAGGAATCGGATTTAGAAATACAGATATACATGCGAAATATTAGTAAGTTTCATATCTCATAAATGAGGACTATGATTGGCTTTATTCTGTGATAAAGCCTTAGCCTTTCCATCACCAAAAAAGGATATGTTGATTTCAAAACAGCAAAGGGAGCATGACCTCGGACCACCTACCACCTACTTGTTGTGGCATGTTGCGGATTTTTCTAGCTCGCTTCGTTCGACAAAAATAGGTTAAAATGAATATTATGAAATAAAGAACTGGTTTGTAGGCATTCTTCTGAGATAAACACTTATTTTTTCCAGCTCGCTTTGCTCGCATATTTTTTCCTCCAGGGGGGGAGGGGGTAAACATTTACACCCTCATACCAATTGCTGTAGCCGCCCCTGGTTACATTACAAACTACAGATTAATCATCAGTGAGCCATTCGGTTCGTTTTGCAATTCATTTTCATCAAATGCAAACAAATTGCAGGCAATTTGAAGTATTAGTAATAGTAATGATAATTGTATAGGGTATTAAAACCCTATATAATTTTGGATGTAAAAATACTAAATAACTACAACATGCCGATGTTTCGCAAGTTACTTTAGATGTCAGTGTGATTATTTATGGGATATACAGGCAGCTATACCAAAATTACGCGAATATTTCACAATTTTATTTTATTTTTGCAATACACTTTTATGTGAGGCAGCACCTTTAAAGGCAAACAATCGTTGTTATAATCATATAAACATTCTATTTATTATTAAAAAGCTATATCGTTTACAATGCACTGTAAATTTCTATATAAAAGGTAAGTGTTACAATAAACTGAACAATCTACATCAAAGGTACCGACCACAATTTCTGACAGTGACGTCACTTTGTTGACACACTATAAATACGCAGGGTATACGATACATGTAGTACAAATGTGCCTAATGTACATGTATACGATTTCATGAAATAATAATCAATATTAAAGTTCGATATTCATATTGTCTATCAAAATTGTTCTTCATGGTCGTTTTTAGAAAATCATATGTTTATTCCTTCATGTATATGAGAATATAATCTAGTTATTATTCATTAATTATTATTAATATTTTATTATTCTTATTATTAGACACCGTCATGATTACTGTACCTTAAGATAGCATATGGAATTACAACAATTTTATTTTCAGAATTATGCAAATACTTAAAATCGTGTTTGTGTTTTGGGGACACGGTGGTGCAATGCTGTAGAATACATTTGATTGAAGACATAAACACCCTTCATTTACTCATATTTACGACACAGTAAACTTTGAAGGAACAAATCTTTTCTATCTTTAACTGTGCCAGAACTAAACGCTTACTTGACAGCAAAATGCAATTTATCGTTATTGCAAATACCTCAATACAGACCTTTGGGTCTTTGAAAATTTTGAATAGCACCCCCTCGCTTTCACATCACATCTATCGAAAATCTACCTTTAATATTTGCAATTTATCAACCTGTTACCTGGTAACTATATCATTGAAAACGAATTAAAAAAATGTTTCTTTATTTGCAAAAATGTATATGTCTATTAATATAAGTTACATGTTGTATATATATCAATTTCTGTAAAACGAGTCTTTATCAATGCTACATTTATCTATGCCTGGTTGTACCGTAATTTTAAACTATAATCACTATCAGCAATTTTTTATCGAACAGCTAGATAAGAATTTGCATAATTACAATTAATGTTTCTGATCACTTGAATATTTTACGACCCTGATCAATAAAACTTCACCGGTTTCCGGGGCTTAATATCCGGAGTTTCTCCGCTTACCAAACACATACGGTGAAAAACGAATACATCATAGATTGTTAGATTCCAATACATTATTCTAACGTTATCATGGTTATGACTGTGTCGTGATTCCAATACATTATTCTAACGTTATCATGGTTATGACTGTGTCGTATGGATGGCTAGGCAATCAGATATGTCCACATATCGCTGTCTTAGAATTAGTACTTACGACCTTAAAAGACTCATGCGTATTTGAAATCTGCATCTCAAGGCGCTTCTTATGAGCCTATACTTCCATGAAAATCGAAAGTGGTCATGTTGACCAAACTGAAGTTTAAAAAACTTGTTTTTCCACAAATGGAGAGTAGTTTTCTTTTCTCTCAAAATATTAATTTTGTACTTACGACCTTCTAATTCTAAGCCATCGACATAATAATTGTGGAATTGCCTATTTTTGTGATGCGTTAAATGTCGTTGGTATTGGCAAAATTACAACCGTAGTAACAATATTTACTTCCCCTGTTTCGGTCAGCCATCTTTAAAGGCAATTCGTCCCTTTGGTGCAACAAGGTTGTATCTCACTATATAGTATATAGTAAGATACAACCTTGTTGCACCAAAGGGACGATATTATTATTTTAATATTTCTGAATACATGTATATTTGTTTTTCAATTTTTTTTTTCTTAAATGCCGAGCATAGCCTTTATTTGCCAGTCAGCATGCTGCTGAAATATGGCAGGCATATGTATATGTGTGCTTCCACCCGGATTTGAACCAGGGTCGCCAGATTAGACGGCAAGCGCGCTAACCATGGAGCTACGAATGCCACATATATATATGAATTATCTATCGTGCGTATGGTCTTTGCAATTTCTTGATTAAGTTATCTTTACATAAATCTTGGTGTTTAATAACCACTTTTCTGATTTTTGCTTTTACATTTAGGAGATTACCGCCACTTAAAAACAAGCAAATTTAATATTACAGATGGATTGCAAGAAAACTGAAATGAAGCGCCTTGCTACGCATTTTCAGAGGAATATAATTAAACAGAAAATTCGATTTCGTAGTCAAACTAGTCCACAAAATCAACGTAACTTATTTCCCTGACGAACCGTGCCTTAACGATAATCATAATAGAAATATTTTTTTCCGATCGTTACTCTCAGACTTTGCTCTCCTCTTATTGAATTCAATAGGAATGTGTCAATTTTTTAGATTAATTTTTGGCGGATGTAAAGTGTTGATATAAGTTAAACGTATGACAATGGCTGTATAGGGACGGGTACAGTGTGTGCTCGTACCAAAGTCAACCCAGATTATACGTACATACGTGGGGTGTCCAAGAATAGCGTATACGTACTTAGAAAGCTTCGTACAATTGTGTGCATCAAACTTTGGATTGATTTAATTTCAATAGTAAAAATGCTCGGTAGCATAAATTTAATTGTTTAAATACTGAATTCGCTGACTTAGAATGAGAAGGTCGACCTTATAAGACTCATGCATATTGCCGTGTTTTCAGTGCTTTGTGTGTTTTTAATGTTGTCTGTGCTCGGCTGGTTAATCTTTTTGCATCACAATGCGCTTCTTATGAGCCTTTTTTTAATGAAACATGGTCATGTTGACCAAACTGAAGAACTTTGTGTTTCCATACGAAAGAGTAGTTTTCAGACAGTTTGTTCTTGTTTTCTCAAAATATTGATTTTGTACTTACGACCTTCTAATTCTAAACCAGCGAATTATCGGGTTACTGGGTCAAGACAGGATTGACTGTATAATTGTGAACAGGAAGACAAACTACTACAAGACATACAAAGATAATTCCATACATTGGAATGTTAAATATTCAGTTCGAACATTTACTGTGCACTAGGGATTAGATGTCTACGGTAATATTATACACAATAGATACATGTAGTAATAATTCCACACTCGTAAATAATGCTTAGTAATGTACCTCACTTCAGTGTAGTTATCATTTATAATTACCTCCCTTTATGGCTAATTATGCACAGAATTCGAAGTCCACAGTGTGTCATTCACTGCGGAGTGATTATATAGACGTGCTTGGAATATCCATTTTTTGGGGATGTGGATGGTTCGTCCTATATCTGACTCTTGCGTGGATGGCTAGGCGCTGCCGTCGTTTCTGTGTGGCTTTGGATTGTCTGTGCGCTACAGTAATTAGTAATGTGTTATATAACCAACGTCAAAAATGTGCTGAGTCTGTTAATAATAAAGTCTATGCATATTAAATAATACTGCGGCATTTTGTGTTACCGCCAGTGGATAAATATTAAAATTACATCAATGCATCCTCGATAAAGTCAATGACAAAGCATAATAGAAGCCCAGCTATGCATGAAACAATGATATAAGTCTCGGATTACTGGTAACAGTAGATCCTTTCGATTGATCAAACATTCAGAAAATGTTCCTTATGAATTATTTACCGAGTTACGACATATCTGCATTGTTTATTTTCTTTGGACATGAACATAACTATCATACTTTGTACCAGTACAGTTTGTGCGTATGTACACATTTCGCAGTTTTAATTAACCCTACGCGCACTTAGTACCAAAAAGTAACTGTACCATTGATAAAGAAAAACATTTTTTCAAGACATTGATTCAAAAGTGATGTGATGTACCGTTATCGCTGTGATGTACCATCGTAGCGATGGGCAGCTGGTAACGTTATCGCTGTGATGTGCCTTACCGCTACGATGAGCAGCTGGTACCGTTATCGCTGTGATGTGCCTTACCGCTACGATGAGCAGCTGGTACCGTTATCGCTGTGATGTACCATACCGCTTCGATGAGCAGCTGGTACCGTTATCGCTGTGATGTACCTTACCGCTACGATGAGCAGCTTGTTCCGTTATCGCTGTGATGTGCCTTACCGCTACGATGAGCAACTGGTACCGTTATCGCTGTGATGTACCTTACCGCTACGATGAGCAGCTGGTACCGTTATCGCTGTGATGTGCCTTACCGCTACGATGAGCAGCTGGTACCGTTATCGCTGTGATGTGCCTTACCGCTACGATGAGCAGCTGGTACCGTTATCGCTGTGATGTGCCTTACCGCTACAATGAGCAGCTGGTACCGTTATCGCTGTGATGTGCCTTACCGCTACAATGAGCAGCTGGTACCGTTATCGCTGTGATGTGCCTTACCGCTACGATGAGCAGCTGGTACAGTTATCGCTGTGATGTGCCTTACCGCTACAATGAGCAGCTGGTACCGTTATCGCTGTGATGTGCCTTACCGCTACGATGAGCAGCTGGTACCGTTATCGCTGTGATAAGTTTGTAATTACATCTAGCGGACAGGGGCAGATAATCCAGATTAACAACCAACTTTCTAGCAATCTTAATATAATCCACAATATACCTACATGTACAAATGCGTACTAAATAGCGTACTAAAGCGTATCGGCTGAAATGGCCATTTCGGGCTTCCATAGTATGATTTAAATGTCCAAATTTGGTTATGTCACTGTCATGGATACACATGCTACGAACAGCAGCTGTGTTTGAAGAAAACCAGCCGAGCAGATGCCTGGCACTCAGAAATATTCGTAATGTTCTTACCAAGTTTCAACCAATATCAGATATCACATTAATTGGATTCTACCGAGTGCTAAAGGCATTTGTCTATTATCTGACCTTATGACCAAGTTATTTACATTACCCAATAATGACTTGATATTAGCCTAATACGGGCATATCTAGTCGAACAAGTAATTAAGAATTGCAAGCAATACAGAAGTCCCCTACCGGTTTGAAGCCATTTTCAATGTTTCTGTTGCCATAGCAACCACAATTTTGGTCGGAATCAAAATAGACGTGCATTATCCCCTTATTGCCCCCTATCCACATACCAAGTTTCATAAACATAGCTTGGAAACTGTTTGAGTTATTTCAGGATCCAGATTTTTGGACGGACGGAGGGCAAACCTATAGTCCCCTCCGGTCAAAAACCGGTAGGGGACTAACTAGAATTAATAAAGATTTATATAAAGCATTTTTGTCCACGGTCATGTAAAATGATAAATAATAGTAGTACAAACATGTATGTTCATACATCTGGTTGATATACATGTAATTTTATTAAGATGTCCAATATTGAAAAGAGCCGATTATACATTGTGTATGATCTTAGATTGCGAGTAAAATTTAAAAGTATTATTGCGCTAATATTTTGTTTGTTGACAAAAACATGGCATGCCAATAGCGCTCAGTGGTGACCTAAATCGTCAACATGGTAAACTAATGAACACACTATTCGATGCTGGGGAAAATCATTAGCACATAAGTTTTGTCTGACAGGCAGACTACAAAGGGGTAGTGTGTCTCCCAACAAATACGGGTCGCATTCCAGGGTTGAACAGATTATGTTCTCCTATGACTTTAGCTACGAGCGTATCTTCCTCTGGTGGAGAACTTGTCCGTTTTTTGCGGATGAAAAGAAAGGAAAATACTGGTTGATTTTTTGATCCACGAGAACTGGTTAGGTCACGTCATGTACACCGTAAATAGAGAGGTTGCGAAACGAAGCATGTGCGTGCGCGAGAACGCAAAAAAAACTTTTTAAGAACGTCGTCGTGCATATGTCAACCATGAAAGCTCGGCCATTTCCGTTTGTCTCCGGTAAACAGTCTATTGCATTGCATAAAGACCGAGGTGATCAGAATGGCGCATATATGTGTAGTATATATAGGTAAATAGCATGCGGCAGAGGAAATCCGATTGTGTACTACGTCACACAGGTACTAGTAAACATAAACACTGGAACCTCCAAATGTTGTCGCCCATGGATTCATTGAGTTTATATAAACACTCATGTCGATTCATGGAGGGAGCATGTTTCAATGGTCACGTGATTTGCTATGCTCATGTTTTGTTCCATAGGCAAATTTAAATTATAACTTGTATGCATGCATTTACTAGTAGTTACACGCACAAATATCCGTATACGTTAGCTTAGGTACATGGTTTCAAATTAGCTGAGTGTACACTGTATATAAGAGCCAATATCAAATTTGAGCAGATTTTCTGTCTTTTTAAATTTTGATTTGTTTTCAGCTCTTTAATACAGAAATTTAGCACTAATAATTGATAATGACATTAAAATCTAGTAATTCGACGCAAAAAAACAGACATATATTGCATATTTAGCTCTTTACAGCATCCGATGTACCCAATTTGTCCTTGCTGTTACGTGTCTTTTGTCCCTAAAACATCATGAAAAGCCCTTTTTGAATACTTTACAACATAAGTATTATTCTTTTTAAGCATGTAAGCTTAATATCAGCATCCAATGTTTCCAAATTTGAATACAATAGTATGTTTACAACATTAACATGTGTTTGTTGAGGCTTTGAACTTTGTCTCTCACATAGATGTCCTTGCTGTTACAGTGTAGTAATTCAACATGTACAACCTTAAACACTTATGATAAAATGCGGGAAAATAGTCGACAATGATTAAGTATTTACATTTAAATGAAGGATAAAATCGTTAAAGAGCAGTTGTAATTTTTATGAACAAAATGTGAAGTTTCATCAATGCAAGTAAAATACTATTTTCAATTTGTGTCCTTAATGTTACACACATTACCCAATTACCCAATACCGTTATTATTAAATAGATATTACCTAACGATGTCAAATATTGGTATATTTATAATTTTGATTGAAAACAGATGAATGATTGTAGGATTTTATGATATTTATAGAAGAGAAACCAAATACGTCCTTGCAGTAACAGTCCTTAAAATAACGATCAATAATGTAATCAGCATGAAGTAAAAGTGTTTCTGCAAAAGCATATTGGTTCTGTATGAGTTTTCTAAACGATTACCTGTTAAATATTACTCGTTTGATTATCCCGTCATAAAAACTTTGCATACACTTCAATATTAAATTGTAGATTTTATGTGCAAACCTGACGACATGTTTAACAGTGTTTGTTCATTTTTGTTATTGCAAGGACATAACTTGTTACATGTACATAAATGACTGACCATATATCTTAAAGTGATATAACACATATTTTAAAATCACAAACAATTAAAAACCTATATTGGAAGTTAAGAACTACTAAGATACAGTATGAAGTTTTGTATAATATTTTTTAAAAGATAGTTCTAATTTTACACAGTTTTATTTTCGTTACAGCAAGGACACCACCATGTCTTCTGTAAGCAATTTATATACAAGCAAACACCTTTTAAGGGTTAGAAACGATCTTATGCTCATTCAGATATATCAGCAAATAATATTATTGGTGTTTGTGATAAAAATTATGACATTGTATTTTTTACAAATTGACCCATTAAAAACTGCCCAAATTTGATATTAGCTCATAAAGGAGGTTGTGAAGCGCCCATGTTTAGCCGCAACGGATATAACGTTACGAAAGCTGGTACCCAGTTTTTCTACAGTTGTCACAGCAAACACGGACACCAGTTCCTGTAACGTCATATCCGTTGTTGCTAAACATGGCCGCTGAACTACCTTCACTTTATAAGATACACTCTGATAATAGGGTTTCTCAGATAATTTGAAACCATGTGCCTATGTACACCAGTTTCGAAACCTCCCTATTGGCTGAAAAATTAAACCCCCATGAAAGAAACACCTACTCATAAAAAACACCATCAATTACGACGGACAAATTAAAGACGTATTGCATGGCGAGAAATCAATGAAACCTCTTGCTATCATTAATTTGTCAAGGCAGGTTTTAAAGAGAAGGAAATAAAAAAACGAAATAAACGAGAAAATTAATGAAGCATGTTGCTGATAACTCGTAGATCAATACTCGAAGACATACAGATATCTGTCTAAGAGCAGACAAATACGTGTCACCTTTAGCAACCGTATAAAGTTTCTCGTACGCGCATGCGTGTTCGGTCGACTCGTGCTTCCTCGTCTGACCGTTCGTTAGGTTATTTCCTCTGATTGGTATGCCGTTTTGTTATCAAACTGTCCATAATGCAATTGAAGATGTTGTTATAGAGAGGTTGATGCTCTACAGAGGGCCCCTATTGAGAGGTTGTGCTGTGTAATTTTTTTTGTTGGGCGGTACCTAAAAATGACTTGTTAACTCGGTGAGTTAAAAAAAACATATCCGATTTTATCACTAGCACACAATATATTACAGGCGGTTCACGTTTTTCTCGTAAGTGGAAGGGCCGGGTGCACAAGGGTACTCCGCCCTACCCTGGTTCACCTGACCCTTTCCCGCCACGCCCCCCCCGTATTTAAACCCATGACAACATAATATTTACGACAAATGCACATGGCTATTATTCTGTGTACAAGTCTACCAGAATAACTATACTTAATTATAGATTAGAGTAAACATTCATATCACCATAGCTGTTGCATTTCAAATGATTTTCAAACAAACAGCCGAGTGTATAGAACTGTCACACTATGTAAGATGAGCCCATGTATTTAACAATGAAACAATCTATATTTCAAACAAACTTTTCACAAATCAAGCCACCGTTCATTTACAATTTATAATAAATATCCTATTGTTATTTTTCGTCATTGTTGACTCCACTGGAAGCTGGTTCCGTGTTTATGGTCATAGTTATTCAGAGAATCCGACTGAACCCGGGTACCAGAACTAATCGAAGAATGAGAGTCGCCCGTTTAAAACGCACTACTTAAACAATGTCACCAAGAGTGCGGAAGTTACAAGGCGATTTTGGAGTAATTAAATAAACAAAACGCACCATAAATAAATGCATATCATTAGTGTGGAGTTTCAAAGTTCTAACCTGAAGGATTATATAAAATTGTGAATACATCGTATTTCAAAATGTAAGTACTATAGTATAAACTTCCCCTCACTATATAACGAGCTTTACATGCGCTGTCTTAGCAACGATAACATGCACATATGTTTAATCTGCAACATTACGTTTCTCTAGAGAAATTGACAATGTATCAAAATATATGTAGAGAAATTAACAATGTATCAACATATCGGTAGAGAAATTGACAATGTATGTGAAATTGACATTGTATCGAAATGTCAGTAGAGAAATTGACATTGTATCAAAATATCTGTTGAGAAATTGACAATGAATCGAAACATCTGTAGAGATGTATCTTAATATCATCAAGATATTGACAATGTATCGAAATATTGGTAGGTAAATTGACATTGTATCAAAATATATGTAGAGAAATTGACAATGTATCGAAATATCGGTAGAGAAATTGACAATGTATCGAAATACCGGTAGAGAAATTGACAATGTATCGAAATATCGGTAGAGAAATTGACAATGTATCGAAATATCGGTAGAGAAATTGACAGTGTATCGAAATACATGTATAAGTAGAGAAATTGACAGTGTAGCGAAATTTCTGTAGAGATATTGACAGTGTAGCGACATTTCTGTAGAGATATTTACAATGTATCTAAATATCATCAAGATATTGACAATGTATCGAAATATTGGAAGGTAAATTGACATTGTATCAAAATATATGTAGAGATATTGACAATGTATCGAAATATCGGTAGAGAAATTGACAATGTATCGAAATGTCAGTAGAGAAATTGACAATGTATCGAAATGTCAGTAGAGATATTGAAATTGTATCAAAATATATGTTGAGAAATTGACAATGAATCGAAACATCTACAGAGAAATTGGCAATGTATCGAAATGGCTGTAGAGATATTGACAATGTATCGAAATATCGGTAGAGATATTGACAATGTATCGAAATATAAGTAGAGATATTGACAATGTATCGAAATATCGGTAGAGATATTGACAATGTATCGAAATATCTGTAGAGATATTGACAATGTATCGAAATATCGGTAGAGATATTGACAATGTATCGAAATATTGGTAGAGATATTGACAATGTATCGAAATACATGTATAAGTTGAGAAATTGACAGTGTAGCAAAATTTCTGTAGAGATATTGACAGTGTAGCGAAATTTCTGTAGAGATATTTACAATGTATCGAAATATCATCAAGATATTGACAATGTATCGAAATATTGGTAGGTAAATTGACATTGTATCAAAATATATGTAGAGAAATTGACAATGTATCGAAATGTCAGTAGAGAAATTGAAATTGTATCAAAATATCTGTTGAGAAATTGACAATGAATCGAAACATCTACAGAGAAATTGGCAATGTATCGAAATATCGGTAGAGATATTGACAATGTATCGAAATATCGGTAGAGAAATTGACAATGTATCGAAATACATGTATAAGTAGAGAAATTGACAGTGTAGCAAAATTTCTGTAGAGATATTGACAGTGTAGCGAAATTTCTGTAGAGATATTTACAATGTATCGAAATATCATCAAGATATTTACAATGTATCGAAATATTGGTAGGTAAATTGACATTGTATCAAAATATATGTAGAGAAATTGACAATGTATCGAAATATCGGTAAAGAAATTGACAATGTATCGAAATATCGGTAGAGAAATTGACAATGTATCGAAATATCGCTAGAGAAATTGACAATGTAGCGAAATTTCTGTAGAGATATTGACAATGTATCGAAATATATGTAGAGAAATTGACAGTGTAGCGAAATATCATCAAGGTATTGACAAGGTATCGAAATATTGGTAGGTAAATTGACATTGTATCAAAATATATGTAGAGAAATTGACATTTTATCGTTATAGAATTCATATGTTTCAAAAAATATCAACTTTTGGCTGGATAGCAGTTTAGTAGGTTTCGAACAAAAACTGTGACATATTGCACAAAATCATTAAGTTGAATGGATACAACTCATACTTGGCTTGAGCGTTGAAGAAATCTCGTAAAAGATCGGTCAAAGAATAGAATACTTACGGTTTGTTTTAACTTTTTGTTGACAGATTTTCCTTGTGTTAAGTATCCAAAAATTACGCCACATACCACGTGGTATGTCCACACTGACAAAGAGCTTAAAGATAACTAAGGAATCTAATTAATTTTTAAAGATACATTAATTGTGGCTGATTTCATATAGCGTTGCCTTATTCTATCTTTTTAGATGATTGATGATGCAAATGAAGACGGAAATGGCGTCATATTTAGCAAAGCTTACGGTTGGATATTTTCCACAGTCACGGCGTTTGGACTGCTGGTATTCCTTGCGTTTTCATTCGCCTGTTACCATCGTCGCCTAGCAACTAGAAAAGCGCGCGAAGACGAGTATGCCGAGTTTGTAAGGATATATCGCCCTGACCTCGATTCCAAAGGATTAAAACGACCAAGAGCTACGCAAGTATACATATGTACCTTTTGTGGTAGTCACATTTCAAACTAGCCTCAATTCATGCATTATAAAAACGTAGAATATATATATAGTAAAGAAAACTCGTAAAGTTTGTACTTTCAACTTTCCTGGAAAAGCATTTACAGTATACGTGTAGTCGCATTTTCGGAAATGCTCGGTGTTTGCCTTTTTTCTTGAAAACAATACGTCAAGAAATATTAAATTTCTATATCACAAGGTTATTTTTACTTTTCACTTTTGAACATTTTAGCCAAATTTGCACCAACCATTTCTCACGTTGAGATGTCGAATCTCACGTTGACAATACGAGACTTTTATTTCGTCATGGTTGCAGGAGAACTACATACATGTACTGTATTACATAAGAGGACACACAATTAAGTTGCGAGGGTTTTGCTTTTTCATGTGGCATAGGTCTTTACTTATTTTTACATACATTTAGCTGGCTTAGCATTAGAAGGTCGTTAGTACTACCCAGGGGTGGTATTCACAAAGCATCTTAAGTGAAAACTTAAATATTTTGAATTAAGTTAAAAATTTGTGCAGCTCACATGTCCCGCAATTTGAAAAATATTCCATGTTTTCTTAGTGATTACAATAGCTTTTTACATAATGCTTCGAAACTATGTAAAATATTAATCATCTTGATTTTCCTGCTTAGCTGATACAATTTAGAAAATTTTGAGATTTTAAAAAATTTCTTAGTTTCCTGCTAAGATGCTTTGTGAATACCACCCCAGGTTGACCATACTAATGTTTAAAAGGCTTGTGTTTCCATAAGTAAAGAGTAGTTGTTCTTGTTTTCTCAAAATATTATTTTGTACTTAGATCTACGACCTTCTAATAATAACATTCTTTCCCATCCATATTTGAATGTTATTATTTACACAAATCGAAGCTTTTAATGTAAATCTCACTCACAATTCCATTATTACTTTTTTTCCTTCAAAACTAAATACATGTATTTCATTGATAATCTTTTGTCGTCCGTCATTTTTGCTATCACGGAACAATAAAACCTGCGTGACGAAACGAATGACAACACTACCCGTGCGTGGGGTCACCATCAGTTAGGCGAGTCTAAGGTGACCCAAAGTATCAATTTTCATTACATTGCTGTTGCTTACATAAAAACTGTGAGGACTTGAATTTGCGTGAAAACGGTGATAAATCCGCAAAATGCCCCGCCTGTGCGTATTGAGGGTTACCTTAGCAACAATAGATTTTAGCATGTTATCTGTTATCTGTTATTCTTCACCGCCAACAATGGCAACCCCATCGAGTTGTAACTGTAATCAAGAACATTGAGGGAAACTTTGCTGATGTATGTTATTACTTCCAGGGAAACTTTGCTGATGTATGTTATTTCTTCCAAGGAAACTATGCTAATGTATGTTATTACTTCCAGTGAAACTTTGCTAATGTATGTTTAACTTATTACTTCCAGGAAAACTATGCTAATGTATGTTATTACTTCCAGGGAAACTATGCTAATGTATGTTATTACTTCCAGGGAAACTTTGCTAATGTATGTTATTACTTCCAGGGAAACTATGCTAATGTATGTTATTACTTCCAGGGAAACTTTGTTAATGTATGTTATTACTTCCAGGGAAACTGTGCTAATGTATGTTATTACTTCCAGGGAAACTTTGCTAATGTATGTTATTACTTCCAGGGAAACTTTGCTGATGTATGTTATTACTTTCAGGGAAACTATGCTAATGTATGTTATTACTTCCAGGGAAACTATGCTAATGTATGTTATTACTTCCAGGGAAACTTTGCTAATGTATGTTATTACTTCCAGGGAAACTTTGCTAATGTATGTTATTACTTCCAGGGAAACTTTGCTAATGTATGTTATTACTTCCAGGGAAACTTTGCTAATGTATGTTTAACTTATTACTTCCAGGGAAACTATGCTAATGTATGTTATTACTTCCAGGGAAACTATGCTAATGTATGTTATTACTTCCAGGGAAACTTTGCTAATGTATGTTATTACTTCCAGGGAAACTATGCTAATGTATGTTATTACTTCCAGGGAAACTTTGCTAATGTATGTTATTACTTCCAGGGAAACTGTGCTAATGTATGTTATTACTTCCAGGGAAACTTTGCTAATGTATGTTATTACTTCCAGGGAAACTTTGCTGATGTATGTTATTACTTTCAGGGAAACTATGCTAATGGATTTTATTACTTCCAGGGAAACTATGCTAATGTATGTTATTACTTCCAGGGAAACTTTGCTAATGTATGTTATTACTTCCAGGGAAACTTTGCTAATGTATGTTATTACTTCCAGGGAAACTTTGCTAATGTATGTTATTACTTCCACCGAAAGTTTGAGTAAAATTGAAAGGATCATAACAAAATTATAAGCATTTTCTCGTTATATAGTGAACATTCCTCTCAATGTCCTTAGTGCGCCAATTGTGCTAAAAATATATTGTTAAACATACGCGTACCTAACGAGGTTAATTTGATTGCGAGTTGTCAAAATTAAATCAATAATTAGCATTGCCAATACAAATATGAACATGTATCGACATTTGAAATTCTTTGTGAATACATGCATTATTAACAACATATGGTTCTACACTTTTGTCAGAGAGTGTTGTGTATGTGAGAGTACTCTGTACCTAGCTCAGACAAAAGCTTGTGTAAAAAAAACTAAAAACATAAATTTATAGAAAGAACTCTTTCAACGCTTTGTGTGGGCATATATGTGTTTGATGGGTCAACCATCCGACCTGCGATCTTGAAATGTTAATAAAGCGTATATTGTTTTATATTTTAGGATCAATGCATACAGCGCAACACTTCTGGCGTCCGCAGCCTCCAACCATACAGCTAATGCCTACATTAATGAGGGGTTTGAATTCGGTCTCCCATATGAACGTCCAAACACAATGGCTGCTGATTACAACGATCGAACAGACGAGGATATTGATCACATGATCAATACAGAATATCAACTACAGAACAAATACACGCAGAACAATTCCCATCACTATGGTAACCTACCGGAAATTCGTGGATTTTCTAAAAATAGAACAAAGCCTAACAGTATTACCACTGCAAGTGTTCACACCAATACTCCTGATAGTGACACTGGTAGAGACACTAAAGAACTTGCAGACAACAGTGAAGGTCTACACAATGACGAATCAAGTGAAAACGAAAGGCATTTATCAGTGCTTGATAAACATTTAAATAATGAATATGATGAAACTGCTTACAGGATTAACGAATCGGAACATCTTGCTCAAGTTAAACACAAACCGCCAGCGGCTACAAGAGCGCCACCGTTACCATTCAAAGCAGAAGCTCTGGGCGATGTGCAATCACGCGGGAAGAAACTCAAGAAAAAACGACAAACTTATGAACAAAGTGCAACGAGGAAGACTGCTTTGTCTTTTGATGACGATGCTCCTTATTTATTTAATCATTACACAGTACCTAGAAGACAAAGTGAACCTGGCGGTGGTACAGAGCCTGATAACTTCGGAGAGGAACGCGTACAATATAATCCGTATTATATGGAGATGGGAGCACGGTTAGAACATGTACCAAGGTCACATCTACACAAACAAAGAAGGAACACACAAGCGCATGTTGAACCTGTGGAATATAACACGTACGGTCAACATGACGTTAACAATGACACGAAAACAACAGCACAAGCAGACGTGTACTATGGAAACATTGAAAATAACACATGGATGTAGAAATAGTCTAGTGTGTACGGAAAGCGCAGTTCGTAGGGTGCATAACTGTCATTTGAACCCGGGTCTGGGCTTAACTACCGGATCGGTATCGATATGTGCGTGGGGAAAGAAGTCATCTGCATCTGAAAGTTGTTTTGACATGGTAGAGGTTGTAATTATTCCAGGAAAACTGTGTGCCGTCGTGTATGGCCACAGAAAACTGTATCATTGATAAAGAGTAAAAAGAGAAAAAATGTAAGATTTATATTTGTATGTTTAACTCTTTATCAATGGTTCTGTTAGCCTGTTACTTGTCTGTGTGTCCGGTAAACGGTTAAACCCCATACAAACCAAAAAAAAACCAAAGGAACCAAGCACTAGTGAAGATGAAGAAGTACAGAAAAATGTTTTTCGTCAGATTTGTGTGCAGTTGTTTGGTCAGGTTTTTGTGAGTCAGAAACAAATGTGTATATGCCTATAGGCAGTCAAGTGGCTTAACCAGCTTTTCTGCCTGGAATTATTTATGTTCTAGTGTTACAGCAACATGCATACCCCTTATTAGTCACACAGTTTAAACAATTCGGGACATACAATAAATTGTTTGTAACGTATTAGTGGGGTACAATGTACACATATTTTTAGAAATCGTTGCCTACCCGTTTTCTGATCATTTACAAATCATATCCGTCCAATTAATCACATTGTATTTGCACATGTTTAAATGAAAATAATGAGACTGACAATGAATGTGTTTAAGGTGGACCATACCAACCCTTTGTGGTAGGCCCCTATGATATAGTATACACGTTGTGTTTGATTATGTTTTGTTTGAATAAAGTTTTTTTTATATTTTTCTGAAAATATTCTCCTTTTATGAAAAAACAATCCTAGGGTGGTATTCAATATTGGTCTTATTTAATTATACGATAAGGATAGCCAATCATATCGCCTGTTACTGACCAAGAGTTTTATATGGTTTGATCTGATTGGTTGTCGTTATCCTTAAGTCGAGTAAGATCAATATTGAATACCACCCCTGGAAGTTATGGTTGCAGAAAGCTAAGTGCTGTGTGTATCTCACACCACAATACAGGAAGCCTGTTTTTGAGACTTCAGATGAATCTCTACTACTTGTCACCAGAACTGAGCAGTCACGTGGTGTTCACAAAGAGTCTAAGTTTGTGGGAAGCAGCACAAGTTCTTCACTTCATTCAAAATATGTTGACTTTTCCAATGAGATGCTTTATGAGTACACCTGAATTAAGCCACCACCTGTATTATACAGTAGAACCTGTGCTAGTGGTCACCTGAATTAAGCCACCACCTGTATTATACAGTAGAACCCGTGCTAGTGGTCACCTGAATTAAGCCACCACCTGTATTATACAGTAGAACCCGTGCTAGTGGTCACCTGAATTAAGCCACCACCTGTATTATACAGTAGAACCTGTGCTAGTGGTCACCTGAATTAAGCCACCACCTGTATTATACAGTAGAACCTGTGCTAGTGGTCACCTGAATTAAGCCACCACCTGCATTATACAGTAGAACCTGTGCTAGTGGTCACCTGAATTAAGCCACCACCTGTCTTATACAGTAGAACCCGTGCTAGTGGTCACCTGAATTAAGCCACCACCTGTATTATACAGTAGAACCCGTGCTAGTGGTCACCTGAATTAAGCCACCACCTGTATTATACAGTAGAACCTGTGCTAGTGGTCACCTGAATTAAGCCACCACCTGTATTATACAGTATAACCTGTGCTAGTGGTCACCTGAATTAAGCCACCACCTGTATTATACAGTAGAACATGTGCTAGTTGTCACCTGAATTAAGCCACCACCTGTATTATACAGTAGAACCTGTACTAGTGGTCACCTGAATTAAGCAACCACTTGTCTTATACAATAGAACCTGTGCTAGTGGTCACCTGAATTAAGCAACCACCAGTCCTATACAGTAGAACCTGTGCTAGTGGTCATTTGAATTAAGCAACCTCCTGTATTATACAGTAGAACCTGTGCTAACTAGTGGTCACCTGAATTAAGCAACCTCCTGTCTTATACAGTAGAACCTGTGCTAGTTGTCACCTGAATTAACCAACCACCTGTCGTATACAGTAGAACCTGTGTTAACTAGTGGTCACCGGAATTAACCAACCACCTGTCTTATACAGTAGAACCTGTGCTAGTTGTCACCTGAATTACCCAACCACCTGTCGTATACAGTAGAACCTGTGTTAACTAGTGGTCACCGGAATTAACCAACCACCTGTCTTATACAGTAGAACCTGTGCTAGTTGTCACCTGAATTAACCAACCACCTGTCGTATAAAGTAGAACCTGTGTTAACTAGTGGTCACCGGAATTAAGCAACCACCTGTCTTATACAGTAGAACCTGTGTTAACTAGTGGTCACCGGAATTAAGCAACCACCTGTCTCATACAGTAGAACCTGTGCTAGAAGTCACCTGAATTAAGCAACCACCTGCCTTATACAGTAGAACCTGTGTTAACTAGTGGTCACCGGAATTAAGCAACCACCTGTCTCATACAGTAGAACCTGTGCTAGTTGTCACCTGAATTAAGCAACCACCTGCCTTATACAGTAGAACCTGTGTTACCTAGTGGTCACCAGAATTAAGCAACCACCTGTCTCATACAGTAGAACCTGTGCTAGTTGTCACCTGAATTAACCAACCACCTGTCGTATACAGTAGAACCCGTGTTAGTGGTCACCGGAATTAAGCAACCACCTGCCTTATACAGTAGAACCTGTGTTAACTAGTGGTCACCGGAATTAAGCATCCACCTGTCTCATACAGTAGAACATGTGCTAGTGGTCACCTGAATTAAGCAACCACCTTTCTTATACAGTAGAACCTGTGCTAGTGATCACATGAATTAAGCATCCACCTGTCTTATACAGTAGAACCTGTGCTAGTTGTCACCTGAATTAAGCAACCACCTGTCTTATACAGTAGAACCTGTGCTAGTGATCACCTGAATTAAGCAATCACCTGTCTTATACAGTAGAACCTGTGCTAGTTGTCACCTGAATTAAGCAACCACCTGTCTTATACAGTAGAACCTGTGCTAGTGATCACCTGAATTAAGCAATCACCTGTCTTATACAGTAGAACCTGTGCTAGTTGTCACCTGAATTAAGCAACCACCTGTCTTATACAGTATAACCTGTGCTAGTTGTCACCTGAATTAAGCAACCACCTGTCTTATACAATAGAACCTGTGCTAGTTGTCACCTGAATAAAGCAACCACCGGTCGTAAACAGTAGAACCTGTGCTAGTGGTCACCTGAATTAAGCAACCACCTGTCTTATACAGTAGAACCTGTGCTAGTGGTTACCTGAATTAAGCAACCACCTGTCTTATACAGTAGAACCTGTGCTAGTTGTCACCTGAATTAAGCAACCACCTGTCTTATTCAGTATAACCTGTGCTAGTTGTCATCTGAATTAAGCAACCACCTGTCTTATACAGTAGAACCTGTGCTAGTGGTCACCTGAATTAAGCAACCACCTGTCTTATACAGTAGAACCTGTGCTAGTTGTCACCTGAATTAAGCAACCACCTGTCTTATTCAGTATAACCTGTGCTAGTTGTCACCTGAATTAAGCAACCACCTGTCTTATTCAGTATAACCTGTGCTAGTTGTCACCTGAATAAAGCAACCACCTGTCTTATACAGTAGAATCTGTGCTAGTGGTCACCTGAATAAAGCAACCACATGTCTCATACAGTAGAACCTGTGCTAGTGGTTACCTGAATTAAGCAACCACCTGTCTCATACAATAGAACCTGTGCTAGTTGTCACCTGAATAAAGCAACCACCTGTCTTATACAGTATAACCTGTGCTAGTGGTTACCTGAATTAAGCAACCACCTGTCTTATACAGTAGAACCTGTGCTAGTTGTCACCTGAATAAAGCAACCACCTGTCGTATACAGTAGAACCCGTGTTAGTGGTCACCTGAATAAAGCATCCACCTGTCTTATACAATAGAACCTGTGCTAGTTGTCACCTGAATAAAGCAACCACCTGTCTTATACAGTAGAACCTGTGCTAGTTGTCACCTGAATAAAGCATCCACCTGTCTTATACAATAGAACCTGTGCTAGTTGTCACCTGAATTAAGCAACCACCTGTCTCATACAGTAGAACCTGTGCTAGTTGTCACCTGAATTAAGCAACCACCTGTCTCATACAATAGAACCTGTGCTAGTTGTCACCTGAATAAAGCAACCACCTGTCTTATACAGTATAACCTGTGCTAGTGGTCACCTGAATTAAGCAACCACCTGTCTTATACAATAGAACCTGTGCTAGTTGTCACCTGAATTAAGCAACCAACTGTTTTATACAGTAGAACATGTGTAAGGGGTCACCTGAATTAAGCAACCACCTATCTTATACAGTAGAACCCGTGTTAGTGGTCACCTGAATTAGGCAACCACCTGTCTTATACAGTATAACCTGTGCTAGTGGTCACCTGAATTAAGCAACCAACTGTTTTATACAGTAGAACCCGTGTTAGTGGTCACCTGAATTAAGCAACCACCTGTCTTATACAATAGAACCTGTGCTAGTTGTCACCTGAATTAAGCAACCAACTGTTTTATACAGTAGAACATGTGTTAGTGGTCACCTGAATTAAGCAACCACCTGTCTTATACAATAGAACCTGTGCTAGTTGTCACCTGAATTAAGCAACCAACTGTTTTATACAGTAGAACATGTGTTAGGGGTCACCTGAATTAAGCAACCACCTATCTTATACAGAAGAACCCGTGTTAGTGGTCACCTGAATTAGGCAACCACCTGTCTTATACAGTAGAACCTGTGTTAGTGGTCACCTGAATTAAGCAACCACCTGTCTTATACAGTAGAATCGTGTTAGTGGTCACCTGAATTAAGCAACCAACTGTGTTATACAGTAGAACCCGTGTTAGTGGTCACCTGAATTAAGCAACCACCTGTCTTATACAGTAGAACATGTGTGAGTTGTCACCTGAATTAAGCAACCACCTGTCTTATACAGTAGAACATGTGCTAGTGGTCACCTGAATTAAGCAACGACCTGTCTTATACAGTAGAACCCGTGTTAGTGGTCACCTGAATTAAGCAACCACCTGTCTTATACAGTAGAACATGTGCTAGTGGTCACCTGAATTAAGCAACCAACTGTCTTATACAGTAGAACCCGTGTTAGTGGTCACCTGAATTAAGCAACCACCTGTCTTATACAGTAGAACCCGTGTTTGTGGTCACCTGAATTAAGCAACCACCTGTCTTATACAGTAGAACCCGTGTTAGTGGTCACCTGAATTAAGCAACGACCTGTCTTATACAATAGAACCTGTGCTAGTTGTCACCTGAATTAAGCAACGACCTGTCTTATACAGTAGAACATGTGCTAGTGGTCACCTGAATTAAGCAACCAACTGTCTTATACAGTAGAACCCGTGTTAGTGGTCACCTGAATTAAGCAACCACCTGTCTTATACAGTAGAACCTGTTTTAGTGGTCACCTGAATTAAGCAACCACCTGTCTTATACAGTAGAACCCGTGTTAGTGGTCACCTGAATTAAGCAACCACCTGTCTTATACAGTAGAACCCGTGTTAGTGGTCACCTGAATTAAGCAACCACCTGTCTTATACAGTAGAACCCGTGTTAGTGGTCACCTGAATTAAGCAACCACCTGTTTTACACAGTAGAACATGTGCTAGTGGTCACCTGAATTAAGCAACCACCTGTCTTATACAGTAGAATCTGTGTCCGTGGTCACCTGAATTAAGCAACCACCTGTCTTATACAGTAGAATCTGTGTCCGTGGTCACCTGAATTAAGCAACCACCTGTCTTATACAGTAGAACCTGTGCTAGTGGTCACCTGAATTAAGCAACCACCTGTCTTATACAGTAGAACATGTGCTAGTGGTCACCTGAATTAAGCAACCACCTGTCTTATACAATAGAACATGTGCGAGTTGTCACCTGAATAAAACAGCCTATTTTAATCACTATTAAATTAATACTATTAAATTATGGTTTCGAAAAATAACAAAACCTGATACTCCTTTATTAAGTTTTATTTCAAAACATGAAAACAATTTGGCATTCAAACAAAGCACATACATTAGCTATATACAAATTGCATCTTATAAGTTAAATACACAATAATTATAACAACAGTTATTTAAAAAGACAATTCAAATACATTGTATACTACATAGTAAATTATCCCCTTTTATCTGTAGCAAACCAATGGATCGATTCCAATGGATGAATATGACTATGAAATCAAATCTTAACATGATTAGGCCACCTACCTTTAAGGTTTCGGGAAATTTGCTGTCCGGAGTAGTGAATGCAAAAAGTGACCCTTTGAGAGTTGTAGGTAGCTCATGCGAAGGGCAGTTGAGCGTCCTAGGGCCCATTTGGTCCCCTAGTAATTTTTTCATTCCCTGTTCTAGACAAATCTTTCAGAAATTCCCTGTAAACTTCAAATTCCTCCACATGGCAGAGATATGCCTTTATTGTCATCATCATGATTAATGACATATTTCATTGGAATAGAAATCTGAATAGTATCTACAGGATGTCAACAGAGAGATGTTTGCAAAACATAAACATAATGCCCTCTCTTTGCAGTGAATAAGGCATTAAGAGCAATTACCTTGACCTTTAACCTCAAGATAGGTCATCAACCTACATACCAAGTCAGAAGATAATAATACTAAGGGAAATTGATGGTCAGTTATTGATAGAAACCATTCCACCAATATAGAAAATATACTTGACGAAAATGTAAATTGTCATTTTATTTGAAGGTATTAAAACCACAATTTGACCCCACCCAAAAGAACGAATCAATTTTTTAGAAAACGAAGTTATACATTTATTTCTATTACTGTCACTGGACTCCTTGAGATGTATTGAAAAGAAATGGTGAAATCAGTGATCAGTTTTAGAACATGCCGGAAAAATTGATAAAATGAGGGTAAACTTGTTGCTATGCAACAAAATAACACATCATTAGTGACCATTCTGAAATAATTGCTCAGTACTATTTGAGATATGCTATTCTACAATATACACAGGTTAGTTGTAATAAATCACGGTATATAAGGTTGAACTAAACCATTGAATTTACAACAGATTCAATCTTCATATCGCATACCCCTTAGTGATGTTCTTTGGTTGCTTGGCAACTATATTTATCAGCCTATATCTGTTGACGGAATTCATCAGAAGATCCACAGGGGATTATATTTGACGATGAATAATAGAAAGTACAACTGCACACATATTTTGAAGGCTTAAATTACCAACTCTCAGTTTTTCTTGACTGACCCTCGTACATGATTTGAAGGAACGCATTTACTGAAACAACATAAATATTACAGACCCCCTTACCACAATCTGCAACCGTAAATGAATTTTTAATTTGAGCGTAACTTTGATAAAATAGTACCCTGTTCTTAAGTTAGTCATCTGTTACTATTACGTCTACCTACCTGACCAACCAACAGGTTCAAAGCAATTTTTCACCGTATTCTTCAAAAGGGGACATAACAATAAAAAAAAGTTCAGCTGATAACAAAACCTTGTTGCTTGGCAACATAAAATATCTATAGAATGACATACTTACAAGGACAAACGAGTACAGGTGACACTTAATAACAATGGAAAATATACATTCCATATTTTATACAATAATGCATCTGTTTAAAATCATGATTATAAGGTTACAAAATATCACAATATCTGAATGTTAAAATCCAGTTAGAAAATTCTATATACACTTTACAAAAATATTAGGCAAATCAATTCATCCATCTTAGGAAATTCTAAATCAGCAACGTTTGCTTAACGAATCATGTTATGTCATTGTATCTTAGTCATACAGTACAACCTCTGTAGAGCAACACCCTTTTGAGAGCTGCAAGTATTGGCCATTGTATAGAGGCTGTTGCTCTACATAGGTTAAATTTCAGAGTAAATATCAGCCTAGGGACATTTTGAAGGTGTTGCTCTACAGAGGGCCGCTCTGGAGAGGTTGAACTGTACCTGAATTAAGGGACCATCTGTCTTAAACAACCAAATAATTAGATATCCATCAGCCATTTTTATATTAGATACACTTGTATTGAATAGTCACCTTCTTTAAAGCTGCCACAGTTGAAGTGTTCCTTGAATGGTGGCTTAAGGAGGTTAAACAGAATATCTAAATATCCTACATCAACTCAATGGTTTGAATGTTTCACGGAACATATGAACACTTTGCTGAGTCACTCTTTGTATGTCTTAAAGTCACATTTTCTGAATATACGCACTAAATCAGCACTATATTTACATGCAGAATCATTATGGTTCACTTCTCTATGTACAAAATACTGTTAAAGGACATGTTTTCACAGGGTCAAACTTTTTCAAAATCTAAACTTTGAGTAAGTGTGTGACTTTTAGTATTTGCGAAATTGTAAAATTTGAATCCTTCTTGAATTTGAATTGTTCTAATAGTGAATGTTTACACAAGGATTAACTTGTGGCAGATGTATGTATGTATGGCATTGCAAATTATAGTGAAAATTACAGCTTTTACAGTAATTACAGCCACACTATTTTCACATGAAGAAAAGTTGTTTTCGTAATGTTACGAGCGGAGCTGGGCACTGTTTATACAAAGCATCATCCATATTAGCATTTGCATTGCCAACTTCTCGATTCAATTCTGTTAGTATGGTCATAAGGTCGTATCTAAAAATAGAACAAGAAATGTGTAAATTCCATGAAAAATATGACTTCAAACAAGGGAGACAACTCTGTCAAAACCTGACTCTACAAAAGGTACCCAATATCATATATGGAATAAATATTTCAGCAAACATTCATAACTGAAATCAGCTCCTTCCTTAAAACCTTTCTAAGGTGCTGTGGCAATGCTGGGATTTGTAATAAAAGACCTTGGAGATCAACAAGAATGGTTAGACAATTGTAGAGGAGAAAACAGCATGGATATATCATCTGTAATTTAAAGGCAGATTTAAGCAATTTTTACATCATACACATAATTATACATGTTGTGATTTAAAAACGCAATAAAGGATTTAAGGCGCTGGGGGGAAGCCGATTCTGGCTTTAAGGTGCTGGGGTACCACAGTGCCTTTTGCCCCTGGGGAAGGGCCTAGAAATACTTCTTGGAGATACATGTATAAAGGTTATCTATACAATAATTGAGGTTGTTACTTTGTGAAAGTTTGAAGAAATTCCACTCAACAGATGCAAGGAGTTCAACAGGCAAGATTTGCAATAAGAAAACACCTAATGCAATCAGGCAAGAAAACGGTCCTTAGAAAATCTGATTGATTTTTGCAGCAGCGTAGCCAGTGATACATACTTCCGCACTTGTGTAACATTATTTCAAAGGGTAAAAATATATATATGGATAAAATGTCATTAAAGTCCCAAATTGCCACACTCATGAGGACCCCAACCATAACCACCTATTTCAAGACTTGTGTGAGTAATATCAATTCAAGCCTGGCCATGCCCCTGGATTTTTGGCTTAACAAATTTCACTAACCTGTGGGCATGTTTATCCAGAAGTTCACAAAGTTTTCGAATATACCATGATCCTTGATTCCGGCTTCTAAACGAAACGTAACCAGGAACCGTCGCAAATCCTAACAGGAAGTCAGCCTCGTTAGGAATCATCTCCATGCCACGTACGCTCTGTGTACGCCCGACAGGTATATCATCCGGTCCATCTCGTTCAATATGTCCACCTAGAGCAAACCAACGAGAAGAACAGTAACAGAAGAACAGTGACAGCAGAACTGGCAGACATGGGATATTCCTGGTGCCAAGCCTTATACAAAGCAAGTGACAGCAGAACTGGCGGACATTCCTTGGGCTAAGCCTTATACAAAGCAAGTGACAGCAGAACTGGCGGACATTCCTGGGGCCAAGCCTAATACAAAGCAAGTGACAGCAGAACTGGCGGACATTCCTGGGGCCAAGCCTTATACAAAGCAAATGACAGCAGAACTGGCGGACATTCCTGGGGCCAAGCCTAATACAAAGCAAGTGACAGCAGAACTGGCGGACATTCCTGGGGCTAAGCCTTATACAAAGCAAGTGACAGCAGAACTGGCGGACATTCCTGGGGCCAAGCCTAATACAAAGCAAGTGACAGCAGAACTGGCGGACATTCCTGGGGCTAAGCCTAATACAAAGCAAGTGACAGCAGAACTGGCGGACATTCCTGGGGCTAAGCCTTATACAAAGCAAATGACCCCAAAGATAGAGAGAGCTTGTTGTAGCCTTATGTCCCATTGGGGATGAAGAGAAAAGTAACTATAGGAAGCCAATAAATAGTGTAATATCATACGTTTTCATGAGGCAAATATTTCACAAATTTGGTATTCTGATATAATTTGCAAGGTTGAATATTCGCAATACATTCTGCATTTTAGTGCTGTTGTTTTTGTGCACAAGCATACGTGTTAGCAAATTTGTTGAACTTGTTGAACTTAGCGACAAGACATGGAAACTCCATGAAAACCAGATTTTTGTGGCAGCCAAGTCTAATTCTGTTTTTAGTAACAATGACCTTGACCCTACCAACCCCCAACTTTCAATCCCAAGCAAGGTTTTCATATAAGATACATACAATGCAAGTGCCATCATGATAACTCATTCTTACTAAAGTTACAAATCAGAAACCAATTGTGGACACCAGCCCGCTCATATGCCCACCCACCCGCTCACCCGCTAATTGTTCCAATCTAATAGCCAATAATTTTGCCAATGAAAAATCAGGTTAAAAATGAAAACCTCACAAATACTTCAGACCTTATTTATTATTGTTGAGTTCTATTGACCCGTCAAAAAAAATGGTTAAATAGTTGAATTTAACATATAATAAAGTTGCCTTCAAAAATGGCTGCCCATTTCAAAACAAGGGAGGTAATTATGTATTAGAAAACAAGGGAGGTAATTATGTATTAGAAAACAAGGGAGGTAATTATGTATTACTCTTTCTTACCAGTCATCTTGTCCCTTCCTTGACACGCTTGGAAAAAGAACAACTTTGGTTTTCCGGCCAGAGACGTACAACGGTTTGTCTGGAATGTGGTTGTTAAGTCCTTGATCGACACCAACTTTCCGTTGGATCCGTACAGATTATTCAACACACCGTGTGTCAGAATACAACAAACGAAACAGTCGAAATTATCATGACGAACATTATGTGCAACGTCCACCAGTGTACTCATCATTTCCGCATCTGTCAGGTTGTTATAGCGACGAACAATAAATCCAAGATTACCAAAAGTGTTGCATAAATTGACTGAAAAGAAGAGTAATAAGGTGTCAGCCCATCTGAGCTAAGGTAAGTACAGAATCTCACTGCAGTGTGTTAATCCTTTGGACCGTATTACCTCGAGTTACTTGTGAAATGCCGTATCTGGAAAGACCGCTACATCGATTGAGATGTCATATGGCACAAGCAATGAGTGATAATAGGGCTTAATGGATCAACACAACTGCAGTAATATTCCTTTTATCATACTGAAAATGCAATCTGTCACATTGTATTTCACTGTCGGAGTTTGTCAGCAAGTTTGAGGAGAAACAGACGAAAGCCTTTTGAAAAAGGGTCTGAACAAGGCCAATGTCTTAATATTCTGTAATTCAAGGGCCATTTTCCAGGAAAGCTGTCAATGAGTTTGGCTAATAATCAAACATGGCTGAGATAGTATGCCTATAAATATTGTCACAAAGTTTGAAAGAGATCAGACAAAAAAGTCGAGTACCAGAGAATTTACTGGAAATTATTTATCAAGTAAAAATAAGTTTAAGAAAGATTTAAACCTGCATCGCGTTCAGTGCCTCTCCTAGGTGGCATTCCTTTAGCTTCACTGTCCCCCGTATCCACTAGAAACTCTTCATTGTTGATAATGACACACCATCCTGATTGATAGAGAAACATTCAGTTAAACACAACTAAGGACAAACCAAAGTAACATGGGTGAAAGTGAGAAATTCAGAAAAACCTGAAATCCCCAAAAATTGCGATTTAATACAGAAAATAAAGACAAGAGGGCCCAAAGGGCCCTAGGTCGCTCACCTGTCGTACTAGTGCATGCACACACCTATGGTGACCCTACACATTTTCTGAATAAGATTTAAGGAAATTCAGCCTCTATTGCAAGTTTATGATTTGACCAGTTACCTAGCTTTTGACCCCAGATGACTTAATTAATATCAAACTTATACTAGATTGTGTTGAGATGATCATTAGGACCAAATTTCATAAAGATTAAGTCGAAATTGTGACCTCTGGTGACTACACAGTTTTTCTATGATCTGACCTATAATTTAAACAAAATATATTGGAAAAAAATTATTTTCCTCCATATATCTGTACAAATAAATGGTATAAAGACAAAACAATACCTAAATACTTAAAAAAATAAAAATAAAAATAATTATGGTTCCAGTGGGGTTTGAACCCACGACCCTCAGGAAAATGTCAATTGACATTGTGACCTTGTTTTTGACCCCAGATGACCCAAAATCGAACTTGGCCAAGATTTTGTTGACATGATCATTGTGACAAAGTTTCGTTAAGATTAAAATGAAATTGTAACCTCTGGTGACTACACAAGGTTTTTCTATGATTTGACCTATAATTTAAACAAAATATTTTGGAAAAAATATTTTTTTCCATATTACTGTACAAATACATGCTATAAAGACAAAACAATACCTAAACAGTTAAAAAAAAAAAAAAAAAAAAAAAAATTATGGTTCCAGTGGGGGTTGAACCCACGGCCCTCAGGAAAATGTCGGTTGAAATTGTGATTTTTATAGTTGACATTGTGACCTTGTTTTTGATCCCAGATGACCCAAAATCGCACTGGACCTAGATTTTGTTGACATGATCATTGTGACAAAGTTTCATTAAAATTAAGTTGAAATTGTAACCTCTGGTGACTACACAAGGTTTTTCTATATTTTGACCTAGTGACCTAGTTTTTGACCCCAGATGACCCAATATCGAACTTGACCTAGATTGTATGAAGATGATCATTGTGATCAAGTTTCATATTGATCAGGCTAAATTTGTGACCTATAGTGTGTTCACAAGCAATTGTGAACAGACGGACGGACGGACGGACGACGGACGACAGACGAAGAGCGATCACAAAAGCTCACCTTGTCACTTTGTGACAGGTGAGCTAAAAAACATATTTTTTGGTACACTCAAAAACCTGCAGTTCAGGCATATGCCTAAAAACTTTCACTCATGATTAGTAAAATTGCGGTTATGGTAACCCTACCTACCCTTTTTGGTACCTTCTCATAATCATATTCTAGGGCAATTACTATGTTGTTAATAATTCAAGGGCAATTATGCTATTGTTCATAAATCATATTAAAGGGCAATCATACTCTTGCTCATAAATCCATCTATGTGAAATTTGCAGGGCAGCATGTCAATTTAGTAAATATTCTTTTCAGTTTCATAAAATAGCGTAACATTTCTGAAATATTATACCAATTCAAAGCCCTAAAGTGAACTCACTACTACACAATACATCCAATCCAGGTCATTTTGTGTACTCACCACTACCAAATACACCAATTTAAGGCCCTATGGGGTACTCACAACCATGCCTTCAGATGAGCAAGTGGACAAACGAACAAGAATAGGCGTATAGAATATGCAAACGAAACAGTAATAAACAAACCTCTAGGTTGTCTATCCATTCTGTATTTAGGAAAGCCTTCGTTCGTGGCAGGTACAATAGTCTGTGCGCTGGTACCAGTGTTTACCATGTGTACCGGAGGTCGCTGCTGATTGGTCGGAACAGGATTTATCGTCACAGGCATTGGTGTAAGACGTTGACTTATACCCGGGTTGGCGACAATATGACCTTCAAGCTGATACAGTGCGACGTTGTTAACAAAATTGACGTCATTGTTATGCGGAATATTTTCTTGCACGATGCCGAGCTTGCTCAGGTCCTGTAACAGCCTATCATCAGTGTATGGAGGTCGAGCCTCATTCTGAGATGCTGGCGAGACATACGGCGCAGCATGTCGTACTGAAACATGAAAATATCAGTAATTTATATTTTATTAATACTTATGGGGAAATGGTTAGCACTCCTTGCAATTTGTATCAAAGTTTGCAAAAGGTGAGTTAAAATATGGAGAAATTAAGACATTGGAAAATATATCAAATTAAGAAACATCTTGTAGTTGTCTTTTAGAACCAGATGTGACAATTAGGGACTTGGGTGCATGTTTCTATACCGGGAAACAAACATGTTTGCATAAAGAATGATCCCATTATTTACATTGAGATAAAACTATAAGATAAGAAACTAGACCAATTCAACCAGGGGCCGAGATTACAATATATACTTACACTCAGCACTCAAGACTCAAATATTGAAATAATTCTTTTGAGATTCAATGTGGCCTTTCTTTTAGAACAAGAAGTTGTAATATTGTTAAATTGGTACCGAAATATTATTTTGGTACATTTCCTAGTGTAATTTAGTGTATTTGTAAGCTATAATTGTAATTTATCAGTCTGAGTGCTGAGTGTGGCACTCAGATTCACAAATTGCATTTATACCTCATAGATAGTACAAAATGCCAAAGAAAGTTGCCAAATGTTATTTTCAACACTCCTATAACAATCTTATACATTTTCCTCATCTAGTTTTGCAATCTAGGACAAATAATGGCTGAAAAAAATAAAATATTCAATATTTGAGTGTAGAGTGCTGAGTGTAAGTATTGGTTGTAATTCTGGGCCCTGGTCTTTCTTTCAGTAGTCTTTAACAATATGCAGGGTGTCACACAGGTCCATTTTACGCACAGGAGACTCACCCAGGGATATGTGTTCTCAACACGATTTGGGAATGAATGGACCAACCAACTGATAAACCAACATATCTCACTTCTTCAAGGGGGTGACGGGAGATTGGGAATGGATGGACCAGCCAACTGATAAACCAACATACCCCACTTCTTCAAGGGGGTGATGGGAGATTGGTGAGTGGGTGGGACGTCCAAATTTTATAGAATAAAATGTATTACATGTATAAGGAATTTACTTACAACTGGAGTAATGATTTTCTGACTCCCCATGATTACCAGCTGACATCTGTGGAGCTGAATGAATATTAACATACTAAAATGAATTTTATTGCCTCTTTGGGAAAGGGTCCGGGTCCGTACAGATTGGGAATTTTCGCGTTGTGACAACTTGAAATTGGGAATTTCGATTAACAGAAAGGCCAAATAAAACAGAAAAAGAGATTACATGTGAATGTTTACTGGTTTCTTTGAGCTTTTATGCTTGACCTCTTGTCAAAAATGTTCATAACTTTATCATTTTATGTCCGATTTTGATAAAATTTAAATTGTTTATTGGGAATTTCTCCATTCAAATTTGGGGAAATTATAGCCTATTTGCAATTGGGTAAGGGTCCGTTTTCCGGACCCTAATAAAGAAGGGGAAAATCACTGTTACTTGCTTTACACTATAATACAATGTATTTATACACATATTTAAAAGAAATGAAGGCCTCATTCTTTTTTTTACACCATTTTAACTGAAATCCAATAAGTTTTGTTACAAATTGAACAGTACTGTCACTGGCCCTATGTATGGTTTTAGCCTGAAAGTTGTGGTCTCGATCAAACATTACTAAACACCAAAAGTATACTGGTAAAGTTCTCTAAACTCATGCTAGATAGCTAACATATAAAGGTAGTTCCAGAACTAGTTGATCAAGTGTTTTGACTGGGTAGTCTCTATACTGGTATCTTTGAACTACACACAGAAAGACGAGGGTTGATCACAAGTATCATTGTCACATAATAATTTACATTTGAGGGTTGATCACAAATATCATTGTCACATAATAATTTACATTTGAGGGTTGATCACAAATATCATTGTCACATAATAATTTACATTTGAGGGTTGATCACAAATATCATTGTCACATAATAATTTACATTTGAGGGTTGATCACAAATATCATTGTCACATAATAATTTACATTTGAGGGTTGATCACAAATATCATTGTCACATAATAATTTACATTTGAGGGTTGATCCCAAATGTTATTGTCACATAATAATTTACATACTGTAAAATCAATAATTTTCAAGGTTGAATTTTTGTTGATTTCGTTGATGCACTAGACCATGAAATCGAATCCCCACAAATAATCAAACCTCTCAAATATCGAACATGGGTTTACCATTTGATGTTTTGTAATCCACAAATTTATGACCCCACAAAAAAGCTTTTTTATCAAAATCCATGAAATTTAATACCCACAAAAATAAGTGATTTTTCAGTATTTACCTTGTCGGACATCAAAACTGGCCATCCACTGCTGAACAGCTTGTGCAGGCATCTTGCATCCAAGTTTATTTAAAGCATACAAAAGTCTTGATGCAATCTGAAAAAACAGAAAGAACAGCCAAGTAAATTATAAGTTCTGGAACGACCCGCAGCTTTTACTTCACATGTTCAGAGCAGGGGTTCCATTTGACACGGGAGTAGGGGTTTTGACCCTTAAAATTTCCAAAAATGCACATACTGACCCCCAAAATTTTGGTTTGAAGGGTCATTTACTCTTAAAATCATCTCTACACTGTATATTTATACTGAAAAAGGTTTTAAAAAGCGTGTAATATTCATTTAAAACTGTTCAGCTGTTCATCATTCAAATTTAATCTTTCCTGTGACACGTTACTTACCGTTCCTCTATCTTCTAGCCTGGCCTGCCAGTCTAGTATAAACTTCCTGACTTTCTGTCCCCTATCAGAGTATTGTTGATTATACTGTACAATCTGTTCATTAGAGAACCCTAGCTCTATAGCCAGGTTTTCATCAGCTTCATTGATACCCTGTGCTATCTGCTGTAACACACCTTCAGGAATCAGACCTAAAAATATAATGGTTGTTTGTGTATTCAGGTTTAACGCCGTTTTTCAAAAAGAATTCAGTACTATACGACGGCTCCCACCGTCGTCCTCATAGTACCCACCGGACAGTTCAACATTACAACAGTACCAGAGTACAGTAAAAATAATGTTAATTTATTTCAATTAAATCAGGTTTAATGCAGTTCCTCAACAATGTTTGTGTAATATATGACGGCTGGTTCACCTAACCAGTTTTCCTGGACTGTATCCTAACTTACCCTTCCACAAGGAACCTGCTCTTCTAAACATGATGAAAATACAAACATAATCATCAAATAGGGACAAGATAAATGGAAATAAATGGTAATTGAAGACACAAAAATACCGAAAACATTTGAAACTGAAAATGAGGGCATTTATTAGGACAGGGGCATCTACTAAGTCTATTATGGTATGTATATAAATACCTCCAGTAGGTTGTACAATATTCTCGTCGCTGCTAACGCTCAATGTACCTGCACTCTCGGATCTGTTTATAGCACCATTTTCATTTGAACTTTGAACTGGTTGCTGGCGGATCAGTATGTCTGAAATATCAGGATCTTGATCAATTAAAGACGATTACAAGGTTTGACTTTATTGATCAATTAAAGTCAATTACAAGGTTTGACTATATTGATCAATTCAAGATTACAAGGTTTGACTATATAGATCAATTCAAGATTACAAGGTTTGTCTTCACACAAGGTATATAAGTCAATATATTAAGAGCCAAATTTCACAGTTTTAGTATGTAAGAGCAAAAAGTTGTCCAGCAGGTATAGTCACAAATTTTGCTTAAACTTTCACCCTTTTAAACATACCACCCACTAACAACAATGTTAGGATTTTCTGACAATACATAGACATTCATTGATGTATGCCGGTGCATTTTAGTAAGAGATATACTATAATAAAGCAAAATTAAGGGAAAAAGGACGATTAAATATTTTGATAACCTAATGATTTAACAATATTTGAGTCATTAAAGCCTAGGTCTCACTGAGCATTTTTTGCTTTGGCGATGTACTCCCGATTGACATCAAAACAGGTTCCTCGTGGTCCAGGGGAAGCTTCCGGGTCGTCATGAGACAGTTGGTGATAATGGAAGGAATATTGATGAATCGGGTGTTATCGGAAGAAATCGAGAACATCGCCAATGTGGACTTCCTCAGTGGGACCTAGGCTTTAGGCAAGAAAAAAGAAAGTTGTATACCGTTAGGTGCCGGTAACACTGCTGGCGCTAAAGCTGTGTTGTTACCTTGTCTGATAGGGGCTAGACCCGGCTCATTACGTTGTAATGGCTCCAAACCTGAAATGTACAACACTAAAGTCTAAAGTATGGTTTGAAATTTGTGTAGATATGTGTGGCACAAACAATGAAAATATTGACAAACACCCCTTCAGTTGACTGTCAATTTAAGTTAAAATAGGTCACTATCAACCTAACATAATTTAGTATACTGTAAAAGCATTATTTTTCGAGGGAGTTGAAATTTGTTGATTTCCTTTCTTAAGCTTGACAACGAAATCTAAACCCCACGATTAATCTCCCTCTCATATTCAGACATGGGTTTTCCCTTCCATGTTTTGCATTCCTCGAATTTACGAAACCGCGAAAATACATTTTTATTGAAATCCACAATTGTCCTTTCAGATCAGCAAGATTTGACAAATGCCACAATCACAGCTAGACCAACTGTTTCCTGAGTAACAAGCGTTCACACCTACTGTATTCTTCCTAATACCAACCAAGAATCATAACCAAAAACTGGATGCATCCTTCACACAGCTTTGGACCTTTTCAAAATCTCTTATTGGCAAATCGTGAACAGCAAACTCTTTCATCTGTTCCTATTTTCGCATTGGACTTTATTCTTTGAGGCAACCTTCTCAGATATTTTACCTGAGTCCAATACACAGATGTGTGTAATACCCACGTGGATATGGTATTTCAGGAATTATGAAGGTCATGATTAAATCCAGGGTATAGAATTGAGCTTGAAGTTGGTATAATCCACAGGCTATTCGAACATGCTTGCCAGCTACTTTTTGTCATTTTCTTCTTTGTTACCTTAAGTGAGTTTCAAACCGACCGCCTACTTTTGAAGATTAACTGGCTACATGAAAACATTACTCAGGGGTGTTAATATTCCGGATAAATCCGGAATTCTGAATTTTGCTATCCTGAAAGAGCTATGATATCTGACCAAAATAAAGTTATTTGATGAAAATATCTCAAGAAATGGCAAAGTTATGACCAATTTAATCTTCTCAGAAGGATTTTATTCAATACAAACTGAGTTAAATATGTAAATAATGCGATTGAATGCCTCTTGTTTGACAAAAATGGTCAGCCGCATTCGATTTTCAGGATTTGTTATTTGACCCTGTTGACACCCCTGATTACTAAACCCCTGTAAATCCCCCTCCCCCACCGACATCCATTACCTTGATATTCACGAATTCTGTCAATCAGATCTCCACGCCTGATTGATTCCATCACACTTGTCAGCATTTCTACATTGTCACTAGCCAGCAGACCTTCTTGTTCCATAAATACCATCAACTGAAGCATGGATTGACGCTCGTTTAACATCTTCTTGCTCAGTTTGCCTCGGAGAAAGAATCTTATCTTTTCAGACTCTTTTTCATCCAAGTCCTCTGCTATGGTGAATAGTAATGATCTGGAAATACAGAATGTTAATGTTATTATATTCTGAACTTGCAATTTAGCCAATGAAGACATAGAAGTATACTGTAAACCGATTTACTTTCACGAATACTAACTTTCGCGTTTTGCTGATCATTGCATATTCGTGATCAGAAAATTTCACGTTTTTAAGTTTCCTGCAGCAAAATTCTATCACTCGCGAACTCTGTAAAACTAAATCGCGTGAATAATTTCTAGGTTTACAGTACTTGAAAATGATGTCAACTTACAATAGAAGATGAAGAGTCAACGGAAACATGTTTTATAAACAAGAGATGATTGTAAAACATGTATGCCTCCATGGCAGCCAAAAAGTCAGAAATGGTAAAGGTCACAGTGACCTTGATCTTAGTCCTACTGACCTCAAAATCAATAGGGGTCATCTACTGTTGATGACCAACCTCCATGTAAAGGTTGAAAATCCTAGGACAAAGCGTTCTTGAGTTATTGAACGGAAACCGTTTGAATAGTTAGAAAGCAATATACCCCCTCATCAAAGATGGAGAACATAATAATGGATTGTGATAAGCATATTAAAACATGTTTTACTAACGACTTACCTACAGCAATTGACTTAAAAATAATGATCATACTCAACTCATTTTGAATTGATAATATGATTGTGTTTTACATGTATGTTTTTGGCCGAGCAACTTTCAAATTTACCTAAATGGATCCAATTTCTTGAATGCTGACAGTCTTCTACGAACTTCACTGACATCCATATCAAGCTTTCTGATGAGGTCGTACCTATGGATGCGTCCTAGCAACTCCAACAAGAAGTCTACATTGTTAAAGTCAATGAGAACCTGTTTCTTCATTTCTATAAACACGTCTAACGGAGATTCTGATTTCTGTAGCCGAGCAGCTGAAAGGATTAACATTAGCGGCATATAAATGATCTCCCTTGTCATACATAAGTAAGGCATAAAAATGATTTCCCTTGTCATACTAAGTTAGGCATATAAATGATCTCCTTAGTCATACATAAGTTAGGCATATAAATGATCTCCCTTGTCATACATAAGTTAGGCGTACAAATGATCTCCCTTGTCATACATAAGTTAGGCATATAATTGATCTCCCTTGTCATACATAAGTTAGGCATACAAATGATCTCCCTTGTCATACATAAGTTAGGCATAAAAATGATCTCCCTTGTCATACATAAGTTAGGCATATAAATGATCTCCTTTGTCATACATAAGTTAGGCATATAATAAATGATCTCCCTCGTCATACATAAGTTAGATATAAATGATCTCCTTTGTCATACATAAGTTAGGCATACAAATGATCTCCCTTGTCATACATAAGTTAGGCATAACAAGAGGGCCCAAAGGGCCATAGGTCGCTCACCTGTCCTAGTTGTTCATGAACCCCCAATGGTAGCCTCTATTGCATGTACAAGGTTTTCAAATTGTCTTATGCTTTATAATTTACATCACATTTAGACCCAATGACATATTGAAGTGATTTGACCTTGTGACCTAGTTTTTGACCCCGGATGACCCAATATCAATCTTGACCTAGATTTTATTGAGATGATCATTGTGACCAAGTTTCATAAAGATTAGACCAAAATTGTGACCTCTAATGACTATACAAGGTTTTTCTATGATTTGACCTTGTGAACTAGTTTTTGACCCCGGATGACCCAATATCAAACTTGACCTACATGTTGTTGTGATGATCATTGTGACAAAGTTTCATACGGATTAGTCCAAAATTGTGACCTCTAGTGACTACACAAGGTTTTTCTATGATTTGACCATGTGACCTAGTTTTTGACCCCGAATGACCCAATATCGAACTTGACCTAGATTTTGTTGAGGTAATTATTGTGACCAAGTTTCATAAAGATTAGGCCAAAATTGTGACCTCTAGTGACTACACAAGGTTTTTCTATGATTTGACATTGTGACCTAGTTTTTGACCCCAGATTTCCCAATATCGAACTTGACCTAGATTTTGTTGACATGATCATTGTGACCAAGTTTCATAAAGATAAGGCCAAAATTGTGAACTCTAGTGACTACACAAGGTTTTTCTATGATTTGACCTTGTGACCTAGTTTTTGACCCCGGATGACCCAATATCGAACTTGACCTAGATTTTGTTGACATGATCATTGTGACCTAGTTTCATAAAGATTAAGTCAAAATTGTGACCTCCGCAGACTACACAAGGTTTTTCTATGGTTTGACCATGTGACCTAGTTTGTGACCTTAGATAACCCAATATCGAACTTGACCGAGATTTTGTTGAGATGATCATTGTGACCAAGTTTCATAAAGATTAGGTCAAAATTGTGACCTCTAGTGACTACACAAGGTTTTTCTATGATTTGACATTGTGACCTAGTTTTTGACCCCGGATGACCCAATTTCAAACTTGACCTAGATTTTGTTGAGGTTATAATTGTGACTAAGTTTCATAAAGATTAGGCCAAAATTGTGACCTCTAGTGTCTACACAAACAAATTGTGGACGGACGATGGACGGACGACGGACGGACGAAGAGTGATCACAAAAGCTCACCCTGTCACTTTGTGACAGGTGAGCTAAAAATGATCTCCTTTGTCATACATAAGTTAGGCATACAAATGATCTCCCTTGTCATACATAAGTTAGGCATATAAATGATCTCCTTTGTCATACATAAGTTAGGCATATAATAAATGATCTCCCTTGTCATACATAAGTTAGGCATACAAATGATCTCCCTTGTCATACATAAGTTAGGCATACAAATGATCTCCCTTGTCATACATAAGTTATAACACAGAGAATTTGATCTTTTTGCATTGAATATACAGATTTCCGAAAGCAAAGCGTGCAGTATCGGTCCATTTGATTTGTGTTGATACATTTGTAATACACCTAAATTACATGACAAGAGCCCCCTATCCAAAAGTTTGACAAAAGTCTCATACCTGGAATAAAATCTCGGCACAGAAACTTCAACGATTCAAATTCATCCGATCCAATCTCCTCATCTATGTTGATTAGTTTCTGATGTAAATCTGTCATTCCTATCATGTCTCCACCTGAACCAAAACCATTCTCACCCATCGAATCAAACTGAAAATCATCTTCACCACCCATATCTCCTTCCACTGGCATTTTCACTTTTTTATTATCTGGGGAAAAAATTAAATTTCTGTATTTTTTTTTTTAATATTACATGTGGCTATGAATATCTAAGTTACTTTTAGTATGCAGTCAAAGTATGTTCATAAAGGATCAATGAAGATCAGGCCTCAACAAATATTTTTAAAAGCACTCGTCCTGCAATATAGACAAAGAGATAACCCCAAAATCTTACTTGTCCTGCTATATAAACAAGTAATTAAGAATTGCAAGCAATACAGAAGTCCCCTACCGGTTTTAAGCCATTTTCAATGTTTCTGTTGCCATAGCAACCACAATTTTTGTCAGAATCAAAATATTTTTAGACGTGCATAATCCCCTTATTGCCCTCTATCCACATACCAACTTTCATAAACCTAGCTTGGAAACTGTTTGAGTTATGTCAGGATCCACGGACGGACTGACTGACGGAGGGCAAACCTATAGTCCCCTCCGGTCAAAAACCGGTAGGGGACTAATAAAGAAGGAAAAAATTGTGCAGGACGAGCAGACGAGTGGATTTATTGAGGCCTGAAGATTGTCATAGTCTAGGGTCCTACCCACGACATAAAGGCAGGAAGGAGTGTTACAAGTAGCTGTGGAGACTGACTCATGCTAGGTGCCAGACTAGTTCATTTTTGATAAACGTAATAGAATAGAATAGAATATGTTTTATTTTCCAATCATGGGTCATGTAACATGACATATAAATCACAGATCAAACATAATATTAAACATAAGACATAAAGAAACTAAAGCCTAATTCTGATTTTAGAAACACAAATAAAATAAGTAAGGTTAATAAGGTGTACTCAACCAGTTTCCACAATATATTTTAATTTTTGTTTTCCCAATTACTAACAGAGGGTATATTAATGACTCACTATTCATCTATACAATTATATTGTCATATAAGTATAAATAGATCTTAATATATAGTTTTTGTATTCTATTACTATTTTTTACTAAAAGCACCGCCTTTGTAGAGTTTTTATAAATTGTGGAAAATGACTGTAAAACCTTATATAATAACCAGGATACACACTAGACCTGTCTTGTCACATAGATCTACATTATTATAAGACAATTCAGTAATTTGATACAGGACCCCCAAACCTGTCGATTATTTACCAGATATTGGATCATCTACAATTTGTATCAAACATTAACAATGCAATGTATGAGAGGTACATGTCCAGTGTATGCCCTGTGAACAAAATAATAATAATCAAACGTTTATAAACTGAACTAACACTGTCAACCAACGTCAAAATGTACAACGACTTCTCTCAAGTATTATCATGAATTTGTATCTTCTTGAAATATGTAGAAGACTTCTAGCACATATTACTATGTCTATAACATCTAAATACAAATTCAGCAAATAGTTTTATAATTTCAACATTTTTATTGCTCATTAAGCATATAAATTTATCTTTATCCAACATATTCGTAAAATACACATTCTTAAGGTTTATTTCCTGATATAACTACTTCGAAGACCTGCATATTTATTACAAAATGTCACAAAGTGTATCTCGTCTTCGACTTCACCTGATCGACATACGTCACTTAAGCGGTTCTGTGCTTGGATGTTTTTGTATCTTCCAATTTCAATTTGCAATTTATTTGAGCTTATTCGAATATCTCTGTCCTTTAAAACCGTGAAATAAGGTTCCCTACAGAAATTTTGTAATAGATATGGTGTACATGTACGAATCTGTGGCACCACACTAGCAGTACGTACACATATATATACAGTAGTCCCATTTGGTGAGTGCTGCTGATATCTGGAGTATTGTTTGGTGAAAATACAGGCGCTGTGTATTTGCTACCACGCACATTAATTAAAAGATAATATAACCAAGCAATAAGCTTCATTGATGGTGATCAGAAAGAGGAAGAAGTTCTACTTTGTGTTGTTACTAATTGCCATAAATTATGGCATACTAAGTTCAAGAAGTAATAAGGTAAGATATACTAATTAATTTAATAGTGACAGTCGTACACAGTGTAGTGACCGGACTGTGTACCCGGAAATATGGGCGTTAGTAGCAGCTCTGCCTAAGATGCTGCGGGGCATTCTGGGATCGCCCTCTTGAGCGACAGCGGCCATGTTGGAAGGCCGTCGTGAACTGACGTTGTGGTGTCATGTTAAGCATGCAGAATAGTCCCAGACGACTGATAAGGTAGAAATTTTGATGCTTTTTTGTGTTATCCTGCCTGGGCAAGTGATATACTTTTCGGGCAAGTGGATTTTTCAGTCCAACTGTCCCTTGAGCGAGTGAAAAATTTGGGAATTGCCACACCCCTGGTTTCGTGGGTTCGAGTCCCACGACGGGTGATTTTTCCCTCCTAACCTAAGTTACGTCTTCACTTCAGAAGTTCAGTGTTAGATTTTTAGAACTTTCGTTTTCACTTCATAACAAAACCAAGTGCCAAACTTGTCTTTTAATGTGAGAACTTCCAGATCTTCGTCATTCTAACTGATCTACATAAAAAACATTGTAAACTTACCTAACTCGTGAAAATATTCGATGCTATATAAACTAATTTACACATTTTTATAAAACTTTTATCTGTCGCGAATTTCCAACGGAATTCCCATTTCTAAAAATAGAAAACGGCGTCAGAGTGCAATTGTGGTTGTTGTAAAAATCGAACACCTTGCAGCAGTTACCTCCCTTTGCAGTACTGCTAACTGCAAGAAAAGCATGGACGGACGGACGGACGGACGGATGGATGGATGGATGGGTTAATCTATTGGTCATGCTTAACTTGCCAATCTACATGTAGTTTAAGTATTCTTATGTCTCATATTTCCATGACATTTAGTTATGAACTTGAATACAATGTGTAAAATGTCCATACTGGTTACAGCCTCTCACTGAATGATAAAATGGTTTATGAGTTAATTCAAAGTAAATGTTAATATCGGGCAAAACATAAACAAAATTTAGTCTAACAAAAACCTACTCCAGTCTATCCTTAAAGAGTGGATACCCACTATAATTCTGTAGTAGTCTGTATAGGATTTAATTACTAACAGGGAGAAACTTGTGTAGGCAGCCGGCTAGCTCAGTCGGTAGAGCATTCTCCCTGTAAGCGAAGGGTCCCGTGTTCAAGCCCTGGTCTGGTTGCACATTTTTCTCACCTGGTTACAAATGGAGCCCCCAGTGAGGATCGAACTCACGATCCCTGGTTTACAATTTACATCAGAAGTCTTTGCTGACAAACGAGACTCTATTTTACGTACTTCTGACTTGTAGTCTTGGTATTTGTCAACAGATTCGTATTTAAACATAGTTGCAACTTGCAACTCGGTACTTAGACCTTCGTAAAACACACTTTTTAAAATAAGTTGTTGTGAATTATTCAATGTACCAAGTTCAACTAGCTGGGAAAATAATTCCTCAACCCTACCAGAATACTTTGCAACAGACTCATTGGGTTGCTGACTACAGCTATGAAATTTTTTTAAAATAGACTGTGCAGAATCTGTATTTCCAAACGAGGCATGAAAACTACATAAAATATCATCTAGACTGGCATCTTCCCCAAGCCTAGTGGCCATATCTGCTGCTTCGCCTCTAAGCGACCTTCTAATTCCTAACAAAATGCCTTCCTCAGAATATGATTTTTCTTTTACAATACAATTTACTTCGTATCGCCATGTTTTGTAATTGACTTCACCTTTTCCAGGCTCGCCATAAAACAAAGAATTTTTTGGAAACTTACCACTAGTTACTTCTTTTTCTTTTATAATCACACCTTTCTTTACAAGTGACTCTAGGTCTTCTGGTGACTTAATGGACAATTTCTCTAATGCTGAAAGCAAGTTCTGTTGCTCTAAACTCAAACTAGTAGCCATTTCTGTAGAGAATTAAAGAACAAAATTAAACAAAATCTATGACAATATAATAATTGTAAAATTCACCTAAACAATTACGGTTTGATCACCACAACTGAACCTTATAAAAAAACACCTATATATGTCACACACACACTCATTTCTATAAATTAAGACGACTGTATGTATTCACAATAAACATTTAATACAAATAAGCTATAAACAAGTTTCACTGATTTTTTCAGAGGAAAGACTAACCCTTTCAAACTCAGCAAACTCGGACAACACTGCAAAGTTTCAAACTAAATAGTATTCAATATTTCGGTCCACACTGCATAAAATATAAGTATAGATGTATAGTCCCACAACGATAATGTGTTATTTACAAACATGTCTATTTATAGCAAAAGCCTGATTATTCCAAATCAAAACATAGGGACCAATAAATGAATAAGACATTATATCTACATCAACAATGTATTCTCCTGTGGTGGCTCAGTGGTAAGACACACGACATTTACTCATATTTGAATTTTTTACCTTTGTGCGTTCGACCCCCAGTCGCGGCTTCTTTTTTGTCTATTTTATGATCAAGTAGTTATAAATTATAAGTATACTAATTATTATACATGATAAAGCCGATGTCATTTTATTGTTCAATTGAATATATTATTAAATATGTGCATGCATTATATGATTGTATGGGCACTAAAATGAGTATAAAAATGTAATACTACTTGTGGAATAGAAAATATTGAGATGGACAATAAAATAAAACCCTTCATTAAATAAAATCACTAAATCTAAAAGATAAAAAGCATTACCAAAATAAAAAGTATAATTTCATGAACATATTTCTATAAAAAAATAAATTTTATTGCTAATGGTATTCGAACTCAGACCCAACGAAGTGAACTAAAGTTGAATGTCAGGTACAGTCTGCTTAGCGCACTGAGCCATCGGGACATCTGATCGGTTGGAGAAAAATAAAACGTTTTATTACTGTCAAGTCAATTAAATATAACACGTAACCCGTTATCAAAACATGGATGAGCCCAAACATTTGCGCGGGAATCACATTATCGTTGTGGGACTATACACGTTAACTCCACTGTGGGGAACCCACGTGACCAGATGCTAATGTTCGGAGCAAATTTTGTAAACAAACCGCCTCGATTCATGTAACATTTTTGCTTGTAACTTTCTTAATAATTGATCGATCTGGATGAAATATAGACGAGCGCCGTCTCTTTTCAAAAGCAAATCATCGACACTCTTACCTGGGTGACAAAATTGTGTACTTTTTGTTATTTGGGCAACGGCGCATTTCGTAAACCGCAATATGCTATGCTACGGTTCGGAGCAATTCACTAAAACATGTCCTTAACAAATTACAGCTTCATTAAAAGTTACAATTTAATAGCGATAATGTGGGTCGCAAAATTTAAGATCGACAAGCAAAATATTTCTGATAAATATGAGCAACAGACAAAATGAGACGACATAAACAAAAATGCTACAGTTCGGAGCTAAAATGCAAATGCTACAGTCCGGAGCTATTTTCATAAAATGCTACGGTTCGGAGCTATTTTCAGAAAATGCTACGGCTCAGAGCTAAGACTATGTGCTATATGCCTTTTTGAATATCAACACTATTAAGATCAACCGCGTATGAAAATTCGATTTTTTAACAGTTTCGCGGAACACAACAATAATAACAGACACATGTCGATGCCGGACACCCCTTATAAAATGTATTCGTGTAGGCATCTTCCGCACCATTTTGTCATGTGGTGACAAATTTTGAGGCACAAAAACAACGCTTTTCTTGGAGTTTGCACTATACTTAGTACATCTAGAAACGCAACATTTTTATCCTCGATATTTTTTTCTTTTATTGTAAATTCCGTTTTCCAGAGGCGTCTAATCATTTGTAAAGTTGTCATAGTGCGCCAAGGATAAGGAAAGGTGATGAAATGTGGTACATTCCACAAAAGGTGGATTTTACAGATGTGTACGATTTATCACTGATGTTTTAGTTCAATACTGACCTTATCTGTTTACTTTAGTAATTTGTAAAACTAATTGTGCAACGGTTGACCAAACCGATTTATATTTGTAAATATCACATTATCCCCGGCGCACTTTAATGGAAAGAAAATCACAACAGACGAGTCACGTGTTTCAGAATAAAAATGCCATGATTGTCCAAACATGTGCATATTCACACTAGTCCGGCAGATAAACGGCAATTTTTAGGGTAACCGTGCAATGTCTTCTATACAAAATGTTTTTGCATTTTCATGTTCTTTGGACAATACTATAACAGAATCCGAATGATGCCACCTTGTCATCATTGAGCAATTCTCACAATGAGGCCCCAAAGGGGTATATGTTTTTTTCTCGAATTAATCGGTATATATACATTACTATTCAATCAAATGTGAATCAAAACACCTTAAGTGCGATTGTATTGTGTTAGATAATGCGTTACATCAATATATACAACTTTTATACTAATAAAATGTGGAAATGAGGCCCCATTTGTGGCTTAAACATAACCTGAGGCCCGGTATTACACACACGTATTAGTTAAATAAATAAATGAATACATGTAGAGTAAATATCTCTTTATATTGCTATTTAATAATATATGCAATGCCTTTGATAAGTATAAGGAACATGCAATACATTGCTTAATATTTTGTTAATGACAATCGAGGCCCTGGTAAGGGTTAATGTATGAGACAATCTTTCAAATAATGTTCTAGTTATAGAAGTAACATGTTCTGAATTGGTAAACTAGGGAAATGAGGCCCTGCTTGGGTGTTGAACTATAAATTACGCTTTTATCCCAAAACAAATGTTACTATTTCATAATACATTGTACTTGTAATTTGAAATCATATATAAAGTGTCTATGTGTTGTAGCATGCCTATAAGTAAATGACATAGATAAGTATAAACAACCTGAATAGCATGGCTAAATTGCATGGCTTAATATTTTATTTCATGAAATTGCAGCCATAATAAGGGTAAATTTAAATGTTACAATGTATCAAAACTTTCAAGTAATGCAACTGTTATTATTTACGAAATAGTACAACGAGGACATGGGTCTCTACTAATGATTTTAAACTACAAAAGATGCCTTAGACAAAGTTCAACAAACATTTCCTTGTTATCAAGCAATTAAACAATCTACTAATAATTCAAATACGGCTTGATGAATAAAGGTAATTTGAGATATCAAGCCTGAGGCTGGTATCTTCCTACCAGTATAGTCTCTATAAATTATACTGAGCATGGTCCTCACCATCACCGACTACTGTTATGCGAGTACCTTTATAGTATTTAAAAAGGACAATACTAGTCGGACAGGGAAGACAGCACTCGTCAGAAACAAAAAGCATGAAACACTTTTAAGCTACAAAATACCCCTGTATTTAAGTAATTCCAAGCTATATCAAGATCCCATGACAACCCATTCCGATCGCCATGTACAGTACCGCTATTTCTCTACGCCACCACCAAATATGACTTTTCGTATGTACTGCAATTCCATGTCAATGGATAATTCACCACCGCCAAGTGCAACCATTCATACATAGATAAGGTACGCAACACAGTGTCAAGCTATACAATATATTCAGTCTTGAATAAAGCATCTACCATTAGTTCAGTCAAGCCTTATACTAGTATTTATAGGGAATTGCCACTGTCGACTGTGTACAGTCCTGGCTCTACATATCACTGCAAGCTACATATGCATGGGACGTTTAAGTACTAAACACTGACCAACACAACCATTCATGGTTATGTTGGGACCCCAAAAGGCAATAACAAATCTGACAGGGAAGGTTACTATAGGCTCAACATAAACATCACCTATTAACTAATGATAATTGTGTGGCAGTTTACAAATATTGCACTAAGTAGTGCCTGGATTCAATCGGGGATGGAATATTTATGTGATGTATCGTATGGGATTGGAATAGATTTACTTGGTAAGTTAGTGAGTTCGCCATAAATATGGGTGACATGGCATATTTCGCTGATGGTGGACCTTAGGGGATTATGTGAAGCCTCGAGTATATAGCGGCGATAGCTCACTGCTAATGCACTAGGCTGGCGATACAGAGGTCGTTGGTTCAATTCTCGACATGGGAACTGGACATTCCTGAAATTCTATTTCTAATATTTCCCGCTATATATGGCCGAATGGACTGCAAAGTATCTGGTTAAGGGTGTCAAAAAGCTGTGTATCGATGCTATACATCGGACAAATTAAAGAACCGGGCTGTGCATTCGAAAAAAGAGCTAGACACACTTATGCAGCGCTGGGCCTGCCTGTATCTAACGTCTCAATTTCCCTTCCGTTGGGCTTTCTCTCGGTCTGCTGTATCTGCACTGGTAGAGGATGCACATGCGCCCTTGTGGCTGCAATACTATGTAAAGCGCATTGGATCGTGTTTCGCATGAAAACCACAGTATATAATCTGGTATCAATATTCACTTACAGTAAACGACGGTAGTGACTATATTGTACACAATGGGGCATTGTACGGTTGCACTCTCATATAATGAGTTCCTCATAGGGCTTGCAGGGCCGTGTGTAATCCGATATAGCTTGCGATGTCTGCAGTGAATAGCAGTGATGAACATTATGCATAAAATGGTTGTACTCTGCTGTGGTAAGGATTACATACCGGGTAGGGCATATCATCTCTGACACAGTTTGGTAAAATGACTATCTGTAAATTTTTTCGTTAATGAGCTCCTACAGACCAAATCTGTCCGCTATTTGTAGTAGTAAAATCATTATAAGATATTTAAATTTGAGCGTAAGTTTAAGCTATCCGTAAGTACAATGATAAAACAGAATACCGGAGTCTATCAACTCATTCCGGGCCTCAGTTGATTATTTCATTTCTATGTATTATTTAGTTATGTATACTTAACAATACTATAATTTAATTAATCAGTAAAATCTAATGTCTGATATGTTGAAATGGTTAATTAAACAGGGACTATTTACCATTCTTGTCTTATTTCTAGTTTAACACGCATACAGGGCCTCATTGCCATATTTTACTTTTTCCAAATGTACCACACGAATAGTTCGATCACATGGTAATAGCAATAAAAGTACAGTCAAAATTGCATTCCTTAAAGTATAAGATAATAAAACATTTCTTGACATCGATTTTGGAGAATTTCACTATTTTTTCTATATTTGGATTTACCATTTATAGGGCCTCAATTTAAGAAAATAAAATATTTAGCAATGCAATGTAGGCTGTTTATGATTGCCAGTGATACTGAATTCAATGTTAAGTATCAATATAATGAAAAACATGGTACCATGTATCATGAACGGATTTTATTCATATGTTTGTCTAAAAAGGGGCCTCATACAAGACGTAAAACGTCAGCAGGGCCTCATTTCCACATGTTAATATTATAAATGATGTATAAGTTGATGCAACTTATTATTTAACACTATATAAACAACATTAAATGTGTCTTGCTTTACCTTCGTCTAAACAATAGTGTACTAATACAGCTTAATTCATGAAAGTTCATGTACCCCTTCGGGGCCTCATTGTGAGAATTGCTCAATGATGACAAGGTGGCATCATCCAGATTATTTTATGGTATTGTCAGGAGAATATGAAAATGCAAAAACATTTTGTATAGAAGACATTGCACGGTCCATTGCAAGTTCTGCCGGACTACACCTTTGGGACGCTTGTACAAAGAAGCACGGTGACCTATCTTTTTTCTTAATATTCTAATAGAGTACACGTTCATTAACATCATTTGGAAAAAATAAAAACATTCTTGGACCAGATTTTTTATTGGCCTCTAGAGTACTTTTTTGCGTCATTTTCATGCCGTTTTCTTTGAAAAGGGAGACACTTCTGGTTAAATAGCACAAAAAGAAATACGGTGACCTATGTTTTTTCTTAATATTCTGATGGATCACACTTTCATCAACATCATTTGCAAAATAAAAAAAATTCTTGGACCAGATTTTTTTTAATTAGTCAATAATGTATCTTTCTTTAATTTTCGAACTTTAATTTTGGGCAAATTTTAAAAATTCATTTGTTGTCAAAAATGTGTGAATGTTATTAAAGATTCAAAATGTGCATAGGTATATTTAAGTAGTATGTATGTTTTTGTACATCTGAATTAAAAAATATCTAATGAAAAAAATTGTGATTTTTATTAAAAAATAAAAATATTTGAAAATACATGATTTTTGTCATTTTTATAGAAAAGTGATGTTGCCATATCTCATTTTTTTGAGAAAACGAGTTCGGTGACCCCTGTTTTGCTTTAGCTTATTGTTTTCAGAATAAGATTTCCCATACAATAAAGTTAGCTAAAAAATCTTAGAAGAAAAAACTATAGACAATGTCCTTAATTGTCATGGTTTGGCAACGTTGCGTCTTGAGTCACGCTACTAGCACACTGACACCTTTCGCGACCGTCCCTGTTCAGGTCATCCACGTTTAAAAACTGCCCGACAGGACTAGTAACCCCGCGTGAACATCATCCGAAACAGGTTCACAACTGCTTCAGACATTGCGAGACAACATGTTGGTCGTTCGTTATGGGAAAGTAATCAATCCACCATTAATCGATATTTTGCATATTCACTTAGAACGACCATTCTGAAAAATGAGGATTTTTTTGCTTGAAGTTAAAGTTGTTAGTAGACTCAGTGTTGCGTTTCTAGATGCACTCAGGATATTTTTGGTGGAGCATACATGTATGTAACATGATTCACAAACTTTAACGTGTGGAACTATTGGTCACACACAACATGTTTAAAACGAACAGTGCTAGTTGTCTTGGTAAAATATTTATTTTAGTATTTTAAATATAATTATAATCAATTCAATATACATGTAATGTTTCTGAAAATATTTAACCTTTACATCATGGTGTATATGCATATCGGACCCCTCTGTGCTGGCACTGGGCACTTTTGTGCAAAACGATGGTTTAACTGTCGACTCTGAATCAGAGATGTTAGAAAACGTTTTGTCCGAATTATAGTTTTTTGCTCACAGCTGTATTGATCACGAGTTGACGCAGGGTTTTGTTGTTTTATTAATTTTGTTTCATTGGCTGACGCAAGTTCAAACTAAGATTGAATGTAGGCCGTGCTACTTTCTCGGATGAACATCGGGTCGTGTTTACGAAGCTTGGAGATGTGTCGTTGTGTGTACATGGTTCTGTTAAAATGTGTTCGGCTGTCATGTTATATTTCTTCTCATTTATTCCCATACCTTGATATAACAGCATATTATACTCTAAATAGCATGCGACACTTGTCAGACTGCATAGAGCCCTGCTTCTTTTCCTACATATGGTATACTTTGAAACTTTGCTCCGAACCGTTGCATTTTGTGAAAATAGCTCCAGACTGTAGCATTTTTATTTCAGCTCCGAACTGTAGCATTTTTGTTTATGTCGTCTCATTTTGTCTGTTGCTCATATTTATCAGAAATATTTTGCTTGTCTGTCTTAAATTTAGCGACCCACATTATCGCTATTAAATTGTAACTTTTAATGAAGCTGTAATTTATTAAGGAAAAGTTTTGGTGAATTGCTCCGAACCGCAGCATAGCATATTGCGGTTTACGAAATGCGCCGTTGCCCAAATAACAAAAAGTACACAATATTGTCACTCAGGTAAGAGCGTCGATGGTTTGCTTTTGAAAGGAGACGGCGCTCGTCTATATTTCATCCAGATCGATCAGTTATTAAGAAAGTTACAAGCAAAAATGTTACCTGAATCGAGGCGGTTTGTTTACAAAATTGGCTCCGAACACACGGAAATACATTCTGTGTATATCCGTGCCGAACATTAGCATCTGGTCACGTGGGTTCCCCACAGTGATTAAAGACAGCAATGAAAATATATGACAAAGATATTACCAAATGCAATAGACACCATAACCTCCAACGTAGAATAACGTATATACACTGTTTCTATTGGTTTATTTACAGTTTTATGTTCTTAAAAGTCTTAATGAATGTGGCGTACAGTTTATGCATGCAATATACATATTTAAAAAAAGAACCTTTCACAGACAAACTTCGTTAGATAACGACACTTTTTGATCGGGAACAAACAGTGTCGTTGTAGGCCTATCACGGAAATAAATTAGATACGTGGTTGTATCGAGATCTGACTGTACACCAAAACTGATGTGACAACACACGAAATCTGAAACCGTTACCTGTATAACAAATCTTAAAACAACATATAATAAATTATAATCAAATAATTACTTTGCTGAAACAAGAAAATTTTAATTAAATAATTTCATGATAAGTTGCCAGGATGCCAATATATGACAAAGATATTACCAAATGCAATAGACACCATAACCTCCAACGTAGAATAACGTATATACACTGTTTCTATTGGTTTATTTACAGTTTTATGTTCTTAAAAGTCTTAATGAATGTACCGTACAGTTTATGCATGCAATATACATATTTTAAAAAAAAGAACCTTTCACAGACAAACTTCGTTAGATAACGACACTTTTTGATCGGGAACAAACAGTGTCGTTGTAGGCCTATCACGGCGATCCTATCACGGAAATAAATTAGATACGTGGTTGTATCGAGATCTGACTGTACTGGTACACCAAAACTGATGTGACAACACACGAAATCTGAAACCGTTACCTGTATAACAAATCTTAAAACAACATATAATAAATTATAATCAAATAATTACTTTGCTGAAACAAGAAAATTTTAATTAAATAATTTCATGATAAGTTGCCAGGATGCCAGAAATTATTCTATAAACCAATATCAAGCTTACCTTAATACTAAAGTCTATAACCAAAATAATAATACTTAGAACTAGAATACACTAACTATGAAAGCATGTTAAAGACTGTATCACGGTATTACTGATAAGGAAGAGAACTTTGTAGGAATCCACTTTAGAACGCTCAATCCTCGTCACCCATCGGCGCCCTCACCCATCACCCATCACCCATCACGTCATTTCGTGTTACTACGGGAAGGTATCCAGTCAAAACGCCCCCATGTGAAAACGCCCCCACGTCAAAACGAACCAAAATGGTTGAAACGCCCCCATCATGTAGTCAAAATGCCCCCATAAGGTTAAAACGCCCCCAAAGTAAAAATGACATAACAAATTATTTTGAAATATAATAATATATTCTTCAAAAATTATTATTACTTATGTTTTTTAGTTTGTTTCCTTACCCTTTTATTATTTATTATGTTTTTTTTTCGATTGAAAGTGATCAGACATTCGGGGGGCGTTCTGACCTTAACATTATAACATAAGTATTTTCCTCAAATAACATGAAATATAATCATATATTCTTCAAATTTTAATGTTACTTACGTTACCCTTTTATTATTATTTTATACATTGGAAGTGAACAGACATTCATGATTCAACAAACATTCATGATTCAAAGACCAGCTGACATATTAAAATCGTTATTATTGTTGATTGGATTCATGTGGATATTGTATGAATATATTGAATTTCGTTAATATTGCTCATGACTATATTACTGTTGTTGTTGATATATTAAAGGAAAAAAATATAAATACAAACAATAAAGATAAATATTAATAAATTGTGTTTGCTACTTTTCTTTTATTCTTGTGTGTTATATTTTCTTTAACAGTTCTTTTCAATGCATGTTTGTCAATTACATTAATTGACTTCAATTGGTCAATTTGATGCGTTACCAACAAACACATAATACAATACCAATCAGATACCCATATTAACAATTATAAAATAAGTGTGTAAAATAAACAGTTGGACAAGTGCTTAAGAATTTTAATTGCATTTATGGGCACCCAATTATGGTAGAGATAATTACTGGGTTCATGTAACATAATAGGAATCGTTATTATAGTTCTTTACTCGCATGTGATAAGGACGTCAGACCAAGACAGCATGGGATTTCGTGCGAGAAATGTGACAGATGGCAACACCGAACTTGCAATACAGGTATACCTATTTTATGGTCTGGAGAATTTGACAAGATTCTTGACCTTTCATTAGCATAATTGAATAACTGATATATTGTCTACCTATAGCTCGAGACAAATACAAATATAAATGTCCAATGTTGCACGATTTACTCGCGGAATTTTATGTAGTCAACGCAAAGACATTATTTATGTAAAAATTGATAGTTCCGTGACAAATAGTTCCGTGACATATGTATATAAATATGAACATAACATCAATAAATGTTCGAGACAGATAAATCATGTTGCTGAAACTAAATTAGACGACCAGCATTTTAAGATGCTTAGAAAGTCTGATGATCACTTTACTAATTACCGTTATCATTTATAAATTATAATGCGTGTAGTAAGTAATACATAACATAACATAACATAATCTTTATTTGGTATAAAATACATACATATTTATAACCAATAAACCAATACAACATCATGTAGTGCATATTGTGATAATTGTATAAATAGTCAATAGTACAAGGTTTAATTTAAACGTTAACATGGAGAATTTAATAGTAGATTATTCATTTGAATCCCGTTCTTTAAAAGCATAATACAAAAATCGTGCTATTTTTTGATAGTAATAAATTTTCAAATTTTTGAGTTGTTGGCCAGTGACAATAATAAGGGCTAAATATTTTTCTTCGAAGGTTAGTATATTTTGGACAGAATAATAGGAAATGCATTTCTGTTTCTAATGTGTTCTAAAGCCTAGTTCTTCTAATAATTTTTTATTTTATAAGCCCATTTTTTATTTGAATACGAGATGTTATTATTGGCATCGTCTTTTAGGACATTGTATGTACGTTTCACTAATGTATTATTGTCTAGATTTAATATTTTGATCCAATATTTAAAAGCGATTATCTTTCTACGTATTTTCACCGGATACACATACTCTTTTATAAACAACATTTCAATTTATACTTGTTAACAACGACAATAACAATTAATTGTTATGATGAGTGTAACTATAATTATATATTTTGACACTGTATACACATGCTGACAGATGGATGCAATATACAATATACAAGATAAGATTAAGTTTATCTAGTATGTTGACAAACCAGTCAACGATTGAGTTGTCATAGAAACTGTACTATGTCAAATTAATTTGAGAATAACTTAATAAATAAATAATAATGATACATTACTTTTTAAATATGGATAATTTTATAGTAGATTGTTCATATTATTCATTCGAATCTGTAAAAGCATAATACAGAAATCGATTCCCAAATGTTAATATTTGAGTATATTATGTTCTATACGTTCGTTGTTAATTGCACAATTGACAATTCATGAGCAAAGCAATTTCCATACGGTTATTCTCAAAATCAACGGTACACATGGTTGTAAAACACCTTAAAGCAATCGAACGTTGTTTAAAATACACATAACACTGGAAATTATAAGTATATTATTTAATAAAAAAATTCAATACTGATAATAATTAACTCAAAAAATATGGGGGCGTTATTTGGGGGCGTTCTAACCAATTACAAAAAATCTTGGGGGCGTTTCAACTATTTTGGCTCGTTTTGACGTGGGGGCGTTTTGACGTGGGGGCGTTATGACTGTAAAGCCTACGGGAAACTTCGGTACCGTCCGGAAAATATTACAAACATCCGTAAACATTAAATATTTTTATTTTACGGTATTCACATCAATAAATCTGCTTATTAAATTATTTCTTGGCAATTAGATTTGACGATCTTTAAAAAAAAATTTAAAATAAAAAAAATAGGGACGAGTTCCTTCCCTTTGATATTCGAAGTCATAGAAACGCTCGCGAAATAAAGCGCCGAAATGACTTGGCGAGCAGACTTTAAATAGTAATAAAATAGTCTCGACGTGAGGTCGATTTGTCACCAAAACTGTGTTATTCGGAAGTGTTGAGGATTATCATCAGTCTAAATTACATTGGTTAACACCGCTGTGAGGACGAATACTGTTATTCTTATGAATGTTCGGTTGAAAACGATGCAAATCTCGGAAACAAACATTGAGAAAACGAATGTAGAAATATTTCTGTTAGCAAGTGTTGCAACCGTTCGTCGAGAATAGACTCAATAGTGCAAACCAGCCTATGTTGATGTTCATCACGATGCTTCTCAACTTCATTGAGGTAAAACTTGCTAAAACATTGTGTTCTTGATCTAAATTTTTTTATTCTTGTATAACTTGTGCAATCTTCCGTCAGGTGAGCGTTATAGGCTCCATTTTACATCTTGTTATTGTCAGCTCGACTGTACTTGGTCATTTTCAATTTAGAACTATTCTGATTTTGAATGGTTATTTTTGAGATATTCGTGTATGCATAGTGTTTTAACTAGATCAAATGGATACATTGGTTTAAAAAGCCCAGGGGAAGTCTAACTTGTTTTTTTTGTAAAAGATGTAGGCCTACAAAGGATAACCCATGTGTCTACATGTACATATTTGTGAAAGAACTGGACTCAAGGTACCGAAATAGCCTTGTAGTAGCCGCAGGTCTATTGTTTAGCTTGCTTGACTTGTAATGTTACGTAGTCCTTATGATTTGGTAAAGACAGTAACGCTCGTGTTCGTATAGTGGTTTTATTAGTTTGTTACACAGTTCATAAACATAGTATAGTACTTCTCAGGTTCACAGCATAAGTCAACTTTTCATACTCATAAACATACTGTCCATGCTTATGGCCCAAGCTACTCGCTTGTTGACGGCCCGCACCAACTGGTCTCTCTCGACTCCACTTCTCAACTCTCTAACTCAACTCCGACTGACTGACTGACCGAACTCCCCACTAACATGGTATATGATATATTTGACCAACCTAGACACTTCCGCAATTCACTGACAAGTGTCTGCCCTAGGCTGTCTGTTTTTAGTGTATGGACATCGAAATATATTGAGATATATAACATAGTACGAATCTATATTTATGCACGTTGATAGGAGAGTGCATTGAAATTAATATGAGATAATTAGCTATCCTTTGATCATTACATTACAATTCCCTCCCTCTGTTTGAAAACAAAATTTTATCTTAAGTAAAATTTTAACATATTTAACCCAAACCTTTTTTTTAATGGTATGTTACCATAACGTAGAATCACACAATGATAATCATAGTCAAATAATGAACATAAAACCTGTAAAATAATAACACATAAAGAAACAATAATATCTGCAACATAAACACATTTATACACACAATAAAATGTCATCACTACAAATGTAGCTTCATTTTCAGCATACTCAGCTGGTTTAATTCATGTCCATATAGAATCTAGCTATAAATGAAATAACTATATAGCTATAAATGAAATAACTATATCACTTGATTGTAAAAATGTTTGTCACGATGAATTGTACGTGACTGTCACAACGAATTGTTTGTATATTTATTTGTTAATGGCATCTGAAGTCATCGCATCTGATGAATCTCCGTACATAGTCAATAACGGGTTGAAATGATGATCATATGGATCTACGAATGATTATCTCCGGTTGGAGATCTACGAATGATTATCCCCAAATTGAACGGTTGATAAATTTCCAATGTAAATTGTTTGTTGTGGTAGGCATCTGTTGGTAGTCCATCGTATATGTATACGAATGTTTATCTCTAATCCAATGATAGAGATCTACGAATGGTTATCTCCAAATTGAACGTTGGAGAAATTTCCAATGTAAATTGTTTATTGTGGTAGGCATCTGTTGGTAGTCCATCGTATATGTATACGAATGTTTATCTCTATTCGAATGATAGAGATCTGCGAATGATTATCTCCAAATTGAACGTTGGAGAAATTCCCATACAATAGTTGATTCATCATCAACGGTTGAAGTATTATTTTGGAATACTGGATTTGGTGTTCTCGAAAGTCTGCCATGGTTCGTAGTAACATGTTAGTTTGCTGATAGTCTCTACAGTTCGGAGTAACATGTTCTATTTGCTGATAGTCCGCCATGGTTCGGAGTGACTCGTTCGATCCCCGGTGTATCGACTGAAACACTTAGCATTGGCAGATCTAATGCAGTATATATTTGTGAAACCCTTATAAATAAAATGTCTTTCCCTACAGTGATCACGAAATAATAGCAAGAACAACTTAGTACCAGCCTCATTAATTATTACATATTACATTAAATTAGTATATCTTTGATTTATCAGCAATAAAATAAATGATATTAACCCTCACATTGGACATAACTACTAAGCCTACATATTATTATTTTAATATAGACGATAACGATATATCAAGCATTCGTTCTATAATTACTTCCCTTTGAATAGATGCTCTCTACAAAGGAGAATTTCAAATTTGCCGGAAATGAGATTTTCTACACAAAAATCTTACAGTTTTCCTAAGAATACAACATGTTTACACCTTGATAACAACCTGAAGTTGATTTAATTCATTTCCGACCATCATCGTGAAATGATTCCATGTACAAATGAGAGATGTCAACCTATATTTACCACATAATTTGACTTTAAAGTTCAGGTAAGTTGAAACTTTTACAATTTACTTTTGACATTTATCTAATATACTCAAAAACATACTATTATACATGGCCATAGTTTCTTTAAAACTACCACAATCTTTAGTTGACATAGCAGTCTGAATATCTGATTCTTTAGACTCCCTTTTATCTTGGATTTGTTTATTTTTTACCGCGCCTATTTCCATACAATTGTCTGAACTATCATTTTCTGTAATACCATTGAAATCTGAATTACTTGAATGGCTCATAATTTTATTATCAATATCTGATGCGGGGTCATAAATCTCAGTGTCCCCTTCGTACGCCGAAGCATTCATATTATTCTCAGAGCTATTGGACGTGACATCATTTAACCCCCCTGGCCTTTCAATATCATTTTCATCACTTGAACTGCTTTCATGTTCACTGTCACTTGAACTACTATCACTTGGACGTACAACATAGGTTGTCATACGTTTATTTGAGGACTTTACTTTTGGCCATTTATCCAAATTTGCTTTTCTTATTTGATCTGCATGCACTTTCATGATTTTATTATCCAACTGATTTTTAATCAAATAAGTCAATGGTGACAATTTTTCAATTATTCTGAAATGTGATTTCCACTTAGGTGACAATTTACCTTTCGGACGGAAATTCTTATAATATATTGCGTCATTAACCTCAAAACTGATGTCTTGTGCATTTTTATCAACTAACTTTTTGTTTCTTCGTTTTGCATGTTTCAAATGTCTGTATGCTAGCATAAATGTTCTGTGAGTTTCTTGTAATGCTTTGTTTAACTTACGGAAATCTACGCAGAATCGTTTACTATTATCGTTCCTTTTGTCAACAAGAACCACAGGGCTGGCGTACGGCTGTGTGATGGCCTTATAACTTTATTTTTCAACATTCCATCAATAGCTTCATTCATTTTATCCCTGTCATTTAATGGTACTCTATATGGTCTAAGTCTGACAGGCTGATGTTCAACAGTTGGAATTTTCATAGTCACTGTACTGGTTTCAGTGAGCTCAGAGTCATTATTTGCCAACACGTCGCGATGAGTGTGCAACAGGTCTTTCACATAAGGGAAATGTTCTGAGGGGGTAATAATGTCAGACTCATCAATGGGAGTGAATGTCTCTGGCTGTGATTTTGATTGATTTCTGTTACTCACAGAAGCTATGCATTTTTCATCAATCAATTCTACCTTAGCTATAACACACCCCTTCCTTAATCTTATGGTCTTATTTGAATTATTTGTGATAACCACAGGAAGTCTCCTATGTTTTTGTAATGTAAATACTGAATTTGAAACTATAATTCCTGGCTCTGATCCTATGTACCCATTTTCCACATTTTTAAGCTCATAAGTTTTAAAAATTTGTATACCCGGGTTCTGTTTTAATTTGCCATTACAATAATTGACAGTTTGAGGTTTAAGGATGGTATTCTTTTGAAGTCTTACTAGAGAAGCTATCTGTCTGTCTTCTACTAGATTAACAAATGATTTTCCTACTTTTAAACAACCTAAATCAAAATAAATCCTTACATCATGGTGTTTTAACCAATCGCGTCCTAATATAATATTCCTATTTATATTTTCAACAACATAAAATGGGTGACTCATTTCAGTATTCCCAATTTTAAATGCTAGGTTTACACAACCATCTACATTTAATGAACCACCATTTACTGATTGAAGGTAAATCCTATCATCTTTAATTTCTGCCTTTTGTCTTAAGGTTCTAAATATCCTTCTACTTATCAATGAAACTTCAGCGCCTGAATCTACTAATGCTCTGTATTTATTATTTTGCATATTTAGTATACATGAATCTGGGTTTCCCGCAATTGCTATATTGAATGTTCTTGAATTAAACGATTTCTGATTACTAACATGATTAAATCTTTTCTTGTGTGAAAATCTATTGAAATTTTGTCTACTACGAAGATTATACATCTTACCGTAATTTGAATATTCCCTATTTTGATAATACATTGGTTTATGTGGATTTTGAACTACCGCGTTTATGTATTTATCTCTATTTTGAAATTCATGATTGACCGGTTTAAAATTTCTTAACCTAAGTCTAGCCCTAATATTTTGTTCTTCTATTGCAATATTTACTGCTTGATCTAATGTCTGAGGATTTTGCCTAAGTAATTGAATTTTAATAGACTCATTTAACAATCCATCGGTGAAAAAATCAATTAGCTGTCTAATTACTAATCTAGGATATTGGCTTAAATCTTGACCATCATATGCAGTTTTTGCTAAATCAATTAATTTTTGAAAATAAATTTGTACACTTTCATTTGGCCTTTGTTTAAATTCACTTAACAAGCGCAATGCATGATGAGAATCTGTTATTTCCGAAAATCTAACTTTTAATTCACCAAATAATTCTGCCCATGTACACTGCGGGTCATCATTTAAATACCCCTGAATAAAATTTGATACAATCCCTCTAGAAGTATGGAAACAAATCTTTTTCTTGCCATCATCATTTAAATTGTTAATAAAAGCATATTTTTCTAATGAATTTATCCAAAATTTAAATTCTCTATTATTTTCCCCATCAAATTCTGGTACTATTTTGTTCAATTTATTACTTAGCGATGCACAATAATTTCCCAATTGATCTGATAAATTTTTAATATTTCTACATATGTTTTGATCTGCCATTTTTAAGCGTACAGAAAATAACCAAGTCACTCACGTGTACTCCGAGGTTCCAATCTTTCGTCAGGATATACGGCTACCAAGTGCTGTCCAGTACGTTTTCTGCTGCTTTTCCTGCAATTTTCCCGTTGAACTTATACTCAAATCTCTGGTCACGACTCCATTAATTGTTACGTAGTCCTTATGATTTGGTAAAGACAGTAACGCTCGTGTTCGTATAGTGGTTTTATTAGTTTGTTACACAGTTCATAAACATAGTATAGTACTTCTCAGGTTCACAGCATAAGTCAACTTTTCATACTCATAAACATACTGTCCATGCTTATGGCCCAAGCTACTCGCTTGTTGACGGCCCGCACCAACTGGTCTCTCTCGACTCCACTTCTCAACTCTCTAACTCAACTCCGACTGACTGACTGACCGAACTCCCCACTAACATGGTATATGATATATTTGACCAACCTAGACACTTCCGCAATTCACTGACAAGTGTCTGCCCTAGGCTGTCTGTTTTTAGTGTATGGACATCGAAATATATTGAGATATATAACATAGTACGAATCTATATTTATGCACGTTGATAGGAGAGTGCATTGAAATTAATATGAGATAATTAGCTATCCTTTGATCATTACATTACAGTAACCGGGAAAGCCGGGTTAAAGGTCCAGGCCTTTTTTTCGCTGAATTGTGTAGAAAAACCTCAAAATTAGGGTGGCTAGGTGGTTGAGTGGATAACGCACTTGACTACTGATCGAGAGGTCCAGGGTTCGAATCTCGGCCGGGACACTTGGTAATTTATGAAACCCTTTCAGTGTTTCCCACCCAACTAGAGATAAACTGGTTGCAAACCAAGAGGTAGTCGCGCGTGTATCGGTGCTATACACCGGGCACGTTAAAGAACCAGGGAGTCTTTTAGGAACGAGCTAGGGTAACACACCCGGATTTCTTGTATCACAACCCTTCAGCAAAAACCCAGGACCCCATTGGAAATAAGTTGCATTTTCATGGGTTATCCTTGACCGAAAGGCCTAAATAATTACACATACTAATACACAAAATTGTGAAAAAGTGGGCGCAGAAACTTTCAAATTGTTAAAAACTAAGTGCGATAAATAATCAAATTGTGAAATAATTTTTTCAGATGTTAGCTCAATTTTTGTCCACTTGTCATAAACATGCATGTTATGATATAATACTTCATATCAAGTCCAGGAATATATGATTTTTTTCTACGTTTGGTTTGTTTGGTGCTTTATAGATGAGTTGTGAAGGGGCCTTTAGAAATTGTGAAAGGGGCCTGTAGGAAATTGTGAAGGGCCTTATGAAGGCCCCTTGCATATAGTGAAAAAAAGCCCTGAGTTCATATATTACTTGTTGCTACATAGATCTGTCTATTTGATAGAAAAACAAAACAAATATACAGTCAACTCTCGTTATCTCGAACTCGCTTATATCGAATTTTCCGTTATGTCGAAGTTTTTTTTCAAGTCCCGATTTTTCTCCTTCTTTGTCTGTATGAAATCTCGAGACCCATCTCGAAGTTTCAGCTCGAATTCGGCTCGAATTTTTCGTTATGTCGAATTATTTTTTGGTCCCGATTAACCAATTTGCACTTTAAATCTATTGTTCATCTCGAAGTCCGGTCGAAGTCTGATCGTATTTGACTAGCGTCGAATGTTTTTCACACTTCGCCAGTCTGAAATCTTCGATTTACCTGTAATTATCGCGCCTTCCATTGTTGAACAAATATTTGTCTGCAACAATTTGCGCAAACATGTCATAAAGCTTCGGGTTACGTACTAAATCAATAAACATGTCATCTCGAACAATTGTTTGTAAACATAATAATTAAAATAAAATGCATTTTCTCGAGGAGGAATACATGTCAAAAATATCACAACAAGCAATTCTCACGAATATGTCGTTCTTACGACCGTAACAATATGGCGGCGTAAAATGACAGAAACTGGAAAACTTGCAACTTCGATGCCGAAAATTCTATCTCGAATTTTCGTTATGTTGAAGTATATTCCACGGTCCCGTGAAATTCGAGATAACGAGAGTTGACTGTATCTGAAATATATTTGAACTGCTACAGGTTCTTATACTAGTAATTTACCTTAAACATTTCTGCATTAAGTATGCAACATGACACTATAAATCTGCCAAGTCACTTAGTGTCAACATATTAAACAACAAGGTGATAATAATTATTATTTATATTTGCAGGGAATCGAAGACCTAAAAATAACTTAGGTCTTTGCAGGGAATCAAGAATGAAACAGTCGACATCAAAACTAGAGATGCTGAAGAAATTTGTGCAGACTTGTGAAAAATGTAAAATTGTACTGTCACTGTGAGGTAATGCATGATTGTATTGTTACAGTTCGTTGTATAAGCAGAAGTAACGTGCGTCCATGTTTTGCAAATACATTGTTCCTAATGCAAAATTTAGGTTATAATTAAAAACCTATTCCTTAATTCAATGATTTGCTTTAATTACTGAGTTGGTGAACTTAACCACTTTCTGTCTTATAATTGTATACATAATTCAGTTTGGTTGCTAAAATTGTTTTTGGTTGCAGTTACCATGACTATATTCCAAATAAATTATATTGCAGTTCAGTCATAGATCTGTTCTTATAAAATCTGACTTTATTGGGCTGTCATTGATGATTCCAATATATATCATTAATACGTCGATATATCGATTTTCACATAAAGGTGAACAAGAAACAGACCCATCAGTCATGTATCAGTCACTTAATTTGAATTATACACTATATATGTTTAATATTGGGTATAGATTCAGCTTTTGAAAAAAGCACCTTTGGTTTAAGTTTCCTGCATGCTCGTAGCTATTTGGTTTTGTCTTGCATCAATGCATATGCACGTAATGTACGTTGAAAGTTATGATTCAATCGTAAACAATGCAAAACAGGCATGAAATGCGGACATTTTAGACAAATTAGACAAAGTAAGAGCTTACCGAGTCTAAACGATGTACTTGCATGTATTGTAGGGTTACATTTCTTTTCCACATACTCCTCTTTTATTAATAATGTTACGTATTTATATAGGCCAAAATCTAACGTTTAAAGATGAACGAATCAGGGTCCGGTTGTCGATACAGTGCAAATGATCCGGTTCGCTTTTACAATTATATTTGCATCGGCATTATGTACAGATACGGACATTAATATTTTAGCAATTTTTGAAATACACGTATATCACTTCATTTCTCACGTAGTAGGATTATTTTGAACTAAACGTCTTCTCAAAGGACTTAGCTCAGTGGTAACACACTGGACTGTCTATCCAGAGGTCGTGTGGGTTCAATTCCCGGCATTTGAACTTGACATTTCTGAACTTCTACTCGTAGTAATTTTCCGCTATCTCGGACCATATTGACTGCACATTATCTGGTGAAAAGTGCTAGTAAGCTGTTTATCGGTGCTATACACCGGACACATTAAAGAACCAGACTGTCTGTTCGAAATAAGAGCTAGGCGCATGTCTGCAGCACCGGATATGCCTTTATCTGATGTCTCTCTCTTTCCCTTCGGGTGCTTTCTCTCAGTCTGTCCCTCTGGTCCGAGCATGCTGTATCTGCACCGGTAGGCCCCGGGATGTACCTGCGCCCTAGTGACTGCAACACTATGTGAAGCGCCTTGTACGTGGGTTCGCATGAAAAGGGCGCTATATAAATCTACTATATTTATTTAGTTTATTTTAAGGACACCTCTGATAGTTTTTTTTTATAAAAACTTCTTTCAAAACCCCATGGATAATAACAAATACATACACGTGTTGACATTTTTACGAGATATTGAGCTTAAATGCTCTACCTGTTTTTGTTTATATTTTGTAGGGATCGCAGCTTCAGCTAGTGTAATAAAAGAATGACTAAACCACACAGAAAGACTGGAACAGTGAACAGGAATTTGGATGAAGCCCCGTGCGGAAAAAAATATTTTAAATGTGATGAATCCTAAATTGACCCGCTAGTTAAAACGAGCAGGATATCAACTTAGAAACCACGTACAAAGTGCATGTACTGTATGGATACTACTAGTTAACACAAAGTTGGAATATGCATATTATTTATTTTGCATTTCTTGCTTCAGTTGTTAAATACTATACATCAGAATCACAGTAAAATAAACACTTCTCCACTGTAGATAAAACATAATAACATACTAGTATGTTAACAAACGGTACATGTTTGTAATTCCTGCTAAAATATCGTTTCGAGACGACACAAGAACGTTTGTCTAATACAAATGGTCCCTATATAGAAAGAAGGTTGCGCAGCTGCCATGTTTATGACCTAAGCGGCATCCATACAGCCGAGACAATCATATATAACGTAGGTTACGGTAATTTCCGTAACACCGCCTACAACTGTCAGAGGGGCATGGCTTATGTGACATGCATTGGGACTTCTGTTTTTAAAACCACTGCACATATTTCATAATTATATATTGACATACTATAATTCCATTATACGTGCGAACCAAGTACAGTGGTGATATAACAAAACTATTCGACGTAAATGAGATTGCATGAACCTTTCAAACCTTCATTTAAAACGTTCCCGAAGTTCCTATATTTCAGCAATTTTAACGAACAAAATATCCAATGCATTCATAGTATTCTTCAAGAGTTATGAATAAATATAATTTGCTAACAGTTTTTTTTACTGTCGCCACAATAAGTCGTAGTGCAATGCAATGTTTTCCCCATGTATGTTTTGTAGTGAAAATCTACTATAGGGAAACAACCTCACCACAAGGAATTAGACAGGACTACATGTATCTGCACATGGGAGGGAAATTGACGACCAATTTCCAAAATTCAATCAATCCTAGTATAATTCGGACCGTATAATTCTCATAATTATATAACCCCCCCCCCCCATAATTACATAATTAGAATATTAATTGACTGTTGACCATGTATTTATATGTAATTATTTTTTCCTGTACATTTTGTATCTTTGTTTACTCATCGGCATAATGCCCGATGTATTTCAAATAAACTGTAAACTGTTAACGTTCGATTTGTGCATTATTCTTTTCAATAATCTGAATATTATAATATGTTCTGGGTGTGATTGTTTTTTCGACACGTTTATCCCAGGAAAAATGTGGTCATACCATGTGGTATGTGGCATAATTTTGGGGGTTCAGAATTTAACGCAAGTAACGTAACTATTTTATTCTTAGACCGATTTAACGATATTTACTCGAAACTCAAGCCAAATTTGTCGAAATCGACTTGATAGCAGTTGTGTTGGTTTTCGGAATATTAATTGGCATGGATAGCACCTATTCTGGGGTTGAGCATCAAGAGTGTCTTCAAATTCGATCAAAGAATAAAGTACCTACGATTGTTTTTTTAGATTTTTACTTGCGTTCCTAGCCAACAATTACGTCAAATATCACGTTGAATGTCTACTTTGATGATGAGGAACTAGTTACCCACAATAGCAGTGTAGCAATACAATGTAACTTTGACATCACCAACTGCTACCAATCCAAGACAGACTTTGTTTCGCTTCGGAAGCAAAAATAGCGGTATTTTATTTATATACCAGTTTCTATGAAGCATTCGCAAGTCTGAGGAAAAAGGAACATTTCCTTGAAAAGTAGCATCCCTATCAGCAGCTGGGCCGTTTTCTCTAGCACCCTGTGAAACATTGGAAAGGAAGACGACTTTGCGGTAAAACTTTTGCCACACTGGGTACATTAATGTCTTTCTAAATGTTGTCCACGACTTAGTCTTTGCCTAGACATGGTCGAAATAAATATGAATGTCTTTGCAAATAGGTCACATTGGAACCTTGTTTTTTTCCCCTGAAAATAAATCAAAAGAAGAATCAGTTGATTGGTTGTACATACACGTTCATATCAATGTCTGCATGTTAAAATATCTTGACACATCTAGACAAATATTCAAGTCAACTTTAAAGATTCATCAATGACAATATATTCTTCATCTATAAATGTGCAACCAGACCAGGGTTCGAACCCATAATTCAGCAGTAAGTGCAATATGAGAGGGCATGTAAATTATTCAGTTATACACAAGCAACAAAAAGTAGAAAATGATGTTAAAATTAGTCAGAGTAATACAAGAAAATGACATTGCAATAGTTGTTATGGCGAGTAAAACATTTTAAGATCATTTTCGTTCTATCGACAACCGGACCATGATTCGTTCAACTTTGAAAACGTTAGATTTTGGCCTATATAAATACATTATTAATAAAAGATGAGTATCTGGGAAAGAAATGTAACCCTACAATACATGCAAGTACATAGTTTAGATTCGGTAAGCTCTTACTTTGCCTAATTTGTCTAAAATGTCCACATTTCATGTCTGTTTTGCATTGTTTACGATTTAATCATAATTTTCAACGTGTATTACGTGCATATGCATTGATGCAAGACAAAACCAAGTAGCTACGAGCATGCAGGACAAACGTGGGCATTCCGTAAGAGTATTCCTGTCTTCAGAATTCAAGAATAACCATACAAAATACGCAAAAATGTTACACTCACCAGCGTATTATTGTTGATATCCACCATTTTTAGCCGGATCATTTTCGCTACGTTGGCCGAACCCGCGTCGTTGAACCGGATCCATTGCGTTTTGCCGATACAGTGTGTATACTAATGTAAACAGAAACTCAACTGTAAACCAGCAATCGACCCCACGCTGTACTGTACTGCACTGTAAATAGTATGAAACAAATCGAAACAATGTCAGGGTTATCAAATCTTGTGAGATATTAATGAAAGTTAATAATGAAGAGAAATTCAGAAAGATAGTTTGTTAGAATAAATCAGGCATGTTACATTACCAATGTTACTAAGTGTGATTTTAAATTAATAGTGTTTAACCTTTCTTACAAATGTACTTACTCACAATTCAAAAATATATATACAGTACAATGAAAAAACACAAATGCAAAGCAAACAAGAACAACAAAAATGGACAAATACACAATGGGGGAGTTTCCAAATAATCCAGCAGAGTTATCTCTGCACCGCCCTTGTCAAATAAGAGGTATACACCTGATGCTGGCTATCTCTGTGTATAGCAGGTTTACATTGAATTATAGTAGGAGAATGTGGAGTATTCAATCAACTGACCTTATCTAATTAATGAATTAAGGGTTTATTTTGCAGAATAAACTAATTAACACTTCAGTTTTAGAAAAGATGAACTTTAATATATAATACTTACTATTGTAAATTCTCCTTTGTAATGGTTCTGGGGGGTTTGATGGTAGAATACATGTAGATTTAATTAATGTGATCTGATACACTAGAATACTTGTAATATATGCTTTTAATATGAAATATATGCTTTTAATATGATAGTTTACGCATCTTAAGTAAAACAAAATCGTTATTTGTGTTTGTGTTTAGTATCTACTGAGTACATGTATTTTAATTAGGAGTGAAATATGATAGGATGTAGATCATGTTTAAAATTTAATAAATCTTCTTAAACCTATTTTCCTTTATATATAGTGTACAAATATATATACCAAGTGATATTCGTATCAGTAGTGGTTCACTATATTATGTATTATTAAATACTCCTAGAACAATCTTAACCTCACAGCCGCCATTGTCAAGTTCAACCTTTTGATTCATGATGCCCTTGAATGTATAAACTATGAAGAAGCAATACTATACGGATATACAGACGTCCTTGGACTTAATAGAATAATTTCAGTATTACCTTTTAATACATTTACATATTATTTGTGATGCGCTTTTAAATATTTATTTAATGACAAAATGTAACAATTATTTCTATTATTGTAGTGTGTGCAGAATGGCCCTGCGATTCCCGTTTCGCCTTTAAATTTCTTCCATTTCTTCACACTGCTTTCAATGTACACATAATGACTTTCCTACAATACATGTTTGAAGATATGAAGAAGTTATATATTCCTCCTAGCTGTCAACTTGCACATTTCATCCAAACCCGGAGGCAGGTTACTCCCCAGAGATGCTGCTCCCTCCAGGTTGGGTTGTCAGCCCGTGATCTTGTCTCCTTCGTTCGATTGCAATATATTCTGTTCCAGACTAATGTGTCGGGCGTTGTCTATCCACTGTTACAGCAAGGTTTGGGGAGATAGGTGTTATCTCTTCATGAAGACTGCAGACCTGCCTGATTCAAATGCAGTGAATGGCTAAGTTTTGGACATGTCAGAACACTAGTTGAAGACTATGTTCCTCACATAGGTTGTACAATTTGTGAAAGCAGTTGTTTGCTAATCAATGTTCTGGTAGATCCTCTGCCTTTGAAGGTGTCCAAGTATTTCAGTACATGTCATTTGTGTATTAAAGTTATTGCCAGATACAAAATCAGTGGACATGGCTGGAAGAAGTTAGCTGATGTATGATGCGGCCCTCTTTTCCAGCAAGGCATTTGCGCTTCGCTGTGACTGCATTGTTTATCACTTCTTTATATAAAGCTTGTATATTACATAACTATACTGAATTACGTATACTTCTTAAAAAAATGAAACAAATATAGATTTAACCCAAAAAATGCTGATTGTCATACTAGTTCAGCCTATATGATATCGTTGAAAATATCAAGCAGTTTATGCTTAAGGCTGAATATAATGTATTAACTGAGTTATTATTTATTAAAATATGTGTAATTTTAAATCTTCCTCCCACCTGTAGAATCCTTCCCTGGTAATTAATTATTTAATTATAATTTAACAACAGACCAGCGGTAATACTTTGAAACCTTCTTAAACTCTATGTTAATCTCTGCTGTGAGCGAAGCGTAGTTTAACTTCTATACCTCTTATTTGCTACTTCCGCTTATCAGTAGCCTGTCTGAAACTCCCCCATTGCAAACAAAAATACAAAAGCAACAAAATATATACAATACTAAGCAGCACAAATAATATAAAAAGCGTCAAGCACACAGTTTACTTTACACGAAAGCGTCACAAAAATCACAGAAGCACACATATATCACAGTCTCTAGTCACAATCACAACAAACCTTATAAAATATAGTTCTCGATGATGCCTGTATATCTACGAAATCCACTCCAAATTCAAATCACTGGGGGCTCCAAATGGAGCTAGCCCCGGTCTGGTTGCACATTTTTCTCCCTGTTAGTAATTTTAAAAATCCTATACAGACTAATACATACACCCCCTCCTTCGAAGGAGGGGGTGTATGTAGTAGTCTTATAGGATTTAATTACTAACAGGGAAAACTTGTGTAGGCAGCCGGCTAGCTCAGTCGGTAGAGCATTCGCCCTGTAAGCGAAGGGTCCTGGGTTCGAGCCCCGGTCTGGTTGCACATTTTTCTCACCTGGTTACAATAATTCCAGATTGACAAAATTCCTACCCACATACAAACAAAGTCACATAAACTGTGACTATTGAACTGCATGTAGTATTGCCTTGCTAATGTTTTGGCAAACAATGGAAAAGCATATCCGAAATATCAATGAAAATTTATCTTGTCTGAAATTACGGTCCCCTTTTTCATGCTTCCATTTCTACACTATAACATGATCACCAAAAATCAAGATTACCTTCTTTAACAGTACATCAAATCATACTAATTTGCCAAGTTTCAATCACTTGCTCATAAAATTTAAAAGATTGCATTTTAAACAATAAACCATCAAATAAAAGTTTTGGAGGACAAAATTCTTAAGAGAAATACTAAGTCTTGTTCCAATATAAATACCGATATCAGTTTCAGCATAGGGGAGGTAATACAGACTAAGACTTCTTCTTTTCGTTCACTGTCTACACGACCACCCCGGTCATAGCGATAAAGGAAGCAGTCCTCTTGAGGTCATCCTTCTTGCCATGGAGCTTCTTGTCCAGGATGGTTGAAACTGGCCATATATGTTTTCTTGATGGTTCATACAGGTGGCACTGCTGCAGTATGTGCTCTGTTGTCTGGTCTGTCACACCACATGAGCACTTTGGTGTTTCGGACAGCTTCAGTTTCAGTTTCGTACATATGGGCATTGAGCCTGTTGTGTCCTGTGCGAAGTCTGAATATAACAACTTGCTCCCATCGTTCAAGTAGATGGTAGTCATCTTTTGGTGACTGTGCTCTTGCAAGTGTCTATGAAATAATCTAGACTAAGACTGATTCCTTTCTATGACAATTACTTATTCTCACTTAGTTATGTAAACAATAGAAACTGTGTTGTTGTCAATGCTTAGCAATTTTGCTTCAATAATATTTCGTTTACACTTTTTATGAAACTGACATGTTAAATGTTGATGTTTTGAATTTTTTAAGGCGGTTTAGTGAGATCTGAGAAAAACTACTTTCATTGCCCATGTAAGTGTATTTGGGAAAACAAGTCCATGTTCGTACATAACTTTTGGATCTCTCCATGTTCATACATTCCTTTTGGATCTCTCCATGTACATACATTACTTTTGGATCTCTCCATGTTCATACATTACTTTTGGATCTCCCCATGTACAGGGTGTCCAAAAAGAAAATATACAGTTTCAGTATATATTTATAAAATCTCTTCATTCTTCTATCGTAAAGAAAATTTACACATGCGTAGACAAAAGATGGAAGTTTTTTTCTGGGACCAGTTTTAAGATTATAACTTGGATAAATTTTAGAAAAATGTAAATTTACTGAAATTACCTTATTTTGCCCGTGACGTCAATTCAGTAATTTATGACGTTCTCAAGATGTCCACCCTTCTTACGTTTTTCTTCTTGCACTTCTTTTAAACTATTGATAACATTTGCACATGTTTCTAAACTGATCTTCTTACCTTCTCTTTTGATGTTTCTCATGAGCATAGACGTGTCTGTTGGTTTTGTGCTTTACACTAGCGATTTCACATAGCCCTACAAGAAGAATTCGCAATGATTTTGATCCGGGCTATGGGCGGGCCATGTCATACCACAGTGATATTTCCTGGAAATTACTTTTGATCCAACTGTTTAAAGGAATTCATCTTACCCCTTATGTATAATGTGTTGCCCTGGCACATCTTGCATGAGCTATGCATCATTCAAAACAATAAATCATCTGCAGTGTTTATGAATGAGATGGTTTAACAAAGACAAGTAACAGGTTCAGTTTATTTCTTTCTACTGTGCTATCTGAATCGCTAGTGTACAATCTGAAGCTTACGGACACATCTATGCTGGTGAGGAACATCAAAAGAGAAGGTTAGAAGATCACATAAGACACATGGGCAAATGTAATTGATAGTTTCAAAGAACGAGTGCAAGAAGGGAAATGTCCGAAGGCAACATGCATCATGAAAACGTCGTTAATTACTACAAATTGACGTCAAAGACAAAATAAGGTAATTTTAGAAAATTGACATTTTTCTAAAAAAAATCAGGGTTACAATCTGAAAAAACTTACATCTTTTGTCTATACATGTGTAAATTTTCGTTGCGATAGTAGAATAAAAAGGTTTGATAGATAGACACTGAAACTGTATACTTTCTTTTTGGACACCCTGTACATACATTACTTTTGGATCTCTCCATGTTCATTCATTACTTTTGGATCTCCCCATGTACATACATTACTTTTGGATCCCTCCATGTACATACATTACTTTTGGATCTCCCCATGTACATACATTACTTTTGGATCTCTCCATGTTCATTCATTACTTTTGGATCTCCCCATGTACATACATTACTTTTGGATCTCTCCATGTACATACATTACTTTTGGATCTCTCCATGTTCATTCATTACTTTTGGATCTCCCCATGTACATACATTACTTTTGGATCCCTCCATGTACATACATTACTTTTGGATCTCCCCATGTACATACATTACTTTTGGATCTCTCCATGTTCATTCATTACTTTTGGATCTCCCCATGTACATACATTACTTTTGGATCTCTCCATGTACATACATTACTTTTGGATCTTTCCATGTTCATACATTACTTTTGGATCTCTCCATGTTCATTCATTACTTTTGGATCCCTTCATGTACATACATTACTTTTGGATCTCCCCATGTAATACATTACTTTTGGATCTCTCCATGTTCATACATTACTTTTGGATCTCCACATGTACATACATTACTTTTGGATCTCTCCATGTACATACATGATTAAGTATTGAAACAAGCAAGCAAAGAGATTTGTTACTGTTAGTTTTTTATTCATACATAAAAGGCACAAAGGCAAATAAATATGCAACAAAGACAAATTAAAGATTAACTTGCTTTCACCACATCATGCTGGTGCACGGAACTGATGCGTGTACAATACACCGGGCTGAAACCATACAGGGCCAAACAAATGGGTACATCGGGTACAAATGTGTGTGTACAATACACCGGCCTGAAACCAAACAGGGCCAAACAAATGGGTACATCGGCTACAAATATGTGTGTACAATACACCGGCCTGAAACCAAACAGGGCCAAACAAATGGGTACATCGGCTACAAATATGTGTGTACAATACACAGGCCTGAAACCATACAGGGCCAAACAAATGGGTACATCAGGTACAAATATGCGTGTACAATACACAGGCCTGAAACCATACAGGGCCAAACAAATGGGTACATCGGCTACAAATATGCGTGTACAATACACAGGCCTGAAACCAAACAGGGCCAAACAAATGGGTACATCGGCTACAAATATGCGTGTACAATACACAGGCCTGAAACCATACAGGGCCAAACAAATGGGTACATCGGCTACAAATATGTGTGTACAATACACAGGCCTGAAACCATACAGGGCCAAACAAATGGGTACATCAGGTACAAATATGCGTGTACAATACACCGGCCTGAAACCATACAGGGCCAAACAAATGGGTACATCGGCTACAAATATGCGTGTACAATACACAGGCCTGAAACCATACAGGGCCAAACAAATGGATACATCAGGTACAAATATGTGTGTACAATACACCGGCCTGAAACCATACAGGGCCAAACAAATGGGTACATCAGGTACAAATATGCGTGTACAATACACCGGCCTGAAACCATACAGGGCCAAACAAATGGGCACATCGGCTACAAATATGTGTGTACAATAGAGTCCACACAATATGCATATATGCCAAATCTCATGCGTATGTCACACACATTTGTGACTCTACTCACTCATGATTAAAGGCAAATTGATGAACTCTCACGCGTTTCTTGGACATACCGGAACCTCACACCTTTTGTTTACATTATGAAAATGATAACAAATAATATTTTAAATTGCTTCATGAAACATGCATTGTATTGTCATAAAAGTAAATTAAGTGAAAACTGCATATATAGTTTATTAATTGAAATTTAAGCAAGGCAAGCCTGCTTCATTTACATGAAATCTCCTGTATTTCCATCACTAATTTCACGCAAAGGGGTCTGGGAAACGTAGCATGTATGAATATGAGAAGCATTGTGCTCATGAAACATCATGTAACACAAACCACAGGAACTTGCATTTATAAATTGAAAAAAATTTTGAAAAAAAATTGTTTTTTACTGGGCCTACTGTACAGCCTGTATTAAAATATAGACAGTGTTGCATTGCGATTGTATCCCACAAACTATTCTCATACAAATATTTTCTCTATACCAACTTGACAGTAAAAACATATGATCTAGGCAGTTAAAGGGGCTAATAATAATACAGAATACATCCGCACGTCAACCGATCGGTACCGATAATCGTCTAATATCGGCTTTTAAAGCCAATATTTGTGGAGATTTGAAATGGCGTCGACTCCATTGAGCGTCCGCTCCGAGGTGAATGTGAAGGTGAATCTTCATGAATGTGAAGATAGATAGGCAATTCAAGAGGTGTGTTACATTACATTGTTTGTTTCTTTATCAGGTTTAATGCCATTTTTAAACCATTTTTCATTTATATACGACTGCTGATTCACCTAACCAGTTTTTCTGGGATATATCCCAACCAGTACTAACTTACTCCTCCACCAGGAACCAGCAACTTATCCACATGTGGAGGAAAATCGACCTTGCTGTCAAATTTTTATGGAAAATTATTACCTGCTACAACGGTAAATCAATCCCGGATCACCTGGTCCCAATCTCCCGAAACATCTCAATCTGAGCTCAATCTCAACTCAAATTTTGTCACCTATCATTTGATATAGTTTCCATGTGAAATTGTACTCTAAATTGGTATTAAAAAACAGAAACATCATTCTAACAGTATAATTTCGAGACCTTGAGCTTCATAATGCATCTCTAATTCAGACTCTGATTTGAGCAAAATCTCAATTTGAGTTGAGATTTCTGCTTGAGATGCTTCGGGAGATCGGGGCCAGGTTACAAATCCAGCACACTAACCATTGTACCACAGCTTTAATTATATTAAACAATTGACAACCTTAAATAAGGATTTAGACTTGGTTCATAGAGAAATAAAGATGAAAGATATGTCTACATGAAGTTGGTATTGAATGGTATAAGGCATTCTAATGAAGAAATTTATTCAAATATAATTATTGATTGCACCATGGAATTACTGTCATTGAATGACGTTTAACTACATGTAATTTGAAATGAAACAAGACTGTTAATGCTAATGCCCCGATGGAAGCCTTGTCCATAAAAACTAGCTAAGTCAATCAAGAGCCATAATTCTTTAGAAATGTTGGATATTGTCACATGGCATAGACAATGTAAGGCGCTTATGATGATAAACAAGTATGCCAAGTTTGAAAGCAATGCTTTGATGGCCTTCAAAAATTTGAAAGTTTTGGTTAACATTTTCAATGAAACAGACTGAGGTACGAACAGACAGACAGGACAATCCCTATATGTCTCCCACATCAAGCATAAAAATATAAAATGTGCATAGAAGGTATACATTAACAATATTTAAAAAGCCATTTCAAGCATATAAAATTATATACAAATGTTACAATATTTTACACATACAAGTATATTACAACAAGTCCCACAATCAATTCAGTTTGAGTCTGGGTATATAGAGGATCTATCATAAGTTTTTAATTGATATAAACTTATATTTAATGAGTAATGGAAATCTTATTAAGTGAGCCTCTGGTGAGTTTAATATATTAAATATATCTTTTAATCATATGACACTAAAAAAAGAAAATATACATCTTTCTGTTGAAAGACGAAGCCTGTTATATAAACGACACCAAAAACAAGATCATTTATGAGATAGACTGACGTCATTTAGGAGTTAAAGTGACGTCATATGAACGCAATACTACACTAGCGTAGTACATTGTATGAGAATCTATATACTTGTTCTACTAACCAAGATACAAGGAAAGTCATGTGATAAAACAATATATACATAAAAGTATATACAACAAGTTATTAAGAATTGCAAGCAATACAGAAGTCCCCTACCGGTTTGAAGCCATTTTCAATGTTTCTGTTGCCATAGCAACCACATTTTTTGTCAGAATCAAAATATTTTTAAACGTGCATAATCCCCTTATTGCCCCCTATCCACATATGAAGTTTCATAAACCTAGCTTGGAAACTGTTTGAGCTATGTCAGGATCCAGATTTGGGCATATTTTCACTCTTTCTGTCACCATAGCAACCACAATTTTTGTCAGAATCAAAATATCTTTAGACGTGCATAATCCCCTTATTGCCACCTATCCACATACCAAGTTTCATAAAACTAGCTTGGAAACTGTTTGAGTTATGTCATGATCCATTTTTTTTTGACGGACTGACCGACGGACAGACGGACGGAGGGCAAACCTATAGTCCCCTCCGGTCAAAAACCAGTAGGGGACTAATAAGTGCCACAATAATTCAGTACATACAATAAGTGCCACAATAATTCAGTACATACAATAAGTGCCACAATAATTCAGTACATACAATAAGTGCCACAATAATACAGTACATACAATAAGTGCCTCAATAATACAGTACATACAATAAGTGCCACAATAATTCAGTACATACAATAAGTGCCACAATAATTCAGTACATACAATAAGTGCCTCAATAATACAGTACATACAATAAGTGCCACAATAATACAGTACATACAATAAGTGCCACAATAATACAGTACATACAATAAGTGCCTCAATAATACAGTACATACAATAAGTGCCTCAATAATTCAGTTTGTGTCAGGGTATAAACTGGTACTGAAACTTGAGATCAGTGTGACTGAGTGATGATTCCCTGAAGAAACATGCATACCGGTAATCATATAACTAGGAAAGTACAGTAAAGGTTTATATCATTTCATTAAGTTCTTGTTAGTCGTGATAAGTAATGAATCGTGGTAATTGCAAAAACGGTCTAAGTGACAAGGTCACTTTTTTGTATTAAGTAATTCAAATTATCAATACGCAGCTACTGTGAATAAACTGTATCCATAAATTATCATTTTTTGGATATACATTGTATGGTAAAAATTTTAAAGAGGTATACGTGAAATGCAATGTATTTTTAATGAAAATAATTGCGAAATCGGTCTAAGTGCATAATTTTGCACTTAAAATGTTTTCGCAATTATTATCAAACCAAATGTACCAAATGTGTTGAGGTTTAAGTGACACTTATGTAATTGGGTATGGACAAATACACACGACTATGTCGGACAGGCAAGTTGAAACTTTTTTAAAAGGGGCAGTTATGTTCCCCTTTCCAGAATCAAACACAAAGTTTTTGGTCAAATACAATATCGCGGTGTTGTAAATTTGTGGATGACAAAACAAGGAAGGGGAACCTTTGGAATGAACTAAATCGTTAGGCTTCGGTCATTGAATGTTTGAGAAAATAGAGAACTTTACCCTCTGTATGAGTGAAATGCATGAAACAAACTGTTCACATCTATGTGTGAGTTCAACTCCACCTGAAACATATCATTTCCATAAACGGACATTTTCCCTGCCTTGGTTACATGACTACGAGCATTGCCGTAAAATTCAAGTTCACATATGTTCAATATATCGTCTCCTGCGTTTTTGGACTGCCCATCTTTGGCGTGACACAATGTTATATGAGCGCTGGTCCCATGCTGGAACACCACATGTTTACTTTTATTATCCTCCGTGTACGTGTCTCGATACTTCTCCTGAAGGGACTCTTCCTCCTCCTTAAGGAATAGATGAAGTAACCAGTTATTTTCGTCACGAGTTCCTGGTGTTCTACGATACATCATGTCATTGTTGGTTTGACCTTTTGATGCTGTTTCACCTTTTGATGCCGTTTCACCTTTTGATGCCGTTTCACCTTTTGATGCTGTTTCACCTTTTGACGTTGATTGACCTTTGGCCCTTAGATCGACCCTAGCACTGATGGCTTTCTTGCTAAATACAAACCCCGAGATGTGTAAAGAAAATTTTCGGCCCATTGCTTCAGTTACATTTTCACAGGTATGGTAGGGGTCTCTGGCCCTTCGTGCTAGGTATGCAGCTGTACAGTGTAACATGGGCAGAGGCGTCGTATATCCGCCCTCTAGGTTACCTGAGATTTCTACAATATTTAGAACATAATAATTATAATGGTATGAATCTTTTTATACTAATTTTGTTAAGGTCGATAGTGAAACAAGTTTTTCCAACTAATATCAATTACTCTCTACACTTCATTTCTGATGTTATCCATGTCCACGAGGGTATGAGGGAAGAGAATCCAGTTTCCCTTTATATGCTGAGCGTCTAGCAAGGGAATTTCTGGTACCATTTTCATGCGCATTTGGTATGATGCGGCAAATAACCCAATATCGAACATGACCTAGATTTTGTTGTGATGATCATTGTGACCAAGTTATATAAAGATTGGGTCAAAATTGTGACCTCTAGTGACTACACAAGGTTTTTCTATGATTTGGCCTTGTAACCTAGTTTTTTACCCCGGATGACCCAATATCGGAAGATTAGGTCAAAACTGTGACCTCTAGTGACTACACAAGGTTTTTCTATGATTTGGCCATGTGACCTAGTTTTTGACCCCGGAAGACCCAATATAGAACTTGACCTAGATTTTGTTGAGATGATCGTTGTGACCAAGTTTCATAAAGATTAGGTCAAAATTGTGACCTGTAGTGACTACACAAGGGTTTTCTATGATTTGACCTTTTGACCTAGTTTTTGACCCAGGATGACCCAATATCAAACTTGACCTAGATTTTGTTGAAATAATCATTATGACCAAGTTTCATAAAGATTAGGTCAAAATTGTGACCTCTAGTGACTACACAAGGTTTTTCTATGATTTGACCTTGTGACATAGTTTTTGACCCAAGATGACCCAATATCGAACTTGACCAAGTTTCATAATGATTAGGCCAAAATTGTGACCTCTAGTGTCTACACAAGCATTGTTGACGGACGGACGGACTGACGACGGACGAAGAGTGATCACAAAAGCTCACTCTGTCACTTTGTGACAGGTGAGCTAAAAACAAATTGCTTTAATATTCTATTCCCATTCTCTAGTATGGCTTCAAATCCCCAATTTTTAACTTCTGTTTCCAAATTTCACAGACTGCATTTAAGATATAAATTTCCCAGACCAATTGAAAAAAATCCCAGATTATTCTGACCTTTCAAGCTTTTTCAGTGACCTTAAAGTTTATTCTGACCTTTCAAGCTTTTTCAGTGACCTTAAATTAAGGTTTCTCTGACCAAGGAAATCCTGCACTTATACAAGAGTATAAACTATCCCTGAGCTAAATATAGACTGAATGATCATTAAAATGTTCACCATACCGTCTAGTAAATAAGGATTGCCTGAGTCTAACCATTCATCTGAATCAGCCATCTCTTCCATGCATTGCTTCAATACTTCCTTGGCCTTACATACCAACATTGATGAGTCATCTCTGTTTAAGAACCACCTGGAATAATCATGGAACATTATAATTCCAGGGCAAATAATACCAAGAATGGTATTCAATATTGATCTTACTTGACTTAAGGATAAGGACAACCAATCAGATCACACCGTTTTAAATTCTTGGTCAGTAACAAGCAATATGAGTGCATTCCTTATTCTCCAATTAAAAAATAAGATCCATAATGAATACCAGCCCAAAATCAACCAATGGGCAAAAGCCATATTCAGTGACATATCATCACTGAAACATGTCTATTTACATCAGTACTTTATAAATGAAAGGACAAATTCCAGGGCAAATAATACCAGACCCAATGATTATAAAACTTGTTTCAAGCTCAATTCAATTCCGTGCTCAAACTTCTAAAGATTCTAACAGAAAATACATTTCATGTTTTACTGAAACTTTTATATTAGATGGATAAGCAGTATTATGTGTTTTGATGCAATAAAGCTGATTCTTATTACGCCATATAGTATCATGACAACTTACCCATAATACATTGGTCTCAGCACATTAGTTTGAAGTGTTTTAAGCTTTGCTTCAATGAGTTCCATCTCCACATTGTGACTATTTTTCTCAGCTAATTCTACTGGATTGTATCGCCATGGTGATAAAGGTTCTACGATAATCACATGATAGAAATGTTGGCTTTGAGCCAGTTTGATATAATGTGACATTTCCCAACGTGCGATATTTGTGTTGTCAATGACGACCACTCTGGTTCCCTTCTCACAATGGTACCCAGCTCTACCTTGACAGAACTGGTGAGCTTCTGATAACTTTGACTGTATAAACCTGAAAACAAATCATAACATATTGTTAAGACTTCTTTCTGTGAAGAGGCAGCTACATTTACGAAAGCCTGTCGATGGCATTTATACATTCAAAAGAAGACATTATGACACTTTTTGAAAGACAAAATAACATGTAAAAGTAGAGGTTGGCACACGTACATACTAGTATGTAAACTATGAAAGCATGGTGAAGAAAACAAGAGGAACAACAGCAATGCCATCAAATTTCATCAAAATTGTTTAAGCTGAAGTGTTTAAATGTTTTTACTTAGTTGGCCTAGTGACCTATTCAGACAATTGTGTTACCTCCATTTTTTTCTGTCTCCGCCGGATGTCGCTCTACGGAGGTTAAACTAAAGTCGCGAAAACTGGTTACGATGGAAAAGTAATTATCAAAACGTTAGGATCTATCCGGATGTCTGATTCGGACATCCGGATGCTTGATTTGGTCGATTTTGACAACCCTACCCCAAATAACCTAATATTGAACTAATCAGCCTGGATACAGAGACAGACATTGTGACCAATTTTCATGAAGATTCAAAATCTTTCTTCGAGCCAGATCTTTTCAAAACAAACATCAGCCATTATATCTCTTTTATACCTGTTTGTTTATTTGATCACTCGGGTTAAACGCCGTTAAACAATTTTTCAGTTATATGGGGCAGCAGGTTCATCGTACATGTTTTCCTGAACTATATTGTAACCAGTTCTAATATACGGTACCCTTCCACAGGGAACCAGCAGCTTCTCCACATGTGGAGGAAAATCAACATTTTCTTCAAATTTTCATGGACAGGTATGGCCTGCTGCCACTAGGAATCAATACTCCTAGGATGGGTAAACCAATACTTACTTATAAGTGCCATCACTCTTCATAAAAAAATGATCAGCAGAGCAGACGACAGTCAGATCTTTGTAGACATCCTGTATACCTTTCACCACAGTGGATTTACCAGAGCCAGGTAGACCCCGCATGATAAACAGCGTGTGAGAATGCTTGATGAAATCCACTGTGTCTGTATCACTAAGGAAAGGTAACTCATCATAACCATGCACTAATGTTACCTGAAAATTAGTTAAGTGACCTTGAACATAGGCTTAAGGTTTCAAATTATTGCTTCAAATTATCTGAGTGTATCCTATATATAGAGAATTTCAGAAGGTTGTGAAGCAGCCATGTTTAGCCTCAATAGATATGACGTTAAAGGGACTGATATACAGTCAGATCTCGTTATAACGACATCTGATATACTGACAAATTCATTATACCAACATCAAATTAGGGGACAAAAGTATTAAAATGCTCTTTGTATCAATTCAGTATACCGACATATTCGTTATAACGACATTTTTCTTGGAAACAAACAGCGTCGTTGTATCGAGATCTGACTGTACGCATGTTTGCTGTGACAACTGTACAAAAACTTGGTACCAACTTTCGTCATGTCATATCCGTTGCGGATAAACATAGTCGCTGCACAACCTTCTCTTTATAGAGGATACACTTAAATGATTTGAAACTCAGATGATTTGAAACCATGTGCCTATGACCTTGATAACAAAGTACACAGGTATATAGCCTCTGTAACAGAAAACCAAGATGTATTTTTGTTTAACAGTATTTCAGTCATATGGAGATTACCGGTAACTACCCAGATACATTATTCTGACACTGGGCAAGTAAGCAACTACCTGGGCTGGTATTTATCAAGCATCTTAGTAGAAAACTTAAATATTTTGACTTAAGTAAAAAATTGCAGTTCACATACTTCCTGCAAATTTAAGAATATCTCATGCTTCCTTAGTGATTATTGTAGCTCTCTACACAATGCATAAAAGCTATAGTAAGGATTAATAATCTGGTTTGTATTATTTAGCTAATACCCTGAGGGAAATTTTAGGATTTTAAGAAAATTCTTAGTTTTCTACTAAGATGCTTTATAAATACCGGCCCTGGACTTAACTATGCAAGGGAGATATAACAGAACCATTTTTAATGACTTCGGTAATGAGCCTGGGATCAAACCCTAGACCTCTGGCTCGAAGAGGACGCTCTACCACTAGGCTATTGAGGTCGATAAACCCAACAAGAGGGCCCAAAGGGCCATAGGTCGCTCACCTGTCCTAGTTGTTCATGAACCCCTAATGGTAGCCCCTATTGCATGTACAAGGTTTTCATATTGTCTTATGCTTTATGATTTACATCACATTTAGACCCAATGACATATTGAAGTGATTTGACCTTGTGACCTAGTTTTTGACCCCGGATGACCCAATATCGAACTTGACCTGGATTTTATTGAGATGATCATTGTGACCAAGTTTCATAAAGATTAGGCCAAAATTGTGACCTCTAATGACTACACAAGGTTTTTCTATGATTTGACCTTGTGACCTAGTTTTTGACCCCGGATGACCAAAAATTAACTTGACCTAGATGTTGTTGTGATGATCATTGTGACCAAGTTTCATACAGATAAGTCGAAAATTGTGACCTCTAGTGACTACACAAGGTTTTTCTATGATTTGACCTTGTGACCTAGTTTTTGACCCCGGATGACCCAATATCGAACTTGACCTAGATTTTGCTGAGGTAATAATTGTGACGAAGTTTCATAAAGATTAGGCCACAATTGTGACCTCTAGTTACTACACAAGGTTTTTCTATGATTTGACCTTGTGACCTAGTTTTTGACCCCATATTTCCCAATATCGAACTTGACCTAGATTTTGTTGACATGATCATTGTGACCAAGTTTCATAAAGATAAGGCCAAAATTGTGACCTCTAGTGACTACACAAGGTTTTTCTATGATTTGACCTTGTGACCTAGTTTTTGACCCCAGATGACCCAATATCGAACTTGACCTAGATTTTGTTGAGGTGATCATTGTGACCCAGTTTCATAAAGATTAAGTCAAAATTGTGACCTCTACAGACTACACAAGGTTTTTCTATGATTTGACCTTGTGACCTAGTTTTTGACCTTGGATGACCCAATATCGAACTTGACCGAGATTTTGTTGAGATGATAATTGTGACCAAGTTTCATAAAGATTAGGTCAAAATTGTGACCTCTAGTGACTACACAAGGTTTTTCTATGATTTGACCTTGTGACCTAGTTTTTGACCCCAGATGACCCAATATCGAACTTGACCTAGATTTTGTTGAGGTGATCATTGTGACCCAGTTTCATAAAGATTAAGTCAAAATTGTGACCTCTACAGACTACACAAGGTTTTTCTATGATTTGACCTTGTGACCTAGTTTTTGACCTTGGATGACCCAATATCGAACTTGACCGAGATTTTGTTGAGATGATAATTGTGACCAAGTTTCATAAAGATTAGGTCAAAATTGTGACCTCTAGTGACTACACAAGATTTTTCTATGATTTGACCTTGTGACCTAGTTTTTTACCTCGAATGACCCAATATCGAACTTGACCTAGATTTTGTTGAGGTGATCATTGTGACCAAGTTTCATAAAGATTAGGCCAAAATTGTGACCTCTAGTGTCTACACAAACAAATTGTGGACGGACGACGGACGAAGAGTGATCACAAAAGCTCACCCTGTCACTTTGTGACAGGTGAGCTAAAAAGTACAATTCAAAAAAAAGACTGTAAATTACTGGAGGGCTCACCATAATAATGTCATAGCAGAAATCCAAGAAGCATTTAATGATATCTACAGGCTATCTTCACAGCAAAACCACAGTTCTCTTCCTTGAAGTTAATAACACAGTTACATAACATCTAATTCCACCACAACACCTCATGATGACATCTAATTCCACCACTAAACCACACCATAACATCTAATTCCAACACTAAACCTCAACATAACATCTAATTCCACCACTAAACCTCGACATAACATCTAATTCCACCACTAAACCTCGACATAACATCTAATTCCACCACTAAACCTCGACATAACATCTAATTCCACCACTAAACCTCGACATAACATCTAATTCCACCACTAAACCTCAACATAACATCTAATTCCACCACTAAACCTCAACATAACATCTAATTCCACCACTTAACCTCAACATAACATCTAATTCCACCACTTAACCTCAACATAACATCTAATTCCACCACTAAACCTCACCATAACATCTAATTCCACCACTAAACCTCAACATAACATCTAATTCCACCACTAAACCTCGACATAACATCTAATTCCACCACTAAACCTCGACATAACATCTAATTCCACCACTAAACCTCGACATTACATCTAATTCCACCAACATCTAATTCCACCACTAAACCTCAACATAACATCTAATTCCACCACTTAACCTCAACATAACATCTAATTCCACCACTTAACCTCAACATAACATCTAATTCCACCACTAAACCTCAACATTACATCTAATTCCACCACTAAACCTCAACATAACATCTAATTCCACCACTAAACCTCAACATTACATCTAATTCCACCACTAAACCTCAACATAACATCTAATTCCACCACTAAACCTCAACATTACATCTAATTCCACCACTAAACCTCAACATAACATCTAATTCAACCACTAAACCTCACCATAACATCTAATCCCACCACTAAACCTCAACATAACATCTAATTCCACCACTAAACCTCAACATAACATCTAATTCAACCACTAAACCTCAACATAACATCTAATTCCACCACTAAACCTCGATTATGATGACATTACAATTCAGAATTGCTATACAAACATAATTATACACAAAATATTAATTCCAAAAAAACTCCACACAAAGTAATTTAACTCCTGAGTTTGTGAAAATTATGTCTGGATGTCGGCCATGACACATGATATTAATATGACTATAGTCCAGTCAGGATAAAAATCCAGTGACGCAGCGGTCGAGTCCACTATAACGGTGTAAAACCAATTATAGAGGCTTATACTGTACAAACAACTATATTACTATAATTTCAATGCTAAACTAACATACTAAACTTCGCTCTACCTGTTTAGACAATGGTTGTGATTTTTGCGTACACATAAACTGCAACGTCACTGTCACAATATCCTAACTGGACTATAATTAATGATAAACGCTGATGTTGTCTACTCCTATAATATATTCACATTCAAGTGTGACATTAGAAAACTTAATCACTTCAAACATTTGATTGATATAATCAGATAATTAAGAGGTAAAGTTTATTTTGAATCACAGGACAACATAATCTTTATCATTTTAATATATTTTTTGCAATATTATGTTACGGCATTGTTTTCCCCCTATTTTGAGGACATAGCCTAAGGCTTTGGGATTGGGAGTTTTAGCAACATTTTGGTCACAATTGGAAAAAGTACAAATTAAATATCCAAACCTGTAAAGCCATTAGATATACAATGCCTTTTATGTTTAATTAACTGTAATTTAGTGTTTTTCATACTCAAGTTTAGTTGTGCTTGCTGCTTTTTACAGGAAAATAGATTGATTTTTTTCTCTGAATTTTTTTGTACTCTGAATTCGGAATTTTTTGCTTGAAATTGGGGAAAAAGATATACTACTCGAAATTTGATAAGGGTGAAGAAATTTTCCATTTGAATATTTTGCAAATTGAATAAGATAGACTTGTAGAATTTCAAGCAATAATGTAAACAAAAAAAGATTACTTCAAAATTTAATGTCTAAGTGTTGATAAGCCCAACCCCATTAAAATGTTCGTGCTACACTCAAGCCTCTGTAATAAGAGAATGCGGTCATTTTCTTGGCATTTTGGGTCAACCACAATATACGAATAAAAACGGGACAAAAATGTCCATGTTATTCTTGCCACTTTGGTCTCTGCCAAAAGTGCTTATCAGTTACCTGGAAAACGACATCATTTTGGCAATGTGTGTCAAATGCAAGACATATTTTTTTTTAATTTTAGCAGCAGATAAGATGATATTTTAATAATTGAACAACGTTTTCTCAATCGATCATAATATGCAAATAGTAATCATATTTACCATCTTGGAGTTGTTAAATAAACTTCCTGTCTTAAATAAACCTATCTTGCACAAAGTTAACTATTATGTATGTGCACTAATTATTATACAAAGTCATGCACAAGAAATAACTGCATTTGCCTGTGTGACAAAGTTTAACATAAGTGCAACAGTTAAATAATCAATATAAAATCGTTTAAATTGATTTGTTTACTGTCTTACTTTATTACGAGCTCAAAAGATATAAATTAACAACCTTAGGTGTGCAAACTACTACTAGAGATATATGATACAATGCAATATATCATACACAGTGTAGCAATACCACGTGACTTTTGGCTACAGTTACAAGAAGAAATTTGTTAACATTGGAAAATAAAATAGCCATAAGTATTTTATTTCTTCAACAATTTCTATGAAATATATGCCACGCTAAGGGGAAATTATTTGCTTTCCATGAAATATAAGATCTTTTTCAGCAGCTTTACCGGTTTTTCCATTACCCTGTGAAACCTACACGTTCCATGGTTTCACTGGGTAATGGACAAAACGGCACAGCCACTGAAAAGGATTTTATATTTCACGGAAAGCAAATAATGTTCCCCTTAGCGTGGCGTATATTTCATAGAAATCGATAAAGAAATAAAATACTTACGGCTACATTTGTGTTCCAATGTTTCCAAACTTCTACTTGGAACTGTAGCCAAAAACATGTGGTATTGCTACATTGATACATGAGGGTATTTTATAAGTTTATTTTACATGCTGTAAAATCATGTAATTTCAATGGGACAAAATTTTTAGATTGACCATTTTGTGGGTATGTTATGTCAAGGATTTTGGATTTCAAGAAAAACCGGCAAGATCAAAATTCACACAAATTATTTTGGTCTTATACCTGACTGAACTTGAAAGCATTGGTATAGCAGCTGCTGTAAACTTGACTTATTTATAGGTATAATTGTTCATTAGGGATTTAATTTCCTGGTTGAGGTCATCCATGAAATCCACAAAATTTAATCCCCCACAAATATTAATGATCTTACAGTATACATGTACAAATGTATTATAAATTCTGATAGAGTTCAGAAGAGATTTTCATCAATTGAATTCACCAGGTTGTTTTCAGCAGTAAACATGTTGGCTAGTGTCATTGCAGGGCTTTTTTTCGCTGAATTGTGAAGAGGCCCAAGCCCATTTGTTTTGTGAAAATTTAGAGCAAAAATTCTCAAAATTGTGAAAAAGTAGGCGCGGAAACTTTTCAAATTGTGAAAAACTTAACGCGATAAATCATCTTAATTATGCTAAAAAAAAATTCAGATGTTAGTTCATTTTTTGTCAACTTTTCCCAAGCATGCATGTATCTATTATATAATACTTTATATCAAGTCCTGTACAGGAATATATGGCTGTTATTTGTGAAATGTTTGTTTGGTGCTTTGTGAAGTTGATTTTACAAAAACCATGACGCAAATTCTAATTGTGAATTAAGGGGCCTTTTAGGTTTGTGAAAGGGGCCTATAGCAAATTGTGAAGGGGCCTAATATAGGCCCCTCGTGTAGTGAAAAAAAGCCCTGGTCATACTGCATTTGTTAAAACCTTGAAAATCTGACCAAAGTTATACAACCTGTCCCAAATCTCCTTGAAGCATGTCAAGTAGAAATCTCATCTCAAATGCAGATTTTGTTAAAATCAGAGTTTGAATTTGAGATAAATATGAAGCTTGAGCACTCGAAATTATACAGTAATAAAATAAAAAATAAAAATTCTTTTTGTTATAAATACCAATTTAGAGTACAACCTGGCAAGGAAACTATGTCAAACATTTGGTGACAAAATTTGAGTTGAGATTGAGCTCAGATTGAGATGTTTTGGGAGATCGGGCCTGGTCCATGTTTTAGCAAGCATTTACTTTCAGAAATAGAAAATGTCTCAAAAAAGGGAAATTAAACCTGTGCTAAAACATCTGAGTCTACAGTATAAACCGCCACTGATAACTTATAATTTTCTAGCTAAAACAGTACCAAAAAAGTGTGATACGAATGACAAATATATTGAAGTGTATATGTATTTTACAAAATATTGATAAACACTCTTGCAATTGATTTACAACAATGCATTTAGTATTGTTAATAACATAGCAGCCATGCCTTCAAGGAAGCATTATGTGACAGAATCATCATGTTTTGTACCTGTGATTCGTTGAAAGCTATGCTAAAACAAGAGCACCACCTACGAGTGCTGGACGCTAGACTTTCTCGTACTTGATAGTAACTTTGCTCATCGGTGAGTCAAAATTCTAAGAGTAACCAGGGCAAATAACTCATAAATATAGGTCAAAGAGTTACAAACCTTGCCTGTATGCACTCCCCTTGTGATGGTGAATAACTATGTGGAGTTTCAAGTGGATACCTTTGATAGTCTTTGATTAATTAACATTTTTGTGTAAAGATTCAAAGTCAGAAAAGGGGAATAACTCTTATAACATGCTGTATAGAGTTATTGCCTCTTGTCAGTAGATGAGGTCATCATATTCCACTATTTCTATGTACTTAGTCCAAACAAGGGCAGATAACTCCACAAATATTGGTCACAGAGTTATCAGCCTTGTCAGTATGGACTCCTCTTGTGATGGTGAATGACTATTTAAGTTTTAAGTTGATACCTTTGATAGTCTTTGAGTAATTGACAGAGAAAATGACTCTGACAATAAACTTAACCAATGCACACGCACAAGATCCCGTCGTGACAATAGCTCAACTTTTTTTTCTTCGATAAGTCTAGCTAAAATGGGTTTGTCATTTGAGCGAATTTTGGCTTACATTGTACCATAGACCTAGGTCATGGTGTGCCTAAATTGGTGTATCATACCAAAATGGCTGACAGAGGCAAAGAACTTATATCAATTAATGACTTTTGACACCTCATTCCTGATGGTTAGACTATACCATGCAAATGGAATGGCCTTATACTAAAATAATGTTAAGAAGAGTGGTACAGGACAATTGTTTATGACAAATCAGAAAAATATATTACAAAGGTTCTTTGGAAGACTGTTTAAGTCGAGTCAATACACTGAATGACATAATGACAGAGCTCTGTGTGGTAGCCAAAGTTTGATAATGGTAATACAATTATTGTAGTATAGCTGAGTAAGAACAAATGATTTGATAACAGTCAAGCCTGTCTTAAATGAAGTCAAGCCTGTCTTAAATGATCACCTAATTTAAGCAGCCATCTGTCTATTTTTTAGTATACAAAATACTAGTTCCAAACACCAATCCATGATCAGCTAGCATATTGTATGGCTAATTGGTGCTGGAGCATCAAGTCGGACATCAACCAATCATCAGGGTATTCAGAAGCATTAGTAGCAGCAAGGCTCATGTTTAATTTGAGCAATCAGTGCTTCTCATCCACATGGAAGCTGGCTTCAGATTGTACACAATGTCCTATGCCTGGACATTGGATACTATTATAAAATCACAATGAGCTATTTTATATAAAACTCCTTTATTAAACACCCACCCACTTTAAACAGCCACCTAAAGACTGGCAGATTAAGTCAAGTTAGACAGTACTGCAATGTTTGAAGATATTCAGAATCCCAGATAAATAGGGGCATAACTTCAATCAAGGTCACAAACCACTAAATAAAATTGTTCTTTAGCTCAATGTAATGTGACAATTGTCAGCCCCAGATTATATCATGTTAAAGCCTATGGCCAGTTGACAGACCTATATCATTGAAAAGCAGTATGTTTCAGGTACAAAATAAGACCAAAAAAACAGGGGGTCATGTTTAATAAAATAAAGATTTTGGTGGTCAAAGGCGGTCGACAAATTTTTACAGACACGCGGACTGTTCCAAAGTGGGTTTTACCCTAGTCTACTTACGCTTTGTCAAATTTGCCAAAATCTCAAAATATTCAAGATGAAACATATTCACTCATTCAACTACATGTATACAATACCTTTAAACTCAATAAGATGATTCTAGTTCCATTTTTTCAAGGCATATCATCATTTCTAGGCAAACAGAAGTTTCTGTAAGGACTATTTGAGTGTATCCGATTTTGGTCCGCGGCTCCGTATGCATTTAGTGGTTTATGACCTCAATATCAATATGGAGTTATTGCAGTTGACCAGTACTGTTGACTTATGATGGTGAACAAGTGTTCATTTTCTTCGAATAGACAAGCTAAAATTCGAACAAGGATCTCGGGCAGCACTCAACAGAAAACAGAAACAACACAGACCACAATCAAATGGTAAAATGCCCAACACACAACTAAACAAGAAAGAAAATTAAATTAAGCCATAACCGTAAATAGCAGTTCATATCAGCTTTATTAAAGCTGGTTTGTGCAAGTAGTTGTACTGACATGGCTGCTGGAGCGATTTCATTGTAGAAGTAAAATCACTTGAATGATGTTGACAGACACTAAGATTAAACATACCCAATACATCACTGACTTAGAATGAGAAGGTTTAAGTACAATCTGTCTGAAAACTACTTAACATATGGAAAATATCAAGTATTGTCAACATAACCTGTTCCGATTTTCATGAAAAAAAGCTCATAAGAAGCACCTTGTGATGCAGATTTCAAATATGCATGAGTCTTATAAGGTCGTAAGTCCCACTTACGGCCTTCTCATTCTAAGCCAGTGATGTATACTTACATCAAATACTGGTACGTCTCTCTTCACATCTTTAATAACTGTTGATGACAGTTTCGATGATTTTGCTGGAATGATAACATCATCATTATCAACATAATCGTCAAAGTCTTCGTCTTCCTCTTCTACGTGAGTATCAGGTAAATGTTTCCTTTTTAAGGCAAAATGATGAAGTCCATCAGTCTGGTCATCATGTGAGGCATCATGTGACCTATGATGTTTGGCCGATTCTGATGGTTTTACTGTCAGTTTCTCGAACTGTTCAATGACTGTCGGTTGCAAGGAATTCTGATTCAAGTTGGTATCTTCCAAGCGTGGAACATTTTCCGGACCTCTGAGCCAAAAGATTATCCGCCTCACAATCTGTTCAAAGTAAAAAATGTTAATCAATTGTGAAAAGATTCTGTACCTTTAATGAGAGCTGACCTCAGACCAGACTCCTGACCATACTCTCTATATCTGAGGGTGTGAATGAGGCATCAATTATAGGTGATCTGGCAAACCCCACACATCCCATGCTCTATGTTCACACAAGTTATCAAAGTTGTTTTATACTTTCAGACACCTGTGGTCTGTTGCCTATTTCGCACCTATCAATGTTTTCCCCTAGAGGGGGGGGGGGGCATACACAGGACTTTTGACAGAAGGCTGTTCCGGATAGGTGGAAATTTGACAGACAGAATGGTGCCGAGTCCAAGTCTGCAGATCGTCTAGACGACATGTTTTCTCTGCAGTTTGCCTAGTTTGGCGTGGACAAAACCGTCTAAATTAGGAGTGTTATGAAGTGCTCCTTAGTGCCTTGGCAGAGAACGGATGACAGGAGGCAGGAAATTAATAGGCTGTATACGTTTCCTCAGTAGTAACATACAAGAAGCACATGTAGTACTCACCTAGCAACGCATGAAAAACATTACATTACATGTATTACAATTGTAGCTATCAGGGTCTAGGAGCACTTACTCGCCTTTAAATTGAATAAACTGCTCACAACAAACAAGACACAAAGCATTTTATATTTAAAGATTTAATACAGAAGAACATTTACTTTAAATTTTAGGCATGTTTTGTTTACTTACTTATCAGAACCACAGGTAACTGTATCATTGATAACAAGTAAAAATGTTTTTTATAAAATTAATGTTATCTTAGAAAGGTGCATTTGTACTAAACAAGGTCAGATTTTCATGGTATCAAAAACAACAATAGGCTTTCCATATCTTCATAAAGTAAGTACATTCATAGACAACATTGTTAGAACTACCTCCATGCAAAATCCCATCAAAATTGATTGACTAGTTAAAAAGTTATACCATGAAATGTATGCCATGGTGTCCAGTCAGTCACTGAGGTGCATTCAATAGAAACGACACTGCTATTCTAAACAAGAAAAAAGAATGTGGTTTCACGCCCTATGGGTTAATTTTTTTAATTATGGATGGAATTTTAGAATATTGATATCAAATTAAAGCGGAAGCTCTCTGAGTTTATGATTATGTAAATATATTTAAACTAACACTGGTCAGTATTAATGAAAGGTTTATTAAAAACAAACTGCACCTCAGTGACTGTGTGGTCAATTTCCGTGTTATTTATAAACCTTTCTAAGATATTATAAATTTTAAATAAAAAAATGTTTTTGTTTGTTTATATTATATTTGTACTCTGTATTAATGATACAGTTACCTGTGATCAGAACTAGAATCTATACAGAACTTCTACTGTACAGTATAATTATATTAATGACTGTGTCTTTATAATAGTAGTCAAACCAACTTGTCTCGTACAGTAGCTGTACACTGTAGCTGGACTGTCAGAAATTATAATTATATTAATGACTGTGTCTTTATAATAGTAGTCAAACCAACTTGTCTCGTACAGTAGCTGTACACTGTAGCTGGACTGTCAGAAATTAAGAAGCAGCCACTTGGAGCGTTTTCCAATTAGCAACCAGAGTAAAAAATTTCGGTAGTGATTTCAAGAACGTATCGAGTATGCATCGAGTCGAGTTCAAATTGGCGACCAAAGGTCTAGTAATTATGATGTTAGAAGAAATGTTTAACAACGACGAGGAGGATGACATTATGACTGAAAACAACTGTATTATAATAAACTGTCTGATATGTGCAACGAAACGTAATGTTCCCAAAGTTCAAAATTTAGGTTAGAGATTATACGCATGCGCTTCACGCTTTCCACCATTTTGACTCTAGAGAACCCGCGTAGGACTGGAGGTTACTTGGGTCGAGTAGGTTAGAGATTATACGCATGCGCACTGCGTTTACCTGACCCGTTCCTTTTACAACTCGTGTTACCAGCGTTAGTTATTGGAAAACGCTCTTGGAGACAGATGTATTTATATTAGCTGTTTAGCTATTTTGATTTTAGAATTGGTGATTATTTTTTAGTTTTTCAATGGGTATCAAAGAAAAAAGCTTACCCAATGGCATCCAAATAATATGGTGAACATGGTTAATTAATTATGACAAATGATTGAGCAAACTGTCATAACTTCTGCAAGATTTAGCCTAAAATTTCACAGACTTCCTTGCTGAACTGAATTGTTGATGCATGTCACAACAACTTGAAACCGAAAGTAGATAATAGCGAATGTCTTATTGAAATATCGCCGTCGTCTCTACTGAACAGCAAATGAGAAATAGTAAAGCAATATATTGTTGTTAATTGAAATATTTGAAATAACTAGCTGAATAACTATCGATCTTGAGCATTTTTTTTTTAAATTCTAACAGTGGAACTATAATGATGTGCTATCTCACATTCTAGATGACGACGATATTTTATTTCTTTTAGTCGGAAAATTTTTTAATTTCAATATGGCGGCGACCACAAGTCATCCAAAAATTTCAAAAAAATATATAAATTCTGAAAGGAATCGCGCTTGTCATTCCTCAAACTTTGAAAATATTGATGTATCAAGTTATTCTGCTTTCTTCGCTGAGTATTTATTGCCAAACAAGCCGTGTGTATTCGCCCCAGAATTGACAAAATCGTGGAGAAGTCGACAGGATTGGGCGACAGCGGATGGCCGTCCTAATTTCTGTCTCCTGAAATATTGTTTCGGTTAGACTATTACTTTTATTAAAGTACGCACGTTTGTATTTACTTCCTATGTTAAAAGTCTCCTTTGATTCAATATTTAACTTTTTATTGGGAGACAGTGTACACTGTGTAGCCGGTTTTGATCAAATTGGTGGGGGGCTGGCAAAATGGCCATGGGTCCCCCCCAAAGATCTTACGAATACGGATAAGAAAGTCTAAAAACTGCCGAATTATGAATTGAAGACCCATTATGCATTGCACTCGCTTTGGTAATTATCAGACGTCCACAATTTATCAAAGGTTTAATCGCGTTATTATAGTTATCGTGGTGGTATGGGTTGTGGCGCGGTATCAGAAATGGCGCCCCTGATATTAGTGGTCTTTTCTTGAGTTTAAGACCCAAAATGACATACATTTCCAGTATATTTTTGGAAGGATGTATGGTTTTGGTCTGTAATGCAAATAAACAATGTTCAAAGTAAAATTTGGTGCTTTTAGAACTCGAAAGGTATGCTGTACCCATATTTGTTGTTATTTTCTTAAGTCACTTTATTCATCACATATCGTAATCCCACAAATTTGTAAAATGAAATTTTAACTTCAATTATTTTTTGTAAAGAGCACTGGCATCCATGTTAACACCATGTAACATGATTAAAATGTCCTACACACTGTCAAACACAGGAAATGGTGTCCAGAAGGATGTAACTTTCTTATTAAGAAAAACTGAAAAAACTAGTCAAAATCTGAAATAATATGTTTTGAAAATTTTGTTAATATTAACTGTCGTTGATATTTTCTGCATTCCCAAGTCAAGTTGGTGACAGATCAGACTATGCAAATGCCATGAATGATTCTTACATGACCGTAATAGATGATTTAACACTTGTTTGGACATCTTCAAGTTGTCTTGGTGACTCAAAAAGTATAATGGCAATTAGTAACCAGTGCAATTCTGTCTCGATACTAATTATTGATTTATTATCTAAGAAGTATACAAACTAAGCTAACTACTATATAAAACTGGACTATATAGCCATAAAATAAAATTGGAAACAACTACATCATGAATCCATTTATTTTTTTACAACTAGGGACCTACAGGATAGGTGCGCCATTTCATATCACGCGGACTTGACATAATAAGCTGAGCGTGTCTTTCATTGTAATGGTCATACAAGATGCATTAATGGAATTGACTATCGATATTTAGTGTCAACATGTTCCCATTGAATTGCCCTATCATTGCTCAATCACTTTAATTATGAACGTTTTATATTAAGAACAAAATAATGACGTAAACTGTTAAGTGCGCCATTTCCAATACCACGGGGATATAAATTATTATAGTTGTAAAACTTGTATCCAAAAGAAATTGTTTTTTCGGGGTAAAACCAAGTGGTTTGATCACAAAAATAATTATGAGAATAACAGCCGTTAATAAGTTTCCTTAGGGATTTGAAAATTTTGGGAGCAATCCATAACCAATCAATTGAAAAATCATCAACCCGGAAAGGTCACAGAAAAGTTGGTTTATTTCTCAATTGTCGGATGAATCGTGTAGTTTATTTATGCAACAATATTCCAAACACAATGGACAAAATTAAAACCCACCTTCGCTAAATTTGACCATGGGTTGGTATAAATTAATCCAAATATTTCGCATGTTAAAATATTCAAGATGGCGGCAACTAGCATTAACATGAAAATCTCGTGTAGTACAAGCTCCCCGATCGCCTTATTTCTTTTAACAATGGTGGCTCATAAATTATAGGCAATTAAATTAAGTCACTTTTCCATTTATCACAAATTCTTCGGTCCCCTCTTCGAGTTTTTAGCTCATCTATATTAAAGTGACTGAGTGTAAAGACTCATCACTCTTTGTCTGACCTATGTCCATCAGCTAATTGCTTGTGTAGACAATAAAGTGTTAGAGGTCACAATTTTGGCCTAATCTTTATAAAACGTGGTCATGATGACCATCTCGGAAAGTCTTTAAAGACATGTAACAGTACAAAGTAACATAAGCTCTGATAAGCTTTTGAATTGACTATTGGGTCATCTGGGCGAAAAACTAGTTCTGTAAGTTCAGCTTAGTTCACTAGTTCAAATCATCTAAAAACATTGACATTGTGCAATCACTTCAGGTCACAATTTTGGCTCAATCTTTATGAAACTTAGTTTCAAAGCATATCTCATTAGATATTATATGTTCTTGATTTACCAAACAGGAAGATATGGTAATCAAAGCACTGAGAGTACTGGTAGGAGGCGATCTGATTGCTGCTACTAAAGCTTAAACCGACTTTACACGTTTAATGTTCGTTTTCTTACTGCCGATCTTGTCTTGAATATCAAAATAGGCATATATGTGACTATATAGGCATGTTGGGTATCTTAAAGGCGCATATTAATTTATATGTAATACGTGTATTGAATGCGTATATCAAAAGTGGCTTTAAAATAATACTACGCGCCTATTTATCAGATTCTACAGTACTGTCTTGTAATCACTTCCCTCACAGCGTGAGACAGTCTATAGAAAGCGGCTAGCTAGTACAGCGACACCATATGATTGCATAACAGTACTTTGCAGACCGTATACTATTCATTGATAAAACCATCACTTGACCGTAGTCTGAAGTCTAAAAATAGCTTTACAGCCGGGACATTTGATGAACACGTCATTTTCGTATTATGAAACAAGTTCGGTATCGGCCGGTGTAGTGATTATTTTGCAAAAATATCGATTTAACGAACAGTTTCACAATAATTTTGGATCTTAGAATAAACAAATGTTGCTGATTGGCTTAAATCAGTTAAAAAATTTGGAGAAACATATGTAGCAGTATTGGAAATGTTGACAGTTTCTGGAACTACTTGAATGCGGATTCACATAGCAGCCTAAATGTGGTTAATTTTGTATTAAGAAATGGGCAATGGTAGTAATGAGAGGCTTTAACGCCTCCCAAAAACTGGTTGCGACTATGCATTAATCTATAATTTGTTGACTTTCAGGGGAAGCAGTTGTTCCTGTAGCTAATTGTAAGCAGGAAGAGTATAGCTCACATTGTAAAACTGAAATGTTGATGTCGGAATATATAGATTACTGGCAGAAGTACAAACACAGCGGATACAACACTGGTATGGGTTGCCTGTATCTCAAGGATTGGCATTTTATTAAGTATGAACAATTTGTATTAACAGTAATACCTCTGTAGAGCAACACCCTTTGGGGGCTGCAAAAATTAGCCTTTGTTTAGGGGTTGTTGCTCTACTGAGGTTAACTTTTATCAATAATTTAATAAATATTGACAAGGGAATTTTGAAGGTTTTGCTATTAAGAGAGGTTGTTGCTCTACAGAGGGCCACAGAGATTGTTCTTTATTATATTATAAAAATAAATTAAACTTAAAGCTTTTGCCCAACTTTTTAGCTCACCTGCCACAAGTGGCAAGGTGAGCTTTTGTGATTGTTTTTTGTCCTTCGCCCGTCTGTCAGTCCGTCCGTCCGTCCGTCCTTTAGACTTTCCACCGTTAACACTCTAGCACTTTCAACTTTGCTTTGATCTTCATCAAACTTGGTCAGTAGTACTCAATGAAATCTAGGTCAAGTTTGAAGTTGGGTCATGTGGGGTCAAAAACTAGGTCAATAGGTCAAATAATAGCAAAATCTTGTTAACACTCTGGAGGTCACATTTTTGCTTTGATCTTCACCAAACTTGATCAGTAGTTGTATCTCAATGAAATCTAGGTCACGTTTGAAGTTGGGTCATGTGAGGTCAAAAACTAGGTCAAAAGGTCAAATAATAGGATAACCTTGTTAACACTCTGGAGGCCACATTTTTGCTTTAATCTTCATTATGTTAGGTCAAAATGTTTATCTTGATGACCCTAAGGTCAAGTTCGAAATTGGTTCATGTGGGGCCAAAAACAGATTTATGACTATTTGGCTGCCATGGGGCATCTTAAGTAAAGATTTTATTATACCCCCCGAACAATGAGTTGTAAGGGGGATATACTGGATTCAGCTTGTCTGTCCGTCTTGTCTGTCCGTAGACGCATTCTACAGTTTTTGCAGCATTTCCTTCAAACCTTAACAGATGAACAACCTCAACATGTAGATGTGCATAAAGGAAAGAATTTGCCTGTGGCAATTTTTGACAGAATTATGGCCCTTTGTACTTTTATGCATGCTACAGTATATAGTGAACAGTTCTTGCAATGATTTTTGCCACGCGGGGGGTATATTTGTCTGCCAAATGGCGACAGTTCTAGTTTAACTAGGCTTCACATTTGGTTTTTCTTATCTTCCATGTCTTTCTTGTCATTTATTCTCATTGTTTTATTAAAGTTTGTACCGTTTTTGTATCTCCAGAAAGTTCCCTGAGTATGAAGCGTACAGTACACCGATATATTTCCAGTCTGACTGGTTGAATGAATACTGGGATACTCTACCTAATGATGACTACAGATTTGTCTACATGGGCCCTAAAGGAACATGGTAGGTTTTGGTTTCTTGTAAATCATGGTATGAATCCCGATACACCGCTTTTCAGTTCTGTCTGAGAATTGTTCTGTTTTCACATGACTCTGACGGAACTGAAAACTGTTGTAATGCTCGGATGGAACTCAAATGTCATGTATCTCGAGTTTCGTTAGAGCGTTTCATCGGTTTTCAGTTCCATCAGAGCCATATGAAAACAGAAAAAAATTATCTGTCAGAACTGAGAAGCGGTGTATCGGGATTCATACTGTGTAAATGGCTAGTTTATAACTTTATTCTAAACAATGAAAATGGCACTAGCTGTCAGATGCATTTACTCGTAGCATTAAGCAGGGGTTCCATTTGACTCGGGAGTAGGGGTTTTAACTTGTGAAAATTCCAAAATACCATATTTTGAACCTCAAGATTTTGGTTTGAAATTGAAAAGTTATTTCATCTTAAAATCATGGGTAATTTAAAAGCATGGGTATTTTGCCTATAAAATGGTAAAATTTAGTCAAAAGTATCAAAATGACCCTTCAGATTCAGAAGCTAGTGGAACACCTTGTAAACAAAAACAATGAAAATGGTACTAGCTTTCAGATGCTTTTACTTATAGCATTTAGGATGATCTGAATAGTGCAAACTTTACCATTTATTCACTACATATCAAATAGGTTCATTTGAATCTTTACCTTGTGAATAAATTCAACAGCTAGAATTTGCTTTGTTCGTAGACCTGTCACTAGATCGACCTGAGGCATAAAAATTATGGACGATTCCAATATATCGAAAGACAAGTATTGACGATACAACGATATATCAATGTCATTGCTATCAATGACAGCTCAACCTGTCACCCAGCAGATTTAGGATTGCTGCTAGTTTGTTAGTTCCTTTGGCAGCAGAATGTGGGTGATAAGATGTTGGAAAAAAAAGATGTAAACTTGTGGAAACCAAAATAGTTTATCGCAGAATATCTAATACTTTATGTTTACACATTCAGGACGCCATTCCATGCTGACGTGTTAAGGTCATACAGTTGGTCAGCAAATATATGTGGAAAGAAGAAATGGATCTTTTATCCCCCAGGTAAACAGCTGTTAGTTTTTGTGTCAATAAAGATTCAATTTTATCTTGCTTCCCTCAATTCCTGATGGTCTTGATCCATTTCTATTGAGATGCAAGGCTAATATTCTTTGATAACTACTATTAAAGTGTGTGCGCATCACCAATTCAGGGGTCCTACGATTTTAAAATAAATCCGAAATACAGATTTTTGCTACCCTAGAAAGAATTCACTTTTCTGCTGTTAAATAATGAAAAATTCTTCTGGGAGGGAAAGATTTTACTGAGTTGTATATTTGTTTCAGGTTGCGAGGAGAGTTTGAAAGATCGACTCGGAAATCTAGTTTATGATGTCATGTCACCTGACCTCAAAAATTCTGAAATGTTTCCGAATGCTGATAAGGTCAAAGGTCAAATGTTAGAGGTCATACAAGGTCAAGGCCAGGTTGTATTTGTACCCAGTGGTTGGCATCACCAGGTCTTTAATATGGTAAACAATTGTTTTAATTTGCTTCAATCTCATGCTGTGATTGATAGATGTGTATTTATTTGTTTGTACAGGTCTGCTCTGTATCCGGAGTGCACCTATAACAGTGCAAAATGTACATTGTCTTTAGCAATCTTAACAATGAATCTTTGTGCTGGCAGCAAATCTGTAGCAAAATTTCTCAGAATTTGAGGACAAACATTGATTTTATTTTTGTTTTTGAGTCAGGTAAAAAGTGGTATTGTTCTATTTCTGTGTGTAAGCAGGGTTTGACTACTTTCTCGATGTGAAGGTCATTTTGATACTTTTAACTAAATTTTTAAGACACTATCCCCATGATTTTTAATAGAAAATGACCCTTCAAACCAAAATCTTGAGGGTCAAAATGTGGCTTCTTGGAAATTTAAGGGGTCAAAACCTCTACTGCCGAGTCAAATGGAATACCTGATAAAGATGCATGACCATGTTCGTATCTACCTAACAAGGCAGGTAATTTATGTCTATTAAGGGGTACTACAATTCTGGAACAATCCGGAAGTCAGGATTTGCTGCATTAGAAAGTATGAACTTTTCTGCAGAAAATAAAAAGTTATTTGATGAAAACAATCAAATCATTTACAAAGTTACTGTCATTTGAAGTTCCATTAGCTGAATTTTAACAACAGAACAATGTTAGAAACAGAGTTCTGCTGCAGGGATGTGTGCTAAATGGTACCCATAACAGACTTGCAACTCATTTTCTATATTGGTCATTGTCTTAGTAAGACCCTGTCTATAATTTCTATTTATAGGAAGACACAATATCTATCAACCATAATTGGCTGAATGCGTGCAATATAGACATATGTTGGAAACATCTACAGGATAACTTGTCCAGTGTACAAGCAGAGATAGGTGATTGTAGGGACATGGAAGGCTGGACAGAACAATGTCAGGTAATAGATAACAATCCATTTACCCCTCCTACCCCGCTAATAAATGCCCCTGCTTACTCCAACAAAGTAATTAATTAATTTCCAAATATATCCAGGATAACACACTAAATCCACATTTCATCCCCTAAAAGAATGCGGAGGGTCCTACAATTCTGGAATTCTGGAAAGAATTAACATTTCTGCAGAAAAAAAAGTTATTTGATGAAAATATTCGAAGAAGTGACTAAGTTATGGTCATTTGAAATTTCATTTAAGCTGAATTTTAACAATGGAATAATATTTGTAGTGAAGTTTTGGTGTAGGGATATGTGCTAATATCACCCCAAAACAGACTTGCAACTTGTTTCAGGATTGGGCATTATGCCTCAGTAAAACCCCTGAAAATAACTTTTGTTTAAGTGGTGTCAGTAGGTAGAAACCATGTCCACATGACTACAATTCCTCCAACAGCTGTAATCCATCTAGTAGTACATCAATATGACATCACTCAGGGCATGTAAAGTTTCTGGGATCCTACAGATTTGCTGTTCAGGAAAGAATGAATTTCCTCGCAGAAAATAAAAGTCATTTGGTGAAATTATTCATAGTACTGACTAAGTTATGGTCGTTTCCATAAGCTGAATTTTCACAATAGAACATCATTTGAAACATAGGTTAGTTGTAGGAATGTTTGCCAATGGCACCTGGAATGATTTGCATCTTAATTTCAGTGTTGGGGATAATGCTCCAGTAGAACCCATGAAGTTTATACAAGATGATTTATACAACATCTGGAAATTGTTAAAATCTATGATCGGACTGTCTTTAAAATATGTTGGTCCAAAAAAATGTTCACATACTTTGTTTGTATTTAAATCTGCTTTTGTAATCTGTGATTTAGTTATAAATTAACTTTATATTTTTATTGATTTCAGTTGATTCTGAAAGCTACAGCAGGAATAGACTACCTACAGTTTATTAATATGTTGGGAGTTATAGCCAAGCACAGGATCGCTGAGTATCACAAATTGACTAACGGTACTGGTGAAGGTGACAATGATTCCCAGAGTGGTGTGGAGTTAAACAATACTATTGGTGATTGTGATTGCGACAAAGTATCCAAACATGATGTGGAGTTTAACAATACTAATGGTGACTGTGATAGTGACAAAGGCTCGAAAGGTGACGTGAAGAATACCGAGGGTGGATTTAAAAGTGTTGCAGACTCTAAACATGGTGTGGAGTTTAAAAATACGGAGGATGGTTGTGAAAGTGATGCTGACTCTAAATGTTGTTTGGAGTTTAACAATACCGAGGGTGATTGTGATGTTGAGCTTGAATCTGTGAGGAGTAAGTTCGATAATTTAGGACATACACTGCTTGGAGGCACCGAAGAAGAGGTCAAACTTTCAGGTGGGGGAAATAGTTGCAGGTGCAACATAGATGATGACAGTTTGGTGTGTGAAACATGTGAAGATGTGTTTCTGAAAGAAGTTAGCGAACTCAAGTCTTCAATACAAAACTGGACAGCTTGTGATTACGTGTTGTTTGATCTGCAGCGTATTAGAGAAGTTTTGGAGGATATTGTTGACAAAACAGATTATCAGTTACTGGCTAAACCACACGAAGACAGTGCTGAATACATACTTGAAGTGTTGAATGAACATTTTACTTGTGTCTGACTGGTTATGCTGGTAGTTTCAAACTATTGAAGAAGTTACGATCTTTCTCTAGGGGCTCATGTTATTCAAGGATCGTCTTTTCACTATTTTATATTTAACATTACCGGTACTTGGTAATATTTTTAAGGGTCAAAATTTGAAAAATTCAGGGGTCAGAGGGTAAATTTAGGGTCAGTAGCAGCCCCTGGTGAAGTTACATATAATAATGCTCCCTGAAAATTTTCGGGGAAGCATATAGTCACTGCTTTGTCCATCTGTCCATAGAAACTATTACACCTATTAATTTGAAAATTCGCATGTGCATAGCTCTCATTAAGAGGAAGTGCAGTGCACAAGAACCATAACTCTTCATTGCATGTTTTTGGAGTTTTTCCCCTTTGTAATTTTACATATTTAATTCTTATCCAGGCCATAGCTCATACAGTATTAGTGATATCAATTTGAAACTTCATAGGTGAATAGATCTCATTGAGGAGAAGTTCAGTGCACAATAACTATAATTCTTCATTGCTTATTTTTGGAGTTATTTTTCTGTGACAAACACCCCACGGGTATCATCACGAGACAGTGATGGCTCTTGTTAAGTTGTGCCAAATTTATGTGTGTGACGTTGTTTATATTTTAGTTGCTTCTCAAGTAAGTTCATTTGTTTATTTATGTCTGACACATATATAGTGGAGGACACATATTGTTTTTGTGCTGGATGTCTGTCTGTAATACAGTATGGATGTTTCATAGTTATTCCATGCCCATTCTACTTAACCATTCATTAGGTATCAATGAATCTTCACATGAATACTTATTTCTAAGTTGTGCATAGTGTCAAAAATGTTTCATTGGATGAGTATTGCTGGAGTTGTGTCCCTTTATGGGAGACATACCCTTGTGTCTAAAACCTATTCAAGCTTGCTATAGGCTTAATCTATGATTGCCTCAGTCTAAATGCTGTATGCATTACCATCGTTTGTCATAATCTGATTGAAATATTAGATAATATTTAAAATATCATATACAAGAATCAACTGAGCAGTATCAGATAGGATATACGTTCACTTTAAATTTAGCATATAAGCCAAGGGAAGTAAGTAGATCCCAGCATGTAAATATTCCTATCTCTTTAAGTATGTATCTCCTAAATTTTCCTGTTTCTTTTAACATCTATTTCCTCAATTTTCCTGTCTCTTTAAGCATCTATTTCCTAAATTTTCTGTCTCTTTAAGTATCTATTTCCTAAATTTTCTGCCTCTTTATGTATCTATTTCCTGCATTTTCCTGTCTCTTTAAGTATACATTTCCTGAATGTTCCAGTCTTTTTAACTTTTTAGTATCTATTTCCTAAATTTTCTGTCTCTAGGTATCTTATTTCTTAATGTTCCTGTCTCTTTAAGTATCTATTTCCTAAATGTTCCTGCCTCTTTATGTATCTATTTCCTAAATTTTCTGTCTCTAGGTATCTATTTCCTAAATGTTCCAGTCTCTTTAAGTTTTTAGTATCTATTTCCTAAGTTTTCTGTCTCTGGGTATCTTATTTCCTTAATGTCCCTGCCTCTTTAAGTATCTATTTCCTAAATGTCCCTGTCTCTTTATGTATCAATTTTTTAAATATTCCTGTTCTTTTAAGTATCTATTTCCTAAATTTTCCTGTCTCTTTAAGTATCTATTTCCTAAATTTTCCTCTTTCTCTTTCCTAAATTTTCCTCTCTCTTTAAATATCTATTTCCTAAACTTTCCTGTCTCTTTAAGTATCTATTTCCTAAACTTTCCTCTCTCTTTAAGTATCTATTTCCTAAATTGTCCTCTCTCTTTAAGTATCTATTTCTTAAATGTTACTCTCTCTTTAAGTATCTATTTCCTAAATGTTTCTGTTTCTTTAAATATCTATTTCCTAAATTTTCCTTTCTCTTAAGTATAAGTATCTATTTCCTAAATTTTCCTGTCTTTTTTTGTAGAAGTTTTGTTATCTCTTGGGTTTGTTCTTTTGTCTTGATAGTTTGTATTGCAGTGGAAGTTTCTGCTGCCGGTTGGTGTTTTATTCCTCATGATACAAACTGTCTCTTTCAACCTGGAAGTCCTGCTAGTTCTAGACTAATGAATGTTTTCCGTCCTTCTACAGACATAATCTGATGTACTTTGAACTGGTATTGTCAACATATGTACATGAAATTGACCAGCAACAATATCATCCATTAGTTCATCATCAGACAATGACTCTGATGATGAAATGGCCTGCTCACTAGATGCTGGTGAAGGACAACGATGACGACGCACTGTCTTCTTCCTGTGCCGTTTCTTGCTTCGGCTTAGATGTTTCAAAAGTTTATTAATGGTAGGACTGTCACTATCTGAGTCTGAGCTCTCCGACTCTGACGAGTATATTACGCGTTTCTTGCCCCTGCTCTTCCAAGTGGCAAGTACACATTAACCGCCTCATTGTCAGGACTGTAAGGCGACTCAATGTCTTTACATGTAGGCGTTACAGCCTTTCTCCTTGTTCGATTTACCCCTGATGGTCCTGGAGTAGGTTGGGTTGGTACCGGTGGTACAACCGAAGTGGGATGTTACCCTGAGGCTGTGGTGATGCAGGAGTTTTTGACTTTTTGGTCGTCCCTTTCCCTCTACCTGGCATGTCTGAAATAGCAGATCGTGTAACATTAGAAAACAGAGTGACTAACCATGGAGAATTCCTCCTCTAGGAACTGCCACTGCTTACCGTTCAGGCTTACCAGACTTAATACTTAACTGACTGGTATATAGCCCCTAGGCAGATCTATTCTTCTGATACTTCAAACCAGCAATGATTATTGCCCTTATGTTGTTAAATAGCTTTCTGTTACCACTCGATGAGAGATGGACCCCATCTGGGACAAATATAACGTTGATGGATTCTTGGGCCCAGAAACCTTTCAGTTTCCACAGTATGGCAGTGAGTTCCAACTGTTCACTTAAATAACGGTTCAGTTTGTCCACTTTAACTTTGACATTGTCCACATTCACTGGGTACCGAGAGAATACAGACGGTTTGGTCCTGTACGTTGTTTGGCAAACAAACACCTGTGGGACACCAACTTGTATCAGGGTATCGGCTAAGTCCTTAATCTTCGCTGCTGTACAAGCAGCTTCCTCTGAATACAAATCATTTGTTCCCACGATGAGAATAACAATGTCAGGGCTAAAATCCCGAAAAATAAATATTTAAAGTAAAAAAACTTGAAAACAGATAACAATAATTATAACTGCGTAAAATTAGCTTCCTCCTTCGTCTCCAAAATTTAACTAAGATGCGCATGCGCACTAAAATAGATTGGTAGGTAAAAGCCGGACTGCACGGACCGGGTAAACCGGAATGTAGAAAAACTTATCATCCATAATTATTTTAAGACAAAAATGTATAACATTTTACAGACATAATCTGATGTACTTTAAACTTGTATTGTTAACATACGTACATGAAATATTAACATTGTATAGACATAATCTGATGTACTTTAAACTGGAAATGTTAACATGATGACATGAAATATTAACATATTACTGACAAATCTGTTATACTTTAAACTGGAATTGTTAACATGATTGTTTTGGGTGTAAGCATAACAGGGAGTGGTGGTGTTGATTCTAGCATTTAATATCTAAGAGTGATGGCATAGTATTAAGCAGAGTGGATAGTGGGTAATGTTTATTGATGCATGCAATGTTAAAGGTTCTAGTTCAAATGTAAAGTAGTCATGTTGTATTCAACATGAAACAATGATGACATGAAATATTTACATTGTACAGAAATACCGGTAATCTGATGTACTTAAAACTTGAAATGTTTACACGATGGAATTAAATTACTAAGTGATCTGGCCCTTTCTGGCATGAAAATACTACGCATACTAATTTGCTTCATTGATGTCATTTTGTCTTTATACAAAGTTACTCTACAAAATATCTTATCATGTTTACGCCTTATTTCTTCAAGTGTTCCCAAGGACTCTTCAGTGTTTGTTCGAGTAAGGAATTTTATGTATTCTAACAAAATGTTATCTAAAGTGTTTGTTTTAAGTACACCTGAACACAAAGTGCTCATGATCAGCTATTGTGATCGGTCTGTGTCCGTTGTCAACTATTCATTCAAACATCTCATAACCTACTTGGCAAATTTTGATGAAACTTTACCGGAATGATGCTAGGATAGTCCTCTTTCAGATTCCTTATTTTTGTTGTGATTTGATTTGGCCGCCAGGGAAGGGCTAATTTCCACAATATGGCTATATAGAAAACTTTTTAAAATCTCAGAAACTGCTTACCTGATTTCAATATAATTCCACATGATTGTTCTTTAGTGACCCCCTACCAAATTCCTAATTTCTTTGTTGATAAATAATGAATATTATAGGTAGACTTGATACTCAGGTGAGTGACCTAGTGCCAACATAGCCCTCTTGTTTGTTGTTTTAGTCACAACTGACTTTTTCATCCTCTTAAACAGCAATGAGATGCTATGTGGGTTCAGTGTATGAATTTAGATACAATCTGGGGTACTTTAAACTGGTATTGTTAACAAATGTACATGAACTATTAACATTCTATGTATAGACATGATCTGATGTACATTGTACTTCAAACTGGAAATGTTCACATGATGGCATACAATGTTAACATTGTACATTCTTTCTTTTATTGTTCATGACTGTTACAGTTCTGTACACTTTTCCTTTCATTAATCACTGCACTCTCTCCTTTCTTTTGTTTTTCATGACAGTTATCGTTCTGTACACTGTTTTGTAAATTTCCTTTTGCATGGTGATTCTTTACTATCAGACTCATTGAGTTTACGTTTAGTACCAGGCTTTATGGGCGATGTACCTTACACTTGAAATGTTAACATCATGACATAAAATATTAACATTGTATAGGCATAATCTGATGTACTTTAAACTGGAAATGTTAACATCATGACATAAAATATTAACATTCTACATTGTACAGACATAATCTGGTGTACTTTAAACTTGAAATGTTCACACAATGACATACAATATTAACATTGTACAGACAAAATCTGTGCTGCCTCGTTAATGGAACCATGAACAAAATTAATTCAGCCGTTTTCTCAGCATACAATGCTTTAGTTTTCAATGTCTGTAATTTTACAGACAAAGTAGTTGACCTTCTTGATTAAGATGTATTTGCAGAAGAATGTTCTGCTCGTAGGAGTTTAAATTCTTTTATTTCATTTCGAAAGTCATCTGCTAATTGTCTATTGGTTTTCGTTAAATGAACCACATCAGCAAGTAATTGTACGCTTTCAGTATTTTTGACACCTTGTAAGTATTTTAAACAATCAGTTATTGTAACATCATAAATGTTGAAGTGTCTAATAAGTTTGTCTTTGACATTTTTCAATTTCAATGTATCAGAGTTTGATAAGTCTTGATTATGGTCGATTATTTGCTGAACTAGACTCCATTGTTTATGAATAATACCTTCAAATTTCTGAACTCTTGCTTGATAATCTTCCATGGCTTTGTGTGTAATAGTTCGTACACGTCTTGACATTGATTCAGGAGCTGAATGTAATATTATGTGTACATATTCTTCAGCAGTTCAGCACTGTGTGTGTCCCTCATCGGACTTCAAAGATGCGTATAATCTTCCAACGATATGGATTTTTTACTGTGCTGCCTCGTTAATGAAACCATGAACAAAAACGATCAGCAAGTAATTAACCCACTTTATTCTTGTACCAGTGTGTGGTTAAAAATGGATTGGACTTGGAAGGCATCTACGAGTAATTACAGGCTACTTTTCTACAGAAATTTACTTCAACCGCGTGTTGTGCGCCATACCAAAAATGCAAGTCACCGGAAGAGTGTAAAATGCTAACAACTTCCTAAAACCTGACCGACTACGCAGCGTATAAGGTCAAAGTCGGCTATAAGGTAATGCGATACAAATAACAATCCAGCACATAATCTGATGTACTTTAAACTTGAAATTTTAACATGATGACATAAAATATTAACATTATGCAGAAGTTTGGAAAATATACACATAAGATTATAAAAAGAATATTTATAAAAAAAACACCATAAGATAATTAAAAGAATATTTATAAAATAAACACATTAGATAATAAATATAACATTTATGAAAACAAACACTTAAGATTTTGATGTATATTGTTCATTTGGGCTTGGAAATTAATAGCTCTTATCATCTTCACACAACATGCAGGGACAGTTAGTCTATCGTTCCTTCGTAGGCGGACAAAAACCCTCAGCATGTAGTGCCTATGTGCTGCATGACGAAACGCCCTGTTTGTGTCCTTAGTGGTCTCAGCTTGGTGCGTGAAGACATCATTCCTGAATGTTTGCTGTAAGTGCAAGGATAGAGGGTCTATTATAACCACGACCATCTCCTATCGTGTAAAATTAATTTATACAATAACGACTGAACTGCAAATAATATAATATTGTGTAACACTTAACACTATACAAAAAAGCTCACCATTTCCCCTTCTATCTGCGAGACGAAACCTGCAAGTTCATTGAGCTGAATTTTTTAAGCTGTTGGCATCTCTCCATTTTTTAGGAAACGCTCTTTCCTTTCTTCTTAACAAAGCACTATCCTCCAAACACTTTGAATTATCATTAATGTGCAAATTAACATTTTCATTCTATTTAGTTATTTTAAAGTAACTTCCCTATTCATAAAACTTATATTTTTATAATAATTTTAATAATGTTTTTTTTAAAAAAACTAGATAAAAAATATTCATGTTACCTTATTTATCCCCTGCAATGAAGTGACAGAACTGAATTGCGAGTTTCTGAGGGAACATTGAGGTTTAACTTGTTTCTTATTTATTTTATCTTTCTTTCATTTCACATTTTGTATTACTCAAGCATTTTCATTGTTCTTGAGATTCAGTTTGCTTTCAAGTTTCTGCTATTCATGTGAAAGACTTGTCTCCACTGGTCCAGTAGTCAATAGACTTTCAAAAGAATCAAAGCCTAATACAAGCCAGTCTCTACATCCTGCACCTTGAATTAATATGGTCTTGGTGTAAAAAACTGTTATAACAACCTTTTGCTCGTGCACAAATAGAGTTGTTGTAATCCCTTTATTGTTGCTTGTTTCAGCAAAATCATGTTGGTTCTTTAAAAGTGCAAGGAATGCATTATGGTCGTTGTCGCAATAAAAATTGCAGCGAGACAGCTTGTGGGTACCTCCACAGGTCTGGCAACTATGGCTAAACCTACAATTAGGGAAAAAAGGGCAGGATAATCCAGAGGTGAAATAATGGCAATTATTTAAATGTCCAGCGGTTTTAGCACCAGCTAAGGCTGGCCTAAAACCCATTTCCCCCATGGCTTTTTGGCAGGCCAGATTTCTGCACATATGCAGCACTGTCCTGACTGTTATTGCCGTTCACATGCATGAGCCAAAGCTCCATGTTGATAACACCCCACAATGACATTGTGTTAGACTCTTTCAATTGGCTGAATTGCTGATCTTACTTCCACCAATTAACGGACCGGGCTGCTGCGAGGCGGATATCCCTGAAGTTTTTAACATTTCCTGGAGTCTGGCGGGGTATTTTTCTAGGAATACGCTCATAAACATGTTGAAAGCGGTTGACCACCTGTCTATGGTCAGTTTGGTGGTTGTGGCCTGCTTTGGAGCCACTACAAAGCTGCCATCTTTGAAGACTAGCTCCCCCGAATTGCCGTGGTCTGCAAAATCATTCATGTCCTTGGTGGATTTTAATAGCACGGCCAGGTCAAGGTAACAACCCTCCCAAATTTGTTCCTTTATTTTTAACGAGTCATCAACTGAGGGTATTAATGCCCCAACACTAAAATTTTGGCTGGGCATGTCGGTTGACGGCGGTGGGAATAAAATAAAATTTTCACCAGCTCCATCGGATGTTCCAGGCGTCAGATTCGCCGCTGTTGCCAGCCTTGTAGCTATTCTCCGGGACACCGGTGTACCTTGGGCCCGTCTGCCCCTTCCTCTTGACTTGGGCATCCCCCAATAGCTTTGGATGACGTGGATTTTAGAAAACAGTGTTGTGACTTTCGTAAACACAGTTGTTTTCTACGGGAGCTTTTCGAAAGAGGAAACGGAAGCGCATATTGGGTCGCGGCTAAAACCCGTAACGGACCGGACCAACCGAAAATTATCGCCGCGACCAAAAAATCCTGGATTTGTTTAAAGGGGATTATGGCATACAAGAAGTCATAATCCTTATTATATTATATAGCCTCCCTCATTCTTTTTAATCGGTTCTTGGCTTCCTCATGTTGGTTCTTTAATAGTTCAAGGAATGCATTATGGTCGTTGTCGTGGTAAAATAATATTGTTATATTATATAACCTCCCTCATTTTTTTTAATCGGTGCTTCGTTTCCTCCTGAAATCAACATATTATCGTAGATCTCTTAAGTTTCTACTTGTTGTAAAGCAGTTTATATTACAATAATATGTATGGAATGTACTATAGGATATATAGCGTAATTATGCCCCCCTATCGATAGATGGGGAGGCATATAGTGATTCACCTGTCCGTCCGTCCGTCCGTCCTGGTTAACCCAAATTGACGTTTCTTCTAGCATTAATATGGCTTGCTACAAAGCTTTCATACTTGCATGGATGTTGTGTATGAACACTCTCCACACGCCTGTACCACCTAACCCCATTTTGACCTTCACCTTGACCTAATTTTGGACTTAGACTTATTTATGGACAAGGCTTCCACAGGGGCATAAGCGTTTATTGAACGCAGTCTTGTTTTTAACACTGTATCCTATGGTGTACATTTTAGGGTCTATTTATAATGACAAGGGAGAAAACAAGACAGATACAATTTAAGTTGAACGTGGTCATCCATGTTGAGTACCCAACATGGATGAACTTGAACACCGAGTACTGGTAGGCAAGTTTGTAGGACCATTCATGGAATTCATAATTTGTTGCACCTTCCGTTCCACTATGCTTTCTATGTTGGCAGTGATAATGTTTACTTGATGACATAAAATATTAACATTGTATAGACGTAAGATGTTGTACTTTAAACTTGAAATGTTCACAAGATGACATAAAATATTAACATTGTATAGACATAATCTAATGTACTTTAAACCAAAGGGATTCGTCCGGACCCTCATATACCCAACTCAACATTATTTCCAATATTTTAAACAAGCCGAATGCAATCATTTAATTTGTACTGCACACTTCAAGACAATATAAGATTATACATAAAAGATACAACTTTTATCAATACACATACACAATGTCGCCTGTGTCGAGCATAGAATGTTCACAAAATGCGTAAAACCCGGTTTGACGACACAATCCCTCACAGACAGAAACTAGAAAACAGCCTTCGATAATTATCATTATTTACGCACGATCTCAGGAAATTAGTATGGCGATTTGATAGAAGAACATCAGAACAAAATAGGTTGATGCAACCAAAATATAGGATGTCAAAACGCTGTACAACTTAAATGATCAAAACGGACAGAAAAATGTTTCAAACGATCAAAATAACAGTGCGTCATTGAACGTCATTGATCAAAAACAGACGTCGATGTTCGGACTCAAAATAACAGTTTATCAGGCCTTAAAAACATGGCTACTACTTAAAAACCTCAATATTCTGAGGAAATACACACTTGAATAGACTTATACTAGTAACAATTCTGTTTAGACATATTTGACAGGAGCCAATCTCTATAGTTACAGTGCATAAACAATCCCACAATTCAATGGACAAAGTGGCTGCTGACGTAAATAAGTTGCATGAGGCTCTAAATAAACTCATATATTCTAATGATTACCACTATATAAACACATGAATTAAGTCTGGTAAGTTAAAGTTAATATTCTAGAAACTATTTATGACACAGAGAAGGGTAGGCTGCCATGCCTGAATCGTACCTAAGTGGTGCTTGAACTCCCCGTACCAGGCCTAGTCATGAAGCTGGGAGTAAGGCCAGTGGCATTGGCTCGTACTCAGGTACCTTTGGTGCTACAGGAGTGGCCAAACTCGGATCAACTTCTTCCTCTTCCTGATCACGAACGCATAGTAAAATTAATGTCAAGAAAGTCCTGGGTTAAGGCATTTCTCCCATGCCAGTGGAGGGACTGCTCTCTGCTGAGCATGATCATATCTGTCTCGTCAATGAACATGGGATTCTCTGCTCGCTGTAACATTTTCGAGTAGTCCACCGAGACCATTAACTTTGCTTCTGACTCATGATGGGGTTCGTAGTTTTTTAAATGTCCCACTAAAGTGTCCTTGTCCTGGCAGCGAAAAGCAACATAGGGAGCAGGAAAATGGCACTCTGTCCAGTGGAACGTGCCTCATCATGATGGCATAAGATATTAACATTGTACAGACATAATCTGATGTACTTTACACTTGAAATGTTTACACGATGACATACAATATTAACATTGTACTTGGTACAGAAATAATCGGATGTATTTTAACTTGAAATTTTAACATGATGACATAACATATTAACATTCTACAGAAGCTTTGAAAATAAACACATAAGATAATAAAAAGAACATTTATAAAATAAACACATAAGATAATAAAAAGAACATTTATAAATAAACACATAAGATAATTAATAGAACACTTATAAATAAACACATAAGATAATTAATAGAACACTTATAAATAAACACATAAGATAATAAAAAGAACATTTATAAAATAAACACATAAGATAATTAATATAACATTTATAAAAACAAACACATAAATAGAAAATTTAGCTCATCAGTTTCACACAACATTCAGGGACAGTTAGTCTATCTTTCCTTTGTAGGCAACCCATAATCCTAAGGATGTACTGCCTATAATTGCTGCCTGATGAAATGTATTGTTTCTAGTATTGTAATCCCTTATTGTCTTCTCCACCTGTCCACTAGTGTCCATTGTAATTGACATGATTTTCAATATTCCGGTTCTGCACACTTTCTCCAGATTTTCATTTAAATGCTGGCACTCTGAGTAGGTGATGGAAGCTTCTGAAGGATAACTGTTTTTACCGTTTGAATGGTCACATTTTCTCCTGCAACAATGCTTATTTGCAACTGACAAGCTGATCACTCTTGGCTGCCAGCTTGGGGACGTCTAGAATATGATGTGTCACTTTGAACATGGGCATAGTTTTCATTCCCGATTATTTCCTGTATTCGCTTTGTTTTTTGTTGGTTGTTGATCATTTCTTGTTCATTTAAATATGTCACAGTATCAAATAGCTCATTGAATTTCTGTTGTAGCAATGGGGGACTAGGGGGTTTGATATTTAAACATGTCAATACAATGGTAATATCGTTTAATCCAAGTTTGTACTTCAGGGCAAGCAAAACAAGCATGTCATTTAGTGCACCAGCTGCCAGATTCTTCCTGGCCTTCCGTACTTTGTCCGCCATTTCGATAGGCCCCACTTGAAACGACAATAAGTACACTTAACGGAAAGGCCTACCATGAGCCCATACCTTTACGTCACTCCTACTTTTGTGTTTGGATGCTTGCACCGATGCCTCTGAATGCTTGAAACTCATTTTGACAATTTGTCCATGCTCACTATGATGTTCGCATCACTAATTTGCACTATTCTGTCTTCTTTTATCTCGGGCACAATTCTCAGTTTGCTCGGTGTAGCATCTTCCCTTACTTTCATTGACTCAAATTCCTGCACATATTTTACTTCAGTGGCACTCTTAAGTGGTGAGATGTTGTTTTGTTGATGTTGATTCCGAGTCTTGAACACCTGTCATACTAGGTAAGTTTCGTGACTCTAGGTTGAGAGGCACATGGCCTTTCCTGAAACTTGTCCTCCTATTTCCCTGAGAATTCTTGCAACTTCTCTTCCTTCCAACTAATATGTTCCAAATTCTGAATATATTGTTAGCACTACTGTAGTTGAACAGTTGTATACAACAGCTTCTATAGACTTACGCCAATCAACTAAGACTCGAACAGAAACTTGATAAAGGCTTTCTAAAGTTATTCAGAACAGCAAAACTTCTAGAACTACAAATGCAAAGTAAACACAAAGGGGGAGCAACTCTCTCTCTAAGACTAAACGCCGTACCATACCGGGTAAACATAATACCGTAACAACAGTGTACTGGCGTTACTTCATGAAAAGTTCGCCAAATGTCGCATGGTGTAGTGACATCATGACATCATATCTTTCAATATAGCGGGAAATGATGTAAAAAAGTTGTGCATTCATGAGCAAATTATTTAGGCATCTGGAGCTCAGTTCTCTGGATTGTCTATCCCTCTATTCCTTACATGTAGGATAACTGGGGTAATATCCAGGAGGCAGACCAATACCAACTTCCTGTATTCCCCATTCTTCCTTTGGCTCTGTGTGGTCCAACCCTACTTCACCCAGTGCCACGACAATAAAATGAACATTTATCAGACAAACACACAAGATAATAAATATAACATTTAAAAAAGCTAACATTTAGAAAAATTTAATAAACACATAAGATAATAAATATAACACTTATGAAACAAACACGTAAGAAAAGCATGGAAGGCTAATATTGATATACAGTATGTTTTAGATCCATATGCTCGTGCAATGTATATAGTTTCCTATATCAGTAAATCCCAAAGAGGAATGAGTAATTTATTGCATGCAGCAGCAAAAGAAGCTAGAAATGGAAACATGGATATCAAAAGGCAAGTATGGCATATTGGTAATGTCTTTTCAAACAGTGTCGGAGTCAGTGCCCAAGAAGCAGTTTATCTTGTGTTGCAATTGCATTTGACTAGCAGCTCTAGAGTTGTTGAGTTCATAAATACGTCTGTACAAAACGAAAGAGTACAGTTACTTAAGCCAACCTTGGTGCTAGAGAAATTGCCAAAAACGTTAACAGATATAATGGCAGATAATAAAATTAAAAGATATTCCAAACGCCCTAAACCGTTGCAACACTATTGTTTGGCTGATTATGTATCTGAGCTAGAGGTTGTGTATCCTGAAAAGTATAATGAAGAGATGACTATTGACAACAATGATGAACATGAGCCTTTTGAAAGTCAGAAAACTATAACTTTAAAGAATGGCATAGTTATAAAAAAAGACGTCAACGGAAAATCATATGATATGTTTAAATGGAGTCTCCAAGTAGCTCATATCTTTCTTGTAGTTTTACCTAATGGTGGACATGCAATATATATCTCTTCAAAAGATGTCAATTTCCTTTGTGTAGTTTTACTGGGCAATATATATCCCTGCAAAAGATGTTGATTTCCTTCTTGTAGTTTTACTGAGATCTAGACTCCAAACTTAATAATGAAAAAAGCCAAAAAGAGTATATTAAGTCAGACAGGGAAGGCAGCACTCAACTTAACCAGCCGAGCACAGAAAACATTAAAAACACACAAAGCACAATGCCCAACTAAACAAGCGCAGATCCGCCCAAGTCCAAGCTGTCGAAAAGTATAATAAATTATAACTAGCTGAATGACCCAGTAGAAAAGATACAGCAACCAAAAGGCGGAATGCCTACGCTGAATGACCTAGTAACAACAGTAAAACTGCTGAACTACATAGTTTTAGCAGCCTACAGTCTAAAAGTTAAGTAACAGTATTAAAACGTTGAAAGGCCCGATTTCACCGCCAAAAATCTGAAAACCTTAAAACGAGTGACCCAGTTTCATTAAGTAAAATGACGTAATTGAACAAATCGAGATATGACGTACTGAATTGCAAGCAATACAGAAGTCCCCCACCGGTGTAAAGCCATAGTCAATATGTATGTTGCCATATCAACAACAATTTCCGTCAGAACCAAAACTGACGGACAGATGGCAAACCAATAGTCCCCTCCGGTCAAAAACCGGTAGGGGACTTAAAACTACATTAAATGACCTCAGGGGACAGAACACTACATCCATAACTCCACAGCTGTACATAGACTCATGAACGAACCCGGTAGGATGCGAACCGCTGGGACGAAATAGTAAGAGGACAACCGGCAAATACGAATAAATAGTTAACTCCTAGCTCCTTTTGGCCCCGGTCAAAAAATTAAATACTGAGAAATTATGGCATATTATCGATTATTTAAAAATGAAAAACTCGATTGTAAACGGAATTGGCGTTTAAATCCAGATACAAACCCATATTATAATAATTAAACAAAATACGAAACTACCGGAAGTAGTACCGACCCCAACAGAAACCGCGGGACACGCGAGAACAAAAAGGCACAGAAAATATACAACTTCACTCGAAAAGGCGCGGAACATACATAAAAAACTAGCACAGGAACATGTAATACAAAACCGGGCATCCAATCCCGAAAGTCTGCTGCTTAAGTCAGTCAAACTAAAACGGAACAAGAGCCAGTTGGTAAGAAATTAACAACCGGACAAAACATACACCACAAGGACAATCCACAACAGACACTGAGTATATGCAATTTTGAAAGATACGAAGCAGCCTTGTGCTGGACAACGAAATTGCAGAATGGCACATACAAAATGAATAAAGTTTAACAAAAGGCATAGTGGCCAAATATTTTTGTATTTTTTCCAATTATACTATAAAGTGGACAGTACATACACAGAGGAAGGTTGACTAAAGGGCTTCCGCCTTGGAACGGACAGTGACACTTGTCACTGGGGGCTTAAACGTTTTACAGTGCACCAAACCTCACACTTACCCAATAGACAACCTTATAGAACAGGACAGTGTAAATAAATGTTTCCCGCCATGTAATGCCCCCTAACAAAAAGGCCACAGTGACCGGTAATAAAAGAATGTAAAACATGAAACATTATATAAAATACAACCATCGAGTAGCACAGAAAGTACTCAATGACCTATCAGAAGTCAGAGCAACAAGAGAGCAAAACATTTAAGGGTACGACAAGACAATGTAACAGACAGGCATCAATGCCAGCCGTCCACAAAGGCTTGAGGTTAGGCATATCATAGAGTCTGTATATTTTCCGGTCATTTACTAAACATGATTATATTACCGGTATTATGTTTCGTCATTATGGACGTAAGGTTACTATATATATACTACACATTATATTGTTTATATTTAACTTGTTTGTATTATTCCTTGCTTAAATCCACTTTACTTTGTATTTCATTGGTCTCACTCAAAACTCAAAAGGTTTGAATGTTGCATGTGTTTGTTATTAGAAATTTGTATGTACTAAAGTATGTATTTATTCGTGTTGATGTGGACACAGAATTAAAATAAAATTATAAAATTATTTATTCTCTTTATTATTTTACTGCTCTTCAAATTGACAGTAGGCATTGGCATTTGATACATGCTTAGACAATTATTATGTGCTGTATTCTAACCGGTACTAATTTACCCTTCCACACAAGAGCAGCAACTTCTCCGCATGTGGAGGAAAATCACATTTTGTTGTCAACTTTTCATGTTAGATAATGGCCCTACAGACGGGTGGGTTGCAAACCCAGCACACTGGAACATGGTCATGTCATTGCTTAGGCTCATTATGCAGGAAATTGTTAGCATATGTTGAGGTACTGGAAATAAACCATTTTAATCCTTACCAGAGGTTATATAGAGAATAACAAGTTGGACGAGTAAGTTTGTCTGACAAGGCTGAGGAATTTATCAGGTGAACTTTTACTCCATCCACGTCACTCAAACATGGTATTCTATTATCCATTCACCTAATCTGCATAGTAACGGATCAAACTTTTGACTCTATTGTTACTCTTTCATTAACCAGCCACAATGTCAAGTTCATTCAGTGATGTCATTATAAACAATGGAGTCGAACATCTAGGTAGATGTCATGAAGACGCAGGTAGGTCGCAGAAAAAAACAATCAAGTACCAGTTCTCATTTACTCCTCTCAGGTATGGAATTACAACCGGCGACTCTCATCAGTCCGATCAAATGGCCAGTTGGCAGTTTATCAGAAGTCACATGACCAGGTGACCTAATAAAGCTGAAGTTAATTTGGTACACTGTGATCTGGTCAAAGTTGATAAAAGTGTCTTGATGTCTTGATTATACAGTCGTTCTTTGGCATGGCTTACCAAGCCACATAGTCCTCCAGCTAGAGGGGTTTAAGAACCATCTTAGCCCCTCTCTCATCTCAAACCGCCCCTGAATACCGGAACAGTGTTTTTATCAGCTTTTAAACTATAAATACTTCGCCTTTTATTTAACACTATCACACTTTATTTCTTCTCACTTTCTCAAAGAACACTGACCACCAAACAAAAGTAATGTTTATCATAGAATTTAGAAGATTTTGGGTATACAGTCTAACTTGTACTAGCGACCACTCGTATTAAGCGACCTTTGTCTTAAACGACCGGTTTCAATTCCTCCCGACCATATTTGCTCTATATTTCAACTGTATTAAGCGACTTTTGCCTTACGCGACCAGCGACCACTGTTTAAGCACTATAATTGATTGGTAAAATTGCTTTAAGCGACCAAAAAATTGTAAATCACTGGTCATCGGTAGTGACAGGTTGTTAATTACCTTTAATTTGTCATAAATCATTGTTTGTTCTCACTTCGTTTGTCGTTTTGTTAACTGGACCTGGACCTCAATTAACAGCATTGATAATCACCATTGTGTCCGTTTGCATGTCATCCAGGTGATTTTGATCAGATTACACACATTATTATGGATGTTTTCCTGCAATCAGCTTGTTTTTACCGTCCTATTAGATTGGGCTAAAACCCAGTCTATTTCGTTTTTTCTTCTTCTTCGAGTGCAAGCAAAACTGACTTGCATTAATTGCATTGTGTAATATGAGTAAGTTTATTAAAATGAAAAATTAAATGCTTATGAAGACGATGCATACACATATAGAATAATCATAAAACATATCTACACACTAATGTTTATCATTTGAAGTTGAATAGTATTCGAACAGCCTTAAAGATATACCTGGCCCATCTGAGAAATAATATCTAACACCTGGATTATTGCTACATTTGATTAAACTACTTATCATTAGATCCGTGACAAAGTTTCATTGAGAAATACACTGGCGTTCTTATAATAAACGAGTCTTTTACGAAGTCACTCAGCCGCCCACGGCATTTACCGATCGTTAATGTATGCATACCGGAAGTTCACGAAAGGTCAACATATGTCAACCAAAAATGGCTGAAACGAACTCCGCTAAATCGGATGGCGAGCCTGACATGGATTTGGTAAGACTTTGTACGACGTTTTTACCGATCTTCACTTCTTATGGATAAATGTGATTATTTCCTCGCTTTATGACTACCTGAATTGTTATAATTGCTATCTTTTGCACTTCAGCAACTTATCGAAACTCTGAGAAAAGCGAAATTTTCAGACTCTACCTCTAGTGCTAAGCGTTGCTGATGCGTAGATTATGTGAATTTCCTGGCTAGGTGGCAAAAATCAATATGAATTACTCATTAGTATAATTTTTATTTAACTTGAGCAATGTTCGCCCATCGACAACGGCATATACGAATATTCGCACCAAATACCGTTCGCCCCTGACGCTGGTTGCATTTCCCACCGTTCTGTTGTTCTGTTGGAAATTCCGCAGCTATTTTTTGGCAAAGCTGCGCTATCTTGTGGAAATATTATTCTGATATCCATACGTTCTTGATTCGGACGTGTATACCAATCTGAAGGCATGTAATCTGAGTCTGACATGCATATTTCTGTCAAAGATAGACTGATAGAGTTCTAAAAACCTTTAACTTAAGCAATGACAGGTATCTAGTTAAATTGTTTTTATTGTGATCCATATGATGTAACAGACTGCTTGTTTACAGAAAGATGAAACTTCAATCCGTCAACAAGCCCAGGGGCATGTGAGGGGAATAGGACGTTGTAGGCCTCAGGGTGCCAGAAGCGCAAGGGGCTCCAGAAGTAAAATGTGGGGCCGTCACCCTTGTGTTCAAGCAGTAGATTAGAACCGAGAAGAGCTGAGGAAGCGGTCCTCCTTGTTGAACAGAGGCAGGGCACCATGAGGGTAATATCACTTTCTGTTTTGAGACGTGTTCTACAGGACGTTACTATTTCAGTATTTTGTAAAGTACTGCCCAGGGATTTGATATGCTTCAATGCACATATTTGATGTTTAATTTAATTATTTATCCATAATAGAATTAAGAAAGTCAGCTTTTAGCCATACATCTCACTCTGTTCAATAGACTGTTTTTAGACAGATCAAAGATCTAAAATTACAATTGAGATCTATGGACAGACATTATCATTTTATGTATATACCCAGATCATTGAGTTCAAGTAGGCTGTTACACACAGCTCCACATTGATAACGGCTCGACCTTCTCAAGTATCTATACATACACCTGGCTTTGTGAAGAATGGTGTGTATTTCTTGCTCAAAGTAATTGAGCAGTGGTGAAAGCATGGGTTATACCCGAGACATCTACATCCAAAAGCATGGGCTATATAATACCTTTATACACGACCGCTCCTAACATTGTAGGCGATATTATCAACATTATGTATATTTCTACTGTAATGTATAAACAGTGCAACCTTTTCCGAGCAGTCCTTCACAGAGCAACAACCTCTGTTAAGCAACATAATTGTTTTGTTCCAGAAATAACCATTTATTAGAAAGTTTACCTCTGAAGATCAATAGCATATGTATGACCAAATGTTGTGATTTCTAAATGGTGTCACTCTAGAGAGGTTATACTGCATTTGTTTACATGCTTATATTTTGTAGGGTGTAGCATGGTAGTTGTATAATGTTTTATCAATATTTCTTAATTGCTTATTTTTCATCCAGGAGGCAATCAACCAGATGAGTGTGGATTAATGTCGGAGCATTCTTCTTCATGCCCTGGAGAAGAATCCAACTGTCATGGTTGACAACATTAGGCCGGCTGAGAGGCAACCAGGTGGCAACCATCCAGGTCCAGATGTGACAGTACCTGATTGATGTGTTTGTAGTAACTTTGTACCAAATGCCGGGAAATGCCTTCAGGAAGAGCGTAAGCTGTGGAAAGGAGAACTGTATTTCTCTTGTCCCGGTTAGTAGAGCTCTACATATGTACAGCACAAATTAAGTAACATAACGCTAAAGTAACTTTATTGAGAATACCGAGTTAATTTTTTACATTAATTTATTCGAACTCATTATCACTCTAGACACCTCATTCCTGGTGTTGCCAACCACCACAAGGGTAGGAGAGAAAGAAGCCAGTTTCCCTTTTATGCTGAGCGTCTAGCAATGGAATTTCTGGTACCAATTTTTTATTTCGTCTATTGGTATGACACAGCCAGGGATTAAACCCGAGACCTCCTGCACTGGAATAAACGCTCAACCACTAGGGAATCGAGGAGGCGGCGAAATAAGAGTTTAAATAGGGTCGCAATTGTTTGTTTGTGTTATGAATATGTTTAATTCGAATATTTTCTGCAAACATTATTAACACTTGGGCTAAGAAACAAGGTCACAAAAAAAGCTTTGTGGCTTCCTCTAACCATTACTATTTTAAGTTCATAGAAAAGATTGTCATTACCGTAAGTCCCACACACAATATTTCAGTCATATGGAGATTATTCAGTCACATTATTCTGACACTGGGTCAACCAGCAGTCCTAGAACTAGTATCTGAAACTAGGGAGCTATGATGTGTTAACTAGGTTTTCCTAAGATTTGACCTTGTGACCTAGTTCTTGACCCTACATGCCCAGTTTCAAAGTTAGACCTGGATTTCATACAGATAAACATTCTGACCAAGTTTCATGAAGATTGGCTCAATTGTGTCCTCTAATGTGTTCACAAGTAATTGTGGACAAATGAAGAACAAAGAGTGATCACAAAAGCTCACCCTGTGACAGGTGAGCTAACAAAAATCATGTGTTGAAAGAATTTGACGTTTCACCTAGACATGTCCCAAAAAGTATACATGTTACTATTTTTCAAATTTAACAAAATACATGTAACTGTTATCTCCATATAGGATAGTTTATAGAGCATCATTGTGCTTCTTTTTAAGCTCTATAAGTATGCTGCTAGATTTATCAGTTGTAATTCATTTACACCAGACTATCGCCATACTATGAGTATCTACAATCAGTTATGCAGCTTTTTGTCAGCCTCATGTGTTCCAGGACTTGCAGAAGTGTAGCTTTCTACATACACTTTTCAAAGAATGTCGAGAAATAAAAATTTCCCAACATGTCCTATATCCCATACAATAAGGATGCTTAGTTTTATGTAGATGCAAGAGTTCTACTTGCTTTATTCGAACAACATATATATAAATTTTTATATATGCGATTGTCTTTAACTGTTCGCAAGAGCCATGGTTAATAAGCTTTTTTTGCACGACATGGTCAGGCCCTAGTGTATCCTATATAGTGTATACATGTACTAACACCGTTCAGGTTGCTTAGAATTCAGAAGTGTCAAGTAACTGTTACTGATTTAAATTGATCATCATTCTTCATTTCTCGTCATTTTCAGGATTTTCAAGTACTCATTCTTGACAAGGCCGTGTTGGTACTGACAAGGCTGCTACACTGAAGTATTTCGGCTTATGATGACGAACATGGCAGTCAACAGGCACACTGCCTACTGACAATATATATGGTCATTTATTTGGCCGTCTCACAAGTGGAGACAGATCTATAATTACTTCCTGCTGCGTCTAATAAGATATTAATTAGTATATTAAATAATTTTAAAGAACAAAGGTCTAGTACCACATGTGTTAACTGTAAAATCTGATGTTTTTGTGATTTTCAAATTTCAGATAAAGACAAAAACTTACTCAGTATAGAGTATAAATTTAGAGTATTCTAATTAGTGGAACTTCATTAGATAAATGTTCATGGTTGATACACAATTTTCACACCAATATTCAAGGACTTTTCAAGGGTTTTTCGATGGTAGAAATTGTATTTTCAAAGCCTTTTCCCAAAGATTTACCCAGGTAAAACTGAACAATTTCGACTCGTTGTGTCGGATAAATGAAAATTATTTTTGATCATAACTGCTGCTTAGCACTTCATGTCTCACACTCGCAATTATACATTTACACAATTTTAATTTTCAAGAAAAAGACTGTTTCTGCATCATTTGTTATGCGGATATTGTGTCATTATGACATACATACACTTCTATACATATTTGTATATTCAAGGCTGTTTGCCTATGTTTAAGGTTTTCCCCTTAAATTCAAGTACCATTTTTTCAAGGCAGCACTTAATTTTTTTTTCAAGTACTTGTCAAGGTTGAAACTAAATTCCAGGACCTTTCAAGGCCTATGCGAACCTTGATGTTAGTTCATGCTTTATCTATCTGTGGTAAATTTTAACCTAATGACAGTTGGTGATTATGTTTTTATATCTAAAATTCCTAAATGCATTGCCTTTGTAGTGTACTTAGTTTTCTTAATACCAAATGAGCTTTATTTCTTTGGATATGTTGCATTTGTATTTGTGTAAGATAAATTACCATCAGGAAATTGTTTGAATACAATGAAGTAGCGATTGTGAGTGAATTTTATGTAAAAAATATTTGTTCTCTCTGAAATACAAATTTGTGTGAATGATAAAATTGTTGTGTACTGTTACTTTTTCCTAGTTCAATTCTGACATTTTCTATGGTGTTTATTGTGTTAATCCACAAGACGAGAAAATGGTCCTTTAAGATAGTCATTATAATTTATGGCAGACAAAATATAAATCAAAATGCATTATCGAAATATTAATGTATTCTACCTGTTTTCTATGGAATTATACCTGCAGGGACAAAATTTAAGATCAGGAAAATCATATGCGGCCAACCATTTTTGTCAAACAAGAGGCCTTGATGACATTGTTACATAATTAACTCAGATCGTATTTCGTTCTTCAGAGCAGACTTAATCTACCATAACTTTGCTATTTCTTGAAATATTTTGATCAAATAACTTTATTTTGGCCAGAAACCATTGCTCTTTCAGGAATGATAAATTCGGAATTCCGGATAAATCAGGAAAATTGACACCCCTGTACCTGGTAACCTTAATTCCTGATGCTTTTGATTATCTTTACAGACCATTTCCATGTAATGTGGTTTATACGGACATAAGCCCCCTGCACATAGCAGTTTTGTAAACTTCAGTAACTATACAGTCAAACCTGTGTTATGACCATCTGTTGTAACGGCAAGTGTCTCCATTGAAAGGTAGTCTCAGGTTTTAAATAACCTTGAAAATGGTTTGATTAGAAATAAAATTGTGGTCTTTGTTTGCAGGTTGTCTTCCACACATGTTTGACTGTACTATTAGTGAAACAAACTTTGTACAACAATAACCATATCATAATATAAACCAATTTTATAGTACAAAACGTGTATTTACAAGCAATTGCACATAGAAACATCTCAAGATTCATTGGTCATAATCTATAATATTCTATAAATAAGTATATGCATAAAAAGGAAAATGCAATTCTCAAACATACTAAAGAAAATAAGCATGACTTGAAATGATGGACGACATGAATTTCATACACATTCACTGAAAGCAATCGTACACATCCACTAATAGAACTAAAACATATCATACACTGATATCACTCATAGTCATACACATTATACACTGATATCACTCAAAGTCATAAACATCATACACTGATATCACTCATAGTCATACACAACATACACTGATATCACTCATAGTCATACACATCATACACTGATATCACTTATACACTGATAGCACTCATACACTGATATCACGTATACACTGATATCACTCATACATATCATACACTGATAGCACTCATACACTGATATCACGTATACACTGATATCACTCATACATATCATACACTAATATCACTCATAGTCGTACACTGATAGCACTCATACATATCATACACTGATATCACTCATAGTCATACACTGATATCACACATACACTGATAGTACTCATACATAACATATACTGATAGCACTGATAGTCATACACTGATATCACTCATAGTCATACACATCATACACTGATGTCACTCATACACATAATACACTAATAACACTCATACACTGATAGCACTCATACATATCATACACTGATAGCACTCATACATATCATACACTGATAGCACTCATACATATCATACACTGATAGCACTCATACATATCATACACTGATAGCACTCATACATATCATACACTGATAGCACTCATACATATCATACACTGAAAGCACTCATACATATCGTACACTGATAACACTCATACATATCATACACTGATAGCACTCATACATATCATACAATGATAACACTCATACATATCATACACTGATAGCACTCATACATATCATACACTGATAGCACTCATACATATCGTACACTGATAGCACTCATACATATCGTACACTAATAACACTCATACATATCATACACTGATAGCACTCATACATATCATACACTGATAGCACTCATACACTGATAGCACTCATACATATCATACACTGATAGCACTCATACATATCATACACTGATAGCACTCATACATATCATACACTGATAGCACTCATACAAGTCGTACACCGATAGCACTCATACATAATGAACACTGATAGCACTCATACATATCGTACACTGATAGCACTCATACATATCGTACACTGATAGCACTCATACATATCATACACTGATAGCACTCATACATATCGTACACTGATAGCACTCATACATATCGTACACTGATAGCACTCATACATATCGTACACTGATAGCACTCATACAAATCGTACACCAATAGCACTCATACATAATGAACACTGATAGCACTCGCCAACTGATAAGACTCGTACACATCCACTGATATGGTTTTTCACAAATAAACACTGTGCAAATACACTTACTAATACTGTAAAACAACCTATTTTTGCAGGCATCAAATTCCGTGGAATTCTTGAAAATGAAATTTCGTTGTGGATTACAAATAAAATGCTGGAATACTCTAGGTGTATTGGAAGGTTAATTAATAGCAGGAGATTATATTTCATAGTAGAGTTCGACCTCAAAATAAACATAAATCTATCCCCCGTGAAAAGTAAAGGATTTACAGCGAGAATTACTAATTGGTATGGTTAGCATGGTACAAATATTGATTGCATGTACACGCATAACTTTAATACCTCTGTCAGATATAATCTACAAGAACATAGTCTTACATCAAGCAAAGTCTAATGCATGTTAGAAACAGTCTATACATGTCATCTAATTATAATGTGTACCTGAATCAAAAGTGTAAGAACTAAGACATACTTTAACACTTTCAGATACCCATGGACATTGGCCAAGTTTTCACACCTATGGACCCAGCAAATGTTACATAGTCATTTTAGCAAAGTTCAAAATTTCACAAAAACACTTTCCTACAAGATTTATTTGGTAGAGTTTGGCTCAAGGTGGAGCAAGGTGTGTCAAAATCAGCCTTTAGTCATTAATGCCAGTTTTGTCATTTTTCAGCACTCAGTCTCTGTTCAAAATGCCATGAGCATAATCGTATGTCTTCAGTACCTTCTTTGCATGTACTGTCCACCTCCCACTTTTCTTATTCCATACCCTTTGTAACCTGAAATGTTGTAATACAGTATCGGTTAATGTAACATACAAATCAGTCACTGTTAGCTAAGCAGTGAATGGGATTATGTCCGATATGTGTTTGTTGAGAACTATTCGAGTGACACCTAAATAAGTTAAAAGTTTGCTTTTCAAGCCTTTGCTTAATTTTTCATAGGAAACCTTTGTTGTGTCATTAACCTTCACACCTGGGATCATGGTCAGTGGATTATCAATCACTTCATATGATTATAACTTTTAGTTTGAGGCTAAAACACTATTGCAGGGCTAAAATTCACAATGTTTGGGTAAAGAGATGGGTACCCAACTCATCAACAGGAGCGGATACAGGATAAGGTGTTGAGGGGGAGGGATCACTTGTACATGTATTTAACTCACCCCCCCCCCCCCCCAAGAAAGCGTGCTAGAAAAAGACTGTTTATCTGAGCAGTATGTCATACAACCTCATTCTCTATCTTTTAGAAAAATGATTATGCGAGGAAGAAAAAATGCATTATTATTTGAGCAGCATGCCCCACATACACGTTCGATACTAGATAACATAAATTGATACAATGATAGTGTGACTGGAAGCGAATTAGCAAGACTTAATGCATTGATTATCTGAGTAACATGCCCCACATACATACTCATTACTCTGGAATATTCACTGGGAAAACATCATAGTTTTCTCAGGTAACTACCCAAAAAAAACTCATTGTCCCCTTGATAAGATTCATTGAAGATGTTCCTAATGCTAGCGAAGCAAGCAAGAAAAATAATTACTCATATTTTAGCAGCATAGCCCAGATTACACTAATTGACTTGATATATACATGTCGAAGTCACCTAGAAAAATGCAATGCTTATCTGAACAGCATACCCTTCGATGGCATCACTTTTGTTTGTGAAGTGGAGATCCAGCAACTAGAGGGGTTTTGGTTTCCCGGGGATTTTTGAAAACGCTGGTTATATCTGCAGCATTCTTGTGTGTACATACTGTCTTTTGAATGCAATTGGGCAGGTTTATTACAAATTCAAGCCAATTTTATTCCTTACATTTACTAGAATTTTATCAATTGTCAGACATTTTCATGCGCATGTAGATTCTATCTTGACATTTCTTTACCAGATTTTCAACACATCTTGACTGATCAGACCTTGAACATGTCAATGCAATTAACAATAGTACTGAAACCTACATTATGTACGTGAGAGTTTCAAAAAGATCATTGAAAAGCACAGCCAGCACACAAACGCCAACTGAGCCACACTTACATGTAGTTCATTATATCCATAAATAAGGGAATAAATAGATAACCACCCAAGCGAGCAAAAATGTTGTTACATTCAAAATATGACAAATTGCATAGACTCCACAGATTTTAGGGGGTGCATGCTGGGTCCCCCCTCTAAATTAGCTAGTGATCAAACACTAAGCTTGGTACAGCACATGATTTAACTTATGCTGGTGTTTTTGTGATCCCTAGACTTATACTTTAAAATAGTTTTGCTTCCTGATGACAATAACACAATTAAATTGACACTATAGGAAGACTGCAATAATCCTGATCCTGATTTTGCAGTCATTTAGACAGTTGATGATTACAATGATGAATCATACCTTTGTATCCCATCTTCATTGATAATACATTCTCTACCCAGATTCATATTAAGGTTTACAGCAGCCAGAAGGTTCCTACATCTGAACACAGGTGGAGAATATAAGAGCCTTTTAGAGCAATAGTTGTATGTATTCAAAATCTGCTGAACTCCTGAAATATGAAAAAAAAACATTTGCATACAAATTATATAAGCAAGATAAACTTAACTGAATCAAGTGTGGAACATACAGAACAAACTACAGAATGATTTGATGGTTCCTGCAAAATTCTCTCACCAAAATTCAAGGACTATCCCAGGATTTTTTCAAGACAAACTATGTATTTTCAAGGCATTTTCTCAAACATTTACAAAGGTTCAATGGTACAAAAATGTCATTATGCACTGCAATTTTAGACACTTTTTCTAGTGACATCACACACAAGAATACCTTATTGGTTTCAATTTAATATTACGATTAATTTCCAGAGACATTTGCACCCATACATTTTGTACATTAAATTTTTGAGAAAAAAGAGTGTCTCGTTCATTTTTTACACAGATGATGTGCCATTTTGTCAACATCCATAAACTTCAATGGATATTCAAAGCCATTTGTCTGAATTCAAGGATTATCAGCTGAATTCAAGTACCATTTAGACATTTTTTAAGGTAGCACTTCAAGTACTTTTCAAAGTTTGAACCAAATTCAAGGACTTTTAAAGGCCTGAGCAAACCTTGGATTTAGTAAAGGAAAATAATAAACCATTACCACAACTTGTATGCATCTGTTTGATTCTTTGCATGAAAACCAGAAATGATTCACTTTATCTCTAGTCCACTAACAAAATTCTGGGGGTTTTTTCAACCAAAAATATAGAACTGTCCATCATGATAGAGTGAGCTAAACATATTTTCAAACATGTATACATTGTTTTGAGTATCAACTTCACTTGGACCTATCAACGTGCATCTGATAGAGCAGCAGATCTACTATCATGAAAGGTTGAGGTTAATACAATATCAAAAAAAAATTCAGTACATGATATGCACATCGACAGAGCATTAACTTGTCACCTTATGCTTTTGAATGCTTGGCAGACATGTTATTGTGTTTTATCACATAGATTACATGCACGTCTTTAACAAGTAGAGAAGTATTCAGTTGTTTGTTGTAGAGCAAGTTAGAACTGGTGGACAATTGACTCAAGAATTCTGACCGTTACATAAACGTCTGAGACATTGTTAACAATATGACCCCCAATACATTACAGACACTTATACTTACAGATTTGCTGACAAGACAAAACTAGGTTCATACTCAGCATCATCCAATCATCATAGTTAGATTCATGTAGAGTGATATCAATGGAAACACTGAAAACAACACCAAAAAGAATTTCTCAATTAATGTTTCCGTAATTATGAGACTAAAATAGCAACATATGTAACGTAAAATTCAAGTTTCCATGACCTTATTCATAACTTAATGTTTCCATGACTTTCAGACAAAAACACTTTCTACCAGAAATTGAAAATCAGTATTTAAACTGGAAGGCAAAAAGTCAGACACTGGCAACACTCAATCCAACCAGCCGAGAACAAAAAACATAAAAGGCACAATGCCCAACACACATACCAGAATATGATCCGCCCAAGACCCAGCTGTCGAACGAAATGATTTCAGCATGCAGAATTTCAGAAGCTGAATCATTCAGCTATTAGACCAATCAGTCTGTGGCTGATCATCGGAATGTCCATGCTGAATGACCCAGCTCAAACAACATATGATATTTTCATAGCAACATGTTCAAGATTGTGATATTTGACACTTATCTAATAAGGTAACTTCTATTTTGAAGTCTTTATTTATTTGAACTGAACATTTATAATTGAGATAACTTAGCAAAGTAAGAATGAACTGTGGTGGAATGAACGTCATTACCCTGAACTGCTTTCATCAGACTGGATTGTTTCTTCATCCAACATTTCTGACTTGTCTCTGAAAAAGAATATTTGGTATCTTTTCAATATATTCTGTATCAGCAACTTCTCCACATGTGGATTGTAGAGGGAAAAAAATGTCACATAATGCTATTGTAATGCAGTTTCCATCAATTGATGTAAAATAAGTTTGTAATCATTATGATATTGTCGTTAGAGGAAAGCTAGAATAAGAACTCTTTCAGTGGTCCCTAGGCTAGGTTAGTGAGATGAAATCCAAACCCAAAAGTGCTGGTTCGATTCCAGAAGCGACAGGTCATACACTTCCATGACATAAATGTTCATTTTCCTCCACATGTGGAGGTTGTGGATTCCTGGTTGAATTTTTCTCCACATGTGGAGAAGTTGCTGAATTCACTTTAAAGGTACCAGTGGAACATAAAATTGTGAAATATTTCTTATCCATTTATGAAGCCAGTACACATGGACATTTTTCTCTTAAACATAATGTGTTGGAAAATTAAAATAACACAAGAGACACATATGCCCCCATGGCAGCCCAATAGTCAGAAATGGTGAAGGTCACACTCACCAGAGCGTTCTTAGGTTATTGAATGGAAAAACAATTTGGTCTACCGACCGACTGATCGTCATGTGCAAAGCAATATAATATATACAGCCTCTTCAAAGATGGGTTGGGTCATAATTAGTCGATTTAACATATAACATTCAAACACATTATAATTAAGGATACATTTTATCCAATTGACCAATTATGCAACCTTCGAATGAAACAAACAACAAATAAATACCTTTTATCTGGGATGAATAACTATTCGGTTCCAGCTTTTATGAACCACCAAGTTATGACCAACTTCTGTCTAATGCAGGAGATATTTCTGATACAGGCAGGTTACATAGTGCCTGTCCTACTGTAGTTTTATAAGCCATTGAACCTGGTGTTGCCTGTGTTAGGTTTTGAAGGCCACATGGAACAGGGTGACTGCTTGAACTGTTGGAATAGATGACTCAGAGTCAGGGTAGTAGTAACAATTTGCTCAATAGTTGCTCATCAAGTCTGAAATATATGAATGTTCTTCAGAATCCTGTTACTGATAATAGGCCTATATCATATGGCGATTTGTTTTCATATTTTATAGGAAGTGGCTAGAGATCCGATTACCGGATCTAAAGACAATGCTTGTACTTGTAGTACAGGCTAGAGGTCCGGTAACTTATTTCATATGTATAAACCACATATTTTATGTTGTGTCAAGAATTTCCATGACATAAACAAGTGTTTACCTTGTTGTACAGGTTTAATAGTATTTGACAGAAATGTTGATAATCATTGACTGTGAATAATAGTGATCTGGAGTGTTTCTTTAGGCCTACACGTAAACACAAAATATTAATCTGTGTTGGACAACAAGTGACGCGAGAACTAATACACGTTTAGAAGGACTTAAAGTCTAGAGGGGTACCACACATAGTATTTGGGTTTCTTTTACACAGACACGCCGACAGTACAACAAACTCTGCAAACGTCTCAATAAAGTTATATGCAAGATCAACCCATCCATCAAGAAATTGTCTCAATAAAGTTATATGCAAGATCAACCCATCCATCAAGAAATTATCTTAAAATGAGTTAGTATAAAAATGACATTTTGTGTTTAAAATATGACAACATAATTAAATTATTAATTTGAAATCAATTAATGGACCTCTAGCCTGTCCTACAAGCATTGTCTAGACGTCTGGTTACCGGACCTCCAGACTCCAGATGTCCGGTTACCGGACATCTAGCCACTTCATATTTTATAATCAAAAGAAATTTACATGACAATTTCAGGCCTCAATGAATCCACTCGTCTGCTCGTCCTGCACAATATCTTCCTTCTTTATTTATATAGCAGGACTAGTAAGGTTTTGGGGTTTTCTTCTTTGTCAATATTGCAGGACGAGTGCTTTTTAAAATATTTGTTGAGGCCTGAATTTTATCTCAGTCTTAAATAAAGGCATTCCTTAAATAAACCATGGACATAAATGAATAATCACATATAATTCCATGAATAAACATACAGTCAGGTTATAATAAATTTATAAAAAAAAACTTAGTTCGAAAAAACAAGTGAATTGAGAAATTTGAAGTCCATGAGATAAAGAGTCTGATCAGTGATCAAGCGTCGGGTACGAAATTGCCAAGGACGGCACTGGTTCGTGCAATTTTCAAAGCGATACATGTATATATAGAGCACTTGTATAGTACAATATTGCTGATGTAAACAAATATATACATATGAGCCGTTACGTTGATACCGGACATGCATCTCACAATTTAAATAAGACGAATTTTGTTTTCGCTACCTGTCACTGTCAATCAGTGATCATTGACGAAGTTCGCGTCGGACTTCAGCGACAATCGACTTTTCCAGTGTTTCCATCAAATGAATCATCTCCCGAATCATCACCAATGTCCCGCATATAAGCATGGTTCTGTCTTTTCTTAGCAGATTCCGTCACAACTGGCTTTTTGTTGTCAGATCATCCGCCATTTTTGTTGTGTATGAAATCTCATTAATATTCATGTTCCGTGGGTCACATGATTCTCGAATCGGTAATGTCCGGAGCCTCGTCGTGTTACCTCGGCAATTTCCGCCACTTAAAAAAACTGCCAGTTTTTTTAATTTTACGAATATTTAAATTATTTTTTCTGTTACTTGCAAGCAATTTTCTTTTGATTTTATTGTTTCATTCTGCCTATTAAGTGATGAATTAACTGTTTGAAATGTGTTTTTTGTCGTTCATTGATGTAAAATATGGGCCAGGAATATCTTTAAATCGGAAATTCGTTAATTATACTCGATATGTTTTTTTGCATTTGTGTTAAACGACCATTCCGTTAAGCGACCGTTTTCAGACCTTCCCCAGGGTGGTCGCTTAATACAAGTTAGACTGTATTGATTTGCGCATGTTGGTTGGTCTCTTTGTAGGTAAGTCAGTAATTGAGCATATTTGGACTAAGATCTGAAAATGGAAAGGTTGTGGTCAAGTTCACTGTTAAAAGTAATAGGTGTCCGCTGAATCAATATAGATACAATGTGGTGAAATTTTCTGCAAATCAACCTGTTAGGGGGAGTAACCGCTACGGATAATGATACCGGACTTTAGTACAACCATGGTGAAGTGATAATAACGTTCGTGTTAATATTACGGCGCACCGAAAATGGTTCCAAATTCAACTTTTCGGAATAATTATTTTGCATTTTGAGGTAATTTCAAACATTTACGGGCACTAAATTAGCTCTTTTGCTTCTTGATTGATTGTTTTAATGCTAATCACATTACGGACCAAAGATTTTTCGCTGTCGTCCAAGGACAAGGGCTAAATAACAAAAGTTTCAATTGACGACAAGCTGAAACAAGTCACAACTAAAACAATGTTTGTTTATCAAACTTAATGATTCACGACATCCCGACCCCGACATCCTTGTACTTGTGATCAGACTGAATCAGTTCAGCAAATAAATTATTAAATGCAATTTGTAATAGATTGCAGGATTGATAATACTGCTGTTCAACGGCTACAAAAACAAGCTTAGGCTATGTGTACAGACTACTACAGTATCCCGATTTGTCCCAGTAAAGCAATTTTTCTGCTTCCACTTTCTGGCCACCATCAAATGATTGAAGATTTTGCAAGTGTTTGTGCAAAGAAAAACGAGTGAAGACAATTAGCCCTGCTCAATGGAGCAAGTTACCCGCCCGCCCATCAATTAGTTACACTTGCAGGTCATGCCGATATGGGTGGTCCAGTGGTTAACGCTCTTGGCTACTGATTGAGAGGTCCCTGGTTCAATCCTTACCCGGGGCACTTGGTCATTTCTGAAATCCCTCCGATTAGAGACAAACTAGTACAATTTAAATGGAGCTTCAATTTTATAATCTATATTTATTATTATATTTTCAGAGTTTCTAATAATCTATAAACATTCTGTTAACAATGTTTGCAAAACCAGCTCCGAAGAAAACTACTAGTCAAGGGACTAAGCAAAAGGTACTGCATTACTTATTTTGTATATATTTTACATTTTAGTAAACAAAGTAAAAAAAAGATTATGATTGCATTTTCCTTTGTCCAGAGTTCACCATATATTTTAGTTCTTTTTTATTATATATGTTCATTCCATTTATATTGCTAAATATAGCAACCCCAAGTCATTTTGTAACTTGATTATTGTTGGTATTTGTAAAGTTCTTTGAATAGATCTCAGTAAATCCATTCCAGAACAGTTTATCTTTTCAAGATATCTTGAAAAATAAAAAAGTTATGATACTTTCAATGTTCAAAAAACGGGGCAAAATCTAGAATTTTTCTGTTCTATAAATCAGTTTGCGGTTGCCCGGACGACGGAACCGAAAAAACACACATTTTTAGTAAAATTGTCATAACTTTTTTAATTTTTGAGATATCTTAATTAAATTTTGCACAGCAGTTCATCATTACATGCTGTACATTAGTAGCATAGTTTTACCAATCTCAATATCAAAATATTTAACAAAACTACAACTTTGATGCAAAGATTTCTGAAAATATATTCAAGGGAAAGGGTCAAATATTATAGAACTTGGTCACAAATATCAAAATGACCCTTGACATTCAGAAGCCAATGGAACCCATGCTCAAGGTCGCGATGACCTTAAACATTTAAATGACCAGACCAACAACAAAACCATTTCTGTACAATTTCTTACTTTCCCTACTGCTGGTTGTCTGTTCACATGTTACGGAAAGGAACAAGTCAGTTCATGTTTGAAATTAACATAAAACATTCAAATTCTAATTTTGGTATTCATTCCCAACTGTAATAGTTATATTACCGGTTAACAATATTTATATATCACTTATTATTTTAGCCTTTAAATAAACCAAAAGCAGTGAGTGTAAAGACTGGTATAAAGGCTCCAGCAGGAAAAAAGTGAGTTGTAACTATTAATTAATGTGTTCTGTTTACTCATGTATCCTATCGTAATGATGATTTGAGTTAATAAACTGTTAGTTCTGTCCAAAAAATTTAAATTAGGCTGACCTGAATCAATTCTTTGTTTTGAGTTACCCTACCTTAGAAACAGTAATTTTAATGATACATTCTGGGGTTTTATGATAAACCACTGAAAGCCTCAGACAGATATCTGTATAACAGGGGGTTGTTTAAGACTAATAGCAGTCTGTGAATTTAGAATTTCCAACTACAATGTACTTGCCGAATCTGCAAAACTGAATAGTTTTCCTATAATACTCTATGTATATATACTGGAGAAGTTGCTTGCCCAAATCAACTATTACAAGTGCTAATTTCAGAGACTGTAATAGACTTGTTTAGATTTTTATATATATAACAACAACAACAACTTTTATTCGACATTAAGTAATACAACATTACTTCTAGTCTATAAAAATGGTCAATTTCATAGTATATATTGGCTCATTAAAGTAAATGGAAAACTGATCGTTGTAGTATATGCTTTATTTATCCTCGCACCAGCGATCCATATGGGCGAGGCTCCCAGAATAAGTTTGTCATTTTAGTTTGTACAGGATAGTGCATGATACAAAAGATGCCTCAGTTCCAGAAGCATCTCTGGTCCTTTTACGTGCCTGAAGTAAATCATCATACACGGGACCTCGTTTTTTAAATTCTTGTCTGAAATACTGTTAGTGAACTGAAGTTAGTATTAGGTTGAAAATACTGAAAAGCGTTTCTGAAAGTGTTAATGTAGAAGACTGTAAATAAAGGTTTGAATGGACAGGAAATACACTGTACTGTTTCTCTTGGGCAACATTCATTTGGAGTGGTTGTTATAGAAAGGTATTAATAGGAAAGGGTGCAGTATCATTAATGTCCGGCGCTGCAGAAGTGCGTCTAGCTCTTATTTCGGAATAAAATGGTTCAAGGGAGGGTTGTAGCACAATAAGGCTTCGCACATACATGTGGTGAGTCAGGAGAGCCGTGATTGGCTGGAGACACCATGTGTATGTGATGTAGGCATTGCATGATGCCGTGGGCTTACCTGTAGGAATGAGAGACTTCTCTCCTAGCCTCCGTAGCGAGTAGATGTCTATTTATTAAAAGTACAAAAACCACTATACGATTGTTGTTACTATGGCCAGGAACAATTACACCATGTAACTGGGAGTGTAACAGGGCCACTCTTGCCAGGTTGCATTATAGTTTTATACATGATAACTGTATTTTATAGATAATATTAACAATATAGGGAAACATAGATTTGTGTATACTTTATTTAGAATAAAGCAAGATGTAAAGAAATCGCTGAAACCTCCACCACGGCCAGATGCTGGGTATTGTTTATATTCCTCGGACAGCGAGGATCAGGTCAGCACAGCTTTCAATGAGATACAAGCATGCGAGAAAATCCTTACTGAAATAAAACATAAACAAAAAAGTGAGTAGTATAAAATACTGTTATCCTGGAAGATTAGCTGTTACATTACAGACTGAAACTGTTTCCATTTTTTCCTTGAGAAAATGTAATGTTCAGAAATTATGATAGAAAAAAATAATTATTTCATGAAGTTGTTTTGGAAAAAAGTAAATGTTTTGTCGGACAAGCTTGGGAGATATAACAGTACCATTTGTAATTACTTTAGTAGGTCGCAACCTGGTATCAAACCTGAGATCTCTCACCTTACATCAGGAATGAGGTGTCGAGAGTGATTAATATAAGTTGAAAAAACTTGTTCACAATCGACCTTAAGTAAATAAGTATAAACTAAACTTGAAAAATAAATTATCATTAATCAAATGTATGAATAACTGATGGATATATTTTGTATGATAGATGGAGATAAGGAATCTAAACCAAGGGGAAAGAAAAAGAAGAAAGATAAATCGCCATTACCTAAAGCTTTGAATGACAACACTACAAGACCTGATATAGTACCTGGTAGGTTGTTCTGTATCTCACATTCTATTATCCCGCTGTTCTGACAGAAAAAAGCTACAGCTATGGTGCAGTGGTTAATACCCTGGATCTGTTCGATTCTCTTGTTGCGGCAGGTCGTTCCTTTCCTTAAAAGTTTGATAAAATGCTGATTATGCTCCCCTTGTTGAAAAGTTGCTGGTTCCTTGTGGAAGGGTTAGTTAGTACTGGTTTGGTTACAGTCCAGGAAAACTGGTTAGTTGAAATCGGCTGATGTATATAACTGAACAATTGATAAAAATCAGCATTAAACCCGAATAGCTTCGGCCGAGTGGAAATAGCAATTCTTGTCACCCGAGTGATAAAAAAATTGTTGTTTTTCTGTGACATTGGCTACATGCATGCCCTCCACATGTGGAGAAGTCATAAGTTGCTTGCGAGAAGTTATAAGTTGCTTGCGAGAAGATATAAGTTACGTGCGGGAGAGCAAGTTAGTAATGACTGATAATTAACTCTATTGTTTCATCATTGTTTTATCTTTGAATGTCTAAAAAAAGAATATGCAGGGATCCTACTATTCCAAAAAAATCTAAAAAAAAATGATTTGCTGCACTAAAAAGAAGAACTTCTCTGCAGAAAACAAAAATTATTTGAAGAAAAAATACCAAATATTGACTGAATTATGGTCATTCAAAATTTTATATGCTGAATTTTGCTGATAGAACAATGTTTAAAACAAAGTTTTGATGTAGGGGTGTGTGCTAGCCTAATGTACTCTAGTCTCTCAACATACCTAAGTTAAATTTTCAGGATTTAGCATTATACCTTAGTATAACCCCTGCTAGATTTATAACCATTAATTCATGTTAAGACTGATGTTATATTTCAGGGTTCAGTTCTATATATGGGACGACCTATCCATACGGTACAGCTCTGTTTCTACGGCAACTCCAGTCTCAAGATCTCGCCAACAATCCAATGTTTAACTCAAGACTGGCCTCTTCCACACCTGACCCAGAAAAGCATCTAGCCGATTTGTCAGCAGCGGGAAAGCTTCCAGTTAACACAGATCAACAAATGATGAGAGAGGTTCCGGAGCGTGACATTTCGACCGTGTCATCTGTCGGACCGACCAGTAATCACGTACAGAACATGGCCGACATGGTGGATATATACAAGAGACTTGAGTTCAACAAAGCTACGCAGCTACATGAAGCAATGGCTAGAGCAGAATTAGAAAAGTTTAAGGAATTCCAGAGTGCCACTGTGAAACAGTCTGGAAATAGTGAGGGTAATGATAGTGTAGGCCAGATGGTAACGCTACATAATAATGGAGAATCTGGTTTGAATGCAGCTCAGGTGACAACAGGTAGGCCCTCAGAGGGTTTTGTTGGGACTGGTAGTCTAGGATTTCATGTTCCTCAAGGTCAGTATGTGTTTCAGCCTGTTACCCCTGGCAACAGTTTACCAGGAGGCAATTATGGACTCAGTAACCAAGACAGTAGTTTAACTGCATTTCAGCCATACCTTAGCCATGACTCGAGAGAAATCTTGCCACCACAGTCTTGGATTACCGCTGAAGGTCAAGGACAGCCTCAATTTCAAATTGACCTTCAAGCACAAGGTCAAGGTTACAATAATACTTTTGTGCCTCAAAATACTAACATAAATGGTGGTAAAACTGTAGAAAATGATATTCCAAATTCTGGTAGGACAGATTTCTCAGGGGCCAGTAAAGGGACTGATTATGTCATGTTGCCACGGCCATCAGAACTGGCTGAGGGTGAAGGTCATCAGAAAAGTGACATTCCACAGGATGTGAAATTGACGTATGAGAAACAAAATGGACTTTACCAAATACATCAAAAGAGATCCAGTGATAATAACAGTTCAAGTTGTGAAAGTAAATCTGACAGGAGTGGTTCGGGTGTCAAAGGTCAAGGGTCTCTAGATGAGGTACCAGAAAGGGACCTACCAGCGCCTGTATCAAAAGCTCCTCCGTCTTCTGCTCGAACTAACTCTTCAAAAGAAGGTACATATCGTCTGGAAGATCAGAAAAATGACTCACAGAATTTATCTGACCTAACTACTCCTAGAAATCAAAATAATAGTGGTGCAGGTAGTACAACTACTACAAGCAGTTTTGGTGGAAGAATTGTGTTTATTCCAAATGATTCTAGTACGCACAATGTGATTGGCTATGTTCCAGGAATTCCCATGATTCCTGGCACAAATCAGCCAATCAGTTTGCCTGGTACAAATGATGCTCAACTTCCTGGTAATAGTGTTTTATCATCAGTGACTGGTCAGCAAGGTCAGACATCACAGTTGACATCTCAAGGTCAAATGTCACAGTTGACCTCTCAAGGTCAAGCAGAAGGGTCAAGTTATCAGAGTATTATGGCTGCTAAGACGATCGCTGCTGGAGATATTGGTGTGAGAAAACTGAGATATTTGCTGAAGGAAATGAAGGAATGTACCAAAGTTTCCAGTAAGTATAAAACTTAATATTTTATCGGCTTAAAAAAGTCAGCAAATTTTGAATTTTAGTTTACACATTTAGCATGCAAAGATACCCTGACTCACAATTGTGTGCCTTTCTTCATAGTGTTGTTTGTAGGCCAAAATCTTGTAGTTTATAAATTCGCGAAATTCACCAGTATTTCTATGACGTTAACTTAACCTCTTATACAGTATTATTGTGACTTCAAGGTTTTTATTTGACCGTTGAATTCACTCTTTGACCTTTGAAAAAAGGTTTAAAGGGCTTAAATTTATTCCTAACCTAAGAAATATAATTAGTTGACGTTATCATTCATAATTACCTCCCTTTATGGTTATGCACAGAGTTTGAGGTCCACAGTGTGTCCTTCATTACGGAGTGAGTATATAGGCTTGCTTGAAATATCCATTTTTGGGGATGTGGATGGTTCGTTTTATGTCTGACTCTTGCGTGGATGGCTAGGCACTGCCATTGTTTCTGTGTGGCTTTTGATTGTCTGTGTGCTACAGTATTAAATCTCTTACATTGTGTTTATTGCTTACAGAAGATGTGGAGGTGACACGTTTGGTGTCTGAGATTGATGAAGCTATGAATGCCATACCACAGTTAGCCACGACCTTTAACCTACAGACTGAGATTGATCTTGCCATTCAACCACTCAGAAGTGAGAATAGTCAACTTAGAAGGTGATCTTTGTTCTGTGACCCTTATCACAACAAACCTTAAAATATATAACATGCCCATTTCTATCATTTCAGGGGTCATAATACTGAAATAATCTGGTATCTGGATTAGTTTCTCTAGAAAGAATGAAATTTTCTGCAAAGAATAAAAGTTATTTGATGGAATAATTCAAAGTATTAACTAAGTTATGGCCATTTGAAATTGAATGGTTAAAGTGAATTTTAGCATTAGAACACAAGTTTAACACAGCTTTGGTGTAGAGATGTGTGCTCATTGCACCTGAAACAACCATGGACCTTGTTCATAGGATTAGAGATTATGTCTCTGTACGACCCCTGTCATTTTAATGTTTTATTCTCTTTAAAGGGACTGCCTCACATATTGGTGTATTGCAAAAATAAAATAAAATTGTCAAATATTCGCTAATTTTGGTATAGTTGCCTGCATATCCCTTAAACAACCACACTGACATCTAAAATAACTTGAAAAACGTCGGCATTTTGTAGTTATTTAGTATTTTTACATCAAAAATTCTATAGGGTATTAATACCCTATAGAATTAACACTACTATTACTTAAATTGTCTGAAAATTGTTCGCATTTGATGAGAACGAATCGAAAAACGAACTAAATACCTCACTGATGTTTACGCTGTAGTTTGTTGATGTTACAGTTCTATCACGTGTGAATCACATAATTCACAAAGCATGTTGAAAAGAAACTTAGTGCTTTTTTTTCAAGATAAAAATACTCAGTGGGCGATATCGAGAGTGGTTAAAATTGCTTATTTGCACCAAATATTTCTTAAAGCAACCGTCAGTGGCTTTCTATTACATCAATACTTGGTCAGGTAGGAAAATCACGATGTTCAAAATGATAAGCCCAATCTGTGAGGCAGCACCTTAAACAATGATAACATTTTTTTCTATGAATAACATTATTGGCTCCAGCAAATATGTTAGAGACATCTGTTGTATAACTAGTATTATCCAGGGCTCCTACTATTCTGGAATAATCCGGAAATCTGGATTTGCTGCAACTCAAAGAATGAACTTACAAAAGTTAGTTGATGAAAAAATACCAAGTATTGACTGAGTTATTTGAAATTTCATATGCTGAATTTTGATAATAGAACAATGTTTGAAACCAAGTTTTTGTGTAGTGATGTTAACAAAACAGATTTGCGTCTTATTTCCAGGATTGGGCATTATGCCTCAGTACCGGTAGTACTCCTGATTATCACACAAGTTTGATGCTTTTGTATATATTTCATAAGAATGGATATTTAATGTTTTTCACAGAAAACTTCGACTTCTGAATCAACAAGTGAAGGAGAAGGATTTAGCGGCCAATGATGAACCTAAAGACATCAACTTTGAAAGTAAGCTTCTTGATTACTGTATTCCTAGAAATGGTTTCGCGCATTTTAAGTTAGCGACTTTTGCGGGAGGAATCATTTCGCGAAGTTTAATAGCCGCGAAAATGTTACCTTCAACGAATCCGCAAACGTTTCTAGCTTCTTCATACTAAAAATGCTAAAATCGCAAAAACATTTGACGAAGGATACTTGTACTTAAATCAATCCATCTTTATAAAATCCAAGAACAATTGCGTTAATTTTCTAAATATAAACATCAATTTCGATCCTCTAAGAATCGTGCATATTTTAGCTTGTGTAGACATAAACACTGTTATGACGTAGCGTGTAATGTGCTCAATGTAAACAAGCACAGGGGTACATGGGTGGAGTGCTAACATTCAGTTTACTTCTACATACGAATGTTTGATTTTGTCATGATTAAAGTCAATGTATTCCTGTACAGGTATTTACAATAATCATTTCACATTTATTTGTTTAACATGTATGTTTGGTGGTTAATTTATAATTGTAACTATTTACCGGTTTATGTTGATAACACCTAGTGAAAACACTTTATGAAATATTTTGTTATAAAGAGATTAATTGATCATCGTAATTGTTATCAGGTCAGCTATGGTCACAATCAATTGGATTTGATTGTGTAAACACGGTTGGTGATGACAAACAGTCCTATTGAAATTGCAAAATGTGTCAAACATACTTTTATGTCGTAGCGACTTTAGTTTCGCGAAATTTGCGGGTGTTATGATTCCGTGATAATTTGTAGCCGGGAATATGCCGACGGTATGAAAAACGCGAAATATTGTATCCGCGAAAGTATCTAGGAATACAGTATGATAATGTTTGAATGTATTGTTTTTATGAGTGTATTTTTTTGTGTTAAAAATTTTGGGAGGTCAAAGTTGGCTCTGTTGCTCCATCATATCAAAGGTAAAATAAAAACGGTACCTGTGTTTTACTTGCTTGGTGCTCAGTTACCATCAGGAATGAGGTGTCAAGATTGATTAATATTTTAATCAACGGTTTGCTTTAAAATTTAAGCTTTTATCAGTGTTCTACAGTCAAGTCTTGATACATAAGGATGATGTTTTGTTCCAAGAAAAATGTTGTTGTAGTGAATATGTTAGTATACTGAATTGATACAAAGATCATTTTAAATCATTTGTCCCCAAAAATTGATGTCAGTAGATGAATATGTCAATATAATGGATGTCGTTATATCGAGTCCTGACTGTACATTACTTAAATATCAAAGTATAAATGATGAATTGCTCACATGATTACATGATATATCCTTCTTGTTACAGTAATGCATTTACAGACCAGTAACAATACACTACAGAAAGTACTAAAGGAAGAACGTGAGATTAAGACGAGGCTCGCTGCTGAGGTACAATATCTCTATAACGAGATACATAAAATGAAAGTCGAGAAATCTAGATCAATCGCCCAGACCAGCGAAAAGGTAAAATAATACAGTTGTGGGTAAACTTAAAATGTGTCAAAAATATACTTGGTTTTCCCAATGTCAGGATAATGTGAATTGGTAGTCTCCGTATGACAGAAATACTGTTGACCAGTGGGGCAATATTCAAATAAAAATACATTTTTGGTCCCTTGAAATTATCAGCCTCAGTAAAAAAAAACTGGGCATAATTTGTAAGTCAGCTCTCATGTTGTTATATGCCACCTAAGGCCAAAACTAAAATAGTGTTTGTTTCCCCTACCCGACCCAGGCCAATTAAGGTTTGTTAGGTAAAATATTTGTTTTTAATATTTTTTTATTGTCAATATTTTTTGTTTTCGCACTTTCGTACCCAACTTTTTTTTAAAATAAAATTATTTTTTCAGAGGGTCAAAATACTTTGAGTAGGGGACTTTTTGCTTGGGTAGGTAAGGAAGGGGAAACAATGTTTTATTTTTTGGCCTTATGTACAACCTTATGTACTGTTCCTAATTATTTCAGGAAACAAATCAGTTGAAGTTGAGACAAGAAATTGCGTTAGAATCACAGAAATTGAAGCATGACCTTGACCTTGTGAAGAAAGGTCATGAGGTGACCTTGAACAGAGTGGAGAGTATCGAGAAGGAGAACCATATATTGCAGATCACGTTGAAGGAGAGAGATGATGAGATTACCAGACAGTCCGAAATCGTCGAGTAAGATATATATTGTAGTTTATTCTAACTTACTTCATGCCGATTGTAAAACAGGTATTTCCAGCTTATATTTATTACTTTCAACACCTCATTCCTGAAGGTATTCATCACCATGAGGGTATGAGAGATGTCAGCTTTCCTTTGATGCTGAGTGTCTCGCAAGGGAATTGTCAGTACAACTTTAATTTTGTCCTTGCTGTAGCCTGGGATATGGGATTAAATCTAGGACCTTTCACACTCAAAGCAGATGCTTTACCACTAGGCTAGGAGGCAACAAATGTCAAACAAAATCAGACAAAGCCCGCCGGTAATATCTGTATTGTTGCTATGCCGATTTTTGGCCTGGCCGCCAGGACTATTTTTATGCCCCCCATCTTTGATGAGGGGGTATATTGCTCTGAACATTTCTGTCGGTCCGTCGGTCTGTCTGTCGGTCGTATAAAATGGTGTCTGTTCAATAACTCAAGAACGCTTTGACCTAGGATCAAACTTTACATGGAGGTTGGTCAGCAACAGTAGATGACCCCTATTGATTTTGAGGTCAGTATGTCAAAGGTCAAGGTCACTAGGACCTTCACCACTTCTGACTATTGGCCTGCCATGGGGGCATACGTGTTTTACAAACATATCTTGTTGGGATTGGTTTTAACTTGTAATACACGTATTGCATTTTATGGGAGGGGAGGTAACTGCTTAATAACTAAATGTGTTAGCAGAGAATTTTATGAGAATACAGTTTTACCTTTACTTTCTGAACCATTTTGATCCTGTATGCATTCTTACACATTTTTGATAACATTAACAGTGAGTTATTATACAATTGTAGGCTGATGAAGGAGAGTATAGCTGAGCTTGTCGGAGAATTAGAACAAAGTCGATCCGGTGAGAAAACTTGGGATCATAACAACAGTTATGGTTTACATAGATTGATGAAGATAGTTGAGGAGGAAGCAACTGGGTAAGGCTTCTGATGGAATCTACTATACTGATATAACATGACTTTAATAGCCTAAAATAGTTAGGCATTTTCCAGGACGGGGAAAAAATGAGTGGGGAAGTGGGAACTCACTTTTATTAGTGCTCAAGATGGGCTGTTGTGATTGCTGTATGTCAGCCATCTGAAGTCTATCTTAACAATTGACTGTAAACTCTCTAGAGATTACAGTTTTCACTTACTAGTAATGATTATGATACTTTGCGGTATGCCACTTTGAATGGCTCATTTTGACTATAATTAAATGTTTCTTAAGGGTGATTTCTATTGCTATTGGTGCATGAGTTTAACATATACTTAGTTAAATGTGTAAGCCTCTAGTGGAATATGTAAACCAAAAACTTGAAAATCATTTTACTGTTAAAATATTTTATTTCTGTCCAGATTTCCCAAAGAACAGACGAGACCGAAGAAAATGAGAACTCCAGAGAGACAAGCATTCAATTTTAATAACAGTGATTCCAGTACATCAACTGCTCAACTCACTCGTGCAGCGCTTGCATACCATGATCGACAACATCAGCCTGTCGGTGGTGGAAGACTTTGTCCCGACGGTCGTCAGGGCCCAGCGTCAGAGTCTGAGTTAGATACACTGGTTGAACTACAGGGGAGGGGAAGGAGGAATGAAGAGCGCATGGCTCAGGGAATTTTAAAACCAGGACGTAGAAGACATTCTAGCTCTTCACCTGTGAGGTTACGGAATGAGCCACATAGTAGTAATTTGCGTCACCAGAGGACGGAGAGCTCTCCTGCTACTCAGAAAGTTCGAGCTCGGGACTCCGGCGGTCACATCCAGACAGACTGGAGAACTAGGTACGGAAGACCAAGGGAGAGAACTATAGGTCAAGATAGTGATGAAGAACATGAGTTGTCTCCCTCTAGGAGACATACTCTATCTCCAAACAGAAGAGTACCAATGGGTAGAGAAAATACTTCTCCTAAAAGAAGAGTTCCTGGATCAAAAATGAAAACTAGGCAAACGGAAGGAGCAGATCAATCAGAAGTGAGTGTTGAACAGTCACGATATAGCGTTACAGACTATTTCCAGAAATACCATCCACAAGATTTGCCAGTTAGAGGTGTGGACATGTTAACAGAGAGGTCACGACCTCCCATTGGTCGAACTCACCGTGACATGCAGGCTCGACAGTTTAAAACATCTAGTGAAATCGACGACAGAACTGTGAAATCGTCGGAAGCTACCGGTGTGAACAGACATTCTAGACACGGGAAGTTCTTTACGGGGATGTCGGATGATCAAACTATTAGCGCAATTAATGATGATGACAATGTCTCGTCGGTATCCATGTCATCCGTTACGACAGCCAATACTGTCGACGACAGGAAATTCCGACGTGGTATTGCTACCTTGGATGCAAATATCGCAAAACTTCAGCAAGCGCTGCAGAAAACTAAATCAATGCTTACTTGAAATTATTACCGATATACATTTATATTGATTTTGGTATGCTGTATCATATGACTCACATATCCGTCCACCAGTGTATTTCATTATACACCAAAGTCACTTTTTTTCTCAGGCATTTAATTGAATTATTTTCCATTTATTTCCATTCATTTCCATTCTTTTCCATTCATTTCCTTCCATTAATAAGCTGATTTTCTGTAAATTGATCAAATTTCAATCTCATATTAGATATTTGCACTCCTACTCAAAAATAAAAAAATTGTTAATAATTTCACAGAATATGAAACTTCAAAGATTGGAGGTGTTAAGAATTTCAGACATATCTGCCTTTATATAATTATTATTCACAGTGGAAAATTTCAGTATATTTTATGGATGGACTCCATCACTGAATCCAATCCTCATTCATAATTGACCCCTAAAATCTATTGCTACTAGTGGTAACAAATATCTTTTTAATGTATATGTTTATAGCGTGCTGAAATAGAGTCTGTGAAAGGCCGAAACCAACTGGCACCAAACCTGACCCAAGAAACAATTAAGCCAAACTAGCCCTGACAAAGGGTTTCCATAAAGTATGATCCCATAAAACTTGACGTCTTTAAAGGTGCTGCCTCACAGATTTGGCTAAAATTTTAGTATATCGTGATTTTCCAACCTAACCAAGTATTGATGTAATAGAAAGCCACTGACGGTTGCTTTATGAAAGATGTGGTGCAAATAAGTAATTTCAACCACTCTCGATATCACCCACTGAGTATTTTTTTCTTGAAAAAAAAGCGCTAAGTTTCCTTCCAACATGCTTTGTGAATTATGTTATTCACCTGTGATCGAACTGTAACATCAACAAACTACAGCGTGAACATCTTTGAGGTATTTGGTTCGTTTTTTTATTCATTTTCATCAAATGCGAACAAATTTCAGGCAGTTTAAGTAATAGTAGTGTTAATTCTATAGGGTATTAATACCCTATAGAATTTTTGATGTAAAAATACTAAATAACTATAAAATGCCAAAGTGTCTGAAGTCATTTTAGATGTCAGTGTGGTTGTTTATGGGATATACAGGCAACTATACTCAAACTACGCGAATATTTGACAATTTTATTTTATTTTTGCAATAAGTTAAAAAAGATAATATAACGTCAGACAAGGAAGGCAGCACTCAATTTAACCAGCTGAGCCCAGTAAACATAAAAACATACCAGGCACAATGTCCAACACCAAACTGAACGAGAAAATGATCCGTCCAAATCTCAGCTGTGAAAAAGCTAAATGAAATAGTTTCAGCAATCAAAAGACTGAATACCCAAGCTTGTAAGGTGATGATATGATATGTCTGACTATTTATTGCTTTACAGTCTTGTTAGTATGATCATATTATGATATATATCTATTTATTGTATTACAGTCATATCTGTTTATGTATTTCATATCTCACTTCAATTTGACATCATTGTTACTAACGTTACATAGGAAAAAATGTGTCCTTATAAGCATAAGTGATGTATTGGCCGATAGTTTGAAGACTTATCTCTGAATACTGTCATTTCATTCGTTGATATATTGTAGATCAGTCTCCGAATACAGCCTTCTCATTGGTTGACAATTCAGACTGTGCTTAGAACTTACTAAAATTCCTTTTAGACTGGTCTCCAAACACAAAAGTTGAATTAATTGTACAACTGGTAATTTTATTGACCTCAATGATGTGTCTCTATGGCTAAGATGTAATAGAGCAAGGTTCACACAGGCCTTGAAAAGTCTTGAATTTGGTTTAAACCTTGAAAAGTACTTAAATTTAGTGCTACCTAGAAAAATGTCAAAATGGTACTTGAATTTAACTGAAAAACCTTGAATATCCGTCAAAGCGTATTGATGTCGTCAAAATGGCACATTTAATATCTGACTTAAAAATATATAAACGCTATTTTTCTCAAAATTAAAGTACATAAATGTATGGGTGCGAATGTTACTGTTATGTGATGAATTGAGGCCAATCGGGTATGACTAGAAATAAAGAGTTTAAGTGGCAGTGAATTATTGCATTTTCGTACAATTTGACCATTGTTAATGTTCGGAAAATTGTCTTGAAAATACATATTCTACCTTGAAAAGTCCATGAATAGTCCTTGAATTTTGTTGTGAGAATTTTGTATGAACCATGTAGAGGCATCTTCCTGGTGTCAGGTTGACCAAAGGTACAAATCTAGGTAGGGATAGATAATGGTTATAGTGTGCCTGGTACCATGTATTTAAATATGGGGGTGGGAAAGTCAACGTGTTCAAAATCTCATGAGTGTCTTGCCCTTCAAATAGGGTGACACTTCAATAAACACTTTATTTACTTACTCAAATTATGATGTTTTTACCTTTACTAGTTTCAAGTACTGGTCTCTTGTTCAGTTTCTTTTGAAAACTCAATTCATGTGACATGTTTATAATTGTTTGTCATGAATTTTATCTTTGCATCAAGGTTGCACATGTCTTGTATTACAGTTAAAATTCTTGCCCGACTTAGAAAAAATGCATGATGCGTTTTATTACGTCTGCTTGAGTAATTGTCCAAGGAAGTTACATAAAATGCCTCAATGGAAATACAATGCATATTGTAGCTGTCGTCTAGACTTGAGCTGTTTAAATGCAAATTGCAGCGGTTTGTTTCAGGTGGCTCATATTTTTGAAATGATGAATTGTTTGTTTGGTATGATGTTAAATATGTTAATCTCTGGTTGCTAACATGGCAGATGCATGTTTGTATTTAAGACAGCGAATTAAGGCCAGAATAATTTTATTGCTGGATTATTATCCCCCTTCTGTCCTCTTAGGGTCCTAGTTTTCCTGCTAATTGTTAGGGGTGGGGGCTATTCCAGTATTGGAGTTGTGCTTTAAGTTTGTCTACTTAATTCATCTAAGCTATTTCTCTGTACCCATTAGTTGAATTTCTACGGAACTTCACTAGGCTCTGTAGCTTACATACCTGCATGTATGCAAGTTTTCAGGTATTTGTCTGATTTCAGGTTTTTGAGTGTGCCAAAAAGCCTGGTTTTCTTTGTTTTCACAATATAAATTGACATTTTTTTGAATTTCAAGTTTTTCATAAGTTTTAACTTGCACCCATCTACCTGTTTCAGGCAATATCTGGGGCAATTCAGTATTCATTACCTTCAGTGATTGTTTTTGTTTCCTTCAAACGTAATGGTGGCCGAGTGATTAGCGCTCTCGACTCTCAATCTGTAGGTCCCTGGTTCGAATCTCGGCAGGGGCAGTGGAAATTTCAGAAACACTTTTCAATATTTTTCACCCAACTAGAGATGAACTGGTTAGTAAGCCAGAGGTAGTCTCATGTGTAACAGTGATATATACATCTGATCTGTTAAAGAACCAAGGAGTCTATTTTAAGAGAGCTAGGGCAGCGTGCCTGGATTCCTTGTATCACACAAACTTTCTCTTCCCTCAAACCCCGAGGTCATTAGCCAATTAGGCAGGGGAAAAATTGAATGGACAGATAGGCAGGGAAAATAACTGAATGGCCATGCGCTACAACTGCCTCATTGGAATGCAACAAAAAACAACAACAACGATACTTCACACGACACTGAAGCCAACATAAATGTATCGGGCAATATCTGGGGCTATTGCATGATCACTTTCAGTGGTAGTACTTGTTTCGTTTAAAAAATTGTTGAATGAACACCAAAAATGAATACATGTACTTGTTTATCAAAAAAATAATTTGAAATTAAATAACCCACCCATTTTATAAATGTGGTACGATTGTCTAGCAATTAATTCACAATGGTCTAATCTGTTTTAAATTGATGTACTTGTAACAAAATCTTATTGTTAGATGTTGTGAATAGATTCTGTCAAGAGTATTTATCATCCTGTCTATAGACCAGATAATAATCTACAAGTTTACTGTTTATGAAAAAGACCTTTTTTTGCATTGGTAATTGTATGTGTATGACACAAGTTTAAAGGTTTTACATTTCTGGGGTTACGTATTTTGCATCGTCTCCACTATTTTTAGAATAAGTGGAGCTATTGCAGACACCCGAGCGTCGGCGTAACACTTTTGTTAAAGTTTAGGTACAGGTTTTTTAACCTCTTATATTCTCTAAGTCCTTTGAGATATTGCTTTCATACTTTGCATACTTGTTTGCCACCATGACCCCAACCAATATGCAGGAGTAGGTAACTCCATCAGGCATTTTGTTGAAATTATGCCCCCTTTTTCTACTTAGTGCAAATAGTGCAAATGTTAAAGTTTAGGTACAGGTTTGTTAACCTCTAATATCTTCATAGTACATGGACATATTGCTTTGATACTTTGCATACTTGTTCACCATCATGACCCCAACCCATACACAGGGGTAGGTAACTCATTTAAGCATTTTGGTGAAATTATGCCCCCTTTTTTCAACTTAGTGCAAATGTTAAAGTTTAGGTACAGGTTTTTTCACCTCTAATATTTTCAAAGTGCATACACATATTGCTCTAGGTCTGTAGAAGTACTTGTCATTTATAAACAGCTAGTATATTACCAGTATTTATAGAACTATAAGCACAGACTGTACCTATAGAAATAATCACCCTTATTTTAAGACATTGTCAAATTATTTACTGACTATTCTGGTCTTTGAATGTAATTGACGTTGACATTTTGCTTCCATATTTTGGCTTGTGATGTCTCATTTTATTTTGTGAAGCTTAAACAGTTGTTTTGCTTTGTCTTGTAGACTTTCTTTAGTCTTGATCTTTAAAGATATGTATTTTCCTCGACACTAAATATTATTATGGCAACAGCGGAAAAAAAATCTTTTTGAGATTTTATTATAATTCTTGATGTGGCAATTGTTCTTTCTACAGGTAAAGAAAAATATAAAATAAAATATTTTCAAACCTATCTACCCTAATTATGCCACCCATTTTTGACGGAGGGTATATTGCTTTGCACAGTCATGTCATTCTGTCAGTCGGTCGATCAGTAGACTAAATGGTTTCCGTTCAATATCTCAAGAACGCTTTGCCGTAGGTTCCTCAAACTTTACATGGACGTTGGTCATCAGTTGTAGATGACCCCTATTGATTTAAGGTCAGTAGGTTAAAGGTCAAGGTCTTTCTGACCTTTACCATTACTGACTATTGGAATGCCATGGGGACATACGTGTTTTACAATTATCTCTTGTTTGTTGGGGCTTATTACCCGAAACAAACATTCTTCCCAGTCACATATGAGATATATGTATTTAATACATAATACTTGCCTTGCATTTATTACATCATATTTGCATTTAAGGTGTAATTCAGTGGGTGGTATAAATATTATGCATGCTGTTGTGACAAATTCTAACATGTTCATGATGTGAAATATTGCATTCCTCTGCCATTGTTGTTGATTAACATAACGTCAGTCATCAGTCAAGATAGAAAAGTAAAAAATAGCCATTTAGACTACTGTACGTCGTGTATTATCTATGATGTTTTCATTTTTGGCTTTTACGTGCGAATTGAATTCTGCACAAAATCAGTAATCCATGTACATCCTAGAACCTTTTACCACTTATTCATAAATTCGCGAATTCATAAATTTGCAAAAAATGGTATTGTTGAAATTTGCAAAATAAAAATCACCCAAATATGAAGTGATTTACAGTTCTCAGTTATCTTTTTCACTGAGATACAGGATAAATGCTACTACACCCAATAAAAAAATATGAAAAAAAAGAAATAAATTGCAAGCATCAAAAATGAAATTCTGTTGGCAGTATGAAATGTTAGGTTTACTGTAAAATCACATATTTTCGTGGGTATTAAATTTCGTAGATTTTGATAAAAAAGCATTTTCGTGGTGTCGATAATTCGTGGATTACATAACACGAAATGGTAAACCCATGTTCAATATTAGAGAGGTCATTTAATCGTGTGGATTAGATTTCGTGGTCCAGTGCAACAACAGAATCAACAAAAATTCAACCCCCTTGAAAAAAAAGATTTTACAATACTATATATCACATACAGTATACTTGTACTTATCCATAAAGCGTGCTGTTACGTTCAGCTTAAAAAATTGGATGTTTACGTAACTTTCCAGAGCTCTTCCATTGGTTTGTCAATTATAATTGTTGAAAGAAGATATACTGTTGTGTATTTTGAAGCTAGACGATAATTTATTGTTCCTTAGATTTGACTGAAAATTTACTGTTGGTATAGTCTGCTGTGTAGTAATATTTAATTTATATAATTATGTAATATACATGTTTGATTTATTGTTTAGTGCGAATTATATTAACATGGTCCTCTAACCTTTTATTAGAATAATTTGACTGCTGATTTCTTGTCTATAATTTAACTTTGGCTGTGTTTTCCTAAGCAGAGAGTATTATGAATATATGTATGAGGTCCATTATTATTATACAAGGTTCGTACAGGCCTTGAAAAGTCCTTGAATATGGTTTCAACCCTAAAATGTACTTGAAGTAATGCACAAGTCAATATTATGCCCGCGGGGCGGATACAGGGGGAATTAGACAGACGAATCTTCCCGACAGGCGGGAATTAGACGACTTTATTGACTCCAAGGCCTGGGGAATAGACTTTCGTCCGGGAATTTTGACACCACGAAAGACGAAAGTGATACTTTCATTCGTGTTTTTATTAAAGTACCCAGATAAAAATATTGACTGGTGCATAAGTGTTGCCTTGAAGTTGTGCTTGAATTTAACTTAAAATCCTTGAATTTAGACAAACAGCCATAAATATCCATAAAAGTATCTGGATGTTATCAAAATAGCATATTATCTGTGCATGAAATGAAAATAGAAACACTTGCAAATTAGAAGTATGTCAATGTATGGATGTATGTCACTGGTACATATTGAATTGAAAGTCGTAATCGTACAATATTATCAGGGTAAATATTTGGGGAAACGCCTTGAAAAGACAAATTCTACCTTGTGGAGTCCTTGAATTTTGGTGTGAGAATCTTATATGAACCATGTTATATGCGACCAATCTCAATCATCAGCCAGACCTGACTTTCTTGCCGAAATTTACTCAAGAAGCTTGTAATATATTCGTGCATAAAGGTGGAGGACCAGGTTAACTTATTCGCACTACATATTATGTGCTGATATCTGTGATAAATGTACAGTGTATAAGATTTATTGCCTCATTTGTTTATTTTATTATCCTCTGAGAATATATTATGTCAATAAAATTATTTAATTTGAAATATTATATAGTTTGTTCTCAATTTTCTTTTCAGTAGTATTTCTCATTCAGTATTGGTCAGACGTTACTATGGTAACCATGTGAGGCAATGTTCAATATTATGCTTATACAAAGATAGTCAATATAATTATGTTCATAATTAGGTTTTGTAATAAACCAGTTATAGAATGCTGATATTTCAGTATTCACAAAGTGATGTAAGTGATGAAACCGTGGTTTTATCCATAATTAGAATTTGATTCCATCATATTCAGGTTTATTAGTCGCAGCAGTGGTTAGTGCATTAGATTTGTAACATGGCCCTCAGGGTTCTATTCCCAGTCGTGGCCAATCATACCTTTCCATGAAAATACAACATCAATGTTGATTTTCTTCCACATGTGGAGAAGTTGCTGGTTCCTTGTTGAAGTGCATGGTTCCTTGTTGAAGGGCATAGTTCCTTGTTGAAATTGCTGGTTCCTTGTTGAAGTGCATGGTTCCTTGTTGAAGGGCATGGTTCCTTGTTGAAGTTGCTGGTTCTTTGCTGAAGTGCATGGTTCCTTGAAGTGCATGGTTCCTTGTTGAAGTTGCTGGTTCCTTGTTGAAGTGCATTGTTTCTTGTTGAAGTACATGTTTCCTTGTTGAAGTTGCTGGTTCCTTGTTGAAGTGCATGGTTTCTTGTTGAAGTGCATGGTTTCTTGTTGAAGTCCATGTTTCCTTGTTGAAGTGCATGGTTCCTTTTGAAGTGCATGGTTCCTTGTTGAAGTTGCTGGTTCCTTGTTGAAGTGCATTGTTTCTTGTTGAAGTGCATGGTTTCTTGTTGAAGTGCATGGTTTCTTGTTGAAGTGCATGGTTTCTTGTTGAAGTGCATGGTTTCTTGTTGAAGTCCATGTTTCCTTGTTGAAGTGCATGGTTCCTTTTGAAGTGCATGGTTCCTTGTTGAAGTTGCTGGTTCCTTGTTGAAGTGCATGATTCCTTGTTGAAGTGCATGGTTCCTTGTTGAAGTGCATAGTTCCTTGTTGAAGTACGTGGTTCCTTGTTGAAGTTGCTGGTTCCTTGAAGTTGCTGGTTCCTTGTTGAAGTTGCTGGTTCCTTGCTGAAGTGCATGGTTCCTTGCTGAAGTGTATGGTTCCTTGTTGAAGTACATGGTTCCTTGTTGAAGTGCATGGTTCCTTGCTGAAGGGCATGGTTCCTTGCTGAAGTGCATGGTTCCTTGTTGAAGTTGCTGGTTCCTTGCTGAAGTGCATGGTTCCTTGTTGAAGTGCATGGTTCCTTGTGGAAGGGCATAGTTCCTTGTTGAAGTTGCTGGTTCCTTGCTGAAGTACATGGTTCCTTGCTGAAGTGCATGGTTCCTTGTTGAAGTGCATGGTTCCTTGTTGAAGGGCAAAGTTCCTTGTTGAAGGGCATAGTTCCTTGTTGAAGTTGCTGGTTCCTTGTTGAAGTGCATGGTTTCTTGTTGAAGTGCATGGTTCCTTGTTGAAGTGCATGGTTCATGTTGAAGTGCATGGTTCCTTGCGGAAGGGCATGGTTCCTTGCAGAAGTGCATGGTTCCTTGCTGAAGTGCATAGTTCCTTGTTGAAGTGCATGGTTCCTTTTTGAAGTGCATGGTTCATGTTAAAGTGCATGGTTCCTTACTGAAGTGCATGGTTCCTTGCTGAAGTGCATAGTTCCTTGTTGAAGTGCATGGTTCCTTGTTGAAGTACATACCAATAGTTCCTTGTTTAAGTTGCTGGTTCCTTGTTGAAGTTGCTGGTTCCTTGTTAAAGGGCATGGTTCCTCGTTGAAGTGCATGTTAGTGCTGGTAAGATAGCCCAGGAAACATGGCTAGCTAAATGAGACACTGTAAGTACCTTATGAGCTTATTTGCATGAAAATTGGAACAGGTCATGTTGACCTAACTGAAGTTGAAGGCTCATTTTTAGCTCACCTGTCACAAAGTGACAGAGTGAGCTTTTGTGATCACTCTTCGTCCGCCCGTCAACAATTGGGTTGTGTCCTCTCTAGATGTCACAATTTTGGCCTAATCTTTATGAAACTTTGTCACAATGATCATCTCAACAAAATCTTGGTAAAGTTCGATATTGGGTCATCTGAGGTCAAAAACTAGGTCACTAGGTCAAATCATAGAAAAACCTTGTGTCCTCTCTAGAGGTCACAATTTTGGCCTAATCTTTATGAAACTTGGTCACAATGATCATCTCAATAAAATCTAGGATATTGGATCATCCGGGGTTAAAAACTAGGTCACAAGGTCAAATCATAGAAAAACCTTGTGTAGTCACTAGAGGTCACAATTTTACCCTAATCTTATGAAACTTGGTCACAATGATCATCTCAACAAAATCTAGGTCAAGTTCGATATTGGGTCATCCGGGGTTAAAAACTAGGTCACAAGGTCAAATCATAGAAAAACCTGAAATTTGGTCACAATGATCATCTCAGCAAGATCTAGGTCAAGATTTATATTGATTCATCCAGGGTAAAAAACTAGGTCACTAGATCAAATCATAGGAAATCCGTGTGTAGTCACTAGTGGTCACCATTTTAGCCTCATCTTTATGAAAATTGGTCACAATAATCATCTCAACAAAATGTAGGTCAAGTGTGAGGTCATTAGGTCAAATCACAGGGCTTGTATGCACTATGACGACAGGTGGGCGACCTTGGGCCCTTTGGGCACTCTTGTTTCATAAATAAAATGAGTAGTTATAGACATGTTTTTATTCTTGTTTTCTCAAAATAGCGTTTTTGTACTTTCGACTTTCTCATTCTAAGCCAGCGATATGTCAATATCAAATTTGATAAAATAGCAGGCTCAGATTCCCGGTGTCACCAACCAGTACTAACCTATGTCTCTACAATGATTATCTGGTAACTTCTTCACAGTTCTGAGGTGGAGCTAAAACAGCAACAGATACATCAGTCACATGGCCATACAGATCGGAGGTTTGAAAGCCACATGGTCACACAGATCGGAGGTTTGAAAGCTACATGGCCACACAGATCGGAGGTTTGAAAGCCACATGGTCACCCAGATTGGAGATTTGAAAGCTACATGGCCACACAGATCCAGGTTGGTACCTATTGCCTACAAGATGGAATATATGATTGTAAGGATGGAACCATGACCTTCATGCTGGAACCTATGACCTTCATGATGGAACCTACAACCGTTTGGATGGAACTAAAGACCTTCAGGTTTGAACCTATGACCTTCATGAAGGAACCTATGACCTTCATGCTGGAACCTATGACCTTCGTGATGGAACCTACAGCCTTTTGGATCGAACTAAAGACCTTCAGGTTAGAACATATGACCTTCATGATGGAACAAACAACCGTTTGGATGGAACTAAAGACCGGCAGGTTTGAACCAATGACCTTCAGGATGGAACTTGTGACGTTCAGGTTGGAACTGTTGACCTTCATGATGGAACATACATTCTTAATGATGGACAAATGACATTCAGAATGGAACCTATGACCTTAAGGATGGAATCTAGGACCTTGATGATGGAACCAATGACCTTCAGGATGGAACATATGGCCTTCATGATGGAACCTATGACCTTCAGGTTGGAACTTATGACCTTAAGGATGGAACCTATGACCTTCAGGTTGGAACTTATGACCTTCAGGGTGGAACTAATGACCTTCAGGATGGAACCTATGATCTTAAGGATGGAAACTATGACCACTAGGTTGGAACCTTTGACCTCCATGTTTGCAATATAGCATGGTTTCAAATTTGGTCTTCATTTTGCAGGTAGATAGGAGGGTTTGTCAAGCAAGCGTTTAAATGATGGCCCAAGACATGTTCATTTTATAACATTACGCATTAACTTCTGTTTTCTAATCAATTGTGGATACTTTTATGATGACACATAGACGCTCGTACATGCAAATGAACATTGAAGTCATATTGGAAGAAATGGCATGTTTTAATTAAACCTACCTGCAACTTCCTAGTTGAAACAATATACACTTGTATGATACAACACTGAAATTATATCACAAAATACAGAGTTTTGACAAGCCAAATGTTTCGCTCATTTACTAAACTTACGACCAATCAGGGGATATAAATTAAATTGCATGCACATTCCTGCAACCAATTGAAATTATGACTATCTCATTAAATAGACTGTATTTTGATGGACACTTTTGGAAAATTTGTCATTTTAAGTCTATTAATAAAGAAACCGACTGCAATGGCCGGCCTAATGTTAAACCGAAAATGGATGGAAATTTATCATCTTGGCTATTGCAGACATCAGTAAGTTTAAGCTGATTCGTCAAGACATTTAAATAACAATGGTGATCAACATAGTCCAACATCTGATTACCACAATGCAAGTCTTGTTTAAAAGGTTAAGAATTTAAATATCTTAGCGATTTTTTAAAGAAAACAACCTGTTAGGACAAGCACACATATTGAATATCAAGGGACACAACTCCTGTACGACTGTGACTAATTCAATGCGTTAATTATAAAGTGCATTTATTGACAGAGCATCTACATAGGGTGTGTGACGTCGTGGTTGAAATCCTTGGCCGTATTATACCAACCTTCAAACGATGTAGAACCTATGGTACGCCTTTGTTCGTATAAAGTTCTATTTGGGCTCAGCCTCTCATACCCTCGTGATGATGAATGCAATCAGTTAAAAAAAATTGCAATACACTAATTAGGAAAAACAAAGTCAATCTCAAATCAAAACACAACTGATACAGGGGCGGATCCAGGATTTGGCGTTAGGGGGGGGGGGCGTACATTCATGTATTGACCCCCCCCCCCCTTCAAAGAAATGTGCGAGCATAGCGAGCAAGAAAAAATGTATCTCTGAGAAGCATTCCACACAATTTCGTTCTTCATCTTATTATATTCATTGATAAAGTTAATGTGAGAGTAAGGCGAGCAAGAATATAAGCATAAATTATTTTAGCAGCATATCCCGCATACTCATTCCCTACTTGACAAACTTAACTGATAGCGGTTGTGCGAGCGGAGCGAGCAAGAAAAAAATGCAATCATCTATTTCAATTGTAAGAATTTGAAAAAATCTGTTTATCTGAGCAGCATACCCAACAAACTCATTGATAAATCGAAAACTTTCATTGAATTTGCGTAGATCTACAGCGAGCGAAACGAGCAAGAAAATCGTTGTTTATATAGCCAGGACTAACGATAATCGACTGGATAATATTCACTGATATATAGCTGCTGTGAATACGTCACGAAGAAAAAATGCACTGTCTATCTGAGCAGCATACCCTGCAAACTCCAGGGCTTCACTTTTGTTCAAGTGGAAATGTGAAATACTTGGGATCCAGCGACTAGGGGGTCCAGTTGCTTTCTTCCTCGTGACGTTCTAAAAAGAACCACGGAATTCGTCAGCTGCATTCTGAGATATATTTTTTTTAATGAAAAGGACAGGTTTATTAGAAAATCAAGCCAACTGTATTAATCTTTTATGACTTGTTAGACAATTTTCATGTGCAAGAATCTCTGTAGCCGATGTTTGGCACCATGCTACCAATCAGCCATATCTTGTTGCTTGCATACAGCATTAAGTTCACTTTAAAATCAATAAATTGATTATTGTTGTATTGACGCGAGCGAAGCGAGCGAAAAAAATTGCTTATCAATATTGTTCTTACATCCAAAATATGATAAATTACCTAGGCTCCGACGATTTTAGGGGGGGGCGTACGCCGGGTCCGCCCCCCCCCTTGGATCCGCCTATGTGATAGAACCTGTGCACGTAAGACAGGAAGAGTGTCTGCTTCTATACCATATGCCTCGAAATGGATTTGTATGGAACGCCATAGCTGCCTTCTGTTGGTACTAATCAGTTTGTTGTGTGCATTTATTAAGTTGTTCTGTGCTACCATCATTATGTTATGAGTATTTGCCAAAGCGTTCGGTACTTAAGACATTTTGTCTTGTACAAACACCAGTTCTTTCTGTGCATTCGTCATTATGTTATGCACATTTACTAACTCGTTCTGTACAAACGACATTTTGTTGTGTGCATGTACTGTTTCTTTCTGTGCAGTTGTCATTGTGTTATGTGTATTTAACAGGTTGTCCGGTAGATAAACTATGCTGTCCTGTGCATATGTCAATATGTTATGTGCATTTACAAATTCGTGATGTACTAAAACAGTTTGTGATGTGCATACATCATTTTGTTATGTGTGTTGGTCATTATGTTGTGTACATTACTCATGTTGTTCTGTGCTTACATCATTTCGTTATGTGTGTTGGTCATTATGTTGTGTGCATTAATCATGTTGTTCTGTGCATACATCATTTCGTTATATGTGTTGGTCATTACGTTGTGTGCATTAATCATGTTGTTATGTACTATCGACAGTTTGTCATGTGCATACATAAGTTCGTTATGTGTGTTTGTCATTATGTTGTGTGCACTAATCATGTTGTTATGTGCTTACAACAGATTGTCGTGTGCGTACATCATTACACTTAGCATTTACTAAATTGTTATGTGTTAGCAACATGTTGTCTTGTGCTTACACCTTTTCGTTCTGTGCAAACATCGTTATGTAGAGTGCATACATCGTTATTATGTTCGGATAAATTATCTTGGGCATTGAACGGGTAACACCGGTAAAGCGAAAATGTTTCCGCTCAAAACTTGAGTTAGGAATGTACGGAAACACAGAGATGACATGGTCAATATTAAGTTGTGGGAACGACATATCCAAGGGAAGAAAATATGTTTTATCTTGTGGGAACAAATTATTTGAGGGTATAAAACATTTTTTATCTGGTTGGAACGACTTATTTGAGAATTTTTCACATGGGCACCTAGTCTCCTACCATTTAGGTTCATCCTTCGGACACCTAGTCCCCTACCATTTTGTTTTTTCACATGGACACAGAGTCCCCTACCATTTACGTTTTTCACACGAGGACCTACCATTTAGGTTTTTCTACGAACACCTAGTCCCCTAACATTGATTTTTCCCCATGGACACCTACCTTTTTGGTTTTTCCCATGGACACCTAGTCCACTACCATTTAGATTTTTCCCATGGACACATAGTCCTCTATTATTTAGGGTTTTTCGTGGACACCTACCATTTAGGTTTTCCCATGGACACCTAGCTCCCAACTATTTTGGTTTTTCCTACGGACACCTAGGTTACCATGTGAAAAACTAAAATGGTAGGGGACTAGCTTCCTGTAGGAAATGGCATGGAAATATGTGTAATGGTAGGTGTTCATGTGAAAAACCTACATTATAGGGGACTAGCTAGGTGTCCATGGGAAAACCCTAAATGGTTGGTGTCCATAGGAAAAACCTCAATGGTACGTGTCCCTGTGAAAAACTCCAATGGTAGGGGATTATGTGTCATTGTGATATACCAAAATAGTAGGGGACCAGGTGTCTGTAGGAAAAACCTAAATGGTAGTTGACTAGGCGTCCAAGTGAAAACCCAAAATGGTAGGGGACAAGGTTTCTGCTGGAAAAACCTAATTGATAAGTGTCCATGGGAAAAACCAAAATGGTAGGGGATAAGGTTTCTGTAGGACACCATGGGAAAAACCTAAATTGTAGGGGACTAGGTGTCCATGTGAAAAACAAAAATGGTAGGGGACTAAGTGTCAATTAAGTCGTTACCACGAGATAAAACAATATTTTCTACCCTCAAATAATTTGTTCCCACAAAATAAAAAATATTTTCTACCCTCAAATAATTTGTTCCCACAAGATAAAACATATTTTCTACCCTTGAATATGTCGTTCCCACAACTTAATATTGACCATGTCTGTGCTCCGTACATTTCTAACTCAATTATTGAGCGGAAACATTTTCGCTTTACCGGTGCAACCCGTTTTAATGCCCAAGATAATTTATCCGAACATAATAACGATGTATGCACTCTACATAACGATGTTTGCACAGAACGAAAAGGTGTAAGCACAAGACAACATGTTGCTAACACATAACAATTTAGTAAATGCTAAGTGTAATGATGTACGCACACGACAATCTGTTGTAACTACATAACAACATGATTAGTGCACACAACATAATGACAAACACACATAACGAACTTATGTATGCACATGACAAACTGTCGATAGTACATAACAACATGATTAATGCACACAACATAATGACCAACACACATAACGAAATGATGTATGCACAGAACAACATGAGTAATGTACACAACATAATGACCAACACACATAACGAAATGGTGTATGCACAGAACAACATGAGTAATGTACACAACATAATGACCAACACACATAACGAAATGATGTATGCACAGAACAACATGAGTAATGTACACAACATAATGACCAACACACATAACGAAATGATGTTTGCACATCACAAACTGTTTTAGTACATCACGAATTGGTAAATGCACATAACATATTGACATATGCACAGGACAGCATAGTTTATCTACCGGACAACCTGTTAAATACACACAACACAATGACAACTACACAGAAAGAAACAGTACATGCACACAACAAAATGTCGTGTGTACAGAACGAGTTAGTAAATGTGCATAACATAATGACGAATGCACAGAAAGAACTGGTGTTTGTACAAGACAAAATGTCTTAAGTACCGAACGCTTTGGCAAATACTCATAACATAATGATGGTAGCACAGAACAACTTTATAAATGCACACAACAAATTGATTAGTACCAACAGAAGGCAGCTATGGCGTTCCATAGATTTGTCTGTGAATATGGTTGGTGCGTTCGTACTGGTGCATCAATTAGCCAAAATGATTATCTCTCTTTTCAGCTGATTTAGATTTACAGAAATATACTTTTTTAAATAAAAAGTTGCAATGACAAACATTTCCTAACATTGTTACATAGGAATTTTGTCTGAATCATCATTTGGGTAATCCAGTTGCTAACCACGCTTGTCTTCTTTTAATACATGTACAATCGCTGCTCTGTTCGTTAGATAATTGTGTTTGTAGAATATGTAAGTCTACCTTTATGATCTTTGAATAGTGAAAATTATGTAATAACTATGTATAAATGTATGAATTTAATAGTTCTGGTACATCAATTCAAAAATGACAATTTAGTAAGCTGTATTGACTGATTGTTCCATGATCCATCCCTCATTTTATTAACATTGAAACTTCACTGTAAACTATTTAAAATATCGGATATCTATTGAACTGTATGTATTAATATGTATTTATCCGTTGATACATATGTTTGTCCAGGGGCAATATTGGCCCATTTCAAACTATGTAATGTGTTGAATCAATACTGGAAGAAAGACGTAGACATGCACGGCTCTCCCTCTTCTACAAAATCACAACAAATGAAGTAAAAATTGATGCTAGTCACATTCTTATACCACCGGACAGACTTACTCGGAACATGAACTTGAATTCTTTCCAACTACCATCTTCAAGAACAACCTTACGGAAAGAGTCATTCTACCCAAGAACAATCAGAGACTGGAATGCGTTACCTACCACTGTAACCTCGGCTACCAGCCTTGATTCATTCAAGGGACGCCTAAAGGACCATCCGCACAGTGTAAAATAGTTTTCAGCACAAACTGTTGATACAGTGAACTCAGTTCTTGGTTTTTGGACAATTTTAAATAGTGTTTTTATATACATGCGCACACCAAAGTGACAGAATAGTCAACCTGATGACGGTGGTCACAAATTGGTAGAAGTAGAAGTACTGAATAAAAGTCTTCTTCTTCTGTACGTAGTCTTACATGTGAATGAAACGATCTCGATATGTCCGAACAGGTATTGTTCCAGCCTTCAAGAGCAACATTTTTACGAGGAGCTTACATACATTATATATGATTAGAGGTTGTGTTTTATTCCTTTTTTTTAACACTGCATTGACAGCAATTGCATAAAATTGGAGCAAAGAACAAACAACCCTGACATCTAAATTTTTAAACAATGTTAATTCGATTATTGAAATTCACAATTGTTAACTGACACGCTGTTGCGTGCGAAGTATTGAAAACGAGTTGGTCTATATTCTTCCAATTGTTATAATGTATTCATAAATATATATACTATGGGCTATTTCAAAGTATGAACGCGTTGATGTGTCATTTGCTTTAGGAATGTTAAAAAATTTGTGATATTCATATTTCAGAAATCTGCGAACATTGCATTCTTGGTATGTTTTATCGGACCTAATAATGTTTTTCAACTTAGTATTATTCAGTCATATACGGCGGACACTAACCAGTAATTCCTGGAATTGATCAACAAACTTGCGCTTCATCTCGTGTATATAGAGTCCCTGGTTGTATCTAGGGTCGCATGCAAATCAAAGCAGTTTTTACGGTAATACGAGGGTTGTCCGGAAAGTTTTGAGACTGTGTCTATACCTAAAAAAGTATTGGAAACAAACCATTAAATAGTATATAGCTGCATTTAATAACTATTCATGAGTCTTCTGTGTAAAAATAAAATTATTGTCGTTGATACTTTGTAAGAGAATCGTTGCCTTGACAACCCATTTATCGCTTTACGGAGCACGTCAGAATTTACATGTTTCCCAATTCATAATTAACTCGCCGTTTGAATAATTGGCATCATAATGTACTGTTAAACAACATAATATCAAAACAACATAAGTTGCATTTCTGCTTAAAATTTTACTGTTGTATTGTGATAAACAAGTTTGTTATGGTCATCGGAAGAAGACAAGGGCCTGATAAAAAATATTTGTGCGCCCCAATACGACTCCTACAGACACATAAACCACAATTTTATCTTTCTGACAAGGAATAAATGAAACTTGACAAGTTTATATGCAGTGTTAGTTCGCCAGCTTCAAACTTTAAGCGACGAGCATGAAGTTAAGCGGCGACTTGTACATTTGTAGAGGCCCTTCTTTAAGTGATATTGGTGAATTGTCATGTGAAGAAACACATAATTATCATCTTAGTTGTTGGTAATTCCACAGGTAACTGTATCATTGATTACGAGTACAACAAATTGCAAAATTTATACACTCATCAATGGCATTGGTTTTTTTACTCCTATTTAATGATACAGTTACCTGTGGGTAATTTCAAATTCATAAAAACAACATTTCCTTGATGATTGTGTGCCTTCTGATCGGCGATTTACACAGCGTGAGTACCAAAGGCAACAAATGGTATATTATCATATAGCCTAGGTAAAACCACAGGTAACTATCATTGGCAAAGCGTAAAACAAATTAGATAACATAAATTTTATAAATAAATACGCTTTATCAAGGATACAGTTACCTGTGGGTTGAATTTATATACTAACTAGTATATCCCCGTGGTATGGGAAATGGCGCTTTTAACCGTGAGTTTACATGGTCATTTTGTTTTAAAAATGAAGAATTCATAATAAAAGTCATTAACCCTTTGTCAGTTCTGTAACCAAGTTGACACAGGCAAGCCAAATATACCAATTACAGTTAATATTAACAAACAGATTATTTCCATTTTACTAGTTTTTTAAGTTTTTAAAAATAAAAAAAATACATCCTTCTGGACACCACACCATGCGTTTGACAGTGTTGTAGGACATTCTAATTTAATCATGTAATCTTGTCCTAACAAGGATGTCATTGTTTTCTACCGAAAGAATTGCATCATGATGCTAAACTTTTTAAGATTTTACAAAATTGTGGGGTTACATAATGACTTAAGAAAATAATGAAAAATATTGGTAGGGCATACCTTTTGAGTTCTGAAAGCACGTATGTGGATAATGATATCGGTGATTTATGAATTGAACTAGGTCATTTGTTTCTAATGCCATCAAACAAGATGTGAATACATCGATGACATAACATCAATCACATATCAATGTATGTGACTGTTTTATCATAAGACCCCAACAGGCTCCGCGAAAAGTTTTTGAGCCTGTCAGTCCGAATTGGTAAAATGAGTAAAATTAATGTTCCTCTTCGTCTAATAGAAAAATACAAGATTTTCTGTCTGTCCGAATGAAAATTTGTCAGTCAGGACTGGAGGACTGACAGTTTTCGCGGAGCCTGCCCCAAATCGTATGCTATTTTTAGATGTGGTAATAATTTGTTAAATGTTGTTACAAAGTACACGTATCTTGGTATTGTTCTTAACGAACATTTAAATTATGATATTACTGCTAAAGTTGTTGCTCAGAGTGCTAATCGAGCTCTCGGTTTGGTTATTGCAAAATGCAAATTGTTGGGTGGAGTCCGTATAATGTTTTTACCAAATTGTATGATTCAGTTGTCTGGCCTGTTATCGCGTATAGTGCCGCCATTTGGGGACAAAATACCTTCTCATGTATCAATGCTATCCAAAATAAAGCTATGCGTTATTTCTTAGGGGTTGGCAAGTACACTCCGAATGCGGCCGTTGTTGGAGAAATGGCATGGAAGCCACCTATAGTTCGACAGTGGAGCTGTATCTCTACATACTGGACAAGGCTAAATTCACTACACGCATCTCGTCTCACTAAACGTATAGCACTCTGGGCAATATCTCTAGCAAACCATTCTTGTTGGCATTACAATGTTAAGCGGAAATTGTTTGAGCTTGATTTGTATCATTACAGTGACATCAATATAGTCATACCGAAACATAGCTTTAAACGCTCTGTGGAGGAACGCATGTTCAATATTTTTAAATAGAATGGCTTAATTCTGTACAACAGGTTTCTAGCCGAAATGGTAATGGTGGAAATAAATTACGCACCTATGCCTTATTTAAACAACAAATGAATGTTGAAAAATACTGTAAAATGATCATGCCGTTTAGTCATAGATCTGCCTTTTGTAAATTCAGATGTGGCGTGGCACCAATTAGGCTGGAAACCGGTAGATATGAAAGGTTACCTTTACATGAAAGAACCTGTCCTTTCTGTAATGTATGTGTCGAAGACTAATGCCATGTGCTGCTTTATTGCAGTTTATATGACGACATACGTAATACTCTAATAGAACGAGCTACAGAAGTATGTGATATATTTTACAATTTGTCAGACCATGATAAACTGGTCGTAATATTTACTCACCCAGATTTGATTCGTTTAAGTGCCAAAACCTGCTGTTATATTTTAAATCGTAGAAATTCTTTTATATGTAGATAGTATAGATAGTATGATTTTAGCAAGCTTACTGTATCTATTTCCTGTTACACGTCTGTCACGTGTAACCCTTTTATGATTTTTATGTTTAACGTGTTATTTTTATTACATATACTATATTACTACATTTTAAATAATAATTAATATATTAAAAATATGTGTATACATGTATATAAGTGCCTTTTTAAATTGCAATACTGTCGTGAATGTTAATAGTCTCTTATAATTCTATATAAGAATGGTCACATAATAATGTTTATGATATTTAATATGATTGTAACTGTATATATGTGAATGAGACTCAAATAAAGAATATATATATGTCGACATATCTAACCTGGTGAAGATCATATGACTAGTTAACATGAGCTCTCTATCGTGACTTACAAGTTTGTTCAATCGAGGAGAATTTAAGTGTCATTGATCAGTGTTTTTTTGCTTTTAAATCGAGTATTATCATCGAATATCAAACTCTCGTTAAATGCTACGTGATCATGTGATGATTAAAAATCCGGCAGCCTAATGTGTACATGTGGATGGTACCAGAGACGCATTGAATTATTACTGCACGTTTTGTAAATATATGTATCGGCGAAGGTTCTTTTTCTTATTGGTACCAAATATAGCATAGAAACACCAGGAGAAGTAATTCATTGTCGTGAGATATTTGATATATTACTATAATATCACAAGCTTAGAGGAATAAGGTCGTAAGAGCAAAATTGTTGTTTTTTTTGAGAAAACAAGAAAAAACTGTATGAAAACTATTCTTTTTGAGGAAAACCTTACAAGCTTTTCTACTTTAATTTGGTTAATAGATCTATGACCTCTTCCGGGTTTGATGAAAATTACGGAATCCTGTTAGTGCCATTTTAAATATCGTGTATCGCCCTCCAAGGGATATTAGAAATGGCACTAACAGGATTCCGTAGAAAATAGCCTTAATAAGATGCGCATTGTGAGGCAGATTTCGAATTTAAGGTCGTAAGTAGCACTTATTATTCTACCTTATTCTTCTAAGACCGCTTAAATCTATAATTATAAATGCACGGTAACCTTTTAATATTAAGTGTTAATTTTACTCTATCACGAATAATAATGACTTTTAGCCTCGCTGTGTCTGCTACTCAAGTTCTTAGATTTCTTTCAGTTTCATTAACCGTTGAAAAATTATGTAAAACCACACAGCTTCCCAGCCTCTCATAAAATCTTATGATTCTGAATTTCATTTTGTAACAAAGTAAAATTAAACTTCAATCGTTTAAATTAAGTTTTAGTTGTTTCTTTAAATACATGTGTTAAACAAATTATTTGCTACAGTGGTAGTGAAAGCCAAATTAATTCATTTTATGAATCACTCGCCATTTAAGGCTGTTTGAGACACGATATTTGGATTACGTTCAAAATGATTCACTACATTTGATAAATAAAATGTATTTCTTTTCGAAAAATCAACACAGTAACACAAACATCTGACAACCTTTCGTCTTAATCACTCGTTGCAAAATGCTTCCAACAGAGATTATGGCTCGTTTTATATCTGTCTATAAATAGGTCACTTAGTAATTTGCATACGAAATTGACCAAATATAGCCAATAATGTGCGCTTACAACATACACAGTATTATAGTTCAATGGTTTAAGTACTGCGTATCGATAGAGGCCATGCAAATAATATTCGATATTATGATAATAATATATCATTTCATTTTCATGATAATAGATTCTTAAAAAAGGTACACAATTCAAAAGGAATTATTACATGTAGTCCATGTCCGACCATTTCGACCTGGGGCAGATATGTTATATTGGAATCTGACTGTAGGACGTAGGACCTTTTCATTCTCGTTCACCAGAGTATTCTTCTTGGGAACTTGACTAAGCACTGATGTATGAGGATGGACCTTTTCGGCATGTATACGTCGGGGAAAAGGTGCTTATTGGTGGGGGGATCTAGCTGTTTAAAAGCTCTACACATATTAAGCACCCTATATACTGTCCTCCTGGTGGTTCAAATCCACGATAGTCTAAGGAAAGTACTCATTCCTGTATGTTACACTGCACTGTTTCATAGTGAATGCTCAATCGACGACAATGGTCCATTCACTTATTTTATTACCTTACGATTGCCATCAGCAATATATTCAGCGACTTTGATTATGTACTGCCACCTAAACCCCAATTGCAATTTGATTGATCAGTCAAGATACAACATAGATGCTTATATATTTACTCCAAAGACCTACTTATGTATATTAATTTAGATCTTTGTTTACTCTAAAATTTGAAGTATTGAAGACCTATATTTTAGTCGCTATCTTATGATTGATATAACATAATGTTTTATCTATATTGTCTGATATAATTGTTAAAACACATATATTCCCGCATAGTTTATAGTGTATGCATACGACACAATTAGTACGGTTTCAGTAGTTTGGGTCTGCCACTTTGTTTATGAACGTGTATAGATAGGCATTCATAGCAAACTTTCTTTTCTTTCTTTGTATACTGCTAAAGCCCCCTTCGGGTAAAATGCTGATAACAAGGCTTTTCCAGAAATAAGGAACTTCCGAAGGGGACATAGGTAGTTCTTCAAGTGGATTCCTAGTTGTCTTTTAGTGAACAGAATCAACGCTTCGGGAATTGACATAAATAAAAATCATAGATGAAGATTTTTTCAGTAAATTTATTTTAAATATGCGTGTCGAGATTCTGCACATAAAAATAATGTTTTTTGCTTTTTCTTCGTTTTGGCTTTAGTTTTATTGTTGTAGTTTCAATAAGTCACGCGTTAAAATTATGTTATGACTATTTCAGTGTACAGTTTGACAGCGGTAAAATATACGCTGTTGTAAGCTCACCTACATGTCAAAACAATTATTGATTGAACTGCTGTAGGATGTAAAACCGCATTCGATTGGTCGAGCAAAATTCTTTGCATACCTTCTCTATGTAAAACGCATTACGATTGGTTAAAATTTACTGCTAGACTACACGATACTTACATTTTTACATGTACATTACTTGGTGAATCATGGTGAATGGAGAAATAGAATGAATTCATGCTTTAATAATCGGAGCTATTTGGTGTTACGCTTCAAGAATTTGATATAGATGACAGACAGTGAAGAAGTGAAGCACTCGGTTTAAAAATTACGGTGTGTGAAGCATCGGTTCTATTCGCATGTGCAAATCGCGGTTTCTGTAGACTGTCACCGTGGCTAATAAAAATGGATATTCTACCGAGCGGTAATATTTTTCGTGAGTTACAAGTAGTTCACGATACTGGGTATTTCTCGGCTCAAGCATCACTCGAGGACAGATGGCAACAGGTACATATATTTTCAATAATAAAAAACTTCACAGTCTTGCTAAAAAATTTGACCCACTCTCTTTGAGTGACGACACCGATTTGATTTCTATTCGTCAGTAGCTAGTAACGTAAGTGTATATATGATAATATGCAGAAACATGCACTGAGCTTGACTCACTTTACACTGCAAAGTTCTGTGAAAATGTCATTGTTTACATTCACTACTATGAAGTCCATGATTATCAAATGAATCTGTTAACACAAGCAATACGACTATGCAGCAACTTTAAAATTACTCTAATTGGATTTTAATTGGTACATGTAGATAAAAATTCCATTTTCAATTTTCAAATAATCAAAATATAATATAATACCATAATACATTTGAGGTACATGTGTGTATAACCTGACAGCATAACTGATACAGGGGTTCCACTAGCTTCTAAATTTGTAAGGTCATTTTGAAATTTTGACTGAATTTTACCATTTTATAGGCAAAATAACCTTGATTTTTAGAGAAAATGATAGAACCAGCAAGTAAACAAAGAAATTGTGCAGTAACCAGGTTACTTAAAACGCATGTGTAAAAAATGAAAAAAATTGGAAACACAACTTGGGCCATATATGGAAAATGACCCTTCAAACCTATATCTTGAGGGTCAACATGTGGCTTTTTGGAAATTTCCAGGGTCAAAACCCCTACTCCCGAGTCAAATGGAACCCCCTGTGATACAAAGGGTTAAATACACTGAACACATGTTTTGTTAAGAAACATATGATACATACTTCAGATTATTTCCTTCTCGAGCATCCTTGTTTCAAGTGTCTTGTTATGGATACAAGTTGTAACATACTATGAATATTTTACTATCCCTACTTGTCATACATGATGACATATGTGTTCAGTTATAGGAAGGCTCCGGTTGCCTTCCATATACTTCTAGCCACATCCCTAGAACATAGTAAAAAAACCTGTATGATAGTTCATCTAACACTCCAAAGGACATATATATGCAGGTCCCTAGCATTATCTTAATCCATACCCCTCTGACAGGAGTTCTATTAGCTTCTGATTCTGAAGCTCAGTTTAATAAATTTGACTAAATATTACCATTTTAGTTTTTACACATAGCAATCAGACTGTCAGTGGCCCTCTGTGGCCTCGTATTACTGCAATCAGCAAAAATATTCAACCCCTAGCTTCATGGACGTAATTAGATTTCACCTCAATATACTGGTTGTTCCCAACCAGTCATTGATTTGTCATTTCTTGGGCATATTTCCGAAACAGCAATCAGTAAAACAAATCTAAACCAAAGACTTAAATGTCCTGTCATTCAGACTCGTATTTGACATAACCTCATATTACTGTTACAGTATACTAGTAATTGTTGGGAGGGAAGCATAGGAAATCAATTGTTGTCTACCAACAAACAATAGCAATGTTTCATTATTAACCTATACTTAAGCCTAATGAGTATATTGCAGAATATCGCATTTGTTCCAGATTTTATGATAGTCGCCAATATCTAATGACAATGGATTGGATATGATTCCATTGTGCTGTTGTCCAGCCTTGATGTATCTCTGTTGTTGATAGTTGTTGTTAGCTTATTAATAGTGATAACGTATGATAAATAAGGTTTGATATACATGTATAGGAAGAATATATTAATACCATAGGCAAACATATTAGACTAACAACATGTTAATGAAAAGCTCGTATAAATGAGGAAGTTAACGAATCAGCAGGTTGTCAACTATGTATAAATTAATTGTTTGTTAAGAGCTTTGTGTATGTAATATTAAAACAGTAATCACGTCAAGGTGGTGAAATATACTAAGTATATTGTGCTGGAAATGTTGTCACACTTGTTGAAATTTTCATCATTTATGCATGTGGCCAGCCCGAAGCTACCCAATTTCATTTGTTTGGGGTGAATGAAACGTTGGTGATTGTACCCCCCCATAGTGGGACTTTAAATCAATATTAAGATAAATAAAACAACAAAAAACAGTTGCTCATTTCAAAATTATTGTTGTTGCCTTACATATTGACTGTATATGCATTTTACATTTGTTAGTTATAACATTAACATAAGCCCTTGTGTGTGACAAGAGTTTTATGACGTTTTAATGTTTTAAATAAGCTCACTTTAACATAATTGTGTAATTAAATCAGTAAAGAAATGCCATGTCGTATTTGTCATGTTATGTACTGCGTACATTTATCATTGTTGTTCTCATAACTGCATTCTGGGTAATCAATTATTTTACAATTAGAAATATTGTGACGATGAGAAAATAGGAAAAATGTGAACAGATATCTGGACGTCATTTCGTGTACCGTATACATTTGTACATTTGCACAGACATTGGTTAACATTTATATATTCATATGACATCAATATTGAGCAATTGAATCTGTACCGTATTCATTAAATGTACATGCAAAGAAATTGGTTAACCTTATAAGATATATCCATATGACAGTCGCATCAATATTTGAGCAATTGAATCTATCAAGTAGGGGAGCTTAAGTCGGTGTTATTATCAACGTAACTAATTGTACGTTTCAACAATATATCTGCTGGTATTGCGTTAAGCTTTTTGGTTTGTCGATTCATGTATTTATATAATAACAAACGCAAACAGAAATAGCTGAATTTTGAATTACGCAGTTTGTCACCAGGATAATTTTTACTACATTGAAAAAATACCATGTGTTTAATATTGTACAATATGTACTACATGACTCTAATACACAACTGGCTGAATTGAACAATGTAGTTCCGAGTGTTTGCTCAAATCCTGAGGGAAGAAATCTGTTTCATTTTTATGTATTCATTTCAAACAATGTGTCCTGCCATAGAATATATAGAGACTTTAAGTAGCTTGTCAAAGTTTCCTATCAATTCCGATAACGGAAATTTAGGAAATAATGCAAACTCGGCAAAAATTGTTAAATTGCTGGAATTTGCTTTTCTGTTGTCAGGGAGAAGTTATTTTACTCATAATTTGCTTAACAACACTAGAGATCCTCTTGACATCTGCCTTCCTTCACACTTACTGTTTACATCTGTCGACATTGTTTACTACAATATAAACATATTGATCGAACTGGTATTACTTGTAGCTGTGTGTGTGTGTACTTGTCTGAAAGCCCAAATCTGGTAGAGCAAAATGATTTGTGATGCATCTTTAAGGAATTTAATTCGTACTATGGACTGAATCTAAAACAAAATGTTTTGGAATGCGTCTTTAACGGATTTAATGGACACTAGGGACTGAACCTAAAGGGTCATTTTCATTATTTTGTACAGGATTTTAATTACCATCTCATAATATTAAATGATAGCCGAAAATAGATACAAGTATAATTGAAAGAAAAAATGTATCCTTCTGTCAGAATGATTGAGAATCCTAATATGGTCTTAGTGTGGCTTTCAGACCATCCAGTATGTGGTACCAACACATAAAAATTTTTGACCAGTGTGTGATACACAATTAACCATGGTATGTCCCAGCATAGGGGTCTGTATCGACTCACTGGTCTCTCAATCAATAGATATAGATTAACAGGGACGTAACTGGTATCAAAATTGCGACACCACCAACTTTACAAACAGTCTTGTAACTTTACCAAAAAGGCAATTAATCACATACTGTTTTCTCCAGTAGCAAGCTTATACATTTATCTTCGAGATACGACCAATCTTATGTCAAAATATATCGCACTCGAGCCGTTACAAATGCATACATGTTGAAAATATACTGAAAAATAAAAACAGGACAAAATTGTGGACAGGCCCTTACCATACTATAGGGCTCTTCACACAGGAGTGTCGACAAAAACAATGCCATGGTTGGATGAGCGTATAATAACTAAAACTATAACCAAAATATCACCTCTGAAAGGTAACACAAGCGCTAGTGCGGTAATTCTATCATTTTGAAATCTAAAAATGTTCATCGGACTTCCATGTTTGTAAAGCCGAGCACCCGATGATACAAGCTATTTTACTGGATAAACTTTCGAACATGTGACCACTGCAAACAGATATACTAGTTCTCGATATTCTAGCGCAGGTGATACGTATTGGATGCACAACCGGGATCAAGTAGTTTGTAAATAAAAATACTACGTATCGGTCTACAAATTGTGCACGAAAAACTCGTGTTCTGATCCAAGTGAGTAAGCAAGGAATGTAGAATGGTTGTAAATATTACTATATTCCACTGAAAAGCGTGCAGCAGTTAAAGGTTTTAGACTAATCAATGAGTCTACTCCCCAGTTTAAGAAGCACACGTTAAATGTACATGAGGGATGATCAACACATAAAAAGGAAAATGCTCATAAATTATTGTTAAGTGACCAATGTTGTTTAAACATATAATATATTGGCTTATTATAAATAATGAACTATAAAAAACGTTCATTTTAACACAAACAAACAAACAACTTAACGTTTATGTATTTTGATTATTTTATTTAAAAATTCACGACATGTGTGTAATAAGGAGTACAGCACTGAGAATTGGGTCTGATCCTTTCCTTTACTGTATACTTGAATATATAACAAGTTCTTGCGTTGAATTTATGCATTTCTGCGAACAAATTGTAAATACCCATACCAGTAACACGCACGTGCCTATGTTCTTCAGAGTTTTGAATCGGTACTTTGTTTTAGAAAAAGTTATTTCCGGTTTAGAAAATTGCGGAGTCGAAAGAAGTGAATGGTTCAAAGTATTCAAATTGCGAAACTTTTGAGTCCTAACATATTCTTTCATATGATTCAAATCATGAAAATTATTGAAAAAATACATTTATCACATGTTTGACGTCGCGGTAGCGTAATAAAGCCATTATTTATTTTTGATAATACACTAGTGTAATAAAGCAATCACGCGACGTCATTCAAAGGATAGGCGACGTCGCTTATTATACTGAAAAATAAGTAGCGTGTTTTATGTTTCGGCCGGAAAAGGCTAACATGTGATAAAAAGAACATTACATTTGTGACTTTCCACATTGAATTTATTAAACTCGATGAAAAAATCGATAAAATGCTCGACAGAGCCTCGCATTTTATTATTTTATTCAACTCGTTTAATAAATTCAATATGAAAAGACACTCATGTAATATCCTCTATATCTTATTTAATCCAACGTAAATAAAACAATATGGCGACGTCGGAATTGACGTCACATCATTTAACGCGACGTCGTCGCACGACATAACGCGCCAACTTGTGAATAAAATTATGTTGAATTGAAATATAAATAGAGGATATTACATGAGTGTCTTAACTTTGACGACATCGCCTATACTTTGAGTGACGTCATGTCAAAACTTTATTACACAAGTGTATTATCAAAAATAAATAATGGCTTTATTACGCTGCCGCGACGTCAAACATATGATTAATAGCAAATAAAAGACGAGTGTAAAACTATAATAACTATTTATAGGGAATATCTGTGCAACCCGACTCTTAGATTGGAAAACACTCTTTTCGAAGTATTTGTTCGCCTGGTTGTCTATGTGGTGCTGCCTGGCAGCCAGAGGCTAGATATATAGTCTCTGTTGTAGAGCAAACAAATTCCAAAGTTATTTTTTTTCTTCGATCAGATTATCAAAAAATCTGATGGGAAATCCCCGCTGGATGCAGTGCATTTGTTCATATTACATATAGACAATATATCATCTGTTAATTTATGCTAATAGAATAGGATCAAGTTAAATTCTCTGTACTTTACTACATGTATATTGATACCATATATATATACAACTACAAATGTATATATCAATGCACGATCAAAACCAACCCGTTATCAAAACATGACGTTACAAACGCACGATTGGTACTTGTAAAACAGTTTGCGACACGCAACGTTGGAAACATTAAGCTGTAAGGCGTCGAACGAAGTTACCACAGGAGGTCATGTCTATTCGGACTTTGGTTAATAATAAGAATATATGGTTAAAGAAAGGGTACCTATATATTTAGAACGTTTCATAGACTTCCAATGACGAAAAAAGTAGATAGGTCTACAGTACTAAATTAGTAACTTTTCCGCATATTTGTTGATCAACCCTCGATCGAATTTCCTAATGTCCAAAGGTATGGTTTGTGACGTCACGTGTTCCACCAAAGCGTGTCCAATAAAATGGCTTGTATCATCGGGTATTCGACATTACGTCATGTGACTCAAAATGGAAGTCCGATGAACATTTTTAGATTTCAAAATGATAGAATTACCGCACTAGCGATTGTGTTACCTTTCAGAGGTGATATTTTGGTTATAGTTTTAGTTATTATACGCTCATCCAACCATGGCATTGTTTTTGTCGACACTCCTGTGTGAAGAGCCCTATAGTATGGTAAGGGCCTGTCCACAATTTTGTCCTGTTTTTATTTTTCAGTATATTTTCAACATGTATGCATTTGTAACGGCTCGAGTGCGATATATTTTGACATAAGATTGGTCGTATCTCGAAGATAAATGTATAAGCTTGCTACTGGAGAAAACAGTATGTGATTAATTGCCTTTTTGGTAAAGTTACAAGACTGTTTGTAAAGTTGGTGGTGTCGCAATTTTGATACCAGTTACGTCCCTGTTAATCTATATCTATTGATTGAGAGACCAGTGAGTCGATACAGACCCCTATGTGTCCCAGTTTATCTATGTTACGATTTTCATGTTTTCACAAGATGACACGGCTTGATTACGCTTGTACATTCTATGTTACTATTATACGATTTATTGCCCATTGGCAAAATGTGTCAATTACAGAAATAATGTAACGACTGCTGTAAGTTGATGTTGCCAAATGTCTCGAGGCAGAGTACGGGTTAACTAGCATATAAGGTTGTTAGATTGTTAGATGTCGTATAAACCCTCTTACAGTGCAAAATGACTTAATCACAATATCGGATCTTGTTGACAGTTTGTTGTTGTTTGTTTAAAGATACAAAGTGTAGGCGAGAGAATTCTTAAGAAAAATAGAAAAATTGAATAATTTTAGGATGTCCGATTTTGTGACATGTTCCTGGAAATGACAACCAGCTGACATAAATTTCTTGAAATATACACTAACACCTTGATTATTAGACCACCTCTAATGTAAGACCACCATTTTCAGGTCCATTTTGCTCTACATTCAACCTCCATTTCAAGACCACCTCAAACTTAAGACCACCTCAAATTTAAAGACACCTCTAACTTAAGACCAACATTTTCAGGTCCATTTTGCTCTACATTCAATCTCAATATTAAGATAACCTCGATATAAAGACAACCTCGATATCCCGGGGTCCCGGGGGTTGGTCTTATTATTGGTGTTTAACTATACATTATAACCTGTCTTAAGTTGCCAATTAGATGATAATTTGAATGTGGCTGCTTTAAGAAGATGACTGTTAAACACAGGTATAAATTGATATAAAAATGACCAATTTGGACTGAATGGTAGTGGTTCGTTCATACAGGTAGCTATTTAATTCTGGTAACCGCTAACACAGGTTTGATTGTACATGCTCTTTAAAGTCAGACTGTCTTTATTGATGTTACTGAGGTCACTTAATTGGTTATTATAGGTATATTTCTAACTTTGGTAATCCACACACGGACTCGTCTTCTGAAAAGGGGAGACATGTTTTCATGCTGGGTATCTATTAAAACTGTAAAAATCATTTTGCTTATTTAGTATTCCTCTAATCGGATTAGTCCATAGTTTAAAGTACAACAATATGCATAACCTAGAAATTTACCTACAATATCCTCGTTTTGTTTTGAAAGCAAACTAAAATGTATTTCTATTTTAGCTCAAGTTTCATTTATCAAGTATACATGTGTACTGACAGAAGTTGTAAATTATTAAAGGCAACAATTATTCATTGAAATACACAACACACGTTCATTTCTTATTCATAAATGCTAATTACTGATTGAAATGGCCTACATGTACACTGCGCATTACTGGAATACTGTTTCAACTTTTAACATCAAAGCGATTAAAAGTTCGGTTGTTTGTTTATATTTACAAGCATGTGTGCAAATTGTAAACAATCTAGCTTTAATAAGAAGGTAGCCGACAATGTACAGAGAGCTCACGAAAATGTTTTACAGACGATCACTTAATAAACTGGTTAATTTAAATTCACACGTTCCCATTTTATTTTGTTTGGGGGGTCAGAAAATTTTTTTTTCTCACATAATTGTTGTCTTTAAATTGGCTGTTTTAAGGTCTAATGTGGGGTCTTAATAATAATAATGCGATCATTTTAGTCTGTTTAAATTGCCTGCCGTATAATATGCATAATGTAGGCTAATATTTGGGAATGGTCAAAACTTGAGTTTGGTATTAGAGGATTAAAGAAAATGAACCAAGGTATGGTATTTACGTACCCAATTTGCGACCTGACTTGATCGAATATTGTATAACACAACTTGACCATACAGTCTTAAATCTAACACTTCAATATTTATATGCACTGAACGGTAATATTAATATTGATATTGTATTTTATCTAACGAGGCGCCGACCTTGGGACACACCCGATACACCCTGATGATGGATTATCTGAAAAATTCAATAAACATTTTAACTTTCACTAACTCTTTACTCCATTGACCCATAATCTGTTGTTAATCTAAAATTGTACATCATCTTCATACTAGTTATTTGACATTAACCCTTTAACCTATAGAGTTATTTATAGACTCCTGATTTTACCTACATGTACACTGCCCTCAGCTCCGCTGCGCCACAAGGCATACAAAGCAGAAACCAGACGAGCATTTCCCCTGCAAGCAAGGGCCCGCAGACAAGGGTTCAGTCAAGTGATTTGACATAGACCCTTTACTACATAGTCGCCCCTAACCTGATGTATTCTGATATGATACTACTACCCCTTATCATGTTATTCTATTTGTCACAAATTTTCTGCAATTATTCATGGAAGAAAAATGTTCAGAAAAAATTAACTTCAAGTAAAAATCGATCGACAATACCAGCATTTTTTCACGTTTAGACTTTCTTGTTAATGTCTCGGTGCTTGGGATTAATTTTTTTTTAAATTCCTGGATTTTCACAAATTTGTGCAGAAAGAATTTTATTGTGACTCCTACAAGCTTAATAAAAAGCGGTTTTGCTTATATTGCATGTAACAAACATTTAGTTCACACTGAACGTGTCCCAGTGACCGCTGCTAATTAAAGAACATCTGTACAAATATAAGTTATCAATTAAGATAGCCTAAATTAACTTAATTAAGTATAAGGCAAATTAACCTGTAGTATTTACAGCAGCATCGTTTTATAAAAACACAACACAAAGTGTAAATGGTAAACTCAGGTATTTCCCCATGATTTACATATAAAGATAAACCAATTATACATTCATCTCACGAAAAAATTCCTGAAAAATGTTCTTCTTACAAATGTACATCTTAATTATAAGGCTTTTTCTCAAGTGGATAAATCATTTTAAGTTTTTTTTAACATAAAAGACAGATTTTTGTGTCACTATGGTTTTTATAATGACTTCAAGAAATTTCTCTAAAAATGTGGTAATTTTGTTATTTACCAATGATTTTTGTCAAATTGTCCAACCTAACATTACACTCTAACGTTTGGAATTTCATTGATGAACTAGTTCAAATGACTTTGTGTTATTATCTTTTAATTCGCTGATGATACAGTCTGGCTAGGGAGGGGGGGGGTCTTAAATTCACTTTATTTCTTGCATGTCCGAGTAGCAATAAATTAAGGCCAGATTATTTACAGAATTATAATATGAAGAAATTTTTCAATAATCCATTTATCAAAGGTTAAAGCAAAAGAGTGTGATCCCTTCTGTGACTAAATATATGAAGGTTTGGTTAATTTACAGCGTTGAATTAATGTTAAGCCAAATAATTGAATTAATTATTAAAATAAGATTGTTTTATATTGAATGCAACATCTGATGTTCAAGCAATTTTAAGAGCATTGATAGCTAATTTTGTCAAGAATGTCAGTGAGTAACAACAGTACTGTGCCAAATTTGAGATTATAAGAATCCATCATGAGCTTCTATGTAGGATAAGGATATCTCACCCGAGGGATCGGATTTTAACCAGGGACGAGGCTTGCCGAGTTCCTGGTTAAAATTCCGACCCCGAGGGTGAGATATCCTAATCCTACATCGACTGTCTCATGATGGATTATTTTTCTCCGACGTAATTTGAGAAAATGGGACTTTCTAACACTATTTAGCTTTCATGGCGTCAACATGACGTCATCATAACGTCATCATTACGTGCTGTTTGCCGTACGTTCTCATTTAAAACAACCATTTATAATAACGTTATAAAGCGTACGCTGTTGTGTTATGCTCAAGAATATGCTTTTTAAATGGTATAGAGCCTATTGATGTTCGTCTTCATTAGCTTTATATCGCCATGAACTCGCCCCTAAATCCCGAAACAAACGTCGGAATTAAATCACGCGCTGGTCGCTCATGTAAGAAAGATGTTGCTAATGTAAGATAGAAGTTTCTTACATGAGCTGAAAACCTATCTTACACCAGTTAAAGTGGGAGAAATAAGATATGATGCATATCCCCCGCTGTTATCATAACTTTCCATGTTGATTGCATGTCTTGATTGCTGCGCATACTGATCCCTATAGTCCTAGGTGTTATATCACACATATGTTGTGTCAAGTTATTTCAATGACTTACATTTACTCTCGTCATCATCATATGACTGCAACGTTTTTTCGATTGAAGATAATTTATGCGTGGGAAATTTTAGGTAACTTTAAATTAGTCATATAATGTAAAATAAGTGTAGTTTGTGATCATAAACTGTTGAAAACATATAATACTGGTTTTGTAATAATTTATTGTTAATGTTTTGTTTGATCATGCACGAAAATATAGATTTTTTAATGCCGTAAAAAACTAACATTTAGGATGATCGTAGTTAATATTTAGGGTATTGGTTCTGTGTGAAGGTCATGTTTAAGGGTCAAGGTCACTGGCAAGGGTTTGTTACAAGTCTGGGGTTTGTTGTTGAGGTCACAGGCAATGTGTTGAAGTTAAGGTCACTTCAAGGCCAGTATTTGGAGTCAAGGTCACTCAAGGCAAGTGTTTGGAGTCAAGGGCACTCAAGGCATTATAGCACTTAATGTCAAGGTCACTGGCAATAAATGGGATCAAGGTCACATACAAATGTTTTAGGTCAAGGTCAAACACAAGGTCACTACACTAGTACCTCCATCCTTGTTGTAATAAATGATTGTTTAGAATTTAAATTATTGAAATATAAATATTTAGACGTGCAAGATAAGTTACGCAACAAACAAGTGCTACAATGACTTTGCAGAAAATCTAAGATGGCTGCCTTAGAATTGTACATGTTATATTGCTCTGATATCACACGCACATTAATACTAGATTTAATTCCTGTGTTATATGAACAACCCAATTTCACAATAATTATCATCTGAAGGATGGATTTAATCTTTTTTAAAAAAAAAGATTTTAATGAGCGAATAGGGTAGAGTTTCCGTCCATATTTCTGTGATATTTATTTTTAGCATCAAATTTCCAGAAGATATTCCATGTCATGCTGATTAAGGCAAACATGTTCATGATTCAATGATTAATGAAATGTGCATTTAATTTTCTTCTGTAGTGGATGTTTTGTGGTCCTGATTGATTCTACAATTTGTTTCATGCTTGAGGGGTATCGAGTGCATGGAGGGATCAGCCATTGTCTCTTAGAATTTTGTTAAGGATCAGTCATTTCTTAATTTTTAAGGGATCAGTTATTTTTATTATTATGTTTTTTTAGGGAATGATCATCAATAATGTTTCCAAATAAGTACTATATTTCAAACCATGTGAAGCTTTGGTTTTGGAATAATTGCATGACTTGTGTTAAAAACTTTGAGTATGTCTAATTTTGTGTGACTCATTTCTTAATTTCTGGACATGAGACAAACTTAAAGTTTACAGTTACCTTGGTGAGGTAATCTGCTCTTGCAATGTTTATGTATAATGTTCTACATGTTATGTAATGTTGTGTCGTATGGGATTTTAAGTCGGCTATAATGTTATGTTGGCCTCGCATTATCACCGTTGTTTGATGCACCTGTGTCAAGCAGTTGATAAGTTCCCTTAATGGTGTTTTCGTCATTTTAATTCTGTATTTGTCTTGTGGCTGTGAACTACTTTCTAAGTGAAGATAATATCTCAATAACTTCCAGATAAAATACGGATATATAAACTGTCTGTCTTCTGTTTTTAAGATACAAGCTGTGTTGTTTTTTCTTGGCACTTGAGCACTTGTTAGAATATATATCATCTGCTCTATAGTGAAGGTCGCCTTGAATACCATGCAGATGTGTATAAAAAACTTGTTATTCAGATTTTATGATGTAAAACATTTACGTCTGGATCAGGTTTTCTTAAGGAAGAGTATCCACTTCAGCAGCCTAGTCAAGTAGAGCAACTCCGAGAGCTACAGACGGGTTGTGGGTATGATCCCTGCAGTCTGCAAGATACCAAGGTCACAAAAATGACCCCAATTTGTGAAACAAGTCTGTTGGTAAAATGCCTTTATATCACTGATTCAGAAATGTGACTAAAGTCTACCTTCATTTACAAAGTCTACCTTCATTTACTAAGTCTACCTTCATTTACAGTAATGATATTGTTACCCTACAGACGTCTGGGGTGGTCCGTCTGCTTGAGATGGCTGATTTATTTAGGACCTAATTGAAATCATACTGACTCACAGCCTGACAAAGCGCCAAACTTGTGTATTGAAAATATTTATATTACCTGTATCTGATGAAATAGTTCACATCTATGTGCGATTATCATTTTAAAAAAGACTTTAATTAACATAAAGCTGTGATTATCATCTGCTGTTTTGGATATGAAAGCCAAATGCATCTGTCTGATTTCTTGATAAACAAAATTTCAAATTGGATAACTTTTTGCTTACATGTCACATGTCGCCAGTTCGGGAAAACTTAAATAAATCTTTAAAGCTTGGAGAATTTTCATGATCCTGACCTTTATGCATTAATATGTTACAAGGTTCTTGCGTTGAATATATAAATTTCTGTGAGCAAATTGTGCAATATCGGTTCTTTAGAAACACCTCTAGCATCTTTGTGCTGTTATGAATACATACACCCGGGGTTATAAATGTAGACAATATATCAGCTGTTAAATTATGCTAATAGAAGGTCAAGAGTCGTGTCAAATTCTCCATGCTATACAATTGAAGAGTCTGGTAAATATCTACACCCTAGGGGTTTACTGTTCAGTGGTATACTCTCCATCTACTGCCATATTGAATTACATTATGTACGCCCACTGTGGCTCCTTTGTGATCATGTAAATTGTGATGAAATTCGAATCTGTTGATTATACCCCGGTTTTTAAATGGTATCTGAGATATAGATGACTCATAATGAGATGGTTGTGTTGTCAAACTTGAGAATTTATTGATCAAATTATGTGTCGTCAGCTTCTTTCCCAGTTTTCATCCAATTCCAAACTTGTGGATTTGTTGATCAAATTATGTGACGTCTGCTTCTTCCACATTTTTTTTGTCCAATTCAACTTGTGGATTTGTTGATCTAATAATGTGTCGTCTGCTTCTTCCAGGTTTTCATCCAATTCCAAACTTGTGGATTTGTTGATCAAATTATGTGACATCTGCTTCTTCCAGGTTTTCATCCAATTCCAAACTTGTGGATTTGTTGATCAAATAATGTGACGTCTGCTTCTTCACATATTTTTCGTCCAATTCAACTTGTGGATTTGTTGATCTAATAATGTGTCGTCTGCTTCTTCCTCATGTTTCGTCCAATTCCTAACTTGTTAATTTGTTGATCAAATTATGTGACGTCTGCTTCTTCCATGTTTTTCGTCCAATTCCAAACTTGTGGATTTGTTGATAAAATTATGTGTGGTTTGCTATTTTGTCTGCTTCTTCCAGGATTTTCGTCCAATTCCCAGAAGACGTACAGAAGTGACGGTCTTCATCCTTTCTAATGAGCATACATGTACAGCATAATTTGCTTAAGTGCATGGTTACCAGAATGAAGCAATCATTCGTCTTAATAAGAAATATAAGCTACCAGCAATGTTATTATTGTGTGTTATTGGCTTTCAGAAGTTAACTATTTCACGTACCTATGTAGAACAGTCACCTACTGTGAGCAGCCTTATTTGTTGTGTTACTTGTCTCTGCTTAATACAGGTTAGACCGTTTTTGAAAAATGATTTAATTTACCTTTGACAAAGATTTTCTCCTGACTTAGGATTACAGATGTCCCATTACTGTCCAACTGGTTCATAAACATTTAAAACATTGCTTAACATGTATCTCCTGATACCAATATGTCATTGAATTTTTTTTTGATTTTCGAATTTTTCGTTCAGTAATACAATGTATTATTGTTCTGCTCGTCTTACATGCCAACCTCATTGTTTATAGTGCTTCTTAATTCCTGACGGAGAAATCGGCACGGCTTACATTTCCTCGGATTTCCGAAAAAATTTATCAGATGAAATATTTCTGCTCCAGTTTCTCTGAAATTTGTGCTGTGTCATGCATTGCGTCTCAATTGTCTGTTGATTTTGTCGGTTTTCAATTTTGTGCAATCATTCTTTGTGCTGAAATTCTTCTTTGTAGATTTCAATTAGAAATATATAAATATGCACATCATTAAAGATCAGCAGTGTGGAGCTTACAGTGATTTAATGTACGCATCCGAACAAGTGTCCATATTTTTGTAAATAAAACAGGTCGTGTGTATTCATTATTGTGATTCTAATATACAGCCTAAGTAATGTTGTGTTCTTGGCACCCCCAACAGACTCGGTGTGGACCTTCTTCAGTGTATTTTTTGGCTTGGAAGATAACGTCACAAAATGCTTTCAATTTCGCAAAAAACTGACATTATGTTTACACAAACATGTAGCTATAGAGCTAATCATGCATGTTAGGGTATTAATTAATAATAATTAAAGTCACACTAAACACTTAATTACCATGTGGCATTTTGTTTCAAAGCAAAATAGACTCTTTGTTCTTAAGATTTTTCTGCAATTCTATTCCCAGTCATTATAATTTGAACCTGCAATTTTTATGCAGTAAATTTGAATAAGAAACTAAAGAACTTTTACATGAGTTGGGAGTTAATTTTCCTCAGAAGTTAAAAACAATTTGCTTAGAATTTGTGATAAATATAGAAAATTGTGGGTTTTCATTCAAATTCTTGTAATCAACGAATTTATGACTCCACACAATGGCTTTTTTGCTAAATTCCAGGAAGTTTAATGCCCTTAAAAATTCATTTGTTTTATGGTGGTCAGTGCTACTGAAGCAGAATATGTTCCCTCATAATAACAGGATGCACTTTATTCTTCAAAGAAATTTAATGCCCCTTGAAAATTCACTGGTTTTATGGTGGTCGGTGCTACTGTAGGAGAATATGTTCCTTAGAATGCACTTTATTTTAACAAATGTTTAATGCCCCTTAAAAATTCACAGGTTTTATGGTGGTCAGTGCTACTGAAGCAGAATATGTTCCCTTATAATAATAAAATGCACTTTATTATTCAAAGAAATTTAATGCCCCTTAAAAATGCACTGGTTTTATGGTGGTCGGTGCTACTGAAGCAGAATATGTTCCTTAGAATGCACGTTCTTGAATTACCATCAATATGACGATGTAGTTTGGTTTGATTGCATTAATTGCATGGTACCAGGTAACATCACAGCTTGATTAATGGTGATATATGCCGTGATTGCATGATACATGATATCCTCCATTACCCAGTAATCAATGTTGACCTTGACCTGTCAATCTTAGATTTAAGACTCAATGAATCCAGACTTATGTATAGCACAGAATATTTTAACGTGATCCCCGACCAATCCCGAGTGTTGTAGTACAAAGATTTTAGCATGATCCTGGCCAATCCCGAGTGTTGTAGTACAAAGATTTTAACGTGATCCCCGACCAATCCCAAGTGTTGTAGTACAAAGATTTTAACGTGATCCCGACCAATCCCGAGTTTTGTAGTACAAAGATTTTAACGTGATCCCGACCAATCCCGAGTGTTGTAGTACAAAGATTTTAACATGATCCCGACCAATCCCGAGTGTTGTAGTATAAAGATTTTAACGTGATCCCGACCAATCCAGAGTGTTGTAGTACAAATAATTTAACATGATCCCTGACCAATCCCGAGTGTTGTAGTACAAAGATTTTAACGTGATCCCCGACCAATCCCGAGTGTTGTAGTTCAAAGATTTTAACGTGATCCCGACCAATCCCGAGTGTTGTAGTACAAAGATTTTAATGTGATCCCCGACCAATCCAGAGTGTTGTAGTACAAAGATTTTAACGTGATCCCTGACCATCTTCTATAAACATAATTTAACAGCCGATATTAAATTTTATGACCCAGGTTTTATGTTTTATAAGCGGAGAGCATGAAGACCCTCAAGGTGTAATACATGTAGCAACACAAATCTAAAGGACCGATATTGCACAATTTGTTCGCGGAAATTTATATATTCAACGCAAGAACCTTGTAAAATATTTATTTTTATAAAGGTCAGGATCAGGTCAAATTCTCTGTGCCATATAAAAATATTTGCTCAATTAGACTGCTGGTTATACATAATGATGTAGGGTAAAATTGCATTCACTTGATTTCTGGTCTTCTTCACAGGAAGTTTCGTATACCTGTGAATATATCGTTTATTTAAATAACTTGAATGTTTTTATCGTTAGTCGAGACATTCCCAGATTGCCAGGTTTCTTTACAGAATGAATAGAACTGTTCAGACATTCGAACGTCAATGTCAGTCTGGTCAAAACTTGATACATAATGGGCGTGAACAATCTGTAACGAAATTGCACCTTTTATTAATACGTTTGAATTTACCTATTGTGCGAGCATGTTATAACTGAATGTATACATAAATATAGCAATTATTATTATCTCAAACTGGGCTCATCTTTTGTAATCGTCACACATTGAAAACGAATATAAGAGTTTAAACCGATCTCAATAAACACAAAATGTTGTTTGTTGAAACTTTTCACCGATATTATTCCAGGTTGAACAAACATAAATAGAAAAGCTTTTGCGAAACCCGGGGCAGATTCTTTTACATTGGGTCACGTTAATTCATAAATTTGGGTCATTTTCACAGTGAGCATTCAAACATTCAAATTGCGGGCATTGTGGGCATTGTTAACGTAGGTATGCAGGATTGTGGGATACCGTAATTGGTTATCTGTGCGATGTTTTAAGATTTATCTCTACGCCCCTAAGTGTTAAAAGGATAATCGGTCTGCTTAAGAAATTGAATGGTGGGTTAAAGAGTTCAAATGTACCCCAAGGGGATAAAATGGAGCTAATGGTACATATTAGGATGACCATTAGACCAGATTTAAAATGTCTTGCCCTGTGTGGCATGTAGATAGACTAGTGTGATGCTGTATATTTTTGAACTTTTCTATCTCATTTGTGGAGGGGGGGGGGGGGCCATTTATGAATTCATGATCAATGGTTTTATATTGGGTAGACATCTTACAACTGTGTCTGATGGATATATATATATTGGGTAGCTGATGTATTAACCCAATTTAACTTCACCGTCTGCAGTTTCGTTATATTCTCGAAGTCTTATTTCCAAGTTTGGAGGGGGTGGGCCCGCTGCTTTAACTGCAGTTATAACCCTGTAAATTGGGGGAAAATGTAGAATATGTGTTTAGGTCTTCTATATGATATGAGGGGAAATCCGTGTTTCCACTGCTTGTGGAATGTTAAGTGTTTTCCGTAATTTTTAAAAAATTGGCAAAATTGCACTTAACCATGCAAAATGGCAGTTCTTCTGCTTCTTAATTTTCATAATATTGTGATATGTCGTATTAAATGTATTCTTCCAATTTCGCTGCGTCATTTCTTGTAAATAATGTAACGTAACGAGAAGCTTTAAACCATTAAATTGCTAATGTGGTATACAATAGATGCTTAACCATTGTGTCAAATTTGCTGCAAATTGCTCAAATTTGATGCATATTATTGTGACATCAATCAAACATCAACTGTCAATTTTAAGGTGACAATTATTTTCCTGGTTAAATAAAACATGTAACATTTAAACGTTTTCTTACAAATACCAGTTGGTGATTTTATTTCAAATCTTTTGAAAATCTTGCTAGTATGTTTTGTGCATTTAAATTTTCTTTTATGTGAACAAAATCTCTAAAATTTAATGACCTGAATCTTGTTTTTTTTTTGTATGAAAATATGTATGTAACATAAAAATTGCAAATTTTACCACTTTGATTTTAGTGTTCAGAAGGTTATTTTAGCCTCCTGTTTGAAGATCAGGGAGAAATCAAATATTTGCCTTATAGGTCACAGAATACCCGATACCACACTAACCCTAATTAAACAACAAGAGCGATCAGATTATAAACATCTCGCCCTCTTCGAATGTCCGAAAATCCCTTTGAAGTACTGCGGTATTCACTTGGTAACAATAAAGACCTGGCCAGTAACATTGTATATTTAACAATATTTGTCAACAAAAATCGGTATGTAAAATTGACAAGCTATAAATAATCAATTAGTGCATTCGCTTAAACGTGTCATACGGTACCTTTTCTCCTTGTAACAGATTAAAGTGTCCGAAGGGCATTTATAAGGTATTAATCTTAAAGGCCACTTAGTTGTGTTTCTTTTTATGCCTAAGTACCGTACCCATTGAAAGTGGATTTTAATTGGTTGAAAGTTTTATTGAAATTTTTGTATCATGTAAACAAGAGGCATTAGAATGCTACTGTATCGCCACCACGGTTTAATTCGTTACTCACACTATTGATGCACGTCCTATCTTGTCTATTAACAGATCAGAAATCTACCGCAAGTGTTAAAGTTGCAATGTTTTATCGTTTTATCTCATTGTACTCACTTAGCAATGCAAATTTTCCTTTGGCTTACTTTTTGCATTTCGTTTCTTTTCAAGTAATGATTTTATGTTTTAAAGTAGTGATTTTATGTCTTTATTTAACCCGCTAAGATTATCTCGACTTTTGTTGCAATAAATTTACGAGCTTAGGTCATCTCATATTTATTAAATTGAGAAATTTATTGGGGCCCTAATATTTATTGCATCAACTATGATTTAAAGATTTTAATAGGTCACTGATGGAATTTGGAGATGAGGATCAGTAATATAAGGTTAATTAGGGAACCAATCTAAAAATGCAGAATTGTCATTGGTCAATTCTTAATGTGAGATGTGAAACAACCAATCAGATAAGAGATTTTGGACTGTTCTCAAAGATCAGTTTATAATTTGAAGATGAAGATCATGTGGGAACCAGTTTATAAATACAGATATGTCATTGGTCAATTCTTAATAAGAGCCGTGAAACAACCAATCAGATGAGAGAGTTTTTGGACTGGTCTCAAAGATCTGCTTATCAGTCGTCTAGTTCTTTTGTTAGTGTTAAGCATATCCTATTTAATTTTCTGAAAACATAATAAAAATAATTTTACAAATCAAAATTCAAGGAATCTGCAATAATTATAATTATGTACCAATTAAAAACACCCGTTAACAATATTAATTATAAAAAATGTGAATCAGATATATTTCCTCAAAAATGGGTTTTTGATTATTTAAGGAAAAACACAATGTGAATGCATCTTGTTGCTACTATTTTTATGAACTTTATAAATTTATTAACTGAAGTGATATTGTTGAATAATTTCTTACTTGACAATAATTGCTGTCAAAATAGCAGTTAACAAAATTGTTGTTGTTGTTGTTGATTTATGGGACATTTTTGACATGAAATTACTGGCTTGCCTGTTGCCAGCTATTTATTATATGAGTATCATGGTGTCAAGATCTGTCACTGTTCATAGTTTGAAGGGATGATTAAATCAGCCCCCTTATCGTGTGAAGCTAGTAGGGGACGTCGCCATAGATAGTCGGTTGGGTTGATTCTCACAATATTTAAAATTGTCATTCATTATAACCAGATATTGGGATATAATTGTAAGTGTAGCTTTAAATCAAAGCAGTGACTATTATTCACAATAACCCTTTACTCCATGAGAACAGTTATTAACAAATCAGACAGGGAATGTTAAGCTCCTGGGGTGGTATTCAGTATTGATCTTATTTAATTTGAGAATAAGGATAGCCAATCATATTGCCTGTTACTGACTAAGAGTTAAATATTGTGTGATCTGGTTGGTTGTCCTTATCCTTAAGTCGAGTAAGATCAATATTGAATACCACCCCTGGACAGCATTCCATAAAGACATTGTCTCCATAATTATATTCCTCTTGCTGAGCATAGCCTTTATTCTGCTTAAATATGGCAGGCATATGAGTGCCTCCACTTGTATTTGATGAAACCGGGATGCCTTATTAGACAGCAAGCGCGCTAACCAATGAGCTACATTTCGAACCATTTATCAATACCATATTCCATGCAGATATTTAAACTTACAGGGTGAAAATTAGATTACCAATTATTTTCCAATTACTGATATGGCGATTATGTAATGTAAGTCTATTAGGAATATATTGAAGATCCATAATTAGATTACCAGGGTTCTATGGACTAAAGGGCTAAGACGAAAAATGTTAATTTTATATGAAGTGCATGTTCTACTATACTACTAAAAATTTTTGAATTGGGATTTTTGTCTAAATTACTGTATTGAAATTGCTTATATTATAAGTCAATTCAACTTGATAGAATTTTCTGCTGATAAAGCTGGCCCTGCAGTATAAAAAAAATTAACATAAATGACCTGCGGCTACTATTAAATGCTAATGATTTTATCGTTCCGTTGTGTGTAAGTATTGGAACAATAAGTTAATTCTTTAAAACCAAGCAAGCTTAGTATTATAGACCATAAGTGTTTACTTTGACTTCACGAAATCTTAATGAAAATCAAGTGTTTATATCGAATAGGTCAGTCAAGTCAATCGGGCAGTACCTCTGTGTTACATGAAGATTGTCTAGATTATTTATATCGCAAAAATATCTTTTAAAAAAAACTGCTATGTTTTATACGTATAATTATGACTCTAAGGTCTTGTTAAGATGGTCAGATTACAACATAAATCCGGACCATTGGTCAGTGATACCTATTAAGCCTTTCCTTGCGAAGAGTATTAAGGCGGATTAAGCCCGTAATTGAAATCTTGAACAATTGAGTACTCAACAAATATTTATTATTTATACTAATTAGTCTAGTTTTATATAATGTTATACTGGGATCCCCTTATTCTAGACTATAATGTACTTACTTAAAGTATGTAGGGCAAGTTTAATAGCGTACATTTTCATTCTTAAAAACGGGCTAAACTAACGACCCTCAGTTTGGTACTGTATTAAAATTTTGTAACAACCAGAGTACAGAATAATCGTTTTAAAGCTATGAAAACTGTTTTTATTGTACTCAGATTAGGCCTAAAATAAAATATTGTTTGTTTCCCCATCCCCTACCTACCCGACTAAAAAGGGCCCTACCCAAAATATTTTATTGCCCAAATTGAAATAATATTTTTTTTATTAAAAATTGGAAGTGAAAATGTTAATTTTTGTTTACTGACTTCTTTCTTACCATTAAATTTAAGACTGTTGGTGTTCACCTTAAAGTTAATTCTAAATTTCATTATTTGTATGTCTTAACCAATAACTATCAAACTGAAACGGTTCCAAAAAATTTTTTAACCCTACCTACCTACCCATTCTAAATCTGCTAGGGTCGGGATGGGGAAACCAAGAATATTTTAAGTTCGGCCTTAGGGAAACTTTTATTCTCAACATCGGTTATATCTGTCGATTGACCAAGTTCATGGTAACTTGGTTCACCCCTTTCAATATATTACCAGTAAACAACATTGTACTTCTATCTAATCTTCAAAATTTAGTGATTCATTTAAAAATTATACGACCCTTACTTTAAGACCCCCTAGGGTTGTTTTGTAGTGTATTCAGAGCTTTATAAAGTTTCATGAATGGAAACAATTCTGTTGGTTATAGGTGGTTAAAACTACATGTATTATGTAAAGTTGAATTAAATGGATTTCATTTTTATTCATCAATGATATAAGCATCCTGGGATTTTTTATGCCCGGCATGTACTGATCATGATGCAGGCAGCAGCCACATATAGTGATTATCCTGTCCGTCCGTCAGTCCGTCTGTTTGTTCATTCCATTGAAAATGTTAACCAAAACTTTCAAATTCTTGAAACTCAAATATTTTCAAAGTCCATCAAGGCATTGCTTTCAAACTTGGCATACTTGTTGACCATGATAAAAACCTTACACTGTGACAACACCATGTATCACGTTGTCTACAGATTCCAACCAAGATGTTCAAATCACATTTTTACTTTCATATCCTGCAGATTCCAATCAAACTTACAAAAACTAGGGTCTCGGTTAAAAGTGCAACAGAATGATGCGATTCTCAACCGAAAGTTTAAGAAAAATTGTGCTCTGTGTACATATATCATTATTCACAGCCGTCTGGTGACTTTCAGTTTTGTCAAAAAATCAATTTTCGGTTTAATCAAGTCCTGAAGGAGTTTTCAATGAATGAAATTATATTTTATGAAATGTTCAATACTATATTGCTGTTTAATATGAAATTAGTAAGTAAAATATAAATCTTCAATGGATCGATCTGTCTCAGCCTTTGCGTGTGGTTAATCTTATCTTTCCGTTGACTGAAGGATTATGGGCAAGATTGAGGAAAACGTATCCGATTCGATTATGAATATCGACTGCACTTTAGAAAATTGTTTTTTTCTTTACAAAATTGTTTTCTTTATTAATTCCCGAAAACATACCATGCCCAAATAAGGTAATATTGTACGAAGCGAGTCGGGATTAATCAAATACCGACGATATATTTTGTCAATAATGTTATAGCTAGTGGTAGTCGGTATAAATACTTTAGCGGATATTTTATCAATGTTTGGCAATATTTAACAATAGGCTTAAATCTGCACGGTATTTGATTGAAATGTGACTGTAGTATTTGCTGTATGGGTGGGTGCCGCAGGAATGAAAAGTGCTTTTGACAAATATGTCGAAGGTAGCCAAAATATGGTCTTAATTTGTTAACGCCTTGTTTGTCTAATAAGCGAACAATGTAATGAGATACGTTTGATTGAAGAATGTATGGCTATGTCTTTGTTCCAACCCTTCTGATCGTACGTAAATAGGTATAATTCTTAAAGAACATTGGAATTCTATATGATTATTCTATCCCCCACACACATTGCCATTATAAATATTGGCATTTAGTTTGTTAGGGCAGTTAGCCATTATTAAAGATGATGATGGTGACGAACAGGGGTTTGAATATTGAATATTTGAATATACAGTCCAATCTTTCCAGAGCGGCCCTTAGTAATGTAGAGCAACAACCTCTCTATAACAACACATTCAACATGTCTCTAAATTAACTCTAAATTAAGCCTCTGTAGAGCAATAACCTCTATACAAAGGCCAATATTTGCACCTCCCAAAGGGTGTTGCTCTACAGAGGTTGTACTGGCTACTGTACATTGTTTATTTCATCAATTTTAATCTCATATTATTTACCTCCCCTGTTTTTGCAATGTCGGCCATCTTTGAAGGCAAATCTAATGAATATTCATGAATTTTCAAGAAGTTCTGATGCTAGAAAACATGATATTATAATTTAAATAAAACTCCAACCCGTATATTAATTTATTTCTGTTACATCGTTTCAAAATGTGATGAAACTTTTCGTTGTAATATTTATTGAAAAACAGATGTTGTTCGACCTTCACAGTGACCTTGACTGTGACCTTGTAATGACTCATTTTACTTACTTGTGACTTTTATGACGAGACTTTTGCATGTTTTATTATAAATGAATCATGGATATAATAAATTATTTATATATTACGAAGATTTTGCGGCGACTTGGCAGACAAACAATATATTACAAAACCGCTTAAATTTTCATTTGCATAAATTATATCGGACAGGCTTGCATAAATTAAATTTGTTTATTATTAAATAAACTTACCACTAATGTTATGCCAAACTCAATTAAAGCAATATATGCATGTGGTGATGAAATTATTTCACGATTCATTGTTGCGTCATAGTTTAATAAAAATTTTGACCAAATAAAGTCATTCACTCATTCGGTTCAAAATTAATCTTTTATTGTGACTGAAAATCACAGATTGGTTTTTCTCATGCACCAAGAATATGAAAATTTTCAGGTTGACTCAGTTTCCTAATTAAATATTGCAATTTTCACAATACAGCTATTCTCATGCCTGCACCTTTTGATCTGGGTAACGGAGTGCATTTTAACATGTATGCACTCGATTGAATGCACATATACAATTTTCAAATTTGATACATTTGGTTAAATTTGTTTCTTTTTCTATTTGCAGGTGAGTGTCTATAGATCAAAGGTTTTGTTGAGTTTTCGTCATGATTACATGAAAGAAATGGTTCACATATGTTGTGTCAGGCTGCAGTAAGTGAATATTGTGGTCACTGCTCAATGGCAATGGTGAACAATCCAAATGCGGTAACATTCTATTTTTAGTCCGCTCAGACTGGTCCAGAATTTGCACTTCTTGACTGTTTCAGAATGCTGAACTTTAAAGTCTCATTGGAATGTGCATATATGATATATGTATGACAAATATATTGAGTGTCTGGCTGTCACAGACATCTGCTGCTGTATGTGGTCCAGTGGTTAGTGTGCTTGACTTGTACCCGGCGATACAGGTCTGATTCCAAGTCATGCCGCAGATTATACCCTTCTTTGAAACAGATTTTCCTCCACATGTGGAAAAGTTGCTAATTGCTTGTGGCAAAGTAAAATAGTACTGGTTCAGGATACAGTCCAGGAAAACTGGTTAGGTGAATGAGCTGCTCTATATAACTGACAAATAAAAATAAAAAACAATGTTAAACCCAAATAAACAAACAAACAACTGGGAACTGTCAACAATGTCACAATGCAGTATTCATTACCAGTATGCATCTTTATTGATGTGTGTGTAGGATACCCTGGGGTACAGATTGGCTGTAATTTCATCTCTTTCTGTTACCCGATTCATAGTTACAAGTTCCTCTCTTGTGTAAGTAGATATATTAGGTTTTGTGATACTTCCATGCGGAAACAGGAATAAGATGTCTCAATGTTCAACATGCAAGATGTCAAACCTCAGTATAAAACCAAGTCAAAAGTCAGTAGTCAGTGAATTTTATTTCACATTTTAGATGATTGTAACTCATTTAATAAAACATGATATTACCTGATATAAAGCTGATGTAATTACTATGTGTCACCCCGTACCCAGCGGAAATAGATAGGAATGTGATAAAATTTAATGGTAGATTTCAGATGATTTTAATGGCAGAAGCTTTTAGGTTCACCCTGTAACCTGTTATTGGTCACGCTTGGACTAACGCTTCATTTTCTCGCCCATTTCTCACCCATATTTCGTAATATTATAAAATTAATAAAAGCATGTGAGAGTGACTGAAATCGTGCGTCATGCATCACTACACAAGTTAAAATCCAGGGCTCAATATACAATTTTTTTTTCAAATTTTTATTTTCTTCTTCAAATTTTATGTTTATACAGTGTGACCTTTTTAAGTGGGGACCTGAATTATGCAACCACCTGTATAAAGTAGCCAATGTTATTAAATTCCAATTAGACAATTTTCATATTCCCAATAAATGCTCTTGTTATAAAAAGCCACATGCTTACTTAAAGAAGCCATATTTGATGTATGGTAATACCTTGATTGCCCGGTTGCTTACGACAGGGTAGGCTGTATTAGTTGCCTGACTCAAAATCTAGATAGAAGGCAATTTTGGCGCAAGTAGAAGTGCAGTCGATAGTATAAGTTTTCTGTCCATACGCAAAAATGAACATTTTATTGACTTTTTAAGTTTTTATATATAAAATTAGAAATAAAATTTTATTGCTTTTGATCTATGCTAAAATGGTACTAACTTCGTAAGTACGTACTTGGTTGGTATTTTGATAATACATCCAAGGTATATGTGTTCACCCCCTACCCCTCTTGGTATCAAATTCAAATCAAGTCACTTGCTGTCCCTTTAACACCTGGCTGTTACACATTTAATAACCTTTAACTTGATGCAGTAGTTTTATTGAACATACAATTAACAAGACAAAATTGTCATAAAATTGATACAGTTTTATGTCATAAACGTGATAAAATCTATCATTAATTGTTACAGTTTTGCTGATGATTTAGGCCGAAACAATTTAATATTGTGGTTTTGGTAAAATAATAATGGTTAAAAATTTGGTAGCTTGTAGGAAAAACATCCCATTTTTATTATGCCCCGGCTTCTACTGAATGCGGGAGGCATACAAAATGTTAACCAAAACTTTCAAGTTCTTGAAACTCAAATATTTTTAAAGTTCCATCCAGGCATTGCTTTTAAACTCGGCATACTTGCTTACCATCATAAATACCTTACATTGTCAACGCCATGTAACATTATTCAACATTTCTACAGAATTATGGCCCCTGATTGACTTAGCTAATTATTATGGACAAGGCTGGCTTCCACCAGATTTTCAGCAAAATGCCATAACATGTTTTAGTGAATGAACAAATAATTGTGCAGAACCACAATACTATTTTGATTGGCCTGTATTACATAAGATAAGTTTTTTACATGGAATGTTTCCCTCACTGCTTTATAATAGGTGGACTTTGTGACATTAATAAAGGTTGATTTATGTTATTCAATGTTGACTTTACTGGTGGGAATCTGCAAAAAGCAGAACTAACAATGATAAAATGTAATAAAATAAAAATTTATCTTCAAATTTAAGTATCTGTGATTTCTACTTTAGATTGCTTGAACTTTTATTGAGGTATTTGGGGTATCAAGGTAACATTGTGTTTGTTTAATATAAGGAATGCAAGAATGTGAAGCAATGACGACCCGAGGCCTGGTGGTGTATTCAATATTGATCTTATTTAAATGGAGAATAAGGATAGCCAATCATATTGCCAGTTACTGACCAAGAGTTTAATATGGTGTGATCTGATTGGTTGTCCTTATCCTTAAGTAAAGTAAGATCAATATTGAATACCACCCCTGAGCTTGATCCAATAATGACGGATGATGAAGTGAAAAGCCAGTGATTGAGCCAATAAGGATCTATGATGAACAGGGCAATGGAACAAGTTGAGCCAATAATTACTGCTATGGTGACCAGAGCCAGGGACAATTTGAGCCAAATACTGACTATGGCATTATGTGCACTCTTCATGGACTTTAGCAAAATAATGATCTATGATGACCAGGCCCCAATCTCCCAAAGCATCACAAGTAGAAATCTCAGCTCAAATTGAAATTTTGCTCAAATCAGAGCCTGAATTTTAGATAGATCTGAAGTTCATGCACTTGAAATTTTAACTGTTATAAACTCAGAATGATGTTTCTGTGTTGTGATGCCAATTTTAAGTCCAGCTTCTCATGGAAATTACTGCAAAGATGAATTACAATATTGGAGATGAGATTTAGCTCAAGTTCATGCTTCAGAAGATCGGGGCCCGGGCTTGATCATGATCAAATAATGACCCAAGTGCCAGAGATAGGGCCACTTAACTGACCACTCAGTATTTAGGTACCAACAGGATTATAGTCAGACATTTGATGTTGACCTATAATTAATTAGTTAATAACTTGTGATTCTTTTTATATGATAATTATATAACCCTTCTAAAGAAATGTGTATGGTATAATATGATGCTAGCAATATTTTACGATTTATTACACAGGAATCCACCCAGTGCTCTGATCCGCCCTTATTATACCATCTACTGTTGCGATATCACATTATATTCATTTATCATTTCATATGAATTTGAAACCCATTAACTAACTCCTACATAAAACGATTAATTATGCTCGGGTTATGTTTTTTAAGCATAAAATTAGGATTTCTTATGGTTAAATGGAGAATTCTGATCGTTGTTAGGTTACAGCCAAAGCTTTTGAGTAATAATTAAGGTAATTGAGGGAAAGTTTTAATGATTTGATGCATCATAATAATGATTTGCATTATTATATTATTACAAGTTTAAGGTTACAGAAATGTTGCCTGTAGGGTGAAAAATAAAAAAATTGTAAAAAGTGCAAGCACCTGATTGCAATATTTACAATTGACCAATCACAAGACTGCAGTCAGAGATAACATTAGACACTGTTTTATTTAACATTGAAAAAAATCTGTAAAATTTCACCTTGATTTGAACAATATTGATTATGAAAGTCAAGAGTTCGATCAAACCAGTCATAGAAATGCAGCTCTGTGATTGGTCAATTACATACTTGTGCATAGAATCAACCAATCAGAGACCGGTTCCCAAATTCCAATGTAACCTCAGATTCAGCTGTTTCCTGTACTAGTGTTTAATTTATTAGTTATGAAAGATGCATATTATAATATAAGTATATATTACTATATTTATGACTTTAACAAACTCTTTAAAAACATGAGTTATATATTTTTTACTGATATGAATTGGATAAACACATTTCAGAGGAGATAGAGTGATGTAAAATTAATGGTCCGGTAATTTATAATAGAGCTCAAATTTAAAGGTGTTTTTGGCTGTTAAGTTTATTTACTTGGTACATACGGAATGAATTCATTTCCTAAATATTTAAATTAACAATAATTTTATTGTGACTCATATTATTAACTGATGACTTCAGATGAAAGTGGGGGGACTTGATGGAAAGTTTGAATAATTATTAATGAAGATAAATTGATACGCTAACGATAAAATAATTGTTAGGAAAATGCAACTTAACAACACGCCGTCAATGATAAGAGAGAAATAATACAATATGGTTTTGTTAAATGTCATTTAATTGTTGATGTTGACGAAATTGAGTCGCCTTTGATAAACACTGAAACAGTCACCTTTAAAATTTCCTGTTTTAATGTCTGGGCCTTAATTTTGTTAAACTGTTTTATTTCGTTCTACTTCTATTTTGGTTTATATCAGTACAGTTTTTTCCTCGAAATCCGGCAAGCCCTTTAAGCATTGTCTGATAATGGTTAAGTGAAAATCAAGGCACTGGGGAGAGCGAAACTAAATCCTTTACATGAACTGACATAATTTTTATGATTTACCAAAAATCATTCTGGTTCAACCAGTGTATTTTTCGTCTGAAACTGCTAATCTAGGAACCACTGATGTATGAGGACGACAAACATGTGAGAATTTAGGTAAACATAAAAAATTGTGCATCTTGAATTAAACCAAACCTTCCAACAAACTACCCACTTGCAAATTCTACCATTCATACACAACGTTACTCAGGCACAAATTAATTTCATCGAAATAGTTCTTCTTTTAAATAGGCTTTTATATTGATAAATATCCTGAAATTATAATTTTATTTGAATGTAATTGTGCGGACATAAACGTCGGCTATTATCAATGGAGAGTTCTTGTAGGTATACGATGATCTATACAAGACAAATTTGTGATGCAATGCATCAAAGTAGCCGCAATTTTGTGGTTTACATGGCATGAATACTGTTATATCAAGCAACGGTGTTATAAATTATTCTAAACGACTGAAATCTCTAACGTTTCATTCAGATAGAATGAAATTGAGCAGGAAATATTCCAATATACACAGGTATTTGACATTATAAACTGGGAGTCACTGAAAAGTTACCACTTATATATATCTCTGTATTTTGTATACAATATGACCTATCGGTACAAAAGTTTTCTAGTGTGTGCATCTGAATATTGTTAAAGTTGTGACTTCTCAGTAAGGTCAAAACATAGTTGTGTTCGGCTTTTAACACAGTGTAACGTGAATTTTAAATATAAGAGTCAATTGAAAGGATGGTACCTAACTTTTCATTGAGTATAAGTAACGGTATTGTATAACAGATCTAGATCTTTTAATTTCTACTTATTGTTTAACAGCAATTTCGTTTACAAATGCATTTCTATATGGATGAGCAAAACGTTCTTATATATACATGCTGCACGATATGAAGTAAAAACACGTAAATACATGTAGCATGCAACCCTCGCATATATACAATTACAAGCACATTATAAATCACTGAAACATTATTATGTGACCATTCTAAATAGCTTACTGGTATTGGAAACTAGTCATCATTCCTTTGACCAATTGGATGTGCAGTGTTGCAATGTCACCAGATTATTAACATAATTCAAAATAAATTTGAAGTACTTGATAGTTCCACATATTTATTGGATTAAAGTAAATGTAGAATACACTGAATCGGTAAAACCGAATTATGCTTCCCGAAGCAAGTGTTTGTCCCAAAATTGGAAATAACTTATTACAGATACAGGTAAAAAAAGAAAATAATGTAGAATTTTGGTTCTTTGACACCGCACTTCCTCTACCATTATGTTGAGTTTCAATCAAATGCCATCAATACTGTTCAAGTGAAGGCCTGCCAAACATTAATTTGTATGAAAAAGGGAGATAATTAAAAAACAATAAAGGTGCACTTCTCCTGAATGAGATTAATTCACCTATAATGTTTCAAATCAATACCTCCCATAATGAAGGAGTTATGACCTGGACAAGAAGTAAGTATAAAAGTACAAAAGGCCATAACTCCAAAAATTTACAATAAAGAGTTATGTTTCTTGTGCACCGCACTTCCTCTCAATGAGATCTATTCACATATGAAGTTTCAAATTGATATCTCTAATACTGTATGAGTTCTGGCCCAGAGAAGAATTAAGTATAAAAAATTACAAAGGGAAATAACTCAAAAATATATATTGTAGGGTTATGGTTCTTTCACACTGCACTTCCTATCAATGAGGTCTATTCACCTATGAAGTTTCAAATTGATATCTCTAATACTAATTAAGTTATGGCCCGGACAAGAATGAAGTATGAAAAAAAATAGAAAGGGGAGTAACTCAAAAAGTGTGCAATCAAGAGTTATGGTTCTTGTGCACTGCACTTCCCCTCAATGAGGTCTAGTCACTGATAAAGTTTCAAATTGATATCTCTAATACTGTTTAAGTTATGGCCCGGACAAGAATGAAGTATGAAAAATTACAAAGGGGAATAACTAAAAACATATGCAATCAAGAGTTATGGTTCTTGTGCACTGCACTTCCCCTCAATGAGGTCTATTCACCTAAGAAGTTTCAAATTAATATCTCTAATACTCTTCAAGTTATGGCCCGGACAAAAGTGTGACAGATGGACAGACGGGCGGACAAAGCGGCGACTATATGCTCACCCTTCGGGGAGCATAAAAAAAACACAATTAGGCCCTCCTGCATTTTAAATGCGGACTTGGGATTCGATGACGGTGCAGTTACATTGTACCTAGGGTTTTTCTACTTCACTCTCAGTCTCTGGGAGCTGAAAATATTGGCTGTCATTTTGAGGTATTTCAGCTCTACAGGGGTTAAATTTATAGCTATGCTCATTCAGGTTATTGTAAAAAGGTAAACATCAAATTAGGTCCCTTGGCAATCACTTATTTAAGTTATTAAATATGTTAAAAGCTAAACATGCATTTTTAAATTATTTAGCTCTCAATAAAGCAATTAAAAATTTTAAAAGGTACAACTTTAGGTCTATTTTCATTTTAATATTTTTTTCGAACTGACAAATATTCATTCATACTGACAAATATTCATTCGAACTGACAACATTTTGACCGTCGTGTGGATAAGGAAAATTATTTGCTGAACTGTCGTGCGGATAAGGAAAATAATCGGCACAACCGACGTGCGGATAAGAAAATTAATCAGTATAATCATCGTGCAAATAAGGAAAATAATTTACGAGACTGTCGTGGGGATAAGGAAAACAATTCAATTATTGGCACAACTGTCTTGCGCATCAGGAAAATAATTGGCATGACCATCATGCGCATAAGGAAAATAATTGGTATGACTGTCGTGCGGCGGATAATGAAAATAATTGGCACGAGCATCATGCGCATAAGGAAAATAATTGGTACGACTGTCGTTCGGATTACCAAAGTAATCGGGACGACTGTCAGACGCATTAGGAAAATAATAATTGGCATGACTGTCAATCATGTGGGTAAGAAAAAAAATTGGCCCGACCATCATGCAGATAAGGAAGATAATCGACAACATACTGTTAAAAAGGATTTCACAAGCATATGATTAACGATGCTCATCCAAGACTGCCCAGCTCAACTGAATCAATCTAATGTCATAAGTCTGTGATATTTATTCATTTTGGTTAGTGAACTTTTATAAGATTTCAGATTTTATCATTTATTTAACAGTTTTCAATAGTGTTAAATTCGTACAGTTACAGTGTAGCACACGATGCCTCGTACTGATGTAAACAATTGGCGTGCAAAACGAAATAGCAATGCACAATAGATGCATAACATTGTTCAAAAGTTGTTTACATTTTTTAACATTTTGGGTCGAATCGGTACGAGTACGACAGTGACTTACTTCAAGGTCTGTATCGGATGTTGATGAAATTGCATAACTACGTTCGTTATGAGTATTAAAGAAGATTTTCCTTGTTCAACAAGTACTAGCGTCTTGTATTCACTTATTCCCGGCTATTTTTAATAAGTAAAGTTTTATCAAAACAATATATCTACTTCCGCCGTCATGTTTAAAACGCGGCCAAACTGCGGGCACGTGCGGCCAAATCAAGCAACTTTAAAATCATCAAGATATTGTTCATAATATATGAAAACTACTTATATAATCACAATAAACAGCACAATATCACAATAATTGCTAAAATACTGATATGTTACCGTTAAACTTTTGGAAGCAAGTACCCGGGCCAACCCATTCTGGTTCCCTGTCGTTCTATATTTGTTTAGTAGTGATAGGGGAGGTAATCCAGACTACCCATTCTGTGACCGCAGATTCGGTAGTTTTACCGCGTTTTAAACAAGTCTATTTATAGTACAGAATTTATGAATAGACTAATACCGGCGACTCAACATTTTTTTTATCAAATTAATGTTTAAATTTCAGCAATTTCTTTTCTTTTCATTATCTATAATTGATAAAAAAAGAAAATTTATATGAAACTCCATATTATTGTTTTCATGCGAAAACATCAGCATCATTGGTAAACGAATACAACTATCGATAAAATTAGCGATCAGTTCAGTAGTAGAAAAAAATAGACACCTCAGCTAGTCTACGCAAAAAGGGATCAGCAATTAAATTATTAATACGGAAACATTTTTTATTTTAATTACGAACATTATCCATCCAAAAAATGTCATTTATGGTGGGATCAATGAGAATTTAAATGTGTTTGTACAGGTATCAATTAATAGCTTCAATATCCACGCAAACAAATTTATTCATTTTAATAACTATCAGTAACTTGTCCTTTCTCGTCCAGGGGAGAAATTTGGTTGGTATTCCATAAGATAGCCGCCTCCTGGGCGGCTATCAATAAATGTCACCCACAGTCAATGAACTCAAAACTTGATTCTTTTGATATTGAAATTAGAAATTAATACCACATACACTGAATCTTCTGTTCATTGACTTTCAATCCAGAACAGTAATATGATATAGGACACTTACCCTGCCTTAATTACTGTGGTACCCACCTTAATAACTGGGGTATAAGCTAGGTCACTTAAAAAAGGTTTGACTGCATTTTTGAAGGATCAATTTAGAAATTTGGCAGGCCAAAGACATGCGCTTATTTACTGAGAATAGTCTAAAAATTACAATCATAATTGTCGCTGCTGTGGATTATTTTTCAATGTTTTTCAAAGGATTGTTAAACAAAAAATGAAAATTTTAGGTCGGTATTTGACCCACATTTTTTTCTAGACCTGCGATACCAGAGGAATCTGTACTTTTCAATTGTTTCGGAAAATTAGATACTCTCCTGTCAATGGAGGTACATTTAGATTGAATAGACAAGAAAATCAATGGTAAAACAATCAGAATGTCACCACCTTACATGTTAAATGAACCAGAATACAAGAATGGCTCGTGATAAGATAGATAATGCTAATTGTTTGGTATGAATGCTAGAGAAATAGTTCGTCTCTTGCCTCTTGTCATGAAATCAAAGGTGTCTAGTTGTTTTATTTGAATTTTTTTCGACTTTGAAGCATTCTTTCAGAAATTACTAAAATGGTATGTAAAATGTTCTAAATGCATTCTAATAATAGTATTTAAAGTTTTCAAAGTCTCATTCGTTCATTCACTGCCTGTTTCATCTCATTATATAACAGATAAATTTTACTGTAAAATTACATATTTTCGTGGATATTAAATGTTGCGGATTTTGATTTATCCATTTTCGTGGGGTAGTAAATTTGTGGATTACAAAACATGAAAGGGAAAAACCATGTTATGTATTTGGGAGTTCGATAAATCGTGGGCATTAGATTTTGTGGTCGAGTTCAACGATGAAATCAACGAAAATTCAACTCCCTCAAATAATGATTTTACAGTATTTTCTTGTTACAACATTGGGATATTATTAGAAATAATCAAGATGCATTAAAATGAGGCCGAAAAGATAATGTTTTATAATGATTTATTTCAAAGTGGATGCAAATTTCATTAACAAGACTTAGTGTGACATTATTACAAAATTGATCAAGATGCATCAAAATGAGGCTGAAACATTCAAAGTGGCTGCAAATTTCATCTCGTTATCTCGAATCATTTGATGGCAGTTTGATGATTAAATTTTCTGTGTTAGAAATTAATTAGTACACATTTTATGTTACATTTATTGTAGAATTATTGGTGCATTTGATCTGTGAATGTGATTGTAAATAATACAACCTAATTCTGAGGATTTGTTGCTCATATGTTACATCATGTACTGTCTGACATGTCGGAGTGCAATATCCGACGGGAATGTCGTTGTCAATGACCTGCGCTATTGAACTAGTTCAAGTTCAAGGTTTATTGTACAAAGGCCTCTGGCCCATACACAAAATATATGATAGCATACATAATATTATATACAAATTGACATAACAGTGGAAGTACAAATGCATGACCAATCTTAGGAACTCTCATGAGCATCAATGTGATGACGCAGTCTCAGGATAGTGTGATCAATTTACTATAAAAACTCAATGATATGACGACCCTTTGGGACCCTTGAATTATCTGACCGTACTAAACTGAGACTCTTAGCATTCTATGTTCAAATTTGATAAGTCTCAGTTTAAATATGGATTAATCCTAAGAAATCAATCCTAAGAAATTAATCGCAAGAAATTAATCCTAAAAAATCAATCTATATAAATCAAACAGAAATTGCTGCGCACGTCAGCATTTATAATGTATGCATAAGACATTCTACCGAGTCGACTGATAATAAACTGAATGTTTTCTTGTACTTTTCCCTTCTAACAGAAGGACGGGGATAGGAAGGATTTTTTACACATTTTGTACTATTTTTCACCCGAGATAAATATGTCGATTACTTGAACACATACACTGATATAATGCTGGCAATCTGTATACTGTATGGAATGCATTGTAGTAATATTATCAATGCTACCAGAGCTGCAGTTATTTTTTGTGCCAAATATCCAGGAAATATTTGTACCCCATGGAAATGGCTTATCATAGTAAATCTAATACTTTATAGATGAATTTTACACACAAGTGTAATAAATTCCATGTATTTCAGCTTTTCTGCTTAATCTTCGTTTAAATTGTCAGTTTGACCGGGAAAGAAAACTGCATAAATCTTTCTGTTGAGGAGGTTAAAAGAATTTTACTTCAAACCCTCAAAATTGAAGTGACAATTATTATATGAAAATGATAACTGCATAAATCCTTCTGTTCTGGAGGTTACAGGAATTTAACTTCAATCTCTCAAAATTGAAGTGACAATTATTATTATGAAAACGCAAACTGCTTAAATCCATTTGTTTAAGAGGTTACAGGAAATTTGCTTCAAACCCTCAAAATAGAAGTGATTATTATTTTACATGAGAACGAAATTACAGTACCTTTAAATATATATATTATATTGCTTGCACAAACTTGCTTTAATATATTTATGAGTATGTCTGACCTACTTTCTCTTGATATATTAAAAGTGCATTAATTTAAAATCCTTGTATATTGTGCTTGGATTCAAGCAGTGAAAGTTTTTCATTCATAAAATCCTAGTATGGCGTAATGGTCCTGATAATAAATTGATAAGGCTACAATGTTTTAGGTGATGAATCATAATGAAGAAATGACCGTGTTGAAGGTTTAGGCGGTTTAATCAATTTAATGCATCCTGTTTATATCCTAGGTTTATCTATTTGTACCTGTATATGTTAATATTAAGGGGTTGGAGTGAGAATAAAAGTGGGAGGGGTGCGGTAAACAATAATTCAGAATTTTTGAGTACTCAGTTCCTAAACACACAAATTGGCAAATGTCACGACCCAAAACTCATACTTATGCATAATACTATGCTTACTGTACCCAACACATTTCAATTTTGAGAATAAAAAATGTTTTTGAAAGAACTTGCTCAATATCACTATCAATTATACTCTGATACCTTAAAGGTCCAGTTCACAGTACAATGAAAGGGTTCATGTTTTATAATATTAGATAAATTTCAATAAATTTTACTTTAACTGAGTGGGTGACCAAGCATGGCAGTCATTGGCCACAAACCTGAGACCACTAGGGACAGGTAATGATGATTTATAAGCGTATGGTAATTTGTTAGCATTTGATAATATGACTTTAAATGAGTTCATTAACTCTTCAGCCTTGCGTTCATGGAAACATTACGTGACTCTTCAGCCTTGCGTTCATGGAAACATTACGTGACGTACGTTTCGTACCTGGTACGCACCTGTTATTTGTTGAACAGTATGTTAAAAAAAAACATGTCACGTGCGCAGTTTGCCTAACTTAACCGTGGTGTGCGTGTATTGGTGTAATTAAATGGTGTAAATGGCGGACAGAGCAAGCAAAACAATCTGAATAGTAAAACCCTTGCATCCGTACATATTTAGAACTGAGAACGGAAACTACGGGTATTTATTGTTTGCCGCAAACAAAGCGTACAACGAAGGATTATAGCCATAAAAACCCGTGATTTTTTAACATGTTTGCAGGTAGCTTTCCTTGAACGTAGGGCTGCTGTATAGGTTATGGTCAAACTGATATTAACCCTTTAAGTAATGCTAGATTTTGGAGAATTTGACATGATCCTCACCCTTTTATTAGCATAATTTTATCAGCTGATAATTATCTTGTCTATTTTAATAACCCCGGTTGTATGTTCTCTAAAGTGGGGACTATCACGAAGATGCTCGAGGTGCAATACAAACACAAATCTGAAATACTGATATTGCACGATTTGCTTGTGGAAATTTTTATATTTATGTAAGAACCTTGTAAAATATTTGTGCATAAAGGTCAGGATCAGGCCTTACAAGGGTTATAATAGATCTATTACTATTTTGTAACGATAACAACAAATTGTCATGGTTGCATGATTATTGGAAAATAATTTGTGATTGACATCTAATAATTACATAATCAATAGATGCATAATTATCAAAATGCACCAGCATTAATTGTGGTAAATGCATAAATATACTCCACCATGAAATAAAGGGTTTAAAGGGTGGATCAATGAATGCATGGAATGTGGCCCTTTAAACCAGATGGTTGTTAAATTACTTTCCCTATAAAGTGGCTTATGCCAGAGACCCATCATAAACATGATAGCTTATTGGTTTCCTTTTTATGCCCCCGTATCGATAGATCGGGAGGCATATAGTGATTCACCTGTCCGTCCGTTCGTCTGTTCGTTCGTCCGTCCGTTCGTCCGTCCGTCCTGGTTAACCCAAATTGACCGTTTCTTCTAGCATTAATATGGCTTGCTACAAAGCTTTTATACTTGCATGGATGTTGTATATGAACACTCTCCACACACCTGTATCACCTAACCCCATTTTGACCTTCACCTTGACCTAATTTTGGACTTATTTATAGACAAGGCTTCCACAGGGGGCATAAGCGTTTATTGAACGCAGTCTTGTTGAATCATGCAGAAATTGTTATGTGCAAAAAACAGGGTTTATTACAGGCATTTAATATTGTTGATAAACACTTAAGAATGTATGTGCAGTAGACAGAATCTCACATGAATATGATTTAAAATTTGAATATGAAAGTGTTGCATCATGGGATGGCACTGTGTTGCATTGTGGGACGCCTATTTGTTAGATAATAATGTTCTATGACTTCCTGTGTTCAGCGACCTTGAAATAGTTTCACACTCCTGTCATACATATCTCTCATTCTCTTGTTTGTTAAACATTCATCTGCATGCATTCATAACAAGCAGATACCGGTACATTATATACCATGCGCATCATGACTGCATGTGCTGATAAAAACTCCCTGCATTAATATATTCATGATCATGACTGTGTTGTATCAAATTATTCAGTAGCGCTTTGATGGTTAGACAGTATTACTAGACGGTAACAGTACAACAGTGCACCCTCAAGAGCTATCACCTTTGAGGGCAGTATTACAGCCACTCTAGAGCAAAACTTTTTGTGACCCTCCTGGCGATAAACCTTAGTGAAAATTCACACCTTTTGTGATGCTGAGAATTCCCTTTCGTGACATTGCAACCCCACATGAGCAACATCTTTTATGCCATTGCGACCTCTCAACAGCAACATTTTATATGCCATTGCGACCTCTCAAGAGCAACACCTTTTATATGCCATTGTAATCCTTCATTGGCAACACCTTTTATGCCATTGCAACCCCTCAAGAGCAACACCTTTTATGCCATTGCGACCCCTCAAGAGCAACACCTTTTATGCCATTGCAACCCCTCAAGAGCAACACCTTTTATGCCATTGCAACCCCTCAAGAGCAACACCTTTTATGCCATTGTTATCCTTCATTGGCAACACTTTTTATGGCATTGTACCTTTACAGAGCAACACATATTGTGACAAAGCAGCACTTCATTCTGTGCAGTAAGTTCTACATATAATGGGAAATGATTTAGTGTCTCTGTTTGTCCTTTTAACCCTCAGAGTTTCCGTTAAAAATTATGCCAACTAAGCAGGAATATTAGTAACTATTGATCCTAACACAGCCTTGATGCAACTTGATAGTACAGGTATCAGTTTCACTTGTTTGTGACTTGGTATCAGCTGATGAAGTCACTTTGCTGGCTGTTTGTAACTGGTCATGAACTTTGTAATAGAGACTACATTTGTTACTGCATTTGTAACCGATCCTGAACTTTGTAATAGAGCCTAAGTTACTGCATTGGGTTACCATCTCTCCTTAATAAAATGATTTGTGGCTTATTATGATAAAACACAGGTTACTTTCAGAGGTTGTTTTTAATGAGGTTGTATATTATTCCTGCCATCTCATTAATTGTTGCTTTCATAACGCATTGTGGATCTCTCATTACATTTGGGTAACAATACAGAATGGTATTTGTTCTAGATGTCTTGAAATATGGAAGTACATTGTATTGCATACCATTTATGTCCTTGCATTCATAGAAGTGTCCTTAGTGGTCATGTGATAGTTCTGAAGGGGATATTATATTGATATCTATCTTGCCTTGAAATATCGAAATGATATTGCCTTACATTTATGCCCTACATGTAGCTTGCTTTCATAAAGTTGTCCTAATGGTCAGTGATGCCATGTGAATAGTTTTGCAGGATAATTGAAGGTTGTGCCTTGTATGTTTTTATGTATTCTGTGCTCGGCTGGTTAAGTGCTGCCTTCCCTGTCTGACACAATATTGTCTTTTTGGTAGGGTGCAATGCCAAATCATAGACTTAAGATTGTAACATACTGAATTTAGTTTCAGTAAATATAGGGCCTTTAAAACCAAAATTTAAAAAAAAACATGTATCAAGCTCATATCTTTGTAGTTTATCAAGTTAAAAGCATTGAATTGGATTCTATTTCACATTGCATGTTGATGTTACATAAACAATGTACACCAGTATGTTCCTTGATTACAATCAAGTCTAGGTTCTATTCTAGTAATAGATAGGCTACTATTTTCTTGAACCCTTGGGTGATGTCAGATTGGAACTTGAGCTTCTGTGTCTTGATTGAATTGAAGTTTCATGGCTTGATGCAATATTTTCCACCTGTACCCGACAACCCTTTACGATACTAGTGACCTGTTTCTTGATGTTATGTCTGTGTTAGTTCATGGTGGACATTCGGCAGTCTGTATGGGTTAATCATGGGTAGTGTTTGTTTTGGTGATATTCCATATATGGGCGTTTATGGTTTAAATTGTTGACTTAGTCAATGTTTACTTGAAATGATATTATATACAGTATTTTCATAATCTCGGCATGGAGTACACTTGACCTATATTTATAAGGTATACCGTGGTACTCTTTAGTCATGTAAGATACAAAAACGTATGACCACAGGTGATTGAATGTTATGCATTTATCATTCCAAAAACATGCCAAAAACACCGGCAAGCTTACAAGTATCATTCATTCACAAAAAAAATATTTCCAAAGGTTTCAAAGATGATTTTTGTCAATGGATGAAATTTGGAGTATAATTTTATCATTTTTCAGACCTGATGGCCATGACCGCACACTAAGCACCTCGGGTCTACTTGCAATTTGTCAGCGGTATATAATCATTTATGGATACATCATCATTGTTTGTTTCTGTCGCCCTTCCTTCACGTTATCACTCGGTAATCATTCGTTTGTCGAAACTGCATCATTTGCTTGGGGAAAAATCACAAACCTTTGAACTTCAATTTTATTGGTTATGGATTGGTTCGGTCTAAAGCACTAATAATGTCATCATCATCATCTCAAATGTGGGAGGTTAATGCATTGTTTTATAATTGTCATTTGTTTTCTAAGTTAGTTTGATATGCTTTAAGAAAGGCTTTCAAGTCCCTAAAGATGTCAACAAATCTTGTTATTACATTGATGTATTTAGATGGATGGATAGAAATTTAAGTCTTGCTATGTGTCAGGTCTGGTCTAAAATATTGACCAAAAGCGATGCATCATCTGTTATTATTTAATTAAGTAATGCTTGTTGTTTTGAACCCGTCTGTGGCACTTAAACCTTTATGAGATCATCTGCAGACCGATTGCCTGCTGCACAGTTCTCTGTATTGAATTTAGCCTCTTGATTTCATTGTGTGAATGATTGGTTGAAATAATTCCTAAGTCTGGTCTAATGTACTGACAAAATGTAATATTCTTGTCATATCCTAGTCTCTTGAGGCATGGTAAAAAACATTAACATTATCATTGTCATCCGTCAGTTTTCAAGACTGCTCATTGACCGACTTTAACTTGGTTGTGATGTCTTTAGATTATTCCGAGAATTTTATTGACAGTTTTCATCTGATACGGTCGAAAATATATCAGACTATTTTCAAGAATTCTGTCCTTCCTCTGGAAAAGTCAGATTTTGATTGCTTTATAAATATAAAGCAAAATAATGGACATATTTATAATGAGAAATGTTATTAAACAGTGATATGAGGATCTGTGATTATTCTTTTTTCTAAAAAAAATCTAGGGTCATTTAATGGTTATTGTACTTTTTGCCTTTTATTGTATTCTCATAATCTGTGAAATATTATCTAATTATTAAAGGGTCATGACTCTATGTAGCCTATTTTTGTATTTCAGAAATTCTAAATTAGATACTTAATTAGATCATGAATATGAAATGTTTTTTTTTCATGTCGATATATGGGTAAAATACTACTTGCTAATGCTAATGCTAATCATTATTTTAGTCCGATGCCCTCGTACAGACAAGTTTGCTATCGTTGCAGAAGTCATTATAATCAAACATTAATCCGACATCATAGTTCGACGACATCACAGTTCGACGTCTGAAAATAGATTGGCAGATTTGATTAAAACACCAAATCAAATTAAGAATTCTCTTTGAAATGCAAATAACTTCATTTTGGTTGCTCAAAAAAATAATAAAGGAAAGTTCATTGTGTGTAATATGGTGTTTTATTTATTGAAGTGTGGAAACTTTCTGTGAAAAACTTTTTTTATTTTTATCTGCATTGCACCCTAGCGACTGTAAACAAGCTATTTATTCAAAAGGCCATTTTCGAAAAAAGCCGTTATTTTAATACGCAGGGAATGGGGAATTGGTGATAGTGTTGCTGGGTGGGGAAAATGTTTATTGTCAACGTCTCATTGCTGTGATATGATTGATGCATTGTGGGAGTTCAATGACTCTATAATAAGGAAAATTGCAAAATTATCTGTTCAAGTACATCATAGAAGGGTAGGGTATAATAAATTTTCCAAATGCAATTTAACAATACAATCATGCGGTAGACATCTGTAAAGGCGAAGGATTATTATGTATAAAAAATTTCTTATTTTTTAACGATCAGTATAAAAACTGTGTGGGAGTAAACATACGTTGGGGTTTGACACTTCATCAATTCAACTAAATATGCATCAAATACTTTGTGGTTTTGACGTCTTTTGAACTATCTCTTCATAAATGTTGTTGACAGATTCTTAAAAAGTATTTTAGACAGTAGCGCATTATGATCTTTAAGTATATAGTTAAATGAGTGGGTATCATAACTACAGGTTTTTTTTACCAATTCAGCAAAATTTAATGTGCTAAAATTTAAATACTCATAAAAGGAAATCGATCCCATTCTTCTTATTGTTGAACAAGTTGGCTGACAAATAGAGTGTTTTAATTATCTGGTTTGGTAATGCTCCGTTACAATATCATTATAACTCGCTGTTACTGTTGCTGAATTTCCCAAAAATGTCAAGGTCATCGGAAATTTTGGGGTATAATTATTTGTCTAAATTTCTAAAGTTACCAGGGTATTGATTAACTCACGTAATATCCTACGATGCATAATAGATCAAATACATCTCTCTCCCTAGTCTGGCTACCCGACTAGATAATATTTATTTTTTCAATCAATTATCATAATTTCGTTTTCAATTTTGGCTAGATTTTATTTTGGGCTTGATTATCTATGTTTGAGGGTCCAAAGGGAATTAATTTCATGAAAAAAGAGTAGACTGAAGAGTTGTCTCCTTTAATTAAACATAGGGTATGTATAGACAGACTACTCTCTCCCCTGCATCAATTATTTTAAGTTATGTTTATAATTTAGTTGTGTTTGATCGCGGGTCTGTGTAAAATGAGACTCGGGCGATTAACTCCCTTAGTGAGACGTGAAGTTGGAATTTTATTTTGATGGTTTTTTTGTGTCGTTTATTTATGTAATTTTATAGTAATAAAATTTTGCTTTTAAAAAAATTTGATAATTAACTTGTCAAATATTTTGACATTCATGTGAAACTCTCAGGTTTTTGGTAAAACTTTAATTATAATGTAACTTTTGCTGTATCTACAGCCACATAATATTGTTGACTGATGTGGCAATTATCACTCCTTTAGAGTCTTTGTTGGTAATAAATATTTGTGTAATGCATTATAATTATTAGTAATTAAGATGAAAATTGTGTACCGGTAATTAATTTTATTTTTTCTTTGATGAGGATGATTCAATCATGTTGATTTAGTTTCTATTGGGATGTTAGTTTGAATTGATCATTTTGTGACCTAAAATTTGGGAGGCCATTTAATAAAAACTCAATCATCCATTCCAACATCTTATGGGAAATACAGTATAACAGAAATATAGATCGTATGAAATGCTCAATTTGAACACTTTGGTACTGTTTTATCAAAGCACTTACGGAAATCTTAGACTTACGTTCAAATTCAAATTCTGAATTATTCTTTAAAACCTACACATTTGTGTCAGATATTGTTGCATATATATCGTTGACTCAATAATCATTGATCGACAATTATAAAGAATTTAGATTTGAACGTAACTTTATGATTTCCGTAAGCGCTTTGATAAAACAGTTACCCCTTATTGTGTCTGTTGCTTTAAAAGCGCTTTGTAGTGCTTTCCAACAGAGGTTTATAATCCATGCCTTCTTATTTCCATTTCCATGGGAGGAGTACTAAAAATCAGTGGGGGACGTTAATCTAAGCATTTAAAATTAACCCGGGCCTAACCATTTGACCAACAGGACGATTCTTATAAACCAAGATATCACTTTCAAGTGGCCTTTAAATTTCCATTAAAAAGCAATGATTGCCTTATTTAAAGTTTCAAATGTTTTTGGAATAAAAGTTTATTTGTTACAATTTGATGATGGGACATTAATATTGTGGCGATGTTTTTAGCTCACCTGTCACAAAGTGACAGAGTGAGCTATTGTGATCACACTTCGTCCGTCGTCCGTCCGTCCGTCCGTCCGTCTGTCCGTCCGTCTGTCCGTCAACAATTGGGTTGTGTCCTCTCTAGAGGTCACAATTTTGGCCTAATCTTTATGAAACTTGGTCACAATGATCATCTCAACAAAATCTAGGTCAAGTTCGATATTGGGTCATCTGAGGTCAAAAACTAGCTCACTAGGTCAAATTATAGAAAAACCTTGTTTTAAACCTTTCAACATGTAGTCTTCATGGTCACTTAACTCTCTGCTGTAACTCTCTACACTCTATACATACAAGTAAACTTTCATCAACCAATGAAAATGTGTATCAGGGTTCACAGCAGTTTTGTAAAGGTCAAATATCAAAATATTCTAGAGGGTGTGAATTGTAATGGTTAAGTGGAAATCAAAGCGCTGTAGGGAGCATAGACATTTTCCTGAAGGTAGTGGGTTCAAACCCCACTGGAACCATAATTTTTATTTATTTATTTATTTTTTTTTGAGTGTTTAGGTATTGTTTTGTCTGTAGAGCATTTATTTGTACATTTTCCTGATGGTCGTGGGTTCAACCCCCACTGGAACCATAATTTTTTTTTTTTTTTTTTTTTTTTGAGTGTTTAGGTATTGTTTTGTCTTTATAGCATGTATTTGTACATTTTCCTGATGGTCGTGGGTTCAACCCCCACTGGAACCATAATTTTTATTTTTTTATTTTTATTTTTTTGAGTGTTTAGGTATTGTTTTGTCTGTAGAGCATTTATTTGTACATTTTCCTGATGGTCGTGGGTTCAACCCCCACTGGAACCATAATTTTTTTTTTTTTGAGTGTTTAGGTATTGTTTTGTCTTTATAGCATGTATTTGTACATTTTCCTGATGGTCGTGGGTTCAACCCCCACTGGAACCATAATTTTTATTTTTTTATTTTTATTTTTTTGAGTGTTTAGGTATTGTTTTGTCTGTAGAGCATTTATTTGTACATTTTCCTGATGGTCGTGGGTTCAACCCCCACTGGAACCATAATTTTTTTTTTTTTTTTAGTGTTTAGGTATTGTTTTGTCTTTATAGCATGTATTTGTACATTTTCCTGATGGTCGTGGGTTCAACCCCCACTGGAACCATAATTTTTATTTTTTTATTTTTATTTTTTTAAGTGTTTAGGTATTGTTTTGTCTTTATAGCATGTATTTGTACAGTTATAAAATATTCCAAAATATTTTGTTTAAAATATAGGTCAAATCATAGAAAAACCTTGTGTAGTCAGTCACCAGAGGTTACAATTTCAACTGAATCTTTATGAAACTTTGTCACAATGATCCTGTCAACAAAATCTAGGCCAAGTTCGATTTTGGGTCATCTGGCGTCAAAAACAAGGTCTCACTGTCAATTGACATTTTCCTGAGGGTCATGGGTTCAAACCCCACTGGAACCATAATTTTTTTTTAAGTGTTTAGGTATTGTTCTGTCTTTATAGCATGTTTTTGTACAGTTATATGGAGGAAATATTTTGTTTAAATTATAGGTCAGATCATAGAAAAACCCTGTGTAGTCGCCAGAGGTTACAATTTCGACTTAATCTTTATGAAATTTGGTCCTAATAATCATCTCAACACAATCTAGGTTAAGTTTGATATTAATTAAGTCATCTGGGGTCAAATGCTAGGTCACATGGTCAAATCATACAAAAACTTGCAATAGAGGCTGAATTTCCTTAAATTTTATTCAGAAAATGTGTAGGATCACCATAGGGGTGTGCATGCACTAGTACGACAGGTGAGCGACCTAGGGCCCTTTGGGCCCTCTTGTATTTTTTTCTTCCATGAATGTCAAAATATTGTTGAATTTATTTTCAAATGTTGCTTTGAAGTTTTGTTAGGTTTTTGTTCTATTGATGTGTGGTCTGAAAGAGTGATGGCTTCCTTATTCGGAAGATTTCTTCAGCCGTTTTACCATATTCACGACTTCCAAGTATCACACACACTCACACACTCCTAACTTTAGGTGGCCCAGAATCGTAACGAAAAATTTATATGAACTTTTTTTCGTAATTGTCTTAATTTGGTGTTTAAGGATGTTTAATAAGATAGTCGAAAAATATTTCATATACCGGTAAGGTGTAAAAATTGATGAAACCGTGCACCGGTGGTCTCTTTGGGGGAAAGGCCATACTCTTTTTGTGGTATTTTACAAGCATGTTATACTGCTGTCAAAATTAAATGCATTACAGGCCTAAAGTACAATTACAGTAAATAGGTGTTAAAAGTACACAAAAAATCCTGAAAATATTTTTTTTCCTTTTATGACAGCAAAACATCAGTAAAAGGTGTGTGAACTTTAATAAACAAAGTGAAACAATGTACACAGTCATTTACAGTGAAACGATAACATGACGTTGATTGATCATTCGTCATGGCAACACATGGTAACATAATCTAATAGTAAGGGTATGAAGTACAATGAACTTGTCACTTGTATAAAGTTGTATCATGGTGTTGTATATGATAAAAAACACAGATTTGAGGGAATCAAATGACAGTTGTCCCTTGTTGATAATAATAAAGCTGGTTTGAAATTTTATTCAAATTAAATATTTGGGGCTCATCTTCACAGTGTATAAAAAAGTCAACTTCCCGTTATCGCACTAAGGAGTACACGTTGAATTGTATAGTATCCCAATAAGTCGTACAGTGATAGGAAATCACCGGATGTTTCAATCACAGTAAGTCATACAAGTTGAATTGTATAGTATCCCAATAAGTCGTACAGTGAGTGATTTGGTTTATAAGCAGTGATCTTGGGACATTATTTAAAAACGTTAGTTACACTATACCCGTGTAATTGATATACTTTTAATTTAAGCAATCTTTTTTTAAAAAAAAATCTTTCATGTTTATTTTCCATTTTCTGAGTGACTGGGTATGTATTGAATTGTTTAGATTTATCAGATACGGGATTGGTGTTAATAACAACGACATAGTAATTTATTTTTGCAGTAACCATGGAAATCAAATAATAAAGTATACTTGAGTAAATTTTATGTAATTTTAGATTTTCAATATGTAATTGAAAATCACTGAACTGTTACAGTACAAATATAATGAGGCAAATTGTCTGACACACGATAGAGGTGATCAACCACAATGGGTATATCCACACATCGCTGGGAAGCTGGTATTGTCCTATAATATTGTCCCATCCTCACGATCACCAAGATGGTGCATACTGAGTAAAAACAACAAGACGATTTCCTTAGAACTGTGATTACCTTAGAACTTTGATTACGCTTGCAACAATACTTAAGTATATCATATGACTTTGAGCTGCCACTCAATGGCTCAACGCTTATAATATAGTGTTCGACTTTTGTCTGGTTTTACTGAAATAGGCATGTTAAGTTCTTCAGGGGATCAAATCTTCCACATGTGGAGTAGTTGTCAATCGCTTGCGGAAGACTTATAAAGTTAAGAATTGGTTGATAGGAAAACAGATTTCAGGTCAGTGATGTCCACCATATATGGCTGTTTAAATCAGTATATAAACCCTGAATCACCCAAAGAACTTATATCAATCTTCATTATTATTTTACAACATTTATTGCCAGGAATTATTAAACCACTAAATGTCATATAGGGAACTTTTTAGTCCCCTACCAGTTTTTGACCGTTTGCCCTCTGTCAGTCCATCCGTCCACCAAAAAATCTGACATAACTGAAACAGTTTCCAAGCTAGGTTAATGAAACTTGGTATGTGGATAGGGGCAATAAGGGATTATGCACGTCTAAAAATATTTTGATTCTGACAAAAATTGTGGTTGCTATGGCAACAGAAACATTGAAAATGGCTTCAAACCGGTAGGGGACTTCTGTATTGCCTGCGATTCTTTATGACTATTTTGACCAATTTTGTGTAGTAATCTACTGCTACTATATTTACCTTAGTTCACCATCCATCTATTCTGTGTAATATATACAATATTATGTCTTGCGTCTCTTTAATACGACATAAAACAGGGATTAACAGTAAACAAATATCGCACCCAAGGTTTTATTGACATTTCAGAGTAAAATTGTGCTGTCTTATAAAAGATACTTTTTTTAGAAAAAACACCCACAGTTTGTACGACATTTCTAGAAAGTTCTTGGTAGAATGAAGTAAATTACTCCGGTAGACGAGGGAGGTGATTTGTTTTGTAATGTAGACTTAAGCAATAAAAGTTGCTAATGAATTTGAACTTGATTAATAAACTGTCATGTATTTAAAGTCATAAAATGGACATTAATACTGCTCACATTAAACTCAATCGTAATGTCGTCTGCTATCGTTATTTATCACAAGTGATTATTACACTGTGTTAAAAAAATGACACCCAAAATTATATTCAAAGTCATACATACTTATTGTTAGTCAAATCTGACAGCGTAACATCATAAATGTCACCAACCCTTTTCACGCTATTCAGGTAGCTCTTCGTAAAGAAGATCCTTTTGTTCAATTTGTTTGTTGAGAACAAAATTATGCACGAACTGGTAATGTGGATATGTATGACTATAATGCTTATGTTGAATATTTCACACTGATGCGTTTTCCTATCAGTCTCATTACTTACATACATGATAAAATATACATTAAATAGACCGAGAATTTTCAGTTGTTGCTGCTAATTTGTACGAAGTATAGAGGGCGATTTGTTGAAGTTTATATAAATAATCTGCCATTCAGATCACCATTGAACTTTTTGAATGAGACCACGATATTGTTGTGTGCTGATTGAGACATGTGTGGCGTTTATGGTGTGTTACTTAATTTATACATATTATTACAAAGTTTTAACGCCAGAAATGTATTATTTAAGTACATAACACATAATTGGCATAAGAATTCTCCAAAAAATGTTGTATTTTAAACGAATATTGCAACTTTTTTGTAACATCTGCTCGGTTTTATGAATGAGAGTATTATCCAGTATTTAGTAGTTAGCAAATATTTATTTGATATTACGATTGCTTTGAGGATCGCGGCTATTTATTGGAGCGAGTCTGTTGTTATAATCACCATCTATTTAAATGTTAACTCGGCTGGAAAAATTATTTTTTAAAAAAACTAAAGTTTCATTTTTCTGTAGGTCGTGTGAAAAAAAGTGATACTGATTTATGATTTTTAAATTGAGATTTTTTTTGCCGACTTAGCATAATATTTCGTCATGGGAAAGATATGTTTCAAACGCTGCTGATAACGTAATAAAAGAATTTTAACCTATTTTGGCGATGTTTTTAAAGAAGGAGATTTTAAGATGTCTGAATATAATGTGTTCTTTTTCTCGTTTATCAAAGTCACAATGAATGAGCACAAACCAAATTGTATTTTCGCTATAGTTTATGATGTCACTTTATTATATATACTTAGTTATGTACGAAGATTATTTGCACTAAAGATTTTTTAAGTCGATGTTTGAAGAAGAATATGTCGTGTTTGACACTTGGCAGAAATGTCAGTAAATGATCTGGCAGGTGCTTCTATTACTACCATGATAGAGTCTGTTAAATTCTCCCTTTCTGTCTTTTGTAATTTACCAGACTGGTTGTCTGTTTTCCAGCTGAATTAAACTTCTTTGAACAATAAGAGTTGAAAACCAGTCAACATTTAAAGGTGCTCAACTCCTGATGACGATAAAAGTACGAAAAAATATTTATAAAATAGGTTTATAATAAAAATTGGACAGGGAAGGCAGCACTCAACTTAAACAGCTGAGCACAGAAAATATAAAAACATCACAGACCACAATTATATGGCACAATTATCAACTTCAAATCAACGTGTGCTGTGCTCTAGAGATACAAGGTTGTCAAATAATTGCCCTCGTGGCGATGGATAACATCAGGAATGAGGTGTCGAGAGTGATTAATATAAGTTTGAAATAGCAGGTTTAATATAGTAGGTAGGATTATAATAACTTTCCTGAAACGTAAACCATTGGTTGATTAGCCAGCATTGTAGGTCAGAGTACCATGGGTCAACCTCAAGATGACAGTCAAGAACAATGGTCCAATGTTCGCTAGTGGAAATTCTATCACATTTCAATTGATTGTAAAATGTTGCGTTACCAGCAACTTTGGGCTTGAAGCGTCTAGGTTATGATGTTACGATGTTCATCAAGGCAGTATATGGTGTTACTGCCTCGATCCAATGAAATATTTAAAATTCATATCATTAATTTTTTATACGTGATAGGAATTATACCCCATCTCGGTAGGGAATATTTGAATGAATGCGATATTGATTTTGTATGAAATTTTACGACCTCATGATATATTGAGAACCCCTAATTGATTTACAACCTGAATAGGAATTTCTGGCTTCTTTATAATATGATTGAGAACTTGTTATTCAATAAAGGTGTCTGTCTTGCTTAGTAGGCAAAAAAATTTCAATTGAATATGAATGTATGTTATTTGGTTAAAAATGTACTTTTCAATTTAATGCATTTTCTGTCATTAAAAACTTATAATACTGTTAAAACCCATGTATTAATTGCATGCACCTGCATTATTTCGGTTAAAAATGCATTTTTAATATGTACTTTCAATGCCGTGCATTTTCTGACATTAAAAACTACACCATGAAACCCCATGTATTAACTGCATGCACATTTGTAAACTCAGAATCATAACTAAAAAATCTAGATGCATCCTTTGGCAATTGCTCAGATGTAAACTGTTTTCATTATAGGTCTTCGAATGGGCAAAATGGGAATTTATTTAAATTGGTATAATTAATTCATAAATATATTTTTTAACAAACAACATTAATAATATTATGCTGAAAATAGTTCAATTAATCAGGGTAAAGATTTTTGTATTTTTTCTTTTCATTCATAATATAAAGAGGGTTCAGGGCTGAAATTGTATAATTATGACATAAATTCACTTTTTATGGTCTCAATAAATCATACTAAATCTCATTCATAATATTCAAGTTTAATTAAGTTACTTTATATTTACATCAACTTCAATAAGTATCATATTTATCTGTTACCTATCTACTACAGTATCAATTCACAAGCTTATAAAGAAATTTAAGAATTTGTCATGTAACTTCATATTAACTTGAATATTAGATTTACTTAATTATTGTCTAAAAATCTGAGAAACAAATAAATGATATAATGACATGATGATCAATCAATTGGTACTAAGAACAGATTTGCATTGAAACAAAAACTGGTTAATACATTGACTTCTGACTTCTTCCACAGTCTTTCAAAGGTGATGTTCACATATAGAATCTCGTTAAATATCATAAAAAAATATGTTTCTCATCTGTTTGTGACTTCAGGGAGAAGAGTTCACGGAATTCTTTTTATGTATCTTCAAAACGAAATATCTTCTGAGTATAATGAGGTATAAACTCTACAAATCCGCCAGTAAATGACAATATTAAATTTCATTGTAAAGATCTCAGGGCATTACATTAGCAAAATTTTAGACTGGTATACCGACTCATCATTTCCCTCTAAGGTTTTTATTCGATATCAGAAACCCAGTCTACAATTTGAGCTCGCGTTCACTTTACTGAAGTCGTTATATGGTAAATATAATAAGTATTCAATGTTTTTTATCGTGTTATTTGTGTAAGTGACAAAACGCTTAAGAATCAATGTAACAATGGTATGGGAAATCAACAAAAGACATAAAAAAAACCTCCAAAAAAACATGACATGAAAAATCAACAATAAAACACAGTAGACTGTAGAACAGCATTGTAACTGATATTAAGTCTGTTTAAAACAATATGGCTGCCTAACTGAAGTGCACTCTTCAATTGAAGGATTAATTTATTTGTTGACAATCTATTTTTAGTAACAAAACTTTACGAACCCATTTGCATTCCTATTACCGCCTGCTTCTTATGTACAATAATATGATACATGAAAACTTGTACATCCAGTGTATATTGATGCTGCAGGATTGCAGACTGGACAGTGTAGCAATACTACCTGACTTTTGGCTACAGATCCAAGACGAAATTTATGTTGCGAATATTTCGTAGAAATCCGGTATAGAAATACAATATTTATAGCTATTTTTGTCTTGGATTTGTAGCCTTTAGTGATGTAAAAGTCATGTGGTATTGCTACACTGCTGGAGCTAGGGGCATATTATGCTGCTTGTAAGAAAACCAGCCCTGCGTTCAAGGAAATATAACGTGACGCACGTTTTGTACCTGGTGCGTACCAGACACGAAACGTTTCGCACCGTTTGCGTACCAGGTACGAAACGTTTTGTACCTAGTACGAAACGTGCGTCACTTGATTTTTCCTTGAACGCAGGGCAGTTGTGTTCATGTTTGTTGTAATATAAATTGTATTTCTCCCTCATAATACAACACCAAGTAAATATTGCTTCAATTTGATGACCGTGCACGATTTCATACCTAATATGTCTTAGAAATTTATTAAACAAAACTCACGCATATTGGCTATGGGGGGTCAATGAATATATAGTATAACTGTGACATATAAGACTTATTGAAGAGTTCTATTGTTGGAAACTAATCAAGTACGAAAGACAACATATTACCCGTCTTGTTTTCTCTGAATTGTCATAAAGACTGACATATTACCTGTGTTATGAAGCGTCTTGTTTTCTCTGAATTGTCATAAAGACTGACATATAACCTGTGTTTCCAAAAAAAAAAAAAAAAAAAAGACATATAACCCGTGTTATGAAGTTCCTTGAAGCATCTGTTTCACTCTGAATTGTCATAAAGACCCGGCAATAAAGGCAAATAATTTTTTGTCTGTTCAATGAACCAGTTATTAGTTTCCTTTTAATTTATTCTCAGGGGAAGAAATGCAATATTCTTTTTTGTTACATTTTATTGAAATGTAGCAGCATCATATATATAGGTATAAATTTTGATGATATTATTTAGATCTAAAAATAACTATATAATAATATCTGTCTGCAGACATCACCTCTGGGAATTTTAAGTGGTTTAACTAGCGCACGGAACTAGGGATATAGCGTGAACTATCATTATATAAATAATTATATTACTAAATTCTGTATTTTTGGTAAAGATACTGTTACCAGGCGGCATAAAAAATTACTTTGCACCTAAAATGTTGTAAGTTACGACCTGACAGTGTTAATATATGCTGGATATGAATCTTTGAATACTGAATATCCAAGTGCTGTGAAAAGATATGATGTCAAAATAATGACATCATTGTTTAAAATTATTACTCAGATTTTACCGCCTTCCATGGAGATTTCTCTTGGGCATAATGCATTTTTCAACAATTCAACAAAGACTTTTAGATAAAAGATATATGTAAACAGATATTAAAAAATCCATGATGGTATTTTGATAGGGTTCGTATCAATTAATTTCCCATTAGACACCCACTTGTTTATTGCTAAAATCTTACCCAGACATATAATGTAAAAATCTCCCCCCCCCCCCCCCCCCCCCCGATTTATGATACCCTGTACATGTTTTATGCCAGGTAGCTGCAGATAAAAGCTAACATTTGATTTACGACCTGTGACATTAATATGGTAAGAAACAAGATGTCCTCACACATTTTTTTATCATAATATTTTGTACTATCACACTTTACAAACAATCAGTGTCAGGCATGATACTTTTACAGTGAACTTCATAATGTATGAGAAGTCTCTGCCTGTTGTCTATCTCATTGATATATCATATAGTCTGTGCCTTCTGTCTGTCTCCTTGATATATAATGTAGTCTCTGCCTGCTGTCTGTCTCCCTGATATATCATATAGTCTCTGCCTGTTGTCTGTCTTCTTGATATATCATATAGTCTCTGTCTGCTGTCTGTCTCCCTGATATATCATATAGTCAGTGCCTTCTGTCTGTCTCCTTGATATATAATGTAGTCTCTGCCTGTTGTCTGTCTTCTTGATATATCATATAGTCTCTGTCTGCTGTCTGTCTCCCTGATATATCATATAGTCCCTGCCTGCTGTCTGCCTTCTTGATATATAATGTAGTCTCTGCCTGCTGTTTGTCTCCTTGATATATCATATAGTAATATTTATACACCACTAGTAAGTCCTTTTTAATGGTTTGACGCCTGGATTGTCAGAACTATGCTCTAAATTATGAAAAACATAAAAACGTTTTCAAAGTTTTTTTCCTTTTGTTGTTTTGCTCGTTTTTGAATGCCATTGTACATGTGAAGCCAGAAACTTTAAATTAAATAAATTAATTTAAATATGTTTTTCTTCTATTTTCAGGTGAGTGTTCATTTAACAGATCTTCAACCAAATAGCACGAGATGTGCAAGTCATAGTGAATCCTGGGAATTGTATGTAGAATTTGATCTGAAATGGAAGCATTGAAGACTGCTCAGGTTTTGCTCTCTGAATATAGAATATTACAAGTTTTCAATAAGTCATTTACCTTTTGCCTGAATACATTTTCATTAAGTCAGAGACAAAACAGCACATATGCACATTATTTCTAAGGTCTATTTGAGACATGTTTGTCTTCAACAACATGCTTATTTTGGTAATTTCTAAAATTTTCACCAAGCATGTGTGCCTCAGCCTGCCTCAGCGTGGTTATACAGGCCTGACTAAGTGCACATGTAACTGTATCATTGATTGAGATTAATTTTTTTTTGTAAAATTTATATATTCATAACGAATAATACCGGTACATAAATGTATATATAAATTTTCCAAAAAAATTTTTTTATATTTTTTTCCGTTAGAATCAATGATACAGTTACCTGTGATTAAGACTTTAGTGTACACTGCAATAAACAATTAAGCTGATTCAGAGCCATTAATGTGTTAATTTATCATTTAGTTGATAAAATACATTGTATACATGTATATCCTGTTGAACTTCTTGTATAATTTCATATTACACGGATTCATGCAAATAAAAACCAAACAACTCATTTCAACCCAACAAAGTGTTTAACAACACTAAACAATGCAACACCAACTAAAGCAATATGCAGCACAGTTTACTACACCAATTCAGTTACTACACAACCCAGTGTGTTCAACACAACTTGATTCAACACAATGCAATAAAATGTAAAATACAACACAACAATTAAAGCAACACAAAGTAACACAATGCAACGCAAAGCAAGATTACACGACACAACTGAATAACAATACAATAAAACAAAATATAAAATACATTACAATGCTTTAATGCAACACAACACAACACAACACAACACAACACAACACAACACAACACAACACAACACAACACAACACAACACAACACAACACAACACACACAACACAACAACGCAACGCAACACAGCACAGCACAGCACAATGCAATACAACTGAATAACAATACAATGCAACACAACTGAATAACAATACAATGCAACACAACTTAATAACAATACAATGCAATGCAACACAACTGAATAACAATACAATGAAACAAAATATAAAATACATTACAATGCTTTAATGCAACACAAGGCAACTGTGCACAACGCAACGCACGGCAACGCCACACAACACAACGCAACGCAATGCAACGCAGCGCAACGCAGTGCAGCGCAGCGCAGCACAGCACAGCACAATGCAATACAATACAATACAATGCATTACAACTGAAAAACAATACAATGCACATTAAAACAACACAATCCGATTCAACAGGATCTGGTATAATGAAACCAGTAGTATAGACATTTGTCACCCCAGATAAGACAATATGATATCTATGATGTATTATGCTGCCACGATGACCTTAGATAACCTATACAATGTATTATATCTTTACCTCGTTTCTGTTGGTGATTACTGATATAAGAGGGTAAAATGTATACATTTGTAAATTCCTGCATTCCAATGAATATATATGATTTATGTCGTTGGAGACACTTGAAAGAGCGTAGGGGGTATATGCATATTTGCCATATACTGAGTGCATTAAAAAAAAGATAGTAGCTGGATGCACCCACTTTCCAACCAGAGCTCAGAGTTGTATGGAAGCTGGATGCTCTCGCTCTCCGACCAGAGCTCAGAGTAATTTGGTAGTCAGATGCACTCACTATCTGACCTGGTGGTAGCTGGATGCATCTCTTTCCGACCAGGGCTTTCTCTGTTATCAAAATGTCCTGGTATTTAAAATGTATTAGCTCTCAACTTTGTCAGGTTTATGCTGCTTATTATCTCTTCTCTTTGTTTGTATTTTACTTGTTTTATCCCGGGACAATTTATCACATATTTCAGTTTCTAGGTTATTTGCCGTGTTGTTTGGTATTTTAGTTATTTTACTACAATGTAGTTAATAACCCCGTGAGAACTGCTGGTTGCAATTTCCTGAAGCGTTTGTCACCAGTCCAAGTTTGTATGTCTAGGAGGGTCGGCCAAAAAGTTTGTCACTAGTCAAATATCAAAGAGGGTTGTCTCCAAATTTTGTATTTCTGATTCAAGTTGCAGAATTTAGCAAATATCTGTATGGGCTTGATTCTGCTTTTTTTTAATCTGCCTGCAAACTGTTTCGACGACCCTCGCTGATTGTTTTTACTGTTATCTTGCCGATAGATTCTGATACTTACATATTTCACACTAAACGGGACTAGTATATTCTACTGCAAATTGCTTACACCTGAGTTGTGCAATATTACTGATAACATGTAAATGGAATGTATTTTTCAAGTGTTCGGCATAGAAATGTCCTAGTACTGAATTGAATAGAATAAATGTACTGTCAAACCTGTCTTAAGCAGCCAGTTAACGAAAACTTCAAATATGACTGTTTGAAGCAGATGATTGGTTCATAGTGACACACCTCTAAATAAAGCGTTTACTGATTGGTTGATTTTGACACACCTCTCATTATAGTGTTTGCTGATTGGTCGATTATAAGTGACACACCTTCAGCCAAAGGAATACTTAAAATAATTGGCTGCTTAATTAAGGTGACTGTTTAATACAGGTGTATTTGATTTAAAACTTTAAGGCTAATTAGGTTTTAAAATAATACTGTCCACTTAAGACAGATGCATGCATGGTTCATCGAAATATGGCTAATTAAGATTTATTATAAGATTACCATAAAGTACCACATACAAGTCACCCCTACGTATAAGACACATTGGGAAAAAAATCCTCAAAAAAACCTGGAAAATCTCCAAAGGTACTTAAGTATCCATTTATAGGTCATACAGGAAACTTAGGAGCCTGCTTTGACTATCCAGAATGACCAATTTTATACACAGATGGTTTGTATACTCATAATGTAAACACACTGTTCTTTCTGTGATATCAGTACTGATTACTACAGGTGGTTAGCTATTCAGGTGACCATGGCACCAACAGACTTGACAGTATTCATTACAACCTTCTGTTATTGTGATGCTATCTAGATCAGAAAACAATTTGATGTAGTAGTTTACATAATAAAATTATTCTCTATCTTGATGGTGATCCAGACCTTACAAATGTAATATTAATTATCAGTGTTGATATTAATTCCCTATAGAGATGTTGCCATGATCTACATTTTGTTGTAATGTACAGTTAATATGATTATCTTGACTAAGTTATGCACTCAGATCAGCCCTAGCCACCATTTCGATTCTGTAAGGGTCATACAATTCCGGAATAATCTGTAAATCCCTGGATCTGTATGTATGTATGCAAAACATTTGTTGCCATGGTGATCCTAATTTTGTCTTGCAGTCCAGTTTCCATGGTGATCCATGGTTGTTTTGTTGATTGATCTATTAGGTGTCATGGTGGTCTTAGATTTGTCTGCAGTCCAGTTGCAGTGACTTCATTCTGAAATCCAATGTTGTGGTGTTATCTAGTAGACTGTGCCGTGGTCCTACATTTGTACAGTCCGTTGTCATTGTGACCTAGAACTTCATTCTGCAGTCAGTTCTTGTGGTGATCTAGGACTTTGTCCTCAGGTTCTGTATTCAGTTGTCATTGTAATCTAGGACTTTTTCGTGCATTCATAAGTTATGGTGATCTAGGACTTTGTCTTGGAGTTCAGTTGGTCATCTTTTGTGAAATGTGACCTTCTGTTGACCATTCGTCCAAACATGTGTCACCAAGGTCATCAACTTAGTCAGTATTTCAAAAATCAATAGGTCTGAAAATTAGTTAAAGTACAGTGAGTGAGTTATATAAAGTCAGAGCTACAGATAAGCTGCGTATTGGGGTAATTACCCAATTAATTTTCTTAAAAACCCAATAGATTTTGATAGGAGGGAGTAAGAAAAAGCAAAGACAATCTGAAATACCCAAATAGAAAAGGATGTTACAGTGAAAAACAGTAGAAAAAAGATCATTTACCCTTTGAGTTTTATTAAATACCCAATTAAAATTTGTCAAAACCCAATCAAAATTGAAACTCGGGGGGTAAAATACCCAATGGACTAAAACCTTATCTGTAGCCCTGTAAAGTATGATATAAAGTATGATGTAGCTTGCATTCAGTCTAGTTATAACATTAACGATGTTGTTTATATATTATATGTACATTATTGGGATAAAATATGGCGGCTTTCTGTTCATTGAGGGATTATTTATCAGATATAAAAGTGAGATATGTTCAGCCTTTCCTTCAATATTCTGATATTACAGCTTTGTATATCGACAATTAATAACATGCGTTGCTACCTACAGCTTCCTGAATGTGTCTGGTATTTAAGGCTAAAATGCCTTTGAAAGAATATTCGTTTCCCGTAAAATTCCCCCAAAATATTTTTTAAAGATGTTTTTCTAATTTTACATTGATGAAGGAGTGACTCAGTACTCTTTGATGACCAAAAAATCTTGAAAAAAAATCCACTTCCCCATTTGGGTCGCAGCAAATTTTGATGTTAGGTTGGGGTACTGTGAAACAAATAAAAATTCCAAAACATTAATTGTTAGGCTTCGCTTTCCTTCCTTCTACCTGGAGAGTTTTTCATACTGTGGAGATATGGTGAAGTTATTCACAAAGGTAAATAGGTAAAAGAGTTCATTAATTATTTTTAGAGAGGTGGTAAATTAGATGAATCTCCAAGTATGTAATACAGTAATATTATTGGTGTACATGACACGTATTGTTGATTATCAAAGGTTACAAGTGGTTGCCATACCCTTCCATGCATATTTGACGACAATGTCAAGTTTCCTCCACTTGTGGAGAAATTGCTGGTTTCTTGCGGAAGGGTAAGTTAGTACTGGGCTCGTATTCGATATTTATCTTATTTGATTGGAGAATAAGGATAGCCAATCATATTGCCTGTTACTGACCAAAAGTTTAATAAGGTGTGATCTGATTGGTTGTCCTTATCCTTAAGTCAAGTAAGATCAATATTAAATACCACCCCTGGTAAGGAAAACTGGTTAGGTGAATCTCTAGCTGCCATATAATGGATAACTGAAAAATTATTGAGAATTAAATGGCGTCTTAATTAAACCTGAGTAAATAAGTGTTAATTGTCTTTGAATTAAAGATTAAAAATGTAAAAGACAACAATTTTGACCTAAATTTTGATTGAAATAGTCTTAACTTTTATATACCATTAGCAGTTATATCATTTAAACACTGCATTTTTAAAATAAGAATATTGGCAATGAAAGACAATTGTGTCAGTGAGGGTAGTCAAAACTTCAATAGATCTAAAAATTTATTTTGTTTGTACTCCCACCCACAGGCTCTTATTGAGATTTTTGGGGTCCGTCAAAAAATTATACTTGATATAGTTAAGCATATTATTATTTGCCGGACCCTAAAATGGCATCAAGAAAGCCTGTGCTCCCACCTAGCCGCTGGTAAAATAAACTATGTTTTTCGGCAAGGGGGGAATGGAATACTAGATTAGCTCCGGATTGAATGTTCTGTGGTAATAAAACACCAGGATATGTGAATGTTGCCAAGAAAACAAAACAATGCTTGATATTAGAAATCTTGGCTTATATTCCAAACAGTGTGAAATGTTTATGAATCATTTTTCGTCTGAGAACTATTTCAATATTTCGGGGCAAATTGTAGAGAGTATTGTGTTCTGTTTCTGGCTGGCTGTGTTTGGGAGATACTGCTGCTGGCTGGCTGATATCTGATAATGAAATAGAATGTCTGAATGAACCTCTGGTATTGTATATATACTATAGGATAAGTGGGGGGGTAGTACGGTATATAAATATATACAAAGAAGTCTGTATGTTTCTATTTGAGGTCCAAGTGGTGTGCATACAGCCTGGGGTGGGGGAGGGTAAATTGGATGGTACTGTTTCTGCAGTGGTCGAGGCTCACTGACTAACAGTCTGACCAGGCCTCGATCTCCTGAAGCATCTCAAGTAGAAATCTCAACTCAAATTGAGTTTTTGCTCAAATTTTAGGTGGATCTGAAGATCAAGCACTTGCAATTTTACTGTAATAAATGATGTTTCTGTGTTGTGATGCCAATTTAGAGTCCAGCCTCAAAGATGAATGACAATATTTGAGATGAGAATTAGCTCAAGTTGAGATGCTTCGGGAGATCGGGGCCTGATCTCGAAAGTGGTCCAGGTATACCCCACCATACTACTCAGATATGTTCAATAACACTGATATGTTCAATAATAGTTGGGGACATCCAATCTCCACTTGATGAGGAACTAACTTTACAATCTCTGAACTATGGCAAACCTTATCTTTGGTACAAATAAACTTTCCCTGTAAAAAACTTAACATGTGAAAACCAGTTATTTGAACTTTAGTTTACCTTTGCAACAAGTCTCATGAAAAATTATTCTTTTCTATGGAAAACTATGAAACAAAACAAGAATGATTATAGGCTTTACCTGATAACATTTACTGAATCTCAACTTGATTGGCACCTGATTGGTGACCTGATTGGTGAACAGCCATGTACCGGTATTGTTGAAGGATTGTTGTTATCGTAATCATGTTACAATCATGCACCAGACAGTAACGGGATCGTTACGGTACTTGTAACCTGTATGCCTGTGGTCTATGTGCACCTTGAGCCGTATTGTTCAAGTGTAGTATTGCCATGCTCCTTTTGCAATGATGTTTTGTTGGGGTTCAGGTATGGTTGTCAGTAGCAACAATGAGCCAAATTAGGCAAGAGGATGGTCAATACAATGTTTGTGCATGGTCTGTTAAGTAAACGGTTGTTAAAATCAGATACTAGTATGCAAAATCTGTTGGTCTATGGAAATGTTAAATGAGTGATAGGGAATACTCCAGATTACAGGTAAGGATGGTTTATCAGTTGCTATTTGCTTGCAACTGTAATGGGGACCAAGGGAGGGGGCAACTGTTGTCTATATTAAGCTATTTAAAGTAAATAATTCTACATGCACCCGCCATGAGGCATACATAGTATGTGTTCCTGGGATGTTCTTTTGCATGCTCCTAACATTGCAATGGTAGTGAGGGTTGCCCGATAGTATGTCTTCCTGGGATGTTCTTTGGCATGCTCCTAACATTGCAATGGTAGTGAGGGTTGCCCGATAGTATGTGTTCTTGGGATGTTCTTCGGCATGCTCCTAACATTGCAATGATCGTGAGGTTTGCCCGATAGTATGTCTTCCTGGGATGTTCTTTGGCATGCTCCTAACATTGCAATTGTTGTGAGGTTTGCCTATGCTCTGTGCCTGTCTCATTGACACCTCTAATCAGATAGGCCGTCTATTTGGACTGTTAATTGCGCAAAAAGCGGTCTATATGGACTGTTAAATGCGCTGTGTGGAATATGTTATTATGATGGTTTCTGGTTGACACCTTAAGTCCAATGTATTGGTTGTTATTCTTAGATGTATTTTGGTATTATAGGGTATTATGGGTACTTGCGTCTGACAGAAGGTCAACAGTGGATTTGTGCTACTTATGTATAAAAGTCCTGGTGTCAATCAATCTGTTATTGTTGTTGTTGTGTGTTTCTGGGTTCATGATGCTGTCTTAAGTTAACAGCTGTAAATCAAATTTTTGGTCAGCATTTATTCTTCATGGATTTTAGTTAAGATGCAATTCTGTGGTAATATAAAGAAGTTCGGGTCATAAAGACTTCTTGTTTGGTATTTTGAAGGTTGATTGATTTGGATGATGGGGATTTGATATTTTGGTGAAATCCATCGACGTCAACTACGAAAATTAATTTATTGAGGAATAATAAATGTGCTACGGTATGCTGACAAATTTACACTTGATCAGCAAGTGGTTCATTTTCACCAATATTGGTGACGGAGGCTGTGGAATATTGGTCACCGTGTGTGTGCTGAATTTCGGACAATGATATTCCATCCCCAGTAAAGGTTAAACATATGTAATCTCAGTAATTGTAACAGTAATCTGACTCTGGTTTATATATAAAGAGCCTGGCATGATACCAGTGCATGTTACCTTGTATGGTTACGTGTCATGTTGTTATATGCATGTAGTGTCATGATGTCGTGTGTGGTGTCATGTTATGGTGATGTGGTGTCATGTAGTTGTGTGATCAGCATTGTGTGAAAAAGGATGGTCAACAATCTCATTTTTTGAATTCCAATCCTGTTAAGAGACCATCTGTAGACAAAGACCACTATTATAGAACCTGTTGATAAAAACCACTAAATTTATCTCCCATCAGACCTTTTCCAATGATAGGAAGGCCACAGTCATGTCAATCAACAAAGATCAATATAGTGTTAAAACCAATTATTGTAAATAGAGACCATTATTACAAAAACCTGTTGGCAAAGACCATCAATATTATCATCAACAAAGATCAATATAATGTTAAAGAGCAATTATTGCTAATAGCGACCATTTAATTTCACAAAACCTGTCTGCAAAGACCACCAATATTATCAAGCATTTGACCATAACGAAGTACATTGTTAAGAAAGACCAACTGTCATTAGAGACCATATTTTGCTGTGCCCTTGTGAGGCCAGTAATTACAGACATAATAAAATTAATAAGTTAGACAGTGCACAGTGCTCTAGATTCAGGGAAAGTTATGTGTAGACTTTGCACAGTGCTCTAGACTCTAGATTCAGGGAAAGTTATGTGTAGACTGTGCACAGTGCTCTAGATTCAGGGAAAGTTATGTGTAGACTGTGCACATTGCTCTAGATTCAGGGAAAGTTATGTGTAGACTGGGCACAGTGCTCTAGATTCAGTGAAAGTTATGTGTAGACTGTGCACAGTGCTCTAGATTCAGGGACAGTTATGTGTAGACTGGACACAGTGCTCTAGATTCAGGGAAAGTTATGTGTAGACTGTGCACAGTGCTCTAGATTCAGGGAAAGTTATGTGTAGACTAGGCACAGTGCTCTAGATTCAGTGAGAGTTATGTGTAGACTGTGCACAGTGCTCTAGATTCAGGGACAGTTATGTGTAGACTGGGCACAGTGCTCTAGATTCAGGGAAAGTTATGTGTAGACTGTGCACAGTGCTCTAGATTCAGGGACAGTTATGTGTAGACTGGACACAGTGCTCTAGATTCAGGGAAAGTTATGTGTAGACTGTGCACAGTGCTCTAGATTCAGGGAAAGTTATGTGTAGACTAGGCACAGTGCTCTAGATTCAGTGAGAGTTATGTGTAGACTGTGCACAGTGCTCTAGATTCAGGGACAGTTATGTGTAGACTGTGCACAGTGCTCTAGATTCAGGGACAGATATGTGTAGACTGTGCACAGTGCTCTAGATTCAGGGACAGTTATGTGTAGACTGTGCATAGTGCTCTAGATTCAGGGACAGTTATGTGTAGACTGTGCACAGTGCTCTAGATTCAGGGACAGTTATGTGTAGACTGTGCACAGTGCTCTAGATTCAGGGACAGTTATGTGGTGCTCCATATTCAGGGGAAGTTGTATTCTTCAGGCATTTTGTCTGTCTATATTGAGCATTCATTGCTAGATAATTATGGCATATTAGGTAGAAAAATATTCTTGCATAAAAACTTTGTGAGACACTTTTATCAAATTAGAACAAGATATAATGCAGAAATTTCAGTTGTAATTTGGTTGCTTTATATCTTCTTTTGTCTTCGATATTTTCCTGTGGCAAATCTTGTACATCCTTGATTTCCATAGGGATCTGACGTCTGACAGTGTTGTGCTTTGATTTGGGTAATTTCTTACTTTAGATATTTATTGACGAGTGCAGATTTGGGTAATATATGTCTTGGGATTCTGCGTTGTGATTTTAAAATTTTGTATTTTGTCTTCACGAAGCAGTTTTTCCCGACATCTGACAGAATTGGGGTTTGATTTGGGTAATTTCTTACTTTAAATAATTATTGATGTGTGCAGATTTGGGTAATGTATGTCTTGAGATTCTGGAGTGTGATTTTTAAAATTTTGTATTTTGTCCATCCTGACGTTTGTCACAGTGTTGGGGGTTGATTTGGAATGTTCTTGCTTTATCTGATTTTGCTCCTAGGAAGACAAAATTGGCATTTAAAACTTGCGTATTTTTCAAAGCTGGCCTTTGATAGTGTTACTGTAAATAAGTCAAGACTATAAAAGATTTAATTATAATTATGGTGATGTCTTCAAGGAATAGCAATCCCTGAAATCCACTTATTGGTATTACGTGCACCACTATTCTAGCAACCGGTGACTGCTTGATCGAAAAATGCAATAAAAACTGCCATGATGCCTAAGCCCTAAGGGGGTAAGCCTTACATATTTTCACCATTTCTTAGAAACACTTTTAAAAAGCTTTATACAAACAAACAGGGTTTTATCAGTAAAAATATGTTAAAGATGATGCAAAAAACACGACAGAACGCACCAGAGACGTTCTAGCGAACACAATTTTTCAGGGGAGCATGCCCCCGGACCCCCCTAGCACTCTTGCGTACACATGTTCAAATACCTCTAGCTACGCCCCTGGCTTGAAAATACACTAGACTAACTACCATCGCAAACACACTGGCATGTTTAATTAATTATTACAAACTCAATAAGTAAGACAATATGACATAACATGTATCTATATATATATATAATTTACATCCTGGCTGATTCATTGTTAATAATGATGAAAAAATAAGAGAATCTCGCCTCCTAAATCACACAGATGTGTCATTGTGACATTCTCTGACAGTGCCTGGGTGTTAATAACTTGTGATGCTAAATGATACATCAATAATTCCTCCGTGTTTATTAAAATGTTGTCAATTATCTTCATACAGCTAGTGCCTGGATCCATACCAGTATTGCCCTACATATTGAGTCTTAATATAGATATATATAGCACATGGCTTAAAATCTATATATTGTTAATTAATCACATATGGAGTACATGTTTATAAATAACATCCTCGATGCAACAACAATAAATTCCTCGATGCTAAATCTCTGAGCTATTTGTCTGATCTCCCGCTGTTGTGAAAGACAGTTTATGTAAAATGTACATATTCAACAATTTTGCAGAAAAGTATGTATTCAACCAGGCTTTTTTACCTTCTATAGAAGGGGTCGTTTACAGGCGTCTTCCCCCATCAGGAAATATCTTTTAAAATAACGAAAGCGTTTTCCCCTAAAGTCCAATTTACATCATGTTTTTTCTTCCCCTTTAGCAAATATTATAAGTTATTTTCCCCAAATTCAAAGAAAATGCCTACTTTTGAAAAAATGCCCTGTCAACAATTTTGCAGAAAACAAAAGTACATAATTATTCAACAATTTGCAGAAATTACATGATTATTGATACGCAAAATGACTGATTGGGGTTTGGTGAATAATATTGGCTTCTGACGATAAGTCCTTGCTTTATTTAGGTTACCAAAATGATTATGTAAAAGATTTGGCCAAGATAACTTCTTAGTACAAAGTTTTGTTCAAAAATCAATTTCAAATCAATTATTTTACTTATTAATAAATTAATTCATGTATGCTTTAACCTTAAATAACACTTTTGATCTGTTTAATCGCTAATTAGTATATCTAATTACCGGCGACAATTGTAGGTCACGTAATTATGACACTTCCTACACAAGCTATATGACAGTATATGATACATGTCGTTATTACATGATTTACCTCATGTTGGCATTTCCAGTTTCTGTTCATATTTTGGTCATTTTTTTTGTCATTTTACAAGTTTAGATAATAGGTATGTCAAATATCATTTAAAAACTTGAGCATTAATATACAGTAGAACCCTGCTTCATCTAACCATCTCCGAATTCAGGCGACACCGCTTAATTAGACCAAAGACGTATAACTTGCTGTTTTTGCTAATAAAACTTGAAATTTGTTATTCTTAGAATTAATTACCGGTAGTACATGTATTATTAACATTAAGTCATCCCTTATGTATTTAAGCCAAGCCGCTTAATAACATGACATCTTTTAAAGAACTGTTGAATATATAATCATAATATAATAATAATAACTTTATTTTACAATGTAAAACCCATTAAGCCTAGGGCTTATCAGTCCCTTTGGGTTATGAAAAGGGTTCTATGATATATAATTTAGGGAAGGGTAAAAATCTTCACCAAAAGATCATTGCATAATATTAATAGACAGGTACATTTAAAAAATTATATAGTAGGATTACATTATTAATATTCGTAGATATTTCAGTTTGAATGTCATAGTGTCATTTGATTCATTTCATCCTTTATAATCGTATTCTATTTTACATACTTTTCAAAAAGTGAATGAACGTGAGAGAACGTGGGATGATATTTCAATATATCTTGTTGTCATACTTGACGATTCATTGACTTAACATTGGGAGGAGATTCTGTGGTTTAAGATTTAAATTCTCGATCCTTTTATTGTTTGGTAGTTAAACGTGAGATACGTGTAGGTGTCGCAATGCGAATAACTCCCAAAATATTTCAAAAGAAATCCTATTATTCATGGTACATGTTTGAATTTCATGTGTCAGCTTTTAATTGCAGTAATATTATGTAAAAAGAATATTTAACTGTAAAATCATTTAATTTCAATGGACAAAATTTTGTGGTTTTGATGAAAAAGACCATTTTGTGGGGATGTAATTTCAAGGATTTCAGATTCAATGAAATATGGCTACGCCCAAATTCACACAAATTATCAGAAATCATTCAAAAATCAAACCAATAATAATAATTATTGTTTATTACATGTTGATATATGCAAGTATTATTTTAACATCCAAAAACCCACTTTTACACCTGACTGAACTAAACCAAGTGTGGCAGCAAAATTGACATGTTTATTAGTATAATTATTCATTTAAGATTTGATTTTTTGGTTGAGGTCATCCTCGAAATTGAATCCCTCACAAATATTAATGATTTTACATATGTTATTTAAAATCATGCATTTATCACACATACTGAAGACAGTTGTCGTAAATTTGCATCAGTTAAAGGGCTTATAATGTAAATGCAATGACATACCTTCACGGACATATTTGCTTAACGTAATTAAAAAAATACCCATCATGCCATGTTAAAATGGCTGTCAATGTCAAGTTAACCAAACGTGAAAATTCTCAGACGTAATTATTACAATTATACTTGTTTTTAATACATTGTGTACTCGATAGCTTTTTCATAATCTATGCAAACATAATAACAATCCTGTCAACTTTTTACATACCACACTGTAGTTAGCGTCTTGAACTGTGAATGCATTCCATTATGATATTTTTTATGTACCATACTGAAGTTATTATAAGCGTCCAATTACTTTGAATGCAGTTCCTAATGATATTTTACGCTTATATGCCATATTTAGCTGTATATAGTAATCTTAAATTAAAATCAGATTTCATTGACAGTTGTACATTTAAGAATGTGCACTCTGTCATGTGGTAATTACTTTGGAAGGGATAATTATCATGTCAACTATCATCGGATGATCAAGTATTTATTTACTGCGCCGTCTGTCTGGAGAATCGTGCCATAATGATATGTCCGCATTATCGCTGTGGGTGCAACTATTTGAATCATTCATTCAAGTTATGAAGTCATGTATCTATGCGCGCTGATACAATATGTCCCTTTGGCTCAACAAGGTAGTATCTAACTATATTCTGTATTATAGTGTGATACAACCTTGTTGCGCCAGAGGGCCAAAATTTAATTTATTATTATAATGTTCCCTTGTAGTGTATAGGCTTGGTGCAGTCTGGTCCAGTGTTCCCTTGTAGTCTATAGGCTTGGTGCAGTCTGATCCAGTGTTCCCTTGTAGTGTATAGGCTTGGTGCAGTCTGGTCCAGTGTTCCCTTGTAGTCTATAGGCTTGGTGCAGTCTGGTCCAGTGTTCCCTTGTAGTCTATAGGCTTGGTGCAGTCTGGTCCAGTGTTCCCTTGTAGTGTATAGGCTTGGTGCAGTCTGGTCCAGTGTTCCCTTGTAGTCTATAGGCTTGGTGCAGTCTGGTCCAGTGTTCCCTTGTAGTGTATAGGCTTGGTGCAGTCTGGTCCAGTGTTCCCTTGTAGACTATAGGCTTGGTGCAGTCTGGTCCAGTGTTCCCTTGTAGTCTATAGGCTTGGTGCAGTCTGGTCCAGTGTTCCCTTGTAGTCTATAGGCTTGGTGCAGTCTGGTCCAGTGTTCCCTTGTAGTCTATAGGCTTGGTGCAGTCTGGTCCAGTGTTCCCTTGTAGTCTATAGGCTTGGTGCAGTCTGGTCCAGTGTTCCCTTGTAGTGTATAGGCTTGGTGCAGTCTGGTCCAGTGTTCCCTTGTAGTGTATAGGCTTGGTGCAGTCTGGTCCAGTGTTCCCTTGTAGTCTATAGGCTTGGTGCAGTCTGGTCCAGTGTTCCCTTGTAGTCTATAGGCTTGGTGCAGTCTGGTCCAGTGTTCCCTTGTAGTCTATAGGCTTGTTGCAGTCTGGTCCAGTGTTCCCTTGTAGTCTATAGGCTTGGTGCAGTCTGGTCCAGTGTTCCCTTGTAGTGTATAGGCTTGTTGCAGTCTGGTCCAGTGTTCCCTTGTAGTCTATAGGCTTGGTGCAGTCTGGTCCAGTGTTCCCTTGTAGTGTATAGGCTTGGTGCAGTCTGGTCCAGTGTTCCCTTGTAGTGTATAGGCTTGTTGCAGTCTGGTCCAGTGTTCCCTTGTAGTCTATAGGCTTGGTGCAGTCTGGTCCAGTGTTCCCTTGTAGTGTATAGGCTTGGTGCAGTCTGGTCCAGTGTTCCCTTGTAGTGTATAGGCTTGGTGCAGTCTGGTCCAGTGTTCCCTTGTAGTGTATTATAGGCTTGGTGCAGTCTGGTCCAGTTTTTCTTTGACAATAAATGATTGATAAATGTTGAGATATATAACGTTCATTCTTCTTGAACTGTATAATAACTTACTGCGGTAAGACAAATACTGTGTTGTGAAAATGTTTTATGGCAAAAATGCTGTCCTAAGACTACAATGCATGGTCCTTATAGTTGGCTTAGAGGACGAAACTAATGGCAAATTATGACTCAGGTGTGCATAGTTGTACCATACTTAGGGGTGTCAACAGGGTCAAATTACAAATCCTGAAAATCAAATGCGGCTGACCATTTTTGTCAAACAAGAGGCATTCAATCGCATTATTTCCATATTTAACTCAGTTTGTATTGAATAAAACCTTCTGATAATATTAAATTGTCCATAACTTTGCCATTTCTTGAGATATTTTCATCAAATAACTTTTATTTTGGTCAGATATCATAGCTCTTTCAGGATAGCTAAATCCAGAATTCCGGATTAATCCGGAATATTGACACTCCTGCATACTGTGAGTAAATACACCATTGTGACACTGGGAGCCTATAGTACTACCAGAGTTCCAAGGGAGCTATATTGAATATAGTCTTTTTGGGCTTTCTGAGTGTATAATGAGGGAGGAATATATAGAAGAGCAATTTTGAATTGACTCACTCCAACATTCATACCAAAGGTCATCTGGTGACCTTAACGGTATTTATTAAATTATATTTTATAATTTTATACATATAATCAGAATCTGTTGGACATACATGGGAAAGGCCAGCTATTATTGTTGTGCATGATAACAGATTTTATTATCACAGTATACGGTATATAAAAGTGAGAAGAATAGACCTCCAGTCAAAGAATATGTGACAATTTGTTATGGTTTGATATCAAAGAATGTGTTGGCTTTATTGAGCTTGTTATTGTCCACGATCTGTCCTTCAACTTTGACCAGAACTAAAAATGTCATTTTCTACGTGTTTATAGTATTGCTTCAAACGATACCCTGGGAAGCTTGTCTTCAGATATCTGACTTTGGCTTGATTTTAATTTCATGACTTTGGGTTTAATTATCTTCTTCAATGTGGAGGTGAATTATCCTCTTTAATTTGGAGGTGAAACTTGAAAACTTGTCACTATTATGGTGGTGATGCTGTGTACTTCGCTCAGATTTCAAATATTTAATTAAAATGACCATATTTGGAGTAAATTATGCGTCATTTTGGTAACCTTGACTGTCGGAATTGACTGAGAGGCTTTGACCACCCAGACACTGTCAATATGTTTACCATTTCAACGATGTGAGCTTCGGACTCAGTTGTTTGAACAGCTGCTTCTGTTGCTTATAGTCTGACTCATTGAGAAGACAACAAAATAGTTAATATTGTCACAGGTGTTCAATTACATTATGGTTAAAAGTACACCACCCCCGCAAGTTTGCCAACTATAGTCCAGTTAGGATATTGTGACAGTGACGTTGCAGTTTATGTGTACGCAAAAAATCACAACCATTGTCTAAACAGGTAGAGCGAATTTTAATATGTTAGTTTAGCATTAAAGTTATAGTTGTTTGTACAGTATGGGCCTTTATAATTGGTTTTACACCGTTAAAGTGGACTCGACCGCTGCGTCACTGGATTTTTATCCTGACTGGACTATACATCATGGTTAAAAGTACATGTACACCACCCCCGCAAGTTTGCCAACTAACTGCGCAATATTTGCATCAAAATATAACTAGACAAGTCTTCAATGTATTTATTTAATACAAATCTTAAGTAAGCAAACGACGCAGTAGATCCCGAAGTGCGAACTTCGCACGACTTGTGTTTGGAAATGGGAATGCCCCCTCCAAATATCCAATATTGAGTTTAACCATTTTCCAAAAATAAAAAAAGCCAAGTAAACTTCCTAATTGAAATCTGAGTATGCTGATGTAAGAATTATTAATAATTTAACTTATTCGGTAACTGCATGACCGATTCCTCGGTTGGAATGATGGCAATGTGTGCCTCTAGTGTCAATTTAAATAGGTTGTCACCATGTTTAAATTAAAGTTTATATTAAGTGCGCACATATACACTGCTTCAATAGATTTGGTATTATATAAAATTTATTCAGCGAAATTGTTATTCAAATTTATATATGAATCGCAGGCTTGATTACTTCACTGTGATTTTAAGGAAGGTGTTATGTGTCTATAGAAAGTGTATGATTCAGCTGATACGGATCTTTGACATAGATATAGGACTTCCTATCCGCAGCTGTCATCTTGTGGAGGGGTTGGGGCTGTCATCTTGTAGAGGGGTTGGGGCTGTCATCTTGTAGGGGGGGTGTGGCTGTCATCTCGTGAAGGGGTGGGGCTGTCATCTTGTAGAGGGGGTGGGGCTGTCATCTTGTGGAGGGGTTGGGGCTGTCATCTTGTTATCTTTTTTTATTAGAAAATAAGGATTAAGCCAATCATATTGCCTGTTAATGACCAAGAGTTTAATATAGTGAGATCTGATTGGTTGTCCCTATCCTTAAGTCAAGTAAGATGGATATTGAATTAACCACCCCAGGTATACATCTGTTGGACTCCCTGGCTGAGTAGCAGAAAGTATCCGTTTTGGGAGCAGACCGTCAAAGGTTCAAATTATGTTTGTTCAGGGCCTGTTCCATTACTGCCAACTATAGTTATAAAAATGGTATGTCTACCTGCCTCAAACACAACTGCAGACCCACACATGGCATCAAAGGACTGAAATCAGGAAGTCTGAACGTACTTTGAAAGTGGTGCAATTCCTGGCTGGTCTATAGCCCTATAAGAAATATACATACTAATGAATTCTTTCTCTCTATATTCAACCTGATCGGCTCTCTTGATAGTTAACGTCATTAATGAATTGTTTTATATTAACAAATTTGCTATCTCAAAATTCTGTTTTTGTAATGTGTACTTTTTATGTCAGTATATCATAATACAGGCTTAATCCATGATGTTCCTCACGTTTTTATTCAGCGCCTGTTGACATTTATTGTTTCGTTGAAAAGTAAAATCTGAAAGATGATCGTAAAAAATCATAAATTGTTTTGTGTTGGTATTATCGTGATGGATTCTGGGTAATAGCGAGAGTACATAAATACTGATCACTGGGTGTCGTTACAAGGTCTCCAAGGAATAACCGATATTGGATTGAAAAAAGTGTTTCATCAGTCATACGAGAAACGGGACCGCGTTAATTGTTTTAATTACAATGGACTCATTATTTCTTTTTATGTACATGTATTTACATTATCTGTCACAATGTGATAATAGATTTTCAATTTATTTGGTGGCACAGATCTCTTTTCACAATCAAAGCACTGAAAGTACTATACATTTATATAATGCTTGACTTTCGTAATAAAAAAAGTTATAATGCACTATTTAAATGAAATGACTGAAAACTAACTACAGTTTAGATGTTCGAGAATGTACTCTTAATTTTACAGATAATAAGGGGCTATCAGGCCTCCTCTTCGGATTGACTCTCAAGGTCAAGTGGTCGATTACTATCATGTTTTAACATTTTGTTTTCAAAATATTGTATATAATTTAGAGAATTATTGGCCCTGTATGATACAGGATTTAGAATTTGCATAATAGGATTTAGAATTTGCAAAATATTGAAATACATAAATTCTACATTTTGTCCTTGGCAAGCTCAGTCTGGGTCCAGTTCTGCTTACTGTGTTACATTAAATGTTATAGACACCGACATTGGCACTAATGATTTATTTGAGAAAAATTGCATTCAAGTCATTGTTTCTATACAAGATCAAAATACCATTAACATAAAAACATGATCTGATTTGGTATCATATTTAGTATCAGTAGTACAAACACTTGGACTGGTTTTAGTTTTGTGTGGAATGGTTTACATATTTCTTATCATGATCATTGTCCCCTGGAAGCTTGATTGTCATTAAGCTTGTCAACACCTCTCCACCTGAGTGACTATGATCAGACAATCTTTTGATAACCATTCATTATTGAAAAAGGTTAAAAATCTGATATACAGACTTTTGTTGATCATGTCAATACATTGTTTTTTGGTCTGAATAATTCATGCCTCTGTTTTTAACAGATGAACCAAAGTATTTATTACGATATTGTGGTTTTGAATGATATATTTTTATGAAGGGACGGTACAGATAACCTAATATTTCCCTGGTGAATTACGTATTTATATAACGCTGAACACTGATTAATATTCTGTGTACACTCTGTGACTCTCCTGGTAAAAGTATAATTGAACAAAAGTAATTAATAATGTATTAATAATATTAAATAATTTGCAATTTTTGCACACCCTTTATATTGACAGATCAGTCGAGCTGCGTTGGCAGGAAATTTCTGCATAATTTTGGGCTATCCTTTCGATAATAATGTAAAAATACTTTACATGCACAGACAACCCAAAACCACTAAGAAAAGGCGGCAGTGCCCAGCCACCCACGCAAGGGACAGACACAGAACATGCATCCTGCTCATAAATTTAAATGTGCAGAATTGTATAATCTTCTGCAGCGTACATCCTACCATCGCTGTGAACATGTGTTTCCCCTGTCATGGGAATGCGCCAAAATGCACATTAGCAACTTCCAATAATACTGATAATTATATAAATATTTTTAGCTAGAAATGAGAAAAATGTCTAATAAAAGGATTGCATACTTTTCTCTCGACTGAATTTGAGGTTGATTTGATAACCAGAAAAGTATGTTTTTTGACTGAGAAAATCAACGATTGAATAACAACAGCCATATGCCATTGTGTGCTAAGCATCTTCAACTATATTGTAGCTTTAAGAGCTGTTGAATTAAACATATTTGTCTTTGTTTTAGAAGCACTAAAAATTGTCTGTTTTGTTCCGTATATCCCCCCCCTCCCACCTGACTTATTATATCAGTGGGATATTTTTATCTTATAAAAATTGGTCGTCTGGAACTGATGACGTACATGTAGTTTGTTTATTTGTCTGGTCAATTCACTACAGCAAGGTCAATAGAAAATGCGTGCGCTAGATCAGTTGGTATAGCTTATCACATTTAACCTGGATTCCGTGAAATATCCGTGCTTAATCGTTGTCCAATCAGAGTTGTTATTTTAACTAATCAAAACATTCTTATGGTACAATAACGAAAACACATGAGAATTGATTAGCAACAGGTCTAATGTGCTCGGCTATAGGGTGCTGGATGGTTAGCTGGCAGATCGGCACTTTTAATTTCATGCCATACTAAAAGTAGCATCATGGCCGGGAAATATGGCTGAAAAATTGTTGGAAGATCATCAATGAAGACATTTAAAGGTGCTGCCTCACAGATTGAGCTAAAAATTTTGTATATCGTGATTTTCCAACCTAACCAAGTATTGATCTAATAGAAAGCCACTGACTGTTTCTTTATAAAAGATTTGTTGCAAATAAGCAATTTTAACCACTCTCGATGTCGCCCACTGAGTATTTTTTTTCTTGAAAAAAAGCGCTAAGTTTCCTTCCAACATGCTTTGTGAATTGTGTAATTCACTTGTGATCGAACTGTAACATCAACAAACTACAGCGTAAACACCAGTGAGGTATTTGGTTCGTTTTTCGATTCGTTTTCATAAAATACAAACAAATTTCAGGCAATTTAAGTAATACTAGCGTTACCGTAATTCTATAGGGTATTAATACCCTATAGAAATTTTGATGTAAAAATACTAGATAACTACAAAATGCCGAAGTTTTTCAAGTTATTTTAGATGTAAGTGTGGTTGTTTAGGGGATATACAGGCAACTATGCCAAAACTACTATTACAGTGGAACCCCTCTAATCCTGACCCCTCTAATCCGGAAACCCCTCTAATCCAGACAAATCAGTTGGTCCCAAATTTTGTCCTTCATGTTTTAATGTAATTTTACCCCTCCAATCCGGAACCCCTCTACTCTGGAAACCGGACAAATTTTCTGGAACAAGTTTACAGATTTGCTCTAAAATACACCCCTTGGATCCGGACAGTCAATGTAAACAACTTTTGTGTTGACGTTTTGACAGGTGTCAGTGAACATCTTGTATATTCTCAATATCTTTGGGACAATAAAAGGTGTGAAAATTGACAATAGGCTTTATAACTCTAAGCAACTGGGAGAAAAACATACATAGTCACATAATTAAATTAATCCAATTATACAAAACTATGTGTGAAAATGTCATAATTGTCCTAAAATTGTATTGTCTTTAAAATTTGCAATTAACCTAAAAGAGTCATGGAGCTTGCTTTTATGGACCCATATTACTAGAATCTCTCAAAATAAAATGAATTTTTTTTGTCTAATACAAATTAAGTTTTGTTGAATAAATATGTTAGAACAAGCTGAAGCATCTAGCTAATAAAAGCTAATAAGTTTATGTGTTGTATGTAATATTTGAACACATTGTAATCCCTTCCAAGTACGAATGTTATCATATAAAGTAGGTTGAAGAGTTTTAATGTATTAAAATAGAAACCCCTCTAATCCAGAAACCCCTCTTATCCGGACTTTTTGTCTGGTCCGGACAGGTCCGGATTAGAGGGGTTCCACTGTATTTGATAATTTTATTTTTGCAATACACCAATATGTGAGGCAGTCCCTTTAATAAAGACAGTTTGAAGGGGAAGATCTTGTGGAAAGCAATATAACATGTTACATGATTTACTACATAATTAAAATTATTTCTTGGAAATGAGGAGAGACCCTGACTCCTACTACACTTAGCCTTTAATGAATTGTCACAGATTTGAGAGGAATGTTCACTTCTATGTACTCGCTGTCAACTCATTAATATTCGTAAAGAATAAAATGATTTGGTTGATGAACTAAATCACAAAATCAAATCTCCTTGATAACAAGTGTTTTGCTTTCCAAGGTTATTACAGAATCTGCGAAATTTGTTACACCATAAATTTATTCATTTAACCACAACAAAATAATTTGAAGTCCCTCTAAATTACTTGGGTTTACAATGTACATGTATCTGCCTAAATGGAATCCGTTTCATGATTGGTCCAATTAAATTCTATAAAACTAGTACATTGTACTTTACTACAAAATTGTTTCCTTCAATGAGGCCTAAAAAAATTGTTTGTTTCCCTTTCACTACCAACCCAGAAAAAACAGGCCCTACCCAAAATATTTTATTGCCCAAATTGAAATAATTATTTTTTATGAAAAATTTGGGATGAAAATGTTATTTTTTGTTTCTAACTACATGTAGTCAACTTGGTACCTATTTTAAATTTAAGACTTAAAAATTAAGTTTGTTTTTACCTAAGTGAGTTATTACTAAATTTCATTACTTGTTTGTCTTGACGAATAACAATCATTCTGAAACTCTTAATCTGCTTGGGTCAGGAAGGGGAAACAAAAGGTATTTTAAGTTCGGCCTGAGCGTGACAAAATTGTTTCCATCAAGGAGCGTGTCTTCAAACTTATCATTCCATACAAGGGAAATATTAGTCCTCCTATTCAAACCGTTTGATTGATTTCTTCCAGTTATTTGCCATAAATCTTATTATACTTCTTTTCTTCTTTTTTTCATCTCCTATAAATGAGCTTTCAGTCAGACTGAGACGATTTAATGTTCTTTTGATGTGCTCTGCACTGATTGCCGGACCAGTGTCGATCAGGAAACTTTCCCTGATGCCCTGGTTATACTCTCTGACTAGTAGCCTAAGATGGAAATATTACAGAGTGGCTTGTACCACGATAAGTTGGACATGATTTCTCACTGATTTCTCGACTTGGATTTGTCTTCAGATTGATAGATGATGTTGTGTGATCTCTTGATTGAAGTTTACTTTAAGTAGAACAGTTCTTTGATGATCTTGTGTCTGTTATGTTTTCTAGTATTGCTCATGATGAGGTCACTCATACTGAAACCCAACAAATTATTTTGCCAGAGTACTAGTACTTTATTATACCTGTAAACCAAGAAATAATTTGGTGAAATTTAAATTCGCGGAGTTAGCGAGTGGTAGAATTTTGCAAAATTAAGTCGCTACGACAGTGCTAAAAACATTAATATGGACATTGCGGGAAACTTAAAAACGCGAAAATTTGTAGTTGCGAATATGCGGACAATCAGCAAAACACGAAAAGTATTCGCGAAAGTAAATTGGTGTACAGTATTTAATATAAGTATTGTTCGATCATCATTGTTATAACAATATTGTTTCACATCACTCAATCCTGTCACTGTTTATATTTACAGAACTGTCTAGAGATGGAGAGATACTTGAAGAACGAACCCAAACTCACATCATTTAAAAAGCTCAAAGATGCCAAATTGGAGCCGAGACAGGCTTGGATAGACTCAAACCCGCCGACACCGTGTTCTACGGCGGATTTAGAAAACACTGAGAATTTAGCTTGTCTCGGTCTACATGAGGATTCTGAGGATTTGTTAATTCCCGAACCATTAAGCGATTGTGAAGAAGATGATGACGGTGATTTAACCGAGACCGAATCGGTCGACCGACTCTCAGAACTTGCCCACCTTAATCTTAATGATAGGACCGCAGACAATCTCAGTGTTCATAGCTTTAGTTCAGCCAGCAGTGGTGTGTCGTGGGATTCCAATATGTCCGATCCACCATTGTCCCCCATACAACCGAAATCCAACGATCCCTTTGCACTGCGCCTTGTTGCTGGACCTGGACGTACTCATATGGTTGCTATGCGTGTTCACTCAGCAGATGCTTTACATAAACAGCAACGATTGCTGGTACCCGGCGGACACAGTGCTAACCGTGCGCGACCTTACACAACTCAAAATGTGGGTCAAGGACAAATACAAGGTCAAACATTGACTCAAAGGCCACCATTGCCAAACTCAACCAGACAGTGTGACTTGAGTCCAGATTCAAAGAGAAGGAATCACAAATGTCCTTATAATGGCTGTAAAAAAGTGTATACAAAATCATCCCATTTGAAAGCACATCTACGAACTCATACAGGTACGTTTGCATTGGAATTTACATTGAATTTTCCATGATTCATTGAATTTTCCATGATTCATTGAATTTTCCATGATTTACATTGAATTTACATTGATTTTTTCTTGATTTACATTGAATTTATGTATGAACTCGTGTTAGACATGCAATTCCATAAGTTAAAATGTATTACAATTTACATTGATAATCAAGGGTTCCATTGGACCCTTTATAACCCCTGAGCTTTCCAAAAAAGTCACATTTTGACCCTTCATAACCCTAGAGCTTTCGTAAAACTGACACTTTGACCCTCTGTAACCCCTGAGCTTTCCAAGAAGTAACTTTTGACCCTTCATATCCCCTGACCTTTCCAAAAACATATATTTTGACCCTTCCTAACCCATGAGCTTTCGAAATCGAAACATTTTGATATTTTTATTCTGACAAAAGGTCAATTTGTCTTTCAATTATACTAGAGTACACTGTAGTAGGTAATTAATTTTCTTACAAAGTGGTAAGGTCCAGAACAAAATGATCAAAGTGATCCGTAGGATCCAGCCCCTAACATATCCCTTAATAAATATCCCTACCGAATGGTTGTTACACCGGTTTGTTGTATTATTTATCCTACAATTATTGATTTGTTTGTTTGTTTCCATCGTTTTATTCAATAATTATTGAGTCATACAATAACAAGATGGAAGGTGATGATTGTCATCTTGAAGCAGACACACGCATGTTTCATTTTGTTTATACTCAACAGTATGGAATTATTGGTTTGTCAACAGGGTGTCCAAGTCCTGTATGACAACAGCCTGGTGAATTATAAGAAATAGGTTTCCTTGAATTACCCTAATATAAATAATGAACCGGTACTAAATGTCATACAATGTGCAACTGAACTTCTCCGCATGTGGAGAACGTCACATGATCATTTGAACCGTTGTCATGGAAGAAGATGACCTGTTTAACATGGGGACTAAACCTGTGTCTTCAGGAGTGGATAATTTAGCATTTTTAACAAGAAATCTGTATAAATCAACATGACCAACAATTTCAATTCATTCTTATATTATAACATATAGGCAAGGGAGAGAACTGCACAAATTCTTTCAATAAATTTACTTCAAGAGTATTCTCCCTTACATGTATTTTAACATCAATATCTTATGTACTTTTCTTGTATATTTTTAGGTGAAAAACCATACAGTTGTAGCTGGGAGGGTTGTGATTGGAGATTTGCTCGATCTGATGAACTTACTCGACATTATAGGAAACATACTGGCGCCAAGCCATTCCGATGCAAGTTTTGTGATCGTTCATTTAGCAGAAGTGATCATCTCGCCCTTCACCTCAAAAGACATACACCTTCGGATTTATAACACCATCTTGTTTAGGGCTTTTTCAAATTTTCATACATTTCCATATGGTAATGGATTTATGATTTTTTTCCCATGAATTCGCAACTTTATTTTTGAAAAAAAGAACTATTTGTGAACTTCATTCATTTCATGACAGACATTTTTTTCTAGGAATTCATTTTTTACAAAAATTATATTTCTATGGCAACCAGATTGCCTAGATACATCATGTACTTTATATAGACATTACATGAAATGTAATTCATATCTTTTTTTTATATGAAAATTAACAACTTATGTTATAGTACTTAGTGTTGCAAACACATCTACTGAAAATTCGACTTGACACAAAATACTGTATTCTTGCTTGAAAATACCATTTGTTGTGAACATTTCTTTGGAGAACTTTGCATATTTCAGAAATTTGCAAATTCGAAGCCGGAGAAATTTGCATATTGAAATCACAGATTTTTACCAAAGGATTTGAGTGAGACCATGAAGAAATGACTAAGTGTTATTTATTGTATGGGACACTCAAATTATCTACTTGTTTGAATTTGTGTTGGGAATGAAAATATAATGAAAATGAAAAAGTACTGAATTTGGTTTTCTAAATGAAGAGTTGCTCATACCGTATACACACGATACACTGAGTCTGTTCAGCATTATTGTGTTTTACTGTTTCACTTCTGGCCACATATTCACAAAACTTATTTAAATATATATAAATATTTTTTGTCAAAGATTTTCTTAGAATTTCACGAAAAAAGCTTAGTTTTTGTCTTTAAGATGGACTTTTGACTATGTATTTCAATATAAAAACTTTTAAAATTATCTGAGATAAAATTGAGATTTTTTTTATTTCGAAGTAAAATATTTTCAAAGATTTTAAGAAGCTTTGTGAATACTGGCCATGATCTATATTGTGATACAAACTCTACCATATTTATTATTGCTATTGTTTTGGTACTAGCTGTGTTAATTTCCCTCAGCTTGATGAATGTCCCAAATTGTACGCTTTGTGATGAATAATTGCTGATAATCACTCTTGAATATTCATGAGCAGTGAATGGATAAAATATGAATATTCATTTATAATTCTATTTCTAAGCATGATTTGTTATGTATTTTGTATATGGATTTAAGTTATTTAAAGTTACCATGCATAGAGGACTGGTTCCTAATTAATTATGCAAATTTATGCAAATAAAAGGAAGAAGATCTGATTATTTAAGTGATATGGATTTTACACCTTATTTATTGTCTTGATTTATGCAAAAAATATTTATTTAGTAAAAATGATTTATTCTTCAATTACAGCAAAGTTCAAATTTTGTAAATTTTAAAATTATCGATAAGACTGCTACTATTATTGGTGTGTTTATAAGTATGGCCAAATATAGAAGTTCTAATTTTCTAAACAAACTTGACATTTTCTGTGATTCTATTTCGATGTTTGCATAATACCGGTACTAGTATAACATGAAGATTATCAATCATACGCCAATGTTCCGACTTGACCTACCTGTCTCGTATTCCTATCTTCATTTTTCTCATGAATTTCCTTCATTACATTTTTATAAAATCATTGCATTTATTTTCCCCTACAACCATTTTATAACCAAAGAAATTTTGAATTCTGGTTGAATTTACACCATTAAACCAGTTGGTAGCAATTTGTGCTAGACTAGAAGATAAAAAATGAAAGACATGAGTTTGGAAGTAGTGTTGCCTAGCAACCATGTGTAACACCAAAGATTTTCTAGCCAGTTAATTGAATCTCATTTATATATATGTAGGTATAAGCAAGTGACTTTGAAAGTTGGTTAAATATTTTGTTTTATTTTGGATAACGAAACAATTATTGTGCGAAATTCGAAAAAATATTTTTCAGTTTAATTAACCAAAGTATTAAATGAATATCTCTTAATAAGTTTATACACTTTGAAATATTTGCTAAAATTAGCCAACCAATCAAATTGGCATTTTACAAAGTTGGTCAGTCAACTTATTAGCTAAATGTTGCCATCCAATCATATTGGCCAATTTAAAAGCTGGCCAATCAAGTAACAACTAAAAATAGCCGACAAATTAAATAATGAATATAACTGACCAATCAGTTATTTTTTAGAATTGTTGAAAATACTACAGTATATTCTTGCCATCAACTCTGAAAAGGTACTGCTTGTTTATAAAAACTATGTCGTCAAAATACTTGCTTATTAGTCCCCTACCGGTTTTTGACTGGAGGGGACTATAGGTTTGCCCTCCGTCAGTCCGTCTGTCAAAAAATCTGGATCCTGACATAACTCAAACAGTTTCCAAGCTAGGTTTATGAAACTTGGTATGTGGATAGGGGGCAATAATTGGATTATGCACGTCTAACAATATTTTGATTCTGACAAAAATTGTGGTTGCTATGGCAACAGAAACATTGAAAATGGCTTCAAACTGGTGGGGGACTTCTGTATTGCTAGCAATTCTTAATTACTTGTTACACCATGTCTTACTGGCTAGTGAAACTGACGTTGATAGATTTTGTTCATCATAGTGTGTTGACTATACATTATGGGTAAATATATATATATCTTTCATATCACACACTTTGAGTGTTTTGTTCTGTGTTCCTTCATATGTAATTATGAATGAATATTCTTTGAGTTTTCTGTAAAAATATTGTTTTGCATAAAGTCATGTAATCGCGTGTTCCATAACCAGTATATAGAATTTAGTATATTCCAATGCATAGGATTTATAGTTTTCAATGCACATTAAGAAAGGAGCAATCTCCTGATTACATTATGCCAGAGTAGTTATACTCATAACATTCTTATTACCTCCCTTGTTTACGGCCTAAATACAACATATGACATTCGAACATTTTGCCAAGGACATATATGGGGAGATACCAGTGGTATGTGCCTATAAGAACACTATGAACCATTTTCTCAGACAATCTTAAGACATATCAGATCATTATATGTTTGTAAAAACAATGTCATTATAAGCATATGTTTAAGGTAACTATGGCATATATGTAGGTCAAGGTGGATTGCTTGCTTCTCTTATTCTATTATCATGGGACGACTATGTTGTTGTTGTTGTTGTTATTCTAAGGTCAGTTTCATGCATATGATATTTTTGTCTGTGATATATACATCTTTATGATGAGCTATAGAACACTTCAGCTTGGTATGTTATATATGTATTTTCTGTCTTTCTATTTGTTTCGTTAGATTTACATGATTACATTCAGTGGTAGAGTTACGGGCCCCTTAGTTACAAAAATTATTTGTATAGAATTTTGTTTTAGTCTCATATTTTGAGTACTTACTCATTCCTGGGACGAAGATACAATTTTCGTCCCAGCTCATTCAAATCACTGAAACATTCTTTATTGGTGGCATCAATAATAAATTCCTACATTTTGTGAAATTATATAATTATTTGGTGAATGTATAATTAGAGTTACTTCCCTTTATACAAGTTTTTGGTAGTTACTTTCCTTTGTCATTTCTCATGAATTTATGGCTACCAATGATATCAGGGTTTCATGGAAGTAGACAGTTGCTCAAACGCCATCTCAAGGGAGGGTAAAAGTTGCATCAGAACATTCTGTGACTATAAAGAATTTTCTGTCTTTGAGTCTGCACTTTCATTGGATTTTTTACTCCATACATGATACGAAGCATATGTTTCTTCTAAATGGCCTAATTGCATTCACTCATTTCAGCCTGTCCGATACTGTAAAATCCGCAATTTTGCGACGTTTGAATTTTGCAATTTTGTTATTCTGAAGTAGTTGGCGATTTTCAAACTTCAGAAAGAACTACATCATGTATTTTATTACCGTTGTTTCAGCTCACGTGTGTAAATGTTTCTAGAAATCTCGATTTCTCAAATTTAGCAAAATAAAATTAATCCCTCGCAAAAATTTCTGACTTTACAGTGTGGTAGATTGCAAACTTCACTTTTTCTGTTCTTTCGATTTTATTTATATGCGAAACTTATACATTCCTTATACAATCTTTCTATTATTTACTCTCATTTGCTCGTTATTTTTCTGTTTTACCGTATGCTGTCTAGTTAACACTTTCTGTCTTGTGTTTGTTTATATATATATATATAGTGAAAAAGGGGAAGTAATTAAGTCACAATTTCATTTTATTAAAAAGGGAGGTGATTTAAGTAGTTTGTGTTTGTGTTGAAAGGGCAGGCAGAGAAGTCACATTATCTATTTCTAGTTTAATGTAAGGAGAAAGAGGAAGGCAATTCACATAATTTCTTGTTTAAATGTTAATAGAAGGGGAGGCAATTCACATGACTGTTTTTGATTTAATACTTAGAGAAAAGGGGAGCTAATTAAAGTAACTTTCTTATTTTTGTTATAAGAATAGAAAACCTGATACATTATACTGCGTAGAATATTACAAGTTGATCCATTTATCTGAGTTTATTTATTATAGTGTGGTTTGACTGCTGTCTAGTCTGTGCCTTGGTTTCAGTTTATCATTGTTTGACTCGAACTTCCCGTTTCGATAACCATTTAAAGAGATATGAGGAGTTTGAGTATTCTACATTAACCATATTACACTGTTAGCTTCAACAACCAGAGAAGCGGTGTTTGTCTGAGGCCAGATAGTATAGCTTGTTTAGATACGAGACAAAACGTTTGTATGTTTACCTTAAAACTTGTATTAATCCATGCATAATATTTAAATCAAAATTGTATGTATACCATGAAAATGACAAAACCTTTCATGTCGTATCAGCATATTATATTTCTTTATTTCGTTTCACTGTCTCGAAAGTTCTCGGACATGTTGTAAGGAATGTATGCCGATACGATTGCGCCATTGTTGCTGTGAAAGTCTGAAAAATTGACATGGAACCATTTAATCTATATTGCCATATTCTATTCAAATACGGATCTGTTCTTGACCTCTACAGATTCTGTTTTGTATTTATAAAATTATGTAAGTGTATTTTTTTAACTAAACCAGTTGCTATGGAAACCCCAAATTACCACACATTTTCGTTTTTTCTTTTCAACCATCAAATGAATTGAGACTGTGCCTTTAAGACCATTTCACCTCATTTTGTACCCTGTCTAGAAAAAACTTTAAACCATTCTTGTTGGTATCCATAGTTTTTGTTTATACATTTTATACATTATTATTTTGGTATTGTTTTGTTGTGTTGTAAGGTGAATAGAATTAAGTACTTATGACACAAAAGATCATTCATTTGTATCATACATTTTTATTTAATATGTTAATATTATTATTCACTTAAACTCTGTCCTCTTGATTGGCTGATAAAAATAGCAGGCCAATTAAATTAGCTACTGAAAACAGCTGGCCAATCAAATTAGTTACTAAAAATAGCCGACCAATTAAAGTAATTTTTACAAGAATATTATGTAATTCAATGTATTAATATTATAATAAATCTATATATTTGTCAATTAAGGTTCTTTTCTTAAATTAGAAGTTATGGGATTAAGTGCAATTGAGGTATTTTTGTCAGTGTTTGGTATATGGGGTCTTTTCATGAATTACTATTTTGTACATGATTGATTTTTTGTCGTAAAAATTGAATGTTTAAACGTTTTTTTATACTTATTTCAAAACCACTTGTATAATACTAACTTGAGAATAGAATGTTGGAAATGTTATTGCATTTGTTTAAGTAAAACATGGAGACCAGTATTACTCAAAATATTTTCGGATATTTTAAATTTCAAGACGAAAAGTTCAATGTTTCCCAGTTATGTTAACCATTTATTCTATGAATACACCTTTTCAGCTCCCATACATAGGCAGACGCCAATGACAAAATATTGTGCTATAAACTTTGTAGATGGTGTACACAATTACAACAAAACATTTATAAAGCCAAAATGCTTGGATAAACCAAAGGTTACACTATGTACTGCTTCAGGGTATTGCATCCCCTCACGTTAGGGTATTATGATAATAGTTAACTATTATTCCAGTAAATTACCAAAAGTGATACGAGAAAGCCCCTTGACAAAATGAAACATATTTGATTATCACACAGTAATCTCAAATACCGTTCTGCAGTTTATGATAGATATTTTTGTCGAGTGTAAATTAGACCTTTTTGGTTGAAACTTTCATTTATCAAAGTCTGTATAATACCCACAATGCCCTGTTAACCTTTTATGTGATTGTTCCATGAAGCCAAATGGTCCCTCAAGGTTATGTTAAGTTTTATAGGCGTGTCCGAGTATAGTTTCTATGGTACCCTATACTGGACAGTAATTAATTCATTGTTGTATGATGTTATTTTTTATGGTTAGTTTGTTTATAGTAATGTTACAATTAGGTTTCTGAAGTGTGATGTATTTTTGTTCTGTTATTTGTTTAATATTGTGAATTATGACATGTTTCTATTTGATAAAATTTGATATGTATATATATATACAGAGCTATATGAAATAAATATTATACTTAAAGTCTACGATGAGTTTGCATGTTTTTCTTGTGATGAATGTAAAATACATTTATGTTAACCTGAATGACTAGCACTTTGTTTAGCAACATCCATTGGGAAACAGTTCAATTGTTGTTCTGTGGTTGTTGCTCTGTAGAGTTGTAAAGTTAGTGGTCACTACAAGTACAAAATGATCATGTTGCTTTATAGGTTGTTGCTCTAAGGAGGATCGATCTGGAGATACATGTAATAAGCCTTAATGGTCAGCAGTTGGTTCAGTAATAATATATATATATATAAACCTGCCAGGTATAGCAGGTAGTTCGTCTCAAGGAAATATGGTTTTGATGCAGAGATATTGTCAGTCTACTGAGCAGGATTTGAGTACAGGTGCCTTAACCTTTGATATCAAAATCACAATGTTCATCAACTTGTAAAATCCATCCATCCACTTGCTGGACAGAAATGGTCATTAACTGTGTGTAAGGCTCAAACTACTGAAGAGTCCATCAAGCATTTTGATTCGTCAAGATGTCTTACAATATGCTTTTACTTCCATTATCAACCAATGACATGCTTTGTTACATATCCATGGATGCGCAATGATGAATGACACACAAAATTATAACTTAATCAAATTTATTCTCTTTTTTTATCTAATACTTTGTATTTACATGATTCAGTAACAAAATATACTTCAAATATAGACCTAAATAAACCTAATAATGCTAGAACACATAACATGCAAATAATTACTGGCACCAATCTCGAGATAAAATCTTGAGATGGGTTGAATCTATTCTCACGTATTGTAGCAGTTCATACAGAATTATTTTCACCTTAGACCAGACTAACAATCTGTATAGAGAAATGAAAACATTGTGCAGCGTTTATTAAAGTACAGGACTTTCTGTTGAACAATACATAACAATAAAGTAGTAAAAGATTTGTACCACAAGTTATGTTTTTTTATGAAAGATGTAACAATATAATAATTTCACACCTCAAATAATTTGCCATGTATGACATATATAAAGTAACAGTCTCTATAAAGGGAAACAACCCTTGGCAAGCCTTGTTAAAAATAAAGAATACAATAACATATACAATGTACATTCCTGAAGTAAGAAAAATAATTCTCCATTGCCTGAAGCAAGGGAAAGAATTCTCGATTTCCTGAAGCAACAGAGAGACTTCTTCATTTCCTTAAGCAAGGAAAGCAATTCTCTATTTCTCCTGAAATAAGGGAGAGAATTCTCTTTCTCCTGAACCAAGGGAGGGAAACAAGGGAGATAATTTTCCATTTCCTGAAGCAAGGGAGAGAACTCTCCAATTCACTAAAACAAGGGAGAGAATTCTATGATTTCTTACCCAAGGGAGCCAATTTACCAACAGTTTGGTATACATAGAGTTATAACATAAGAATTTATCATTATCAATCATAATTTATACTAAAACATATAATTTATACCATGAATTCCAATACTATCAACCCGTCTTAGGCAGACAGACAATGGATACAAAAAGTAGGTGATCGCTTACTTCAGATGGTTCTTATACAACCCCCCAAGCTATTCTTGGATTTAAATATATATATATAGTTTTATTGGTCACCTGAATTAAGCGAGCACCTGTATTAAGTAGCCAAAATGATCAAACCCCAGCTGAACCTGTATTAAACAACAACAGTGGTTCCACTACCTTCTCAATCGTAAGGTTTTTTTAACTTTTGACTAAATTTTACTGTTTTATAAGTAAAATACCAATGATTTTAAGAGAAAATGACCCTTAAAACAAAAATCTTGAGGGTCAAAATGTGACTTTTTAGAAATTTCAAGGGTCAAAACCCCCTACTAAAAGTCAAATAGAAACCCTGCAACAACCAGCATTAAGCAGTCAAATATGATGTATCCAGTGACTGGCTGTTATAGACAGGTTTGTCCATATAATACAGATCACCAGAAACAGTGTCACCCTTCAGTTCGACAAGTTTACCATTAGACGATAACCTGTAATGTGTTGATCTAACTCATATTGTATCTAACTCTCTTCTATTGTGAATCAGGAATCCAGACAGTCGCTGTATGTCGTAGTTTTAGACAAATTCAGTATTTGTTTTTATTTCACATTGATTAGGACCACTGTTTAACATACATCATTCTATTGAAACGCATGTTGATTCCAGTTTGTCTGTAAATAGGCCGCCGGCACACCTTGTCAGGGTGTTATCATAGTTGATGGTATGTAGATGACAGGAGTATCGTACAAGTATTACATGGGTGAAAGTTAGAAAATTCGAAAAAACCTAAAATCCTTAAAAATTGACTATTTATATAGGGAAAATAAAGAAAAACAGACTTTTTGGTATACTCAAAAATCTGAAGTTCAGGCATATATGCCTGAAAAAACTTTCACCCATGGTATAATATAATCTGTATGCCTGTTGATTTCATGTGTTTCTTGATAATATCGCGTGTGTTGATGGTGTCGCACGTTTTGATGGTACCCAGGGTGGGTGTCATCGCTTGCTAGCTGTTTTATTCACAGCAATATCTAGCGATAGTTCATCATAGATTTCCCTGTAATGTAAGAACATGTGACCACTGTTAAATCATTTAATTTCAATGGGATGAAATTTTGAGGATTTGGTGCAAAAAAAACACTCGGTCCGGCAAGCCTTTTAAATCTGCCGGTCCTTTAAACGAACTGTCAGACACCGCATGCGCAGTTTAAATACTAAACTTGTGGTATTTGAAATGTAAGTTTATAATATAGAAATATACATCAAATTGAAATCAGGTTTTAACTAACATCAATACTTCCTTTCCTTCAGGAGCTAATGTTTTACGATCAGTTTCACGCTGAAATTATTTGTTCAGACGCCATGTTTGTTTTCCCTTCAATGAATTGTCACATGCCCGTTTATTGGTTGAATTGTAATCACCGACCAAGGTAAACGTGTGTTACATATTAAACATGTGTAGTAAATTATGTAATGCTAGTGTGTCAACTCGTACCCAAATTACAGGTTATGCTTGAAATGAGCCTCGGACAGAATTTTCGAAAGATTGTGTCTGACCTTGTCAAAATTTGCCGGTCGGGAGTGTCGGTTTTTCAGAAGTGTGTGAGGTATAACAATTTATAAACGGACAGAAGTTTTGTTCAGTGTTACTGTATAGTGGAGATAGCAACTTTTCAACATAGAAAACACTTTAAAGTAAAGAATATAAAACATGTATCAATCTATACTGACTTGTCCATATAGAAGAATATATATCCACTTCTTTCTCGTTTTGATTTAACATCAGCTTCTGTTATCTTTGTGACGTGCGTATCATCAAAACTATACCATGCTTTCTTCTTCATATCAAACACATCACTGATATAATGTCCTACAATATATAGGATAAACTAGACTGCGTTCAATAAACGCTTATGCCCCCTGTGGAAGCCTTGTACATAAATAAGTCTAAGTCCAAAATTAGGTCAAGGTGAAGGTCAAAATTGGGTCAGGTGATACAGGTGTGTGGAGAGTGTTCATATACAACATCCATGCAAGTTTGGAAGCTTTGTAGCAAGCCATAATGATGCTAGAAGAAACGGTCAATTTGGGTTAACCAGGACGGACGGAAGAACGGACGGACGAACGTACAGACAGGTGAATCACTATATGCCTCCCAATCTATCGATACAGGGGCATAAAAACATTATGTCATGTATCAACTTTGTTTGTTTATTCGAGTTTAACACTGTTTTTCAACTATTTTTCAGTTATATACAGCGACAGAATCACCTTACCAGTTTTCCTGGACTGTATCCAAACCACAGTGAATCAACAACTTCTCCACATGAGGAGGAAAATCATTGTTGTCAAATTTTAATGAAAGGGTACGGCCTGCGGCGACAAGGAATCAAACCCAGATCCCAGGGTTTTTAATCCATCCCACTAACCACGGCTCACAAACTAAAGAAACTTGTGACATATACGACATGCCCCATCAAGGTATATCATGGTATATACCATACTTATACTTACATAGGTGAAAGTTTGAAATTTTGAAAAACCTGAAATCCTCAAAAATGAACAATTCATATAGGGGAAATAGAGAAAAACATACTGTTTGGTACACTCAATAACCTGAAGTTCAGGCATGTGCCTGAAAACTTTCACCCATGTACTTAAAGCTCGTGAAAATTTCTGTTTTTAGGTGAACAAAATGATTTTATCATATGACTATACCTGCCACGGATGTTAACCCCATATGACTAACAACACTGACCAGTCTGTATGTGTATGGTAACTCTCCTTTCTGTAATATAAATACAATGTGTAAGACACTGTCATAGATATAGTTAACAATAGACTATTAGTTCTAAAATCAGTGCACAACTGTCAAAGATTCAGTGCATTACCATCACAGAATCAGGGAAATACAATCACCAAAACAGTGAACTACCATCACAGATTCAGTGCACCCTGACCACCAGAGATTCAGTTCACCCTGACTATCACATATTCAGTGCACCCTGATCACCACAGATTCAGTGCACCCTGACCATCACATATTTAGTGCACCCCGACCATCACATATTCAGTGCACCCTGATCATCACAGATTCAGTGCACCCTGACCATCACATATTCAGTGCACCCTGACCATCACATATTCAGTGCACCCTGACCATCACATGTTCAGTGCACCCTGACCATCACATGTTCAGTGCACCCTGACCATCACATATTTAGTGCACCCTGACCATCACATATTTAGTGCACCCTGACCATCACATATTCAGTGCACCCTGATCATCACAGATTCAGTGCACCCTGACCATCACATATTCAGTGCACCCTGACCATCACATGTTCAGTGCACCCTGACCATCACATATTCAGTGCACCCTGACCATCACATGTTCAGTGCACCCTGACCATCACATATTCAGTGCACCCTGACCATCACATATTCAGTGCACCCTGACCATCACATGTTCAGTGCACCCTGACCATCACATATTCAGTGCACCCTGATCATCACAGATTCAGTTCACGACAATCACCAAACAGTATATGAACATCACAGGATTGGTTCCACAACAGAAAAATCAGTGCACAGTTTTCATGGAATCAGAGCATGAATGCCACAGTTGTAAGTTTTGGTTTAAGACTTAGTTCTCTTCCTTGGTTTAAGACTTAGTTCTCTTCCTTGGTTTAAGACTTAGTTCTTTTCCCTTTGTCAGCATTGGATATAAATACTCGCTACTGTTAAACAATACAATACAAAATATATTGCGTAAAACATAAATACCTATGCTTATAGCAAACAATATTATAAACAAACAAACCAGACAGTAGGCAGAAGTGAACAGATTTTTCTGAAAAGCATATATTGATTGTGATTGAAATAAATACATACAGTGAATATTATTGGCTTCTATTAAGATTTGCAAAGTATATGATTTTAGAAAGATTTATAACAGTTAATTTTGAAGTTGGATGTTAATAAATTGGTAAACTTTTGTTTAACCATGAATTTACCTCATTTTTGATCTCTGGTATATCCAGATTTTCATCCACAAATCCATCCACTTCATCCGCAGGTGGAGATTCTATTGTATCCATAGTGAAATCAGAAGGGTCAGATAACTTTGGTTGCTCTGATAAAGGTATTTTGTTTTCTTTATCTTCCACATTTGCCAACCAGACATCTAAAACAACATATGCATAGATATAGTTTAATTTGTATCCTAATGTACTTCAAATCGATTGTGAATCAAATTTTTATTTCTTAAATTAATTACTTTGGGCATTTTCTTTCAATTTTTACCTGTATCAAATACACAGCTGCATGCAATTCTTGGGCAAATATGCTACAGTCAAAACTCGATACAACGACACTGTTTGTTCCCGATCAAAATGTCGTTATAACGAATTTGTCATTCTTCTGAATTTCACTAGTGACTTTGAAGATTGTTAGAGGTTACAAAACCTGTACCTAAACTTTAATATTTGCATTTCTAAGTCCAAAAGGGGGCATAATTTCACCAAAATGCTTGATAGAGTTACCTACCCCTGTGTATGGGTTGGGGTCATGATGGTGAACAAGTATGCAAAGTATCAAAGCAATATGTCCATGTACTATGAAGATATTTTGTCACAAAATACACAGAAACGAGACTGCATGCAATAAAAGCTAATGCCCCGGTGGAAGCATTGTCCTTAAAAATAAGTCAATCAGGGGCCACAATGCTGTAGACAAGTTGGATAGTGTTACTTGGCTTTGACAATGTAATGTGTTTAAATAAAGGTCAACAAGTATGCCAAGTCTAAAAGCAATGTCACACAAATGGACACAGATGGACAGGTCAATCAATATATGCCTCCGCATCAGCAGATGGCAGGGCATAAAAAGAGATGTTGCAAACAACTAATGCATGAATAAACAAGAAATATCACTGAATGTGATGAATACTCCCAGCAATTGCTTGACACAGTCATATATGCACAACTAGACTTGGTACTGATCGGTCATGCAAAGTTTCAAAGGGCCATAACTTGATCTGACCAACTTGTGCCGATTAAATGCACAACTAGAAATTGTACTGATGAGCTATGCAAAGTTTTGATGAAATACGACCAATGGTTACAGAGAAATAGCCCGGACAAAATTTATAAGTATAAACAAATTAAGGGCCATAACTCCCTTAAAATAAATCCGACCAACGTCCGCCGACGATATGCACAACTAGACTTGGTACTGATCAGTCATGCAAAGTTTCAATGAAATACGACTAACGGTTGGGGAGAAATAGCGCGGACAAAATTTATAAGTATAAAAAATAAAGGGCCATAACTCCCTTAAAATTAATCCGACCAACGTCCACCGACGATATGCACAACTAGACTTGGTACTGATCAGTCATGCAAAGTTTCAATGAAATACGACCAACGGTTGCGGAGAAATAGCGCGGACAAAATTTTTAAGTATTTGTACGGACCAACCAACCAACCAACAGACCAACCTCAAGCATGACTCCAGTATAGCCCCCATATACTATGTATCTGGGGGTATAATTAAGTGTAAAATATAACATACCGTCATCGTCACCTTCATTGAATTCATCTATATCTTTACTGTCATCTTTCTGATCGGCTTGCTCACTTTTATCATTACACTGAGCATCCGACAGATCTTCCATTTTAATATCCACATTTTTATCAGCAAAGCTATCATTTTTATGCTTCACTTCAGTTTTTACTTCAACCTCAAAATCATTAGGTGACTCTTCACATGAGAGGTCAATATGGTCACCTGTCTCATCACATTGGTCATCAAATTGACCAGAGAGGTTATGTAATCGGTCACTCCACGTTTTATTTGCACATTTGTGAAATTTTTCACCACTATGGTTTATATGTTTATCACTTGATTTTGTGTCTTTATTTAACACAGAGTCCCAAGCTGAGAACGGATCTGAGTCTTTAGAAACTTCATCATCGTTATGACGAGATCTAATCACAGTCTCGCCCGTCTCGTTGTCATGACGAGATCGTTTCTCAATCTCACCTTCTGATTTATGTCGCTTTCTTATATAAGTTTTACGAGGACTAGATAGAATATTTGAGTCATCGGGTCCAATATCATAACTTTCTGGACTGTTTGTTCGGAAATCTGTAAACCCGTTGTTATTCCTTGAGTACATATGATCACCCGTATTGATGACATCATCAGTTTGCATGTTGTTGTCATGGTGATGTGGATCAGATTCCATTAGACTTTGTTCTATTGCTAACTGAATCATTTCCTCCTCAGTCATTTCCTGAATTTTCTTCACTTTTGGTGAATCTGAAAAATTTCAAAATACAACTATGAATATCAATTAAGCCGTTGTATGTACCAATTACTTAGTTTTGTTACTTTTTGTTCACTAAACCAAATTGAGTCAACTGAACTGTGGAAACTGTGCGTAATTGAGCACTGAATTCAAGCATAGTACAAATATGCTTAAAACTGTCCACCAAATTTAGGCACCTGTCAAGCATGGTACATAAACATTTAGGCATGTACCATTTACATTAGAACCTCTCCAGAGCAAACCTACGTAGAATAACAACCTCTGTATAGTATTACAACACCATCAAATTCCCCTTGCTCACTTTTTACTTTAAATTTAACCTTTGTAGCACAACAACCTCTAAATATCAACCAATATTTGAAGCTCCAAATGGTGTTGCTCTACGGAGGTTGTACTGCCTGTTATTAAGATACCAAACACAATATTTACCACTTATACAGAATTACTGAACTGAGTTTAGATGGTATGTATATAATATGTAACCCGTACTTTGTTCGTGCCGACTCATTTCCAGAACTTTCTCGATGTTCGGGTCAGTTTCCTCATCATAGTCCTGAAGTATCTGTGGATAAACAAACATTCAATGCTATTAGGACAAGTCCTTATTGGTTCAGGGCCTCAAGGTCAATTTTTTTTTCTGATTTAATGCTTATAATATAATTAAATATTATTTATCCTCATCACCGGAAATCCATATGGGCAAGGACCCCTGAAGATGTTAGTCACTTTATTTTAGGGGGATAATTCATGATACAGAAGATGCTCCAGTTCTAGAAGCATTCCTGATTCTTTAACATGCCTGATGTAAAGCATCATACACTGGACTTTGGTTTTTAAAGTCTTGTCCGAAAGACTGGCAGTAATTTTAGTTACGTTAGGTGGGAAACACTGAAAAGCATTTCTGTTTTGATCCGGCTGGAGGCGGGATCGAACCCACAACCTTCAGATCAGCAGTCAGTAACTCTCACCACTGGTCCACCATGGTTAAATATAAGAGTATTCCGAATTTCCGACACAATATTCCGATGTGAATATTCATCTGACCCATGCTTGTTTGAGGACCTCCATGCAAACCATAAAAGCTCTAGGCCTGATACATTAAAGACTTTCACTAGTTTTTCAATTTTATGAAAGATACCAACTGCAAGGACTTCTAACAATAACATGAAGTTAATGATCAAACCTCTCACCTTATTTTTTTCTTCTTGTTCTTCTAGACTCATCTGAATTGCTCGAGAAAGGTCCGGATCTTCCTCGTAATCTAAGGGTATAGCAGCATCCACTTCATCTTTCTAGATAGGAAATACATAGTATTACATCATCAAATACATTTTTTTGCTATTCATTTTTTTACAAGAAGAGACTCATGCTTACTGAATCAAAATATAATGTAAACTGCATGCAGCATGCCCACTGGAATTTTAAAAAGTGGGTATCTGTACCCACTAGTTTTTGAAAAAGTGGGTACAGGCCTAAAAAAGCAGGTACCATAATTTTCGTATGAGGAAAGGGAGGTAAATCGTATCTGATTTGTGAATGTATTTTCGGTCCGGATACGGGTTTCAATTTGGGCGAACTTTCCAAAATGTTTTATCCTAAATAAATGATAACACACACAATATTATTTCAGTTTACCGTCACACTCGTAGTAACATGCTGTTATGACCAAATGACGACCTCGTTCACTTGTTTGATTAATAGAAAAGGCACTTGGAAATGTCATGTGATACAAATGAGTCTAGATCGTCTGGATGTTTGACGCAGGTCGTTTTTTGATTAAAAAGCAAGCGTTTATCGGGTCTTAGGTCGCCGACTGCTAAAAGTTTTGCCGAGATTGTTTATTAGTCGGCCTAACAAAATGCGTACCCGCATGCACGGACATTGAAAAATTGCGCGGACATTGTGTTTTCTGCGTGAAAAATGCAGGATTCTGCGTGACTGGGCATGCTGTGCATGAACTGCCAACTGAAACACACAGTCAGAACTAAAGGTTTTTGACCTAAGCATATGCTTTCAACTAAGGGCAATAACTCCAGCAATAATCATCCAACCTTAAATTCCTGACAACATGTACAACTATTGGTATCAAGTATACATGTGAACTTTCACTAAGATTCGACTTAATGATAGGGAAAACAAGCGCAGACAAACTTTGTGACATCCATTCAGCACAAAATCAGTATGTCAACCAAGTATTGATCCAATACATAGCTCATCTGCAGCTCTGTTAACCATTATGAAAATTGGTGAGCCAAAAATGATATCCATGGAAAATAAAACTGTTACAAGAGATGTTTGTAAAACACGTAAGACCCCATGGCAGCCAAATAGTCAGAAATGGTGAAGGTCGCAGTGACCTTTGACCTCAAAATCAATAGGGGTCATTTACTGTTGTTGTCCAACCTCCATGTAAAGCTTGAAGATCCTACATCAAAGCATTCATGAGTTATTTCACAGAAACCATTTAAATAGTCAACAAGAGGATCATAGATCCTGGGGCGCTCACCTGCTAAACATGGCCAAACTTTAAACGTGACCTTAAGGTCATCAAGATATACATTTTGACCAAAGTTGATGAAGATTAAAGCAAAAATATGGCCTAAAGAGTGTTAACAAGGTTTTCCTATTATTTGACCTTTTGACCTAGTTTTTGACCCCACATGACCCAATTTCGAACTTAACCTTAAGGTCATCAAGATAAACATTTTGACCAAACTTCATGAAGATTGAAGCAAAAATATAGCCTCTAGAGTGTTAACAAGGTTTTCCTATTATTTGACCTAGTTTTTGACCCCACATGACCCAACGTCGAACTTGACCTTTATTTCATTGAGATACAACTACTGACCAAGTTTGATGAAGATCAAAGCAAAATTGAAAGTGCTAGAGTGTTAACGGTGAAATGTCTAACGGACAGACGACGGACAAAAAACAATCACAAAAGCTCACCTTGCGACTTTGTGGCAGGTGAGCTAAAAATGGTAAAGGTCACAGTTACCTTGACCTAATGACCTCAAAATCAATAGGGCTCATTTACTGTTGCTGACCAACCTCCGTGTAAAATTTGAAGATCCTACATCAAAGCATTCTTGAGTTATTGAACGGAAACCATTTTATACGACCGACATACAGACATGTGCAAAGATTATACCCCCTCATCAAAGATTGGGGGGCATAATAATTATTATTACAAAGATTAATCTAAAAGAATCCTTCTGCACAAAGCTAAAGCCTTTCCAATCACCGTTCATACAAATCAGTATTTTAAATTTGGGTAGTATACCTTTTGTTTAGTTTCCGTAAACATATTCTCACTGTCTGTAGATTTATCTGCTGTGGTCTCAGTGGACGGTTTTTTAAACCTGAAGTCAACAGAATCACATATAAATATATATAACAGAATGAGTACAATGACACCTCCATGTAATGACTGAAACCTCCATGGAATAACTGAACCTCCATTGAATGACTGAGACCCCCATGGAATGACTGAAACCTCCATGGAAAGTCTGAAACCTCCATGGAATGACTGAAATCTCCATAGAATGACTCATTCCTAAACCTTCATTCAAAAGTAATATCAATGTAACCTATTTTTTAGCAACAACCTCTCATCAACAGCCTACATCAGGCAATACAATAGGGCATCGCTCTGGAGAGGGTAGCAAGTATTTTTGTCCAGCAAGTTAAACATGAACAGGGACCGGGGTCAGGTGTTTAACTGATTTACAGAGTCCAACTCTGATACTAGAGGATGATGGCTCAATTCCTGTTAAAAACGGTCAAGTTTATAAAAGTAACTCTAGGGACAGATATACTCAGTGCAAGGATAATGATATGATTGAATGCTGTTAATCAAGAACTTTAAACAGTGGTTTTACTGAGGCATAATGCCCAATCCTGAAAATAAGGTACAAGTCTTTTCCGGGTGCCAGTAGCACACATTCCTGCACCAAGACTCTTGTTTCACGCATTGTTCCGTAGTCAAAATTCAATTAAATTTTTTCATCAAATAACTTTCTTTATCTGCAGAACAGTTCTTTCTATCTAATGCAGCAAATCTCGATTTCCAGACTATTACAGAATATTAGGACCCCTGTTTTATCTAGCTTACTGATACTAACCCATTATATTCTAGTTTCCGCCTACTTGGTGTATCCTCACTTTTACTTTCCTCCATCACTGACTGACTTAACTTCTGCTCACTGAAAATAACAGAGTTCATGCATAAAATATTAATTGTGGCACTTGATAAGATTGGGCTTGAACCCACATGGAATGGCCAAGATCGGGGTAGAACTCAGAGAGGTCATGATGGCCTATATAGGGCTGCTTGAACCCACATGGAATGGCCCAAGGTGGCACTTAATTCAAATACTTTTCGAGAATGAAATCAAATTCAAGGACTTTTCAAGGCATGTGCAAACCTTGAGTACTAACCTAGAACTGGTATCTACAGACAATGGTGGATATGGTGGCTGTGTATCCTCCGCACAGTGATGTTGTAAGGTTAAATAGAAAGGCACTTTAACATTCTGACCCATCTTTGTATTCTTGGAATGCAGCTGGTTATAACTGTATCGTTTAAGATGTAATATAAACACCCTGAAATAGTAATACAAGAAATGTGAAAATTCTATGAAAAGAGAACTATCATGGCCCTACATCGCTCATTCAATAGGGCTGCGTACCGGTTTCGGATACAAATCGAATACCGGTATTTTGCGTTCGATCGATACATCGTATCTAACGTGTCCGTATCGGTAAAAACATCGATCAACAAAAATACACAACAAAATCCCCATTTTGAGTTAAGTTTTTGATAGTCTATTTGTTTCGTCTCAAAATGGTCAGGTCGTAGACGCAGCTTATGTCCGAGTGAATCTAATTTTCAAACAAGAATCTGCTTTGCAAACTACTCATGCACTTTAAACATGTGTTAATAGGTTTTTATCACATATCCCAAGCCTGCCGCAAGTTAAATACATGTTGTAAGTCTGCAAGTGCCTATTTACAGGTTTTAGATAGTTTATTGTCAAAACAAAATATCAAATGATATATCGAATATCGATCATTTTGTATCGATACAAATATGGTATCGATCATTTTAACTGATACACAGCCCTATCATTCAAGGGTCAATGCATTTTTTAAACAACAGGCATCCTACTGAGGCGTTATGCCCAATCCTGACAACAAGATGAAAGTCTGTTCCAGATGCACATATTCCTACACCTAAACAATGTTTCAAACATTATTCAACATGTGGGAACTTCAAAAAGACCATAACTTGGTTAATACTTTGATTTCACCAAATAACTTTTATTTCTGCACAATAGCTCATTCTTTTAAATGCACCAAATCCGGATGTTCAAATTATTCCGAAATCATAGAACCCCTGAAACAAGAAACTGAAGAACTGCAAGCAAACAAAGTTCCTTACCAGTTAAAAACCTTGATCCATTAAGATTTTTGACAAATTTTTACTATTTTCAAAAACAAGAGATTAATTAAGTGATGTCAATCATACCTAGGTAGTCGAGAGATTTTTTGGGTGACATAAAACATACCTAGGTCGTGACTTTTATGAGTGACATAAAACATACCTAGGTAGTCGAGAGATTTTATGGGTGACATAAAACATACCTAGATAGTGGTGATTTTATGAGTGACATAAAACATACCTCGGTAGTCGAGAGATTTTATGAGTGACGTTAGATTTACTATGTCCACATTTCTCACACGTGTACTCTATCTCCTCACTCTTGAAGAACAAGGTTAAAGCATCCTGTAAGGTTCTCGGTGTTAGCAAATCTCTGAAATGGTAAAACACTTTGTCAAACACTGTCTCTAATTTCAAAATTCCCGGACCTTGAAAAAATTGTTTTCCCCCCGACTTTCCTGACCGTGGGAACGCTGTTTAAGTGGTATACTACTCTGTTGTTATTGATTGGAAACCATTTGGTCTAAAGAACTACCAACAAAAATGTACTGAGCAATATACTTCTACATGTTCGCTTAATCTTGAAAACATGTTCATGTACAAATTGTCAAGCATAGAGGTTCACAGGGAAGACTGAGCTTGCCCAACTGTGTTGCCTCTTTAAATTAAATCGGGTAAAGGGAGCAGAATAGTAGTCTAATAAAACTTACTTCTGTTTTGGTACATCCAAGGAAATGTCATGGAACTGTTCAGTTTTAGTTACTTCATCTTTACATCTACAACAGAGAAATCAATCAGTAGGTGGTGATGCTATTTTATAGTTTATCAAATAGTTTATACTAATTTATTTAAGGTCGATTGTGTAAGTTGGCTACAAGGGTATGAGGGAAGAGAAACCAGTTTCCCTTTTCTGCTGAGCGTCTAGCATGGGGATTACTGGTACTATTTTTTGTATCGTCTTTGGTATGACACAGCCTGAGATTGAACCCAGGACCCCCAAACTCTAAGCGGATTCTCAACCACTAGGCTAGCTAGGTACAGTATAACCTCAATAAAAGACCACCCTTGCAATATTTGAAAGCTGGTTCTTTTAACAAAATTTTAACAAATTGGCATTAATACCGACTACGAAGAAAGAGCAAAACTTTGAAAATGTTGACCAATTTGACGTTTTGATCAACCGGCAAACCAACAAACTTCATTGACTGGGGGAGGGGGAATAATTGCTTTTTAGAAAATCTGATAAGTCTGATAAAAACAAACACACAAATAAATACTGTAACTTACTGCATGCATGTTAAGGTATGTAAAACTTCAAACTCAAAATTAACAGTGATGGGATTCTGTCCTGGGTACGTAGAAGGGGCGGAGTCTGATCTATTCTCAAGCCCGCCTTCATTGTCCTTATTTGGAGTAGGTGTGGCCTTCGAAACTTTGATCACTTCTTCTTTCAATTGGTCCATAACTTGTCCTAGAAACTCATGAGCATCCTGTGGTAGATATCATACACATTGTAAAGCAGTGGTTCAGCATACCTAAACTTTAGCATGTATTTTGCACATAAGACTAGCAACGATCATGAACATTTAGTTGCACAGGAAATGATATTGTGAAACACTGTTAACAAACCAATCTTTTTGCGCAATTTGAAGATTGATGGCGGTAGTCACTATTTATTACACAAACTTGACTAGAGTTAAAATAAGTTATACATTTTTTTTTATTATATTAGGCCAAAAATAAATTATAGTTTGTTTCCCCTTCCCGACCCTGACCAATTAGAGTTGGTAGTTTCTTTTTAATATTGCCAATAATTATTGCTATGCATAAGCACTTTTGCCAGTGTCTCTGAAGGGATAAACAAACATTATATGCTTTGTATAAGGGTCTCTTTGGTTCATACTCAACAGGATAGGTTAAAAAATATTTTGGGTAGGGCTTTTTGCTCGGGTAGGTATGGAAGGGGAAACAAACAATATTTCATTTTTGGCCTTAAAGCCCCTGGATTAAATCTTACATTATTACACTTACATGTTGTCCATAGCCAGAAAATCTCTTGGCAGTGTTAGATATTGCACATTTAACACGACGTAAGGCATCTCTCTTGGATATATCTGTAGCATTAGCTTGACGTTTCACATACAACAACTTCACCAATGCACTAAATAAACAAAACATATTTTTGTAGTACAGTGTGGTTTGGTATCTCATAATAGATCCAAACAATGTGTACTAAATGATTCATTTTGAAATATATATCAAACTTATGGGGTATTAGTTTATACTAATTTATTCAAGGTTGATTGTGAAACAAGTTTTTCCAACTTAAATTAATCACTCTAAACACCTCATTCCTGATGTTATCCATCGCCACGAAGGTATGAGAGAAGAGAAGCCAGTTTCCCTTTTATGCTGTGCGTCAAGCAAGGTCATTTGGGGTAATGTTGTCAAATAGGGAATTAATAAGTTGCTTCATAAAAGCATACATTCTGAACAGTTCAAAATTGGGTTTAAACCTTTAATCAGCAGACTTTGAGAATGTTTGACAAAATACCATTTTTGAAATAATTTATTTCTAACCAGAGCCTGTCCGAATGCATGACACTTTTCATATTTTTCTATTTATCTCAAGTTAAGCCCAACAGATTTACTATTGGTATGACAGGACTGAGGTTTTCAGCTTTTGTCCGTCAGAATGTCAGGCATGTATATTTTGTGTTATATATCTCTCTAGGAGAGGTAAGAATCAATATAGCATATACTTACTGGAACAGCGAGTGTTGCTGAAATGATTTCATCATCTTTCTGTTAGAGGTCAGGTCCGTCGCCAAGGTTTCCAAACCAAACAGGCACTGTAGTATAGCATTCATATAACATGTGTTTCCTAGATTCGAAAACCTGTCAAAGTAAAATAAACATTTATGTACACTTTCTAACTATATACTAGAGATGTTAGTAAACAATACACCAGGGGTTCCATTGGACTCGGGAGTAGAGGTTTTGACCCTTCAAATTTCCAAAAAGTCACATTATGACCCTCAAGATTTTTGTTTAAAGGGTCATTTTCTCTTAAAATCATGGGTAGTTAGCCTATAAAATGGAAACATTTACTACAAAGTATCTAAATGACCCTTCAGATTTAGAAGCTAGTGGATCACCTGATGCATGCCACTCTACTAGCAACTAAATAAAGTACAGTACAACCCCTATAGAGCAATACCCTTTGGGAGAGCTGTAAATATTGACTGTTGTATGGAGGTTGTTGCTCTACAGAGTTTAAATTAATAGTAAATAACAGTTAAGGGAATTTTTGAAGGTGCTGTTATAGAGAGGCTGTGGCTCAACAGATGGCCTCCCTGAAGAGCTTGTACTGTAATTTCATGTAAACATGACATGTATGCCCCAATGATTAAGATTCCATTGTGGAGTTCAACCGCGGAATTAATGAAACTTTAACCCCCACAAATAACAATGATTTTACAGTATACAGAATAAATATAAACATTACCCTTGTAACGTCTGGTGCGTCTGGTTAACTTCTGTTGACTGTACAGGTTTCACTTTCATAGAGTACGATATACTGTCTGATAATCGTGCTCGCTTGATTGGTGTTGGATCTGGCATTAACCCAGGCCCTCGCTTACTGTAACTATAAAAGTATACAAATATAGTAAATTTCATGGTTCATACAGGGTGATTCATAATATCTGTTACACTTTTGAATGAAACAGTTTTTATATGTTTAGGTATAACCACAAGTAGTTTGCACATCTACAACACTTACATTTCAAAGTTTTATTTGATATACAATATTACATACTTTCATGTATATTAACGTTTACAAATGGAATTGTATTTTATGTCATATATTCAATGTGACGTCAATTTGACCGATGATGACGTCAATGCTTATTTTAATGTGGCTTAATTTACAGAAACCATTCAACAAGCCAGTGTGCCTTTCAGCTAGACAGTTTATTACAAAATCTTATATTTTTACATTGATATGATGGTTATAATAGGGAAATGGCTTTCAACGCAGAGCTGATCAATATTATGCTGCGTTTGATAATGCCTTGTAAGTGACGTCTTCGAAACTGCGTATATGTTTATGACATCATTTTTGACACCATGATGTCAACATAATTCTTTTAGCTTATTATAGATAAAACTTTATCATATAAGCTTTCATATGATATATGATACCTATATATCTTGTACAGGAACAAAATGTTACAATGGTTTAAAACTGGGACAGATATTATGAATCACCCTGTACATTATCCTCACACCTAAATTTAAGGACTATTCAAGTTTTTTTTCAAGGTAGAATTTGTATTTTCAAGGCATTGTCCGGAACATTTACTAGGGTAAATTGTATGATTTTGACTTTTTTATTATAGATAAACATGAACTTTATTGTCATCATGTCGGCTGCTTAGCACTACATGTCTCACTCTCCACCCATTCATTTACATACTTGTTAATTTGCCAGAAAAAGTGTTTCTGTTTCATTTCTTACGCAGATAATGTATGAGTTTGACGACAGTCATACACTTCTATGTATATTCAAGGCTGTTTGCCTAAAGTCATTTAAATCAAGTACCATTTTGGCATTTTTTAAGGCAGCACTGAATTCAAGTACTGTTCAAGGTTGAAACCAAATTCAAGGACTTTTCAAGGCCTGTGCAAACCTATATGGGAAGGTTCGGGCTTTAATCAAGGCTCACATTTACAGTAACCTCAAAAATATTAACAAACTACAGGACTAGGGACATATCCCTAAATCCCAGATGTTGGAAAAATAGGACAACACACTCTGCTCATGAATGAGATTTCACCAATGGAGTTTGTACAAAAAACATTTTTATGAACCCTGATGAATACCGTTACCTATTGAGCCATGGTCGACTTGGAGTACTGGTGTATGAAGGGTTGCTTGACGATTTGCTGTAGAATGAAGTCAGGGTAGATAAACATTGTCGACTTTTCTCCGCACTTCTTTGCAACAATTGTTCTGAAGGCTTTGAACTGGATCTGAAATCAAATAATTATCACATATTGATATGACATGCATGAAAATAGGAGATTTAACTTTCATACAATCCAGGAGTCACACTGAGGCATTACGCCGAATCCTGAAAATAAGAATCAAGACTGTTTGGGAGCTATTTTTTTAGCACATAATTATCCAAAATTGTTTCAAAAATGGTTCTAATGTTAAGATTCAGGAAACTTCAAAACATGTAAATTTTTACATCAACCAACTTTATTTTCCGGTGGAGGAAATATTGGGGAAATTTCGGGGGTTCCCTAACAACTGATCTGGGCAAGTAGTTGAAAAGTCAAGGTGTTTTCCTGATATCATGCCTGGAAAAAACTGTTTATCTTTTACTTACAGGTTATTTTCTTTTCCCTCATACGAATCTCTTCTGTGTGACTTCATACTAAAACAGAGTAATTCTTAAATTTATTGGAATATTTGAGGGCACAATTATTCTTTCCTTATGTAGTAAGGGCTGTTACAAAAGCCTACTTCCCCACCTATCAGATCAGTAACAGACCAACTAGGTCGGACACCAGGCATGTCCAGTAAACATCAGAAACGTCCATTCTAAATAATCAAATTTCATAGGACTGACTGTCTGGAAGACTTTTTACCCTTACACCGGATGTTTTGTTGTAAGTCGGTCTACATCACATCCAAGATGGATTGGTTCTGGGTTTACTAATTCTGTGTATATGTAGCACAGGTACCATTCTTGTAAACAGAAAATCATGATAATTCTGCTCAGAATTGGTTTCTTAAATGCTCACTTGGCTATTTCGATGAAAAATAAACCCTGTAGTTACACGGAAATAAACCTCTCAAACTATTCGTCCAGGGTTTTCCCTTGAAATTTTCATATTGGGGTCCCAGGACCCTAAGGGTTTGCATTTTGGGGGTCCCTGGCAAATTTTGAGGGTCCCTCATAAGTAGATATGCATTTTATTTGTTGATATTTTGAAAACCTAAAAACTGATAAAACCACACCTCAAGGGTTCGAGTCAAGTTTACTGCATCAAACTAGATCAATTTTATAAATAAATAGCAAAATCTCATGTACCATTGTTTTTTATCATTTGTATGATGTACCATACACTAGCGAGTTACCTACAACGATGTGCCTACCCTAACAATGCCATTTTGTTCCTGATTTTTTTCATGAACGGTACGAATTGTGTTGGGTACGAATTGTGTTGGGTACGAAACTTTTGCGTCGACAGCGATATTGCTATAAGTCGTCAGCTTTTTTAGACCGCGCAGTCATTTCGGACATCCGGGTAACAATAAAGTCTGTTTACTTCGGAACGACTCCCATCGCGGAATGTCGCAGGGGAGAATAATTAATTCTTATTTTATATAATAATGTGTAAATTGCAAATCGCAGCAAACCAGTAGCGGCGGCCGTTGGTAATTGCGGGTCCCGAGGACGCACACACTGTTGCAAATGCGGGTCCAACGCCAAAATATTGCGTCAGAGACGCAAGAAACCTGCGTCGGGGAAATCCCTGTTCGTCTAAAACTGGGGAATTCAAGACATGATAAAACCAATACAGACACTAGAACAATTGTTTCATGAAAAAGCTAATAAGTTACAATTTCTTTGGATTGATAAAAGTTTGGTCCGGTCCTGTAAAATTCTTCAGTCTACGGGACCTAGATGCACCAGATTGGGAATGATTTTCCTCTGAAGTTGGGAAAATGGATATTTTTTTTTATTTGGAAGGTACCTTTTAAAGGGACTGCCTCACATATTGGTGTATTGCAAAAATAAAATAAAATTGTCAAATATTCGTGTAATTTTGGTATAGTTGCCTGTATATCCCATAAACAACCATACAGACATCTAAAATAACTTGAGAAACTTCAACATTTTGTAGTTATCTAGTATTTTAACATCAAACATTCTATAGGGTATTAATACCCTATAGAATTTACACTACTATTACTTAAATTGCCTGAAATTTGTTCTCATTTGATGAAAACGAATCGAAAAACGAACCAAATACCTCACTGATGTTTACGCTGTAGTTTGTTGATGTTACAGTTCGATCACCAGTGAATTACATAATTCACAAAGCATGTTGGAAGGAAACTAAGCGCTTTTTTTCAAGAAAAAAATAATCAGTGGGCGACATCGAGAGTGGTTAAAATTGCTTTTTTGCACCAAATATTTCATAAAGCAACCGCCAGTGGCTTTCTATTACATCAATACTTGGTTAGGTTAGAAAATCACAATATAAAATGTTTTTAGCCCATCTGTGAGGCAGCACCTTTAAGGGTACCTAACAAAGAAGGGAAAACATTGCATGTGTGTGAATATGGGGATGCTACAATCTGCAGCACCTGGTAAAAAGTATGTCTTTGAAATTAAACATGGAAGTGCAACGCTTACTGACCTTGTAAAATTTTGTCCGTTATTCTCCTTCTCCTGAGAATCGAGACGTCCAGGATTGAGTGAATCGTTTGTGTTCTCTTTTCCAGGAAGTCCCACAACACACTTGTTCATTGTACCTATAAAAGTATAAATCAGGGTTCATACACAATTCTCACACCAAAATTCAAGGACTTTTCAAGGTTTTTTCTTGGTATAATGATGCAGGCGATTTATTTAACACTGAAATAAAATTTCTGAAAAGCAACATTTTGACCCTCAGTAATGACTTTTCTAATTGAGAGGTTAATTTTTCTTTTAATCACCTCTGTGCACTTTCTCACATTGGAACAGTGCCATGAAATTCCTAAGGCACAGTGAAAAAGTGCATTGCAAATGACGTAAATAGACATTGTTTGCTTAAACTTGGCATATTTATTGGTATAATTATTCATTGGGAATTTAATTTTGTGGTTGAGGTCATCCAAGAAATCCATGAAATAAAATCAACCATAAATATTATTGATTTTAAAGTAACTAAGATTTGAATGAAAATATTTACCTGCTGGTTTCGATCTGACAACATTAGTTAGAAGATCTTTCAGCACATGAATGTTTCTCTTGTGATCAGTCCTATACGACAGTGATATTATGGAATGGCTACCAACTGAACGTCTTAAATCAATATACACACCAGCATCATTACAGGTACTCTTCACCAGAGTTTGTGATGTCAACTGAAAAAGAAACATACCATTTAATTCCTAATACAGGGGTGTCAACAGGGCCAAATTTAAAATCAGGAAATTCTGATGTGGCCAACCATTCTTACCAAACAAGAGGCCTTCAATGACATTGTTTCAACAATAAACTCAGTTTGTAATTTGTTTAAAAGAAAATTCTTCAGAGCAGATTAAATAACTTTGCCATTTCTTGAGATGTTTTCATCAAATAACTTTTGTTTTGATCAGAAGCCTCTTTCATGAATGATAAATCCAGAAGCCTGGATAAATCAGGAAAATTGACACCCCTGCTAATAAATGCTCACAAGGCTTTACATTCTCTGAAAGGGGAGCCTGTATGAAGAAAAGTTGTTTGATGTTTTTCCCATTGTGTTTGTCAGTAGAAGTTTGAACTAAAAATTTAGCTGGGGGCCTTTATTATGGGAGGGGCGTTCAGGCCTAGACAATAACTATTTTGGCCACTGGTCCAACAGGGCAAAAGCGCCCAATTTGTAAATAGGACAGTTACTGGTCCTCCAGAATTTTCACTGGTCCTTCTGGATTTTCACTGGTCTCGGACCAGTGTTAGTGTCGAGCCCTGGGCGGTTATTAGGAGTTTTACAGTACTTGTATTGATAATATACCAATTCATTTTAGGCTCATAGTTAAACTAGTGATGCAACTTATATTATATTCATCACTGTTTCTACTTCATTTCTGATGCTAAGAGGGTATGAGTGAAGAAAAGCCAATTTTTATTGTGTGTACCAAGCAGGGCCAAATAGTTTATCATTTTTATTTTGTCTTTGGTATGAGTATTATATATAATTGACCATAGAGTTTTTGTTATTTAACAAAATGGAATACTTAAAATTTTCAATAAAACTATAATACATAAACTAAACTTTGAAAATAACAGAAAATAATCAGTTTATCGTCAATAAAATAAAACTTCACATTGAAGGAAAACTAACCGGTACTGTAACACAAGGAGTCTTTGAACAGGCATAGATCATTTTTATTTTCCAACCATTTATGTCATCTTTCTCTACGATCAGGGAACCTGTCTTCCATTTCACTGAGCCAAGCTGACAATCAATGCCAGAGTATTTCACTGATCCAGGGAAATCTTCAATCAGTGGATTGTCTGGCCCCGGCCTCATTGTCGGTAACCTGTAGCTATAACCAACATAAATTTCGTTAGCCTGCTAGTTAATACTGTCATTACGAATTTATTCAGGAAAGCATACTACCGGTAATTTCAGTAATTTTTTCACTTGTCAGATTGGGAAAGATACGGCTACTGCACAAATTGGGAAAATTTGCGGCATTTTGGGATTTTTAAAAATAAATTGTGAATTTTTAAAAATGTAACAGTTGTTGGGTGCATAAAGGTAATTGGATAATTATGCACAAATTGTAAACCTTCCAGTTTGTCATTAAAGTAGAATGGCATATATACGTCCAACAAATCACTCTTAGTGGTGAGCTAGCTTTTCACTGACAGGATTTGTTGGTGTCTGTCCATCCGGCACGTTACAAAAACAAAGACATAAATTTGTCAGAAAATTAACATAAAATAGATTCTACACGATATGTCATGCATTTCTTCATATGAAATGCACAACTTTTATTGTTTTTAGCAGATTGGGATTTATTGTTTTTAGCAGATTGGGATTTTTTTAAACTCTGAAATTGTGCAAATGGATCCTTTTTTAAAATGGGAAGGTGCCTTTCAAAAAGTTTCATGGATGCCTATTGCAGCCTAACAAAGAAGGGGGGAAATCGCTGTAAATAAAGCACATGTACAATATATACATATTTATGATACTCATCAGTGATTTTTCTTGAACAAAATTAAACAGCCTGTGCCTTTAAAATTGGGAAATTTAGCGCAAATTTGGGAATTATTAAAAAAGATTGTTTCGGTTAAAATTGTTCATAAATTGCTATTTTCTACTGATAATACTCTAGTCATATGTGAGAACGACTTGTGCAAGTTTGAAAATCCATTGTTTTGACTTTAACAGCTATACCGTAGTTGCTTTGAATCCAGCGAGCACAAAAGGGGGGAAATATGCTTACTTTTTGGGAAAAAATTGGTGATTTTTTTGGAGAAATGGAGGTTATTTTGCTAGGGGAAGGGGCCTGTATTCGGCCCCAAAAATAGCCAAAAAAAATCACTGCTCATACTTAAGTGATGCGAGTGCAAATAAAATGCCATATCATGGCGGTAGATATGTCATTATGTGTTGTGCCACAGTATCAGAAATGGCGCACCTGAGATTATTGAATGTTCTTTTCTTGTGTTAAAACACCCAAAATGACACATTTCCAGTATATTTTTGGAAGCCTTTGTGGTTTTGTCTGACATTTAAATGAAAAATGCTTAAAATGAAATTTGGAGCGTCCAGAAAGGTAGGCTGTAAGAAAAGCCACCTATTTCGAGAATTCACATCCGAATTTAGAAAGACGAATTATATGCAAGTTGACAGCAGATTGCATTGACATAAAGAACCATTTTACTATCAAAATTGAGTGCCAGATAAATAAAATCAGTCTAATTAATAGATATTGGTTATCAACCTACAGGGAAACGTTATTCGTAGACGGATTTCGGCAACGGCGGACAACGCACAATCCACCCACCGGCAACCTGTTGTCGTCTCGATTTAGGAGCAAAGGCCGAACTCTGTTGACGTAAATGAAATGTCTATATCATAATAAACATCCTATTTACACCACTAAACTATATTTCATAGGTCAAGTTCATTTGTCAGGGTAGTAAAGCAGATAAAGACTTGCTAAAAGTTTATCTTTTGCACAATTGTCCCGCGATTTCGCGACCGGAAGCGGTGAATGAGTAAAATCAAATCGGTGCGACTATTAAGCGACGGTGTCCTACGGGAAGCTCCGTTATCATATAGAAAATCTCGGTATTGACAGTTAATTACGTTGTTACCTGCGAGCCTTGATTATTGGATAGCATAAAGTAAAAAGTCCAAGGAGGGGCACGTGACCTGTTCTCGATGGTTTACGATGTCAAAAAAAATCCAAAAAAGATGCATTTTGTAAGAATGTCGTGAACCAGACTAATTCCATTATTCCATTAGGAAAACATCGCTCTTTGTCGCATTGCAATAGTTTATTTACCGAAGAAATCAAAACTGTCCGAAATTTCAGTGAGCGCTAGGCAATATTGAGACCAAGGATCTAAACAGCAGGTGATTGCAGCTGCATAAGCACAGCGCTTCCCAGTCAATTTTCATGGAATTATCGGAATTGGTTTATGATCTTTGACATTGTTGAACACTGAACACATGTCTTATGATAATACCTTTTAATGAACTGATACGAGGTTTTATTTATAAGCATATAATTATTATATGGAACAAGGGAGTCATAATATGCAATTAAATGTCTTGAAAATTGGTTTGTTATACATGAAATTATTTAACAATTTGTTGATAAATTTTGTATGTCAAATTATCGTGCATGTAGTTTTCCCAATTTGAAAGCTACCGGCCTATCGCGCTTATTTTTTTCTCACAATTTTGAGATTTTCATGCTTAATTTTATACGTGTACATCAGCTGTTGAATTATGCAGATAGAAGGTCGAGGATCCTGTTAATTCTCTGTCAAATGAAGTCGGTACATCATTTGCTCACAGGAACTATTTGACTTGTATATTGCCTTGTATACAGTACATTAATTATGTTGTATATTTGAAACATGCCTGAGGCGCGCGGGGATTAACTAATTATAGACAGTGTGAATGGATGTGCGCAAAAAATGTCTTATTTCACGGATGACTATACAATTTATAATTTACTTTATAAATGTATTTTTTTGTAAACACTTGTACATGAATGTTGAAAATGTGTGCGTGTTTAATATTTAATGATAAACACCCGACAACAATCGGGTATCTTATGTTAAAGAACATAAGTCTCATATATCATTTTGTTGCTTAAAGTTCAAATAATCTATATCAACGGGTGTTTTTGCTATATTCACTTGTTATAAAGATATATTTATAAAAAAATAATTGCATAATAGGTATACATTTTCAAAATGTCAGTCTCATTTACTTGGTAACAAAATGTTAGAAAAATTAGAAATTTTAGTTATCAAATATTTGATCAAGGTCATGCCTGCCCATTTATTTAAATAAAAACAGTCAAAATGCATTTATTCTGAACAATAAAATACATCAACATGAATTAAAATAAATCACATGTGTATGTGTGAAGGACTACTTTTAATAAATCCTAAATAAATTAGGGTATGATGGGCCTGGTCGACGGACAAGATAGTTGCTGGTTTGCCCAAATCCGATTTTATCGGTTCTATAAGACTTAAAACTCGATTATTTGGACAAGTTTTAAATTGCCAAGAAAGAACTGAAACAGGTTTATGGAAAATTAATTAAAGCTTTAGTATTTCTGTCAATAATAAACATATTTTGTTAAGATTCCCTTCCACTGTATTTTATGTTTGCATACCAAAGAACTGGCTTATTTATCGTTAGTCGTACTGGTCCCTGATAATTTTTGTTCCGTCCGTTAGCCCGTTGCTTTTGACATGGGGAAAACTTCTATGTATGGTCAGTTTGTGAGACTCTTATTTAACCACTGGTCTGGTCTGGTCTCTGGGATCAGTACCTTGACTGTCTTGTTAAGCATTCTTTAAGTGGGGATATTAGCGTTTAGTGTTGACTCTGGTAGTGTGTTTTTTCACTATTTATGTGTGTTGGGTGTCAAGTATATTTTCAATGTATGCTTCCTACGATTTTTTCTAGATGAGGTATTGGATATTCTTGAATTTGTCTTTCATGTCTGTGTATTGAGCTTGACATTTGTGATGCTTTTTTCTGATAGAGTTTGTCCCGCTTTCTAATTAACTTTTTTATGTCCAGTGTGACCCATGGTAAAAGTTTTTTATATCCGACTGTTTTCATTCTCGTTCACCAGAGTATTCTTCGTCCGAAACATAGTCTGGGAACTTGACTAACCACTGAGGGTATGAGTATGAGTATGACTGTTTTGGTTGGGACAAACTTTGTGACGCCTTCTTGGATGGTGTTTTTAAATCTGATCCAGGGATCATCTAATGGGATAGCATCTGCATATGTTTATGCCATGGACGAGTTGATTAAGTGTTTAAAGTCATCCCATTTGCTTTATTAAATACTTGTTATGTTTCTAAGGGCTTACAAGTTTGTCAATGATTGTTTTAATGCGTGCTCGAGTAACCACTTTGTTATGATCAGAGATGTCTACTTGTCTGGACACTGAGTTAACTCGTTTGAGATTTAATGTGAGGAATATGTTTAACACATATTCTTTACGAGTGGGGAGTTGACCATTTGTGTTAGGCTGAGATTATCAAGAATGTTTAGTAATGTGTTATAAATTTGTATGCGGTTGTTGTTTTGTTTCAAGGCATTACGTTGTGTGGTATGAGACCTAAGTAAAAGTTGGGGTGTTAAAGTCACCAAAAATCCAGTTGGTGTCTTTAAGGTGTCAGGTAAGTTCCAGTGATATAAAATCATCACATAATCAATATGGAGTTTTTATGCTTTATGTGATGGATAATAGTATTTCGGGATTCATATGTGAATTATTTTAAAGTTTAAAACATAACTTAGAACAAATTAAAAAAAAACATGTATTAGCTCATGGTTTCCTACAAGACGTTTTACGTTGTTTGCTTTGCCATTGTGGTCATACAACGTACGGGACCAACTGCTATATAATATAGCCAGTCTCCAGGAAAACCTGCTATTTTGACAATAACTTTACTTTGAGATTTTTTATTATTTAAAAAGAGTAATCTTAATGAAGCAAAATGCAAAAGACATTTTGTTAGTATGTATCTTGATTTCTAAGGAAGTAACAGCTGTTTTCAGACCCTTTTTGCTTGACGTCGCAAATGTCATTCAAACGTTATTCGACGTCGTTGTAACAAGTACTTTATAAATAATGCATTTGATCAATTATTTACATAAACTGGTCAAAATGGTATCAATTTTTAGAATGATGTTTTAAGTTTTAAAATATACATCCAAATTGTAAATGTTCACATTTAGAGAAAGGCTACTACTGTTTTAAACAACTAACTCCTCGTTATTCTCAATCAGAGTACTTTTCTGAAATTGGTCACCATAGCAACGAAGTAAATGATTTCGACATAATTCATAAGAAATTTAAAGCTAAGATATAGTAATATATGGATAAATAACTTAAAATTGAATCTATAGATATATCATTTTTTCTTATTTGAAAGCTGTTTTAAAACCTTGTTAGATGCAGTAATTACATAATGTCAATATAGCAGGTTTTCCTGGAGACTGGCACATATGTTGGTGAGCCGATTGTGAAGAGAAATTCCCTCTAAGATTTAAATTACTTACCAATCTGTGTAATGTATGTACATGTACACTGTATAGGTCTTTGTCACATCTGAAAATGCTCTCTTACAAAGCATTTCTGCAATACCCCCACATAGCAATTTGATGCGAATACATGCATTTATTGACAAAAAAGTTTTCTCTCCAGTCGTATAGATATAAAATACAATGCATGGCGAAGTATAATTTGTCAAAAGAATCAAACAATGATGAGTTTGAATTAACTGGGGAGTAGTAGGGTACGTGCTGGCTGCCAATAGTTCTTGAAAATTATACTGAAATTCACTGTATGGCCCATGGAGCTCGAAATATTATTTTATTGTCTATCCTTTTACGAGTAAAGACTAGTTATTGGTACATTTAAATAATTACAGCCGTAAGAAAAGTCACTCACGGGCGGTTTCGCTATTCTTACGCACGGGAGTGTCATAAGAATAGCCTGAGAGGCTATGTACCTATCAATGTTTCCCCCCAAGGCGGTGGGGGCGTTCTAAACCAGGGGAATTTGACATTTTTACTTTTTCAAAGTCTAAATTCCCACCCTAGAGCAAGAGCAATTTGTCAAAAATCCCCTCACTGTGAGATGATTTACATTCCCCCCGGGATAAAAATTTCGGCCAAGGTCTATTTCCCTGGACTCGGCACCATCATTCTGTCTGTCAAATTCCCACCTATCGGGAAGAGCATTCTGTCAAAAGTCCCGTGTATGCCCCCCCCCCCCCCCCGGGGGAAACATTGATAGGTGCATGACTGTCATTGACACTTTCTGTTTCATCTATAAATGAAATATGTTTTCTGTTGACTTGTGATTTTGTTGACTCGTTTCTTCTGTTTCTAACCTTTCCCTGTTGTGACTTGCTGAAATCATGATTATAAGCTTCTCTATATGTTGATTTCATTGTTCATATGTCAATAAAAGTTAATTTTTTGTTGGGTTTATTGGTTTTTCTACCATAACAAAATTGTTAACTGCATAGCTAGTTTTTTATTAGATAGAATAAATGACTTCCAATATTTTTTAATACAGTATATATATTATAAAAGCTGATTTTTACAATGTTTCTCATGAAAAACGTCTATGCAGTTTAAATCTCTGATTCTATGCCATTAAACGTACAGGTACTTCGACAATAGTATTCACAAAGCATCTTGGTGGAAAACTTGATAGATCTACTGTTTAAAAGCTATATTTTGGATTTAAATATTTCCTGGTATAAATTGACGAATAAACCAGGTTTTCTTTAAATTGATCTAATATGGTAATTATAATGCCACTACGCTAAATAATGTTAAACATTTACTGATGCACTAAATAAGTAATTTAGTAAAAATGTTCTGTACTCACAAAAAATTGAGATACATTGTGAATACCATAACAAGGTTGAATACAGGAGCAAAACAGTGACCAAGGACATGAAAACTGGTCTCCACATAAATAATTCGCTCTCATAAACAATGACTGCGACGGACACAAGGTACATAATGGGATTTGAACCAGCACCATTGCAAAGTGCACAGGTCTAACAACACCAAAAAAAGTTTGTTCAAATGACTAGTATCATTGTGACTAGATCTACACAACTTTACACCAGTAAATACATGTATAAAGAGTGCTGAGCTTGGCAAAGCAAATACATACAGGTCTTAGCAGGGGCGTAGCCAGCGATATGGACGTGCGTAACACTAATATTAGAAAATTAAAAACATTTAAAGATCATAAAATGTTATTTAAGTCACATTTTCACAATCATGAGGTACGCCCTACCATAACCATTAACTTGTGTGCATAACATCAATTCAAGCCTGGCTATGTCCCTGGTCTGTGTAATGTATAGGTATTCATTAATGCCTTATCAAAAAGGTATTGTGCCTGTCAAGCGACAAGGGAACATCATTAATTTTATATAATTATATAATACCATTTATGCCTAGGACGAAAAATGTTGTTTTTTGCACTACACCCTCAAAAGCTACTGCGAATTTTTGAGGTGTTCATTAGATCATGGTTTACTGTATGTCATCGTAAATAAATCACAATGGCTAATCAAATCACTTAGTTCTATATCTCACAGACCACCACGATAGTGAACTGCAGGAGATTTGCTAACATACAAGGGAGGTAATCAATGAGAGTATCTTAAAAGTACGTGGACACCGGCATTAAGTTCATCAACTCATCAACATAATAAATGCTTTCATCAATTTCTACAAGCAAAACGCACTATTGAACAAGGTAATTATACAGTTTAGTTTATTTCTGATACATACATTAATTTGCATGCGTTACTTCTGTACCAAATAACAGTGCTACATGATGAAATGATGCTGCTAGAAGTTTTGAATACTACAAAATCGATGTGCAGGGCAGTAGCTGGAAGTGGGAGGCTTAGTAACTTAGTACATTTTCCCAAACACTACCTGTGACCAGGCGCGTAGCTAGAGGTATTTGAATGTGTACGCAAGAAGGCTAGGGGGTCTGGGGGCATGCTCCCCCGGGAAAAATTGTGTTCGCTGTGTTTTTTGCATCATCTTTAACATTATTTTTATTCATAAAACCAGTTTTTTGTGTATAGAGCTTTTTTTAAAAGTGTTTATAAGAAATGGGGAAAATACTAAAGGATTACACCCTCTGGGGTTTAGGCATCAGTTTTATTGCATTTTTCGATTATTTATTTTTTCACTTTTTGAGAAGCATGTGTACGCAGCTGCGTAACCTGCGTACAGGTAGCTACGCGCCTGGTGACACTCACCAATACAGCATACATGTCTTGACATAAATGGGCATCTTTCTGCAGTTTCACCACGCGTCAAAAATATTAATTAGATTTTAGATCTAGTACTATTTTTTTCTCATTTTTACATCGACTTTTCGAAGAAAAAAAGTCGAGCTATTGTCGTGACGGGATAATGTGCGTCTGCGTTGGTTTATTATCAGGCATTTTCTTCAAGACTCAAAGGTATCAACTTGAAACTCAACATAGTCATATTCAGCATCACAAGGGGAGTCCAAACTGACAAGGCCGGTAACCCAGTGACCTATATATTAGTGATGGAGTTATCTGTCTTTAGAAATAGGGGCAACTTTTACACATAAACCGAATTTTCTCAAACACTATCAAAGCTTTTTTCTCAAACACTATCAAAGCTTTCAACTTGAAAGTTAATATACTTGTGTAATGTGATGACCACAGGAACTTGCATTTATACAATGTAATTTGAAAAAAGAAAAAAAAAATTTTTTTTCACTAGGACTTTCATCATCAATCTTTTACAATCTTAGTGTATTTTTATGAATGAGTTTAAATAGTGTTAGTGTTACGTTAAAATCTGTCTTCCCTGATTAGCGTTAATAAAATTTCATGTATAATTTGGCATTACATGTATTGAAAATGTGTACAGCACAACATTTCAAGTGTTAAATAAACCAAATGCGATATGAATCGTTCTTTTGTACAATTTGTATTGCCTTGGCAACCCGGTGTACTACTTACTGGGTTTACTCGTTGGCAGTAAATTATTGTAACTCAATAAAAAGTTCTTAAATGAAACAGGAATATAAAATCTTATTATGATCCAATATTGGAATCTGATGTTAGTCCGATATTTAAAATTGATGTTAGTCCGATGTCGGTTTAATCACAGGAACTTGCATAAATAATTTGAAAAAAAAAATGAAAAAAAAAATTGAAAAAAAAGATTTTTTTCACTAGGCCTACAGTAGTGAAAAAAAATTTTTTTCCTTTTTTTTCAAATTATAAATGCAAGTTACTGTGGTTTATTATAGGTCCAATACTAGTATCTACAGGATGTCGGAACTGATATCGGTCCGATATGGCGTCAACTTTGCAAATCTGAGGTTGGGCCGATATCTAAATCTGATATCGGGATAATTCTCCGACGGAACTTAGAAGCAGTGTATCGGGATTAGCACCCGATGCAACAGGGGAGGGAGTACTTCTGTTTCTACTCACCACGGTCATGCTCTATGCGTGCCCAATTATTTATGTTTTCTCTATTTGCAGATTTGTGAACAGTAACCACGATGGAATACCCATCTAATGTTAATGATACAGTATACTCGGAAGAAAAGACTGCTGATATCACAAAGCTGTCAGATCTGACAGAGAGTGGAAATTGGACTGATGTGATTGAAACGATAGAGAATGGACGCGGATTGATTAACCAATGTCGCTTACCAAAAGTGAATAGTATGGGACAGCTAGTCACACCACTCCATCAGGCTGCCTATCGTAAAGCTCCTAAAGAAGTATTCGAAAAATTGCTTTCTTTAAGTGCTTCCAAAACTTTGAAAACTGCTGATGGTAAAACAGCTCATGATATTGCAGCAGAAAATGGTTTAGATGAAGATATCTTGAAGATTATTGAAGTTCCAGTCGAAATAACACAGCACACTGCAGAAATTGAAAGAATGGAAACTACACTTCACAAAGTCATTAATAAGCGCGTGAACGATCTTTTGAAGGAAAGTAGCCAGGCGTTGCCACAGCTCGCATATTTATATGAGTTCGGGAAACTCTGGTACGATGTTGCTGGGTTTTTCGGGGGATTCCATGTACGAAAACACGAGAAAGGTATTGAAGTAATAAGCTTTTGTCGTATTTTAGGTGGTAGTGATCAGAGGCACGTGATTAAAAGGTCTGGTAAAGTTAAATTGATAGCAAAGGGTGATCTTTTGTGGTGATTTAAAACTAGTATAGACAATGATATACTTTATTTTATGGTGCTCTGCTAGAAGATGCGGGGATGGCAGGACATATTTATGTGTTTGTTTATTCAGTTGGTATTGTGTTCGCGCCTAGGGCTGCGTACCGGTTTACGAAATAAATCGAATACATGTACCGGTATTTTGCGTTCGATCGATACATCGAATCGAACGTTTCCGTATCGATGAAATAATCGGTCAACAACAAATACACATGAAAATCAATAATATCCCCATACAAGTCGAGTTTTTTCGATGTCCACTCAATGTTTCGTCACAAAATTCAAACAAAAACTGCGGTGAAATTAACCTCTCGTGGCTAAGCAATTGATACAAAATACTATAAAACATGTGTAAACAGAGTAAACCACGAACCTTTGGGTTACACGTCTTGTTTTAAATATGTTCTGCAAGTTAAATGCATATTGCAAGCTAATACCTTCCTATTTAGACGTTTTATTGCTTAAAGAAAATATCAAATGATATATCGAATATCGATCATTTTGTATCGATACAAATATCGTATCGATCATTCTAACCGATACGCAGCCCTACACTGTTCGCGATAGTTATATTTTTTAATAATACGGGTATGTATTTTTTACGAGCACCGCACAGTAATCGCTAACAGACAAAATTAATATCTTCAAACATGGATTGAACTCGTGCTATTTCAAAATTGATGCCAGATCAATCGACCATATTGCAACCAAAATTCAACATGAAAGTTAAAACAACGTTCTTGCGAGGTCACTTTTCAACGTTGGATCAACGTCATATTTCAACTTTTGATTTGCTTGCTTCGGTGGAGTTTGTGTATGCTCGTTGAGTTAATGGTTGGACCTCATATGTCTGGTTTTAAAGTAATGTTTGAACTTTCAGGTGTACTGTACATGTATTTATTTCGTCTTTTCATAGTGTTTGATTCTTTAGGGCGCCCTTTTACTAGTTCAAGATATTTTTTTATATCAATCAAGAATATTCTTATAGAATTTAAATCAAAATTTTAATTCTTCGTTTCATGTAAGAAATGCTTTTCTGATAACAAAAATTTGATTTTTACACCAAAAAATGATTCTTGATATATATAAAGAAATGTCTAAAAGTATTAAAACGGTGGTTCATTTATGATTAACGTTTAATATACTTGTTTTTTATGGACATTGCTTATGCTTATGCATTATATACTTTGTTTTTGAGTGATTAAAAATTGTGTGCATTTGTTATTCCTTATTCAGAAGATTTCAACGCCATTAAACAATATTTCATGGACCATGAGGGCTATCAAACTCAATTACCAGACCGACACAGGTATTGTGGTCTCTGGCCTTGGGTAGGTTTCATGTAGGTACACGAAACAGAGCCAGATGACGCGTCTTTCTTCTCGCAAATATATCAATTTCTAAATCAACGTTCATTTATCTAGATATATCTCTATAAGAATATCTAGTCTGAATACACAGATGATCTACCCGTTGATATTGTTGTTCTAACCTACATTGTGGACAAACCATTCGGTATGTGGCGTAACTTTTTACTGAGAACGCATGCAAAACGGTTTTTCACTTTTTGTTGTCAGATTTTTACTTGCGTTCTTAGCAAAACATTACGCCACACACCATGGTGTCGTGGTATGTCCACACTGAACTAGGTATGTATACTGGTCTCCCCGTGCTGAATAAACGTTCTGAATGAAGCTGTACATAAGCGGCCATGATGGACAAACATTGCCAACAATACTTGTAAGGCAGCACTGCGTTCAAGGAAACATTATGTGACGCACGTTTCGCTCCTGGTACCCGTTATTCGTTGAACGGTATGTTTAAAAAAAACATGCTTGTCACGAACGCCAAGTTTGGCTAACCATATCCGGAGGTGGTGTGCGTGTATTTGTTTAATTAAACAAAATGGCAGACAGTGGCAAACAAAAGAATGTGAATAGTAAAATCCGTGCATCCGTACATATTTCGAACTGAAAACGGAAAAAACGGGAATTAGTACATTCAAATTGTATGCCGCAAACGATGCGTACAACGAAGGATTATATCGACAATGACCCGTGATTGTTAAACATGTTTGCAGGTTACTTTCCTTGAACGTAGGGCAGGTAGTGATGTTTGGAACACAGTTTTAATTTCCCAAAGTACTAGTCATAGTCACAAATAGTACATCATTTATCACGAACGGCATCTGCATCACCTTGCTCTACTACTACGTACACGGTCCCGATATGACCATCGCTGCTTAGAAATACTTGTAACTCGAAACAATGAAATCGCGAAAGGCTACGAAGGTAAAACGCGAATCAACAAAAGTACGATATGGTGAAGACACGAACCTAAGAAGACACGAAACTAATATAGCGAAAACACAATATCGAGATCGTGTTATTAGGTTTTACCATCCACCATCGCGTTTTCGTTGTTTAACGTATTCTATGCAGCGATGGCCCTAACGGGACACCGTAGTTTTCCATTCACCAACATAATTACAAAAAATGTACTAGCATTCTGATTGCTCAGTTTATTAGAGTAATCAACAACATCTCATATATTATTTGTCGTAACTAGAACTCGAATCATGATGAAGATGAACTCGAATCATGATGAAGATGAACATGTGTTTCAAAGTTTATCAGATTGGGTCTAATGCACTTTCATTACATACACTGCCACTAAACCCATGGTAAAAGTATTGATTGGTCGTCTATAAGGCCATACCAAATCGTATTTTCGTTTTGCGTCCACCCTAAGTTCGAAAATCTATCTAGCTATCCTGAGAGAAAAAACGAAACCCTCGAAAAAAACAAGTCATACCGACTTCTATCCTCATCATTATATGGCTAACAAATATAGCTTTCTTGCATTGTCAATCATAATAGCTTACTAAAATAACTGAAAATGTGTTTGTGAGAAATAAAAACTAATACTGAGCTTAAATGTAGAATCAATATTTAATATTACCCAAAATCTTTACAAACCTCATTGAATATGAGCGAAGGATATGCTTCATTCAATACTCAAAAATTGTTGCTTTTCTTCCTTAAGACGCCCGAACCCAATCTCATTAAAACCAGACCCTAACATTTAGCTATGCTGTTATATCAGTGCTATATATCAGTGTAAAGTAGTGAAGCGTTATATGGATTTGGTTTAAATGAGATTGGCCCGAGCCTATCAGTTCACGGACGCTAAACGAAGACACGAGCAGCTCGTCTTTGTAAACCCTCGATTTTGTTGATGTTGGCCCTAATATGTGGATCCCATATTGAGGATGCATACTCCAGTTGCGGTCTAACTAGGGACTTGTAGCAAGTGGCCTTGACATCTTGTGGACAGGAGCTCAAGTTTCTGCGAAGGAAGGAAGTGGTGTCACATCAATGTGGCAGTTCCAGGACAGTGTCTTGTAGAATGTGACGCCCAGGTACTTCGCCTTGTCTGTTTCTTGGAGGGTATGGCCGTGTATGGAGTATGATAGTTTACGTACGGTGTGAGGTTAGTTTACTGCCATGCTACATTATCGTCTGCAATTAGTTTTTGAGCAATATTAAACCATTTTAACTCACAGACTGACCAAATACAGCAGTTTTTCCCATATCAAAAGAAACGGGATAACGGACCGAACAACAATTATCAGGGACCAGTACGACTAAAGATAAATAAGCCATTTCTTTGGTATATAAACAAATAAAATACAATGGAAAGGAATATCTAACTAAAATATGTTTATTATTGACAGAAATACTAAAGCTTTAATTAATTTTCCATAAAACTGTTTCAGTTCTTTCGTGGCAGCTTAAAACTTGCCCAAATAATCGAGTTTTAAGTCTTATAGTCCCGATAAAATCGGATATGGACAAACCAACAACTATCTGGTCCATCATACCCTAAACTATTTAGGATTTATTAAAAGTAGCTAGGCCTTCACACATACACATGTGGTAGATTGTAATTCATGTTGATGTATTTTATTGTTAAAAATAAATGCATTTTGGCTGCTTTTATTTAAATAAATGGGCAGGCATGACCTTGATTAAATATTTGACAACTAAAATTTCTATTTTTTTTAACATTTTGTTACCAAATAAATGAGACTGACATTTTGAAAAATGTATACCTATTTTGTAATTAACTTTTTTATAAATACATTTTTATAACAAGTGAATATAACAAAAACACTCGTTGAATGATGTATGAGACTAATGTGTTTTTATGCCAAAAAGGTATTTAATTCCCTGAAGAAAAATACACCTTTTCGACCATTAGAGTGAACCTTAAAGATATTTCTTGTTTGAATTTTCACGAGTGAGTGATTATCACGATGCTCCGGTTAGCAAAATAATAAAATAAACATACTTTTCTGTATTAATTATGATCATGATTGTGTAGGTACGCATACAAAAATCCAAGTTGTTATAACACATATCCTGTTGTCGCCGGTTTCCTGTCATCTACCAACACTTGGGTATACCGTACATCGGATATTGCACGTTAATTTGAGTAATATCATTACTTTTCGCGACATTGGACTGGAAACGAGTGTTGTATAATCATGTCAAATGTATATTTAGGTCTTTGTATATGTGAATCGTGTCAGCTCTATGTACAACCTGTAATGTCGATATGGTGAATGGACCTCTAAGGTAGCGTTCTGCTGTTACATTTGTGTAGCTGCGAAATTTTTCGCTTTGTCTCCTATGTAGCACTTTTTTTAGCAAGACCTTTTGCTATGGAGAGCTTGGTAGCAGTTTGGTTAGCCACTTCACCTTGCCAAGTTGGTACTATTATTTGGTACCGCTTTGGTTTGGCAACTGACTCCTGGGGCCGGGATTACAACAAATGCTTACACTCAACACTCAAATATTGAAAATGTAATATAATGAGCTATTATTTGTTTAGATTGCAAATTAAGACGATGAAAATGTTTAACAAGACTGCTTTCAATAAACGCTTATGCCCCCATGGAAGCCTTGCCCATAAAAAAGTTAAGTAAATCAGGGGCCATAATTCTGTTATAATGTTGGATAGTGTTACATGGCTTTGATAATGTAAGGGGCTTATGATGGTAAGCAAGTATGCCAAGTTTTAAGGCAACGTCATGATGGACATGATGTAAAACAAAATGGTCAATTTGGGTTAACCAAGAATTAGACGCTTAATAAGTCTGAGTCCAAAATTAGGTCAAGGTGAAGGTCGATATGGGGTCAAGTGATACAGGCCTGTGCAGAGTGTTCATATACAACATCCATGCAAGTATGGAAGCTTTGTAGCAAGCCATTAAAATGCTAGAAGAAACGGTCAATTTAGGTTAACCAAGAATTTGGCCCCTTCAATAAGTCTAAGTCCAAAATTAGGTCAAGGTGAAGGTCAAAATGTGGTCAGGTGATACAGGCGTGTGGAGAGTGTTCATATACAACATCCATGCAAATATGGAAGCTTTGTAGCAAGCCATAATGATGCTAGAAGAATCTGTCAATTTGGGTTAACCAAGAATTTGGCCCTTCAATAAGTCTAAAATTAGGTCAAGGTGAATGTCAAATGTGGTCAGGTGATACAGGTTTGTGGAATGTGTTCATATACAACATCCATGCAAATATGGAAGCTTTGTAGCAAGCCATAATGATGCTAGAAGAATCTGTCAATTTGGGTTAACCAGGACGGATGAACGGACAGGTGAATCACTATATGCATAAAAATATCATTTGATACACTTTCTTTGCCATGTTGTACTATTTATGAGATGTAAATGTAATTATTGAATCTGAGTGCCACACTCAGCACTCAGACTGACGAATTGCAATTATAGCTTACAAATACACTTAATTAAACTAGGAAGTAAGCCAAAAACAATCTTTAGTATCAATTTAACATTATTACGTCTCGCTCTAAAAATTGCCACAATGATCCTCAAGAGTGAATTTCAATATTTGAGTGTTGAGTGCCGAGTGTAAGTATGCGTTGTAATCCTGGCCCCGGGTGTAATGGGATTCCATGGTTCTAAATTGGTAGAACTGCGCATTCGCAGTGAATATATATAGCCTCTACACAAATTGTTTTTCAATTCAGTTAATCAACAGATTATTGATATCGTTCTTTGCATGTCTGGTTCCAGTGTATTTGTTTTTGTGGAGATGCATCCATTTCATTCTATATTAAGATAGATAGATTGTAGCTTAGTGAGACATGTATTATAGCAAAAATAGCTCAGAATTAACTGTGACATACTGGGCTGTCAATCCAGAGCTGGTGGCATAGGCGGATCCAAGAGGGGGCGGACCTGGCATACGCCCCCCCCCCTAAAATTGCAAAAGTAAAGTCAATTCACTTGTTGCACAGCGCGCAATTAACATTTTCCACTAACCACAGACACTTCGATAGACTCTCTGCCGCCCCGTTATTCAGGTCAAACTATGCGATTCTGATGTATCGCTCTTATTGCACATTGATTTTCTTTTCGCTGCATTTTATGACAACAAAGATGGATGCGCCAGCTCCAAAACGAGCGAAAATCACTAAAATCGAGGAGCTACCGGGGTGATTCGCCCCCCTAGCAGGGCTTTGCCCTGCACCCACCAGCTCATTTTTCATTTCACGCCCCCCTAACACTAAATCCTGGATCCGCCCCTGGGTGGATTCTATCCCAGGCATGGAAGTGGACATTTCTGAAATTATATTCATAGTACTTGTCGCTATATCTGACCATGTGAACTGTCTAAAGACTATTGATAAAAGCTAGGCCCACTCCTGCAGGGCAGAACACATGTTTCTTTTTTTTTTCAGGGGCTTCTCTCAGTCACCAACTTTTCACCACAAGGGAGGAAAATATTGTGTGCATGTTAATTACAAATATATACTTGTACTGTTATATGACTAGTCTGTAGTTAATAATAATGGTTAAAATAATTTGTCATTTCAGGATGCAAATTGTACCCTGGTGTTCTGCATATCTGATGATTACATTAAATAGGAGTTATTACTGCCACACACATCTTTATGTAGATGATGCACAGATGTTGTTGTTGATTGACTGATCAGAGTGAATGATAGTTATAAAAGCCAGTCTGGTAATTGAAATGTTCATGAAAAGTTTCGAAGGTAATTGACGTAATTTACAGTAATTAAACACTGATTAATCCAAGTTGTTTGAAATGAGTTTCAGTTTATAATAATTCTCAATTATTTGGATTTATACCCATGAAAAACCCTGAACCAATATGCTTTGTGAAACTGAAAATGTCAGGAGTGAATGTACAACGGATAGTATAATGAAACACTCGGATGAAAAACCTTTTTTGTGTGGAGTTTGTGGAGTCGCATTTACAAGCCGTTATATCATTGAGACTCATATGAAAATACATACTGGTGAAAAACCATTTGAATGTGATGTTTGCGGATCTACATTTGCACAAAAACATCACTTGGAAGTTCACAGAAGAGTACATACTAGGGAAAAACCGTTTAAATGTGATATTTGTGGATCTGCTTTTGCACACAAAGCTACCTTAACCAATCACAGAAGAATACATACTGGTGAAAAACCATTTAATTGTGATGTGTGCGAGTCTTCATTCTCTCTCAAACAAACCTTGAAAAATCATAAAAGAAAACATACTGGTGAAAAACCATTTAATTGTGATGTGTGCGAGTCTTCATTCTCTCTCCACCAAACCTTGAAAAATCATAAAAGAAAACATACTGGTGAAAAACCATTTGTATGTGATGTTTGTGGATCTGCTTTCACACAAAAATTTCAGTTGGAAAATCACAATAGAATACATACAGGTGAAAAACCATTCAAATGTGATGTTTGTGAATCTGCATTTACACAAAAAGTTCAATTGGAATATCACAAAAGAATACATACAGGTGAAAAACCATTCAAATGTGATGTTTGTGAATCTGCATTTACACAAAAAGTTCACTTGGAATATCACAAAAGAAACCATACAAGTGAAAAACCCTTTAAATGTGATGTTTGTGGATCTGCATTTGCACACAAACATACCTTGAAACGTCACAATAGAAAACATACCGGTGAAAAACCATTTAAATGTGGTGTTTGTGGATTAGCATTTGCACAAAAACATCACTTGGAAGTTCACTTAAGAGTACATACTGGGGAAAAACCATTTAAATGTGATATTTGTGGATCTGCATTTGCACACAAACCTACCTTAACCAATCACAGAAGAATACATACTGGTGAAAAATACGTTAGAATGTGATGTTTGTGGATCTGCATTCACACACAAAGTTCACTTTAATAATCACAAACGAATACATACCGTTACATGTAAAAAAAACATTTAAAAGTGATATATGTGGAACTACATTTACACAAAAAGGTTCCTTGGAAAATCACCAAAGAATACATACTGGGGCAAATCCATTCAAATATGTTTTTTGTGGATCAGCATTTGGAAGAGTACATACTGGGGAAAAACCATTTGAATGAGGTGCTTGTGGATCTGCATTTGCACACAAAGTTACCTTAAACAGGCACGTAGCTACCTGTACGCAGAATACGCAGCTGCGTATACACATGCTTCTCAAAAAGTGAAAACATAAATGATCGAAAAATGGAAGCCTGAGGGGGTAATCCTTTATTATTTTCAGCATTCTTAGAAACAGTTTTAAACACTCTTCACTGTTTTATCAGTAAAAATAATGTTAAAGATGATGCAAAAAAACCATGCAATAATGCACATTCTAGCGACCAATTTGTTTTTGGAGGGGGGGGGCATACCCCCAGAACCCCTAGCCTTCTTGCGTACAGTCAAATGCCTCTAGCTACGCACCTGTTAAAAGTCACAGAAAAAAACATAATGATACAAAAGCATATGAATGTGATATTTTCGGCTTTTGCACACAAACTAAGAGTTCACTTGGAAAATCATATAAGAATATATACTGGTGAAAAACCATTTGAATGTGATCTTTGCACATCTTCTGTCATTCAGAAAGTTCACTTTGAATCTCACAGAAGAATACATACTTGTGAAAAACCAATTGAATGTGATGTATGCAGATTTGCATTTACAGAAAAATGTACATTGAAAAAGCACAAAAGGATACACACTGGGGAAATTAAAACCATTAGAATGTGTATTGTGGATCTGCATTTACAGAAAAAAGTTGCTTCAAACGTCACATGAGAATCATCAGACTTGTTGAAAGATTTGGACAATCATCCCATTGACAATATTGAATAAATTTGTGACTTGGAGTTAGACCACATGTGGGTCATTGACAAGTTGTAACTTGGAGTTAGACCATATGTGGGTTATTGACAATTTGTAACTTTAGACTATATGTGGGTAATCGACAATTTGTAACTGAGTTAGACCATATGTGGCTTATTGACAATAAATAAGTGACATTCTGCTTTTGTTTTTGTATCACTTTTGAATCTACTAAATCTCTTTATAGTGGCAAGAACATAGTGCTACTTACTGTGAATAAGTTGACTGAAACCTGCGATAGTATTTGAAATAGTATTTTAAGGTCACAATTATAGCCTGAGCATTATGAAACTTGGTCACAATGATCACCTCAACAAAATCTAGTTCAATATTGGGTCATCTGGGCTCAAAACCTATGCCATTAGGTCAAATCATAAAAAGACCGTGTGTAGTCACTAGAGGTCACAATTTTGGCTTAATATTTATGAATCTCGGTCACAATGATCATCTGAACAAAATCGAGGTTAAATTTGATATTGGGTCATCTGGGGTAAAAATCTAGGTTACTAGGACAAATCAGAAAAACCTTGTGTGGTCACAGTTCTGGCTTAATATTTATAAAACTCGGTCGACAATGATCATCTCAACAGGTTCCAGTTTTATTGATTCTTGAAACATGGTCACAATGATCATCTAAAATATATGTAGTTTTATTATGGGTCATCCATCCAGTGTTAACAACAAGGCCACTGCATCAAATCATGGAAAAACCTTTTGTATGCTATAGAGGCTGTTTTTTTCACTGGAAATTCTTACAAATAGATCAGAATGTTTGTGTAATTGGAATTTAGGTCATGTTCTAATATGGGTCATCTGATGTAAATAACAAGGACACTGGTTAAGACAATAATATGCACCAGTCAATTAAAACCATGCCCTCCCCCTGCAACCCTGGGAAATAATTTTAGTGTTTGCTTTTTCAAGCCCCCCCCCCCCACCCCTCCACAGGGTCATAGATGGTAAAATTAAAAATGTCAGCAAAAATCCCGCCCTATACTTCACGGCTATATTCCCCGCTACTTTGGTGCAAAACAAAAGCCCAGCAGCGCGAAGACATCGGAAAGGTAGAAACAAGGGACTGTTCCACTGCCCTTCCCCAGGGCTGGGGGGCCTAGTTTTGGTTGACTGGTGCATTAGTTACAAAGTGTAAATGGTTACTTAGGTCATCTTAGAGGCCTGCATGCACTACTATGACAGGTGAGCAACCTAGGGCCCTTTGAGTCCTCCCCCTTTTTGTGTCGCCTGAAAAGGCGACATATAGGTGTTACTTTGGCGTCGTCTGCGGCGTCACAAATTGCTTGTCCGGAGCATAACTTTGTCACCTTAAGTTTAAATGACTTAAGATTTAGTATGCACGTTTCTTGCAATAAGCTGAAGTGCAGTGCACAAGAACCAAAACTCTACCTTGCATCGTTTTTGAATTATTTCCCTTTGATTGATTTTATTAGAGCATTTCTTGTCCGGAGCAACTTTGGTACCTTAAGTTCAAATGACTCAAGATTTGGTATGCATGTTTCTTGCAATAAGCCAAAGTGCAGTGCACAAGAACCATAACTCTACCTTGCATCGTTTTTGAATTATTTCCCTTAGATTGATTTAATTAGAGTATTTCTTGTCCGGAGGATAACTTTGTCACCATTAGGTTGAATGACCTGAAACTTGGTATGCATGTTTCTTACCGAAAGTCCAAGTGCAGTACACAAGAACCGTAACTCGTGCCCTTGCCATTTATGAATTATTTCCCTTTGATTGATTTTATAAGCATTCTTTGTCCGTGGCATAACTTTGTCACCATAAGTATGAATGACTCCAAAATTGGTATGCATGTTTCTTGCTGTGACATGAAGTGCAGTGCGCAAGAATCATAACTCTAGCTTGTGTAGTGTTTGAATAATTCCCTTTTGATTGATTTTATCAGTACATTTTTTTGTCCAGAGCATCACTTTGTCGTTTTTAGTTCAGATGACTAGAGAACTCTTGTGCGTCAGATATGTAGCCCAGTATGGATAGTTTTCCATGACAAATGTGCATGTCGTCAGGCGACACATGCGACTCGCGGAGCTTTTATTTTTTTAATCCAGTGACCTAGTTCTTAACCCCCTACGAACTCCAAACTGTGTCTCTATAGCATGATCATGTTCTCAGACAAAACAGCTATTACAAAAGTTCACCTTGTCACTATATGAGACAGACTAGCTATACTGTATTCCTAGATACTTTCGCGGATACAATATTTCGCGTTTTTCATACAGTCGGCATATTCGCGGCTACAAATTTTCACGGAATCATACCGCCCGCGAATTCCGCGAAACTTTAGTCGCTACGGCATAAAGGCATGTTTGACACATAATGCAATTTCAATAGGACTGTTTGTCATCACCATCCGTGTATACACAAATCAAATTCAATTGAATGTGACCTTAGATGACATGATAACAATTACGATGATCAATTAATCTCTTTATAACAAAGGATTTCATAGTGTTTTCATTAGGTGTTATCAACATAAACCGGTTAAAGTTACAATTATAAATTAACCACCAAACATATGTTAAACAAATAAATGTGAAGTGATTATTGTAAATACCTGTACAGGAATACATTGACTTTAATCATGACAAAAACAAACCTTAGTAGAAGTATAATCAACTGAATGTTAACACCCCACCCATGTACCCCAGTGCTTGTTTACATTGAGCACATTACACGCTACGTCATAACAGCGTTTGGGTTTACACAAGCTAAAATATGCACCATTCTCAGAGGATTGAAATTGATGTTTATTTTGAGAAATTAACGCAATAAATTAATTGTTCTTAGATTTTATAAAGATGGATTTATTGACAGAAGATTCAATGTCATGTATGCGCAAGTACAATTATCCTTTGAATGATTTTGCGATTTTAGCATGTTTAGTATGAAGAAGCTAGAAACTTTCGCAGATTTGTTGGAGGTAACATATTCGCGGCTATTAAACTTCGCGAAATGATACCTCCCGCGAAAGTCGCTAACTTAAAATGCGCGAAACCATTTCTAGGAATACAGTAGTACGCAGAATTTGACAAAACTCAACCTTCTAGTAGCATAACAGCTGATATATTTCTATATTTATAACCCTGGTTGTGCGTTTTCCAATCTCATTTAAACCAGACCCTTATTATGCTTCACTACTTTACGCTGATATAGGAATTGACGGCATTCTGTGTAGGGTCATGTCAGTGTGAACTTTACATCATCCAATCAAAGCGCTACTTTCACAAATCTGAAAGTGCAGTGAAACACTGCTGAGGCTACGTGACGTCATTGTGCGCTAGAGAGGTCATTTGAACATGACCTCTTACGGAGTGTAGTCAGATCTCTAACAGCGTAAAGAAATGGAGCAAATGTTAAGGTCTGATTTTAATGAGATTGTGTGTTTTCATAAGCGGGAAGTATCACAAAGATGCTTGAAGTGAAAGGACTGATATTGCATGATTTGCGGAAATTGATATATTCGATGCAAGAACCTTGTAATATATTCCTGCATATAGGTCAGAATCAAGTCAAATTCGCCATGCTATAAAAGGGAGATAAATCACAACTTCTCAATTATTAACAGTTTATTTTTTAGGCAAGGTATTATTTGTATCACATAAATTTGATCAAATACAACAAAGCCTAAAATGTCACAAAATACACCTGTCTGGGGCATGGTACATGAAAATGAACAAGTAATTAAGAATTGCAAGCAATACAGAAGTCCCCTACCGGTTTGAAGCTATTTTCAATTTTTCTGTTGCCATAGCAACCACAATATTTGTAAGAATCAAACTATTTTTAGACGTGCATAATCCCCTTATTGCCCCCTAGCCACATACCAAGTTTCATAAATCTAGCTTGGAAACTGTTATGTCAGGATCCAGATTTTTTGACGGATGGACTGACTGCAAACGACATGACTGACACAGGGCAAACCTATAGTCCCCTACCGGTTTTTGACCGTAGGGGACTAATTATTGGGCTGTTTGGGCTCATAATCAAACTTTGTTTTCATATCATGCCCATAAACATTGCCACAATGTTTAAAGATGGTCAGATGAAAACTCATCGAATTAGAGTACATTGGACAGAAAAAGCTACAAATTACTGGATGCTGCTGTCCATACACCAAGGGTGTTCACATCATATGTCTCATTTTCAACGACGTATTAAAAGAAACATCAATACTATGCCCCAATAACACGTCAGTATAATGAGTGATTTTCGTAACTAAATATTTTTTTAACTGATAAACAAGATAAAACAAGAGGACCGCCTACGAGTGCTGTACGATCAACTTTCTTTTATTGATAGTACCCTTGCTCATCTGTGAGTTAAACTCTAAGAGTAACAAGGACAGATAACATTATTACAGGCCACAGATTTATCAGCCTTGTCAGCACGGGTTCCGCTTTTGATGGTGAAAAACTATGTTCAGTTTCCAGTGGATACCTTTGAAAGTCTTTGAGAAAATGACTGGCAAAAAACTTAACCCACTCACTCGATCCCGTCATGACAATAGCTCGACTTTTTTTCTTCAAAAAGTCTAGCTTAAATAACGACACTACAAGTCTTTGTTTAACATTTTGTACATATATACATTGTAATTTCTCTTACTGATTTCTTAATTTTACAGATAATATGAGCTAGTAGATGGCCAATTTGTTAATCTAACTATAGAATGGTCGTTTCTATGCTATGGCTGGTAAACTTACATTGTTATTTATCATTTTGCTATGAGCTTCATAGCTTGTATTGTTCACATACAGAAATCGTTCCTTTGACGCAACAAGCTTGTATCTTAATATATACTATATAGTGAGATACAACCTTGTGCCCAAGGGACAAAACATCCCGGCAATTACATGTATCTATAATCATCTTGATAACAAATCATTTCAAATAAAGAAAACTTAAAATAAATGCTGAATTCTTATTTTGCAAGAAAAGTACATTGTGTAACATATACATCTGAAATGAAATCAACAGTTCCGCTCTCCCATCATTATCAACGACCTCCTAATGTTCTTAAGCAACAAAGCAGCTGTTCGAGATTAACTAAGTTTAATACCCAATTGAATCCCCCTCATACATGCCATATTGTTTCGTAGAATCCTTCGCGCGAGATTGATGATGGAAGTTTTGACTAGCATTAATGAAGTTTATATGCAGATTTCACTTATTTTACTTGTATGGCAATACCATGCATGCTTCATGAAGCCAATTATTAAACTAGTATTTGAGATCATTTTCATAATGTAAACAACAAATGCCAGGCTTCAGTATGTCAAAGAAATGCGCGAGATTTGATCAATTGGCGTGCCAGCATGCGCGAGTAGAGTCTCAAATGCAAGAGACTTGAACATGATGCAGGAGATCTGGCATGTATGCCCCTTTACACTTGGTGATAAGCTGTACGTTTATACTTACATTCCACACACTTACTCTGCAGAATTGTTGCAAAATCAATGTCATATATTGGTAATAACGATTAATGAACAAACTTTAACAGCCAGTCATACGTCAGTCATACTAATGTATATCATGGAATAAAGACAGCTTGTGGTTGGACTGATCGATTTGAGCTTGAAGTATTTGTTTCTTTAAATTAAACATTTCATCTTCGTGTTGTTTTCTTTTTTCCAGCAGCTTCAACTCTAGTTCGGCTTTCTTCTTTTGTAATGCATACAGCTCATGATCACTGGTCATACACATACATTGCTTCTTTGTCTTCCAGCCTATATAAGGTTTTAAAATAAATACAATTATTTATACTAGGGATGGCAACAAGTACTCGGGTACTCGTTCAAAGGTCTGATTATCGAATAGCAAAATCAGTATTTGAGTACTCGGAAAAAATAAAAAAACAAGACTGCTTTCAATAAACGCTTATGCCCCCTGTGGAAGCCTTGTCCATCAATAAGTCTATGTCCAAAATTAGGTCAAGGTGAAGGTCAAAATGGGGTTAGGTGATACAGGCGTGTGGAGAGTGTTCATATACAACATCCATGCAAGTATGAAAGCTTTGTAGCCAGCCATATCAATGCTTGAAGAAACGGTCAATTTGGGTTAACCAGGACAGACGAACGGATGAACGGACGGACGAACGGACGGACGAACGGACAGGTGAATCACTATATGCCTCCCGATCTATCGATACGGGGGCATAATAATTGTTAATCCTGTCTAGTACAGAACGTGTCCAAGTGTTATCTGGTCTACTAAAATTACAATTAACAACGTGTCATCAATCCTTTAATCGCCGATTGCTAGCGTAATCAAAACACAAACCTGTCAATCATGCACATTTAAAGTTTTCCGAGTACTCGATCAAAAGAATGACTGAGTACTTAAGTACTGATTTTAGTATTCGTTGCCATCTCTAATTTATACATTCATGTATGTAAAACCATCTCAATGTATACCTATGGTAATAAAAGTTCATGTTTTATTAAGTTGTATACAACAACTTTCCATCAAAAATACACATCTCATAACACAATTTATCCAGTCACTTCCGGCAAAATCAACTAGATAACAGGATGTTGAAAAAACTTTAAGTCCTGGTCATGTGACTAACACACTGTCAACTGACCACATGATTTGAGGGACTGCATGATTCGCATGATTTGAAATTCCGTAACGGAGGGTTATAGTGTTTGCCTGTCCTAAATGACCTGGCGGTTGATTATTTTCTGTCACTTACCTGTTTACTTAAGTATCATTGAAATCTGACCAATGGTTAAGGAGAACAAGCATTGACTATCTTTGCGACATCTATCCAGATGGTCAGCACAAATTCAACATATCAACATGTATTCTCCACAAATTATGTGGGACATAATTCCATAAAACCAGGGGATTTCATATCAGCCAAGCATTGTCGGACACAAATAAAAGTACACAGTTTTGGAACAGTGGCATTGACTTCACTTATAGACATGACCAGCTTCCGTATGAAGTTTCATGCTCCAAGGTAGGTTCTAAAGGTACCTCGCGAACTACTTCAAGATTAGAAATTCGCAAAAATTTAGCCTCGCAAAAATACTTTTACAGTACCATTTAAAACCATTTGATAACTGAAGTCAGCAAAACAACATACCAAGCAATTTTTTATGGGAGGGGGAGGGGGGGGGGGAGATATTCTAAGTGACATTACCTGAATGGACTGATCCACATGTACTAACACTGGCAGTGGTGCAGGTACTGGTACTAGTGTGCATGTTGGAGTTACTTGTGTATCTAGCAAAGGTTTTGGTGCTTGTAATGGTGCTAGCAACAGGTTGCACACTGACAGATTCCCGCTGTGGTAAACTAACATGATCTACAGAAACAAAACAAGTTTATAATAGTGAGAAGGGATTTAAATCCACTACTATACTGAAGCAATCATTAAATAAACAGTAAGTACACTAGAAATGTGTCCATAGGACACAGATGACCTACCTTTCCATTTGACAATGCCAAGGGCCATAACTCTGCTTTTACTGGAAGAATTGCAATCCAAATTCCAAGATGAACAACAAGGCGAGGCGCTGCTGTCGTTTCTGTGGCTTTGGGTTGTCTGTGCACAGCAGTATTTACCACAAAGGATGACTACAGGTAATATTCATATGAAGTGGGATGACTTTAGCTCTTTTAGAGTTACTGGTATGTGCACCACAAGCCAAATTTTATCATTTCAAGGGCAATAACTTTGCTAATACTTTGATGTATTTAGCGAACAAGGGCACAACTATCTGTCCCCTTCAAAATAACCACCTTAACAGTATATGAAATAAATACCTTCATGGTAAAGCTAACTATACATGTATATTACAGACATTAATACATGGCTTAGACTCATGGTTGCACATAAACGGCTATAAGCACCATTCTGCAAGTGCTTTCTGCAGACTTTAAGGTTAAGCTAACTATATATTGCAGACATTAATACAGGGCTGAGCAGGTAGGGCCAATGATAATCAACCCTTTCATAACGCTCTAAGCATCATAAGTGCTTTCTGCAGACCTATTATCTAGACCCAACCATGGAACACATTCAGATCCACCCTGCACTGACATGTAATATTTTATAGACAGTTAATATATGCCATAATTTCGCAACAATAACACAAGTCATACTAGCTAATGTACTTTTATGAATACTATAAAGAAAATGCATGTACACTGTAAAATCATTAATTTTCAAGGGAGTTGGAATTTTCCTTGATTTCATTGGTTAGTTGACCACAAAATATAATCCCCTCAATTAATCGACCTCCCGAATACAGTACATAGGATTCCCCCTCAATGTTTTGTAATCCTCAAATTTACAACCTCGCGGAATTTTATCAAATCTGCAAAATTAAATACCCATGAAAATATGTGATATTACAGTACATAGTCACATTCCAACAACAATAATTTTTGGTCCAAATACCTCCAGATTCTAAACGCCCTGGAATAGGAAGCACCTCGTGTGTCTTCATAGGCTGATTCAACCAATTCTGATTCCCCATCTTCTTATTCTCGTTCAACCTGTTTACTTTGTCTAAAGAAATAACATTAATACAATTTATGGACACTTTTTCGACTGTCAGACTGGTCATAGGTGTGTGGTCATTTGGTTTTATCCCTGCCTTATTAGCCAATGACCTACTTCGAGGAAAGAGACAGAAAGTTTGTGTGATACAAGGAATCCAGACGCGCTGCCCTAGCTCTTTCCAAATAGACTCCTTGGTTCTCCAACGTCCCCGGTGTATAGCACGATACACGACTGACAACCTCTGGGTTTCCAACCTGTTCATCTCTAGCTGGGTCAGTGTTTCTGAAATGTTCAGTGCCCAGGGACGAACCGGGGACGTCCAGATTGGTAGTCGAGAGTGCTAGATTCGAACTGGGGACATCCAGATTGGTAGTCGAGAGTGCTAGATTCGAACTGGGGACGTCCAGATTGGTAGTCGAGAGTGCTAGATTCGAACTGGGGACGTCCAGATTGGTAGTCGAGAGTGCTAGATTCGAACTGAGGACGTCCAGATTGGTAGTCGAGAGTGCTAGATTCGAACTGAGGACGTCCAGATTGGTAGTCGAGAGTGCTAGATTCGAACTGAGGACGTCCAGATTGGTAGTCGAGAGTGCTAGATTCGAACTGAGGACGTCCAGATTGGTAGTCGAGAGTGCTAGATTCGAACTGAGGACGTCCAGATTGGTAGTCGAGAGTGCTAGATTCGAACTGGGGACGTCCAGATTGGTAGTCGAGAGTGCTAGATTCGAACTGAGGACGTCCAGATTGGTAGTCAAGAGTGCTAACTGTTTGGCCACTGTTCCACTCTCCATAAAATCCTCATTTTTTTCCAAATACACAGAACAATACATGAAATACTTTGTTTTAACAGAAATAGAATAAATTAGGTCAATGTGACCAAGTTACATTTATTTATAAAGCCAATTTGTTCACAACTTTGCCTAGTGACCTAGTAGTTGACCACAGCTGACCCAATATCGACCTTATCTTAAGTTTTATACTGATAATCATTCTGACTATATTTCTTAGAGAATTTCCCAGAACTGTGATTAACTCATTCTACCCTGAGACCATTTCTCCACTTATCTCCTAGAGGTAAATAGCTTATCAACCCCTACATCAATTAATAGGTTTATCACCTCTGACTCCCTATGCTATTTATCAGATTATATGCAATCTGGATTAATTACTAGGGTAGTATAATATTATTGGCTATACCTGAAAAAGTTATGTTTAAACATATATAAAACTATATATCATTGGAAAGAGAACAAAATTGTCTTTCATGCAATATCAATTTTATTAAAATCTTCCACCATTTGAATAATGTTATGAAGGTTGAAACAGCTGTTATCATGCAAGTTTGGGTGATTATTTAATAAAAACCTCATAATTCCATGGTATAATCCATAAAAATCCTTATTTTAATCACACAATCCTTCATTGAATGATCACAGAATTATTTCACTAAACACAAAGCTTTAAAATAATGAAATATTCCAATTTAAACTGAAGTTATGAACATGGCAATGAACACTGTATGATATTAAATTTTGCAACCAACATCAAATGTCCAAGGATCTTCATAGCTTTGTCTACACTGACAATTCTAATATGGGTTATTCAGGATCATACAAATGTTAATAACCTCAACCATGACCAGACGAACATAGTGCCCTTCATCATGTCCAGCCGGGGCGGCCTCTGGGTGTCGCGCCAAGTCGCGGATGAAGGTACCGGGTGAATATGTTGAACCGGTCTACGACAGTCCTCTCCATCAAGATTTTCTAACAAAGAATATATGCAGACTACTCCATGACCCTGTGGTGCAGCTGAAAATATACAACACAGCATATATTATAACTAACAGTTGAAGAAATATAAATGTTCAACTTAAATTCTTGTCTCAGACTCTTCGATCCAGCGTCATATATCCACCAGGGCAACGGATATAGATCTGTAATTAGTTTTTAAAATATTTTGTTGCACATGGCAGATGAAAAGTAATCATTTGGCTGATTCAGCTATACATCCTTGAATTATAGGGATCAAATTTGTCGATCGCTCATAAATTTGGCATATTACGAGTTCAACCGACCGACTCGCTCTGGCAAAGACACCAACATAGTTATATTTGAGAAATTTACTGCTTTCTGTATTAAAAAATAATCATTCTAACTTTAAAATCATAATTTGAACACATGAAAAAGATCTAGTTCTCTGACCCTATTCATTACCAGCTAAATGACATACTAAGAGAAAACTTACAAAGAGAATATTCATGTAGACCCAGCTCTACCAAACAAGGCTCGAATCTATGACTCAGATCTTCACCTGGAACAGGATTTCACCTGTCTAGCCATGGCCCATGGATAAATTATGCATCCAATTTTATGTCCGAGATCTAGCATACAGGTTAGTCGGATTCAAACGAGAAATGTGGGCCGAATGTGTCTACAAAGACGATGCATCAGCGTTGAAATGAATTGTTGGGCCGGTCTTGGTCAAGGAAAGTCATTTATTTGACATCCGATTGATCACTTTCTTTGACTTGGGAATTCCCTCTTTTCCCTCTTTTTTCCCTCTTTATGACAACGAATCGTCAGGACAACTTGAATTCACATAAATGTCCGACCCCTCGACCGTATTATCAAACATCAATTCGAACAACGAACGCCGATTCTCCTGATTTAACATCGTATTTACTTCTCAATTACTCAATCACGCGAGATATCAAAATCTACTTTGATTTGTAAACAAGATAAAGATTCCCTTTGTCTATATAACGAATTTTCTGATTGGTTGAAATCCAGGGGACGCTACCAAAATAAGCGAATCTGACCAATGGTAGACACCGCTATAACGCGTTGCGCGGGAGTGAAAGCATATATGCGGCATACGGGACTGGGCTAATATAATCGGCGACGCTTATCAGCGGCGCACGGAACTCGGAGCTCGGTATATACGAAGCATATATGCGGCGTACGGGTAGAATGAGTTAATCTAATGGAATTTCCCAGATAATTCCCGGATTTTTGCCCAAGTTTCCTGATTATTCACTGTACTGGCATGAATTACCTACAATAGAAATCACTATGTAACACTCACCTATGTTAACGGTCTTTGGGTTGTACTGAATGTTTGTTTTCTTTGGCTCCACTGCAAAAAAATATTTGTAATTTATTCAGTACTTAGTGTACACATTGGCTATTTGAAACAAGTCATTAAGAATTGCAAGTAATTAATACAGAAGTCCCCAACCGGTTTTAAGCCATTTTCAATGTTTTTGTTGCCATAGCAACCACAATTTTGGTCAGAATCAAAATATTTTTGGAAGTGCATTATCCTCTTATTGCCCCCTATTCACATACTAAGTTTCATAAACCTAGCTTGGAAACTGTTTGAGTAATGTCAGGATCCAGATTGTTTGACTGACGGACGGACGGAGGGCAAACCTATAGTCCCCTCCGGTCGAAAACCGGTAGGGGACTAACAAATGCAATGATTAGGGCTCATTTATGCAGGGGTGTAAACAGACAAATAAAAAATCCTGAAAATCATACAATGTTTTTCAAACAAGAGGTGTTCAACCACATCGTTTCCATATTTAATTAACTCAAGTTTGTATTGAATAAAATCCTTCATAGAATATTAAATTGACCTTAACTTTGCCATTTCTTGAGATATTTTCATCAAATAACTTTTATTTTGGTCAGAAATCATAGCTCTTTCAAGACAGATAAATCCTGAATTCAGAATAAATCAGGAATAGTGACACCCCTGTTTATGTAGAACACAAAGTTTCTATGTTGAAGACATGCAGCTCATATACTGTAGTAAAAATTTAACAACAATTCAAACAAGCACAAAAACAAATGTCTCACTAAAAGGCCATACGTCATCCAACCTTAAAGTCCTGATATTATGCACCACCAGGTTTGGTAGCCAGTGTTCATGTGAAGTTTCATTGAAATCTGACCAATGGTTAAGGAGAACTTATTACAGTAAAGTTCCGTCTAACGACCGGTCCGATAATCCGACCGTTCGCGTATTACGACCACTTTTTCGTGGTCCCGAATAATTATGTGCTCTATATTTCAATGGTCGCAGGTCCCGATAATGCGACCGACTCGATATTACGTAATACGACCAATATTTCTGGTCCCAATGACCAGTTTATTGCAGTTTTAGGTCTCGATAAACAGACCACATACCGCGCGTGTCATTTTGTATAATTAATTTTACGACACGGAGACTCGTTTACGGCAATCAGCAAGGTGTAAACAATAAACATGTATACTGATAAATTGACACTTGTTGGTGTATACGCAGGGATTAAAATGAAATTCTATGGTTTATCAATGACAATAGATCGATTGAAACTATCGGCGACAATTTACTCAACCACAATTAAAGATTTGTGGAGAATAAAGACCGATGGCTGTTAGTCGCACGTTTTCGGATGATGCGTAATTTTGGACGTCGTTGTTAATTCATGTAAATAAAAATGTTTAACTGTTAATTACCCTTGCGCGTTTGTACATCAAATTACACAGCTACAAAATCATAACTTCATGTAATTCTAATAAATAAGACAAAATTTGACAAACCATTTGATCTGTATAAAGACCACGTACGTACGTGGTCTTTATACAGATCAACTAGTTTGTTAAATAACGGTCAAATTTGTGCTGTATCGGTTGTACAGTGCAAATTAATAAATTTTAGAATAATTGATTTAATAAAAAAGTATTGCAGCTTTTAATGGCCATGGGTATACATGCTTATTTTTTACAGTATGCATTGTACATGTACATAGAGGTCATAGGTCAGGAAAAATGAAAACAACTGTTACGACTATTTATCATTAAATTAATGTATATGAATCACGTGACGTTTTCATTTTTACATGAATAATTAACAGTTTATAATAATAATCCTCAATCATTAATTAATACAATATGCACTAAGGTACATGTACATATGAATATTTAAAACACGTCAACAAGAGTCCTGTCGGTATATATACATGTACGTATAGGAGTTCAATGTCTAAGCTATTTTGGTTGGTCTCGCTAATAAGACTGACTCTATAATAAGACCACTTTATGTCGGTCCCAGTGGTGGTCTTAATAGCGGAACTTTACTGTACATGATTGTGTGAAAATTTGAAATTCTGAAAAACCAGAATCCTCAAAAATTTACAATTAGATAGAGACAATAAAGAAAAGAAAAACAGTCTTTTTGGCACTCTCAAAAACCTGAAGTTCAGGCATGTGCCTGAAAAGGATGAAAACGTTTGCCTATAAAACTAGCGCGGACAGACTTTGTGACATACGAACAGACGTCTAGCACAAAATCACACTTAGACTAGTATGTCTCCCCCACAATATGTGAGAGACATAATACAAACATACGCACCTGCTGACTTAGATCTGAGGCCCACATGAGTTAGAAGATCATTCAGTTTGTGAACGTCTCTCTTGTGATTAGTCCTATACCACAGTGATATTATGGAGGTGCTTCCTACAGAACGTCTCAAATCAATATAAACATCGGTATCATTCAAGGATCTCGACACCAAAGTTTGTGATGTCAACTGAATAAAGAAAGATACATTGCATCAAGTATTATACAGGTACATTTATATTATTCTTATTTGATTGTGAAACAAGTTTAACAATGTATATTAACGAGAAGGGTTTTTGACAAAACGAGAAATGTGTCCGTAGGATGGATGCCCCCACTTGCCATTTGACCATGCCAAGTGTCATAACTCAAATGCGCATGCAGACTAATATTCCTACTAAGTTGGATGACTGTAGCACAAATACTTCAGAGTTATCAGCAACAAAAGCAAAATGTGATCATTCCAAGGGCTACAACTCTGCTAATACAGAACAGATCTGAATTAAAATCTTCATGTGGGCAACTACACATACTGACAAATATTCCTACGAAATTTTAAGAAAGTAGTTAAAATACTTGGCGAGTAACAGAGCAAAATAAGAATCATTTCAAGGGCTTTAACTCTGCTCATACTGTTCGGATCGGAATGAAAACAAGAGGGCCCAAAGGGCCCTAGGTCGCTCACCTGTCGAACTTGACCTAGATTTTGTAGAGATGATCATTGTGACCAAGTTTCATACAGATAAGGCCAATATTGTGACCTCTAGTGACTACACAAGGTTTTTATATGATTTGACTTAATGACCTAGTTTTTGACCCCAGATAAACCAATATCGAACTTGGCCTAGATTTTGTTGAGATGATCATTGTGACCAAGTTTTATAAAGATAAGGTCTACATTGTGACCTCTAGTGACTACACAAGGTTTTTCTATGATTTAACCATGTGACCTAGTTTTTGACCCAAGATGACCCAATATCGAACTTGACCTAGATATTGTTAAGATGATCATTGTGACCAAGTTTCCTACAGATTAGGCCAATATTGTGACCTCTAGTGACTACACAAAGTTTTTCTATTATTTGACATTGTGACCTAGTTTTTGACCCCAGATGACCCAATATCGAACATGACCTCGATTTTGTTAAGATGGCCATTGTGACCAAGTTTCATAAAGATTAAGTCAAAATTGTGACCTTTAGTGACTACACAAACTTTTTCTATGATTTGACCTAGTGACCTAGTTATTGACCCCAGATGACCCAATATCAAACTTGACCTAGATTTTGTTAAGATGACCATTGTGACCAAGTCTCATAAAGATTGAGTCAAAATTGTGACCTCCAGTGACTACACAAGGTTTTTCTATGATTTCACCTAGTGACCTAGTTTTTGACCCAAGATGACCCCATATCAAACTTGACCTAGATTTTGTTAAGATGATCATTGTGACCAAGTTTCATAAAGATTAGACCAAAATTGTGACCTCTAGTGACTACACAAGGTTTTTCTATGATTTGACCTTGTGACCTAGTTTTTAACCCCGGATGACCCAATATCGAACTTGACCTAGATTTTGTTGAGATGATCATTGTGACAAAGTTTCATAAAGATTAAGTCAAAATTGTGACCTCTAGTGACTACACAAGGTTTTTCTATGATTTGACCTTGTGACCTAGTTTTTGACCCCTGATGACCCAATATCGAACTTGACCTAGATTTTGTCGAGATGATCATTGTGACCAAGTTTCATAAAGATTAAGTCAAAATTATAACCTCTAGTGACTACACAAGGTTTTTCTATGATTTGACCTTGTGACCTAGTATTTGACCCCGGATGACCCAATATCGAACTTGACCTAGATTTTGTCGAGATGATCGTTGTGACCAAATTTCATAAAGATTAAGTCAAAATTGTGACCTCTAGTGACTACACAAGGTTTTTCTATGATTTGACCTAGTGACCTAGTTTTTGACCCCAGATGACCCAATATCGAACTTGACCTAGATTTTATTGAGATGATCATTGTGACCAAGTTTCATAAAGATTAAGTCAAAATTGTGACCTCTAGTGACTACACAAGGTTTTTCTATGATTTGACCTAGTGACCTAGTTTTTGACCCCGGATGACCCAATATCGAACTTGGCCTAGATTTTGTTGAGATGATCATTGTGACCAAGTTTCATAAAGATAAGGCTGAAATTGTGACCTCTAGTGTCTACACAAGCCAATTGTTGACGGACGGACGACGGACGGACGACGGACGAAGAGTGATCACAAAAGCTCACTCTGTCACTTTGTGACAGGTGAGCTAAAAATATATGCACAAAAACACATGCTGACTAACATTCTTGTGAAATTTGATGACTGGAGCACAATTACTTTTCAAGTTACAAACGACACATACAAAACTTCCTCAAATTTCATCATTTCAAGGGCCACAACTCTGATAATACTGGTTGCAGCCAAATAAAAATATATAAGTGCACAACAACACATGCTGACTACCATTTTGACTCCTATGAAGTTTGATGTCTGTAGCACAATTACTTTTCAAGTTACCGACGACACAACATTTTTGGGACGAAAGGACAAATCTATATCCCCCCCCAATTATTTGGTTGGGGCATAAAAAGGTATGTCCCCCACAAAGGACAATAACTGGAAAACAAGAGCTGCCCACGAACAACGCGCTCCACTATTCGCAGCGCCATGCTGGGATAGTACAATCATTATATATTCAAAACAAAAGCTTCATAACAGCAGCATTACCCCCTGCTGTGTAGAGGTTGGGGCTTCTTAGTCATACAAGGGGGATAATTTGTACAAATTATGCAGGACCATTACCTACTCATGTGTAGGTCCTCTTGGTCATGAAGGTAAACAAATAAGCATTTCTTAGTCCAAAAGAGGGCATAATTTCAACAAAATGTTAAAAAGTCTACGAATAGTGGAGCTAAAAATTCCAATAAGCACAACTAACCTTGGTACCAACTATTCCGACCAATGGTTAAGAATTTGCGACACCCAGCACAATATCAATATGTCTCTCCCCTACTATGAAAGCTTTGTAGCAAGCCATATTAATGCTAGAAGAAACGGTCAATTTGGGTTAACCAAGAATTGGCCCTTCAATAAGTCAAAGTTCAAAATTAGGTCAAGGTGAAGGTCAAAATGGGGTCAGGTGATACAGGCATGTGGAGAGCGTTCATATACAACATCCATGCAAGTATGGAAGCTTTGTAGCAAGCCATAATGATGCTAGAAGAAACGGTCAATTTGGGTTAACCGGACAGACGAACGTATATGCCTCCTGATCTATCGATACAGGGCCATAAAAAACAGGTTATAGTCCACCCAGGATAATGCCATATTTACAAATATGAATCAGTTCGATCAACTGTTGCAAAATTGATTTTACAAATCACTAAAGTAAACAGGTAAGGTCAGTATTGTACTAAGAACATCACTGATTATACCAAATTTTCCCGCCTTTCTCATTGTCCTGGACGAACTATAATTCTTCCAGTAATAAAATGAAAACAAAACTTCAAATTGAAGGAAAACTAACAGGCACAGTAAAACAAGGAGTCGTTGCGCAGGCATAGATCATTTTAATCGTCCATCCATTGATGTCATCTTTCTCTATGATCAGCGAACCAGTCTTCCATTTCGCTGAGCAAAGTGGACTTTTACTGTAGGTATATTTCACGCTTCCCCGGAATTCTTCTACCAGCGGATACTCTTGCCTTGCTTCCTGTTAACGAAAGTAACAATATGATCATAATGATCACCAGTGATTTTTGTTGGTTATTTTTAGAGCCAAATACCATCACTTTCCCCTGGCAAAATACAAATGTAACCTCCATTTTTCCCAAATAGTTATAATATTTTCCCAAAACGAATACAAATTTCCCCCTCTTTTGTTCTCGCTGGTTTAAAAGCAACTAATGATATGGCTGTTTTAAAGTTAAAACAATAGATTTTCGAACTTGCAAAAGTCATTGCTTCAACCAGAGTATTATCATTAGAAAAATAGCAAAATATGAACAATTTTAACCCAAACAATCTTTTGTAATAATTCCCAATTTTGTGAATTGTCGTGCTAAAATTTCCCAATTTTTAGGGCACAGGCTTTGTTTCATTTGGTTCAAGAAAAATCACTGATCATAGTGGTCCTATATCGCACACCTGTGTGCAAAGACCCAGGTACTGTTTCATCAAAGCACTTACAATAATCTTAACTCATTCTACCCGTACCCCACATATATGCGTCGTGTTTATCTTCCTCCGTATTCCGTGCGCCACAGATAAGCGTTGTCGATTAGATTTGCCCAGTCCCGCATGCCGTGTATATGCGGCTATGTAAAGCTAGCTTTCACTCCCGAGCGACGCGTTGTGTCGGCGTCTACCATTGGTCAGATTCGCTCATTTTGGAAGCGTCCCCTGGATTTCAACCAATCAGAAAATTCGTTATATAGATGAAGGAAAGGTTTATCTTGTTTACAAATCAAAGTAAATATTGATAGCTTGCGTATAATTCGAATTATTGCTACATGAATAACATGGAAAATCAAGAGAATCGGCGATCTTTGTTTGATCTTACGTTTGAAAATACGGCCGAGGAGTCGGATAGCGACATTGAATTGGACGATCTAAGCAGTTCTAGCGATTTGTCGTCGGAAAGTGAGATTGACGAGGAAGCCAACCAAGTTCCTGATGCTGACCGATGGAAACTCAACGACCGCTCCAACGTCCCGAAGCAACCTTTTTCTGGACCTGAACCTGGCCCGACGACTGATTTAGACCCTGATTCGTCTGAGTTAGACTGTTCTTTCCCATTTTCCTGTTGGAACTGATTGTGACCGAGACGAACCTGTATGCTAGGCAGAAGCTACGGGAGAAGCCCAATCCTAGATGGAGACCAGTGACCCAGGAGGAGATTCGAGCCTGGCTTGGTATCAGAGTCTACATGAGTATTCTCTATGTAAGTTGTCTCTCTATATGCTTGTTTTATAAATATAAGTACAAAATAAATGTTTTTAATATTTATTTATGTTATGAATAAAAAATATATGAATGATAATTTATATAATACATTTGAAAACAGAATATGATGTACAGTTGTTCAGTCGCCTGGCTAGGGATTCGAACCTTATTGATGAGGAGCGGTAACCGAGATGACGCAACCTTTTTATTATGGTTTCCCCAAACCAATATATTTGTGCCTATACATGTCTTGTACCTTTGAACAACAGTTGACTATAATACCTGCATTTAGTCTACTTTCAGCTACCCCAGAGTGCCATGTATTGGTCGACCGACGCGCTCTTTGGAAACCTGAGTGTGAGGAACATTATGAAAAGGGACCGATTCGACAAGATTACCCAGTACTTCCATCTGATTGACCGAACAACGAATCCGCAGAGAGGTCAACCTGGACATGACAGGCTTCACCATGTTCGACCCATCTTGGATGAAGTATTGAACAACTGTCTGAATCGGTACAACCCGCACCAGAATTTAAGTGTCGATGAGGCGATGGTGAAGTTTCGCGGACGTCTATCCTTTCGTCAATTTACCTGCTAAGCCAACCAAGTACGGAATCAAGGTGTGGATGAGGGCGGATCCAACAAACGGCTATGTAAACGAATTCCAAGTCTACACCGGCAAGGAAGGGAACCGACCTGAAGTTGGACTAGCAGCGAGAGTTGTTGAAGACATGACGCGGAAGGTCTGGAACAGGAACCATATCGTCAATGTGGACAACTTCTTCACGAGTCCTATCCTGTTCCAGCGACTCCTGCAGAATGGAACGTATGCCCGTGGTACTGTTCGGTCTAACAGGAAAGGCTTCCCCACCCATCACTTGAGGAAGAAGGATGTGAAGCGACAGGGTGAATTTCGCAATTCAGTGAAAGGCGAGATGGTTGCCACTGTATGGATGGACAAAAAGCCTATATTTTGTTTGTCGACAGCCGAAAACCCATCCACGATTGCCAGCTCTGTTGACCGGAAGAGTCGGGATGGAACTGTGACTCCTGTACCAGCCCCATCTGTCATTCCGGAATACAACAACCACATGAATGGTGTTGACCATGCCGACCAGCTGAGAACAGAGTACAGCACATATCGGACATCCCGGAAGTGGTGGTTGTACCTGTTCTGGTTCCTGTTCGACACGGCGGCGACCAATGCTTTCGTCATGATGAAAGAATCGCCGAATCATCAGAGACGCACCAAAACTGGCCGGGGCAAACCGAGAACCATGATCGAGTTCCGGATGGCGTTGGCGAAACTTTTGATTGGCGACTACACCGAGAACGAGCGTGCTGTCCTTGCGACTCTGAATGTTGGACATTATCCGAAGACGGCGGAGAAGAGAGCGCGTTGTCGCCAGTGCAGCAAGTTGAAAAGGCGCCGTGAAGTGAAAAACATGTGTAGTCAGTGCAATGTACACCTTTGTGTGGACTGTTTTAAGGAATTTCATTCAGATTTGGTAAAGAACAAGTAAACATTCTGGTTTTATGGTGCAATTTAGGATTATTTCATTATTTCTTTCAAATTTAACATTTTTGGATTTTAATTTTTGGATTTTAATTTATTCATTGGAACATACCTTTTGGACATTTAATAATAGTTACCCTTTTGGATTTAAATCAATAATAATTCAAATAAAAAAACTGTTGCAGGGATATCTATAGCAAATCTTTGCTGTCACTGCCTGATGAGACCTACAGAGGGGTTGAAACGGTTTTGTGTAGGAAAATGGAAGTTTACATAGTGCTAAAAATTCAGTTCAAATTGGAAAATTTAAAAGAAAGATAAGTGCAAGTGTTGTGTGATAAAAAAAAAGGATTGTGTTATTAAAAAATGGATTATTATGGATTGTGTCATTGAATATATGAGGTCAGAATTGAATATTTACCCACAAGTTCATATTAACAATTGTTTCAACCCTCACTAACATTGTTATATGATGTTGCATGTTAATAAAAAATATATGATGATAAAGAGAATTTTGTGCTCTTTAAAAATATGTATAGTTATATGGTACATGTTTATATAAAACTTTTTAAGATATAGTACTATAAATAAGACCACCCTACTTATCTAATCAGATTACCTATAATCAGATAAAATAGCCTAGGGAGTCAGAGCTGATAAATCAATAATTGATGTAGGGGCTGATAAGCTATTTACCTCTAGGAGATAAGTGGAGAAATGGTGTTAGGGTAGAATGAGTTAAAGTGACGCTCAAATTAAAACCATATGTAACTCATTAACAGTTGTAAATTGTTGAAAAGGAGTCTGATATAATAAAGATGTTTCAGTAAATGCATTCTTTCAAACTATGTATGTTCCTAATGTGTATTTGTTCAAGAATTATGGAAAATTTAAATATGTGCGTAACTTACGAGATCTATAAGTGCTTTGATAAAATAGGACCCTAGTGAAAATGAAGTACTATTCTTGCAAATTTGATCAAAATCCATTTTTTTAGGTCGATTGTGAAACAAGTGAAACATAGAAACATGATCTACATGTATGTACATTAATTTTGTACACTATTTTCAGGAAGTCCATTACCTAACATACTGCTAAACAGACTGAGTGATTCCGGTATACCCCAATCAACTTAGCTTGCGGAAACCAAATATATTGATTACACTGTGCTATGAAATATTAGGGCAAATGAGAACGTATAAACTTAATAAAGAGAATTCCAAATATAATTTAACACATGTTCCACAGTTGTCTGTTGATTGGTAAACTGAGAATAAATCAATAAATACAACATCTTCTTCCATATGAAAACCTGGTTAATAACAATCAACAATCAAAATAATGACATACGGCAGGTTTTTGTTGTCGTTTTGGTAATGATCGGGGTACTTCCTTTATTACATTGCCACGTATACTATATGCGCTACGCATTCTTTCTATCTACAAAATTAAACAAGAGCTCATAGATAAGGAAATGTCCCGATAATGAAAATTTCACCAATTCATCTTAACAACAACAAGAGGGCCCAAAGGGCCTTAGGTTGCTCACCTGTCATAGAAATGCATGCAAGCCCCTATGGTGACCTAAGTAATCATTTATATTTTATGAATAAGATTCACGGAAATTCAGCCTCTGTTGCAAGCTTATTTATGATTGGACATTGTGACCTAGTTTTTGACCAGAGATGACCCAGTTGCAAACTTGACTTAGATTTCACAGAGACAAACATTCTGACCTAGTTACATGAAGACTGGGCTATAAATGTGTCCTCTTAATTTGTTCACAAGCTTTTGGTGAGATTTGACGTAGTGACCTACTTTTTGACCCCCACATGACCCAGTTTCAAAGTTGACCTAGATTTCACAGAGACAAACATTCTGAAGAAGTTTCAAGAAGATTAGGTCAAAACTGTGTCCTCTAATGTGTTCACCAGCATTTTCAAAGATTCAACCTAGGGACCTAGTTTTTGACCCCCACATGACCCAGTTTCAAACTTGACCTAGTTTTCATAGAGACAAGCATTCTGAGCAAGTTTCATCAATATTGGGTTTATCATAAGGGTGTCCAATAATGTGTTCACAGGCTTTTTTGAAGATCTGACCTAGTGACTTAGTTTTTGACCCCAGATGACCCAGTTTCAAACTTTACATAGATTTCATAGAGACAAGCATTTAATCAAGTTTAATCAAGATTGGGTCATAAGGGTGTCCTCTAATGTGTTCACAAGCCTTTTCTAAGATTTGACCTAGTGACCTGGTTTTTTACCCCATATGACCCAGTTTAGAACTTTAGATTTCTATTATAGAGACGAACATTCTGACCAAGTTTCATTTCCAAGTCCAAAAGGAGGCATAATTTCAACAAAATGCTTGATAGAGTTACCTACCTACTTTAACATTAGCATTATGCCGACGCCAACGCTTGGTTGACTGCAATAGCTCCCCTTATTCTACAAATAGTGGAGCTAAAAAGTAGAGTTAAAATATTTCCTGATGAAATAACGATGATTGATTAGTTACACAGTAAATGAGTAAACCTGGGTCTCTGAGTTGAGCAGGAAAAATGTTTCATAATCATGGGGCTTGGTGACATCATCAATTTTGTTCTTACACATTGAATATAGCGGTAGCTATGTGATATTCTATATACAGGGGTGTCAACAGGGCCAAATTAAAAATCAGGAAAATCATATGCGGCAGACCATTTTTACCAAACAAGAGGCCTTCAATGACATTGTTTCCATAATTAACTCAGTTTGTATTAAAGAAAATCCTTCAGAGCAGATGAAATTGACCATAACTTTGCCATTTCTTGAGAAATTTTCATCAAATAACTTTTATTTTGGTCAGAAGCCATCGCGCTTTCAGGAATGATAAATCCAGAATTCGGGATTAATCAGGAATATTGACACCCCTGTGTATATACTTACCTCGCTAGCCTTGTTTTCTGCCTCACGTTTGGAGAGCGCAATCGCCAATTGTAAATCACGATCTTCTTCTTCTTGTAACTCTTTCAATGTTTTCTGTTTAGGAACCTGAACGTACAATTTGGATAACTATACTCAAAAACAAAAAGGAATATTGACCAAAACGGTCGAAAATTGACTATGACATGTAAATAGAGCATATCTAACGATATGCATGGTAATTTTGCTTTTACAAGATATGTGTGACGTGTTTCCAGTCAATACCTCAAATTTGACGTGCATTTCATGCGGAGGTCAAGGCAGTTACAGTAACAAACTAACAATGCTGATGGTGTTATTCTGCAATAATTCAACAGCAATGGGTGTACATTTAAAAAGTCAAGAGAAAAAACTTCCAATTTTCAATATGGCTCGTCGTCCAGGCATGAAGTTGAGTGATTGGCAGTCTTTTGTAAACAACGCCCCGCAGCATTCTAACGTGCATGGTCACTCAGTGCATCATTTACTGGCCCGGTATAGACAAAATGACAGTGCAAGTGATAGACTTCTATCAAGATGACCGAAGAAAACGACACAAACATCGTTCGTCGTCTAGTGACGTCATTTTGACGTAAATCTTCAAACAAGAGTGCCCATAGGGCCCTAGGTCGCTCACCTGTACACATTGATCCAATAGAACCATATTTTCAAGTTTTTCTTATCGGTTGCCATGGCAACCATAGTTCTGCATGGAATATAATTCTTTTAGCTCTTTTTAGAAAGGATAACCCAAGGAACATTGTTACCCATGTATGAAATACCAGTACTTTTAGAGAAGATTTTAAAAGATTTTACAATAGTATATAGGGAAAACAGGGCCCCACCTCGCATTTTTTTTGCAAGTGGTCTCACCCGAGAGATTGGATTTAAACAGGGATGAGGCTTGCCGAGTTTTAGTTAAAATTTGAACCCCGAGGGTGAGATATCCTTATCCTACATCGACTGTCTCATCACTCTCATGATGGATTATTTTTCTCCGCCGTAACTTGAGAAAATAGAAGTTTATAACATTATTTCGCTTTCATGAGGTCAACATGACTTTATCATAATGTGACATTTTCCGTAGTTAGTTTAATATCGTCGATAACACGTAAATCCTGAAACTAAAATAGTCTGCTTTATGTTGCGTGTACGCCCTAGTAAGATAGAGCTATCTTACATAAGCAACATGCCTATCTTACATTAACAATGTCAGAGAAATTTGCATCCATCTTGTTGTGGTTCAGAAGAAAATCATTTAAAGTTAGGAGCAGACAATTCAAATTTGGTCAATTTTCAGTAATTCAAGGGACATAATTTTGCTGGTTATTAAACCCCTCCAAGATATCATGCTCATGCAGTTGCTGACATTAGTATTTTCATCAAGTTTGGAGTGAATCAGAAGACAAATGCTATAGTAACACAGCGGACGTTATTTGTGACGACTCCCGCCCTTTCAACCACCAAGAGTGCTCCCGTGATAATTTTCAACACCATAGATGACCTATATTAATATTTTGGACAAAAAAAATGAAAAAAAAAGAAATTGCCATGACCTGACACAAAATGTACTTAACAAGGAAAGATGAAAATAGATCACAATGTACAAGTACTTGCATGTTTTAACAGTCTTACAGGCGAGGCTGCGGTCTTCTCTTGTTCCATATAGCTTAGCCATTCTAAAGCAGTGAACCTCTTTCCTGTAAATGATGAAAGTCGGGCATACTGAATAAAGAATGTAAATGTTCACTTAAATGTTATATCCCTGTCCTCATTTATAAGAAATTTTGTTGAACAATATAAATATCCAAGCTCCGTGAAAAGTTTTAAAACTTGTCAATCCGATTTGGTAAAATAAGTGAATGTTCCACTTCATCTAATCGAGAAAAAAATGTTTTCTGTCCGTCCGAAATTCAAATTGTCAGTCAGGACTGGAAGACTGACAGTTTCGCGGAGCCTGAATATCACAAACAGAAACGTTTGCTTTCTCTGGCAAACAACTGCATTTTGATATTCTGAACATTTGGTACGAGTTTTATTTTTTCTAAATGTGGCTTTATGCTAAAACTGTCGTACCTTTCTTATTGACAGTCTTCATTGGAACATTTTCCTTCTCAGGAACGAAATTCTTCAACAATTTCTTCGGATTCTTGTTTCCAATAATTATCTTAGGCATGGTACGCTGCTTCTCCACTTCTTTCACATTCCTGGGAGCCAGTAAAATCATTTAAAGATTTTATGTAAGGAACCAGTTCAATCATTTAAGGTTCTTCATGTATGGAACCAGTACAATCATTTAAGGTTCTTCATGTAAGGAACCAGTACAATCATTTAAGGGTTTCATGTATGGAACCAGTACAATCATTTAAGGTTCTTCATGTATGGAACCAGTACAATCATTTAAGGTTCTTCATGTAAGGAACCAGTACAATCATTTAAGGGTTTCATGTATGGAACCAGTACAATCATTTAAGGTTCTTCATGTATGGAACCAGTACAGTCATTTAAGGTTCTTCATGTATGGAACTAGTACAATCATTTAAGGTTCTTCATGTATGGAACCAGTAAAATCATTTAAGGGTTTCATGTATGGAACCAGTAAAATCATTTAAGGGTTTCATGTATGGAACCAGTAAAATCATTTAAGGGTTTCATGTATGGAACCAGTACAATCATTTAAGGTTCTTCATGTATGGAACCAGTAAAATCATTTTAAAAGGCAATTCATGTATGGAACCAGTACATTAACTTAAGGCAATTCATGTATGGAACCAGTACGATCATTTAAGGCAATTCATGTATGGAACCAGTACAATCATTTAAGGCAATTCATGTATGGAACCAGTACAATCATTTAAGGCAATTCATGTATGGAACCAGTAAAATCATTTAAGGCAATTCATGTATGGAACCAGTAAATTCATTTAAGGCAATTCATGTATGGTACCAGTACAATCATTTAAGGTCATTTATGTATGAAACCAGTGAAATTGTTTAAGGTCTAAGGTTTAAGACTCCACTTCAAGTGAACTAGTTCAATTAATTTTCTTTTGTTGTATTTTGACTAACAAATGACGAATCAAGAGGTCCCTGGTTCAAATCTCAGCTGGGGCACTTGATCATTTCCATATACGAGAACAAGGTACAATTAGATACAGCATTTGATAACAACATCACAAAATGAATATGGTACATGATTTTCAGAATATGAGGCCACGATGTACAAGTACTTGTTACCAGCTATGAAAGAAATCATCTAAAGAGATACGAAGAAGTAATTCTTACTTGCGTTCAAAATCGAAGATACATGTCTGACTACAGAACTTGCCCTTCTTGTGGAAATCAGCGGTAGTTCCACAGTTTTGACACGGACTTGTTACATACACATACTTCTTTCCTACTTCTTCTGTAATTATTGTCAAGTAACAGTACATTGTATAATGGCTTTCTAAAATACTTTAGGCTTAAGAAGACTGATAACTAAAAGCTATGAATATTCTTAGTGAAGTTTCGATGAAATCCGAGTACTTGATACAGACAAATTGTGCACAAAACATGAATCACTATGCTAAGTCCATTATTGATGTTTTGTTTGATGATGGGTGGAAGTTATTCATTTTGGAAATTGTCACTCAAAAGAAAGTGAAGTTTCTTGAGCCTTAAATTAGAAAATCACAGAAGACACATAATCATGGATTCAGCAATTTTTCTCAATAATAGGAACCTAGAACAGCTATTTTTTATCCACAAGGGGTTCCACCATCTTTCTAGCTCAGCGGGTGTAAAACCAGCTATTGTTCTTAGAAGACTGTCCTGAACAGACTCTAAGCCCTGACAAATTAGTGTAAATATCTAAGATAACCAGTTTTGACAAAAATCCACGGGGGAACGTTCCATCCCTGTCTCCCTTCCAACCTGGATCCATGCATCAGACAAAATGGCCCCTAAAGATGATCTAGTGCACTGTATTTGGACAGCACTGCACTCGGCGAGCACTGCACTCGGCGAGCACAGCACTCAGAGTCTTCAAACAATACTAGATCATTCACATACCTTCATCGCTGGGAGCCAATGTCTCGTTACATTCTAACTCATCATTCACTATTTCCAACATATTATCTAGATCATTTATCTGAAATGGTACAATAATAAATTGGATATGAACATTTAGATTAAATATAATAGCGAATAAATTTCGCAATAAGTCAATGTGTCACGTGGTTTGGTCAGAGTTTGAATTCACTAATGGATCTTAAAATTTGTGTTACAGGCTCGGAGTCACAGAATGATACTGAAAAATGGCCGCCAATAGAATAACAAAAGTTACCTAAATGCGTTATTCTGTAGCTCATAAATTTTCTTTTATATTTAAATGATGTTTAAAAATATTCCAAAAACTCTAGTAGGCCTATCTAGAACACGTTATAAATAAGGGAGATAAATACTATGTTGCTTCCAGGTAGTTACAACTACCTGGTTGCTTCGTACAGCACTTTGAACGACCGCCATCTTGGAACGCTGGGAAAACAAAGAGGAAACACATAACATGACAGCCTGCATATAATCAGTTATTGATCAACTGATTACGCCATGAAAGTACTTGTTTTAAACAAGGAAAGTCGTATTATTATACACATAATCAGCGTAGTTATACAGTGAACTTCAAAACGAAAACAGGTTTGTATCGACTTCGTCCTTCGTTACTTCGTACCCAAAAATGTCACAAATTTTATAATGACTGTACATTTGAGCTATTCTTTAAAATTTAAGATATTATTCGCTAAAATAGGCTGTGCCTTAGTTCATATTACTTTTCCCCTTCATCCATTATTCTATAATAATATTTAACTATTATTTCTGTTGAAACGACAAAGTTTTTTTTAACTTAAACCAAAGAACCTACAGAGAACCAGTTACACAAAACAATACTGACGTTTGCTATTTCAATACCCTGGTGATTAAATGTGGTGAACTGGAAATGTTTCCCAAGTTTTTGGAAAAGAATACCCTCAGATAGTATGCTACTGGAATGTGAAGCATACTTGCACATTCGGAGTACATCAATCAGCTTCTAGAACAGTCTAGAATCAGGTGTTTCCGGAACCTTCTGTAGGTTCTGAAAACTGATCCATTCCCAAAGCAAAAGGACTAATTCCCAATTTTTCCAATCATGAAATTATTAACTTTACACAAAAGTATTACCACACCAAAAGGACAAGGTTCATTTATGGCTTAATTTGTTTTATGAAAAATAGAAATGCATCTTCCTATAAATCTGTCCTATGTTTCTAAAAGCCTAACATTGTCTTTCAAAAAATTAAGCATACTTTTCCAAATTTCCCTCGTAATATGCCGACAAATCTACTTGAAATAGGTTAAGTTTACCAAAAAATGTCATTTTTTGCCATTTTCATGGCTTTTTATGGCGTAAAATCTTCCCAAAAACCACGATGGCACTCTTGCAACACTTTGATATTTTGTACATATATAAAGACTTGCAGAACAGTGGTTATGTAAAAATATAAAAGTGTCGCAAGAGTGCCATCGTGGTTTTTGGGAAGGATTTACGTTGTTAATAGTCGTAAAAAATGGCCAAAAATGACGTTTTGGGCTAAACATGACATATACGTCACATTCTTGGCAGTTTTGTCAACAAATTACAAGGGTTATATATGGTTATTTTTTACACAGGAAATGTTAAGTTATTTGAATTATAGGACAGATTTATAGGAACATGCATTTTTAATTTTTTGAAAAATCACAGGGCCAAATTAAGCCATTAGTGAACCTTGTCCTTTGCTTGTGATACAACATAGATGACATTGAATTAAGCTTCTTGTCATTAAAAAATTTCCGATAAATGACTGAGAGTTTTTCCCAAAAGAGCCAGGGAAACGCCTGATAATTGTGAAGATACATGAAAAGACAATTGTTCCATACCTTCAAACTACTGTCTGCTGATTTACCCGAACCATCTTTGCAATTCGCAGAATCATCCATTTTCTCAGTATGCATGTCCTTGTCTCTCAGCTCTTCTTTGACGTCAATTTCCATAGCAACATCATACTCCTTGTCCACATTTTCAACCTTAATTTCTACATTTGCCAAGTTTTCACTAACATCATTACTTTGAATACCTTCCTTATGTAAACCTAATTTTTTATTTTCCTCTAATATTTTATTATAATTATTTTGCACTGTACACATGTCAACAGATTCAGGTTCTGCTGGTGTCACATCATCAATGTTATCATGTGATCGTTTTACACCTCTTGCTCTACTGATGCCGGTATTAGATATCTTGCCATCGCTTTCACTGTAATTTCCAGGTATGACATAATCAGAATGATTGTCCATTTCAATTTTCACTTTCGTGTTATCAGTTTGCACCTTAGCAGATTCAGAACTGTTGACGTTAGCAAGTTTGTTAACAGCAGTTCCAAGATATTTATAAGGCTGGCTGCTTGGTTTCACAAATTTCCAATTTTTCCAAGCAGTAGAGATATCAGCTTGCACAGGTATGTTTTCTTTCTGAGGACTAATATTAATAACTTGATGGACTTTCCAATTTTTCCGATCTGGAATAATATTATCATTCACAAGGGTTTCTTTCTGAGCAAGAATGTTGTTAGCTCTCGCAGGCATGTTTTCTTCCTCAGCAATAATGTGATTACCATTAGCATCAAGAAATTTTGTAGATGCAGGAACTTTGTCATCCATTGTAATTACAGTCATTCCATTAGTAGCAACTACAACATATTTACTGGGGACTTCAGGTTTTTCAGACACTTGTGAACCGCTTGTATAAACTATTGGTGTAGTTAATGTAGTACCGGAACTAGTAATTAAGGTGTGTTTACTATCAGATGTATGAGTCTCAAAGTGCAGGGGCCAGGAGATTGTTGCGGGACCAGACACCATTGAGACAGTTTTAAGGTTATCCAACAACAACGGTTTAGAACCCTGAGAATTCCAATTTAAAGGAACTTGGAAACCAGGACCAGAGGGCAACATGATCTGATTTTCCGCCAGAGTCACCTCCTTTTCTTCATTCAATTTTATAGTATTAGCGAGGTGAGTAAGCACAGATGAAGCACTTGATGGCACTTGTGTACATGGCAAGTCACTCAAACTCATACGCTTCGTGATTCCAGCAGCCAACTGTGAATTTCGGACAGATGAAGCACTTGATGACACTTGTGTCCATGGCAAGTCACTCAAACTCATACGCTTGGCAATTCCTGCAGCCAACTGTGAATTTCGGACAGATGAAGCACTTGATGACACTTGTGTCCATGGCAAGTCACTCAAACTCATACGCTTCGTGATTCCACCAGCCAACTGTGAAGTTGTCCTAGTAGGATTGGCGATATTCCTTTGAACAGGCACTGCGGCATTTTCATGCAAGACCTTTGGCTGATCAACTGACACCATTGAGATAGTTTTAGATTTATTCAACAAGACTTCAGAACTTTGAGAATTCCAATTTAAAGGAGATTGGAAACTGGTATGAGCCTGTCGAGGACTGAAATTCACTTCTTCAGTAGGTTTTCCTGTGTCAGTTCTCGTTCTTTTACGAACAATTGGTCTGGCATGTTTAAAATCACTCCCAACACTATTGTGCAATTCTAAAGGCTTTAAAACATTACTGGCTCCAGCAGCTATAGAAGTTCTACTTGGAAGTGTAATATCCTGTGGTACTGGATGCCAAGCATGACCAGCGGTAGACATAGGCAAACATGTAGGCAGAATCAAAGGGGACAGAAGTGGTTGTGCTCCATAACTACCAGCCTGAGTGAACTGTAATGGGACATTTCTATCTGGCGGCCAGCTTTGTTGAACTGGAATCTGTGAGAAAAACAAATAATTCAGACATATAATTATAGTTAAAATCAAGGTGTACAAAAGGGTTATTGGCCCTGAAAAGATCCATGAAGTACATTAGAATTTTGTATATACACAGAGCTACAGATAAGCTGCGTATTGGGGTAATTACCCAATTAATTTTCTTAAAAACCCAATAGATTTTGATAGGAGGGAGTAAGAAAAAGCAAAGACAATCTGAATTACCAAAATAGAAAAGGATGTTACAGTGAGAAACAGTACAAAAAAGATCATTTACCCATTGAGTTTTATTAAATACCCAATTAAAATTTGTCAAAACCCAATCAAAATTTAAACTCGGGGGTAAAATACACAATGGACTAAAACCTTATCTGTAGCCCTGTATACATATACCAAAATAGTCAACTATTAGCACTTACTCTGAACACATAGTGGGATGAGCCTGTTCAAGAAAGAAACAGATATCTTATGGTGATGCAAGTTGTGTGCAGGCTTTGCTGAAGTGAAATCATAAATGAGGCCACCACCTTTAAGACAAGACCATGAGTCAATTTCAGGGGCCGCAACTCTGGAACCCATATTATGATATATAGCCAGTTCAAGAGGATACCTTGATTATTGATACTATGTGACCATCTTCGATTCCCAATTTTGGACATGAAAATTTGACAACAATGTGATTTTCGTCCACAAGTTACCGATTCTTTGTGGAAGGGGAAGTTGGTACTAGTTAGAAAACAGTCCAGGAAAATTGGTTAGATATATTGGCCGCATTTATATTTACTGATAAATATACTTGAGAAACAGCGTTTCAGACCTATCAACTAAAAATAAATACTGTATATCTACCATGTTACCCGTGTCTGTGACAATATGATAATTAGGTCTATATCCAGATGTCATCACAACTGCGCCTTTAGGAAGCAGCAAGCAATTCGTTACCTGAAAAATTAAAAGAGAGTTTTATCAAATTATTTACAAGAGGTTCATTGACCTTTAAGTGCTCACCGGAGTACATAGCAATGTCTTTTTAAGGTGAAACTAGATTTTGACAAGCTTTTCTAGTAGGGCTGCTTATCGGTTAGAATGATCGATACGATATTTGTATCGATACAAAAAGAAACGATATTCGATATATCATATGATATTATTTTTAAGCAATGACACGTCTAAATAGGAAGGTATAAGCTTGCAACATGTATTTAACTTGCAGAACACAATTAAAACAAGACATGTAACACAAAGGTTCGTGGTTTACTCTGTTTACACATTTTATATTATTTTGTATCAATTGCTTAGCCACGAGACATCGAAAAACTCGGCTTGAATGGGGATATTATTGGTTTCCATGTGTACTTGTTGTTGATCGATTGTTTCATCGATACTGAAACGTTCGATTCGATGTATCGATCGAACGCAAAATGCCTATATTCGATTTATAACGTAAACCGGTACACAGCCCTATTTTCTAGTATGGATTGATCTTTTGACCTACATTTTTGTAGTTTTTTACCTCAGATGCCACAATATCAAACTTGGCTTACTTTGTTGAGATGGCTACTGTGAGCATATTTCATTAGAGCTGTCATTGATAGAAGCAATATTGATGTATCCACGATATTTTTTATCCGATCGATTATTGATTCACATTTTGAAATATCGATACATGGGTAAATGAATAGAACCACTCAAAATTCTCACTTTCTTGCACAAAACATTTTCTTTGTTAAAATGGAAGTTCACAAATTGTCATAGTAAGTCAAGTCTAAACTCAAACTAGAGCAAATGCGGGTATTATAGACAGGTCACAGTTATCGACACACAATTACTCTAAATCATCAAAAAAACGATAGTATGACGTCATTCATCGCATGTACACGTCATAATTTCTCGGAAATTTATTTTCGAAGAACATCGGCCAACATAAATTATACAGTGTACAATGGCTAAATAAGTGAATCATGACTGATGGGCTTACCTTTTTTTGTCTATAATTATGTGTTAATCAATATATTGTTGATACTTGTCTTCCGATATATCGGAATCATCGATATGCCCCTAGTCAAATCAATGACTGCTCTAGATTTGATAAAGATTAGGTCAAAATTGCAGGCCCGGAATCAGAAATTTTTGACTGGGGGGACCCCAGATATTTTTTTTGATATTATGTTGGGGTGGGTGAAGATTTTTTCACTTTTCGAATTAAAATCATGCAATTTCCAGCACTTAAAACAAACAAGATTTCGCGAGATTTCAGAAGACTGCCGCTTGGTAGATTTTTCCAATCTTTGTATATATTTAGGTCTTTGGTAAAAATTTGCATTACCATTTCACAAAACCTTATTCTTTGTTTATTACATTAAAATTTAGAGAGCTCGAATTTGAACTTTATCTCAAATACCGACTCTGGTTTAAGCAAAATCTCAATTTGAGATGAGATTTCTACTGCACAGGAATTTAGCGTTTGCTAAAGAAGAGAAAAAAATCCTAGTCTATCTGTTTAGGCTATTGAAGGGAGGTAATTGTGAGTATCATACGACGATTGTTAGTCCAAGGTCTTTGACGATGATCATTCCATTTCATCGTCAAAGCCGTTTGTTCTTTGAAACCTAACAGCTCTACGGCTCAGTTTGAGTCGCGTTCGTTTTATGACAAAACGCACGTTTTGAACTAAATAATCATTGACACCCTATCAATTGGAGCATATTCTATCAGTATACCCCCAAAAACAAAATGTTTTGCAAGAAATACCATTAATTCCGTCGATTGTTTCAAACAAGTACAATTTCACTGTTTTCGTTTACGATCGCCATTTATTTGAATGGGATTATAACAAAAGTGTTCCGAAACGAACCACGTGATCAATGTTTTGATTGTCGGCTGCGTAAATTGCAATATTTATTTGTGTAAATGGGAGTTACATGATTTATAGCAAAAATAACGTGTTTGTTTCTTATGTAAAGGTATATCTAAAGGTTTTGTTTAATTTTAAGACGTTTTCGACCATGTTTCAAGAAATAACGGATTTTTCGAAAACGGCTCTCGCACGCACCTGCGATAAATTAATTATTCAAAATGGCCGCGGGAGCTGATCAAACCCGGAATTAAATAAACTTTAAGCAATATATGATTATCAGTAGGTGTTACATTGACTGTTTTAAGACAAAACACTTGAAAAATATTACATTTATACGTAAATTATAGTTTTTGGGCGATTTTTGAACAATGAACATGCATTTTAGGCGTTAAGCTTAAACAGTTGATTATTGAAGAGGGTAATTCCATAACTAAAAGGCCGACACGTCAGTGTAAATAAAAGACCATTTAGTTATGGTATCCAGAACTAGACGATTGTCTGTGTTCAACTGGAAATGATTTGAGATCGGTGCCTGATCGCGCCCCTGTGGAGCCGCACCTGGAGATTATTACAGGTAGGACATGGACACTAACCCAAATCAAATATATGTAACATATTTTAACATTTTAAGCTTCTATTTACAATTTCTAGTCAGTTTAACGGGATGAAGACTGGGCAAATTTCTCTTCTGCACGAAATGTCCGCGCCAATTCACAACCGGAAACGGTGATTACGTCTAATTTATACACGGATAAAATTTACTTTGTGCGAAACGGTCCTGTACTAAGTAGACATATACGGCCTGTGTATAATTGGAAACATGAAAACTCAATTAACATTATTTTATATGGCCATAATGCAGCCCCGTAGTCACGCAGAGGCACACCGAAGCACTTGCCTCTGTAACAATTTGAGAAATGACTATATTGAGAAATTACCATAATCAGGTAGTTGTATTAGCTACCTGCCAAGGCCCATAATTAAGTCTTTAAAGGAAATAATTAATGCCTCAAAGATTCCATAGACACTATATTTGCCTCTGTGTTTTTGTACCTGGATACGGCCCTGTCATAAATGACAATAGAAGAAGTAGAAGAAATAGAAGAAGAATTGGTGAAAGATATATTCTACCAAACATTTCTATTCCTTTTGTGAGGTTTTGAACAGCGATCTTCTCTTTTTTGTCCATACAAGGTACAACGTAGAGTTCTGTAACTTTGAGATATGTGGGAATGCATTTAATAATCATGCATGTAACCAATTCAATGTTTTATAATAATTTCACGTTTATGATCCAGCCGTATTAAATGTTTGTAAATGTGTGTAATTGTCTCCAAGTTCGTTCATGTATTACATCTACACTAATAAATCAGACAAAAACAATTTGAAATAGTGGTTCTGGTAACATGTTGAAATAAAATAGAGTAGGTAGGTAGGAATAGGAAAAAAACATGTTATGTTTAAAATTGTTTTAATGGTTTCATTCACTTGAAAGTCAAAGATCTAAAAGTGTTTTTAGAATTTTGGAAAAATCGACGATCCACAGTGATCACGAATTCCAGCAAAATGCCAATAACATTTTTATGGTAGGGACACAAAACTAGGATCTGTCATGAAAACTAGAACCACACTATTAAATTGCTTTAGTCTCAGAAAAATAATAAAGTAATACAACACAAACACTTCGCATAATTCATTTTACTCAATTTGAAATACACAAAATGTAATACACATATAAATTTGTCCTTTATTCGGTCGGACAAACGAACAGTGACCGAATCAACTATCAAACTTCAAAATAGACTATATATATCAATGGATTGGCCGACTCCAAATAAATAACTTCGCTTAATTGTTAAAATGTCTCTTGTTCCTTCACATGTATTCTCTGACTCTCTTCCAGAATCTTCTAAAGCAGTTATCCCTCCTCTCACGGTATGCTTCAAAATGGAGGAATCCATTGTCATGTTTTGCGTTTTTCTCAAAATCTTCAAATTTATCGAACACTGATGCCGTTATATCTTCCCCTGCAAGGCTTTCTACGTCAAATTTAGGTTCTTCTTCAGTTACATTCGGATTTACAGCTTTTTTCCGAAAACAACTGCAGAAACGTGCCTGGAACCTCTGAAGTCGCGTCCTCTTATTCTTCGCACGCGCTTTGTCCTCTTCTGTATCCGCCATCACATCAAATGCTGGTTCTAATTCAGTTTCATTCTTTGGAACCTTTTCCCCAAAACAACCAAGGAAACGTGCCTGGAACCTCTTCTCTTTTTTCTTCGCATGCGCGGTGACTTCATCTACGTGCCTCATTTTATTAAATGCAGGCTCTATGTCGGATTCATTCGTTTCAACCTTTTCCCCAAAACAACTACATAAACGTTCATGTAGACCCTTCTTCTTCGGTTTCTTAATTACAATAACACCGATATCTTCATTATCTATTACTGTGTTATATTTCATGACGGTTTCCTGTATTTGATACCTTTCTGAAGATTCAAGAATTTCACCTGGTATTGCTGGAGTGCCATCTTGATTTCCGGATGTTACCGTAACAACAGAAGGCACGCTGATAATAACTGACCCTGGCTTTCTTACATTGTTGTCTGTAATTGTTTTCATCCATATGGGATCATCGTTGATGTTGATATATCTAGCAGTTTGTAGGACGTGGGTAAGGTCCATCGCCGCACTCTTCTCTTCGTTTTGATCACACACATCTTCTTGATTTTTGATACAATCTTGAGGAATTGTAGATTGAATTGGGGGCAATCGAAGAGGCATTAAATTTGTTTCAGTGGCCCAACGAGGGGCTTCGCTCCTGCCATCAGCTATTTTCTGTGCATTTCTTGCGTCCGCTTGATCACTATTTTCTCGCCTCTGTTTTAAACCGTTTGGCTTAGTATTAACAGCGTTTACCTTTCTCGTTCTCTTTTCGCATTTGTTCAACGATTTCCCATTCGTATTTCCCTCAATCTTACGTAGGCAGTCATTCTGGACTACTTCGTTTACCACGCATTCCTTTTCAATAGCGATATATTTTGTTGTTGGTTTGTTTGTACATTTAGAAGGACCTTGTAACATCTCATCTAAATCATTAAGTAGATCATCAGCATCTTCAAGTCCATCATAAGTAGTGGATCTAAACTGACGGGCGTCAGTTTTACAAGAGTCCGGTGATGATTCGGGAACCGAAAAATCATCTTTATCCACTTCAGACTTCCCCTTGTGGTTATCAGCTCCAGCAGTATTGTGTCTAGTTTGTTGAGGATTACCTTTATCCATACTAGTTATGTCTATTGGTGTGTTTGCAATTGTTTCATCTGTATATAGATTGCTCATGCCGCAGTTAAATCTAAAGACGTAACGTTGACTATAGCAACGACAATAGGACGTCGTCGAAATATGATTGGTCGAGACGTTCAATAGAACTTCAGACGTCATCTGACGTCCGATTGGATGAGAAGTCGTCTTTTTATATATAATCCGGAATTTGATTGGACAACATGTCGCCGAAGTAACGGATGTAAACTGACTTCTGATTGGATGTTGACAAGAGTCATAGAGCGTTTGATTGGCTGAGATGTCACTTCATTCGTTTAGTCAAAATTATGAAGTCTGCCTCTTTGTGATGGTATTTCGAAAACAGATTTTAATTTGGGTGATATAACGGCGAACAAATAAATAATAATATATACGTGATGATACTAAATTATTGACTTACTTTTCCTACTTATTGGTGTATGGATATGCGGGGATTTTAACTTGATTCTCGACCTTCTCTTAGCATGATGTTAAAGCTGATATCTTATTTATATTCATAACCCCGGTTGTATGTTTCAAAAACGGTGAGTGCCACGAAGACGCTTAATGTGTAATACAAACACAAGTCTAAACAACAGATGGCGCATTATTTGCTGGCGGAAATTGGTGTATTCAACGAAAGAACCTTGTACATTCATGCATAAAGGTCAATATCTGAGTACTACGTATGGAAATACGGATAATTAATAAGAAATAAGTATCACCTTAACAACAAAACAATTATAAGGCCTATAGCAGCCAATCATTTCTCACTCCTGCGTCCTCAGGTTCAATATTCAGCTAGACAAATGGTAACTTGCTCGGGCGACTTGTAAGGCCGTCAAATAGATAAGAAATACTATTTGAATGAGTATAATGTAATAGAATATCAAAATTGAAGGAATGTCGCAGAAATGACGTAGACAAATTATGTTTAATGGGCACTACGACCATCATGTATGCACATTTTCTTATCTTTTGACACACGGATTCAATGAGAATACAACTTGTACATACATGCAGTTAGATAGTTTGTCGGTGTTCTTTGTATTTACGACAGACAATGTGTAAGCTTAGAACGATGTTTCTTGTTCTAATTATCTGTGTGCTTGGCCTGGCGTCAGGCGAACATTCAAAGGACACGGAGACTGAAGCAACGTCAGCTCGTAGAAATGGTGAAATATCTATGGAAGACATCAACAGAATATTGAAGCGACTTGAAAACAGTGAAACTCTGACACATCGACTTCTGGAGCGTGTAGAGCAACTAGAATCACGAGACGAGATCCAACAAGAAGAGATCCGTAACTTGAAAAGTGAACTACGCCGTCGTCGAGAACATGAATCCAAGAAACGACGAGCTAGTAGTCAGATGTTAAGAGACCGTCACATTTCGCCACGAAGGCATTCGACGCTCCGTGAAACCATGGTTGAAAGGAATGGAGACGCTTGAAGGTTGATGTCAAGCAATTCCATAGCTCGACTCCAAAACAAAGGTATGTTTGTTAATGATTATAAAACACATATTGTGGTAAGTTTATAAACTCTTTAGAACGGCCTTACCACGAGAAGCAGCCTGTTAAGAGACTCCCACTTTAAGAAACCTCTAAATATCTTGAGACCCTCGTATATGAACTACATTGTACATGTATATGCATATGAAAAAAAGTGTTTCTAAATATACGTAGCTGGTCTTTACAAAAACACAAACTGTTATATTTTAGAGCAACCAACAAGAGTTCGACAGGTTGTGGATACCCCATCTCCAGTGGCTTTCTTGGCAAGCATATCACAGCACCAAGAACACATCGCCGTCAACCAGTCTATCATGTTTGACAACGTCATCACCAATATCGGCAACGGTTACCACAGCGACCAAAGCTCATTTATTGCCCCTCGCCATGGCACGTATGTACTGTCGACTACTCTGCTGCTATGGCCTAACATGACTTGTCAATTTGCGTTTATCATAAATGGTTCACGGGTCACATACATGTATCTAACTGATTCAACGTCAAGTCAGACAGTCGTATTGAATCTTCAGAAATGGGATGTTGTAAATATTCAAAATATGTCTGTCGGTAGAAGCGTTAATGGAAAGGGCTATAGCATATTTTCTGGTTTCCTCTTACACGATCAGGCAAATCCTGGAATTATTGGCTAATAAACACCTGAAATGGTATTATGGTTGATTATGTATGTTACAAAAAGGACTGGACCTGGAAACCACAAGTCCATGAAAAGTGACCTAGCCCACCTATATATACATATTTAAATATGTATAAATAGACGGTATTGGACACCTTTCATGGACCTGTGCTGGAAACCAAGCGATTTGGTACGGGTGGCACGGTGGTCGAGTGGATAACGCTTTTGACTACACCGAGAGGTCCCTGGTTCGAATCTCGGCTTGAACCCTTGGTCATTTCTGAAACGCTTTTCAGTGTTTCCCACCCAGCTAGAAATGAAATGGTTGGAAACCTAGAGGTAGTCTCGCGTATCTCCGTGCTATTTACCGGGAACGTTAAAGAACAAATTAGTCTAGCCGGAACGAGCTAGGGTAACGCATCCGGATTTCTTGTATCATACCACTTTCTCTTCTTCTTGCTGTGCCTTCTGCAAAAACACAGGACCCCATTGGAAATAAGTGCTTGCACTTTTATGGGTTATCCTTGACCGAAAGGCCTAAATAACGACACCTACATTTCCTTAATGGAACTGTTCAGGAATAAGTTTCATTATTAAATGTTTAAAAAAACTAACGTTGAGGCGACCTGGCATTTGCAAACTTTGCAATTGCAGAAACCCTGAATTACAATTATAAGTACTAAAATAAAATAGTGTATGATTTCCATCCCTTTACAGCCATACCCGCCATAAATTTAAGAATTTTCACTGTATTTGAATCACGCTCTTATCCCGAAAGGTCTTTGAGTTGCACGAACCCATAATCTTAAAGGGACTGCCTCGCGTATTGGTGTATGGCAAAAATAAAATAAAATTGTCAAATATCACGTAATTTTGGTATAGTTGCCTGTATATCCAATAAACAACCACACTGACATCTAAAATAACTTGAGAAACTTCGGCATTTAGTAGTTACATGTATTTAGTTTTTTTACATAAAAAAATCTATAGGGTATTAATACCCTATAGAATTAAAACTACTATTACTTAAATTGCATAAAATTTGTACGCATTTGATGAAAACGAATCGAAAAACGAACCAAATACCTCACTGATGTTTACGCTGTAGTTAGTTGATGGTACAGTTCGACCACGTGTGAATTACATAATTCACAAAGCATGTTGGAAGGAAACTTAGCAGGTTTTTTTTTAAAGAAAAAAATACCCAGTTGGCGATATCGAGAGTGGTTAAAATTGCTTATTTGCACCAAATCTTTCATAAAGCAACCGCCAGTGGTTTTCTATTACATCAATACTTGGTTAGTTTGGAAAATCACAATATACACAAAATTTAGCCCAATCTGTGAGGCAGCACATTTAAGACCAAACAAGTTGAAATAACTGAAACCCTGACAAACATGTACCCCAAGTAGTTTATTGCTTATTCTGTATAGGATGACAAAATGTCGGAATGTTGTTCTACTTTTTAGTGTTCCCCAGTTTAATTCAGTAAGCATATCAGTGATGCTTTCATCGGCTGGGTTTTGGCGCAAACTATAGTCTGGTTCGATTATGATATGTATCTGTGCATGTCGGGTTTCACCAGACGCCAACACCCGTGTTTGCATTTGAGTAGTTTCAAGATGGCGCACAATAGCGTTGGTTCGTTCCTAGTTTAACCAATGAAAGTTTTCGCGGCCTCTAACCATGGTGGTTAGCGCCAATACCCGATTGCGATAATCGTCTGCGCCTTCTCCAGCGAACTCATACGCAGTGATCTCCCTTAACCACTGTCTAGAGCGCAGTGGTAACGGAGCATCACATATATTTAAGATTGCATCTACAGCAATTCTACGTGCGCGGCTGTGTAGATCCCGACTGTACCGGACCGACTAAAAGGATGTGGTATGGGAGGATGACTGTGTGTACATCAGTCGAGTTGGTTGTTCCTTGTTTACAAACATGAATGTGTACTTTGAGAAATGTGACACAAAGCAATATTGAAAGTAAAGCATAATATATGAATTTATGTGTCTTATGCAAATAATTTATATTTCCTATAGATCACTTTTAACGTTCGTCTGGAGTATTGCATGTTTAGAATCAAGCATTATAATAGTTGATATCAAGGAGGGGTTGGTCATTTTAATCTGGCTAGATTATATTTGAAAATATTATGAAGTCAACCGCTGAGTGTTTTCTTAATAAAGTCGTGAAAAAAATGATGTATGCTTTAATATGCCAACAATATACGAATATATCGGTCACACTGAGGACAAACCAGTCTGTGATTAGCATCGTAAGTTATAATAGGTCTGCTTGAAAACTTTCAATTTGTGTTCGCCGCCCGTAGGCCAGCTCAAAGTTGGATAAGGAGTAAAGGGCAAGAAATCAATGTGCATGCCCGTCTGTGCGCTACAGTATTCACCAGTATTTAACTGAACAAAACCGAGGTTGGGCTTATCAGCAAATAGTTATCAAATTTTGACACACTCTTTCTTCGTTTACAATATTGAAGATGTAACATAATGTTTTATGAAAATTCCATCAATCAATCTTATTAAATTTGCGAAATACTCAAAAGGAAAATATGCTGACCCGCTTATCAAATTTTGCGTAGTGAATGACCGAAAATTCCCGAATGTAAATCTATTCAACAACCGAGAGAGGTTTTGCCTCGTAGCGAAAGTGGCCCCGCCACGGGGGTTTGCTCCGGAAGTCCCGTCATACCAAAGACGATTCAGATTGAACGTGAAAGACCAAATATGACATGGAAGACCAAATATGATGTAGAAGACCAAACATGACGTGGAAGACCAAATATGACACGGAAGACCAAATATAACACGGAAGACCAAATGTGACTTGGAAGACCGAATTGACATAGAAGACCAAATATGACATGGAAGACCAAAGATGGCATGGCGTCACACCGTGGAAGCGGAACTTAAAAGTACACAGTCTTGTGGAATAGTGGAGAACGTACGTTAGTCATTGACAGACTCACTCCCGGGGAGGTCCTATGCTGCTGCCCTACATGTCAGAAGGCATAACAGACAGTAAGTAGGTAAGTAAGTAAGTAAGTAAGTAAGTAAGTAAGTAAGTAAGTAAGTAAGTAAGTAAGTAAGTAAGTAAGTAAGTAAGTAAGTAAGTAAGTAAGTAAGTAAGTAAGTAAGTAAGTAAGTAAGTAAGTAAGTAAGTAAGTAAGTAAGTAAGTAAGTAAGTAAGTAAGTAAGTAAGTAAGTAAGTAAGTAAGTAAGTAAGTAAGTAAGTAAGTAAGTAAGTAAGTAAGTAAGTAAGTAAGTAAGTAAGTAAGTAAGTAAGTAAGTAAGTAAGTAAGTAAGTAAGTAAGTAAGTAAGTAAGTAAGTAAGTAAGTAAGTAAGTAAGTAAGTAAGTAAGTAAGTAAGTAAGTAAGTAAGTAAGTAAGTAAGTAAGTAAGTAAGTAAGTAAGTAAGTAAGTAAGTAAGTAAGTAAGTAAGTAAGTTATTAAAACGATAATTATCAATTCAACCACATCAGAAATGACCTCTAAATATCTGTTAATTGCTATGTAAAGATTGCCTTGTCGAATGTAGTTCACAGCAATCCACATTCCTCGTTATATCATATCCATGTTATCATACCAAAAATGTTTTATTTAAATCCAGACATATTGAAATGACGTCACGAGTCCGTTAAAAATCGGTAAATCTATGCACTGATAATCTTCGTTAGACACGACACGTGAAATTATTTATGTACGGAAGCATAGATACGCCACCACATAACGATACATATTTTCGTGAAAATAATATAGCATTTCGTGAAAGCAGAAACAATATCATGAAACCAGATAACATTTTCATGTAGCCAGATAACATATTCATGAAAGGAAAACAAATATATTCACACAAAAAATGCACATGATAGAGCTTCGTATGTTTTTCACGAAAATAGTTATCGTTATGTGGTGGCGTATCTATGCTTCCGTACCTATGCAATCAATGGATGCATGTGTCTGTGTGTTATAATACTTCAGAACTTGTTAACATCTCCTAGACACCAATTGGTAATTAAATATTAATTAATTAAAATATAACGACGATTAAATTTACGAAAACTTAATAAAAACTGTTTATACGACATATCAGTTAATTAGTGGTGTGTTTTTTCGATGTTTTGAAATAAAACCGATTCAGCTATTTGTACTCATGAAATCGTTTTTCCTACGATATATGCCTACTTCAGCAGTGCTATGTGAAATTATTATAATTTTATTACTTTTTAATCTGCCAGTTACCATGTTAGTTAGAGATTACATTTCTAAGAAATTTTGATAGTCCATTTGAACATTTGATAGTCCATTTGAACATTTGATAGTCCATTTGAAATTTTGATAGTCCATTTGAACATTTGATAGTCCATTTGAACATTTGGGAAAACAAGACGACGTTAACCGAATTATTGCACGTTCTCGACAGATATTTCAACACGTATACGTATACGTATAAGTTATTTTAGATATAAATGAAGACAAAATGTTGATTGGTCGGACGTATATAATTATACAAGTATTCGACTTTCCCCGCCATTTTGAGTTTTCGCGTATTTCGAATCGAATGGTACGTTTAAATGTAAAACTCACCAGCACCATATAGACCATGTTTAACTTGAAGTTATGATCAATTAATTAAATTACTGTTTTAAGTGTTTTGAGCATTGTGGATAGTATCCTACTCTTACCGATATTAGTTGGGGCTCGAGCAAGGTGTCATGCACGAGTTTATCGTGTCTATAACCGCTTCCGGAGCATAATCATTGTCTCGTTTTTCAAATAAGTTATTATGCTCCCATCAAAGAGGGGGTATACTGCTTTGCACATGTCGGTCGGTCAAATGGTTTCTGTTCAATAACTCAAGAACGCTTTGTCCTAGGATCTTCAAACTTTACATGGAGGTTGGTCATCAATAGATTACCCTATTGATTTTGAGGTCATTAGGTCACATGTCAAGGTCACTGTGACCTTTACCATTTCCGACTATTGGGCTGCAATGGAGGCATACGACTTTTACAAACGTCTCTCGTTTAAAGTTGTATAACTTGTGTAAAATGTCTTGCCAATCCTCAATTCATCCCAGTGTGGAGGATGGGTCGGTCAAATGAATGGCGTGTACAATTCAAATGACGAACTTGTATCCGTATTACAGTTGATTCTTTATGCACGTGTCTGAATGCTTACATAATTACCTCGTTATTGTAAAATCACATATTTTCGTGGGCATTAAACTTCGTTGATTTTGATAAAATACATTTGGTGGGGTCGTAAATTCGTGGATTACAAAACATGTATGGGTAAACCAACGTCTGAATTTGAGAGGTCGATTAATCGGGGGGATTAGATTTCGTGGTCGAGTTCCACAAAGAAATCAACGAAAATACAACTCCCTCGAAAAATTATGATTTTACAGTATTTGCAAACAGTTACTGTCTATTGGGAGATTAAAGCTTAGTTACAGTTGATATCTAGAGAACCTCGCCCTCACCACGCATATCGTATCTGGGATACCACGTTCAGTTGTTCTACTTTAAATCTCACTTACGTATTATTTACATGTGCACCGGCAATTGACATCAAGAGTAAACAATAGTTTTTTTGCTTAAACGGACAAGAAAATATAAGAAATATACGACTTAAATCAACATCACGTCTGTCCGCCCTTACAAATGGTGGCATACGTGTGGCTGCGAAACTTGGACAAGCCACGGAGACAAAAGTTGTTTTTAAAGCCATCTAAACTTGGGCAATTTTACATACAAATTTCGTTCACTCCGTATTGAAACTAAAAAAATATTGTAAGTCCGTCCGTCCGTTCGTCGTATATATATGTTCGTTCATCCGTTCGCTCACGAGTGCGTGCGTTCGCTTGCTAAAATATGATGTATTAAACTTCTTTTTCAACCGTTAGGAAGTTTATATAGATAGGTTATATAATCTTTTTTTTATAGATGTAGTACGAAATATATGATTCATATGCATTTACATGGGTAAGATAACCGCTTTTTAACAGACACCATTTATGGAGATACGTGTATTCACGGCGATATTGCGTGATTTGTTTAATTTAGTATCACTTGACACTCCTGTTACACGGCGGCAAGTTGTCCCTGGCAGTTTTCTAGGATTATTTATCAATATTGCGACCAGTTGTCCCTGATAATTTTCTAGAAATAATTATCAATATGGCGGCAACTAGTCCCTGACAGTTTTCTAGAAACATTTATCAATATGGCGGCCAGTTGTCCCTGACAGTTTTCTAAAATTGCTTATCAACCATTATTTTCTTTCCACATACTGACATAGCTTCTCCACGTGACATGAAATGGGCATGAAGAATAAATTACTATATTCTTCAAGGCTTTTATTAAATATTGTGTCATCATAATTAAAGGACCAGTCAATTTGGCTAAAGAGAGCATAATATACTTTCCAAACTTGTCCAGTGGTGGTATTCAATATTGACCTTACTTGACTTAAGGATAAGGACAACCAATCAGATCACACCACATTAAACTCTTGGTCAGTAACAGGCAATATGATTGGTTATCCTTATTCCCCATTGAACATTGATGACGGTGTTTATGAATTGCTGTCGTTCAACAAACGGTTCCATTGTAGAGCATGTACATGTATACTGTTTTGGACATACATTTTGTATTTCAATATTTCCTTGTAAACCAATATTTCTAAAGACCGAGACGGAGCAGCCACCATGGAATACTTGGGGAAGTATTCACAAAGCATCTTAAGAGAAAACTTAAATTCTTACAATTTCCTTAAGTGTATCAGCTAGACAGGAAAATCAAGAGTATCATTCTATTATATAGTATAGAAGCATTATGTAAAGAGCTACAATAATCACAAATAAAACATGGGTTATTTTCGTTTCTTGGGAAATATGTGCAGCTCAATTTTTTAACTTAAGACAAAATATTTAAGTTTTCCCTTAAGAAAAAATGAACAAGCTTTCCCTTAAGATACTTTCTAAATGCCAGTCCTGCATCTTTGAACACCGCACTAATTGTACAAACAAGAACGTATACAGCTGAACTACTGTTAGCTTAAAATATATCCCGTCCTTTTCGAACCTAGAAAATGACATTGCCATGTGTCTTTGTCTGATCAACTCGTTATGTAACAAGTTCACCATGCTATCTAGGTCAGTATAACATCCTACATTTATCATCTATATTACAAAACAAATAGAAATATACATGTTCATTACGAAATGACGACGTTAGTATATGTATGATTATATAGTAATGTTCAGATACTAGCAAATAAAGGTTAATCTTTAATATAATGAGGTCATACATATATGCATACGAATTGCACTCTTCGTACCAACAAATTATAGTGACCTATTTTAACAAATGCACGGATTTAAGTGTGTCAGACGAATCGATGTTCAACGAGGGTTACCAACGGTCTAGATTATGTTTTTGTCAATATCTTTTTTTGCTTTTGCTAAATACTAAAGAGTGAATTATTCGGTTAGTGCATAAAAGACACAATTACTCATGTTTCCAACCAGAATAAAGTTGTATTTTATGCGCTATCAGAAATGTAAAACTAAACAGTTATATCCAAACCTTTTTACCACCTTGTTTAATTACGTCATATGATAGGCTATGAAGCGTCACACTGAGGCCATTGTATAGGCTGTCGCCTCGATTTGAGATGACCTCGTTTTATGGCTGTTCTCTTGCATTTTAGTTATACTTGTTCTTGTGCTGTTTGGTTGTGCCTTTTCGTTTTCACGTGTTCTTTGTGTGTCTTATGTCCATTGTTGTTTATGTTGGGTGCTGTCCCTGCCCCTAGTTTCGTTTTTAGAACTACATATATTACTGGACAAATGAGTAGATCTTATTATCAGCCACGCTGTCAATAGTATTTTTTTTCAAACCTGAATAATCAATCAAGGTTCATCAATTCTCAGTAATCGTCATTTAGAAGAAACTATTTTCTTCGTATACGCCCGTCCCATATTTGATTCGTACGCACTCATTCGTACCCTGTCCGGTTCGTTTAGAATAGTGCATGAAGTTGCATGTATGGTTCAGGAAGAAGGACTTTGTAGGTTTTTATTTCCATTTTTGTTCAGTTTTGTGTTGGGTATTGTGACGTATGCTTGTGGTCTGTGTTTTTTTCTATTTTTGTGTGTTCCTTTGTGTGCCTTAATTTTGTGCTCGGCTGTTTCTGTGTTTCCTCCCTTGTCCGATTTTAGTCCCCTACCGGTTTTTGACCGGAGGGGACTATAGTTTTGCCCTCCGTCCGTCCGTTCGTCCGTCCGTCAAACAATCTGGATCCTGACATAACTCAAACAGTTTCCAAGCTAGGTTTATGAAACTTGGTATGTGGATAGGGGGCCGCGAATAAGGGGATTATGCACGTCTAAAAATATTTTGATTCTGACACAAATTGTGGTTGCTATGGCAACAGAAACATTGAAAATGGCCTCAAACCGGTAGGGGACTTCTGTATTGCTTGCAATTCTTAATTACTTGTTCATTATATTTTTGTTATATAGGTAATAGTTAAGTATAAACATGTAGACCATGAGCCAGAGGGGGTTTTACTCCCCCCCTGGGGGAATTTTGTGGACCATATTTTTTTGAAACCCCAAGGTCTGGCGAACATTTTGGCATAAAGTTTGCAACTGGCGGGTGGGGCTTTTCTCCGTTACCACGCTTTAAAATACGTTACCCCTAAAATATAAAAAAATATTTTTAATTTTTAAAGATAAATTGTACCATTATGCTATTTAATAATTCCAAGTTTGCATATGTTATTCAAGAGAGTAAACTCGTAGCTGCAAACTGATAGAATTTCAAGACCAAAATGCAATGTTAAAGAAGATAAATATGGGAAAACATACGTTACCCTAAAAAAACAAAAGTTTTTTGGCATAAAGTTTTTTATTTCAAATTTAGATGACCAGGCAAACCAATTATGAAGTTACCATTACAAAGTTCAACATTCAACCTAAAAAATGATGTATAGATTGCCAGTATAGGATAAGAGATAGATTTTTGGTAGCGATTCTTAAAATGTCACCCATTCTCCAAAACATGTGCGTTTTTTATTCCTTCAATAATTTCAAGTATTCAAATTGTATCATACACTTTTCAGTTACATATAATACAATTTTATATATTTATAATGGTTTATATTATATATATTAACAAGAATCTTACTTGTAAGATATGTTAAGGCAATACTACATTGCACTTTACGTTACCAAACATACAAATTAAAGTTCATGTCATCAGTGTCTTAAAAACGTACTTAAAACAATAAAAAAAACCAACAATTTAATCCTACTCAAAAACTATTATAGGTTTGCAGTTCAAACTGTATATTTAACTAAACAATATGTAAACTATAATGTACATGTATTTAAATATCAAACAAAAATACAATTTACTAGCCTTGTATTCTTGACTTTAGATAAACTTTACCACTAAAAGATAATTGATTTTCAAATCAAAATATCTTTTATCGCAGTTTGCATTTGAACTTTCAACACATGTATTTTAACAAAAGAATTTATGTTTCAATTTACGTTACCTTACTTACAAACTTTACAATATCATATATGTTGTAATTTTAACACAATGTTGACTTATCTTTGTAAAATCTCAAACGTACAAGTATTTTTGTTTGCTTTATACAGTATGTATTTAACTTAATACACACACACACACATTTAATAATCAAACTATGAAACTGGGAAACAGATTGCCCCTCGATTTAATATCTTCATAAGAACACTATCCACACACATGACTTTTAAACATTTACTATTTACATGTATACAATCGTATGTCAGTTATTCAATCACACTACATTCAAATTCGTGTAGACTGTGTTACTGTTCATTGTTTGAAGCCTCTGCTTATACATGTATTGCCATATCAGTCTAGAGCCAGTATTGCATGTGTTACATACGACATGTAGTCAAGAATTGCTGCATCATATGACATTGTATGGCTTTATAAGTGTGGAAGTTACACAATATGGCCTAGGATGGCTGAAATCTGTATTGGTGGGTTCCCAATATGGCATAGGATGGCTGAAATCTGTGTAGGTGGGCTCCCAATATGGCATAGGATGGCTGAAATCTGTATTGGTGAGTTCCCAATATGGCATAGGATGGCTGAAATCTGTATTGGTGGGTTCCCAATATGGCATAGGATGGCTGCAATCTGTATTGGTGGGTTCCAATATGACAAAGCGTGGCTGAAATCTGTGTATGTGGGTTCCCAATATGGCCTAGGAGGTCTGAAATCTGTGTTGGTGGGTTCCAAATATGACATAGGATGGCTGACATCTGTGTTGGTTGGTTCCCAATATGGTCTAGGAGGGCTGAAATCTATGTTGGTGGGTTCCCAATGAGGCATGTGATGGATTAATCTGTGACGTTGAGTACCCAAAATGGCTTTGGTGGGTACCCAATAGGGCCTGAGATGACTGTACTCTGAGGTTGTGGGTACCAAATGGAACCTGGGATGGCTGTTCTTTCTGGTGATGGGCATCCAATACAGCCCGGGATGTCTGTACTCAGAGGTGGTGGGTACCCAACAGGGCATGAGATTACTGTACTCAGAGGAGGTTGGTACCAAATGGGGCCTGAGCTGGTTGTTCTCAGTGGTATAGGGTAGTCAATAGGACCTGTGATGGCTGTTCTCTGTATAGGTGGGTACCCAATCGGTACCTGGGATGGTTGAACTTGTGGAGGTGAGTTCATAAGCTAGCATGGGACGGCTGTACTAGGCAGTGTTAAGTACCAATAGGGCATTGAATGGCTTTCCTCAGTGACTATGAGTATCTCTCAGGCATAGTATGGCTGTACACAATAGTTGTGAGTAGGGCATATGGCCTAAGAAGGCTGGTTGGTGGTGGAGAATTACCCAATACAGCCAATGATGGCTATATTGCCCCTGCTATGGCAGTATTCAGTTGGTCCGATAACCCCTTAGGACATAGTATAGTTGATACACAGTCAGGTGTGACCGTACTCAATGGTTATGTGGACCACTTAGTGCAAAATATAAACTGTAATTGGTGGTGATTGGGCCTTGAATGTCAGTACTATGTTGTTGTGACTCCTTTGTACCCTGTACAACTTGGTGAGACCGTAAGTCATTTGGTTATGAGCACCCCTATGGGGTATGAAATCAGTAATTATTTGGGATGAGTGCCCTTTTGGGCCTTATATGACTGTAGTTTTGTACTAGAGAGTAACCCATATGGCCTTGTACAGCTGTGCTCAGTAATAGTGAGAACCATATAGAAACTTACATGTACATGTACATGACTTTACTCAGTTATGGTGAGTATCTCTTATGGCATACTATGGCTATAATTAAGGGTGGTGAGTACCCAATATGTTCTTGGTTGGCTGTCCTCTTGGTTTTAAGTATCCCATAGGGCCTCAGATATAGCTGGCGCCATTAAGAATTCAATAGGAATGGTTGTATTGGGCAATTGTAAGTACTCAAATGGTTATGGAATGTATGTATAGACAGTGTTATTAGTCCCCCATAAGGCCTGGGTTGACTATTAAGTGTTTTAAGAACCCCTAAGGGCATGATATGGGTGTACTCGGTGTTGGTTACACCCCGTTCAGGCCTAATATATGATGGTGATGAGTACCCAGGCATACCTGATAATGGTGTAATTGGTAGTGGTGAGCATAACAAAGGGTTTGGTACCCCTTATGGCCTAGTATGGCAATAAGAAGTGGTAGTGACTACCCCATACGGCATTGTATGGCTGTACTCTTGTGATAGTGAGTACCGAATGTGACATTGGGTGGTTGTATCGACAAGTGTTATGTACCCCATATGATCTTGGGATGCCTGTACTTTGCAGTGTTGCATATCCCGTGGGGAATATGTTTCGTAACTTGACCTTGAAATGACCTTGACCTTGACTTCAAAGTGGTCAGTCTTGTATGTCCATATGATGCACATTATCAAATGAATAATATCTAAGCAAATATTTGTGACTATATACATAAATAAATAATAAAAATGCATGAGAAAATAGAATTTTTAGTGTATTTGTAAATTATGGCGGCCGTCTTGGACGCCATCTTGAATTTCCGGGTCCACACCACGTTTTGACAATTTATGCTGGCAGTTCCATAAAGTACTTACATAGGCGAACATTTTGGTATGTAACATTGCTTGTTCTACTTTAGCTGTCACCTCGCTACCCTCAAAAAATCACCAATTGTCACCCCACTATATGTGTTTTACCGAAATTTTAACTGAAATGTTGTTGAAAAAAACCCATATTTTTTAAAGGTAACGTAATTTACATGTCATTTCATTTCAATTAACTATTTGTGTTGTTGTACTATAGCTTTATACCTAATTGAGCTGCATACTAATCAGTATCATCATTTCTTAACTTAAAAACGTCATATACGTTGACTGTTTTTTTAATATTCTAGTAATTTCATGCAAAGTAACGTAAATTAAGTATGTTATATCACATTTTTTGCCTATAATAATTTGTACAACTGATAGTTTCAATTTTAAATACATTTAACATACATAAATGTCTTATTCACATGATTTATTGAACAATTGGTATGTTTATGATATCATATAAGCAAAATTAGTGATTCCTGTAGAAAATCGCATAGTCACGTATTTGAAATCTCCATAACTCGTTAAAGCCCCAACAGAAACTTGCAAACTTTTGTCTGTGAATGCCACCTACCATAAGGTTTAAGAAAATCATAGTGTTGAAAATTCCCCCTGGGGGGGAGCAGGGTCAATTGTCAGCTCAAGGTCTAATGTTAGTTATGTTCACTTTCATAGGTAAACACGAAATATAAGTGTATGTAAATTCAAATTATTTATACTTAAGACGAAGAAAGGAGCGATTTGTAAGACGCAAACATCATGTTTATGGCGTCTAGATTTGGAGTACTGTTGACTGCTGAATACCTTGCTAGGGTCAGTGAGTAGTTCAGGGAGTATAAGATATCTAGATACACAACCCATCGTGAAAGCTCGGCCATTTCCGTTTGTCTCCGGTAAATATTGCAATGCTCAAAGGATGGATACCAAACTATTTCAATACCTTATAATCTCGACGAAGATTTTATTTCAATACCAACTTTTCAACGAACGTCATGCGATACACCCTGCTACTGGTCGACTGGGTTCAACATTTTTCACGTGCTGTAATTATGTTAAGGTCATGCTGGTATAAATGATAAACAGCTTATTGAAGATCAATTGTCCTTGATCTGATCGATGAATATTGGCGACCCTAGTTTTGTTCCTTATTGTCTAACCTTGCCCTAGGGCACTGACCCCGCAAGATTACATGGTTTAAAAACAAGTGGCTTGTTATTGTTCTTAACTGTTATAGGCCTACTTGTACATTTGTTCATCACATAAATTATTCAAATTTTATCAAAATTAATTTCTAATCAGCTCATTTGTTTATTCAAATTGATAATGCAATTCCATTATTTAATACAAACAGTGTTTGGCGTCCACTCACGTTCATGGTGTTATCATGTTGCAACCTAGTGCGCATGCGCATACATATATATAGATATCCGAACGCATGCGCACAGTTCCATAATTAAAGTATACAGCTTGTTTACATGAATTTGGGCTTCCTTCACGTTGACCTTTTAAAACAGCCGAGGTAAATGCCAAGGTTAATTAATATCTCGAATGTCTTGTCCGAGCATTGGTCTAAACACGTCAGTCTTTTTTATTTACAAGTCAAACTATCTTGAATATGTTCCAGTGCCCTTAATGTGACCGCAATGCTTCACCTTTGATATATGTATCTGAAATTAGACCATATAGACTATTTCATTACGACTACGTCAGGTCGCAGACACCTGGTGTATTGATAAAAAGTACGTTAAAAGGAGAGCATTCAAACTTAACACACGAGGTGAACTCCGGCCTTTGCAATGATGTCCCGACTGTGTGTATGTATAATACGGTGGGCGGTGCACTGGACGGTCATCTCCAGAACATTTCGAGTATGATGACGTCACACTACGTCACACTACATGTGTGATGTTGACGCTTTTCGCTGATCTGATCATGAATGTCCAATAATCATAAGACTCATAACTAGAATACATACGCCAGCTCTAGGTTTGTCTTGAAACTTGCTCACCAAATGCACAGGTAACTGTATCATTAATTAAGAGTAAAAAAAATGTTTTAAAATTTATTATGATTAATAAATTAATAAATTAAAAAAAGATTTTTTTATTCTTAATCAATGATACAGTTACCTGTGGGTAAATGCACTAACCGTAGCAATATACTAGTAATGCAAGATTATGTTAGTCTTTTACCATCCTTTAAATATGCAATAGGGTAAGCCTTATAATATACATGTACATTATAAGAAAAAGATAATATAAAGTCGGACAGGGAACACTTATATAAATATAAGAACTCTTAACATTATATGGTTTATATAAGGAAAAAACATTAAGTACCACTCAGTTATGGCATTTTAGAGTTTTTTAGGACAAAACACCTCATTCTATGCAACAATTGAGTTTTACAGAAGATGAAGGGATAACTGTCTGCTTATAATAAAATATCGACATCGGCGAAAAGAAACATATTTTAAATACCGGTGTGAACAGAACACCACTTTCAAGAATTAAATGTTTTCCCGCTTAGATAACGTTAATTAAGTAAGTTACTATGTTTGATATAATAATGCTTTTTTACGAATGAATATTTGAAATACCATTACACTAGCGTTCTAACTGACCTAAGTAATCCATGTCATTCCATGATGTTGTTAACGCACTTTAAAACGGCGTTAACATCCTGTCAACATGAAGACAAACATTTTAGCAGGACAAATCTTGGTGCATTCTCCAGTGTTGTTCGTCAGTGCGGATATTCGGGACAACCCAGAGCAGTGTGCCTTACACTTACGGGATATTTGAACACATTGGTGTCACATGACTTTGCCATCTTGTTCACTTTTGTTATGAAATTTTGCCAGTTGTTTAAACATGTTAAAATATAAAAGAAATTGTTTCCAATAAATATTGTTTACTACCTGAAAACGGGAACGTTGGACGGCCGGAAACCACATGGAGGCGAACAAGCGAACAAACGAAAAGAGCTCGAATGGAACAGTTGGGCTACAGCCAGGACTGATGCAAAAGACAGAACACAATGAAGACGGCGCATCAAGGCCTTATACACCAATGTGTGTGAAGGGGATAGGTGAGGCAAGGCGAGGTAAATGGTTGCGTGATTTAAACAAGTGATGCGTTTTCAAAGTCTTTAATGTATTGTAATATTGAAATGTGAAGAGTATCAAAGTTGTGACAAATTAATAAAATAAGTAAGATATGGTAGATTTTTCTCGGCAATTCTTCGTTTACTGAGATACATTACAAACAGGATGTTTACATTATTAAAGAGATATAAGAAAATTGTAAATACGAATGTAGCAAACAACTTTTGCTTGTGAGGGATATTGGTTCATATCTACTTGTGACTTGAAGGGTAACTAAGGTCGTCTTGTTGTGACACTTGATTAACAGACATGTACGTCACCAGGGTATAACATAACTCTAAATACAAACGCTGGTTTATCCTGGTTCATTTTGCTTACAAGGTCACTTTTAAAAGCTATTGCGCACGTTACGTACCATCGCACCGACCGACCTGTATTTTATACGCTCTCGTACCAGAACGAGGCTCATTTCTAGGAAACGCTTAATAGTGCACATTGAAATTCTCGTCGTCATAATGAAAGCTCGAAAGGATATCATGATAATTTAAGAGATACAATTTTCGACCGACTTAATTCTTGAAAGGATTATTACAAGTTTGAAATTCCTTTCTATCTAGATTAAAGTGGCCAATTTCGTAATCATGGTAAGTTAATAACAACCTGTTATGGTCACGTAGCCGAGCTAAATTGCGACGTTTGTAGAAAAGGAACACACTGTGTCGGGAATAAGGACGGATTCGAGTAGATGTCCGTCAGCAAATGTTATTTACGCAAGTAATTGTGATCAATATACAATAATAATTTTCCCTTCTCTTCAGCAACAAACTCTCTTCAAAAACAGTTAATAAGTGTGTATGCAAAATTGACCTTGCACATCAACAAAAATATAGCAAATGGGCTTGGAATGCAGCACTAACCAAAAACTGCAAAGAACGAAAGGAACACAAAGGAACAAACAGAAACGAAAGTTCATATATTTGAAGCCCTAGTCAAAAATGAAACCGCATGACCAGCTACAATAACATGGCATCCTACTCCGACAGCCCGCCGCCTCAGTCACTCAACATAACTGGAGCAAGTCAGAGCCAACAGACAGAACGTTGTTCTCTAACAGCGTTAAGTTTCCTTTAATATAAATTTGCGACCAGCTTTACTTCCTTCTTCAATACCACGTCATCTACACCAATAGTCAGTCTACATGTGTACTAGAGTGACTTCCAAGGATTGATTGTCATGGAGGTTGCATTGCATGATTTACATTTCACTTAATTTTAAGGATTCTGTTTATCATCGGACAGGAAACAATGTTCAATTACGTGTTGCTATTTTTGTTCTGATTTCATGAAATATCAGGATGTGAACTAGAAATTCCTTAAAACTATTCATGCGCACTAAACTATTCATTGCCTCTCATGAATGACTCGATGGGTTTGTGAATATTAAAACATAAATGCACCAATCAAAAAATACCATTTCATGGTAGGCGAAGCACATGGTAATAACAAATGGCTGTCAACGCATCGATGACGGTGTGTGAATTCCCAACACCCCCCCCCCCAAAAAAAAAACAATCAAATATCTCCATCCCCTGGTCAGGGTAGCCCATAGCAACACTCAGTAATGCTTTACCTATTGATAAAGAAGATCTAATTAATTTACATTTACACGTACGCAAACATTAAAGTAACCACATTTGCGTTTTTGGTTGTTGATCCTACATGACGAAATAGGGGAACTCTTCCTGGCAATTAAATTCAAGAGAGTCCGGGATGGTGTACACCGTTATTATAGGATGCATTCCAGTTGATTACATAGATTGAAGTAAAGTTTATTTCATTTAGCGTTCATTTCTCATTTAGTGGTTTTTGTAGTTTGAAAATTGCGCCGTTATGAGATTGCATGAAATCATGACTATGGTTAAGGAAACTCGTGCATTTATAAGCGTGACTAAGGTATGAAACAGGAAGTGCAATGAATTCTACTGAGAAGGGTGAATATCATTGGTTGAAACGTTTGTGAAAATATGTGTTCACTAAAGAACGGTTCAACCTGATTTCTCATGGATTCTCACCAGGCACAATCACCGGATATATCGCCTTACAGACGGACGCAGCTCTAAGACAGCGTCTTACAAAGGGATACGGCTCTAGAACAGCGCCTTCCAAAGTGTTGCGGCTCTAGGACATCGCCTTACAAAGGAATGTGGCTCTATGACGGCGCCTTACCAATTATGGGATGCCAAGTATGTCAAATATATAAGTTGTTGTGTACTGATATAGGTTATATCAGTATAACTGTGACGATTCAATATGGGTATGACATTTACATAGTAATTATCTGACATAGCCTACTAGGATGGAACGTATTTATTAGCAGGGATGGGTTTTATACTTGTCGTCAAAACAGACATGACCATGATTCGTCAATAACATTGTAATATATACAATATTATAGATATACCGAATCACCCCCCCCCCCCCCCTTGTTTACAGATACACCAATAACAACAAGTACAATTTTCTATTCACAAATGTTTAGGATTTTTGTATCTATTAATATTCAGAAAATAAATGACAAAATAACGAATTGTCAATAATGGATCATTTACGCCATATTAATACGTACTGCGTCCCAGAAATGTTTGCTATTAAATGCATATTAGCACTAAGGTCAATACCCTTTAAAAGGTACGATGTTCGTATGATGCAATTCCGGATACTAACTAATAATTTATATACATGTATTGTTAAGGTTTTCTTGTGCGACAATGCTCTCGATGAGTCATGTACAGTATTGACAATAAGGAGAAACTACAAATACGAATCATTATTGAAAAAAAGTATCAGATCATCCTAAGTTAGTCAGATAAACTATTTAAATTAAAATTTACCATATACACACGTGGTCGCACTGGTTTGACTTATACCTAAACGCTATTTTATTGCACAAGGTGTTCCCGACGAAGTAATTTGACCAAATGTTAAAATAAATATTAAACCACAAAGGCATTTCGTTAATCACGAATCTTCTTTTATTTGTCTGAAGATGTGTTTACGTCGTTGTTCAAATCGCTAAAAACTTGAACCTACAAGTTATAATAAAAATATATATTCGTATCGCTTAAAAAAACCTAATTCGTAATAATGTTAATAAAAAAACCATTACTTCTTTTTCGCCAAAATTTATTTCTACAATATATTTCTTGAATTCGAAAGAATTTTTTTGCGATCATGTGCTTTCTGTTGTTTTTGTACTGCAAATGATCATGCCGGAGCTCTACACGAAGAGACCGTCATAAAAATCATCCCAGTTTGAGCAGAAAAATCCAAGTTGTACTTACGTCATGTTGTGTATATGGTGAAGCAATAAATTAAAACACTTCCTGTAAGGCGCGTATTGTGTCTAGAAAGATAAACAAAATGAAATGTCTGAAAAAGTATGTTGTTAATCCCATCTGTTTAAAACCTACTTACCCATATGATTTGGTCTGTCATAGGCGGATACATCGTGTACTTTAGCCTGATTGTTGCCAACTCATTTTTACAAAGTACATTTGTAATGATTTCAATGTGATTTTGTTGTATTCATCCCTTCTTCAAAGTGTTTATTTACAATCATTCAACTGTGTGCTTTAATGTATAGCATCATTATCATTATTCTCAAATATATTAAACCGATTAAAAGTTGATGTTTTTTTATTGCCAAGAAAGTTTGAAAGAACTGCGCCTTACATCTGCGACACGACTGGCGTAAATTTAAGGTAATTGGGGTTATTGCTCAATATATGACCACCTTGGACTGCTGGACGTTGTTGCTCAATGCATGACCACTCTTGACTGTTGTTACTCAATGCATTTCGACTTGGTTTTTGGGAGGCGTTTAAGCCTCTCATTACTACCATTGCCCATTTCTTAATACAAAATTAACCGCCTTTAGGCTGCTATGTGAATCCGCATTCAAGTAGTTCCAGAAACTGTCAACATTCCCAATACTGCTACATATGTTTATCCAAATTTTTTAACTGATTTAAGCCAATCAGCAACATTTGTTTATTCTAAGATCAATAATTATTGTGAAACTGTTCATTAAATCTATATTTTTGCAAAAAAATTACTACACCGGCCGATACCGAACTTGTTTCATAATACGAAAATGACGTGTTCATCAAATGTCTATTTTTAGAAACTTCAGACTACGGTCAAGTGATGGTTTTATCAATGAATCGTATCCGGTCTGCAAATTACTGTTATGCAAGCATATGGTGTCGCTGTACTAGCTAGCCGTTTTCTATAGACTGTCTCGCGCTGTGAGGGAAGTGATTACAAGACGGTACTGTAGAATCTGATAAATAGGCGCGTAGTATTATTTTAAAGCCACTTTTGATATACGCATTCAATACACTTATTACATATAAATTAAAATGCACCTTTTAACAATTATTTAGATACCCAGCATGCCTATATAGCCACATATGCCTATTTTGACATTCAAGACAAGATCGGCAGTAAGAAAACGAACATTATACGTTTAAAGTCGGTTTAAGCTTTAGTAGCAGCAACCAGATCGCCTCCCAGAAGTACTCTCAGTGCTTTGATTTTCTACCCAAAGGTTCTTTCCTGCAATTTTATATGTGGAATAAGTTACATTTAAAATTAATATCGGGAGCATAGCGTACTCATGATTTTTGCTCAGTTATGAATACCATCATCACGATGTCATGTGGGTAATATTGATTGATATTTTATTATAGAGTTTTATCTTTTGACAATAATGTTCGCATATTAAAGTGATTCAACTGCTATAAAGTTTGTATTCAGTGCGAAACGGCCTCACAGCTCATATTTATCAGTGTTCACGCGTCCTGTAGTCACTGCGCATGCGTCAACTTTATCAAACTTTATACAAATACACTGAGCGACTATATCTAAACGTTATTACATATCTGTGGTTTTGATTATAAAAGGACAAACTTAACGTGATAATTTTATATCTGAACTTAAGGAATAATACTATATTGAATTAGAGGTAAGGTCTTCACAAATACTCCAATTTTTCTTCAATATTGATTGGTTAAACTCATATCGTACGCTATATATATATAGCTAATTAGGCTGCACCATGCTAAAGCATTGCCTCCTTGCAAAAATAAATATGTTGTAAATATATATAAAATGATATCAAACCATTTCTATTCCTTTGAAATTTTGGACTACTATGCTACTAAAATAGCTTAATTTATTTTTGTATACATTACAATTGAACATAATGCAATATAGCACACGATTTCATGACATGTAGAATACGTTAATTATTCATTATTTAAAAAGAGAATGAAAAATCGGACTGGGAAGGCAGCACTCAACAGAAACAGTCGAACAAAGAATACAGAAATAACGCAGAATACACGCACTCGCCGCACAATGCCCGACACATCACTCAACGAGAAATTGAATTTCAACCGCAGCAAGTCTTGGTTTTAGCTATCAAAAATTTTAAGAATAACTGTAATGCACTTATCAATGTTTTCCCAAGACCGGGGGGGTGCGACGGGGATGCACGGTGAAATAGACATAAAGATTTTCCAGACGTACGGGAATTTGATAAACCCTGTCGTCATATGTAGCGGGAAGTAGACTTGGCTCGTATTTTATGGACAACCACACCCCAAGGAATTAGACAGGACATCCCAAGGAATAAGACAGGACTATCTGCACATGAGACGAACATTTGACAACCAATTTCCAAAAGTGTCTAATACCTCTATACAATCCCCCCTATGGGGGAAAATTGACAAGTGCATAAATGGTATAACCGTACAGCCGAACAAATGATGTTGATGGTAGTTCCAATATAGAGTAAAAGACGTTAAAACCTCAAAAATAAGACATCACTACCACAATTGGGACCAACGGAAAACAGCTTTCTTATGAAGTTGGTACTAATATGTAGGCTGCAAAAATACCATAACATGGAATTTAAGTTATTGATTTTAAGCTGGTTTTATTACAGAGGTTCTGCTTATAGTGATGAATCGGTCTTATTATTGGGATGGTCTTTAAGCGCAAATCTACGGTATACGTTAACTCCGCGATATTTATTTGCCATATTCAAATTCATAAGATGCTATTCTTCATAAGTATGCCGGTATGAATTTTAAAACTGTGGTCAATCGTTAACTAAGTTTTTAGGAACTATACACGAACTTAACGGATGACCCTCGTACACACACTGCTCAAAATAGCCATTTCGTATTTTGTTAATCATCAATATTTCGTGTCATTTTGTCATCTATAATCATCAGTGTGTGAACATAATTATAATTAGAAGCGTTTGTCTAGTTTTAAATAATTACGTATATGACATTCAAAGGTTCAAAGCTCACTTAATATGTACAGGGCGTTAAAAAGTTCGTTCTCGATGTTTAGATTCAATATTTTATTTTCTGATATCTGAAGAATGTAAAATGTTCCGGTTTAGTTCCACACGGTTCTAACTTCTACCATTGGTGTAATATACAGGGTGTTCAAAAAGTTTGTTCCCAAAATTAAAAGTCATACTAAATTTTATCTGAGCCATGTACGCAGTGTACAATTTCAATTTCTTACACAAATAACTTCATTTAATGCTCAAAATATTAAAGCAAGGTAGAGCCCTCCGGAAAATTGTACATTCTTCCGACATCAGGAAAATTAAAACTATTGAAACTTAAACTTTGAGAACGAACTTTTTTAACACCCTGTACATGGTAATAAGTGAAGCTATAAGAGTTAGAAATTAAAAGTGTACACTGCTCACATAGCTCAGATAATATTTAGAATGAATTAAAATTTACAGAACAACCTTTTTAACACTCTGTATCTAGATACGAATTTATTTTAGAAACTACTTGCAGTTGAAATAGGGCTGGCGCTATTGGAGAGTTTCTATTAAATAAACTGCTCGTACACTTATGCAGGTTTATCTAGAATGTTTTGTCGAGTGACGCCAACATTTTTATATAGTTACATAAACTTATGTCAGCTGCTCTGAATAAACGCTGTCAATAGCGCGGCATTAACAATTCAATTCATTTCAATTCAATTTATTAGCAACTCGGCACTATTAACAATAAGAGCTAGGGATCATGTTTGTATAAAAAGGCATTCATGCCACCACCTAGGCTGTTGGTAAATGGCAGATTTTTATTGCTCATTCATCCAATAGATTGTCGGTGGGCATTTTGCATATGAATACGATGATCTCTCCTATACTTTAGCAAATGGTTTATCCGTAATATTTTAGCTCTGGTTGGCTACTGGCAATTTCTTAGGTGTGGTTTGACATTAATAATAGCCTTACTGCGGCCATGCATCGTTAATAGCTTAGCTTAGCGGATAGCCTTTCTTTGCGTGTACATTTATTGATGTTTTGTCCTAGCAATCTATGGACATATTTAGGGATCGTAGTATCAAAACTTGACACAAATTAGTACGATAATAACCAGACTTAAGGTCTTGTTTAAGTCAATAGAAATCACGACCTTTCCACGTGTTATCTTCAATGACCATAGAGGACATTTTGAAATACTTAAAGACTTAAACTAATTTTGAAATACATGCAGTTTTTATGCTTATAAACTCGACAATCCTGAGGAATATTTGGACATACTTCATACCGTCATAAGGGTGACATAAGTTTTCTTCATTTAATACAAAGATCAAGCGCTAAGCAGCAGTTTGTTAATTTCGTAGTACGATTTCATTTTTATATCTTCTAAATTTTATCGCATGCACATAAAGAACTACAGTTGTACTTTTTAAAAAGTAACACGCATTGAAGACAGTTTTCTGCTTGCAAGTTTTTCATGTGGTCTTAAATTGATCACGAATGTAACAGTGACCATTCAAACTTGTTAAATGTACATGTATTACAATTGTATAATAACACTACATGTTTAACTTGATTATACATTACAGCGACCATGAGCGTATTTCATGCAATTGACAGTTCATTCATTCATAAATTTTACATTTCATGAGTATTTAAACTTGACCTATAGCTGAGGCCATTTACGATCTGCTGAAATCAGCGTCTTTCTGTGTCCGGTCAGTGTTACAAAGTTGTCAATGTATTCATAGATTGAAATGTCATGTCCATCCCGAAAATAGTCAAAGTCGCGCCTGTTAATGAGCTTTAGCCAATTAAAATTTGATTTTCATTTAAAACGGAAATACGGTGGTGAATTACTCAGCGCAGTCGAACTGTGTAATGTATGATAGCTTTCACCCGGAGGGTCCATTTTAAACTTCAATTATTTATCAATGAAAATCCATACATGTAGTGTTTTCTCTATAAATTGAACATGATATTTCATTGAAACAAGTTTATATACTAGTATGAATGAATGGCAATTTAATATACGAATACAACACAGGTAACTGTGTCATTGATGAAGAGTATTTGTTTTCAAATATTCTTTTACCCTTATTAATGGTTACCTGTGGAATAAAACCGATAACCGATGATTAACGCGTATATGTTTAAACATTTACTAAATGCCACCACAATAATAAGACCATTTTAAAACCAAAACCCCAAAAGTTCAAGTACATTTTCACTGTTTCGATCTTAACCTAACTATTACTAATAAGATAAAAAAAAGACCAGTTTCCAACGGTTCTAACTGTAGTTACGTGTATGCATATTTTTTACATATATAGACTGATGATCTTAGATTTTGTGTAAATAGTGTTTCACGCTTGTTTATTGTTGATGTTTTTACAGAGAAATATCGCTGCAACAACAACGGCAACAGCAACAACAGCAACAACAACAATGGTTGTCGACTCAAAAATAAAGCGCAGTCAGTCAATGTGGAGTTTCTCCATGTCCAGGCAATATTCCGTGTCAGCCAGTCCGGACTTATTAAGGGCCAATTCGACCCTTTCCGCCTCTAACTGGAGTCTATCAGACGGCCATACCAGTAATTCGCGGGGCTTTGTTGCAAGATTTCGAAAACGAGGCAAAAGCAAAGGATTGGAAGCGAGGCGTTTTACAATGGGTCCGTGTTTAAGTGGCGACGTCGACGAAGTGGACAGTAATGGACGGTCCTTGTTATTTTATGCAGCTAAATACGGACAGACGGAAACCGCCCAGCAATTAGTGCAAGCCGGATGTAGCCCTAATCAAAAGGACTTACTGAGCAACACACCACTACATGAATCTATAGAAAAGGGTCATCTTGACATTGCCGAACTATTTTTAAAAGATGGTAAGCAGAAATATTTTAGTACCAGACACATGAACACTTGGTTTCAAACCATCTGAGTCAAAATTATCTGAGTATACGCTATAAAGAGAGAAGGTTGGGCAGCGGCCATGTTTAGCCGCAACGGATATGACGTCTCGAAACATGGTACCCAGTTTTTCTAAAGTTGTCACAGCAAACACGGATACGAGTTCCTCTCACGACATATCCGTTACGGCTAAAGATGGCCGCTGCCCAACCTTCTCTCTATACACACAGATAATTTTGACTCATATAGTTTGAGATAGTTTGTTGTAAATTTACAATATTTACCGCGCTTTCTTTTTGCGAAATAAGTATAGCAATTGAAATCGCGTAAATAGCGAACTTCATTCGCTCGAGAAATGTTTGCATTTTGTCTGTAAAATTTAAATATCCGAGTTGTTGCGTTGCGGATTTCTTGACATCCTAGTTGGTGGCCAAGCTGATTGCTGTACAAATGCCACATAATGTTAAACATCGTCTATATACACATTCAGTTATGTCGTACAGTTTTTACGCTAATTGGTTTATGGCACGTGATGGAAAGGCCGCCATTAACTAATTGCTAGTTTACCGTCTGGAGGTTCTTTTAAAGAGCGTCTTATTTTTCTAAACATGTATTCAAAAAAGTGATGTATACATGTATATGATACTAGTATACATGTATTTAAGTCTTTGGTTTCAATTTGAGCTAATTTCATTCGTAACTTTTTGAAAGTGTTAAGAAAAAATGTAATGGTGGCATGCTATGCTATTAGGGACGTACGGCAATGAACGCTGAACTAGGATTTTATTCATTCTGGTCTTAGGATCACTTTAAATATGCATGACTTTTCAGCACTTAGCTTACCATCCTATACTGCTGAACTTGAGTCGTCGGTTATATTTCAGATCAAAATTTAGAACATTTGCAAGAAAAGTACGTGAATGTAAATTTATAATTTAATGAACCAAACAAAGTTTCAAGTTGTTATCAACATGTTTGGTACTACACATGTATTTATGTCTTACTACAATAATAATCATACATTTTGTCCGTGTCAAGAAATACCACAGTAAAATTATGTAATACTATTACCCTGTAACCCAATTGAGTGTGAATTCACAAGTGCTTAATTATAATAGAAGCGATAAAAAGTAATTACTAAATCATAATAAAAATAATAGTTAAATTAATATTCGCCACGGGGATTTGCAAAAATTAAGAAGATACCGATTGGTTTTAACGAAGAGAGGACTTGTTCTAGATTAAATGATGTATTAAAGCTAATTTATATATTTTCCAGGGAAAGCGGATGTGAACATCGTTGGTTTTAATGGCGACACACCTTTAATGGCGGCCGTGTCACGTGGTCAGATAGACGCTGTTCGCTTATTGGATAGATATGGTAAGTTCCTGATTATTTCATTTTGACGTCATCTCGTCGCCTCAATTCCAGAAAGTTCTAATCCAGTTTTTTAAGGTAGCGTTGGAAAGCCCTTTTCAAGATCTATAATTATATTGAAAAGACTTAGAACGTTGTGTCATTAAAGCTAAACAAGAAATTCACTGTGCAATTTTGTTCTATATCCTTTCCGCTACCACGATTTTTTTGGAGGCTATGAGAAATTCATACCGCAATGGCGGGTAGGACCAGTAATTTCAGTTTTGGAATATCTACGTTCAAAGCCCTCTTTAAAGGGGTCCAGCGGGCCCAAAAACCTGCGCACGACCTTGGGTCCGTAATATCCTTTAGTCTGGGATGCCTGTGTACCCATGACAGCAAAATTCCCGAATTAGGGTCTTTAGATCGAAAACTACGAAAGGCCAAAATGGCCATCCCGGCGAGTCGGGAATTGATGTGACGCAGTCTCTTCAAAAATCAAATTACATGTAATATTAAAGGTCGTTTGACAGAATATTGTTTTAATGTTTAATTGTCCGGTCTGGATATATAAGCCTGGCTATGTTGTTCTAGGACGACTCTAGACCAATACTTGATATGTTAATCAATTAGAACTTTCCAACTGCAGACATTTTTCGAGAGTTATAATGCGACAAAAGTGTGTGTTTTGATTTTAGATAAAATATATTCATTAAAACACTTGTAGTGTATGAGCGATAATTTGCGCGCATGTCGTTTTGAAGTGGTAAGTTTGGAACACGAGTATAATACTTTAATATCATTAATACTGCAATACTTTGTATGTTTGTATGCTACATTTTTGCTGTTTTCTGTTATAGTTCAAATGCTTGTTTTTGTCTTACTCTAAATTGCAATATACAACGTAGCACGGACTAAAATCTTCTTCTTTCGGGTATAGGCGTAAATATTAAAAGGCACAATTTTGTTGACCTTGAAGGAAAATTTAAGACCACATCGATGTATTTGTATTTATGCTGCATATGCCACTGTATCATTGATAAAGAGTAAAAGAGTATAAAAGATAAGATAACATAAATTTTAAAAACAAAAATTTGTTTTTACTCTTTATCAATGACACAGTTACCTGTGACATGTGGGTGAACGCAACACGATGGGTGCACTCTCAACAGACTCGGTCTGTTAAAGAAACCTTAGGCGATTTTTGACCGAACCATACAATGAATAAGAAATCCATTAACGTATAGGCGAGAACATTTGACTTGTCACTAATTAATCCTCGTGTGTTTTCGTTATTGTACCATAAGAATGTTTTGATTAGTAAAAATAACAACTCTGGTTGGACAACGGATAAACACGGATATTCAAGGATAACAAGTCAATTGTGCTAGGCAATTAACCAAACGCTTTCTTGTGTATAGTGTGTTTGTCTGCAGCCACCCCTTTTCTGACAAATCGTGCGTATTTGAGTTATACATCTCGACAACATGTGCTGTTGCAATCCATCGCAATCTGTAACTAACCACAGTCGGTAAAATGGTACTTGTGCATACGGTACAATCATATAATTTCAATGGGACACAATTTCGTGGTTTTTGGTGAAAACCTCCATTTCATGTGGACTTAATTTCAAGGATTTTGGACTTCATGAAAAGTATTCCGTTTCTCAGTGGATAAGGGTTATACCAGGACAGTGACCAGATGATGTGATGATAAAAACAGTAATACAATCGTTACAGACATTTGCATTCAACTTCATGACCATATGTCTATGTATTCAAATTTCATGATTATGAGCCAGATGTGGTATCATAATAAAAACATAACAAAACATACACTCATATGTAGGATGTGTCATGATGACATTGTCGTTTGAAAAACGCGTTTTCATTGGCTGAACGCCTCAACATATGCTAACAACCGTTCGCAGCATTTAAATGTAAAACGCGTTTTCATTGGCTGAATGCCTAAACATTTGTTTACAACCGTTCGCATTAGACTGTAAAACCTGTTTTCATTGGCTGAACGCCTCTACGTTTGTTTACAGGCGTTTCATCCAAATACAAACGATTTATAAGTCAAAAACAACTACAAAGCCCTTTATATATTTACCATATTTAGGTGCATGTATGCAAACTGTATATTCATGTGTCAAGGCCACTGTCCCTGGTTTAACTCCATATAAAATAACCATTGTTTTGGTTTTGAAGACTTTGTCAAGCACGGTTAACGGACTATATAATGTCGCCCGGTGCAGCTGGGTACGTGATGAAACATTGATGTGTGTGGTAAAATGTTCACATAGTTGGCAGGACAAATACAGATTAATGATGTTTACTTTCCAAATTTGACTTCAACCTGAATGTTGCTACATAATACAAGGTCTCGGCTTATTTTGGCACAAGTTTTTATACACATTGATAACCGATTAGAACGAAACTTGTTTTTGCAACCTGTACGATACTGTTCGGGTATATCCGGAGCGTTTATTATTAAGAAAACAGAGCAATGAAGTACGTTAACAAGGGCTGGTATTCACAAAGCATCTTAAGTGAAAACTTAATTTTTTGGACTTAAGTCAATAATTTGTGCAGCTCATATCTCTCGCAATTTAAAAAACAATCCATGTTTTCTTAGTGAGTATAGTAGCTCTTTACCTGATACTTCAAAGCTATGTAAAATATTAAGCATCTTGATTTTCTTGCTTAGCTGGTTCGCTTTAGAAAAAATCAAGATTTTAAGAAATTCCTATGTTTTCTGCTAAGATGTTTTGTGAATACCAGCCCTGGTCTTGACTTCAGTTGAAAGTAAATGAAAGAGAAATTTGACAACTTAACTGTTTTTGTCTTGGGTTTGTAGCCTTTAGTGATTTAGCCAGAGTCACGTGGTATTGCTACGATGTCAAAAGCAAGACATCAGTATCGTAATATAATGATTCAGCGAAACCCTTGACCTCGTGTTTGCTGACCATCGACATGCCAAGGTTTTACCATTAAAACTGAATCTTAAACGTTTTAGAACTTTTGAACAACTGAAACTTGGACTTTAGGCTTTTTGACAACTGAAATTTGGACTTTAAGCTTTTTGGTATATTAAACTTGGACTTTCAGCTTTTTAATGGACAGCTGAAACTTGGATTTTCATCTTTTTAATTGACAGCTGATATTTGGACTTCCAGTGGTTTAGTTTCATTTCTCGTTCATTTGTGTGTTTGGCGTTGGCCGTGGTCTGTGTAATTTCTGTCAGTTTCTGTAATTGGCTGTTTCAGTTAAGTGCTGCTTCTTATGTCCGATTTTCACTATCCGTTTGCCTCAATGAAACTAGCTAACATGTATTCATTGTTTATGTACGTGCTACATGAAAAGTATCGGACGTTGACATTTTACTGCATTTCGAAAATTATTAGCCACCTGCAATCAACAGTTAGGTGTAAAAACCTTTATGATCATCTAGTTATTAACTGTGTGAAATTTGAAGCATTTTAAGTATCAATACCATACCACATTCATGGCGGCCAGACTTTACGACATCACTGTAATGTAACTGTATCATCAAAACAGAGTAAACAAATTATTTTTTTTATAAAATTTATAATATCTAAGATAACATGAATTTTATAAAAAAAATGTTTTACTCTTTATCAATGATACAGTTACCTGTGATTTTAGTATATCAAATTTCCCATGATGCACCACGTGACATGCACCACGTGACATGCACCACGTGACTAGTTTATATACTAGTATTAGTATTAGTATTTTATAGTTCGAGGTCAAGGTCAATGCTGTTGGTATGAATTGTCAATAAATTGACGTGATTGTCATACTAGAATTTCACCACCTGTCTTTCATTATGGTTGTAAATAATGAGGACAAGTCAATTTTTGATTTTATGGTGACTTGCACTTAGTATGTGACGTCATTTCTTGTCCCGACTAACTTTTTATATACTTTTTTAATGAATTTTACTACCTACTCGTATATCCTGTAGTGAATGGATGTTACGCACAAAGGCCTTGAAGTGGGTGATAGGGATGGTGAGTGCCTCATGTTCGTTGAGATAAGGGATTACATGGAAAATTGAATGATTTGTAGGGTATAATAACCGGGTGGCTACAAATATTGTATCGTAGTGGGGTGGATTTGGCAGGGCTGTCCCCTCCCGTAGACGATTTTTTTTCAAGTTTTGAATAAAAATGGTGAAATTTCGTGTTAAAAATCGAACTTTGGGATATTAAGTACAAAATCCCGAGATTTTGACTTTAATGTCATTTTTTGGCTGTATTGATGCTTTTACTTTTCAAATTGATGTTACGCACGTGCGTAAGTGCGTATGGCTGGCTACGCCCCTGATGGCAGAAACATTCAGTATGCATATACTTACATAGATTGTCCATGGTGTGAATTTTACGAGTCCGAGTGACTGCATCTTGTATCATAATTCAAGCTTGAAAGAACAAACATTTGATTTAAGTACCTGATTTACAAACTACAGGTAACTGTATTATTGATTAATAGAAAAAAAAAATTTTTTTGTAAAATATATATTCATAACTATACTATAAATGAATGTATAAATTTTACAATTTTTTATATTATTTTTTTACTCTTAATCAAAGATACAGTTTCACATGTGGTACAACTGGGTGACAATTTTATGGTAGGGTAGCCAATTAACTAGGTATTTCGTCTCGCGAATGTGGATAATAATCATACAAAAGATACATTATTAAGAGTCTTAAGAAATGACAAGCGATATTAACCTTTCAATTGATTTCATTGGTCTGAAAGTCATTCGTTATTGGTTATGTAATCTCTAACTACCCTAATATGAAAGACACTAGTCTACCCGTCAATGTATTACATTATAATAGATAAAGTTATAGCAATAAATCAATTTTGTTATCGAAAATGTGAACACTAATGAGCTGTGAAGTAAATATTCAGTATTGTTACAAAAGAAATGGGAATGCACAATGGAATAGGGATTCATAATATCAACATGATTTACTTGTGATCATAGAGACATATTTCAACACATATTTTTCTTAAAGATTCAAACAATTTACAGATTTTTGTAGGTATAATTAGGTCATTATATGCGCTAGCGGAGAATAATATGCTTTTCGTCAGGAATGCTTTTTTAAAAATGTACCCGTATTTGAAATGAAGTAGAATGTCCCCAATCCGAACACCCTACGTTCAAACCGTATCAAAAACGCACCGTGTCATTAAGGGACACTTCGCCGGCACGCCGCGAACATTTTGTATCTGTAAAGAAGACATTTGATTTTCTATTGCTGCATTTGTTGCTTTGGAGTTGTTGTTTATGTGAATGTTGTTAGTTAGTATTCAATAGCATAGTGTTCCGAATATTACTATGAATCCCTTAAGGACGTTTTCAGTAGTAATTTCGGCGCATCCGTCTGCGCAAGTGTGACTCTTCGCCAAGAAGAATTGCGCGAACTGAACAGTGTTTTAAAATTTAGGCTAGTATTATCAAAACATTTTCGCCGCTCTATTTTACTTCAAGAGCACATTTTAGGACTTAAAAGAGTGCGCACGGACGGAAAGCTCCATACCGAATAGCTCGGTTGTTAACTTTAAGGTTGACCTGAATTTTAATACTGTATGTTAAGTTCATTGTTTTCAACTTTTAAATTCAAACCAAATGTTGAACTTTGAGCGATAAAAGATAAACTAAATAGATCAAGAATAAACTCGAGCGACCGTGGGAGAGCGTTATCAACACATATCAGTCGACAGCAAATGGATATGAAATAAATTCAAATAACGCCTTGGTTATTATCAGCAAAATATTTCCATTAACTACTAGTACTGAGTCGGTGTGGGTTCGAATAGAATGCTGTTCATATTTATACGATACCTCTACAAGACATAATCATTTTGGTCATTTTGTATATACATTAGTAACCCATCCGATCAATATGACGAAAATGTTGCCCGAAACTTGCTTTCATGTTTATTTGGTGCCGGCCCGAGTTGAACGATCATATATTTGCAAACTAAGTATACGTCTATGATTTGATTTAAAATTATAATGAAAAATCGGACAGGGAAGGCATCACTCAGCTGAAACCGTCGAACAATGAACAAAAATAACACAATGACAGACCACAACCACACGACACAATGCCACACTCAACTGAATATAATCTATACCACTAAACGTCCAAGTTTTAGCTGTCAAAAAGCCGAATATCCTAATGTCAACTGTAAAAAGCCAAAAGTCCAAGTTTCAGCTGCAAAAAGGCCGAAAGTCCAATGTCAGCTATAATCAAGCCGAACGTTCAAATTCCAGCTGTAAATACGTTTTGATATTTATTTTCAGGAGCCGATGTGAATATTTGCGACGCTGCAGGAAATCCACCGATATACAGAGCCATGCAGCGAGGCTGGAACGAGATCGCTGAATTCCTATTGGAGCGTCAGTGTGACGTCAACCAGACAACATCCAATGGGATGACGTGTTTCTTTGCGGCTGCACATTGCAATAAAATTGATATCGTGACGGTATCACGCAGACTCCTTAAAACTGGTAGGTTTCGTATACAAATGTATGGCGCCATATAACTGCCACCACTTAACTTTAAGATTTCATGAAAACTTTCGTAAAAATTATGGGATATTTCATGAAAAAATATAACTATCATGAAGGCAGATAAATTATCTTAAAACGAAATTCTGCTTGTTCGAAATGTGCTTGTAATATTTAGTATATGCGCACACACAAAATAATTCAATATGACCTAGAATTGAACATCTTGCCAATCTCCTTGTATGCTAGATCTAGAGCGCTCTACCAACAACAATTGTGTTCAGGAAAAAAGATAAAATTAATATACATGTATTTCGCTTCCCTACGCTTTGTGCCTTATAAAACATATGAATGCCGAGGTATATTTGATTTCTGTCCTTGGTTATTTTAAACATTGTTTAGCGTTCCTCCTTTCATTCAACGTAATAATGACGTACACTTGCAAGTGGGCAGACAGTATTTATTTGGCTGACCTGACTTAACCTAACCTGACATTGTTTATTGTCTATCCGAACATGCTTGTGTTAATATTAAACATATTTGTTTTACTTGTGACACTCCTAGCTATAGGCTACTTATGGCGGGAATAATTGTATTCATAGGATAGTAAGTTTACCATGAGTAAATATTGAACAAGACTTATTTAACCTTTGAACGTTTGCATTGTATATGCGTTTACCTTTTAGGCGCATCTTCCAAATCGCTTTAATTCTCTCTTTAGGCCTAAAATAAAATATTGTTTGTTTTCACATCCCCTACCTACCCGATTAAAAAGGGCCCTACCCAAGATATTTTATTGCCCAAATTGAAATAAAAATTTTTTTTATTAAAAATTAGAAGTGAAAACTATTTTTTTTGTTTACTGGCTTCTTAAATCTTACCATTAAATTTAAGACTGTTGGTTTTCACCTTGGAGTTAATTCTAAATTTCATTATTGTTGGTTTTCACCTTAGGGTTAATTCTAAATTTCATTATTTGTATGTCTTAACCAATAACTATTATACTGAAACAGTTAAAAAAAGTTACCTACCTACCCATTCTAAATCTGCTAGGGTCGGGATGGGGAAACCAAGAATATTTTAAGTTCGGCCTTATTTACATCAAGGCAGCAATTATGTACGTAAATCCGATTCCATTTTCATACTCGTGTAGTAATGCGAAATGGACAGTCCGACCATTTGTTACTACAAACCAAATAACGATTTCAATAAATTCCAGCGCTACATCAAGTAGATCCCACAAATAAACGAAAACATGGAACTATACGCGTACTTATTACCTCCCTTTACTAACTCTTCTATCTCGATATTTTTTCAGGTTACAATTTCAAAATGGACGCGGACTGGTTGCAAACAGAAGGTTGCCCAGTTGATGTTAAAATCGACGCCAGAATTCACAAGAAAATAATGGACAAAGCAGGAATTAAATCCGCTACCAGAAGAAGAAGCTCAATATTGAGTAGCGGGAAACGAAAGTTAATCAAATCTTTCCGACGTTTGTCAAGCAGTGAATCTAACAGAAGTGACTCTTCGTGACGTCATGTGTAGCCTAAATGACGTAACCCGGTGACAGTGCTATAATTGTGTACGGATCATTTTGCCATATATACTAAACATACGCTACAGTTAGAATGAATTCGAACATGTTATATCATATAGTGCGAAGCAGGTATTCTCAAGCCGAAAATATTTCCCAAGTGCTTCAGAAATACGTGCATATATATAACCAAGTAACTTAGTTTGAGATTCCTTCCATTAGCACATCATGAGCATGAACAACCAGGCGCGCAGTACGACACATTTGGAGTAACTGAAATATGCTGTAAACATTGTGGCATATTGTGTTTTTTCTGAATTCTGCTATAGGATGCCGGACGGTATAAGATCACTAACATAGTGTCGCTATCCAACACCGTTGTGTTAGGCTTGGTCGATTTCCTTCCAAATTGCATTCTCCGTTCAAATTTTTACATTGCTTTGGTTTCGTGCGTAGTAATAGAGTACGTCACACGGCGCGCTTGGTTGCTATTCAACAACATTCTCAGTGCTATTGGGTGTTTGCATCAATGTTTTTCTTGTATTCATCTACAGCTTTGCAGCAAATTTAATACGACGGCGCCGTTGACAAGCTAATTGACTATAATGTTCATCGAGCCTGTTGACAATAACCGGAGTTGATGGTTACATTTCAAGGCTACCATTTTATCTATAGTTAGCATAGATATAGATAATTTGTTCAATCATGAATGCTGATATCACGATTTGAGCACGATTGTAGATCAAGCTTATATCATAAAGACTGAATGTCTTAGATAACCCTAGCTCTATATGAGTGATAGTTTTCATATTGGTTCATATTTATGCAAACGTATATTCCTTCATCTTCAAATCCATTTTTTGCATTTGTTATTGTTACCATAATTGCATTTTTGTTACTTATTGCATACGTAAAGAAAAATATCAAATAAAGAAAAAAACATTATCTGGGTGTTGTGTTTATTATTCTATTAACAAATAAATTGCAAGACGTCATATTTATAAACATCCCGATACTTAACGTTTCACATACGTCAACGTCACAATTAGCATTGGGTGTCAATGAGTATGCCGTTTTAGTCTAATCAGCACATAATTATCGCCATTTGTCTAATTTGCATAATGTATGAGAGTGAAGTCATAATCGTATCACCATCGGACGTCTTTGTTATTTCTAGTGCTAGACTGTCAGCCACCACGTCCAGGTTGTGATCTGGATCATTCTGATCACCTCGGTCTTTATGATTACAATTTACCGGAGACAAAGGGAAATGGCCGAGCTTTTCGCGATTGATAATCGGGTAGGATACATCGCTGGCTTGGTAATGTGAATGTTCGTAAGTTACAAAAAGGCTTTCAGTTTGAGAAAACAAGAAACAAACAGTCTGAAAATTACACTTTACTTATGGAAAAACAAGCTTTTTCAACTTCATTTTGGTCAACATGACCTGTTCCAATTTTCATGAAAAAAGGCTCATAAGAAGCGCCCTGTGATGCTGATTTAAAAAATGTATGGATCTTTAAATGACGTAAATAGCAATTCGAAATGTTCTTCTGAGACATCGGCTCTGAAACACACATGTGGTTGAAATTTGTATGTGTTACTTGTTGACTTACGAATTCCAGGAAAACTGGCTAGATCATATGACCGCAAAATATAATATTTATCTATGCATACTGATTGCAAGCGTGTAGGCGTCGACTCTCGCGAAAATGACAGAGCACAACTTATATTAAAGCGAAGCATATACATGTTGAAATAAAAAATAAACATTCACACGTGTTCGACCGCTCCGTTTTCTAGACCAAACGATTTGTTGTTTTTAATTGGTAACTAGTAGGTTACATTCGTTTGCAAAATGAATCATGGGCGCTACATCAGCACTGGTTTTCATGACGTCATTTTATCATGTATTTTAATAATAACGATGAGTTTTGATTATTTAGATGTGATATTTCATGTTAACATAATACTCATACAGTAAAGATTGCAAATACACCTGAGGTCATTGTATGACGCATGACAAATATTAGCTTATCTGCTCTAATGGCCGATTGTGATTACAAAAGTGATCTGCATTTGTACATTTAATTTAGTCGTCAAGAGAACACTTGACAGTCAAGCGAATTCTCTCGGTTCGAGCCCAAGTCGACACATGTTTTGTTTATCAGGTGGCTACGGTCATGCGCCCTCGACTACCAATCCGTAGGTCCCTGCATGGTTCGAATTCGACCGTGGCACTGGGAATTTCAGGACCGTTTTTCAGTGTTTTCCAGCCAACTAAAGATTAAATAGTTGGAAACCCAGAGCTTGTCTCGCATATATCGGTGCAAAACAGACCCTATGAGTATATTCGGAAAGACCTTGTGCAGCGCGTCCATATTCGATTAATCACACAAACGTTCTGACTCTGTCCTCTTAGCTAGTTCAACTGACCGGTATAATAATGTTTGAGTAAATGACGGAAAACAGCATGCTTCCAAAGAAAAACAGCATGGAAATTATTAAATATTCTAGTGAAACAGTTCAAAGATAGTTTTCCTTTGCATCCAAGTTAGCCTATACCTATCGCCAATAAAATCAGTAAACTATTGTTCAACGCCAAACTCCTCTGCAGTGGTCTCCCTTGTGCTAGCATTTATAAGCTGAATAATTACGTGATTAAAGTGGCTTTGAGAGTGATGTTATCGCTGTGAGGTGTTTGCTTTAAGCGGGGTAAACTTTTTTATCTAGTATTCCTTTCAGTTTTCACCATAGGCGTATAGTTTTAACTCGTCGTAAATTAATGATTTAAATTCGCGGGCACATTGGTACATTTGTACCAGATCCGGAACGGTACGGCTACGGGAAATTATTCCAAACTATAAGTCACTTCCGTTGCGGATCAATATGGGTGCTACACCATCTTTTCTTTTTTTCAGTACCAGATGCTATTAGTGACAAGGGCAAATCATTAATTTTACGGCGAGTTGAAACCATATGCATATGCTTTACAGAAGCTGTGTAAAACTGTCATACATAACAGCCGACTGGATTGTAATCTATTCATAGCACAACAAGAAAAGTGCGCCTATATGCTTCACACGTCGAGGTGGCAAACCCACAAACATCTGGAATTTGATAGACAGATCGTGGTCAAAATCTATGGTTCGAAAGAGTTGATAACCACTTGGCTTACGTCCGATAACTTAGAATATGTAACGTGACGTATTATCCAATCAAATCAGCCGATTTTATCTTTAAAATTAACTAGCCTTCTTAAATTTTTAGAGACATTTGGCAACTAACGCTTGACTTGAAAAAATGTAAACATTTGCTGCAATTTAGTAAATAGTGCTTTTGATTGAAACAAATGTCACTTCAAAGAAGAACAAATTGTTGATAATGTTTTGTTTATAGTTTATTTGTGGTTTAAACCAATGAAATTGTTTACAATTGTGTGACCGAGTACTTAAACAAAAAGTCAATATTTGCACATTTTGTACCGTATATTGTATAATTACATCCGCTTATTGTCATTCTCCGTCGCTTATCACCAATGATTGGTTTCCCGACCGACCTGATGTGGACCAGATTGCACCCCGATCAATCAAAGATTTTGATAGGACCGACTATCGTCATGAATCGCCTCCAATATTTTTAAAGCCAATCATTTTACTTTTGACTGTAATAGAAAGTCGAAGGCGGCCAAGTTCACCATGTAACAAATATAGTTGGTTACTCTTGTTAGCTTTTGTGATATACGACGAAGAAATTAGTTATGCACATTTTCGATCATATCTAATGACTCAAACCCCCATATTTTACAGTTGTAAGTCAAGATTTGGACAATGGTATTATCAAAAAACTTAATTTGCAAGTCCAAAGGTAATTCTAAGTTGTAGATTCTAATGTATAATAAGTTCATAGCTTTCATGGCCTGAGAACCCAAGTGTTTTCTTGCCGTGGCAAATGAGCCATTACTTGTAAAAACTATACCTAAATATTTATAAGTGTCTGTAATTTCTTTATCGTTATTGTCAAGTTCGAAATAAAAATTATTGATTCTACGAGCTCCAAATATGACGACTTTGCATTAATTGATATTCACATTAAGTTTCCAGTCCGCATAGTAGTTTGCAAGTCCAAAGTATTTTGGAAATCGGTTGGATTATCGAACATAATTACCGTGTCGTCCGCATAGAGCAAGACGAGCAATTTGAGCAGGACCATTGTATCATTAACCTGTATTTCGATACCAGTCTTATCACTAATGAATCATTTTAAGTCAAGCAGTAGACAAACAGAAAAATACAACAAAAAGCAACAGCACATATATTTACACTAATAATGCGACGATAAATGAAATTCAATCCAGGCAACCTACAAGAATTCTCTTATTTGATCAACTATTCAGATCATTTTATCCAAAAGAGATAGACACACATTTCTACGTTTCCTTTGTAAATGAATCCTGCCTCTGGCTTTCTTAATTTTTTAGTGTCGATATCGTCTAATTCAACGTTCTTAGCAAATCCATTTTTTTCGTCTAACTCAAAATTGGATATTGGGCTGATGTATTCCTTACCATCCATCCTGTTCAGGATGTGTGTTGCACACAAAAACTTCATGGCAGCACGTTCCGCAGATGTACATAGTAGTGTTAACAATATTGGACTGTCATGAAATATTGAATTGTCTTGAAAAGAACAAATATTAACTATAAATCGTTTCCCACCAATACGTACAAAAACAGATGTATCAAACGTTTCAGCAGGACAGTCCACTGTGAGTTTTGCTATATCACCAATTAACTGACCACTCATATATTTCTCAAACAAATCTTTTTCCTTAGCCTTTATACTAAGAAACTGATTCAAAGCTCGCGATGTTTTCACGTGGCCAAAAACATCTTTGTATTTAGTGTTCAGTGTTTGTAGCCTCTTTGCTCTGATAGCATGGATGATCTCTTTGGGTATAGTGACCCTACTTTCAAAGGCATTGTCGTCGATTTGTTCAGCAATAATATTGACACATTTGTCTGTTGCCTTTTCCAAGTTATAAGCGCAAGCAGTTTCCAGAAATTTGTACACATGCTTATGTTGCGACAGACTGTGTACCAAACACACATCACATGCTGACTCCAATGTTTTTACTTGATATTCATGTGCTAACGGCAATACTTTGAACACATTTTCAAGGGTTACAGATTTCATTTGACCAGGATATATGCACCTCAGAAATTCCACAAAATCGTAATATTTCTTGCCTGGCAGTGGTACCACATCCTGGTCCTTCTCCTTAAATCCACCAGAGAACATTATGTTGAAAACCGGCGATGCGCTAGCAAGTGTACACCTATTAACATAGAGTGGTTTATCTTCAACGATCAGTGCAAGATCGTCTTGCCATTCCTTGGTACTAAATACTGTTTCAATAGATCCCTTTTCTGCTTCATTTGGTGTGTCACCAGTGTGTGCGGCTGCATCAACGTCTGAATCGGTCTAAATAAGATAAATAAAATAATTCATGTATTGTACTAATTTTGGGTGTATAGTTGGTCAAACACATTCGGTAGATGGTAAAACTACTATCTACAACTATGGCTAACATGCATGTGATTCACTCAAAGCCGGAAATCATTGGTCTATTGGGTAATTAACCAACCAACTGAACGAACAAGAAAATGGTACAAACGCATTCAAAATACAAAATTTAAGAAAAAACCAAACGAAGTTTGACCATGATTGTAGTTTATTTAAGAAGAAACCAGTTGAAGTTGGAACATGCCTGCAGTTTATTTAAGAAAAAACCAATTGAAGTTGGAACATGCCTGCAGTTTATTTAAAAAGAAACCAATTGTACTTGGGATACACTTGCAGTTCGTTTAAGAATAAACCAATTGAAGTTGGAACATGCTTGCAGTTTAATTGAGGAGAAACCAATTGAAGTTGGAACATGCTTGCAATTTATTTAAGGAAAAATCAATTGAAGTTGGACCTGATTGCAGTTTATATAAGAAACCAGTTGTCGTTGGAATATGCTTGCAGTTGATCCAAGGAGATACATATGTACATGTACTAATAATTTCTAAAATCAGAAACAAACGTATTTATATAGGAACTTTTTTATCAACACATGCTGTACAATACTGTTTAAACTAAAGTCTAAACTGACACACATAGTTTTAAACTCGGTGTACTTCCGGTGCTGGTGAAGTGCACTTCCGGTGCTGGTGAAGTGCACTTTACCTGACGTGCACTTTATGTTCGTGTTTAATAGCATTTACTAGTGATACTGACTTTTCTATAATTATAAAGACTGTTACATAACATAACTGTTACATGTATTTAAGTCTCCCGAACCAACGGTGATTAATGCCAATTGCAATTTACGTCATGGGTGGGGATAAACCAGCTTATTTGGTATCAAAAGGTGCCTCTTTCATTTCAAACTAAATGATAATGGTTCAGGGAATACGAGATGTTAAGCAATGGTGTCAAAATGACGAATATGTAAATAAGGGGGATGGACCCCTGAATACTCATTATATAAATCAATGAAGGCCTCTTTTTAAGACAAATAAATATGTATACTTGTAAATCATATAGTTTAGGAAATTGAGTTTAAACGATTATTGAGAAACAAGTAATTAAGAATTGCAAGCAATACGGAAGTCCTCTACCGATTTCAGGCCATTTTCAATGTTTCTGTTGCCATAGCAACCACAGTTGTTGTCAGAATCAAAACATTTTAGACGTGCATAATCCTCTTATTGCCCCCTATACACATATCAAGTTTCATAAACCTAGCATGGAAACTGGTTTGAGTTCTGGCAGGATCCAGATTTGGGCATATTTTCACTCTTTCTGTTGCCATAGCAACCACAATTTGTGTCAGAATCAAAATATTTTAGACGTGCATAATCCCCTTATTGCCCCCTATCCACATACCAAGTGTCATAAACCTAGTTTGGAAACTGTTTGAGTTATGTCAGGATCCATATTGTTTGACGGACGGACGGACTGACTGACTGACGGACGGAGGGCAAACCTATAGTCCCATCCGGTCAAAAACCGGTAGGGGACTAATAAAACGATATTCTGTATATGTAAAAACCATGTGTCACCATAGGCTACCACGTTCATATATATGTCTCCAGTAATGCATTTCTATGTAAACCAAGAAGATATACACTAGAAACTCCCTAATCCGAACAGCCTTCGGACTCACCACAATTTCGGATGAGAAAGGATTTTTTCTTTTCAGTAAACGGGACATACTTACCACGCTTGTTCAGATTTCTGATTGTTGTGTTATATACAATACGATACTTATCAGCTTTATCTTTTTATGGATGTTATTGAGTTGTCAGATTCGTAAATAAACTAGATTTTAATATCACCGTCGCGAGCAGGGCTTCGTGGGAAAAGCAATGTAGTATAGTATTGAAATCAGTAACAATTTTAAAGTTAGAGTTGTCGCCCTTTGCTACAAATTTGTGTATTGTTTTTTGCCTACTCATTTTACGTACACGTTCACATTCATTTTCGCAACCTCTAATATTCTGATATAGTTTCCTGAATGGTCCGCATTTTGTTATTAATTCCGCACATTAAATAGCATCTTAATCTCTACCTAGCGCTAACCACGTTTTTAAACAAATCTAAACATATCAATGTATGTAGACATTTAAAACGGATGCAGGTACACTATGTCAATACATTTGTATAATAAAACGATTATTACCATCATTGGTTCGCCTAAACTTCCACTAATATAAACGAAAAAGTTCTAGTTTCGTTTCCAGCAAGCGGGATTTCAGTGTAACTAGCGACTAGCTTAAATATTTATGCGGTCCACAAAGTACCATGCATCTGATTTACTCTGCCATCGAAAAGCATTTTAAATTGATTCTTACACTTTTCCGGACTTTTTGACAGCTGAAACTTTGACTTGGAGCTGTTTAGTTTTTTTTGTCTCGTTCAGTTTTGTCGCGTGCGTAACTTGTCTTTTCTGCGCTTAATTGTTTCTGTTGAGTGCTCCATTCATTGTCCAGACCTTCCATTATATGTCCACACAACCAGACGCAATGCAAACAGTTTATTTACAAAAATGATTTTCATTTAAAATATTGCATAAAAAGGTTAGATTCCAAATCTCATAACGACAACCATATGTGTGTAAGGGGAGAGTAATTCCTGTGTTCGGCTGTTTAAGTTGAGTGCTACCTTCAATGTCCGAATATTACGTATCTTCTTTGATAAATACGTTGTATTAAACTAGAGTGGTTTTATGGTTTCAACTCGCCGTAAATGAGTGATTAGCCCATGTCATTGATAGCCAAGGGTACTATCAGTGAAAAGGTTACCGCGATTTGAAACCATATCCCAATGTATTTTTTGCATCCCTTCAAAATCAAAAATTGGCATGAGCAACATAGTACAACTTACTAAAAAATCAATTGAATGCAACATGTGACAGCATTTGAAATGGTGTTGAAATGAAATATTAACCATGTATACGTTTTCAGTTTGTCTTTCTGACTGCTCAAATTCACCACACGATAACTTACCGGAAAGTCATGGTTAAATCTCCGTTTTAAATATCAGTTTTGCACTTATTCCCATAGTCGAGGTGTGATTTGGTTAACAAAAACAAAAGTCTACATACAATGGCAATACCGGTGCACCGGCATGGTAGGTTATATCTTTATTACGGTGTATCATACACCGGGCGTCACTGAAAAGTTACCACTTATAAATACCTCTAATTTTGTATTCAATATGACATAGCGGTACAAAAGTTTTATAGTTTTATAGAATAGCAGTGACTATACAGTAAGGTCAAAACATAGTCGTGTTCGGCTTTAAACACAGTGTAACGTGAATTTTATCTTTATTAGGGTGCATCACATACTGGGCGTCACTGAAAAGTTACCACTTATATATACCTCTGTATTTTGTATACAATATTACCTATCGGTACACAAGTTTTATAGCGTGCATTTGAATTTTGCTAAATAGGATAGCAGTGGTCACTACACAGTAAGGTCAAAACATAGTCGTGTTCGGCTTTAAACACAGTGTAACGTGAATTTTAAAAAATAATAGTCAATAGGGTGGTACAATTTCATTGACGATGAGTATACATTTGTACATGTATAGACGAGAATGTAAACTAAATTTTGCAAATAAATAAATGTTTAAAAAAATAAAAAGGTTAAGGATAAAATTATGTAGTACTTAATATGAAACGAGAAGTAAGATATGAAATATCCATACTTCAGAACCGTATATCAAATGTTATCATTTCACAATGACATGACAACAACGACGGAATTTGGATGATATGGATCTCCGGTGATTTTGGTTCAAGGATACACACAACGTCATGACCTCGATAAGGACAACATAAATAATTATAACGATCATGTTTCGGTTATATAGAACGAAATCATGACATCATTACACATGGTTCCCCAGACGAAGATTTTTTAACTTTTCGAATTAAAATCATGCAATTTCCAGCACTCTAAGCGTCTAAAATCAGAAGTTAAGGTATTAAAATTGTACTGCTACATCAACATAAAATATGACGAGTTTAACAAAAAAAAATTAAAAGTAGTTTCTTTCAATTCCCTAAAATTTACAAAGCAGGCGTCAAATTATTAAAATTCACTGTTCGCTACATAATCAGACCACGTTCATTTTTAAGCAATTATTTAAATATACATGTATGTTTATCCCATTGAAGATTTTATCAAGTAAAGACTTTAAATTTTATATTTAGACGTTAAATTATTGAAATTAACTGCTACAAATCAAAATACATAGCCCATGAAATAAACAATATTAGATCTATATCTAAAAGTTTCCACTGGTTCAGATAGATTCCTTTAATAACAATCATGAAATTGTATGCACTATAATGTCTTTAAAACATTAAAATTCAATGCTAGACACATGGAAATTTAGAAAAAATGTGCCCCTCCCCCCGGAATATTTTGAAATAAACTCGTTTTTCTAGCTTTTAAGGTTTTTAACTTTTAAATCTCACCTGAAATTATTAAAATTGCACTGTTACAAATTGTCATTATCAGTAATAAATCTATCAACAAGAAAATTTCGATATGTCGGGTCACTATTTTTAAATCGATCAGATCACACGTTTTAGTAACATAGACCAATGAATCACCTTAATCATGATCTTTCAGACGCTATTAAATCATTTGGGAAAGCGTCTAATTGATTCAGATCGGGTGTAATTAGGGCCTGGATAAACAACAGGGGGGGGGGGGGGGGGGGCACAATTTATTGCCTTCGCTTTCGCTATATGTAATATACAGTTTTTTCTCACAAAATAACGACCCATAGCCTAATCGATAGGTAAAATTTTAAGGATTTTAGACTTTATAAAATGGTCACTCTGAGGCCAACTGGGGGGGGGGGGGCACGGGCACCCTGTGCCCCCCGGTGGATCCGGGCCTGCTGAGACGGTCAATATTCAGACAGTATGAGAGAGGGTTATGTTTGTTGCGTACCCGACAATTGATCCGTGGTATGTTTCTAGTAATAAATGTGCTAAACTCTAGCAGATGTATATACATATATGCTACTTCCTGAAGGTTATTAATATTAGGACTGGGACGAATTCAATATTTTGATTCCCGGTTAATCGTTGGTATGAAATCGAATCGAACCGGTTAATTGGCCGCCATATTGATTAAGGCGTTTTTTTCTTTCATGATGACCATATCAAGGTACGTTCAGAAGCAGAATTCATGTGCGTTTTTTTATCCATCAAGGTATACAATACCCAAATAAGATGTGTAGGTTAAATTAAAATATGATCATATATGGATTATGTATCACATGTTACCCAAACCCACCAGCTAGTTTGCTTGTTTCGTTGTCGATCAAATCAATGAGGCATATTGTCGTCAAAGATATCTTGTATACACGCGGTAACATACACTTTATTGGCCTTGTAGGATATGTGTTTTGTTTAGAACGATTAGCGGTTTCGCAAAATTAAAAAACCGGTTTCACCTTGTAATCGAATCGTATCCGATTAACCGAGTAATCGCCCCGGTCCTAATTAATATCTGTTTTGCACTGAAGCTATTATGTACTCATGCATACTTTTTTCATCATATGAATGTAAAACTGTGTACGCATGGACACAATATCCAATGTATATATGAAATAAACTGGTAAACTGTAGTGAATATTTTAAAACTACCACAAAGGAAGATTCAATAGTGTGAATCCTAAATTATAGTTATATTATATCAGGAAAATCGTTTGGAAATCAAGTTTAATTGTGATTGTACTTGCTCACCACTTTTGAACATGCAATTACATGATAAAAACAGCTAAATAAATGTTATAATAATAACATGACCAATTGAACGACCATGGTCCGTGGACACCTACCGTCATTGTACCCCAAAAACACTCCTCGATTCGAAAATCAACACCGCTTTGGCGAACTTAAAACAGCACATCCACGACCCTATTCAGTTCAATGATACACCGACAGCCCATAGTAACTGCACATTGACGCACTGATTTATTTAATTTATCAGTGTAAGAAAAATGATACTTACTAGGGGAGGTCGACAACTCATTTATAAATACCCAGTGTTTGTGTCGAGAGTAATTTCCCTTTGATGCAATATGTGCTTCAGTGAAAACAGTTTTCGTATTTATAAACTGAATAGTGCATTTTTATGAACGTGCTATCTATACCACAGGTAACTGTATCATTGATAAACAGTAAACATTTTTTTATTATAAAATTTGTTATCTTAGAAATGTTGATTTGGCGGGAAATTGACACCTGATGTGCATTTCGTATTACTCAATATTTCATTAATTTTGGAGATATTTTAAATAGATTTACATAATTGCAGAAACTAGCCAGCTTCATCTTTAATTTGATACCAATATTTTTAAAGTCCGTCCATAAAAAAGAAAATAAACCCCTAGGGCCGTGAACTCACTACTATTTTCTTGTTTTAATTAGCATTGTCGTTTTTATTGAATGTGCCTTAGTGATTGACAGGTTGAGGTGATTTATAGTACATTTCATGGCATAACCTTTTAATTTCAATTGGATTTGCATGGAGGTAGTTCTATCAATCCCTTGAGTATGAATGTAAATACTTATGAAGATATCGAAAGCTATTTCTTGTTTTTGATACCATGAAAATCTGACCACTTTAGTACAAATGCACCTCTCAAAGATTACATAAATTCTATAAAAGCAAACACTTGTTTTTACTCTTTATCAATCATACAGTTACCTGTGATCCATATGCGCCAATGGGTAAGTTTTGGCTTTGCCTTTTGGCCTAGTTTTTTACCATTGATAAACCAGTATTAAACTAAACTTGGTCTAGATATGATAGATAATTCAGTGACCGTACCCTACAGATGTTCTCAAGTAAAACGCAAACACTCTTCATGGGGGCAATTTCCAAATTTAAGACTTTTACCTACACACCAACTGGCAATACCTCTTCTTCTCCAATACTTACTCCGATAGATGCTTTACACCTGGAACAGTCTATGTACAGTCAGATTAACTTTGACACCAATTACCTGACCAGTCATGTATATTTGTTGACAAACAATTCTTTCTCCTTTGTCTTTATACATAAGAAACTGATTCAAAGCTGGAGATGTTTTCACATGACAAAACACGTTTGCCTGTTTTAAAGGACAAGGTTCACTAATATGGCTTAATTTTGCCCTGTGATTTCTTAAAAACTTAAAAAGTAAAAATGCATGTTCTTATACATGTACATACATTGTATGTCCTATAACTTAAATAACCTAACATATCCTGTGTAAAATGAGCATACATATCCCACTTATCCTTGTTAGTTGTTGGCGAAACTTCAAAAAGTTATAAGAAATATGGGACAGATTTATAGGAACTTGCATTTTTGACAACGATCGGGGCCAAATTAAGCCATAAATGAACGTTGTTCTTCAAGGCGGTCAAAACAACCATATTCTATTAAGGCGACAATATAGATTCAGTGGATTTAATCGTTTGACCATTTCAAAGACAACTGATTGGCAAATTGAACCGAACATTTACGATTCATCATAATTATGAGCTACCAATACGCATACCATATATCATGCTTCTCACCAATAATGAGATACTACGTTTAAGCATGCGACGATAAATCCATGAAATCAACATGACGTCACAATCAAGACAACCTACAAGAATTGTCTTATTTGATCAACTACTAGTATTGAGATAATTTTATCCAAAAGAGATAGACACACATTTCTATGCTTCCTTTGTAAACGTATCCCGCTTCTGGCTTTATTAATGTTTTAGTGTCGATACCATCTAATCCAATGCTGTCAGAAAATGAATTAATTTCGTTTAACTGAAAATTGGATAGTGGGCTGATGTATTCCTTGCCATCCATCATATTTAGGATGTGTGTTGCGCACAACAAATTCATGGAAACAGGCTCCGCAGACACCCTGATTAGTGCTAACACTATGCTATCGTCATGAATAGAATACATATTAACTTCAAATCGTTTCCCACCAATACTTACAAAGGCAGATATATCAAACGTGTCAGTAGAACAATCCACTGTAAGGTTTACTATATCACCAATTAACTGACCATTCATAAATGTTTCAAACAAATCTTTTTCCTTAGCCTTTATACTAAGAAACTGATTCAAAGCTCGTGATGTTTTCACGTGACCAAAAACATATTTGTATTTCGTGTACAGTGTGTGTAGCCTCTTTGCTCTGATAGCATGGAGGATCTCATCGGGTATAGTGACCTTACTTTCAAAGTCATTGTTGTCGAGTTGTTCAGCAATAATATTGACGCATTTGTCTGTTGCTTTTTCCAAATTATAAGCGCAAGCAGTTTCCAGAAATTCGTACACCTGGTTAGGTTGCTCATTTTGCTACAAACTGTGTACCAAGCACAACTCACATGCTGACTCCAACGTTTTTACTTGATATTCATGTGCTAGCGGCAATACTTTGAACACATTTTCAAGAGTAACAGATTTCATTTGACCTGGGTATATGCACCTCAGAAATTCCACAAAATCGTCATATTTCTTGTCCGGTAGTGGTACCACCTCCTGGTCCTTCTCCTTAAATCCACCAGAAAACATGATGTCGAAAACTGGCGATGCGCTAGCAAGTGTACACTTATTAACACAGAGTGGTTTATCTTCAACGACCAGTGCAACATCGTCTCGCCATGTCTTGGTACTAAATACTGTTTCGGTAGATTCTTTGTCTGCTTCGTCTGGTGTGTCACCAGTGTGATTGGCCGCATCAACATCTGGCTCCGCCTAAACAAGGTAAACAAAACCATATACATGTATGTAAAACACTTAACTTTGATCATAATTAATCAAAATACAATCGGTAGATAAAATTATGACATATGTCTGTATGTGTGCAATCAACGGCAACTAGAGCTAAAACTGCATATAACTACAATTATACCCCCAGAACACTGCTTTGATGGCGGGACCAAACATACATGTAAAATGAGTCACAAATGTGATTCATCCACATCAGCACATGATGAAAAGTATGTGTATAATTTTTTTTTACTGTGGTTGATGTTGGTTTTTCCGTTAGTTTACTAATTACATACCAACGTAACAGACTATCAACAGACCAACCAAATCAGGTAAACAACGCACTGAATAAGTACAACCAACTTGACAGCTCTGCTGGGACTACGGTGGATCATTTTCTCGTTCGACAGTGTGTTGGACATTGTGCCTTGTATGTTTTCTGTGCTCGACTGGTTAAGTTTTTTCGATGCCTTTCCTGTCCGACCTAATATTATCTTTTTTGCAGCTTGATATAAGAGGAAAAACGGTTAACATTTTGCAATAGAAATTTGAAGATTATAATAATTACTAAGTGTGCATGTACAGTTGTACACACTGCTTATATACGTCTTTGCCTGATGCACAGTATTTGGGCAAATTACAGAAAAACAGGTGTACAAGGCCATAATTTTTTTCCTTTTTAGTTTTTTTTCAAACTTTTTTCTGTATTTATTGCATCAAAGGGTATTACAGATGTTTCTATGGTTTTCGTTCAATGTCACATCTTCAGAATTTATTATCAGGCCTTAGAACATGCGAAAAATGGCCATTTTTGCATGTAATGCGTTAGCATCACATTTTTACCCTTTAAACAACATCAACTGTGTTTTGAATATTACTAAATGTACACTTTATATTAACTTCCCTGCACAGACAAATTCATTCTCTTTCCAATGAGGTATAAACCATAGATTTTGGTAAATTTATTATTGTTCTACATCATTTTAAGTAAAAAGGTACTCGTGTACACAGGTCCATTTTGAGAGAGTACTTCATTTAATAAAATGTTGGGGAAAAAATAATTAAAGAGTTTATAGCAAGATTTGTTTCATATTTTTATCTGGAAATAATCATTGATTTGAATAAAAAAAACTTCTGGTAAATCAAAAGAACAGTAATTTTGAAATTACAAATTTTGTGGTTCAAAATTTGTTTGTCACAGGAAATCTGTAACGTCCGTCCCCCCTCTGTATTTACTAAAAAAACAACAAATAAATATCTTTAACTGGCATTAATTTATGCATATAATCAGTCTTATTGTAGAAACAGCAAAAAAAAACTGATATAATTAAATCAAATGACATTTTTTTAGTGATGAAAAAAAAATGATGTAACGTCCGTCCCCGTAACGTCCGTCCCCTATTAGACATGGTTACTTAAAATCACTGTATTATGATTAATTTTGATTTTAAATGAAAGTTTATGTCAAAATCATGCATAGAATTAGTTTCTTTTAAAATTTAGTGATAGTAAGAATTATTTTTCACAAATGTAATGGTTATTTATACAGGTTTTAGATTTTTTCAATTTTTATTTCACTTTTTTTCTCATTTAATTATAAAAAATAGTTGTTATAAATCAAGTTACAAATTTTTTAATTCTCTTATATTATACTACCTTATTAGAAAAATGGAACTGCAAACTTCCAAATGGGAATTTATATTAGAAAGATTAAAATAACACTAATATTCTGAGGGGACGGACGTTACAATTTAAGGGGACGGACGTTACAATTTAAGGGGACAGACGTTACAAACTTTGAAAGCTAATAGTTTAAATGTATTGTCAGATACTCACCATTTTGATTTCAGTCATTATTTCAGATAGATGCATACAATATATCAATTTCAGTAATATTTCAACACTTTTAAGAAGTTTAATACAAAAACATGATTTCACACCACACCCTAAATATCAAGCAGAACTTTATTTCTTTATTTTAGTCTCATTCACATATATTCCAATACAATTGCATTATATATCACATAAACATTATTATGTGACCATTCTAATACAGAATTATAAGAGACTTATAAATATTCACCGCAATAGTACACAATTTATTAAAATGCAACCATATAACTTGTATACACATATTACTGATATAATATTTTATAAATAATGGTTTTATTAAAATGATATTATATACATAAATATTTTAACATTATTTACTAACATGAAAACTAAGGGATAGTTTTAAATGTTTGTTAGAAATTCATTTAAATAAGACACTGAATGTATAATATAAGTATGTTGTTTAGTTGACTTCCAATTAAAAGCATAATTTTTTAGTTGATGCAAGATTTTAATTTCACTAAATGACCCCTAATTATGCAGCTACTGTCTCTAAAACCAGTAATTAGCAATAAACTAATATACAACCCTTTTCAAGTCTAAGGAGTTTCATGATCTATTTCCTGCCCCCTGCAGCTTCAGTAAGTTCATAATCAATATAATTCCTTGTAAAAACATAGACAGCTGTCACCAAGTTACATGACCCCTAATTGTGCAGCTACTGTCCCCAAAACCAGTAATTAACAATATACCAATATACAACCCTTTCAAGTCTTAGGAGTTTTATGGTCTATTTCCTGCCTCCTGCAGCTTCAATAATTGATAATCAATGTCTTGTAAAAACATAGATCCCTGTAAGGATTTGAGCAAGGATTATGCAATATTACCTAATTGGGAGGAGTTATTTTAAAACTGTAAAGATAATTTCACACTGTAGTTAAACTGTGGGTGGGGCTATTAGTCTCTTAGACAGTATTGCTCTGTGCATTATGGGAGGAGCTCAATATTGTTTGATTGAAAATATTAAAGTATTGTATACTATAGACATACTGATCACATAATAAGCTATTAAGTTGCTTTTAAATATGGTATTGCAACCATGAATGCTCTAGAAAAACACTGTGTTATTGGGAAATGTTTCACTAATACTAAATAAGAATGATCAATCTTAAGTGAAATAATTTCTTCAACTTTTATTTAATATCTGAGTCTGATGTTCCTCTCACTATTTCAAATAAATTAGTTATAAATATTTAATCATTGATCTTATAAGTGGAACATTCCTGTATCACTCACAATATTATATTAAATGCCTTTTACATAAAATTTCTTTTTATAATAATTGGTTATTGCACATTTATATGAGTTGAACTAACTCCGGAATCTAAAATCATAAATAGCATGTTTTGCATAAAAAATGTTTTTGACATATTTATTTTATCTAAACAATGTGTATCAATTATATTATCTGTTATTATGAGCTGAAAAAAGAAGAGAACAAGACATTATGTTTGTGCGTAACGTCCGTCCCCTTTAAATGTAACGTCCGTCCCCTATTTTCAGGATCATATTTATAGATCATACTTTGTTTCAATGGGCAAATTATTGAGTAAACATGTATAACTTTATTACTATGTATTCAACTATTTATCATATTTGTGTTTATGTTTCCTAGAATTTGTGCACAAGTTAACAACAGACAAATATTTTAAAAAAATATAAAAAAACATAACTCAAAATGGATTGACATGATGATAAAACTCATAAAAATCTAAATCTGCAGGAATTTTTTTGTACTTGCTTAAAAGTTGGTGTCCAGAAAATAGATAATATGGTTAATTATGAAACAAACATGTTTATTAAAAAAATATTTGCAGATTTGTATTTCTATGTAACGTCCGTCCCCTAAGCTGATCAGCCGTATAAAATGCTAAATTTCACAAAAACTATTAACGGGAATGACTTTTTTTAAATTAACCAATAAAATAGATACATGTACTCATATAAAACACTTGATTTGACATAAAAATATTAAACTTTATTTTTTGACCTTGATGCTAACACAATTTGCCCAAATACTGTGCACCAGGCATCTTTGGAGTGCATTTCACAGATTTTGCAGATAACGAGTTTATCCCTAACTGGTAAAATTGACTTTTGAACGCAAAGGAAACAAGTGATAATTATAATAGTATAACTTATACAGACAGTCAACGAGTTTAGAAAAAAACTTCAATATTATAACTATGCTAACCAAAATGAAAGTTAATCAGGGGTGTCAAATTCAAAATCCTGAAAATCATATGCTGCCTACCATTTTTGCCAAACAAGAGGCCTTCAACCACATTATTTCCATATTTAACTCAGTTTTTATTGAAAAAATCCTTCTGAGCAGATTAAATTGACCATAATTTTGCCATTTCTTGAGATATTTTCATCAAATAACTTTTATTTTGGTCAGAAATCATAGCTCTTTCAGGATAGATAAATCCGAAATTCCGGATTAATCAGGAATATTGACATCCCTGGTTAATATATGTACAAGCAGCAAAATTAGGTGTAGAATTCCGTTCTTATGAAAACAGTTTAGGCCAGGGGGAGTAGTCAATATTAATCTTACTTGACTAAGGAAAACCAAGCAGATTATACATTACCATATTAAACTCTTGGTCAGTAACAGGCAATATAATTGGCTACCCTTACTTAATTAAATAAGAATATTAAGATCAACAGATCAATATTGAATACCACCCCAGGTCTACCGTCTACAGACTAAGGAAAACCAAGCAGATTATACATTACCATATTAAACTCTTGGTCAGTAACAGGCAATATAATTGGCTACCCTTACTTAATTAAATAAGAATATTAAGATCAATATTGAATACCACCCCAGGTCTACCGTCTACAGCATATACAGATTTTAAACGGAAAATATCCCATTGAAGTCCACACTAAGGAAAATTATGCAAAATCATAAAACTTAAGGGAAAACTATTTCAAAACATTGTCATTTATCATTTATTTTGAACCCTAAAAAGTTCTATTACCATAAGGACATTAATTGTGGTATCATTCAATGTTTCAACTTTTTGAATCATTTGAATGAACCATTAACTTTCTCGCTGAAACTTTGTGAAATTCTTCCTTTATCTAAAGGATATTATACAGATAGAAAGACACTTTTGTATTAATTTGTGCATTGTGGGAAACTGGGACGAATTTTCCCAGTGGGAAATGAAGTCAAAATTAACCAGAATTGCTTAATAATAAACTAAACCACTGAACGTCCTAGTTTCAGCTGTCAAAAGCTAAAATTCCAAGTTTCAGCTGTTAAAAAGCTGAAATTCCATGCTTCAGGTGTCAAACGGCCGAAGGTCCAAATCAGAGCTGCCATCAGTGACGGGTCCGCACTATTAATTTTATTCCGCATACTACACTGTATTTTCCAGCCGAGCGCTAACACGATCACAATTTTTGGAGTCAACTCAATTCCAAACATTCTATACTTTTACATGTTCAAATCGATTGCATTCATATGTTTACAGACTATTGTTCTTATTTGTGTACTAAAACAACTCTTACCATTAATGATTTTTTTTTATTCCACAAATATTTACGACAAAGTTCTAGTTTTGTTTTTAGCCAGTAGAGTGTAACTCGCAACTTATTCAAAATATTTATGCGGTCCCGTACCAATTTACACGACAAATACGTTCTTACGTTTAACCGTGTAAAATGGTTCCCGGTTAAGAATAAATCATCCCATGTTTACCGCAAAGTAGATGGTTACCAGTTCCGAATTTGTTTACATTAGCAGCAGTAGAACGTGAAAGTCGTGAACGATAGACGTGTTTTGATTTCGATGAAATTTATCGTGATTTGGTTTCGTAACACAGCGCAGCAGGATGTAAAACTGATATAAACTTGTTTACCTTGATTGACTTGATGTTTTTGCTACTGAAAAGTGGATTTATTGTGTATTTTTCGACGAATTGATTTTGTACAATTTCGCTAATTGGATAATTACTAATTAATTAGTAAATTTGAACTAGAATCATTTCCATTTATCTACATTTTCGTTCATAGATTTATTATATTTTGTACATATATCTATTTTCTGTGATATTTTCGCTACTTTTGAAACTTATTATTAATTGTGTGTTTCTCACTGATGCGAGATTTTTGCCATGCACGCAGGCCGTGCTAGCAACACTCTGATGTCTACACCTGGAATATCGACCTTACTAGTGTTAGTCTTATGCTGGTCATGTCTAACACTACCTTACGTCAATGGTGAGTATTATTAGCATTGATCTTTAAATCAAACAGTTCAAGAGCTGTGGGATTCCCCATTTCCCCGCTGAAAATAATGTTGTTTTTCGGAAAATCTTTCCCCTTTATTGACAAAACTTCCCCTAGATTAAAAATTGGCTAATCAGTAATCTATTTCCAATTACTTGGCATTGTAATTTGTATTGTTTGCAGATCACACATAGTAAATTAACTGTAATGAATCTGTTGATCTGGAGTTCTTCTAGAGAATTCACTCTGATGATCAACTGACAGCATGTGATTGCTCTATATATATACAGTTCTAGACGGAAGTGACACCATGGATGCGAAATTCTCCTCTTACTGACATTATTTGACCGATGAATTTTCTGTATTTCTGTGCATTATATTTTATTTAGGCTAATTAAAAAATATTTGTGTGGTTCAGGTAACATATTGGTGAAAAAAATAGGGTAGGTAGTCAGGAGGTAGGTATTGCATTTGTTCTTTTTTTTTTGGATGCAAGAGTATATATATGATTATATCCAGGGCTCGACACTAACACTGGTCCGCTGGTCCGAGACCAGTGAAAATCCAAAAGGACCCGTGAAAATTCTGAAGGACCAGTAACTGTCCTATTAACAAATTGGGAGCATTTGCCCTGTCGGACCAGTGGCCAAAATAGTTAGTGCCTAGGCCTGATATCATACCTCATAGGTCACAATTTACTAATTTATGCAACTATAAGAATCTCTGCCACTAGCCATATGTTATTGTATAGGAAATACAGTGTGTCAAAATTAAAACTGAGTTTTTTTCATTCCACACTTTTTCGTACCTGCTCAAAATTAATAAAAAGTGCTAGGGTCGGAGCTAAAGAATAGGAAAATGTTGTACTGTATTTAAACTCCTGTATTTAAACAAAATGCAACTGCTATCATAACAACATGAACTTGGTTTTGTTACTTAACAGGGGTTCCACTAGCTTCTGAACTTCAAGGGTCATTTTTATATTTCTGACTAAATTTTACCATTAATTTTCATATACAAAATGATTTAAAGAGAAAAAGGACCCTTTAAACCATACCTAAATGTTTAGGGTCAAAATGTGGCTTTTTGGAAATTCCAAGGGTCAAAACCCCTACTCCCAAGTCAAATGGAACCCCTGCTTTTAAAGTTTAGTATAATTAATTTTGTAGTAATCTTTCTACAATGGGCCCAGGATAATGTGATGTTTACAACTGTTGCAAAATTGATTATACAAATTACTAACATAAACAGATAAGGTCAGTTTTGTACTAAAACCCATCACTGATAAATTGTGCACATTTGATTAATCCACCTTTGTGGAATATACCATCATTTCCCGCCTTTCTCTTTATCGTAGAAGCACTATAGCATGATATCTTCAATGACGTTTGTTTGTTTTTGTAGGAGCATGTGACTGTAATACTGAATGCACGAGTAGCTGTGCGGCTGGAACATACTATGACTCCGGAACTTGTCAAACTTGTCCTGATGGACAATAGTAAGTAACTCTATATTCGCATCTGATAAAAAAGATATATTTCTATTCCTTTTATTAGTTCCCTACTGGTTTCCCACTGAAGGGGGCTATAATGTTTGCCGTCTGTCAAAATCTGAATCCTGACATTACTCAAATAGTTTCCAAGCTAAGTTTATGAAACCTGGTATGTGCACAGGTAGGTGCCAAAAAGGAGATAATGCCTATTTAATTTTTTTTATTTGGACAAAAATTGTGGTTGCTATGGCAACAGAAACATTGAAAATAATTTAAAGGTCATGGCTTCAAGCCGGTATGGGACTTCTGTATTGCTTGCAGTTCTTAGTGACTTGTTATTATTCCTCATGGCGATGGATAACATCAGGAATGAGGTGTCGAGAGTGATTAATATGAGTTGGAAAAACTTGTTTCACAATCGATCTTAAATAAATTAGTATAAACTATTATTCCAAAGCCTAGCAGCTATTTTCCCATAACTTTAACCTAATATCAGTCATATTTTTAGAATATTGTTTTTATTATATATAATAGTGGCTTAATTGTGTTCACCTAATTATGGATACTGTTATACGTACATCTGCTCTTTTAGTCTATGGGATATACTGGTAGTTAACGTAAAGGTTACAGCTAGTACCCACCTACACATGATATGGTCACAGACTAAACCAGAATGACTTTCAAAGTTTCAAATAGCCTAGTGGTTGAGCGTTCGCTTCGAGTGCTGGAGGTCTCAGGTTTGATCCCTGACCGCGTCATACCAAAGACGAAATAAAAATGGTACAGTAAAGTTCCGCTAATAAGACCACTATGATTATTTTAAAATCATGCAGATTTTTGCCAGTTTAAGGTCCCGAAGTATTAAATTTAGAGCAAAAACGGTCCGCTAATAAGACTGATTCGCTATTAAGACCACCTTTTTGACTGGTCTTATTAGCGGAACTTCACTGTACCAGAAATTCCCTTGCTAGACACTCAGCATAAAAAGGAAACTGGCTCCTCTTCTCTCATACCCTCGTGGCGATGGTTAACATCAGGAATGAGGTGTCGAGAGTGATTAATATAAGTTCGAAAACCTTGTTTCACAATCGACCTTAAATAAATTTGTATAAACTAAAGTTTCAAAAAACGTGTCATACCGGCAAATTTATGCTAAAAATGATCAAATAAATGTGTTGGACCATCCACCAAGGGAAATACAAAAACAACATGCAGGGGGAAGGGGAGAAATTTTGTTTGTTTGTGATTGGAGATGAATTACTATTAGGATCAGAGTTTTGCCATTCCGTCAGTCTGATAGACAGGGCTGTCTACCTATCAAGTGATACTGACTATAAGTTGCAGCTAAAAACAGAAGAAAATTCCTCCTGTATGTATGTAGTTCCCAGTAATTTTATCAAAAGCACATAACTTAATAAAGGCACCGGAAAGGCATAAGTCTGAAACCAATTAAGCCTAGCTGATGTAACTTTATAATGTTTATTTATTTGCTTTACTGTAAAATCACATATTTTCGTGTGTATTGAATTTCGTGGATTTAGATAAAAATGCATTTTCGTGGGGTTGTAAATTTGTGGATTCCAAAACATGGAAAGGTAATCCTATGTAAGTTTAATGTCCCATATTTGGAAGGTTTAGATTAATTGTGGGGATTAAATTTCATGGCCGAGTTCAACAACGAAATCAACGAAAAAATCCAATGAAAAATAATGACTTTACAGTATTTGTCGTCCAGTTTGTGTGAAGGAACTCTGATGGTGATTTAATGCTTGACAAATCAATTTCCTATTCTTTGTATCGCAGTGAGCCAGACTATGATAAATCAATAAAATACCCGTGTTTTATTACACTTATACATTGTTTGCTAAACACTTTATGAATATTTAATAAAACTCTGGGTATATTATTGCTACAACACTTTAGAATGCTCATTATTTGATAAATACCTACACCTTCCATGACCACTGATAAAGAATATGCAGGGGTTCCATTTGACTTGAGTAAGGGCCCGGGGTTTTGACCGTTGAACTTTCCAAAAAGCCACAATTCACCCTCAAGATTTTGGTTTGAAGGGTAATTTCTCTTAAAATCATGGGTATTTTGTCTTTAAAAAAGTACTGTCTAGTCAAAAGTATCAAAATGACCCACTCGGGAAAAAATCTCTAGATTTTAATTACTGCATAGAGAAGATAAATGAAGACAGTTTCAAATGTGGCTTGGTCTCGTTTTAAGGTTAAATCTTTATCTCTTATCAGCTGTCAGGATGGTCTGGTATTCATTTTGTATTTTCAATATCTTGTACTGTATCCCTTTAAAGTTTTCTGGGTCTCTGTTCAAATTCTTACATGTTATGAGATCTTTTGAGTGTTTTCAAAAACATAATCGTTAGCTTCCGTCTTTGGTAATTAGGTACATGTACATGCACTTGCCTGTAATTCTGGGTATAATATTGGTTATTTTGGTAATATGGGGATCTCGGCAGATTTAGTTGATGTCATCTTCATTTTCTTAGGATTTTAAAGTTCTTTTCGCAGGAAAAATTGTTTGATTTTTGAAGGTTCTTTCCCTGGAAAGGGCTAAGGGTCCCTACTATACCAGGAAAAAAGCCCTTACCTAACTCCTTCTAGTATTTAGTATGTTTATTCTTCGATAAGGTTATCTATACTTTTACAAAATTGACTGAGGCAATCATTATGAGTCTTGGAGTTATTGCGCATCAACAATACGCAATTTCGTACTTTATTTCATAATGAGTTATATTATGATAACTTAGTAGGAGAATAAATAACAATTCTGTAAACATACATTTCAAAGAACAAGCTACATGTACACTGCCCTAAATCCAAGAATATAACCAAATAAATTGTTTCTTATTGATTATTCTGTTATAGAACTTTGAAATTTATCTTTCGTATATTATGTTCTTGATATTTCACAATATTGGGTAAAAAATTGGTAAAAAAATTGGCCACAGTACAACAGGTAGATTTAAAGTGCTTGTAATTCTTTTATCAAAAATAGAATAATTCTTTTCCAGTTTCTATTATTTCTTTTGGTTGTGAAAATAATGAATTCTTCAAAAGTACTTATAATTCTATTGAAGTGTACTTTTGTTTGTTCATCATATTACTGTGAACTTAAAAAGTGTAAGGTCATTTTGAATACCAATTATGTCAATATTGTGGTAGTACCCTATCGTCTTGTGTAATATAGGCCGATATTGTTTGATTATAAAACATTGCCACTTGCCATTGTAACTCCACCAGTGGAGAGAATATTTCAAATTTTTGTTGACATATTTACTTATATTATGTAAATCCTCATGGCAGTGAGAACGGTATTTAATTTTGTGATGTTTGATCTAGGTTTTCTCTGACGTTACCAAGGTTTGAAGAGTCAGTGTGTTATAATACAGTCAACCACTTTTCTAATTGGTCACTTTTCAAACCCGAAATACCTTTAACTGTGATCGTATTATATGATGACGAATATGCAAAATGTATCGCATGAATGACCACGCATACTTTGGCATGTGATTTTTTAATGATTTGAGTTTCATGACTATTGCATAAAGCCCCGTTTCCATGTAGCGTAAAACCTACGCGTTTTCAGCGCGTATATATATAAATATAATTCGCTTCAGTCTATGTTGCATGATGACGTTTCCATTGACGCGTTTTCAGCGCGTAAAATAGTACGTGCCGAAAAAATTCGCTTCGGGTAGCGAATTTTTTAAGCATGGACGCGCGTAAAATGACTTTTGGGGTATAAATTGATGTAGTTTCTTCAATTCTAGTAATGTTTTATTGACGCCATTCATCTTAAATTGCATGAATTTTGTTTTACAGGTTGACAAAAAGCTCATAGAAGTATCCCTGTCTTTTTGAAAAACATCAAAAATTTTGTCTGACCGAAAACACAACCACCATCTTCTCCACCTCATATTATTTTGAATGGGCCTGAAAACAAGCATTTGCATCTTTTGTTATGGCCTGAAAGTCCCATTTTCTTTAAAATATTGATGAAAGATACGCGTTTTTATCCAAAAAAACGCGTCTGTTTTCAGCATCGGGAAACAGTTTTTCAGCACGTAAATAATCAGCGCGTAATTACGCGCCGAAATAATATCCTCCATTGAATCCCGGCTTAACACCTTTATGTGCAACATATCGTCACAAATTATGATCACAGTTCATAATATATAGGGTTTGAAAAGTGACCAATTAGAAAATCTGCATCACAAGGCGCTTCTTATGAGCCTATTTTCATGAAAATTGGAAGTGGTCATGTTGACCAAACTGAAGTTGAAAAGCTTAATTATTTTCCAAATAAGTAAAGAGTAGTTCAGACAGTTTTTCTTGTTTTCTCAAAATATCAATTTTGTACTTAAGACATTCTAATTCTAAGCCAGCAATATAATCACTAGAAAAAGCTTGCTTTAAAGACCAGCTTGAAAGTTTTTCTCAGGTATCCTCACTTTAAAGGACACATTGGGATGGCATCATTGGCATGGTGAAATTGTTGTGCCTACGCACTTTACTAGGTCTACTGTTTAACTTTTGATTGATATCAATTTTGAGTAGATCGTGACTTAAAATGTTCTCAACTTCATCCTTTTATACCAAACTTGTTTTTGATAAAATGAGATTTTTTTTTTCGAAGGTCAAAAATTATATTGGGTAGGGGACTTTTGCTCGGGTAGGTATAGCAGTGTAGCAATACCATGTGGTTTTTGACTACAGTTCCAAGTAGAAATTTGTAAACATTCGAACACAAATATAGCCATAAGTATTTTATTTTTTCATCGATTTCTATGAAATATACGCCACGCTTATGGGAAAATTATTTGCCTTCCATGAAATATAAGATTTTTTTCAGTAGCTTTATCGATTTTTCCATTACCCTGTGAAACCTACACGTTCCACGGTTTCACAGGGTAATGGACAAAACGGCACAGCCGATGAAAAATAGTTTACATTTCAAAGAAAGCAAATAATTCCCCCCTTAGCGTGGCGTATATTTCAAAGAAACCGACGAAGAAATAAAATAGTTCTGGCTAGTTTATTTTCCAATGTTTACAAATTTCTTCTTGTAACTGTAGTCAAAAGTCACGTGGTATTGCTACACTGTATAGGGAAGGGGAAACAAACACCATTTTATTTTTGGCCCAATGGTCATTTGTTTCCAATATGGTGTTTCTTTTTTAGTTGCATGAATGTTAATATACATGTACATGTTTGAATATAAGGTAAAAACTGATATAATCTGGTCCAATTAAATTATAAAAGGGTTAAAGTTTTTCTTACAAGTTTCAGTGAAAATGGTATAACTTAGATGACCTTCCTTATGTCATTAAACAAATTAAACTACTTCATGTTTTTCAATATCGATAATCGCTTAGTTATACCCTTAGTTAATGTATCTATACAAGTTAAAAAGTTGAAAATAATTGAACAGAACGTGACTTCAAAAAAGTTTGTTTTCTTCAAAAGATTTAAATTTTGCACTATATTTGGAAATTATAATTAAATTGAAGTTTCGTGGCAGAAATCCAACTTTCTATAATTACCGACCGGCATGTAATATCTTTCAACAAATTGACTGCTATAATTCATGTCAAAATATAGGAGATTTTAGCGATCAACTTAAGTACCAGACCTGTGTATTATAAAGCTGATTATCCGAAATAGATATAATTCAATAGATAGACAATTAAAGTATTGTATAGCGATCTACCTGTATCCTTAGTTGTCATAAACATATTTTTGTTAAAGATTTTTGAAGTTTTATAACAGGATTTAAATTTGGTTGTGAAATACACTTTACTTACAATATGTCATGTATGTTTTAGTAGCTCATCAGAAAATGGAGGAATGCAAGTTGATTATTGCGTTTATTTTTTAGCCAAATTTCTAACGCACCAAAGTCATAAACTGGGTATTATTCAACTTGTCATTTAAATATATTACCCACACTCCTCATTTATTGTTTTATTGTTTAATACAAGTGGTCATAAATTCAACACAATTCACAATAACTTATATAAAGACAACAGTACCACACCTATCATGGTAAGTAAGATAAAGATTGGGTACACTGTGGAAGATGTACACAATTCTAACACGATCTGCGGATTAATCCATATAAACATAGAGCAGACCAAGCCATGTATTATTACCGCAATAAAACATGGTATCAAATTGGCTGTTACTATTTACGCCCGTATCACGAGACATATTTATGAATGAATGAACGTAAACTTTATAGTAAAAACTTCAACGGGCCACGAGTTGCACGAGTATCCAGTGTAACAGCTATGACGCATCTATTTTTAGAAACTCCAATATACTCTCGAATTTAAGATTATTAAAAACTTCTGATTATCAATTCATTTATATTTTTCATTTCATGAAATAGATACACTATACTCGTGTTATTGAAATTGTTTCAATGTTTATAATGTGTTATTTCCTTCAGAAAATTACAAAGGTCGTTTTCATTAACGAGAGAGGTAATTGAACCAGCTAATAAGCCACTCAATATCAGCGTGGAATTATGTTAAATGTCAAATGGGTAAAAATGGAATGCGCGGAGTTAAATAGTGCGGGATATTATCGTATTTAGAATCAAAATAAAAACTCTGTTCTTGTATTTTGTCGGTGAATTAAACACAGGCACTCGTTCGGATATGGAAAATTTAATCACGAGTGCGTATCTGAACTCCTGCCCATGTTTTATTCATCGACAAAATACGCGAACAGATTTTTATTTCTTAAATAAAGTTGAGACTGAGGTACTGTTTTGTAAAAGCACTGTGGGGATTCTTCTAGTGTCTTGCTTAAAAATCTGAAAAGTATAAACACACACAAATTCTTATTTTATTTTTAGTCATTTTTCAACGACTACACATTGATAGGTTAATGCTTTGAGGAGTTTTGCCACCAGGTTTGTAGTCGTTTAAAGTAATTGAGATTTCTGTAAGAGCTTTGATGAAACACTATTCAGCTGTCATAATACATCGAATAGAAAATACCTACCCTATACAGAAAGTTAAGATCGAGAAGAACCCCTGGTTTGTTTAGTTAACGGCCATGTTTAACTGAAATACTTGTAGAAGATCTTACAAAATCCTGGGCCTTTGAGTATGATTAGTTAATTTAATATTTATTTACAATTATCATAGTGGCGGCTGATTGGTCTGATCCATATGATTGTACTGTCATTACTGAGCACTGCACTTGTGTGTATATCTGGATTAGATAGTAAATATTCTGCAGTGGTCCTACAATTCCGGAATAATCCAGATTTGCTGCATGAAATTTCAATTTAGCAGAATTTTAACCATAAAACAGTGAGTTTTGATGTAGGGTTGTGTGGTAATGGCACACGAAAAACCAACTTGCGACTCATTTTCGGGATTGGGCATTATGTCATTGTAGGACCCCTGATTCTGGAAATTTGAAAAATATGAAAAATATTTATATAAACTCCATTATATCTGCCTATCTTTTCTCACTCACTCAGTATTAACTATTATCAGTGTTTCCCTCCAACTCATTCTGATTTTTCAAAAATGCGTTATCATGTAACCCTTCTCTATCTAATTCTGTACCGGTATGTCTTGTCGACATTCTCCTATTTACCCGATATTTGAAACCAAATCAAACACGGAAGATCTATTCTATTTGATAAAAGCTTTGGCTGGGATATATAATTGATTATTTCATTGTTGACAACTTGCCAAACTTAGAATAAATTACGATGGGATTTAATGATTTAATGATATGTATATTTATTGTTCAACATGCTGTTCGCAAATTTTAAAAATTTAAGTCAAATCTTGCGTGTTAAATATTCTTAAAAAAAATCAAAATGTCAAAGAAGTCTAATTAACTAGCAGTTAAGTGTATTATAGAAGCCTTTTTTGACATTTTTTTAGAGTTATGAATAGAAAATATTTTTAATTATTTTTCAATGTCACACATGCGAAGATTTTGTACTGTGGTCTATTTATTCTCAATGTCGTCTTAATTAAATCACTGGTCTATCTAAATAACAAGTCATGATAAAATACCAAAGCATGTGTATTTCATTTTCTGAAAATTCTAAATTTAAACAGGAATAAATTAATACAGTACAACCTCTGTAGAGCAACACCCTTTGGGAGCTCCAAATATTGGCTGTCATCTATAGGTTGTTGCTGTATGAAAAGATGTTAAATTTATTCATCTTAGGGAAAAAAAAATTCTACAGAGGCAGCTCAGGACACAGGTAACTGTATCATTAATAAACAGTACCTTCTTTTTTTTAGGTACTGTTTATTAATGATACAGTTACCTGTGGCTCAGGAGTGTTTGGTTATATCATACTTAAGTCAGTTTGAAAGCAAACAACCAAATTACACATGTTTCTCCTTTTAAGCACTGGCTATATTTATATATATTATTGAATTTATTACCCTGTGTATTTCATAACGTTATTATAACAATACCATGGTTTAATTGACAGCAATAAAATAGGATTGTAATCTATCAATTGTTGGTCAACCAAAGCATGTCCAAACATGGTCGTAAAATTGACTTTTAAAGATTTTACATATGACCCATTGTGACTAAATGTGTGTTTGTATTGAATTAATTACAAATTTTCAATAGATTACTTTTAATCAAACCCTATGCTTGTTATAGTGCAAAAGTACATTTTTTCAAAGTATTAGATACCCTAGCGGTTAATTCTTAAAAAATAAAAACATTGTCTGTGAAAGAAAATGTGGTTTTGCTATTATGTTGTATAAAGGTACCCTGTAATAAAAAACTTTTATAAAATTAAATGTATATCCGAAATTAAAATCAAATTCATGTTCAATAACAATTATAAATCCCAACTTTCACTTTACTTCCTAAATTTCAAGACAAAAATCATTATGAAGGATTCACCCTCAATCACTATTTAAAGAACTGAAAGATAAAAGTTCCTATTTTTTCTCTTTTTTTGTCATTGTCATTTGTCTGGAAACTCCTTTAAATACATGTACCTTTGTTATCATAAGCGTCTGGCTGTAAGAAAAGAAGATTAATTAAAAAAAAAAATTAATAGCTTTTTATTACCTTGATTTTTTCAATGTATTAACTATATTTTGCTGGCTTAGAATGAGAAGGTTGTAAGTACAAAAATGCTTTAAGAAAATAAGAAAAAAACTGTCTGAAAACTACTCTTTACTTATAGCTATTTCAGTTTGGTCAACATGACCTGTTCCGATTTCATGACAATAGGCTCATCAAATTAAAGATGAGTGCATTGTGATGCAGATTTCTAATATGTACGAGTCTTATTAGGTCGTAAGTGCTACTTACAACCTTTTGATTCTAAGCCATTGATTTGTACAGTATCGGATACATTCTTGATACTTAAGTGAACTTATGCTACCTTTAGCTAGCAGTGATTTATTTGCCTCTTTGGGAAAGGGTCTGGGTTTGTTCAGATTGGGAATTTTTCGCGTCATGACAACTTGAAATTGGGAATTTTCATGAAGCAGAAAGGCCAAATATAGCAGAAAAAGGGATTACATGTGGCTGTTTACTGGTTTCTGTAACCTGTTATGCTTGACCTCTTGTCAAAAATGTTCACAACTTTGTCATTTATGTCCGATTTTGAATTTTTTTTTAAATGTTCATTGGGAATTTCTCCCTTCAAATTTGGGAAAGTTATAGCCTTTTTCAAATTGGGAAGGTACCATTGGCTAGACTTACATTATATATGCGTGTATTGTCTGTTTTCAGTTGTTTAGGAGGCAGTAACCAGCCCACAGATTGCTCGGCCGGTACCTTCAACTCTAACACTGGTTCCACATCTTCCGCTGCTTGTCAGGTAAATGGCTCCCCTTTTGCTTTTTAGATCAAATGTCAAGGTCGCAGTGACCTTTAACCTGAAAATATTTTTATGCCCCCCTATCGATAGATGGGGAGGCATATAGTGATTCACCTGTCCGTCCGTTCGTCCGTCCGTTCGTCTGTCCGTTCGTCCGTCCGTTCGTCCGTCCGTCCTGGTTAACCCAAATTGACCGTTTCTTCTAGCATTAATATGGCTTGCTACAAAGCTTTCATACTTGCATGGATGTTGTGTATGAACACTCTCCACACGCCAGTATCACCTAACCCCATTTTGACCTTCACCTTGACCTAATTTTAGACTTATTTATGGACAAGGCTTCCACAGGGGGCATAAGCGTTTATTGAACGCAGTCTTGTTTCTGCTAACAATTAATAACTAAGTTAATAGACACAAGAGATCATGTTTTTGTACAAATGCATTCATATGCAAATGTGCCCACCAGTTAGCTATTGGTGAATGGCAGATTTTTTTTGTTCTTTCACCCAATAGATTGCCAGTGGGCACTTTGCATATGAATACAACATATGTAGTTGATATATATATCAATACCTAAGTTATTATCTTATTTTCTATGCTAGTAGTATATTGCATGCTGCTTGCTGAGGGCCAGTGAATTAGCAATTAGCTCAAAAAAAACCTTTCAATCAATTTAGTTGAAACAGAACTAGAAATCTAAATAGAATCTCTTAATATCTTTTGAATTCTCTTCAAATTTTGGGAAAATATCAGGTGTTTTTGGTAACTTGGGGAACTGTTTATGTAAAGGACTCGGAGGTGGGGGTTTGGACCCTTGAATATACAAAAAGCCACATTTTGACCCTCAAGATTTTGGTATTTTGCCTTTGAAATATAGTCATAAGTATTCAAATGACTTACCAGTGCCATTAAAAGAATACATAGACACCAACAATGACGTTGGGACTTGCCCGTGGTCACTATGGGTACAATCTGTAGAACAAATTCCTCGCTTAACCGTCGGGCCAATTTCTATGAAAATTTGAAATTTAGACAAATAAAGATGTGGCTACAGCATACTAGTGATTTGTTTACTTATCTTTCAAAATAAACTAGTAAATTGATGTGTCTGCATATTTTTTGAATGACCCACGTCTACTGTGTATCATTGATGTATGTACATAATTTTTAAACGACCCTCGTCTACTGTATGTCATTGATGAGTCACATTTTAACGACCCTCATTGATGTGTCTACAAATGTTTTGAACAAACCTCGTCTACTGTATGTCATTGTAGAGTCTACGTATTTTTTTAACGACCCTCGTCTACTGTATATCATTGAAGTGTCTACATATATTTTTTTAACGTCTCTCGTCTACTGTTTAACCATTGACGTGTCTACGGGTTTTTTTAAAGACCCTCGTCTACTGTATATCTTGTGTTTACAGGATTGTGCTGCTGGACAGTACAGTGCCGCCGGAGCTTCATCATGTGACCCGTGTCCAGCTGGTACCTCTTGTGCTAGTACAGGAACTTCCAACCCTACCAACTGTGCCGGCGGAACGTACGCAGGAAGTGGTTCTACTTCCTGTACAAACTGTCCAATAGGATCGTACTGTCCTAGTAACAGTGCCTCTCCCACTGGCTGTGCGTCTGGAACCTACACATCATCCGAAAGTAGGTTTCTTGTTTTTTTATTCAATTTAAACAGTAATTATAAATGGAGGCAAAATTGTTCGAGGTATCAAGGTTCTATTGTCTGTCGTTAATGGAAAAGACTGATTTGCTACATTGTACTATGCTGTGGTCATACTGATGTGGCTAAAGTGTAGATTTTTTTATTTTGTTTGTCATTTGCAATATTCTGTAATTTGAATTGTTCAAGCTTACATGTAAGTTTTAGCTCATCTGATTTTTTGGGCGTTGTCAAGATTAGATTTAAATTATTTTTTCAGTTTAATTCAATATTTCTCCTGAACAATCAAAGCTATTGGCTTGAAACTTGCAACACTTGTCCACCATAAATACCTAACTCTGTAAAAATTACTTATAATAATGTATATTTTGTTGTTTGTAGGTCAGACTTCATGTTCTGCATGTCCGTCAGGAAAGGAATGTGTGAGTGGTGGCACACCAGTGGATTGTTCCGCTGGCTTCTACAGCGCTGGTAATGCTGAAACCTGTACAGAGTGTCCAGCCGGACAATACAGTGCAAGCTCTGGTCAGTATAGTTACATTAATCGCTATTTATATCCTTATTTGCATTTTATGTTGAAATTCAGTGACGCTAGTTTTTGCCACTCAACACTAGACTTGTATGTCCAATTGTATACTGTAAAATCATGATTTTTCGAGGGAGTTGAACTTTTCTTCATTTCGTTGATGCAGACGACCACGAAATATAATATCCAAGATTAATCACAGAAAGTTCAAATATCTTCTATGTTTGACTGCCTTGACTGTGATTTTTTTTCAATTTTCAAACTACACAAAGATTTTCACTTTGAACATATGATACAATATATACATTTGATAAACATGTTGATTTACAATTTTAGGATCAACAAGCTGTTTGTCATGTACAAAAGGTCACGAGTGTACATCTACCGGAACATCCTCACCATCAGCTTGTGCTGCCGGTTACATTGCTGCCGCCGGATCATCTAGCTGTACTCAATGTGCTAATGGTAAATATACAAGCTTTTATCTATTGTTCATTGTTTGTGACATCAGCACATGCAAGGTTTGCACAGGCCTTGAAAAGTCCTTGAATTTTGTTTCAACCTTTTTTAAGTGCTACCTTAAAAAACTGTAAATGTTTTGTTGTGAGTGTGTAGCAATTGTTGTCCTGAATTTTGTTTTTCGATTATTCAGCACAAAGAGTCGAAATTGTACTATTTTACCTCGGTAAATCTTTGGAAAACGGCATTAAAAATACAAATTCTGCCTTGAAAAAACCTTGAAAAGTTCTTGAATTTGGGTGTGAGAATTGTGTATGAACCATAACATACAGGGTGTCCCAAAAAAATGGGGACCTAGGCTAAACATTCGTAACTTTTTCTCTTTTATAAATAGCACAATGTCAATATGACAAAACATTAAGGGATGAATACCGTTCAAAATAACAACATATTGTGATTATTAAGTCCGAATACCCAGAGTTATCTCCCTTGTTTTCAATCACGTATTTCAGTATATTAGAATACAGTGAACAGGGAATTTCAGCGTGTTCATAAACAGATTTACATGCCGATCCCAAATGACATTTCAGGGGTCCCATAGTCAAGGATAATGAATCTGCATACACTTGTTCATCATGTATGGCAAATAGATTCACTATAGGGCCCATCTCCGAGCTAAATTTAGGCCAATTGCCCTAAGGTATGAGGTAAAATGTCAGTACTTTCTTGCGAATATATCTAGATTTTCCTGTTGATTTGTTGTAATAAGTTGTTTCTGCTTTCTTATAAATGCTGACACACTAAATGACTCTGATATACATCTATTTGATTTGGATATATGTTCATATTATTACCTTTTGCGTCTTATTAAGCTTTCTTGTTGATTGTTCTCAATAATGATAAATGAATCTTTATATTTTGCTTTTTTGGCGATTGTTAATTAATATTTTGAAGGTTGTCTGCTTCCCTTTTATTTAATAAACTTGCCACTTTCTCCCCTCTTTCATTATTTCATTGCAAAGTTCTTCGATTTTTACAATATTTTCATCACCTTTGTGGCTTTAAAACTTTGTTTTCTTAATATGAACACTCAAGGCAACAATGTCTTATCTAATGACGACACTTTCAAGACCAGTCAGCAAAAAACCAGGAAATAACACCGTGTGTGAAATGATGACGTCACTTCCTGTTTTAAAGCAAAACCTATTAACAAGTACCTATTTTAAAATTAGAAATTACTTTTATACACTCTCACAAAACAACAAATTCATTGAAAATTTAAAAAGTTATAAAGGATTTAGGTAGGTCCCCGTTTTTTTGGGACACCCTGTAGTTCTGACGATGAGCGTAATAGTGAATAAATTTCACAATAAGTCAACGTGTCACATGGTTGGTCAGAGTTTGAATTCACTAATGGATCTGAAAATTTGTGTTACAAATGAACAATTTAAGATAAAATTCGCTAAAATAGGCTGTGCCTTAGTTCATATTATTGAAGTAAATCACAAATCATTCTTGTGAAATCAATCGAATATGAGGATCATCGAGATATATTTTATTGTTCTTCATCTAAAGCACTTGCTTGATTGCACTCTCCCGTTGTTTTGTTTTCCCATTTATATGTTTTTATCTATTGTCCATGTTTCTATCACCATTGTTTGTAACATCAGCACAGCACATGGTTCTGACAGGGTTCCCACGGTCAGGGAAAAGTCAGGGAAAAACATAGTTTTTTCAAGGTCAGGGAAAAGTCAGGGAATTATAAAATTAGTCAGGGAAATTTGGAAATTGAGCAAAAGTCAGGGAAAAGTCAGGGAAAAGTCAGGGAATTTTTCATTGAAGCTGTCGCCAAGTGTCATTTCCTATGAAGAAAACACATAAGACTGAAAAAAATTCTTGCTCGCTAGGCTCACTCAGAGTATTTCTAAGTTGTATTAAATTAATGTTACCGTATTTTTGCATGTATAAGACGCACATTTTTCCTCCCAGAATCGAAACCAAAAGTTAGATGCGTCTTTTACAATGATATAGCCATTTTCCAAGTCTCCATCGGTAAAAAAACGAACTTTCATGAAGTCCACCATTTGTAATAAAGGGGAAATAATTCATATTGGTTTGGTAGTGGCTAAGTGCCGTACCGTTCCGTACATTATGCGGATTTTAATACCATTGTATGTACGATCAATATAAAAATTTATAACTAGATAATTTATACATTTTTACAAAAATAATATTAATGAAAGTGTTTAAAAATTAAAATAATGTTTTTTTAAAAGCAATCAATACTGTTTCACATTAAATGGCCCTACTTAGCAAGTTTTGCAAACAGTCTAATTACCGATTTGGAGTTGGATGTGTGCCATGTTTGCTAATTGACCAGGCTATAAAAATCCATTGATAAGTTTAAGAAGGTGTTGACATGATGTTGAGAAGTTGTTTGCAAACTTGTGTTGAAAAGTTGTGACCCATTGTGATTATAGAGTGGAGATTTCAATGCTTACTCATACACTTTTGACACATGTCACAAACATGCTTCTCTGTTGTCAATATATTAACAACACTATTCACCATTTTTGGTTGTCAATAAATAAAAACAATTGCAGTTTTTCTGTTTTATTTTGACACCAGTTAACTAGTAATTATCACAATTTGGTAATTTTTACGGCGCGCCGAAAATACGAAAATGGCGGCCGAAAATACGTTTTTTTACTGTTTTTGCTCGTATTTTCACAATTATTGCTCGATTTCCTTCAAATTTTTTTTCCTCTGATTCTTCTCTCATTTTTTACCTGCGTGCAATACACGGCCGCGACTTTTACATGGGATTTTACGGTACTCAACAGCCTTAAATACTGCTAACCTAAACTATTTTGTTCCATATAGAGCAAAAATACAATGTAGCCTCCTTTTCTCTATTTTATTGCCATATTTTGCTCTAACAAAAAATGCCGATGTCGCCCGATCGCTCTTAAAAGTCAGGGAAAACTGCTCTGTGGTCAGGGAAAAGTCAGGGAATTTTGTCTTAGAAAATTTGTGGGAACCCTGTCTGACTGTGAGCTTAATATTGATGTAAATCACAAATATGATGTAATTAATAAATGAATATTATATAATAAACAAACAACAAATTTGAAAAGCCTGATTTGCCAATCATACCAAATGAAAAAACATCAACTCTGTCTGACACTGAATAGGGTACGGCCCACTTTAAATACAATACCATTGAAATCTGAGTTGCATTAACTCTGTCTGACACCAAAAAGGGTACATTCAACCTTAAATGTATTGTTCTTGTATTGATATTTGTTTAATGTAGAATTTTACCGTTTCTTACAGATGAGGTACCTGATGCAGATCAGGAAATATGTGAAACCTGTCCTGCTGGATATGCTTGTAGTAACCCTGCGTAAGTTTTAACTTGTTCATTTATCAAATATTTGACACGATTCTCGACCTTCTATTAGCATAATTTAATTGCTGATATTTTGGCTATATTTATAACCCGTTTGTTTGTAAAATATAACAAAGACGCTCAATGTGTAATACCAATGCAACTCTAAAGGACCAATATTGCATGATTTGCTTGCAGAAATTTATATATTTAATGCGAGATCCTTGTAATATATTCATGCATAAAGGTCAGGGTGATGTCAAATTCTCCGTGCTATAGCTACTTGATTCTAATTGATGTAAAATACAATGTCATGGTTTTTATTCCTTTTGCCAATTGTTGCTAAATATATTATCTGTGGTGAGATTATTGTGTGAATCTTGGGAAAATCTACAAATTTGGAGAATGATGTTAATGTAATGTAATTATTCCTCAGGGGAGGTAACTGCATAATTTACTGTATTTCTGTGATAATGCAGGGGAGGTAACTGCATTATTACTGTATTTCTGTGATAATGCAGGGGAGGTAACTGCATAATTACTGTATTTCTGTGATAATGCAGGGGAGGTAACTGCATACTTTCTGTATTTCGTGATATGACTTATTTTCTTTGAGATATTTTTCCAACCATTTGATAATTCAGATGTTGTTCACTGTGAGATCACGCTACTTTTAAGATTTCTATGTCTTTTTTTTTTTTTAAAGAGTCCTTTGATGTCTACATCGATGCATGTCTTGTATTTCAGTAATTCTCCGACAGCGTGTTTATCCGGCACTTATTCCCTGGCTGGTGAAAGTACATGTACGACGTGTCCAGTGAACAATGAATGTCCGACGTTGACCGACTCTCCAGTCGCATGTGCAGGAGGTAACATTGGTGTACATTCAATAGTGCTCAGATTCAGGCAGAATGAAAACATTTTAACTAAGAACTAAAATTGTCAAATTTTATCTGAGACATTTCTTACTGTTTATATAGTGAAACAGTGCTCCAGCTAGGATTTGAAAAGGGCAGGGTGCCAAGGTCAAAAAGGGCATGTTCGAGTCGCATCGCGACGAGACGGGGGAGAGTGTGGGAGCGGGTAACCCCCTCCCACAAGGGGGGTTTGGGGTATCCCCCCCAAGAAAATTTTACTCAATATGACCTTAATGAAGGCATCTCCTGCGTTTTCTGACTATCAATATTGAAAACTTGTGTGTGTTAAAAAACTTTGTGTCATCTCAATCCAACCCTCTTAATTGATGCTGACTGATGTATGCTTAGCAGCTATATTTCCTCCTATATACTTCCAGCTCATTGACCTTCAAGAATGCATGTCATGTGTTTTTGTCTATTTATAATAATTATTTTAAACTGTGTCAATGTAGTTATAAACCGGAATATGGTGTATTCTCAATCCAACCTTCTTATGTAAATTGTTGTCATTCACATCCATGTTGTTTGTTGTAGTGAGTTGTTCAGACCATCCTTAAAACATTGTTTGTTTGGCATAATTCTAAAAGGTGATTTTATGTATGTAATATTTCGATGGATTTTTCAGTCATGCCAAACAAACATTGTTTTAAAAGGACTTTCTTATTTTCTTTGAAGTACAACTATGCGACTAGGGAAGAGCAACAAAGCAGAAATCTCACTAGATTTTCTAAAAGAACTGTTACAATTACAAATATAGAGGATCTTGCATGAGTGCTCATAACATACGAATTTTATTAAACGAGTGGACAAAATGATATGACACGAGGCTTTGCCGAGTGTCATATTTTTTTTGTCGACGAGTTTAATAAAACTCGTATGTAATGAGCACGAATGTAGGATTCTATTTATCACATAACCTTAGAGAACGCTCGTTATCATTCAAAATGATGATGTACGCTTCATAGGTTTCAGACATAATTAAGCGGTACAAAGAGCGCGACGTCATGGTGACGTTGTTTTTATCCCGACGTCATGGGCCGATCAAGGCATGGATTGGCTTACGTCGCGTCAGACTAATTTAAATATTTATTGCACGGTCTGGGAGTGCCGAACGATATTAACGGCACGGCTTTACGGCACTGCTGGACCGCGGGTTATGTGATAAAAGAAATTAATACATCAAGGAAAATTAATCAAGTGAGATTTCTGTTGAACAGAGGTAACAACAAGTAAATATCATCAACATTCATTTATTTTTCGCTACAACAATATAAATTTTGGTTAAACATGTTACATCAAGCATGGTGTTACCACAATGTACTAGATTGTTACATTGTTCAAACAAACTATGTGGCTAGGAAAGACAAGATTCACATACCATCAATTAACTAAATGTACTTGGGGACTACATACTCTCGTTGAATATAGATCATCATTTACAATGTTCACAGATATTACCTTTTGCATTTTTCTAAACAAACATTTAAACACTGAAATAAATACATGTTGACCAGAATACATAGAATACAACTAAGATATTTTTATTAAAATCTTTTAATTAGTTTTTGTTGGCCTGATAGACAAAAAATCTCTAAGGTAACAGTGTAATCTTAGAATACTGACATGTGAGAAAACCAGGCACCCGTTGTCTAACAAACTGCTACCATGCGCTCAGTAGCGCTATGCTATTAAACGGCTTGCTTCAAAAAAGCATGACGAAGCGGAAAAATTATGTGCTACGGGCGATCGCTCGCGGATAGCAGACAGTTGCGTAGTAAAGCGCTATCGAGCTCTACCACTGCTGTCCGTTGCACAAGAAAGAGCTAGGTAGTGCTCGCTTAGCGTGTATCGTGTCATTGCTTAGATGTAGGAAATGGCTCGATAGCGCTATCTGAAAGCGGCTTGGTTAAGCAACAGGCTCCAGAATGTTCTCCAATCAGACCAAATATTTTGGTCCCAAAATTTCTTCTCCTTTAATTCAATGTAAAAGGTGTTGATAAATCCTGAACTGGCGGAATCTGAATACCGACAACCAATTTGTCTCAAAGTAGTATAAATTAGATTAATCGTGACTAAAATACCGAACAAACAAACCAAACAATCAATTAGAAAATAGATGATTTTACAGTAGAGGCAGATATTTATGTTATAAAACGATGTAACCAATCATTTTACAGATGATATTTATGTGATAAAACAATGTAACCAATCATTTTAAAGATGATATTTATGTTATAAAACAATGTAACCACTTATTTTACAGATGATATTTATGTTATAAAACAATGTAACCAATCATTTTTAAGATGATACTTATGTTATAAAACAATGTAACCAATCATTTTACAGATGATATATATGTGATAAAACAATGTAACCAATCATTTTAAAGATGATATTTATGTTATAAAACAATTTATCACATAAAATAGGCTCTGGGAGTTTAATAAACCCATTACATAAAAGTCATAATACACACGTGTAATAAACATGCAAATGAGGTATATACAAGGGCGAGTCACTTTATTTATGTATTCATACACGTTGTCAAAAAAGTAAAAGAATACATTTTTAGAATAGAATAAATTCTATATCCGATTATGAGCACTCTAGGGCATGTTATAATCACATAATAACAGATGTACAAGAACTTAAGAGATATGACTGTAAGTAAACATGACGGTGGGTCCGTTAAACGTGGGTACGAATAAGATCGGGACGAAATGTACATACCAAATATCTGGCATCTACACAAACACTGCATCGGATGTTGATTCATTGTATAAATCCGTTAATTTTGAGTATTAAAGACGATTTTCCTTGCTTACCAAGTACTTGCATCGTGTACAATCAGTTATTTTCGGCTATTCAGACGAATCGCGAATAAATTCACGCGGAAAACCTAGTTACTTCCCCTGTCCTTGGTTGTTACTAAAACCCGGAACGGAACACGGAACAGAACAGAATACGTTGTGTTGCTGCGGTCCTAGATTTAATTATTTACTTTGTTAAGCATAGTTTTACATCTGCAGGATTTTAGATACCCTAAAAATATTATTTTCAAAGGCAGAAAAATTAACATATTGGAGTATACATTGTTGCACTATTTTCTTAGCTCTTTCAATGAACCGCTTTACTCCTATGGAGTTTATTTGCTAAAGGGGAAGTGTGTGCATTCTTGACAAACTTTTACTGTGTATTTAGTTTATGTGATAAAAAGAATCTTACATTCGTGTCATTCCATATTAAATTTATTAAACTCGTTGAATAAAAGTGATAAAATGCTCGGCAGAGCCTCGCATTTTATCATTTTATCCAACTCGTTTAATAAATTCAATATAGAAAGACACTCATGTAAGATCCTCTATGTAACAAATCATTTTAAAGATGATATTTATGTTATAAAACAATGTAACCAATCATTTTACAGATGATATTTATGTGATAAAACGATGTAACCAATCATTTTAAAGATGATACTTATGTTATAAAACAATGTAACCAATCATTTTAAAGATGATACTTATGTTATAAAACAATGTAACCAATCATTTTAAAGATGATACTTATGTTATAAAACAATGTAACCAATCATTTTAAAGATGATACTTATGTTATAAAACAATGTAACCAATCATTTTACAGATGAATATTCAGCTGCTGGTTCGACATCATGCACACAATGTCCTGCTGGTTCTACATGTACTGGTGGAAGTGCCACACAGTGTGTCGCCGGTGAATACAGTCCTGCTGGCGGTAAGTACTCTCACTCCTCACTCCTCACATGCCTTTGATTTCTCCTTCTTTAGGCTGATTTCCTCTTATAATGTTAAGCTTCAGTTTGACATACTCTAATCTCATAAAAATCAGATCCTTACATTTGCTCCATTCCTTTAAGTGTTACAGATCTAACTACACTCCGTAAGCGGTAATGTTCAAATGACCTCTCTGGCTCACAATGACGTCACGTAGCCTCAGCACAGTTTCACCGCACTTTCATATTTGTGAAAGAAGCGATTTGATTGGATAAAGTGAAGTTCACATCGACATAACCCATGCGGAGTGTCATCAGATCCTATATCAGGGTAAAGTAGTGAAACGTATTAAGGGTCTGATTTTAATGAGATTGGACATACTCAGAAATAATGTTTTTGCAAGGAGGATGGGGGTGGGACAAAGGTATTTCAGCATTTTTGGTCTTGGATATAAATGATATTAGAAGCCTCAGTTAATTGCCTCAATATTTTTCAGGAATCCTACCATTCTGGAATAATCCAGAAATCAAGATTTGACTTGTTGAATGTTAACGATAGAACAATGTATCAAAGTTTGTCCAATGAAACTTCACCTGAATACATGATACCAAGCCTAGTTGTGCATATTATCAGGAAGTTTTGAAAGGATGACTTTAGTTGGAGTTATGACCCTTTTTCATTCTAAATTATTTTAGGTCCATTGTTGAACAAGTTTTTCTTACTTACTCTTGACACTCCATTCCTGATGTTGTCCATCGCCATGAGGGTCTGAGAGACAGATGGCCCTTTGTTGGAAACATTTGTTTTTGTGTTTTTTTTAAACCGTTCTAGTTTTGCAGTTAGATGTTGTGCATATGTATTACAGGTGGAACTTGCTTAGGTTGTACTGCTGGGAACTACTGTCCTGCTGGGGCCACGTCAGAGACGGCATGTGGTAGCGGTGACTACAGTGCCGCGAATGCCGGTTCCTGCACCACTTGTCCCGCCGGATCTTACTGTCCCGACACCCAGACGGTTACAGTTTGTCCTAGCGGCACTTATAGTGAAAGCGGGTCAACTTCCTGTACAGATTGTCCGGCTGGTTCCCAATGTATGACGACTGATGCCCTGCCCTCAGCATGTTTATCCGGATATTATAACTTGGCGACATCACCAACAGGCACTGCCTGTATAATCTGTCCTGGAGGATATTACTGCGCGGTAACCACGGCAGCACCGGTTGTTTGCGATGCAGGTAATGGTTGTATAGTTGTTGATTTTTTTACTCCCCACCATCACGCAAATGTGTAACAAGAGATTTTCCTTTCAACCTTTTAATGCTCAATGGGGCACGAAATTGTCATTTTATGTTTCAAAATCTACAAAAATTTACTGTATTAATATTAGAGAAAAATACCAAATCCAGATGGTCTAAGTGACACTTTTTTTTTAATGTTCAAGGTCAACTGATCAATTCAAGGTCGAATGAAAACCATAATGTTTGTTTCACATAGTTCAAAAGATTACAATGTATACATACTTTTGATGGGAAATCAAACATAAACTTACGAAGAGTTGTCATTTTAAAAAAAAATTAATCAAGCGTTCTGGGACTTAAAAAACACTAAAAACGTTCAGTTTCTTACTGTGACTGTAACTATATACAATTGTTTTATTGTTTTCAGGTTACTTCAGTTCAAACGGGTCAACCGAATGCACAATATGTCCAGCAGGCTATGCTTGCCCAGACAGTGCTGACCCTAGCCTAAACTTTGAATGTGCCGATGGATCTTACTCTATAGCAGGGGAGACAACCTGCACTCTATGTGCTGCCGGATTTTACTGTCCTACCAACATGTAAGCTGCTATGTTTTATCTTTTTGTCTCCCACATATAGTAGGGGAGGGGGGGGGTAAATTTTGTGCTTGAACTCTGGATGGATTTCACAAAATTTGGTCGCACTTCACATTAATACTTGGTACTGAGGCTAGTTGTGAACATTGTCAGGAATTTCAGGTCAAATGAGTTATGGCCCTTTTTTGAAAAAGTTGTATTTCAAAGAATATCACATTTAATTAGATATTTTTTCCATCATTTTATTTTAAAAATTGGGCTACTAATAAAAAATTGTAACTGACAGGTAAGGAAGTATGGGGCCTTTCAGTTTGAATAAAATTATTGACAATATGCATTGCTGTCTATGTTTGTTTTGAATACTTTTCAGTGATGGCAACCCGATCAACTGTGCTAATGGGTTCTACACTACGGGCAATGCGACACAGTGTACTAGATGCGAAGCTGGCTACATGTGTCCTAATACAGACGGTACTGGAATTATAGCGTGTAACCCTGGAAGTTACTCGGAAGCTGGATCCGTTGATTGTACAAAATGCCCGAACGGATATGAATGCCCTCTTACCAACACTAGTCAGACTACAGCATGTGTATCTGGAATGTACTCGATTGGTGAACAGACAGAATGTACACCTTGCCCTGCTGGGAAGTATGTTATTTATTGCTTTAAAGGTCTCATGTAATATGTGTTACCATTACAGCTAAATACTGTGTGAAAAAGCTTGATTGAATATGGAACTATTTTAACGTATAATCTGGAAAATATGCACATTTTTTACTATAAGCGCTTATCGTAAGTAAGCGCATACGACCTTACCGTCAGAGTATAAGATTGTATGTTATATTTCAGACGATGTCCTACAACAATGGCTGCCGTGGAGATAGATTGTGTGGATGGTACCTACACTGTAGGGAACCAGAGTACTTGTACTATATGTCCAAAAGGATACGAATGTCCAAATACACAAACCAATACAGAGTAAGTGCTTTAATATTACCTTTGGGGGTAGGTGGAGTCAGGTTGGCAGAGCCTGGCTGTCGCAAGCGGGGCATTGTGTTCTTGGTTTTGATTCCCTTAGTTATGCCCCCCCCATCTTTGATGAGGGGGTATATTGCTTTGCACATGTCTGTCAGTCTGTCTGTCAGTCGTATAAAATGGTTTCCGTTGAATAACTCAAGAACGCTTTGACCTAGGATCTTCCAACTTTACATGGAAGTTGGTCAGCAAGAGTAGATTACCCTTATTGATTTTGAGGTGTGACCTTTACCATTTCTGACTATTTAAATGGTTTTCCGTTCAATAACTCGAGAATGCTTTGACCTAGGATCTTCAAACCTTACATAGTAGATGACCCCTATTGATTTTTAGGTCAGTAGGTAAAGGTCAAGGTCACTGTGACCTTCACCATTTCTGACTATTTAAATGGTTTCCATTCAATAACTCAAGAACGCTTTGACCTAGGATCTTCAAACCTTTCATGGAGGTTGGTCAGCAACAGTAGATGACCCCTATTGATTTTGAGGTCAGCAGATCAAAGGTCAAGGTCATTGTGACCTTTACCATTTCTGACTATTTAAATGGTTTCCGTTCAATAACTCCAGAACACTTTGACCTAGGATCTTCAAACCTTACATGGAGATTGGTCAGCAACAGTAGATGACCCCTATTGATTTTTAGGTCAGTAGGTCAAAGGTCAAGGTCACTGTGACCTTCACCATTTCTGACTATTGAGCTACCATGGGACATCTGTGTTTTACCAACATCTCTTGTTGTTATTAGCTTTTCTGAGGCATAGAAACTGCTTGTACTATATGGGATTGGGAAAATTCTGTTTGAGTTATGGTTTATGAAACTTAGCTGGGATGTTTATAAGCATGTAAGGTCGTGGTTCTGGTGCATGGTTCGATGAAACAGTTCTGAGTAGACTGCAAAATCAGAAATTTTCGTATGGTCGAAATTTCTCGAAATTGATATTCTGAAGTAGTGCATGAAGTTCAATGTTCTCGATTTTTTTTTAAATTCAGAAAAAATCTACTTTCTATGTTTTATTGCTATTGATGAAGCTCAGGAACATAAATTTTCACGAACTTATCGATTACGCGAAATTAGTGAAAATTTATTCCTTGTGAAAATTTCCGAGTTAATAGTACAGTAGAACTTCGATGCCTCGAACAGTACTTGCCTCGAACACCCTAGATGCCTCGAACTAGTTCTTCGGTCCGGACAAAATTCCTTCTTTATTCATATGGTAAAACAGTAGATGACTCGAACAGTATCTAGGTCGAACACTCGAACTGATCGGACGGTCCCTTGCTATGATTTACCCGTAGATGAGTCGAACAATACAAGTTTTCGCACCTCTCATTGTTGAAATCCATTGTTCGACCGCGGGTAGTCGGCGACAAGTTGTGATAATTACTGTACCAAACAATTGTTTTGTTCGACTGCATTGTATAACACGTTTTTAAACATTTATACATCTATTAAATAGTAAACGAAGGCAGTCCAGGAAATTGTAATTTATTTATTTTTAAATAAATCGGAATAAAATGATCATTTTTCAAAGTTTGTCAAATGAATCTGTGACATTTTTATTTATTGATTCGTAGTCTTACATGGGTGCAGCTTTATACTCGTATATAAATATGCTATTTAACGAGAAACCTTACACGTGTCAACACTCGAATAACTTGTAGTAGATAAGTCACATTTCATGTCAATTTGGTCAAACTATATTGTTTCATTATTGTAATTTAAATAATAATACAAAAATTATAGACCTATATTAGTTATACACATAAATTATTCAATATACACACACGATTTGTACGTGTATACGAACCGACATCAGTTCGAACTGATACTCATGCATATTCTTGGATACCATAGATGCCTCGAACACCCTAGATGCCTCGAACTATTTTCCCGGTCCAAAGGTAGTTCGAGTCATCGAAGTTCTACTGTATATAGTAGTTATTTTATGAGAAATTTTTCATTTCAGAACTGCATGTGATCCGGGCTACTTTTCTCTAGGAGCACAGCATGTATGTACATTATGTCCCGAAGGTGAATACTGTGCTACGACTATAGAAAGTGGTATACCATGTGATAACGACGGGGAGTACAGCGACGCTGGCTCCACTAACTGTACTACATGTGAAGAAGGCTTTTATTGTCCCAACTTTAAAGGTACGCTCAATAAATTTAATGTCTGACTTCATTTGAGATCATAATCTTATTCAATTATTATACAGTAAAACCTCTATAATAAGACCATCTTTAGTACCCTCTAAAACGTGTCTAATTTACATAACATTGTATAAGTTCCTTTGTTATAAATGCATTAACTTGATCCCATGTATTTGAATTTTTACCTAATTGAACAAATTACAACCCCCACAAAAATAAATTATGTAACTATTAGCTTCTTAGTTTGAGTTTGAAACCACTATGTACACTTTGAGATAAGGAGCTGAGTGCTTTACTGACGGTTGTTACAGGTCAAGGCTACTAAGTTATATTAAAATATATGCTTTCTTGTTGAATATTTCGTTGTTGAACTTGACCACAAAATCTAGTGCCTACGATTTATCAAACTACCAAATACCTGACAGGGTTTTACCTTTCCATGTTTTGTAATCCACAATTTTACGACCCCACAAAAATAGATTATTTATATTATCACAAATCCACGAAATTTAATACCCATGAAAATATGTGAATTAACAGTATACAATGATTAGATTTCTGTTATTTTCAGCCTCCTTTAAACAACAATGTAAGGCTGGTACCTATTCCAATGCTGGGGCCACTTCTTGTACAAACTGTGATGCCGGGTACCGATGTCAGATGGAATCCAACACGCCTACACCTCTCGGTGATCAGTGTGATAAAGGTGGTTGGTGCGATGGTGAACAGTTTTACGCCTGTCCTGCTGGAACGTACAATCCAGTGAATACATCCGGATCAGTAGATGCTTGCGTCCTCTGTCCTCCAGGTTGGTGTTTTAGGCTATTATACCCCCCAGATATGAAATATATGGGGGCGATATTGGAGTCATGCTTGAGATTGTTTGGTTGGTTAGTCTCTGTTACCAATGGTCAGATTTCAACGAAACTTCGCATGAATGATCAGTACCTTGTTGTGCATATCTGACTGTGTCAAGCAGTATCTGGGGGTATTCATCACATTCAGTGATATTTCTTGTTATCGTATAACACTTGAAATACATCAGGGTCAGTAGATGCTTGCGTCCTCTGCCTTCCAGTTGGGTGTTTTAGGCTATGACCGGTACCATATAATGCATTAAATACATCAGGGTCAGTAGATGCTTGCGTCCTCTGCCTTCCAGGTGGGTGTTTTCGGCTATGACCGGTACCATATAATGCATTAAATACATCAGGGTCAGTAGATGCTTGCGTCCTCTGCCTTCCAGGTGGGTGTTTTCGGCTATTACAGGTACCATATAATGCATTAAATACATCAGGGTCAGTAGATGCTTGCGTCCTCTGCCTTCCAGGTGGGTGTTTTCGGCTATTACAGGTACCATATAATGCATTAAATACATCAGGGTCAGTAGATGCTTGCGTCCTCTGCCTTCCAGGTGGGTGTTTTCGGCTATTACAGGTACCATATAATGCATTAAATACATCAGGGTCAGTAGATGCTTGCGTCCTCTGCCTTCCAGGTGGGTGTTTTAGGCTATGACCGGTACCATATAATGCATTAAATACATCAAGGTCAGTAGTCTCCATATGACTGAAATACTGTTCCACAGTTGACTAGTTGGACTTAATCAACTATTTACTAATATAATGTATTGTCCTTTGTGTTACTTTTAAAATGTTTGAATAGGGAGGAGTCATTGAGGTGACCAGTGTTCTAAGTCCAGGGGTGTTAATTTTCCTGAATTATCCAGAATTCTGGATTTATCATTTCTGATAGAGCAATGGCTTCTGACCAAACTAAAAGTTATTTGATGAAAATATGTCAAGAAATGGCAAAGTTATGGTAAATTTAATCTGTTTGAAGGATTTTCTTTAATACAAACTGAGTTTATTATGGAAACGATGTCATTGAAGGCCTTATGTTTGGCAAAAATGGTCAGCCGCATACCATTTTCCTGATTTTGTTAGTCTTGTTTTACAATCATAGTTGTATGAATATGTTATTTGAGACGATTTGTTAATCACTTTCACATTGTATAATGATTTCAGGTTTTTATTGTGAAGGACCTGGTGAAATAGACTACACATCTTACGATTGTCCAAGCGGTCATTATTGCCTCGAAGGTACAACATCCAGGACAGCATACCCTTGTCCAGGTAATCTAGGCGTTTATGTTGCACCGCAGGAACTTGCATTTATAATTTGAAAAAAAATGAAAAAAAAATTTTGACACCAAATAAAAACTCCACAAATATTGGCTTTAAAAGCCGATATTAGACGATTATCGGTACCGATCGGTTAAGGTGCGGATGTATTCTGTATAGTTATTAGCCCCTTTAACTGCCGAGATCATATGTTTTAACTGTCAAGTTGGTATAGAGAAAATATTTGTATTAGAATAGTTCATGGGATACAATCGCATTGCACTCCTGTCTATATTTTAGTAGTAAAGTAGGCCTAGTGAAAAAAAAAAATTTTTATGCCCCCCTGTCGATAGATACATGTGACGTCATTAGCACGCTTGAATACAAATTGAAGATTCTGACTGTTTCGTAGTTTAAAATAGCTCTGTGAAGTTAGATCTGAGCTAGTTTTGTCATATCGTGTTTAGAAAAAATCAGTGGAGTTGAACATATGCGATAAAAAGGTTATAAAATCTATACTTATCAGTGATTCTGAAATGGAATGGTATTTTTCAATTTGATAATTTTTGAATGATTTCTAATAATTTGGGTATATTTTGAGTTTGTCATTTTTCATTAAATTTGAGATCCTTGAAATTACTTCCTCACGAAATGGTCCTTTTCACCAAAACCATGAAACTTTGTACTATTGAAATTAAATGATTTTACAGTAATTGATTTTCTAATGTTTCAGGTGGCACATACAACAATGATACAGGACTGATGCAGGAGGCAGACTGTACTGTTTGTCCTATAGGTTCATACTGTGTGGAAGGTGCATCCAACCCTCTGGATTGTCTCCCTGGATTCTACTGTGCTCTATCAGGACAGACATCTGGTGCCCAAACAGCTTGCCCCGCTGGGACGTACAGTAATGGCACTGGATTAACTTGTAAGTATCTTATAAACTCTTATTCCCAGTTTTAATAGGGTTTCCACTAGCTTCTGAATCTCAAGGGTCATTTTGATACTTTTGAATGAATTTTACTCTAATTTTATTGGCGAAGTACCCATGATTTTAAGAGAAAATGACCCTTCAAACCAAAAGGAGATTTTAAGGGTCAAAACCCCTACTCCCAAGTCAAATGGAATCCCCAAGTCTGTATTATTATTGCTTTTGTTATTTTACCTTATATTTATACAGCACTCTTTAGCATACAAATATGTGTGCAATAGTGCTTTTAAAAATATCATTGTAGTTAAATCATGATAGTTTAGGTTTACTATTGTTTATTACAAGGTGCAGAAAATTGTCCCCTCAGGAATGAGGTGTCAAAATTGATTAATGGAACTTGATTTCACAATTGACCTAATATTGTGTGTAAATGAATATTTCAGCATCTTGCCAGTTTATCAATTATCCGACTGGATATCATCTGGAATGAGGTGTCAAAATTGATTAATTAAAGTTGTAACACTTGGTCTAACAATTGACCTTAATTTGTATATCAACGAACATTTCAGCATCTACTCAGTGTATTGATTGTCCTACTGGTAACTACTGTCCCGGGGGTACCGAGAATGCACCGACCACAGATCCTACACCGTGTCCCCAGGGAACGTATAATCCATCCATGAACGCTGTAGATCTGGTCAATTGTCATGATTGTGAAAAGGGATATGCATGTAACATGACCGGCATGGATGACTCAACTATACTGCCGTGTAAAACTGGTATGTCTATGATATTAAGCAATGACAATTCGTGTCTTCGTTTAGCGTCCGCGGACTGATAGGTTTGAGCGCCTTGAGAAGGAAAAATAACAATCTTTAAGTTATATACATGTTTATTATTAGTCCCCTACCGGTTTTTGAACGTTGTCTGCTTAAATTTGTTATTTCTGATGTTGTTTTGACTCAATAACGATGGAAATGTTATTAAAACTCGTTTGTCTTTAAGATCTACCTTTGCTTAACTTGTCACGAAAACATATTATTAAGGTCGCCAAAGGGTTTGTTTTCTAGAATCGTTTAAGAAATGTTGATCTTCAAAGACAACTTGTGATGAATCCAATCTGTTTGTTTCTGCCCTGTTTTATGTGTTTGTTTTGGCCAAATTATATCCTATTGTTTCAGGTTATTACTGTCCCTTCAATTTATATCCTATTGTTTCAGGTTATTTCTGTCCCTTCAATTTATATCCTATTGTTTCAGGTTATTACTGTCCCTTCAATTTATATCCTATTGTTTCAGGTTATTACTGTCCCTTCAAAACTGTTGAGTTTGATCAATTCCCTTGTTTACCGGGTAGCTACGGCAACTCCTCTAACCTGACGTCTGCTGACGAATGTTCAACATGTCCGGCTGGCTTCATTTGTGGCTGGGCTACCACAGGATTCGGTAAGTACCTTTATTTATATCAAGTTCCTTGTGTTATGATATATTTATAACCAGTCAGATCTATTTTAGATTGGATTAATCCAATTTTGTGAACAGGTAGATCAGTTATACCTGTTGAAACTTGTTTAAAACATCATTTTGATTATTTAATTTCACCTTCTTTAAAAACATGTATTAAACAGCTTCTGAAATGAATTTCTGTAAGCACCCAAGTATGTGAAGATGTAGTTGCAGACAAATTGATCAAATATCATTCATTACTTGGACATATAAAACTATGTAAATACAGGGATCGAATCCAAGACTTCTCAATTCCAAAGCGCCTCTAGGCTGCAACTCTGCTATGTGATAATTTCTTGTGGTTATTTAGTAGTGTGTAAAGATTTAAAGGAATAAACTTGTGTAGGCATTCATTGTGTTAAGACTCAATTACTCATAGGGGAGAAACTTGTGTAGGCAGCCCACTTAAGCTCAGTCGGTAGAGCATTTGCCCTGTAAGCAAGGGGCCTGCGTTTGAGCCCCGGTCTGGCTTCACAACTTGTGCAGGATTTGACTGAGTAACCAAGTTATATACTGGGTGTTAAAAAAGTTTGATCTCAATGTTTAAATTTCAATAGATTATTTTACTGATTATTTTCCTTAATTCAGAAGAATGTTGAGAACAAACTTTTTGAACACCCTGTACAATGTATTTCATAATTTGTCCAACCTGTTGGATTTATTTCTAGGTGACCACTCGGAGCCTCAACCATGTGCTCAGGATCACTATTGTCCAGAGATGACCACTTTTTTAACACCCTGTACAATGTATTTCATAATTTGTCCAACCTGTTTGATTTATTTCTAGGTGACCACTCGGAGCCTCAACCATGTGCTCAAGGTCACTATTGTCCAGAGATGACCACTTCACCTGACCAGTACCCATGTCCAGCTGGAACATTTACCAATAGAAGTGACCTGTTTGAAGAATCAGAATGTACAACATGTACTGCCGGCTACTATTGTATCGGTAAGTATCCAAGGATGCAAGGGTATACTGCACTTGAAAGAAAGAACTTTCCTGCTGAAAATAAAAGTTATTTGATGGAAACATTCCAAGTATTGACTAAGTTTTAGCCATTTGAAATTTCATATAATGCTAAATTTTTACATTTATTTTAGAAGAATGTTTTGGAAACAGGGTTTTGGTGTAGGGATGTGATCATGCAAGGAATGTCAACAATGCTGGACTAATAACAAAGTGCAACTATTTAAATATGGTTATATCGCTTATTCAGTAGAACCTCAGAGCTGTAGAGCAAACCCTGTGGGAGCTGCGTATTTTGGCTGTTTTTTTTAAAAAAAAAGTTCTACCAATTTATAAATTTATTATTAAATATAAAAGCATGTAGTGGTTGAACTAAAACAATCATGTGCAATAAGTGCCACAACTCTGCCGGTGGACCAGGGACAACAAAGTAACTTGAGTGTTATATTAGCCTTAATATGTAATACTATATGATTTTCTCTCACAGGTGGTGAAGCCACGGAAACAGGGGTATGTCCACGGGCCTACTACTGTCCCCTGGGAACTACAATTGGTACCGAGTATGGCTGTCCTAATGGAACCTACAATGATGTTACGGGTCTTACCGCTGTTGACGAATGCAAGAATTGTACTCAAGGTAAGTACATGTGGAGAAATACACTGCCCACCAAAAATAAGTATACAGAGGTTATTTCTCCATTTACTCATCTGTAAGATCACTGTTTACAGAACTTTAAAGCAGCAATATTTTTAAAGACTTGGAATAATTTTGTTTAATGAACGTAAACACCATACATTGAGTGCTACCCTAGGTGCAAAATAAAAACTTTCTTTGTCAGGTTTGAAAGGTAACTTTGTCATAAAAAGATGGAAAAATTTAGCCTATTAGGTCACATGGCTGTTTGATTCAAAACATCTTCATCTTTAGGTCTTCCTCTTTTTTGACTCATTCAGTACCTCTATTTTCAGAAACTAGTATAATTGTGACTGTCTGGTAAACAGATATTGAATGATTTAACAAAGTTTATTTTTGGTGGGTATTAGCATGGTAATAGAATGTTTAGATGATCAACGTAGGTGATGGTTATTACCAGTGGACCAGTGGACTATTTTTAGATTGATGTAAAACACTTGATCCAATAACTATAGCCGATAGTAAGCTTAACTATTGATAGTTTTTATAGTTTCCTTTTCATAAATAAAGTTTATTATTAATTGTAAAACAACTTCCGTTCTCGTTAAAAAAACTTATTTTAAATAATCACACACAATACCAATATTGCAATAGTTATTATCCCCCACCTATGAAATCGGTAGGGGGGTATTGAAATGGCGTTGTCCGTCAGTCCGTCCGTCCGAATGCACCAGTAGTTGTGGGGTGTGGAACAATAGGCTATTTTTAGATTCCATTCATTCCGTCACTTGTGGGGTGCAAAATGCTACTTGTGGGTTGCAACCAAACAAAAGAAAGAACAAAAGAAAGCCCCACAAATACCGTCTCATGAGTACGTCCGTCCGTCCGTCCATACGAATGCACCGGTAGTTGTGGGGTGTGGAACAATAGGCTATTTTTAGATTCCATTCATTCCGTCACTTGTGGGGTGCAAAATGCTACTTGTGGGTTGCAACCAAACAAAAGAAAGAACAAAAGAAAACCCCACAAATACCGTCTCATGAGTCCGTCCGTCCGTCCGTCCTTCCGCAGCCATTTCTCTGTAACTAGCTGGTAGAATTTCATGAAACTTAAACTAAATGTGAACTAGCATACTGGGATGATGCCCGTCAAGTTTTTTTTCTGATCAATAAATAACTCTGGTTGCCATGGCAACCGATTGGAAAAACTTTAAAAATTCATAAAATATCAACCACTGGCCAGATTTCAAAATAATTTTACAGAAATAGTTGTTGGGTGACCTTCTTACAAAGTTGACATTTTTATCATGATTTGTCAAAAAACATGGCCGCCAGTAGGTGGGGCTCATTTTCCCCTATATATAAATAGTAGTCTTTAAAAATCTTCTTCTAAAACTACTGGTTGAATTTCATTATGAATTATTAACAATGTTCATTTGCTCATCCTCTATAAAAATAGCTAAAAGAATTGAAATCTATAAATAACTCTGGTTCTCATGGCAACCGATTGGAAAAACTTTTAAAAACCCATATAAAATCAACCACTAGCCAGATTTCAAAATAATTTTACAGAAATACTTGTTGGGTGACCCTCTTACAAAATTGGCATTTTTGTCATGATTCGTCTAAAAACATGGCCGTCAGTGGGTGGGGCTCGTTTACCCCTATATATAAATAGTGAAGACTTTTATCTGCAGACTGGATTTCATCACAACTTGGTAACAATATTTCTTGAGTGCTCCATTCTATGAATAGCTAAATAATTGAAATTCATGCAGAACCATGGCAACACAATCAAGGTCCTGTTTGAATATGGTTCTTCTAGTTTGATGTGGATAGGTGAGGGATACAGGGCCATCTTAGCACACTTGTTTATTCAATTTGGTCAATTTTCCTTAGAGTTACTGCCCTTGTACTGCCCTTGGTTTATTGACTAATTTCATCTAATAACTAGCGGGTAGAATTTCATGAAACTTAAAATAAATATGAACAGCTATACTGTGATGATGCTGGTCAAGTTATTTTTATTGGTCAATTTTCTGTTGAGTTATTGCCATTGATTTATTGACAATTGTTGTCTGATGGAAGCTTACATTCCAAACTGTGCCATGAAATACTGATAACCTGTAGGCGGGGGATATTAATTCAACGAATTTGCTTGTTATTCTATCTCTGTCTGACGAGTTGTTGAGGCCTGTTTTTGTGTCGCCTGAAAGTGTCGCCTGAAAAGGCGACATATAGGTGTTACTTTGGCGGCGGCTGCGGTTGCGGCTGCGGCGTCACAAATTGCATAACTTTGTCACCTTAAGTTCAAATGACTCAAGATTTGGTATGCATGTTTCTTGCAATAAGCCGAAATGCAGTGCGCAAGAACCATAACTCTGCCTTGCATCGTTTTTGAACTATTTCCCTTAGATTGATTTAATTTGAGCATTTCTTGTCAGGCGGATAACTTTGTCACCAAGAGGTTGAATGACTTGAAATTTGGTATGCATGTTTCTTACCAAAAGTCCAAGTGCAGTACACAAGAATCGTAACTCTACCTTGTGCCATTTTTTATTTTTGTCCCTTTGATTGATTTTATAAGCATTTCTTGTCCGTGGCATAACTTTGTCACCATAAGTACTAATGACTCCAAGATAGGTATGCATGTTTCTTGCTGTGACATTTTTTTGTCCAGAGCATCACTTTGTCGTTTTTAGTTCATATGACTATAGAACTCTTGTGAGTCGATATGTAGCCCAATAGTGGATAGTTTTCCATGACAAATGTGCATGTCGTGAGCCGACACATGCGTCTCGCGGAGCTTTTATCTAATTAAAAAGTAACTTTTAATTTTCATTTTGCAGGCAATTACTGTGAGTTTGCGGTCAGTTCTGTGACCCCGTGTATGGAAGGGACATACATGCCGTATGGTGTTGACCCGCTTGGTAGTTTGACCGATCCTCCTATAGGTATGTAACCTTATGTTTTCAACTTCAATGTGGATACTCATTAAAATCCGTAAGAGAGCTTCAACTTAAGATTTGTCTCTAATTCAGACACTTGATTTGTGTAAAATTTCACTTTGAGTTGAGATTTGTGTTTGAAGTGCTTACAAAGATCTAAGTTTGAAGGTCTGGAATTTCAGATTTTGTTTCACCAAAACATATTAATAACTCATTGTCAAACTTGTCTAGTATATACAACACATGTACATTTTTTGTGTATCTCAAAAACTGCTACTCTTAAAATTATAGCCCCAAAAATTGTTATAATGGAAAAACAAATTTGGTCAATGCCAATTATTTGAATATGAAGTTCGAAAATTTGTATATTTATAGGGGATCCAGCGAAACAACAGTTTGAATGTTTGATATAAATAGATAAAATATAAAATGAAAAAAATTGACTGTATAAAAAAAAATTTGACATAAGAAAATAAAAATGCATTGACATAAATGAAAAAATATTTATTTCCAGGTGATCCAGCGAAGTTTGAATCTTTGACGTAAAAGAATTGACGAATAAATAAATAAATAAAAAAGATTGACAAATAAATATTAAATAAAAATAAACCAATATTTTATTTCTATTATTTGACAGGTGATCCAGCCAAGAGACAGTTTGAATGTTTGACATGTCCTGGTGGTAACACATGTTTGAATGGTACAATAGATCCCAGTCCCTGTGGAACAGGTTTATTCTCACCAGATGGATCAACTACATGTACTGTGTGTGAATATGGGTATGTATACATCTCTCGTCCTCTCATATATACTACCCATAATTTGGAGCATGCACGTTTAAAATATTGTATGATATTGAATTTTCATCATAATCTGGAGCACGCACCTTTAAAATATAATATGATAATGAATTTTCGTCATGGAGATAATGAATTTTGATCATAATCTGGAGACAATGAATTTTCATCATAATCTGGAGCATGCACCTTTAGAATAGTTTATGATAATGAATTATCATCATAATCTGGAGATAATTAATTTTCATCATAATCTGGAACATGCACTTTTAAAATATTTTATAATATTTCTTCTCCTACTGCAGACACTATTGTGACAATGCCACAACATCAGAGGACGATATGAGAAACAATAAACAATGTCCAGCAGGAAGATTCTGTGTTGCCGGTCTACATTCTGAACCAAGCGCAGTCGACTGTGATACAGGACATTACTGTCCAGAAGGTAATTGTTATGCCTCCCATCTGTCTGACTGTCGGTCTGTCTGTCAGTTGGTCGGTTGGTTGGTAGACCAAATGGTTTCCGTTCAATAACTCAAGAATGCTTTGCTCTAAGATCTTCAAACTTTACGTGGAGGTTGGCCAGCAACAGTAAATGTCCCCTATTGAGTTTGAGGTCAGTAGGTCAAAGGTCAAGGTCACTGCAACCTTCACTATTTCTGACTATTGGGCTGCAATGGGGGCATACATGTTTTACAAACATCTCTTGTTGATGTACAGTCTGTTTATTCAGGTCTGTCACGCAGAAATTTATATATTCAATGCAAGAACCATGTAATATATTTATGCCTAAAGGTCAGGATTAGGTCAAATTCTCCATACTATACTTTAAATATATTAGTTCAATATTTACCTCCCTTGTCTTTAATTGTTGGCCTTTATGGTTCATAAGCTGTCAGTTAGTTAAATAATTGTTACAAAACACCTACCTGTCTGCTGCTTGGCTTTACAAAGATAGAACATAGAACGTAAAGGTTCTCTCGTAAGTCAAATTGGCTGACCCCTTTAAATTGGTTATAAGGGACAATAAAATAAATTAACCTAGGTTCGTTCCCTTTCATGAACAGGAGTTTTTTCCACATGTGGAGAAGTTGCTGGCTCCTTGTGGAAGGGTCCTAAGTCAGGATTCAGTTCAAGAAAACTGGTTAGGTGAACCAGCAGTCGTATATAACACAAACACTGTTGAGAAACTGTATTAAACCTGATTAAAATGAAATAAATGAACATTATTTTTCCTTGATTCAGGTACTGTTGAAATGTTGAACTGTCCAGTGGGTACTATGAGGACGACTGTGGGAGCAGGCGCTGTTACCGATTGTGAACCTTGTACTGCTGGGTATTACTGTTTGGAAGAATCCTTTGAGACCACAGGAGCTTGCTTGGAAGGAAACTATTGTCCGACTAATATCACCAATCCCTATGGGTCCAATCCACCATACATTGGTTCCTATGGTAATGACATGGTAAGTTGGAATGTATTTAACAGGTGTGCTTTTGACCAATGAAATTTGTTAAAGCCACAGTTTGACCCTTTATATTAAGGAGGTACGAGCTGCCTTGTGCGCATGCGCGAAATTTCAAAATCGTATTAGATAAGAACAAACATGAATTTTAGTTTCAATGATTGCATATGAATGTTGATTAATGAAAATAAACAAAATATTATCGCAAAAATGAGATATTTTTAACTTTTTATTTTTTGCCTGTATGAAAAAGTGGGTGGGGAACGGCAAAATTGTGAATAATATGGGTTCACAATAAGTCCCTACAATTGTTCAAATGCATACGCTTATATATAATATGTAGTGCATGGTTTAGTTATAAGAGGTAGCCACACTTTGAAATATTTTTAAGAAAAAATTATTTCATTACAATATGCAAATTAGGTTAATTTTATGCAAATGTATTCATAATTAGTGCTTTTTTATGCACAGCTCCCAAAAAAGGCTGGTGACCCCTATTTTTTATTTGACTAAACTGGTGTTCTGTTTGATACTAAACTTGGGGCCAATTTTAAATAATTTTCAATCGTTGGGTATTTTTTGACCTTCATTTCAAATCTTTTAAAAATCACACTTTTTTGCAAGTGGGTGGGGTAACTATTTATCATGTTCAAATACTGAATTTGTTCACCAGGCAGCTGGAATTGTGACTAATGTCAATGGGAATGACCATTGAACACACAAAATATCATGCATTGCTTAAAAGTGGTTTCAAACAGTAATAATCTTAAAAAGAACATAATGGTGCCATAAATGCAGGAAATAGATAAAATGACCAAAATACAATGGTAGGTCATTAGAAAGCCATGTATGTCGAAAACGAGCCTGGTGACATATCATTTTTATGATTTCAATGTTGTTCTAGAAGACTGTTCTGTCATTTTAAGATGTTTCAAGGAAAATTCGATCGTTAGATAAAAGGTGCGCGTACCTCCTTAACAAAAGCCTATTGGTTGAGCTTCGCTTCGAGTGCGGGAGGTCTTGGGTTCAATCCCTGGCCGCGTCATACCAAAGACAAAATAAAAATGGTACCAGAAATTCCCTTGCTAGACACTCAGCATAAAAGGGAAACTGGCTTCTCTTCTCTCATACCCTTGTGACGATGGATTACATCAGGAATGAGGTGTCGAGAGTGATTAATATAAGTTGGAAAAACTTGTTTCACAACCAACCTTAAATAAATTAGTATAAACTATTAACTAAAGTTTCAATTTCCTGTGGATTGAATACAGATGAGCTATGAAATAGTAAAATACAGTAACATATTATTTTAAATTAAATGACCCTTTAGATTCCGGTCCTAATGAAAACCTTGTAAAGGTCTAGTACTAAAAGTGGTCATGTGGTAAAATGCTTGACTGCGGATATACAAGTTATGTCTTTGATTCCAAACTGTGCGGGTCTGAAAATGAACAAACAGTTTGTCCTCTGCAGTATTGTACATACAAAAAAATTTTATCAAATGAAAGTCACCTTGGGATTGGTATGACTGTGTCATATGTAAGCATTAATTTTTTTATGCTGCAAGCTTCTTAAATTTGCAAATTTCACTGAATATGTTCTTTCATTATTTTAGTGCAAAAATGTTTTTTCGTTGCTATGGTAACATTATTTAATTTATTTTAGTACAAATGTCCAGAGGGTACGTACAGCAATGTGACGGCTACACCAGATCTGGCCAGTTGTCTGGCATGTCCTGCTGGGTATTACTGTGCCTTAGCAACCAATCAACCAGTAGATTGTGACCGTGGTTACTATTGTCCGGAATCATCCGAGAAACCAACACCTTGTCCTATTGGAACATACGGAAATGATACAAGTATGACTTTCGTTCTTGTTTTCTTTGTTAACGAGGCTTAAACCCTTTACATTATATGCCCCTAACGAATGAATCAACAGTTATAAGGGTATTACCTGTCACAATAGGGAATTGAACCTGAATTGCCGGTTTCTAAATCCAGCACACTAACCACTGGACCACAGCCGGGGCTGAAGCAACTATGAAGAAGGATAGAATTAGGAGAAATTAGATGGTCATTTCTTTAATGTTTTTAGTCTCCAAAATGCCTGTTTGTTTAAGATATGTACCAAAAAGCAAAGTCTCCAAAATGTCTGTTTGTTTAAGATGTGTACCAAAAAGCAAAGTCTCCAAAATGCCTGTTTGTTTAAGATATGTACCAAAAAGCAAAGTCTCCAAAATGCCTGTTTGTTTAAGATATGTACCAAAAAGCAAAGTCTCCAAAATGCCTGTTTGTTTAAGATCTGCACTAAAAAACAAAGTCTCCAAAATGTCTGTTTGTTTAAGATCTGTACTAAAAAGCAAAGTCTCCAAAATGCCTGTTTGTTTAAGATCCTTGAAAAGCGCCTTGAAAATGCATATTCTACCTTGAAAAGTCCATAAATAGTCCTTGAATTTTGGTGTGAGAATTTTGTAAGAACCATGCTTAGTTTATGTCACTTCTAGGGAGACAAACAGTTTTGGGTAAAAAACTTCTAGTTTGTTTGATTTCAGATTTCTCACAAAGTTTGTCTGTGTTTGTTCTCATTAACCACTGGTTGGATTTCAATAAAACTTCACATGAATATTCAGTACCAAGCATAGTTGCGCATATTGTCTGGAATTTCCGGTCCTATGATTTTTGCTCGATTCTATTTTTTTGGTGTTTGTTTTATTTCAGATTTGGTTAGTATGGATAGATGTACCGACTGTGATCGAGGGTATTACTGTGATGCTCCGGGTCTGACGTTACCACGTGACCAGTGTGATCCAGGCTATCTCTGCTACAGTGGCGCCACCACATCTACACCAACTGATGTCCCCACGCAAGGGGGAGAACTCTGTTCCAGGGGAGGTTACTGTCTACGAGGTAAGTTTTTTTCTTTTTTGTTTTGTTTTAAGTTGATTTAAGTCCCACTGATAAACAGTATTTCAGTCCAATGGAGACTACCCAGACTGTCACACATTATCCTGACAGCGGGTGAACATGCCAGGAAGTTCTTAGTATCCACATGATTCAATATGGGGTGTTTCTAACAAAATCTCATCTCTTTAGTAAACATTTTAACCAAAAAAAAATAGAAATACTAAATCATAGGAATTATTCCAAGGCGGTTCCATGCACAGGTAACTGTATCATTGCAAAAAAAAAAAAATGGAAAATGTTTTTTTTCTGTAAAATTTATATATCTGTAAAAAATTCTTCATGAATGATACATGTACCTGTGGTCCCATTTGGAAGGTGCATAAATGGTTCTTGTATCTGAAATGGAAACAAACTTAAAGTAAGTTTTTAGAAGTGGAAACATAGCCGAAAAATAGTAGGTTTGTTACATGAACTAGTAAATGATTATGTTCAACATTTCAGGTTCTTGGGAAGCCTTGCCTTGTCCTTTGGGTACATACAGTAACATAACAGGTGCTATAGATACGTCGGAATGTACGATATGTGATCCTGGCTACTACTGTAGTGACGTGTCTGGTGGCGCCCCCACTGGTCTGTGTGCGGCGGGATTCTATTGTGAACAGGAAGCTAAATCACCCTATCAGTTCTCAGCTAGACCTGGTATGTATTCTCTTGTTACACAGTAAAACTTTAAAGCCACATTAGGCCTTTAAACAGCTATTTTCAAAAAGCAGTAACTTGGTAACCTATTTGAAGAGCCATGGAATTTGAGTACTTTAGTTGAGTCCCAAAGGATACAATAAGATGGAAGAAAACGAAATACAACCTCCAGTTAGTTTGTTTACAAAATGATGACTTGTAAACAAAATATGCACAATTTATAATCTAAGGGACGCAACTCTTGCAAAATTAGTATAATTTTGTCATCCATGCATGTTACTTAAATGTGATTTTTGGCATATATTTTTGACAGATATATTTAACATTCTGTCGTCAACTATTGGTCATTTGTGAATATATTCTTATTCCTTGCAATTAGTCTATTAACTGGATGATCGAAAAAAAGGTCTTGTGAGAGATAATGTGGCTTTAATAGTAAGACCACCCTTTGACAGGGTTTACATTATTCACCGATTGCCGAAAGAATTAAGAAAACATTGTTTAAAATTTTATTTTTTGTTTATTTATCTATTACTTAACAATCTTGTTTCGAAAGTAGTCCCATGTGTTCGCTATTCATATAAAAAATTTTTTTAATATTTTGTTCATTTGTCTGTATTCATTACAGATGGGACTGAATATTCAAATATTTGGAAAAATGTTAGGAATGTTTGAATCTAAAGTTCATATTCGAATATTCAAATTTTATTATCCAACAAGTTGGTTTGTTCAAGAATGGGGAAATAAAAATGGTTGTCAGTTTGGGAGGTTATGGAAGAGGACAAATAAATAAGATATGAAACAAGTATCAAAAATTCAAATACTGTAAACCTAGAAATTATTTCGCGAATGGTAGAATTTCGGGAAATTAAGTCTCCGCGAAAGTGCTAAAACATTAATATGGATACTGCAGAAAACGCGAAAATTTGAAGTCGCAAATATACCCACGATCAGCAAAATGCGAAGGTCAGTATTCATGAACGTAAATTGGTTTACAGATCTGATTTTGGTATTCATTATCATCTCTAGTATAAATGCTTATATTTTGTGCCAAAAACTGTATGATACTAGTTTATGATCTCACATTATATTTCATTTTCAGGTCATTATACCAATCAAGGTGCTAGAGCAGAAGAGGAGTGCCCCATAGCAACGTATGCACCTATCTCCAACTCCAGTGAATGTAGTATATGCCCAGCTGGATTCTACTGTCCAGATAAGGCAATGAACTATACCATCATATGTCCAGTAGGAACGTACTGCCCAGAGGGAAGTTACCAGTACTATACGTGTCCACCCGGAACCTTCCTCAATGAGTGAGTATTGATCATATACAAAAATAGCTTTTACTATTAAGTTAATAGAGCATCTTGCATGAGTGCTCATTACATACGAGTTTTATTAAACGAGTGGACAAAATGGTATGACACGAGTGTCATATTGTTTTTGTCGACGAGTTTAATAAAACTCGTATGTAATGAGCACGAATGTTAGATTCTATTTATCGCATAACCTTAGAACACGCTCATTATTGTTCAATAGGATGATGTACGCTGCATATGTTTCAGCCACAATTCAGCGGTACAATGAGCGCGACGTCATGGCGACGTTGGTATTATCCTGACGTCATTGACGGATCAATGCATGGATTGGCTAATGTCACGTCAAGCTAATTTAAATATTTATTGCACAGTCTGGGAGTGCCGAACGATATTTACGGCACGGCTTTACGGCACTCCTGGACTGCAGGTTATGTGATAAATGTTTATTGTGAATTCTACAATTTACTGTAAATTCATTTTTGTGTGGCGTAAACGCCACACAATGATATTACCACTTTTCAGCTTACGACCAATTTAACGCATTAGGCCTCGGCAAATAAATAGTTCTATGATTTGAACAATATTACAAGCATGCAACACAGGTTACACGTATCGTTGGACCTGATTTGTTTACATTACCAACATTTACTTATATTAAGACCAACAATTTTATCAGACTTTTATTTTTAGAGGATTTTTTTAGCAAATCATTCCGCAACGGACTATATTTTTACTACCAACGAATGTTCTCACTGGTGGGGGGAATCTAATAGTTCCCACGGTTTTCAATCGTATACTGTAACGTATGTAAATCACTCCGCCGCTGCACATTGCAGACGATGACCTTATTATGTTGTATACAAACATTGATGCTATATATAGCTGGTGGGGGGAACTGAAATAGTTCTACGTACATATCGATCGGCCGATTAACGATGTTATCGCGGTAAGCGTTAAACGCACTAGTCAATTTCTACCGTGCTTTATATAAGAACTCATAATATTCGTATCTATTATCCGATTTTGAATATTTAAAGCTTGTAATGAAGCAGAGATATATGTCTCTCTTTTAGACAACATTCAACACGATACCCTAATTAGTTAATCCACGGCGACGAGTAAGAATCCGTTCCGCGTAAAAGTAAGTTTAAAATATCCCGTTTTATACCAAATAAACGGTCGAAAATCATCAATTATTAATTTAATATTCGATCGATTTTGTTCGTTAAAGCTTGTTTTAAAAGCTAATACTTAAAGGTTTTATAAAATGTAAAACTTGTTTTAAAGCATTAATCGGCCGATCGATATGTGGGAGCGACGCCATGTTTACCCCTTTTACATACGTAAATATAGAGTGTCATTTAATTAACATGCGTGGTCATACGGAGAATAAACAGTCAGTTATCTTGACACTGGTCGAATTCTCCAAGTCGTTAAAAATGGTATTTGTAAATATCCCTTCATTGATGCTCAGCAGTTACTTAAGTAAGTTCCAGGTAACTGCTGGTTCTCTTGGTGTCTTTAGCAGCACAAATGTTTGAGTAAGGGTGGGCTTATCAGAACTGTGACATAAAATTATGATACAACCTGGATTCGATATTGGATTTAATGGCATCAGTACGCCACACATCAGTACTTTCAGTGCTTTGATTTTTCAAGGGAGATGAATTTTTTTTGTTAATTTTGTTGTAGAACTCGACCACGAAATCTAATCCCCACGATTAATCGACCTCTCTAAGTCCGACATGGATTTACCCTTTCATATTTTGTAATCAACAAATTTACGACACCATGATAATGCGTTTTTATCAAAATCCACAAAATTTAATACTCACGAAAATATTTGATTTTACAATAAGTTAATGAATGTTGATTGTGAAGCAAATTCTACTGTTTATATTAATTGCACTGGACACTATACCTCTAGTCAGTTAAAAGTAATAGTACTGATAACCATAGTTGAGTGATTGCCCTTCAATAGCGATACATTAAAAATACAGGTAGCAATATTGAATCAAATATTTCACATAGGCATGGGTTCAAGTTTTCAGGTTTACCGGTACTTCTGATTTCAGGTTTACCGGTACTTCTGATTTCAGGTTTACCGGTACTTCTGATTTCAGGTTTTTGAGTGTACCAAAAAGTCTTATTTCTTTATTTTCTCTACATGAATTTACAATTTTTCAGAATTTTAGGTTTTTCAGAAATTTTTACTTGCACCCATGCATTGACTGTTCTCGACCAGTACCTGGTACCATATTCAATTTAAGCTTGATAACCATTCGTTTATCTTTCAGAACTGGCAAATCCAACCTAACAGACTGTATAGACTGCCCGACAGGTTATTACTGTCAGGATCGAGGTCTGTACGAAGTGACCGGACCATGTAAAGCTGGACATATCTGTTACCTGAATGCCCTCGACGACGACCCCGTCTACAACGACGACAATTCTACTGGCTTGACTATAATACTGTACGGTGATCGATGCCACCCTGGGTTCTATTGTCCTGAGGGTACGACGTACATGATACCATGCCCCGAGGGAACATATAGACAACATTATAGCGGGGCGGCAGTAGAAGACTGTACAATCTGCGATCCTGGCAAATATTGTGATTCTGTGAACAACACGGAAGTAACAGGTAAATTATCAGGGGTTGTATTCAATATTGATATTTTTTAATTGTGGCGGGATCGAACCCACAACCTTCGAATCAGCAGTCAGTAGCTCTTACACCCATAATCAGGGGTGATATTCAATATTGATATTTTTTAATTGGAAAATAAGGATAGCCAATCATTTTGCCCGTTACTGACCAAGAGTTTAATATGGAGTGATCTGATTGGTTGTCCTTGTCCTCAAGTCAAGTAAGATCAATATTGAAAACAACCCCTGCTCTGTAAACTGGGTGACTTGTTGCTTTTCAATTGTGTGAACTGTATTAATGAGAGTTTATTGGCTTACGAAAGTTTTTGCAGATAACAGAACGTCTCGTCCGAAAGACTGTTAGGAAGTTAAGTTATGTTGGGTGGAAAATACTAAAAAGCATTTCAGAATTGACCCAGCTGAAGGCGGGATCGAACCCACAACCCTCGAAACAGCAGTCAGTAGCTCTTACACCCATAATCATGGGTGGTATTCAATATTGATCTTATTTAATTGGAGAATAAGGAAAGCCAATCATATCGCCTGTTACTGACCAAGATTTTGATATGGTGTGATCTGATTGGTTGTCCTTATCCTCAAGTCAAGTATGATCAATATTGAATACAACCCCTGCTCTGTAAACTGGGTGATTTGTTGTTTTTTAATTGTTTGAACTTTATTAACAAAATAATTTTGTGGGGTTAAGAATTTATTGGCTCAGTAGTGTGTCATTTGGATAATAAATTACCAAACTAATTATTAATTTTCATTTTGGTCCCCAATAACGACTTTTCTTGTCGTTTTTTTGTTGTGGCTGAACTTTTTCCCTGTATCATCAACATTTTTTGGGTAATAATCAGGGCTTTGTTTCTTATCTTAGGGGTATAGTAGGACCTTTGACCTTTAGTTAGGAAAAAAGTATCGGTGTTTTGGTAACACAGTGAAGTGATTTCAATTATGGGGAAAAAGCTTGATTTTAATTTTTTCTTGGGGAAGGGGCCTCATAATGGCCACTACTATGTAAGGAAAACATTCCTATACAATAGGCAAGTACTGTAAATAAAATGTGTATTTTTGTTCACTAACAGGTGACTGCGATCCTGGATATTTCTGCAACAATGGTTCCCACCTGGCGGCACCTGTGGATGGTGTCATCGGTGATATATGTCCACAGCATAAATACTGTCCACAGGGTTCTGACCTTCCTAAATCCTGTTCTATCGGATATATGGCTAACCATACTGGAATGGATGCGTGTGACCTGTGTATAGCTGGTTACCTGTGCTATCCCAACCAGGAACCAGTACTCTGCCCACAAGGTAACAATCTACTGTAAACCCTTATTTTTCCAGGGAATTAAAATTTCATTGATTTCTGTTGTTTAACTCGACCACGAAATCTACTCCCCATGATTAAGGGAGTTGAACTTTCATTGATGTCTGTTGTTTAACTCGACCATGAAATATAATCCCCACGATTAAGGGAGTTGAACTTTCATTGATGTCTGTTGTTTAACTCAACCACGAAATCTACTCCCCATGATTAAGGGAGTTGAACTTTCATTGATTTCTGTTATTTAACTCAACCACGTAATCTAATCTTATCCTTCCTTGTTTTGTAATCAAGGAATTTACAACGTCGAGAAAATGCATTTTTATCAAAATCAATGAAATTTAATGCCCACGAAAATATGTGATTTACCGTAAATAGTTTCGATATTATGACTTTATCTCCAGATATAAACTATATTGGGTCTATATTGGAGACTGTGTCTGTAGACAAGTTTTGTCTTTGCAATTTCTCTGTTACTATCTCAATGAGGACTCTGAAGCCTTTCTGGGGGGGGGGGTATTTATCATGCTCAGTAATATTGTTTTTCAAGGGCTTTCAAGCGAACTGATTGGACCCATGCACTTATAATTAACCTTACTGTTAAAATCTATATTTAAAGATTATTGGTTGAGGACTAGCATAATGTTGATCATGTCCATATATCAAGTATGTAGATTGTGTATAGAATATAACTAAAAAGATTAAAATATTGAAAGGTTTGTGGGGGATTATTCTCTGACCCTTGCAAAATCAATAGACAGGGAGAATAAATTGGGTTACCATTCGGGGGCCCGAAAAAGAAACAAAAAAAACACAAAGAAAAGCTTAAAACAACTGTGTAAGAGAAGTCGATTAGGGGCCAAGTGAGTAAAGGGTTAAGTGATTGTGGGGGTCATGTATCATAGTGTATTGCTATATTATCCACAGGGAAGTACTGTCCAGCTAGTACAGTCTTGGTGCCAGTCACAGCAGGTACAGATTGTCCTGTAGGCACGTATGGTGGAAGCGAAGGATTGGAAGCAGAAGTCAACTGTACAGCCTGTGACGCTGGATCGTACTGTGATACAACAGGTAATATATAGTATGTTCATGTTCGTATGGGGTTGGCTCATAGGCAAATACACTAGCCATTTTACTGGCAAATCACCCATGGCAGTTGAAAATACTGAATTTTATCACTACACAATGAGAAATAAGCCATATTCAATCAAAACAAAACAAATATCCTCTATTTATATTTGATAATGTAATAAAACAAAAAACTTTATTTGATAATAGAATAAAAATTGACAATTTTATTTAAAGAGACAACACAGTAGGGCAAGCAAGGTGTTTCCTGTGTGCATCCAACCTAAATAAGGATGAGGTCACCCAGAGTGGTTAATGTAAATTGTAAAATATTGTTTATAAATCTATTAAGGCGATGTTGTGTTTCAAGTTTATGTTCACTTATCTCTATGTATGTCTTCGTTTCAGTGATTTTTTTTGCTTATTTGGCAAAGGGTCTGGGTCCGTTCAGATTGGGAATTTCGCGTCGTGACAATTGAAATTGGGAATTTTCATGAAGCAGAGAGGCCAAATAAAACAGAAAAAGAGATTACATGTGACTGTTTACTGGTTTCTGTAAACTTTTATGCTTGACCTCTTGTCAAAAATGTGACTTTATGTCATTTTATGTCCGATTTTGAATATTTTTTTTTAAATGTTCATTGTGAATTTCTCCCTTCAAACTTGGGAAAATTATAGCCTTCTTCAAATTGGAAAGGTACCGTTTACCGGTAGCAAACGAAAAAGGAAAAAAATCACTGCGTTTAGATATTGTTGAGACATGATGTGTAATACTATTCTACTGATATAATATATAGATGATACATTATGTTGCAGGACAAACCAATGTGACTGGTAACATAGCTGCTGGTTTCTGGTCGTTAACAAGCGCTGAGACCCCTACACCAGTCGTGGATGATAACCCTGACTATGGTCTCTGTCCAAAAGGATACTACTGTCCCGAAGCATCGACCTACCCTAACCCTTGTCCAGCTGGAACCTATGGGTAAGTCTAGTTCCTTGGAGTAATACATATTGATGAATGTCTGGATAGATGTCACAAATGATTTGCATAGAGTGGGATTTGTCTGATTCTATATGGGGCCCTGTCTGGCATTGTGAAGTGCAAATGCATTTGTTCTCTCGGCCATCACAACAACTCCCAAAAAAGGTTGCACAAATAACTAGTAGTTTTATTTCAATGAAAAAACAACTGAACAAGGGAAAAATGTTTGATTTCTTTTGTCATTAATTATGTCCATGCATGTACATATACACAATGGTCTTACTTTTCCTTGCCTTGATTTTTACAGACCCTCGGAGAGACTGGAATCCCTATCAGCGTGTGTTGACTGTGATCCAGGCTACTTTTGTCCTACACAGAACATGACTAACACAGGCACACAATGTACTGCCGGGCATTATTGTACATTGAAGTCATACGAGGCGGCGCCGATCAATCAGACACATGGTGATATCTGTGATCCAGGTACGTTATGTTAGTTGTCATGGTAACCTAGGAATATCGAGTTAAAATTAATAAAATAATTTATCTATTGTAATTCTTCAACCCTTCTAGAAAAGTGGCATAACTCTAGGATGATTTTGTATGGAGATATGGCCCTTTTTAGCGCAGACATTTAGGTTAAAGTTTTTAATAAAGTTCACTATTTTGTTCACTCTCATTGTTATTGTAATGTAACTTAAAAGCCATACTGAACGTCATTAGTCAACTTTACTAGACAAGTCATATAACTACAGGATTATTTTGTAAGGAGTTATGGCGAGAATACTCATTATGAGGGATGCGATTACTGAAGATGATGATGATGGCCCTTTTTGAACTTAGACATTTTGGTAGCTTAAAGTACTTGGTACTGTTTTATCAAAGCACTGACGTAAATCGTAAACTTACGCTCAAATTTAAGTTCCGTATATTGCTTTTACAACTACAAATAGGGATCGAACCCAAGACCTTCTGCACTCGAAGCGACCGATCAACCACTTGGCTATCGAGGAGGCCTGGCCGCGTCATACCAAAGACGAAATAAAAATGGTACCGGAAATTCCCTTGCTAGACGCTCAGCATAAAAGGGAAACTGGCTTCTCTTCTCTGATACCCTCATGGCGATGGATAACATCAGGAATGAGGTGTCGAGAGTGATTAATATAAGTTTGAAAAACTTGTTTCACAATCGACCTTAAATAAATTAGTATAAACTAACTACAAATAGGGGACAGCTATTGTTTGTAGGAGATCATTAACTGAATCATTGTTAATATTGCATATCCCTTTACCACAAATTACAGCAGTTAAAGAATTATAAAGAATTCAAATTTGGACATAAATTTAGGATTTCCGTAAGTGCTTTGATAAAACAGTACCCTTGTGTATACTATCAATATCGCACATCAGGGGCGTATGTCCCTTACAGTGACCGCTCTTGTTCTGCATTATCTGTATGTTCCTTTCTTCTTTGTAGGATACTACTGTCCTATAGGAGCCAGTTCAGCAACCCCTTGTGCAGGTGGTTCTTATGCTAACGTATCCGGGGCTGATGCATGTACACAATGTCCTCAGGGATTCTACTGTCCCCTAGCAACAGCAGACCCCATAGATTGTCCGATGGGATACTACTGTACCGCTGGTCAGGAGGTATATACAACGTACGCTTGTGGTGTGGGCAAGTTTAACAATCTAACAAACAGATACCAATCTTCTGACTGTCTGGAATGTCCTTCTGGGTAAGTTACTGTATAAATTGTTTAATGCAGATCTACTCTGTGGAGAGCAGTTGCCAAGAGGTAGCGTGCATGCTTCAGGATTGAAAGGTCCTGGGTCTGATCCCTGTCTATACCACAGGGAAGACTGGTCTTGCCCACTTGTGTTGCCTCTTTAAATAAAGTCGTTATTATTATTATTATTACTGTTTAATTGCTCTGGGCAAGAATATCCCACAATGCTCCAATTACCTAGTTATCTGAGAGGTTCGAAGGCCAATGTGCCGTGGCTGCTGTTAGTGCTGAGTGTAACAGCCCCCTTGTGACCCAATGATCAGGGGTAAATGTACTGCAGAACAGACACAGTCATGTCTGAAAGTAGACTTTAAATTTGTAGTTTTACTTTTACTCTTCACTAACGCATGCAAGATTATATTTTAATGGCATAACAGAAGTTTTGTCAATTGCTAATTTTGATTTGACCATTTTCAGATTGGATAATGATGACTCATTTCGGCATTTAGTAGTATGATGTACTTCTTCTTTACAATTTTAATGATGTAGAAATTCAAGAACACCAAAATTGGCCTTTGGAAGTCATGCCATTGATATGTTTAAGGTGGAAGGGTACTTTTAAAGCAAATTACAATCCTTTCTAGTTTCCAATATTACCAAATATCATAAGGATATGTGGAAAAAGTATCTCTCCACCTTAAGGACTCGTAGCATTCCTCCTAGAAATGAACTAATCCTGTGTTACTGTTGATGTTTGAGTGTATATTATTGCAGATACTACTGTGACTCACAGGGTTTAGCCTATCCTACGGCTGAGTGTGATCCCGGCTGGTATTGTACCGGTGGTGCCAAGTTTGCGCAGCCAACAGATGTCTCACAGGGTGGTATGTGTCTGGCAGGTACATACTGTCCACAGGGAAGTGCTGCAGCTATACCATGTGATCCCGGACACTACTGTGCTAATGATGGTAAGTATCCCTTGTATGACTTAAATTTGTAAATTCTAGTACCGTACTCCTTCATGTATACCTTGCATTATGCACCTATCAATGTTTTGCCCCAAGAGGGGGGCGGCGGGCTGACCCAGGGGAATGTGACATTTTTACTTTTTCAAAATCTAAATTCCAACCCTAGAGCAAGGGCAATTTGTCAAAATCCCCTCACTGGGAGATTCTTTACATACCCCCGGGATCAAAATTACGGCCAAAGTCAAAATTTACCGGGACTCGGCACCATTCTGTCTTTCAAACTCCCACCTATCGGGAACAGCCTTCTGTCAAAAGTCCCGTGTATGCCCGCCGCTCCCCCCCTGTGGGAAAACATTAATAGGCGCATTATCAACCAAGAATGGAAACCAAAGATTGGATGCATCCTTTACACAGCTTCAGACATTTTCCAAGTCTCCGATGAGCAAAATTTTAATTAATAACTTTCATAGTTAATTTTTCATCATATTTTCACAATTGTTTGCATCTTTTTTATGCCCCCGTATCGATAGATCGGGAGGCATATAGTGATTCACCTGTCCGTCCGTCCGTCCGTTCGTCCGTCAGTTCGTCCGTCCGTCCTGGTTAACCCAAATTGACCGTTTCTTCTAGCATCTTTATGGCTTGCTACAAAGCTTCCAAACTTGCATGGATGTTGTATATGAACACTCTCCACACACCTGTATCACCTGACCCCATTTTGACCTTCACCTTGACCTAATTTTGGACATAGACTTATTTATGGACAAGGCTTCCACAGGGGGCATAAGCGTTTATTGAACGCAGTCTTGTTTTTTATCTGAATCTTCTACCTGCATCCAGTACACTGCTGCGTACAGTACTTATTTATGAATCAGTTCATTTCAGTTTGATATTATTGTATTTTCAGGTTTGGACAGTACAAATGGATCATGTGATGCTGGTTACTATTGTACCGTTAGTTCATCAACTAATACACCAGTGACAGAATCTTTCGGTATGAATATATTACACCCTTCTAACAAGGTTCTTGCGTTGAATCAATTTCTGCAAGTAAATCATGCAATATCGGTCATTTAGATTTGTTTTGTATTACACCTTGAGCGTCTTCGTGATACTCCCCTATTATGAAAACATACAACCCTTGATATGAATATAGATGCAGATATTAGTTTGAGATGAGATATCTACTTGAGATGCTTCAGGAGATTGGGGCCTGACCAGCAGTATCTATATTACTTATTGATATCATTTTCAGGTGACGTGTGTCCAGCTGGTCAGTACTGTCCGACAGGAAGTTCTAATGGTACATATTGTCCACCTGGTACCTACCTCAACACGACCGGTGCTACATCGGAAGCCGAGTGTACACAATGTGACCAGGGATATTATTGTGATGGTTACGGTAACGTACAAGTGGACGGTCAGTGTGACGGTGGTTACTACTGTCCTACTGGAATGAATATATCCAATCCATGGGAGTACACCTGTAGTCAAGGTAACGTAAACTGCCTTATAGCTATTTCTTCATTAATTTTGTGTCCCTACTAAAATCAGGGATGGGTTTATATAAATTTTGACAATTTAGATAATACTGAGCAATTTCTTCATTGATTTTGTGTCCCTTTTAGGGTTTTTTCTCCTTATATAACAGAGGCCTATAAAAAGCCGGGCGTTCCCAATTGAAAATTTCTTTAACATCATCCAGTTATCAAAAAAATCCAAAGTTATACCTACTTTTTTGTTTCCCAAAACAGGAAATACACCGCTTTTATTTCCTAAAGTTTAGAGGCTATAATGCCCCTTCCCAAAATGAACAGAAAAAGCCCTGCTTTTTTAAAATTGAGGGAAAGGGTTATGTGAATTTGGACAACTTAAATAATACTGAGTAATAGGAAAGTTTGCCAAACATTATTTTGTTGCCCTGTGATGTCATATATCTGTACAGCGTCATAAAATTATCTTTTGCTTGAATAAGACGACAGCCAGAGTTACATCCCTTTACAAGAGTGTGACATTGCAATAAATTATCAAACATGACGACATTGCAAATGTTATCCACTTATGAAGATTGAAGATGTATCTTGTTGAGCCATCTCAAGATGTTTCACAGTTGGAGTCCTAGTTGCCTAACCGAACCACTTCCAAATTGCACTATGGAGCGCCTTCCTACATCTATGCAATGACATGCTACCAGCAAGCAGTGCTCGCTGATAGCATACAGTTTCCAGGGGTGTCAATTTTCCGGATTTATCCGGAATTCCGGATTTGTCTATCCTTGAAGCGCTATGTTTTCTGACCAAGTTATCAAGTTATTTGATGAAAATATCTCAAGAAATGGCAAAGTTATGGTCAATTATATCTGCTCTGAAGGATTTTCTTCAATAACAAGTTTGAAAAACTGAGTTAAATATATGGTTGATGGCCTCTAGTTTGTCAAAAATGGTCAGCCGCATACATGTATGATTTTCAGGATTTTTAATTTGGCTCTGTTGACACCCCTGCGTTTCTAAACAGCATACCGTTTGCTAGGGGAGCACTACAGAGCGCTTTCTTGTGCCATGGTACCACTCTATACCGCTTTGCTATCCAACAGTCTGCTATCTGTGAGCGTTCACATATTTTTGCTACATAGCAAGCCGTTGCATAGCATAGCCCTGTAGAGCACTCGGTAGCACTTTATTTAGGCAACAGAACAATGGTTATGGGAATTTATAATGAAATTACTGTATATATTCAGGTTACTATTGTCCAGTGGGAAGTCATATGGAGTTACGTTGTACATCAGGTACCTACCAGGATATGACTGGTCAGTCTACATGTAAGACATGTCCAGAGGGATACTACTGTGATAACAATATAGCACCGGTCATCCTCTATAACAACACAATATGTCCACAAGGTATGTAGTACTATGTTCAGTCCAGTAAGGATAGTGTGACTGTGACGTTGCAGTTTATGTGTACGCAAAAAGATTAAAACCATTGTCTGAACAGGTAGAGCGAATATAACATGTTAGTTTAGCATTGAAATTATAGTTGTTTGTACAGTAAACGCCTTTATAATTGGTTTTACAACGTTATAGTGGACTCGACCACTGCGTCACTGGTTTCTTATCCTGACTGGACTATACAGTCCATTTATTCAGGTCTGTCACTTGTATACAAACAGCAGTTCCTCTAGCTTCTGAATCCAAGTGGTCATTTTTATACTTTTGACTAAATTTCACCATTTTATTGGCTAATTACCCATGATTTAAAGAGAAAATTACCATTCAAACCAAACTTTTGAGGGTCAAAAATGGGGCTTTTATGGATATTTCAAGGGTCAAAACCCCTACTCCCGAGAGTCAAATGGAACCCCTGTACAAACATTACATTATCATGACATCATCATTGTATTGTTATGCCCCCCCCTCCATCTTTGATGAGGGGGTATATTGTTATGCACATGTTAACCCCATTTACAGTATATGAGGTATAATTAAGTCTGCGGGAGACATTTTGATTTTGTGCTGGATGGATGTCACAAAATTGATCAATGCTTCTACTCCGATACCACAGGTCAGATTTAAATGAAACTTCACATGACTAGGTGGTACAAAGCCTAATTAAGCGTGTTGTCAGGAATTTTGAATCAAATGATTTATACTAGAGTTGTGGCCCTTTGTGAGAGACACGTTTTTCGTTTAAAAAAAAATTCTAGCTATGTATTTAATAAATGTACCAATGTTATTGCATGATTTTCTTCAGGTTACTACTGTCCAAATGGTACACAATACGATACACAGTACAGATGTCCAGTTGGTACATTCGGTAACAGTACCGGACTTGTAGAAATATCCGAATGTACACCATGTCCAGGAGGCTATTATTGTGATCTTGAAGCTCAGACAACATATACTCAATTATGTAACCCAGGGTAAGTGTGATATAATAAAACAGTCTAAATATGTTACTATTTATAGTAAGTAAACCATTACTATTTATAGTAACCGTTACTATTTATAGTAAACCATTACTATTTATAGCAACCGTAACTATTTATAGTAAACTGTTACTATTTATAGTAAACCATTACTATTTATAGTAACAGTTACTATTTATAGTAATGTTTGGATTAGGATAATTATTATGATCTTAAATTAACGAAGAAACTCTTTACTCAGCAAATATTTTTTTGAAATTGAGGCCACACTGTTCCGGAGTCATTATAAATGGTACAGGTATATCTCTCTTGCTTGACGCTCAGCAAAGTTAGTTCTAGGTAACTACTGGTCTGCCCGGTGTTAGGTATTGTTAGTAAAGTAAGGTGATATTGACATAATCTTAACCTTTGTGCATGAATATATTACAAGGTTCTTGCTTTGAATATATCATTCTGCGAGCAAATTGTGCATAATCGGTCCTTTAGATTTGTTTTTGTATTACATCTCATTCAAATTTGTGAAACATCCGCTAAAGAAATCATATAACTGGGATTACAAATATTGACAAGAAATCAGCTGTTAAAACATGCTAATAGAAGGTGGAGGATTGTGTTAAGTTATCCCTGCTATATATACTACTGTAAATCAATTTACTTTTGCAAAATCACCGATGGTAGGCATATTTCCGACTACAATTTTTTGCATTTTTAAGTTTCTCGCAATGTCCATATTAATGTTTTTAGCAATTTCGTGGCGACTTAATTTTGCGAACTTTTACCTCTAAGTCTTGTGAACTTCGCGAAATTAAATCTCGCGAAATAATTTCTTGGTTTACAGTATGTATTTATCCCATATTACAGATTCTACTGTCGTCAAGGTGCTGAGACTGGTACACCAATGGAAGACGCTGATGCGTACGAATGTCCAGTCGGTCACTTTTGTCCACAGGGTACTAGCGAACCAGAAAAATGTCCAGCTGGAAGATTTTCCAACAATATCAGGCTTACAGCCGACACAGACTGCACTGAGTGTCCAGCTGGCCAGTACTGTGGTGAACTCAACATGACCGCACCCAGTGGGCTATGCTACGCTGGGTATTACTGTCCAAACGCCTCGTCTTTACCAACACAAGTTGACTGTCCTGAAGGTTTCTACTGTGGTAACGGAACAGCTACTCCCACACCTTGTCCGAAAGGTGAGATCCTTTTTTTCTAAAATGCCGAGCATAGCCTTTATTTTCCAGTCAGCTTTATGCTGAAACATGGTTGGCATATGTGTGCCTCCACCCTGATTTGAACCAGGTGGTCACCAGATTACATGGCAAGCGCGCTAACCACTGAGCTATGAAGGTCACATAAGATCCTATGTTATGCTGTTAAAGTATGATTCAAATTTTAGAATTTCACAAAATTTGATATTAAACAGTGAGACCTCACAAACCTGTTAAAAAACTTTTTAACTGAGTCGCAAAATTTTGACCCAGCAAAATGTGTTTTTACTGTACCATATTTATGACTGATGTGTGGTCTATGATGTCTATGGTATGATGTTTGTATTCCAGGTACCTACTCTAACAACACCAACTTGATGTACGAGTCAGAATGTGATCAATGTCCTGGTGGATATTATTGTTTAACAGATGGACTGACAGAACCCACTGGTTTATGTGGAGAGGGTAAGTGTCTATATACTGTTTGGGCTTGTTAATTCCCTGCCACGAAGGAATGCGTCCGTCCGTAACAAATCATGTCCGCTCCATCACTTTTTTAACGCCTCAGCTGAATTGCATGAAACTCATAGCAAATGTGTTACTAATAAAAAGGACATGCAGAACCCACATTCCAACCATGCCGGCTCAAGGTCACAGTTCAAGGTCAAAAGTTTGAGCCTTGCATTTTGTGTCCACTCCATAACTTTTTAAAGCCTAGACCGAATGGCGTGAAAGTCATAGCAAATGTGTAGACTATTTAATGCATAGATAGAGTGTTAAAACCTTTCTGGGTTTTTTTCTGGTGTAAAGATATAAACTTGATAAAGATATATTATATTTGTTATAATGCCTGTGTATTTTGTATATCAGGTTACTACTGTCCTGTTGGTACTATATATGAACAACCTAGTGGAACATACTGTCCAGTTGGTCATTTCTGTCCAAACGGGTCAGCTTCAGCATTACCATGTAGAAACTATACTGAGGTAAGATTTTAAAATACTGTAAAATCCAGGAGACAGTGTCAATTTTCCTGATTTAACCGGAATTCCGGATTTATCATTTCTGACAGAGCAATTGCTTCAGACCAATATAAAAGTTATTTGATGAAAATATCTCAAGAAATGGCAAAGTTATGGTAAATTTAAAATGGTTTGAAAAGGTTTCTTTAACATAAACTGAGTTAAATATGGAAACACTATTGTTGAAAGCCTCTTATTTGGCAAAAATGTTCGGTCACATATGATTTTGTCATATGACTTGCCTCTATTGTCTTGACCCTAATATATTGATAATAATGTCTTGACCATATTTTATTGATCTTGTCTTGACCATAATGTCTTGACCATAATATATTGATCATGACTTGCCTCTATTGTCTTGACCCTAATATCTTGACCATAGTATATTTACCATAATATCTTGGCTGTAATATCTTGACCATTATATCTTGAGTATAACATTTTGTTTATAATATCTTGACCATTTAGACCGTAATTTGACCCCAATATCTTTCTCATCTTTTGACCAGGTGAATCATACCCATGCTGTGGAATGTAACGAATGTCCAGCAGGATATTACTGTCTGGACTCTATCGGTGAGAAGGTGATATGTCCGGAAGGTTACTACTGTCCAGCAGGTACAGGAATGGACTGGCAAGCATGTCCTCGTGGTACCTACAGTAATACCACAGGATTGTATGATGTCAGTCAATGTACACCATGTGACGCGGGCAAATATTGTGCACTAGAACATCTCACAGAACCCTCAGGTTAGTGTATAGTTTGTGTAATGTGACATAGACAGAGGTTCTACGATTCCAGAAATCTGGAATAACTGTATTGGGAAGAATTATCTTTTCTGCACAAAATGAAAGTTATTTGATGAAAAAATTCGAAGAATTGACAAAGTTATGGTCATTTGAAGTTCCATATTCTGAATTTTTAGTTCAGTTCTATCTTTCATATATCATAGCAACACATTATCTAAAGCATGCACCGCATTCTATGCCTGAATAATTAATCTTAAGTTTCAAATAATACCAAGTTTACTTATGACCAATGCATGAAGTATAAATGTATTAGCGAAGCTTTCTAAAGGAAAGCATCAAAATTAGTACATGCAAAAAACTTATTGAATTTCTTTGGCAGCAAAAAGCATGAAATCATTTTAGTTTAAGCAGGATTTTTCTATGGTTCACCATAATAATAATAATTATGCCTTTAACAAGCTTTGATGGCTGGGGAACGTGTTATACTTTCATGTATTTTGATGTATGTTTGTATGAATGGATCATTTTATTTCAACGCCTGCTGGTTTTCAAAAAGACACTTAAAACTCGCCTGTTTAAAATGGCATATCAGTGATTTTTAATTGGATTTTTAAGACACATACTAAGTTTTTTGTGTACAGCACTTTAGAAACTTGTTACACAAGGCGCCATATGGGAGAGATCATGTTTGTATACCTAGGGATTAGTACCACCAGCTAGCTATTGGTGAATGGCAGGTTTTTATTGTTCATTCATCCAATAGATTGCCAGTGGGCATTTTGCATATGAATACGGTGATCTCTCCTATAAATATTTTCTATTATTATTATATTTACACACCAGGTGACTGTGCTGCGGGGTATTACTGCGCGTCAGGAGTAGACATGGAATATCCGAATGGAACTCACACCGGGTCCGGCGGTATCTGTTTAATCGGTCACTATTGTCCTACCGCTAGTGTGATCTATCTACCTTGTGAGAACGGTACATACGCTGGTAACCAAGGTCAGGATGTATGTGTTACCTGTGTACAAGGTAAAGGACTTAGTTTATACTAATTTATTTAAGGTCGATTGTGAAACAAGTTATATATTAATCACTGTCGACACCTCATTCCTGATGTTATCCATCGCTTCAAGGGTATGAGAGAAGAGAAGCCAGTTTCCCTTTTATGCTGAGTGTCTAGCTAGGGAATTTCTGTCACCATTATAATTTCGTCTTTGGTATGACGCGGCCAGGGATCGAACCCGAGACCTCCTGCACTTGAAGTGAACACTCAACCACTAGGCTATCGAGGAGGCGGTTAGGTATTTTATTTAAAGAAAACGTTTACTGAAATGGTGATAGTTTGTAAACAAATAATCTAATGGTTAATTATAATATCGGCATATAATATTAAAAGTGTAGCACAGGAAGGGAAGTACTTTGAAGAACTGTGATAGCATGACGTCGTAGGCGTGTGTTGACGTTGACGTTCTGTGACGCGCCTGTCTTCACCTGGCGTTCGTAAAATGTACACAAGTTGTAGGTTTTTAGATGATATGTAATGAAACTTTGCTAGTGTTTCAAGAAATAAATTCTCTAAGGGCTTATATAATTTTGACATACAATACTTGATATGTCTTATGAGATCAACATGATTATTCGCTTTTCTGAGACAACCCATATATATTTATGTTTACAGGACACTACTGCCCTGATCAGACGGATGATTACACAGCTTTCCCGTGTCCAGAGGGTCACTACTGCTTGGATGGTACCCGGGAACAATATGAATATCCATGTCCTATTGGTACATTTAATAATGCCACGCATGGAACCAGCGTCAGCAACTGTTACGCTTGTACTCGTAAGTGTTGATATATAGTCTTATACTTATATACAGTGCCCACCAAAAATAAGTATACAGTAAATAATTGTTGCAAAATTAAACTTGGTTAAATTATTCAATATCTGTTTATCAGATGGTTACAATTATACTAGTTTCTGAAACTACAGTCACTAAATGAGTCAAAATAGAGATAGAAATAAAGATAAAGATGTTTGGAAATAAAATAACCATGTGATCAAAAGGGTAGAATTTTCCATCTTTTTGTGACAAAGTTACCATTCAAAAGGGACAAAGAAACTTTAGATTTTGCACCTAGAGTAGATTTTGCACCTAGAGTACCAAATAATGTATGGCCTTTCTATTTATTAAACAAAAATATTCTTTTTCTTCAAATATTTTGTTGCTTTACTGTTCTACAAATAGTATTATTATAGGCAAGTAAGTGGGCAAATAACATCTGTATACTTATTTTTGGTGGGCACTGTATGTACAAATTTTATTCTCAATATTTTAGTTTCAAAATTTTATTTTTCTGAAGTCAGAAGAAGGTAAAATTTCCAGGTTAAATTTCAGAGCGTTCTACTATTGTTCTTATCTTTCTGGCATTCAAAGGGGCATGCCCAGAAACTGTAGTGTCTTGGTTTGCATACAACAAAATTGCGTTAATCACTTGTAAAACCAACTATTACCGAAAAGTCAAAGAGGATTTGACTTAAAAGTTTACTTTATAATGTTCGCTTCGATATTTTGTATATCGATTTTTATTCATGACAACGATATTTAGGTATTATTGAAATATTTAAAAAAACAAAACTAGTGGGATATTTCGTAACTTTTTTACAGGGTTTTCATTATTTGACTTAGGTATTAAAATGATACCAATTTGATTGCTATTTGAGACACTTCCAGGGCATGCCCCTTTAATGAAGCTTTTAGAGTAAGAAATCAAAATTGTACACTGCTTAAATAGCTGAGATAAAATTAGAACTTTTTAACATCTTGTATAAAGTCTTATACATGTAGATATATTTTATAACATCATATACTGTATGAACCCTGGGGAAGACTTTTGTATTAGTCGAAATGCCAGTAAATAAATCATTATAACCTAACCAGTCTTTTCTGTGTGCTTCACATAATATTCCTACATTGCCGCTAAATTCCTTTAACCCATTAAACTGTGCATTGAATTTGTGCATCAGTATAAGTTTATAAGTTTGCAGATTTGAATAATGTTGATATATTTAGCTCCTTAGAAAATAAATTTCACTATTTATTTACTGATTTATTGTTTTTTTACAGCTGGAATGTATTGTGAAACAACGGGACTTGTTAACCCGACTGGACTGTGCGATCCTGGATACTACTGTGACGGAGGTGCCGAGGTAGCCACGCCCACTGGTGCCGGCGGTGGCTACTGTACCGCCGGTTACTTCTGCCCTGAGGGATCCACACAGATGTCTCCATGCACACCTGGTCAGTTCTGTGCTGTGGACTATTTGAATGATACATCGGGTCCATGTCAAGATGGCTTCTACTGTACATCCGCGGCAACCGTTGCCAACCCCACTGATGGAACTACAGGTACCTTACTTCTGACCAATTTAAACCTTTTTATTATGCCCTCAAAAGTTTGCATACAGTTATCAATCCGGGCCGACCCCGCCATATGTCCAATAGTCAGTCTCTGACAAAGGTAAAAGTAAAGTCCATTATGTTGAATACTATCAATGATATTGACCTCAAACTTATAAAACATCAAAAAATGTCAACAATCTCCATCAGGGAAAAAAAGCAATTCATGATTTTTGATGGATTTATGCCCCATCTTAACCCCATTTTAATAAATATCTGCATAAGACAAGTCATGTAGATGCTGAATGCAGATGACTACATACAAGTGTGACTGTATAGGACAGGTGGTTGCTTAATTCAGGTGATCACTGACACAGGTTTGACTGTGTTAGCAGTTGAGTATTTTTCAATTTGTTTTTTTTTTAGAAATTTCACATCATAATGTCAATTACTAATTCCTATGGGGCGAGAAGTAACTAAGTTATTGTAACTTATGGCTCAACCTGTTTGCCATTTACCTCATTCTTTGTAATAAAATATGTTTAAACTAAACTAACTAAACTTTTACTTTTAGGTGATATATGTCCAATGGGTAACTATTGTCCGAATGGAAGCTCTTCACCAACCCCCTGCAGCTCTGGTACATATTTGGATAGCACTGGAAACTATGACGTCTCAGATTGTATATCATGTACCGCTGGAATGTACTGTGACGGTAGTATGAACATTGCACCGGATGGAAATTGTTCCGCCGGTTATTATTGCCCAGGGGGTCAAGATAATCCAACACCTGTTGGATATGAATGTACTCAAGGACATTTCTGCATTGAAGGAAGTATCTCGCCGGCACGTTGTGCGTCCGGTAACTACCAGGATGACATTGGAGAGGCTTGGTGTAAAGGTTGTCCGGCGGGTTATTTCTGTGACAGTACGTTAGATCCGGTTGTTCTCTTCAACAGCTCAGCGTGTCCGGTTGGTTTCTATTGTCCAGAAAACACAACATACGCTACAGAATTTCCATGCCTTGTTGGAACTTTCAGCAATGTAACAAACCGGATCGACTCCTCTGAATGTCAAGCATGTTCTGGTGGCATGTACTGTAGCCAGACCGGGCTCTCTGATCCAGAAGGATTTTGCGATGCCGGCTACTTCTGTACATCCGGTGCTGACAGTAAAACACCATCAATGGGCTCCAATGCTGATATATGTACGACAGGAGACTATTGTCCGAACGGTACGGTCACACCGCAGCAATGTCCACCCGGCACATACAACCCGTCTACCGGTCGACAGTCAGTGGATGAATGCCTCAACTGTACTGGAGGATACTACTGTGACACATACGGAATGACAACTGTTCCATCACCTAACAGATGTACTGCCGGTAAGAAACTGTAATACTTATAATTTCAAAACTGTTACCATGGCAACCATTTTTGTATTTTCCAACTTTGCACCTCGAGTGTCTTCGTGATACTACCCACTTATTTGAACTACATACAACTTTAAAATTACAAATATTGAAATACATCAGTTGCTAAATCATGCTAATTGAAGGTCACTGCTGAAGGTTTACTCCATTTATTACAGGTTACTACTGTCCTGGTGCTGCTGATTCGGCCACATACATTGTGTGTCCAGAAGGTTACTATTGTGAGACTGGTACCCAGGACCCTACAGAATGTCCGTACGGTACTTTCTCTAACGCTACAGGACTCACCACAGATGCTGGATGTATGGACTGTCTCGGTGGATATTACTGTCCTTCTCAAGGTGAATATTCTCTATATACAGATTTTTGTAAATAATTTTGTAAAAGTCCACGAAGTGTAAAAGTGTAACACAGGTATAGCATAAAAAAATTGTCTTTCAAGAACACGTGAGTAAATTGCACACAAAGGCAATGCCAGCCATGGGTTAGATAATACTTAGGATAGTATTATTATTGTTGATTTGGATTTTTAAAATTTGTCAATTGATTCGCATAATATATACCGGTAGTCAATTGCAATTTTCAACTAATTTCCTTTGGATGATTACCTCGGGATAAAATAGGTAATGATTGATTGTAATTGGTAAAAGAGACCTTCTCCAGGTGCTAGTAATAATGATGCTCGTCATGAAGGTGTAAATCATTAGACAATAATAGAGCAATTTCGACAGGACTAAGAGATTTACTTGACATAGGCCTGGGTACTGTTTTATCAAAGCAATTACGAAAATCTTTAACTTGTGTTCAAATTTAAATTCTTTATAATTATTTAACAACTGTAAATTTGAGTTCACTAACTGAATGGTTATTAGCATTGCAATTACATTAACCACATTTTATAGTCGTAAAAAAATATAAATAATTAAAATTTGAACGTAAGTTTAAGATTTCCGTAAGTGCTTTGATAAAACAGTACCCAGGTGCTTGTAATAAAGATGCTTGTCATAACGTAGTTATTCTGTATTAATTATGTTGTTTTTACCTGAGCTTACATGATTTGTGCATGTTGTATTGATTTTTTTCAGGTCAAACTGAAGCGGTAGATTTATGTTGGGGTGGTTACTACTGTCCATCCGCACAGAAAGAACCTAATCCCTCCGTGTATATATGTCCTGGTGGCATGCACTGTCCCAATGGTAGCTCTACATATCTAGTAAGTATAATTGTACATAGTGAATTAGTGTATTCTTCTCTCTCCTTCCAGGCCATTGATATTTGCATGCATTATGGCCCTATGAATCTGTTTTAAATGATGCAACCTATCTGAAATTCTCATTTTATTGATGTCTTTGTCAATTCAGTTTGCTAATAAGTAAGACCATAAGTTAGAAGCTGCTAGTCTTCCTGAAGATGCATTATTGTGGACTCAACTGCTCCTATATGTTTCCCAGGATTTCCTTCAAACTTTTCCAGATGACCAACCTCGACACGTACATGTGCATAAAGGAAATAAATTGAACTGTGGTTATTTTTACTAGAATTTTTGCCTGTTGCAGGGGAGGTATTATAGCGTGTCAAATAGCGACAGCTCTAGTTATATTTAAGAGAATTACTGTTCAACCTCTGTAATGTAACACCTTATGGGAGCTGCAAATATTGGCAATTGTTTAGGGGTTGTTGGTTGCTATTCAGAGGTTAAATTTAGAGTAAATGATATTATAGCCTTGGGGAAATTTTGAAGGTGTTGTTATAGAGAGGTTATTACTTTACAGAGAGCCCCTTTATTGATTAGACCACTAACACTTATGTTTCAGCAATGTGCCGCCGGTACGTATACCAGTGCTACAGGAATGTCAGATTGTGACGTATGTCCGGCAGGATTCTACTGTCTACCAGTTATACCAGCTAATGTTATATCACTAATACTTATATTTCAGCAATGTGCCGCCGGTACGTACACCAGTGCTACAGGAATGTCAGATTGTGACATATGTCCGGCGGGATTCTACTGTCTACCTGTTATACCAGCTAATGCTTCCCTCAATGCACAGGATTGTCTACAGGGATACTATTGTCCTGCTGGTATGTTCTCTTCTTGTCTTTATAATTAATATACAGCACAACCTCTGTAGAGCTACACCCTCTGGGAACTGCAAATATTTGCCATTGTACAGAGGTTGTTGCTCTACAGAGGTTAAACTTATTGAACATAAGCTTAGGTAAATTTTGAAAGTGTTGTTTTGGAGAGATTGTTTCTCATCAGAGGACCGCCCAGGAGAGGTTTTACTGTATAGGCTTGTTTGTGTTCCACTAAAGCTTAAGTATGTGCATGGTCATTCATTATTTCCGGCGAGATTGGCGGATGACTGCGTAACTCAGTGGTTAGAGCGCTTGTCGTCTAATCTTGTGTCCTGTGTTCGAATACAGGTTGAGGCACTCATATGCCTGCCTTATTTCAGGAAAAAGCTGACTGGCAAATAAGGCTATTCTTGGCTTAAAGATACTATGGCTGTAGATATATTGTCATACAATGTTTTTCAATTGTAGGAACTGGTTTTAACCTGCAAGCCTGCCCGGCTGGTACTTACGGTGCTAACGTTGGCCTGCAGAATGAAACTGAATGTACACAGTGTGATGGTGGAAAGTATTGTGGTAGTACCAGTCTAACAGCGACATCTGGTGATTGTACAGCCGGTAAGTAAGGGGAGGTAACTCTTGATGGAAAGTATTGTGGTAGTACCAGTCTAAACAGTGACATCTGGTGATTGTACGGCCAGTAAGTAAGGGGAGGTAACTCTAGGTGGAAAGTATTGTGGTAGTACCAGTCTTAACAGTGACATCTGGTGATTGTACGGCCAGTAAGTAAGGGGAGGTAACTCTTCTCCATCTGTATTTTAATGAAGCAGGGTTATGAGGGAAGTAACTCCTGTTTATACTGTTGCTTTCTGCCGTTTGTAAGGGAAGGGCAATAACTCTAACCTGTGATTCCATACTTCTTATTTTTCGGTTTTATCTGTAATTTGTTGATCACTGATTGGCTCTTTATATAGCATGATGTTGATAATAAATTTGCATGAGTAATCACTACTGGAAATCACATTTCCTTAGAATTGATATATGTTATAATGATATACAAAGTCGCCCAATCAAATAAGCTTGCCTTGAGGACAAGGCCTTTTGGCAGGTATTGGCTTTACCATCTCTATGATGAAATTGTAAGATACTTTCATTGTTGTGAAAATATAGGCATTGTGCTTATTTGAAATATGAAAGTTTGTAGGTTTACAATGATATGTTTGTTTTGTAGGTCATTTCTGTACGTCTGGAGTGGATACAGCTACACCCGATGGCACCACCAATTCGGGTACGGGCGGTATATGTACTACCGGTCACTACTGTCCTACAGGTAGCACCGCACCTGTACCGTGTGCTTCAGGATCGTTCACCAACGAGACACAACAAGCTCTATGTGAAACTTGTCCTGCTGGATACTACTGTGTTGCATCCTCGACTGAATACGCATCATCTATCTGTCCTTCAGGTGTGTAGCATAATAATCACATAGTCATGATAACTACTAATACTGTCAACCCTCGTTATCTCTAACTTGCTTATATCAAATTTTCTGTTTCGTCAAAGTTTTTTTGAAGTCCTGTATTTTCCGCTTCTTTGTCTATATGAAATCTAGCCAACTATCTCGAAGTTTGTCTAGAAGTTTTTCGTCATGTTGAATTTTTGTCCTAGGTCCGAATAAACTAATTCCCACCTAAAATCTATTGTTCAACTCTAATTCGTGTTGTATCCGACTGGCGCAGAATGGTTTTATGCCTTGTCTGTATGCAATTATCGATTTACCTGTGATTATCACACCTTCCATTGTTGATCAATTAAGTGTGTGCATCAATTTGCGCAAGCATATCTAATGCAACGTCAGTAGACTATATAAACCATGACCGATTGATAAATACACAAAATTTGAGCCTACAGTCTTAAACCATGGTAGAAACTTTGACCATGACCTTCATTTGAATCCTATTGCATGTGAGATCAGTATGCCAAAGGTCAAGGTCTATGCGACCTTGAGTATACCAGAACTATTAGACTTCCGTCTTATGGCGTACAACAATGTTTAAAAGCATATTTTGTTTAGTATCACTATAGTAAAAGTGTTTTCATGTCAACAGCATAGTTATGGTACTCAGATTTATCATTGTTTTTATGCCCCCTGCTGTGATGGGGGGGTATATTGCTTGGCACATGTCGGTCCGTCTGTTGGTCCGTCAGTAGACAAAATGGTTTCCTTTCAATAACTAAAGACTGCTTGACCCTTGGACCTCAAAGTTTACATGAAGGTTTTTTATCTAGAGTAGTGTACGCCTATAGATTTTGAGGTCAACAGGTCAAGCATTAAGGTCACTGTGACCTTTACCATTTGTGGTTAATGGACTGCCATGGTGGACTACGTGTTTTAGAAACTTATTAAGATGCTTAAAACGTGTTTGTATTTCTCCTGTAGGTCACTATTGCCCGTCTGGTACCAAGTATTCCACACAATATAAATGTGCTGCTGGTACCTACAATGCTAATACTGGTTCCGCTTCTTCCGCGGATTGTATCAGTTGTCCCGGGGGCCAGTATTGTGAAGGAGAAGGTAACTCTGCACCGACAGGAAATTGCTACGCCGGATGGTACTGTTCCGGAGGAGCCAGAAGTCCCAATACAACTACAGAAGGTGGAAAATGTTCGGCTGGTTACTACTGTCCTGCTAGTAAGTTCAGTGTGACGATTTAACAGGGTTTACATGCACACAGTCAAGAAGAGAACAAAGATTATTAACAGGGCTTACACACAGTCCAGAAGGGAACTAAGATCATTAACAGGGTTTACACACAGTGCAGCAGAGAGCTGAGATCATTAACAGGGTTTACACACAGTCCAACAGAAAGCTGAAATCATAAACAGGGTTTACACACAGTCCAACAGAGAGCTGAGATCATAAACAGGGTTTACACACAGTCCAGCAGAGAGCTGAGACCATTATGCTTTTTACCAATCTCTTTACTTATCACAAATGTTTCTTAATTATTTAAGGCATTAAAGACCACTGTTTCCAACTCCAATTTTATTACTTTTTTGCTGATCACTCTGTTGATATTTTTTGGATGCTGTATCATCTAAAGTTTTCAAAACTCCGTAAGTCTTATATCTTTGGACCATATTTCAAACAATTGTCATTTATTTAGAATTACTCTAACTATTTTTAAAAAGTTACCTCCAACTTATGCTTGGAGTAATCAGAAAAATATTTTAGGGTAAACATTGTGGCTCTAAGTTATAAGCTCCAATATGTTGCTACAGTACAACCTCTGTAGAGCAACACCTTTTTCCAGCTGCAAATATTGTATAGAGGTTGTTGCTCTGCAGAGGTTAAATTTGGAGTAAATATCAGCTTAGGAAAATTTAGATGTTGTTCTTATAGAGAGGTTGTTGCTCTATAGAGGGCCGCTCTGGAGAGGTTGTATTGTATATCTGTATAATATATTTTTAATATCTGGGATTTGTTTTGATGTTTGTAAAATATTCCATTTCAGATTCGTCTGACCCGATCAAATGTGACCCTGGATCATACTGTGAGACCGAGGGGTTATCAGCCCCTACTGGAGATTGTCTGGCTGGGTACTACTGTACCTTACAAGCTAGTGCACAGAACCCTACTGATGATGTGACTGGTAATATCTGCCCGGCAGGATTCTACTGTCCAACTGGATCCTCTATACCAACAGCCTGTAGCCCTGGTACATACAGCGGTAGTCAAGGAAACACGTTATCTACTGATTGTTTGAACTGTACTGCTGGAGACTATTGTGGTGACTACAACTTGACCATCACCGATGGTGAGTATCTTTTAGAATAAGCCTCACTAAGAGTTTATCACTCACAGAGACTACCCAGTCACAATGTCCTAACTCTGGGCCATTCAGTCTTAAAACTACCCTTATTTGACAAGTGTCAAACAATGGAGCTATACAAATGTCTTGTTTGTTGTGGCTTCGGATTGAACCTCGTCCTGTTACCTCAAGGTCCTGTTGTGCATACTTTAACCACTTGCCAGTAATTTTCATGTGAAATAATTCTGCATGCTAAATGTCTGGATTTCCAAAAACACTTTTGTTTCAACATATATTTGTATCCAAATATCTGCTTGTACAGTACTGATTCTGTAAAAAGTCTCCACTTACTTCATTTTAGTGTAGTTAGATACAATTACCTCCCTTTCTGGTAATATGCTAATTTAAGAAACCATGTTGTGTGTTATTCATTGTCAGAGGCAGTGTTTGAGTACTTGAAGTATCCTTTTTGGGGAAACGGATGTTACGTTCTGTGTCTATCTCTGGCATGCCTAGCCGTTTCTGTATGGCTTCCAAGGTTCGTACAGGCCTTGACAAGACCTTGAATAGTCCTTGAATTTTGGTGTGAGAATTTTGTATGAACTATGGCTTTGAATTGTCTGTGCATGTACTGTATGTAGTTACTGTTATTTACTCATACACTTAAACAATACATGAAATGTTTTCTGTCTGTAGGTAATTGTGATGCTGGATTCTACTGTCCGATAGGGGAGATAACTTCAAACAGTCTGCCATGTACGGAAGGACACTATTGTCCGGCTGGAGCCGACGCCCCTATCATCTGTCCTAACGGAGAGTATCAAGCATTGACCGGTCAATCAACCTGTGATATATGTCCAGGAGGATACTATTGTGATAACAGTTTCGGTATTGTTGAGATCAACTCCACCATACTCTGTCCATCGGGCTATTACTGCCCACCAGGTGCGTTGTAATTTTTACACATTGTGATATTTACTTTTTCATGATTATTAAGCAGATGTCCATCTGGCTATTACAACCCACCAGGCATATTCCGAGTTGGGGACTTTCTGCTTGGGTAGGTAGGGAAGGGAAAACAAACAATATTTTATTTGTTTACCCAATGTATGTACGAGGTTTCTTCAGGCCTTGAAAAGTCCTTGAATTTGGTTTCAACCTTGAAAAGTACTTGAATTTAGTGCTGCCTTGAAAAAATGCTAAAATGATACTTGAATTTAACTGAACATTCTTAAATTCAGGCAAACAGCCTTGAATATCCATACAAACTTATTGATGTTGTCAAGATGGCACATTTAATATATGTGTAAAATAGAAATAGAAAAACACTCTTTTTCTCAAAAATTAAAGTACATAAATGTATGAGTGCAAATGTCACTGTTATTTTAAGAATCAAGCACTTTCGGGTATGACTAGAAATAGAGTATAAAGTGGCAGTGAATTATTGCATTTTCTTACAATTGAACCATGGTGAATGTTTGGGAAAAAACACCTTGAAATTGCATATTCTACCTTGAAAAGGCCTTGAATAGTCCTTGAATTTTTGTGCGACAATTTTGTATAAACCATGATGTATATTTTCAGGAACTCCACGAGATAACCTGTACCCATGTGATATTGGTACATTCAACAATAGGACGGGTCTCAATGACACTAGTGAATGTATGGCATGTATCGGTGGATCTTACTGTGAGACTGCTGGTCTCAGTCAACCCACAGGGCTTTGTGATGCCGGGTATTACTGTAAAACTGGGGCAGAAACTGCTACACCTAACCAAGCTACTGATGCTAACAAATGTCCACAGGGTAGGTGAAGTTTTTCACAATGACATGTTGCACAGGTAACTGTATCATTGATAAAGAGTATAAAAAATATTAAAAAATATTTTTTTACGCTTTATCAATGGTACAGTTAAATGGGACTTGTTAACTGACAAACAAAATGAAAATACTTTTAAAATAACTTAACTTACTGTAAAATCACATATTTTCGCGGGTATTAACATTTGTGGATTTTGATAAAAATGCATTTTTCGTAAATGAAAGGGTAAACTCATGTCTGAATATGAGAGGTCGATTAATTGTGGTGATTAGAATTCGTGGTCAAGTTTAACAACTAACTCAACGAAAATTCAACTCCCTCTAAAATAATAATTTTACAGTAATTTGGGTGAAAATAATCATTAATTTTGAAACACTTGAGCACATACAGAAAAAAAATCAGTCAGTTTTTAATGATTTTGTTCTTATCCTTTCATTATTCTAGAAAAGATGGACAGCAAATGATTTTATTTTAAAAGAGTTCTTAGATTGAGATGTATTTTTGTTTGAATTCGGAAACATTAAAAAAGCACTAAAATACAAAGTCACTAACACTGTATCCCAATACACACTACATTATTTTGATAAGGGATCAGCTACAGTATGTGATTATCCCTTGTTCAGCTTTTTGGGACAGCTATAAAGAATGATCTCCCTTGTTCACATGTCTTTAAAGTCCATTTCTAAAGTTTGATTGCCTCCCCTACATATTTTGTGATTAATATCAAGAATTATCTCCCTTGACAGGGTTCTTGTTGATAAACCGATCTCAATTATTGGATTTTCTATTGTTCAGCTTTTTGTGACCGTTATTGAAAATTATCTCCCTTGATAGGGTTTTTGATAAGTCCATCTCCAATATTGGAAATTCAATGCTTTTGTTCAGCTTTCTGAGACAAAATTAAATACCCAAAATTATCTCCCTTGTGAACTAAATGAGAAAATAAATTCTGTTTGCAGGATCATACTGTGTGAGTGGAACTGAAGATCCGGTTCCTTGTCCCGCCGGAACATTCGGTGCAGCCATCAGACTGACAATAGAGTCAGAATGTACGGACTGTACGGCAGGGTATTTCTGTCAGACACCCGGACTTACAGCAGTGGAAGGACTATGCGAGGATGGATACTATTGTGAGACTGGCTCTAATACATCACAGCAATACATCTGTCCTGAAGGTCATTTCTGTCCGCAAGGTTCAGCTACAGCTTCTAGGTGTCCTGTTGGAACATTCAACTCATACACTGGATTAAATGATACCAGTCAATGTACTAACTGTACGGACGGACAGTACTGCGGTGCTGAAGGGTTGAATGACACCTCCGGACCTTGTGCCGCGGGGTACTACTGCCCCGGAGGTCAGAGTTCCGACACGCCGGCGGGATACGAGTGTACACTCTATCATTACTGTCCAGAGAATACGTCTGCTCCTATACCATGTGCTAATGGTACATACATGAATCATACCCAGGGATCAGTTTGTTATACCTGCCCAGCTGGATGGTGAGTTTTTATTGTTTGTTTCTGTAAAATCACATATTTTCATTGGTATTAATTTCTGTGGATTTTGATGAAAATACATTTTCGTGGGGTCGTAAGTTTGTGGATTACAAAACACAGAAGGGTATATGTATGCTCTGTATTTGGAATGTCGATTAATCGTGGGGATTATATTTCTTGGTTAAGTTTAACAACGATATCAACAATAAAATTCAACTTCCTAAAAAAATAATGATTTTACAGTAATTTGTTCATTTGTTTGTTTGTTAATTCATTGAGTTATAGTCAATTAACATGGCTGTTTGGTGTATGCAAGCTTGCAGTTGTTCATTGAATGGACATCTTTGTATATAGTATGTTGATGTTTAAAATCATTATGCTCAGGAACAGACAAAAGTTGTCGTGAAAATATTTTAATGTCTTTGTAATGAAATGTTGGCCACTGAGCCAATCCTATAAATAAATTTAACAAAAACATTTTTTTTTCTTTTTTTCTCTCTTAATCAATAATACGGTTCCCTGTGCCCTTACCTTGTAATTAACATAATTTTGAACGTGTAGGTATTGTGTGAATGGTGACGTGATCAATGAATGTCCGATGGGTCACTTCTGTCCCGATGGTACTGACTTCAACTGGCAGCAGTGTCCACCTGGTACCTTCAACAATAACACAGCCTTACAGGCATCCAGTGATTGTACACAGTGCCTAGGTGGTCAGTATTGTGACGCGTTCGCTGCGATCTCACCTACCGCAGATTGTGATGCTGGTTACTTCTGTGAATTTGGGGTAGATAGAGCTCAACCAATAGACTGTGACAATAATACGGATGTGAATGGACTGTGTAACACTCCAGGTAAGTTTTTCAATTCTTGGACTGGTTCTATATTTAATTGATGGACTGGGTTTACAATTTGTTATCCTAATTTATCACATAGATACCTTTATCTTCCATGTGAGAACAATTTAAATAGGGGAACATTGTTTTCCAACTTGTATGTGAGAATAAATGTGCATAATTTATGACAAGGACATCTACGATGTTTGGCATGAAAAAGTAACGTCACTGGCATAAATTGATTATTTCTGACATTGCTTTGACCCAATATCTATGGTAATGTGACAAAATGAATCCGCTATTCTTTGTTTTTGCGGTCAACATTTCCATAACTCGTCACTAAAGCAAACAGTTAAACACGCCTTTAATTTCGTTTTTTTAGACTCGTTTAAGACTTGTTCATCTCTAAAGACAACTCTTGATGGATCCCATATTTATTCATGATTGTGTAATACTCCAGGTACGGGTTTTAGACTGGGTCTGTTTAGTTACTGAAATTTTTAATACATTTTCAGGTGCACAGACTGGTATTGGGGGCGTGTGTCCATTGGGCTACTATTGTCCCGCCGGAACAACCTCTCCATTACCTTGTCCACTCGGTTTCTATAGCAACCAAACTGGACTTGATTCGTGTTCACCGTGTCCGGCAGGTTTCTACTGTCAAGGAGGTAGGTTGTTTACTAATAGGGTTGTGATCGTAAATCACAATATGAATTAACATTTTTAGATGATTTAGCTAAATATAATGCATATTTGTGGATAAAAATATTTCAAAATCGAAGCAATGAAGAGCAAAGAACACAATTTTATCTTTCATCATCCAAAAATAAAAATAGTAGTCAAAGAACAAACAATTATACTTGTACATATTTATGATCTAAGTTGTTAGATATGTGCTACTGTATTCATTACAGTATTGATATATTATTGATATTAATTTTGTCTATCACTATAAGTGACTCAATATTTTCCATCAAAATCTTGTTGTTTTCTTTGACATAATTTTAGAATTTACTTTACATTATAATAAAAAGTGAAGATTTAATACAGAACTGCTTCTACTATGACAAGTATCACTAGTGCATGAGTAAAACTATAATAAAGTTGAGATGCAAATATTAATAATTTAAAACAGTACCTTAATTGAGATATATTATACATTTGTATTTATATAAATTAATGTATTGTGTGTTATTAGACTACTTGTTGCGTAAGTATGGATGTGTTCATTGAACTGATATCGGTCATTTGTGTAACTGTAAAAATCATTTATATTTCTAGATCAAGCATGAATTGTTACTTGGATTTCTGTTGTTTTATCGAATTCAATGACATCAAATCTTTTGTTGTTATTATTGTATTGGTTTTTTTTTCGATTTTTTTTGGATTATAATGTCCATGATTTTTTAAAGATTTTTTTTGTCTTTGTTTTTTTTCTTGAAATTTTAAGTCTGTGTTTTTGTGGCCACATGTAAATGGCATAATTTGTTATTAATAATGTACATGTAGTAAAACCAAACACGTAGACTGCCAATTATAATGTTTATTTTTTCTCTATTTTGTTACCATACATATAAATGATTTTACAGTATTTTATGCGTTTAACTGTGATTTTATTTGCAGTATTGTAAATAATGCTTTTGATGTTATTATTGATTGTTATGTTCCCTGAAAGAGTAGTGGTGGATTGCTTTGCACATATCAGCAGTTTGTTGGTTTGTCGTTAGAGAAAAAACTTGTCTGATTAATAAACTGTTTGATAAACTTGAAAATATTCTAGCTATAATGATCAAAAGGTTATGACCATGAACTGTGTATAAGTATTGCTGTCAGGAGGTCAAAGGTTTTGATGAAAGTGACCTTTTAACTCTAATAACTATTTTGCTGTCAAAGGTCAAGGTGCCAGTAATCTTTTGACACTAATGGCTGTTTTGCTGTCAGTTGGTCAAAGGTCAAGGTTCCAATCACGTTTAAACACTGATGACTGTTTTGCTGTCAGTAGGTCAAAGGTCTAGGTCACAGTGAAGTTTAACACTAATAACAATTTGCTGCCAAAGGTCAAGGTCACAGTGATCTTTTAACACTGATTAGAGGAGTGAGGAGAGGGTATTATATTACCTGTTTGATTTATGCACAGCTTTGGTATATGTAAACTGTATATTGTGTGTAAACTACTTGTGATTTTATATTTGTACTTATTGCATTGAGCTTATGATATTTAACAAGGTATTATCGGTATAATTGGCATCTACCACTACCAGACGCACACTGTCAGTATTGTGCCCATCAGTATTATGACAGTCTGTAGCGCGCCTGTCGAAATTGTGCCAGTCGGTATTGTGCTAGACTGTGATACGTCCTAGTTGTTATGTTAAGTTTCAGCTTTCTTGTTAGTCAGTTTAACAAGACGAGAACGCCCGATGATACGCCTCATAATGACGTAATAGTGTGGTCACATGACTACCTATTCTGTGAGATTGGCTTGGATATAATGTCCTCCAAATATGGAGAATTTAGAATTTGTCAGTGACTGTCGCTTGCACAAGAGCAAGTTTATCATAGTTTGTTGGAGATAACTTTAGACTTGTCAATAAACAAACATGCATAATATACACAATGCACGGTTGACTGTCCGCGTGTTTAAATGATCAGTGTAGATTTAAAGAGTATATCATTAAAAGTTAATATGCACAAGATTGAACAAAAATGGAAATCAGAAATGAATTTAATTGTCATTTTTATTTGTAAACAAAGGCTTAAGTGTTATCTCCGGCGCACTGTTACTGGTTGATATTGTATTCCAGGAAAACTTGGTTGATCAAATATCTATAAATATGTCCGAACTTTGTTAATTAACACAGATGATAATAACAATAAATCATTTGTAAACTTTGCGGTTTTTGTTAAAATTTTTTGGTGATTTTTTAAACTTTTTGGATGTTGTGTTATTTGAATTGTTATAATTTGTTTGAACTACTTTGGGTACAGTGTTGTTTTATGAAATATTTTGTGTGCTGTTTGTAATTTTATTTTTTTATCATCCATTTTGTTTTTGATAAAAGGGCTGGTAAAGATTTTTCAAAGTTATGGATATTTAATGACTGACCTGTGTTTATTAAGTTTATCAAATTGAGGAAGTCAAAATTTTCTATATGAAAAATATAGGGACTTGCTTTTGAGATAAGACAGTAATGCATTTCATAATGTCTGCAAAATTGACACTTGTCTGGTTTTCCTAGACAAGCAACATATTTTCAGCGTTGTAACTTCTGTAGGAATTTTGCATTGGGTGTTAAAGGAAAATTTATAATATTAAAGTACTTAAACTGATTCTGACAATTTGACAAAGACTAAGCAGTTTGAAATCCGAGATTTATTTGCTATTTTCAATGATCTTTACATGGATAATAAAAAATTTACTAATCTATTTGTCAGTAAGGAATTATTGTATATATTAAATGATGTGTAGGCACCCAACAGCAATGCTGGAATCTTTACAGATGAATAGTTTATAGTTTCAGGGGTTCCATTTGACTCGGGAGTTGGGGTTATGACCCTTGAAATTAAAAAAAAACAAGAACATATTTTGACCCTCAAGATATTGGTTTGAAATTTGAAGGGTCATGTTCTCTTAAAATCATGGGTATTTTGCCTGTAAAATGGTCAAATTCAGAAAAAAGTATGAAAATGACCCTTCAGGTTCAGAAGCTAGTGGAACCCCTAAGTTTATTAAAGATTTATAGTGAAACAAATTGTATCAAATACTTTGTACTCTTTTGTCATCCCTTACCTCGCCCCGATCTCCAGAAGCATCTTAAGTAGAAATCTCAACTCAAATTGAGATTTTGCTCAACTTAGAGTTGGAATTGGAGATAAATCAGGAGCTGCAGCTCTTGAAATTTTACTGCAATAAACTCAGAATAACATTTCTGTTTAGTGATGCTAATTGTGAGCCCAGCCTTGCATGGAAATTATCAAAAAGATACATGCCAATATTTGAGATGAGATCTTGCTCAGATTGAGATGCTTCGGAAGATCGGAGGCTGATGTTATCATGACGGTTTAAGAGAGAAGCTTGATATAAATCTGATATGATTTAAACTTATACATGTATTTATGTTTATTACAGCCACGCCTGATTTCACTGCCTACGCATGTCCAGCAGGATACTATTGTCCAGCGGGTACCTACTACGGTACGGACAATCCGTGTCCAGCAGGATCATACTATAACCTCACCATGGCAACGGATGCTGCAGACTGTATCTTCTGTCCTCCTGGCTCATATTGTGATACAATTGGACTGTCTTACCCTACCGGAGAATGTGATCCAGGTATGTGACTTACATTGTTAGTCCCCTACCGGTTTTTGACCGGAGGGGACTATAGGTTTGCCCTCCGTCTGTCAGTCTGTCCGTCAAAAAATCTAGATCTTGACATAACTGAGGGGATTATGCACGTCTAAAATATTTTGATTCTGACAAAAATTGTGGTTTCTATGGCGACAGAAAGAGTGAAAATATGCCCAAATCTGGATCCTGCCATAAATCAAACAGTTTCCAAGCTATGTTTATGAAACTTGATATGTGGATAGGGGGACATAAGAGGATTATGCACCCCTAAAATATTTTGATTCTGACAAAAATTGTGATTGCTATGGCTACAGAAACATTGAAAATGGCTTCAAACTGGTAGGGGACTTCTGTATTGCTTGCAATTCTTAATGACTTGTTTACTTATGTTATTCCTTCCGTTAGTCAAAGATCATGTGTACATCTGTTGGTATTTAAACCATTTTCTGTAGCTGTGTAAAAAGGAATTTTAGGTTGGCTGATTTTTACCTGAGTTGTGGCCCCTTGTCAGAGACAAACGTTTTATGCCCCCCTATCGATAGATGGGGAGGCATATAGTGATTCACCTGTCCGTCCGTCCGTCCGTCCGTTCGTCCGTCCGTCCGTCCTGGTTAACCCAAATTGACCATTTCTTCTAGCATTAATATGGTTTGCTACAAAGCTTTCACACTTGCATGGATGTTGTGTATGAACACTCTCCACACGCCAGTATCACCTAACCCCATTTTGACCTTCACCTTGACCTAATTTTGGACTTAGACTTATTTATGGACAAGGCTTCCACAGGGGGCATAAGCGTTTATTGAACGCAGTCTTGTTTGTGTCAAAAACCCTTCTAGTATCAGCTTGTATTATTTTGAATGTTATTCTTGTAGGTTTTTACTGTACCAATGCTTCAACGACAGCCACGCCTACACTAGGATCGGAGGGTGGTCCCTGTGACCCGGGATTCTATTGTCCCCTTGGGTCAGCAGCCCCTGTACAGTGTGATCCTGGAGAGTACTGTCAAACTTCATTCTTGTCCGCACCCACTGGAAACTGCTCAGCTGGTAAGGATCTTCATATTATTTTATATTTTATATGTGGTTTCTGTTGTTACAGCGAGGTTGTTGCTCTACAGAGGGCAGCTCTGAAGAGGTTGTACTGAACAGGGGAAAGTCTGTAGAAAAACATCTTTTGGGAGTTGCAAATATTGGCCGTTGTTTAGAGGTCGTCGCTCTACAGAGTTGGATTTATAGTAAATATCAGTATGGGGAATATTATTAAGGTGTTATTACAGAGAGGTTGTTGCTCTGGAGAAATTGTACTGTAGTATATCAATTCTTTATTTGGTGTAAAAGACACAATAAAAAAAAATCTGTGAAGGTCACATTCAATTCCTAAAACCATTACTGATATTATTTAAATCATTTTTGACTTTCTGCAATTTAGGTTACTTCTGCATATTGGAGGCTACAACTGCTAACCCGACAGACGGTACAACCGGAGACATCTGTCCGATGGGTCACTACTGTCCCGCCGCCGGCTCTTCAGCCATACCATGTGACGCTGGATTCTTCCTGAATGTGACACAGTTAGATGATATCAGTGATTGTATTATATGTACCGGCGGATCATACTGTCCCGGTGTGGGTAACGACGTGCCGGCGGGATTATGTGACCCAGGTTACTTTTGTCCCCCCGGACAGAATGTATCGGCACCGGCTGATTACAAGTAAGTTCATTTCAGCATACATTGTATTTCTCCCACCTATTGCACACAGCTGCATTTTGGCTGCAAGTAAGAAAGTCAGATGCAAATAATATGGAAAATACAATGGCAAATTATGGCCATTCCCTATTAAATTTTTTTGCTCCTTTAAGACTTGAAAAATGTCTAAATCTGTGTAAAAGACATATTCAATGTTTTGGTTACGATTTTGGACTATAGTTGGAAAAACAGAGTAGAAATGCTTGGCAAATGTCAACATATTTGTTGTCACTATGTTACTGATAAAGTATATGAACACCAACACAGGCTTGCCTGTATTTTAGAATTTGTATACCTGCGAAAGAAGACAATGATGTCAGCTGATTAAGACTTTAACATTGACTTGTTATTATAATATATGCCTCTGTAGCTGAATGGTTAGCGTGCAAGCCGTTTAATCTGGCCACCTGGGTTCAAATACTGGTGGAGGCACTCCTATGCCTGCCATATTTCAGCATGAAACTGACTGGCAAAAAAAGGCTATGCTTGGTATTATGAGGACATTTGTGAGGGTATATTGCTTTTCACATGTAGGTCAGTATAGACCAAACAGTTTCCATTCAGTAACCCAAGAGTGCTTGGCCCTAGGATCCTCAAACTTTACATTGAGGTTGGTCAGCCAAAGTAGATGACCTCTGACATTATTTGGCTGCCATGGGGGCATGCATTAGAAAGTAAAAAATCAGACAAGGAAGGCAGCCCTCAACCAGTGCAGCCGATGTGGGCATACAAGGTATCTTATGATCTTCTCTTATATTTCAGTTGCCCAGAAGGACATTACTGTCCTGGGGGTACAGATGCCGCGATACAATGTAGCGATGGTGAACATCAGACCCTACAGACACAGACGACATGTGATGAATGTCCAGCTGGCTACTACTGTGATAATACTGGACCTATAGCAGTGGTCAATGCATCCACTCTGTGTCCAGAGGGATACTACTGTCCAAATGGTACAAGATTCAGTAACGAGTTTCCATGTCCCGAGGGAACATTCAACAATATCACTGGTGAGATACTCAAATAAGTAATTAATGTTTAGAATGCCTTTACTGACTGGGTGTGTGTCTGTTTGTTTTTAATTTCATCACATAAATACCGAGTTCTTCCATGTGAAAACAAATCACCAAGAATTATTCTCCAATGTGTGTGATAGTAAATGCGTGACATCACCAGCGTTTTGGCGCTAAAATGCAACATTGTCAGCTTTAAAATCGTTATTTATGATGTTGTTTTGACTTGGTAACTATAGCAATATGATAAAGAGAATCCGTTACTTGTTGTCTTTGAGATCATCATTTCGTAAATTTTTTACAAAAGGCTCACTTAATAATCTGTTTTTTTTAGACTCGTTTAAGAAATATTGATCTCCAAAGACAACTCATGATGGATCCTTAGTTAATAATGTTAGGTGACTATTGCTTACCTGGAAAATAGATTTTGTTAAATGATTCTTGAATGTTTAGACTTACAGCCTTGATTATCAGAACGGGTGTATAATCCAGTTAGGATCTGGTGACAGTCACATAGCTGTTTATGTGTTTACAGTAGATTACAACCATTGTCTAAATAGGTAGTGCAAATATGATTTGTTAGTTTAGCATTGAAGTAATGGCTGTCCGTTAAAGCCTTTATAACTGGTTTTACACAGTAATAGTGGACCTGATCACTGCATCACAGTATTCTTACCCTGACTGGACTATACACCTATTGATTTTGAGGTCAGTAGGTCAGCGTCTCTATGATTGTATGGAACACATTTTATATACTAAAGAGGTTGCAAACCAGATATTCAGAGTGAATGCTTTAAAGTAGTACAGCTTAACTGTATTATTATTATCATTATTATTATTATTATTATTGTTATTATATCTATCTACAGGTTTGGAAGCACAGAGTGAATGTGTTCTATGTCTGGGTGGGTATGCTTGTCCAGTGATAGGTATGACACAGATGGAGACCTTATACCAGTGTGCCGCCGGATACTTCTGTCAGCAAGGTGCCAACACCACCACACCAAGTCAAGGTAACATCATCTACTGTTGTATTGTCAAATCATTTCAATAAACATGCCCCTCCCCCAAGGTTACCAACTTTCACGGATTGTCCCTGAAAGTCCCGGAATCGAGTGTCAAACCCGCGAGCCCCGGACATTTCATGAAAAACCCGGACTGGCATAAGTCATCAATTGGTCATGCCAGCATGTTTCTTTACGACTGTGACATTAACTGAAGCAATATTGCATGTCTAATAATTAATTTCAGGTAAAACAGATTGCAAATTTCGCGCAAATCGGCAGCCATTATTTTAAGGAATGGTTAAAGTCTGTATCCGGACCGAAAATACGTTCATGAGTCTAATAGGGTTTACCTCCCTTTGAACATCTGAAATCTCACGGATGAAAGTTAAAATATCACGGACAAAAATCGTAAATCTCCCTGATGGCTCATGAAACAAGTTGGAAAGCATGCCCTCCCCATCTTCGTTGAGGGGGTATATTGCTTTGCACATGTCGGTCAGTTTGTCGCTCCGTAGACCAAAAGGTTTCCTTCCAAAAACTCAAGAACACATTGAGGTTGGTCATCATCAGTAAATGACCCCTATTGATTTTGAGGTCAGTAGGTCAAAATCTGTGTAGCCTTTACCATTTCTGACTACTGGGCTACCATGGGGGGCATACATGTTTTACAAACATCTCTAGTTTTCTGTGCAGTTGCATGGTACTTGTTATATATATTGATTAATTAATGTTTGGTGAGCAGTGGTCTAGAGGTAGGGCGCACACTTTGGGATCCAGATGTCCCAGGTTCGATCCCCATCTACGCCAATGATTAATTTCTCTAAGTAAGAATAACCCGAAATATGTTCCACTTGACCAAGGTTTGAATTGGTAGCTGTGAGGGTGGTGTCTGTACATATTCGATATTCCTAGGCACTGTATCTTGATGTTGACTGCACATTTACCAGAAGAGAAATAGTCTCCCCAAGGAGACTGAAACACAGATTTCCTTAGGTTGCCCAATGACCATGGGAAGTTAACTGTCAAAGGATGGCTGAACGGCTGAATTGTCGAAAACCGCTCTTGAAAACTTGTAACTCAACTTAACTCTATGCACTCATACCATTCTATGTGTGTTTGCTATATTTATTTCTCTGCAAGTATCATGACCCAATACCTGAGCTTTTGAAATTTTATTGGTTAGCAACAAGTAGGAGCAAAAACAATCTATCCACTATTAACTGTATCCTTGTAAGCAGGCTTTCCTACATGAATTTTTTATCAAATTTTCTTTTGCATTACATGATTGTATTGCTTTACTTTACAGGAGCAGACGCAGATATTTGTCCAGAAGGTTATTACTGTCCATTAGGGACCACTGACCCGATACAGTGTCCTAAGGGAACGTACAGTAACCAGACAGGATTGGATGATGTCTCACAGTGTCAGGATTGTCCAGCAGGACAGTATTGTGATAGTGTTGCTCTGGTGATGCCAGCTGGTCTGTGTACGGAAGGGTAAGACGTTTATTATGAATACTTATTTCTCTGATGTTGCTAATGAGAGATGGGCGCATTGGGCACATTGCTAATGTATGAAAACTTTATCTGATATGTGCATGCACGCTGCATGCTGCGGGTTATTTTAGTTCCAGGCTTTATGTATTATTGACGATATTAAGTATTTTTACACAGACTTTTTGAACACCCATCACTTGTTTATTTCTGAGTATTTTTAGACAAACTTTTTTTATCATCCCTCATACATCACTTGTTTATTTGAGATCGTTTTTTTGTGTGAACTCTTTGAACACCCCTCATGCATCACTGGCTTATTTCAGAGCGTTTTTGTGTGAACTCTTTGAACACCCCTCATATGTCACTTGTTTATTTTAGAGCATTGTTGTGTGAACTCTTTGAACACCCCTCATACGTCACTAGGTTATTTCAGAGCATTTTTTGTATGAACTCTTCGAACACCCCTCATACGTCACTTTGTTATTTCAGAGCGTTTTTTATGCCCCCGTATCGATAGATCGGGAGGCATATAGTGATGCACCTGTCCGTCCGTCCGTCCGTCCGTCCGTTCGTCCGTCCTGGTTAACCCAAATTGACCGTTTCTTCTAGCATCATTATGGCTTGCTGCAAAGCTTCCAAACTTGCATGGATGTTGTATATGAACACTCTCCACACACCTGTATCACCTGACCCTTTTTGACCTTCACCTTGACCTAATTTTGGACTTAGACTTATTTATGGACAAGGCTTCCACAGGGGGCATAAGCGTTTATTGAACGCAGTCTTGTTGTATGAACTTTTCGAACACCCCTTATGCATCACTTGGTTATTTCAAATAGTTTTTTGTGTGAACTCTTCGAACACCCCTCATGCATAACTTGTTTATTTCAGGTACTATTGTGAGATACAATCTAATCAGACGACAGAATATATGTGTCCCGGAGGAAGTTACTGTCCGGCTGGTTCCCCTGCACCTACACCATGCCCGGCTGGTACCTACAGTAATACACAGGGTATTACCAACTCCTCACAGTGTACACCATGTGATCCTGGAAGATACTGCAATGATACAGGTACGTAGTTTGATAACAAGTAAAATGGCGGGGTGTCAATTTTCCTGATTAATCTGGAATTCCGGATGTATCATTTCTGAAAGAGCAATGGCTTTTGACCAAAATAAAACTTATTTGATGAAAATATCTCAAGAAATGACAAAGTTATGGTAAATTTAATCCGCTATGAAGGATTTTCTTTAATACAAACTTTAGTTAAGTATGGAAATATTATCATTGAAGGTCTTTCGTTTGACAAACATGGTCAGCCATATACGCTTTTCCGGATTTTTTTTAAATTTAGCTTCGTTGACACCCTGATTTTTAAATGGCAACTAATTTTCATATATACAGTAAAATCACATATTTTTGTGGGTATTAATGCATTTTAGTGGGGTCGTTAGTTTGTGGATTATAAAAAATGGAAGGGAAAATCCATTCTCTGCATTGGGAATGTCGATTGATCATGGGGATTAGATTTCAAGGTCGAGTTATACAACAAAATAAACACAAATTAACTCCCTCGAAAAATAATGATTTTACAGTGTTTGATTTTAGATATTTACGCCTATTTGCTTATTTAGTCTGTGACGTTATTGGGGTTTGTTTGCTGTATTTCATCAACAGGGTCACTTGTTCAATTCCAAAACAAATGAAGGAACACAAATAGTCATAGTACCAAGGGATTCAAAACAAACTCATAAAATGATCAAATTTGGTTACCTACTCAGATATTTACCAAGTACATCATAGAAAATGAATTAACAAGCGTCAAAACTTTTTGAAAAGACTCAGACTGACCACCTTGTCTCAGACATGTATGTGGGTAGAATCAGAGTTTAAAAGAAAATGCTGAGACATTGTTTATGTTGCTGTGTTGTCTTGTATGCTTAGCAACAAATAGTATTGTAGTAATTGACACAGTCCAATTAGTTCTGGATCACCCCTCGTGTATCAAAGCGTAAAATTCATAAATTTTGTTGTTTCAACTTTGTGAATACAAATAGGTTTATGAGTTTAATGGGTTACAACCATTATTTAGACAAAAGGGGTAAAGCCACGAAGGGTAAAAAATGGCCCCATGTCCAAATCCTGTGAAAATGACAAATTTATACCATCAGTTGAAGTATTTTACAAAAACGGTATTTTTTAAGATTTTTTTTAAAAACTGTTACTATGGTAACGGGTATAATATTTTGCCAAAAAATGGAAAAAAGCTTCTATTTCCAAAATAGTGAATCGAAATGTAAGTGCGCATCCATAGAGTGATATAAAGAATTGAAGCTTATCTTTATTATGAATGTGGTTGCCATGGTAACAGTTTTCAAAAAAGGCCCAAAATGCACATTTATGACTCCAAATTAAATAAAATGACGTTTTTATTAAAGTGGGTGGGGTTCAGTGGAGTATATCAAAACAGCAAGGCGTATTTTTTGTAAGTTTTTTATGTATCATTGAAGTACATTGTCTAATGATTGTGTACAGCATATAAAACATTGTACAATAAGTACTAAATGTATTGAAAATATGGCTAAAAGCGGGGTGTATGTCATGCCTTCGTGGCTCTATGACGAGAGGAAATAACGTTGAAGCGGTACCTAAAATCTTAAAATTTGATATGGGCACAGCTCTCGACCATCATGAATTGTGCTGTAAACAATGTATTATAAAGTACAATTTCACATTTTAGTCATCTGATTTTGGTCGAGGACTGTGCCCATATTCAAAAAATCACTTATACTGGAAAAATATGGACAAAATATGCCATTTTTGTGAAAAATGGCCAAACATGGATACCCATTAGTGGACAGGTGACAGGTAAAAATCAAATTTGATGAAAAATGCTTCCCTATGCAAACGGATAAAGCTATCCACATTACAAAAATATACAAATGACACATAATAACATACTTTGATAATTTAATAATTTTTAGGCAAATTCAGACCTTTCGTGGATATACTCCTTTTGTTTCTTTACAGTCTGTGGAAGCAAAATGTTGGCAAATTAAAATCAAAATTTCAAGTTTTACACTTTAAATGTGCATGAATAAGGAGGTCGCTTGTTTGAGATCTTTAAATTGCCTTTGTTCTATAATAATATTTCTATTTTTATTGTTTATTTTTTTATAGGATTGACCTCAACTGTCGATGATTGTGATGCAGGTTTCTATTGCCCAGGCGGTGACGATGTGCCCAATCCTGTAGCCACCCCATGTCCTATCGGTCTACACTGTCCTGTTGGCACAGGAACTCCGGTACCGTGTGCTTCAGGAACATACACAAACCTTACACAACAAGCATCGTGTATTCTCTGCCCTGCTGGCTACTACTGTACACCATCTGAAGTAGTCGCAGGTAAGTTCTTTATTATGCCCCTTAACTTTGTTGACGGGTATATTACTTTGCACAAGTCAGCCGGTAGGTCTGTCGGTAGACAAAATGGTTTCTGTTCAATAACAGCTGAAGTTGAAGACCGCTTTGCACTAGGGTCTTCAAACTTTACATCGAGGTTGGTCATTAACAGTAAATGACCCCTATTGATTTTTAGGTCAGTAAGTTGAAGGCCAAGTTTGTTGTGACCTTTAACATTAATGACTTTGGAGCATATTATATATTTTACAAACATCTCTTGTTATGTTATTGTTTGCAAATGACTAAGACGGTCATTAGTGTGTGGTTATTTGTTTTTTCCTGCCTAATTGGCCAATGACTTTGGGCTGATACAAAACAATGATAACATTCAACTGTGAATCACAGCAAATGTGTTAGTATTAAATAATTACTTAACAGTTTAAAAACTTCGAATATACTAGGCGCATATATCTTGAAAAATGTTTCAAGTTCAAGCTATAGTCGAGCATTTTATTGCACAATTTCAGCGGAGTTATGGACATAGAAAGTCTGGTTTTTGTGAAAATTCACTTTTATTACATAGCAACATTCTTACATAACAATCTCAATACATCATTCAAATATAGGAGTATCTTTCATTGTATCAAAAGTAATGTTTCTGTTAATTTTTATCTACTTATTTGCCTGGCAGACAGACTTGCTACCTGGCTTTTATGAATGCCTGGGACGGATGCTTTCCATTTAATATTTAAAAATCATATATGAACCCTCAAGTGTGTTTTGTAGGTGTTTCAACATCCGGTCATTCCTTGTGTCCGGCTGGTTTTTACTGTCCTGCTGGAACCGGTCTGAACTGGACGGCATGTGGACTTGGTACATTCTCCAATGTAGAAGGTTTAGAGGATGACCCCGAATGCCAGCAGTGTACGGGCGGCATGTACTGTGATCGTACTAATCTAACCGCACCAGTCAGCGATTGTGATCCTGGATATTTCTGTACATCCGGTGTAGAGACACCACAACCGGACGGTATGACCAATCTAGGAACTGGCGGAATATGTCCGCCGGGAACCAGATGTCCTGGTGGCACTGTAACACCAGAAGATTGTCCAGCCGGAACTTATCAGGTTTGTCAATAAATATACTTTCAGGACTGTTTGAGCAACCCCCTGAATTACATGACTCCATGTCTTATCTGACTGTTTCAGTCCACCCAATGTAAGTTTATGTATAAACTGGCTAAATTTAAGGACTTCTGGTCATATGTGACAAGTGACTTGATTATTCAGTCCTGACATTCAAATTTGGCCATATTGAACTACTTTCAAGTTGGCCTCCCATTCAAACTGTGTTCGAAAAGATCTTGTTTTTTGGACCTTTACATAAGTATGTGCCAATTTCTTTACCAATAAATGGGGCCGATTTTTAAGACTCCCCTAACTTCATTGTAGTATTGTCTCACCCACATTATTTGTTTCTCATGCTTGCAATAATTATTTTAAACCTAATTGTTTATAATTTTGATGTCTGTTAAGGATTTTTCAATTTCAAATATTACTGAATGACTTTATAAACAAAGTAAATGTCAACAAAAACACGTGTTGAAATTAATTATATTGAATATTCAACGTTTTTTTTTAATTTATTTTTTTATTGAATGACTTTATTTTCAGGATTTGGACGGTCAAGCCGATTGTGTGACATGTCCAGCTGGCTACTATTGTTTGGCTGGTAGTACAAACTACACGTCCACACCATGTCCAACTGGTCACTACTGTCCGAATGGTACAACATATGACATGGAATATCAATGTCCGAGCGGAACCTTTAACAATCATACAGGTAAGTAATGTTTGACTTTATAAAGAACAGTCATTTCAAAATGTTACATAAAAAAGATGTAATGGTTGCATACTAAAGTCATAAGTAAAAATAATTTCAAACTCTGAAATAGAACAAATGAATTTGTTGCATTCATATAAAAGTCAAGAGTAAAAAAGTATTTTAAATTTTTTTATAGCTTTTCCCAATGAAAAAAGATAGTAGAGAGTATGAACTATTCGCATAGTTTTGTAAAAAAAAAAGTCACACGTAGATGGTGATTAGTTTTTATTTCACTTATAAGGTATAAATATGTTACAGGTCAACATGACATAAATTCGTGCATGGATTGTCTGCCCGGATTCTACTGCGGCTCCCAGGGTATGACAGAACCTACTGGAGTCTGTGACCCCGGCTGGTACTGTGAACTTGGCTCAGCACTGGCACAGCCTAACAGTCCCGAAGGTGGAAGATGTCTGGCCGGCACATACTGTCCTGCTGGTAGCTCCGCCCCTACTGATTGTGATGCCGGGGCGTACTGCAGCTCTAACAAGCTCAGTGCTGTGACAGGAAATTGTAATGCTGGATATTACTGTACAGGAAACTCAACCACAGCCACGCCCTCTGGAACCGGTGGTAAGTTGTTATTTTCTCGTCACCTGGCTCTCGTTTCGTTTTAGTTTGACTGACTGAGGCAGCAGACTTTCGGGACGGGATGCCGTTTTTTGTAGTTGCTAGATTTTTACCTTAGACATTGTCTGTGCCGCTTATATGTTTTCTTTGCTCGGCTGGTTAAGCTGAGTGCTGCCTTCCCTGTCTGACTTAATATTATCTTTTTGTTATCATGACAAAAAACATATTAAGACTATTTTGTTGTGCCCCCACGCTTATTTATAAGTGGGTGGCATATATATAGTTTCACATTGCATTTTAAGGTGCCGTAATGAGTATTTTGAGCATTGGTAGCATACACAATACTAGGTATTCATAGTTACATTCACTGGTTTTAATAATTATGCCCCTTAGTCCCCCTAAGGAGAAGTATATAGGAGGAATGTTGTACATAACGCATGTCATTCTGTTGGTAAGTCTGTTTGTATACTAAACTTCAGGTCCAAGGCTTATTTTGGAGGTGGGTTAACATGACTAAGATCAATTATTTTGCTTTTGGAATCTCATGTTATTCGAGTGCGTAGTAATTATCACCATAAATACTATTTGTAGGACTTCGTTACCTTACATACTTTGTTCTCCATAATCATGATTAAAAGTTCTTCAATAGATGATAAGTGCTCCACTGGACATTACTGTCTGGCAGGAAGCTCCGCCCCCTCAACCATGTGATCATAATTTCATAACCTTTTCCAATGCAGTGTTATGTGGTCTTTGCCAAATTTGTTCACTTCTTTCTCTAAATTTAAGATTTTAGTTCAGTACAATTGAAACTATCAAAATGATTAAAAGTAAATTTGTCTTTTTCTTATATAGGTGATGAGTGTCCCACTGGACATTACTGTCTGGCTGGAAGCTCCGCCCCTTTCTAAACTTGCCATAGTTACCTTATATAGCTTGTTCTCTGTAATCATCACTTGTCTATTCTTCTATAGGTGATGAGTGTCCCACTGGACATTACTGTCTGGCTGGAAGCTCCGCCCCTCAACCATGTGATCATAATTTCATAACATTTTCCAATGCAGTGTTACGTGGTCTGTGCCAAATGTGTACACTTCTTTCTCTAAATTCAAGATTTAAGTTCAGTACAATTGAAACTACCAAAATGATTAAAATTGAACTTGTCTTTTTCTTCTATAGGTGATGAGTGTCCCACTGGACATTACTGTCTGGCTGGAAGCTCCGCCCCTCAACCATGTGATCTGGGAACATTCTTGCCTAGTACACGAGGTGAAGATAGCAGCTATTGTCTATCATGTTCACCGGGCAAATATTGTGGTCAGCTTGGACTCTCCGCTGTGGAGGGAGCATGTACTGCTGGTAAGCAACTCCTTTCTCTTGTTTATATTTCACACATGTGTTGCCATGACAACATTGGTAATTGGAATTTAATTGTCTTCAACTCGTATTTTATGCACAATATTATTACTGTTGCAAAGAGTAATCTACATGATGGAACCAATGTACATGAAGTTTTAGAGAGTATTAAGGGGAAGATAAAGTTTTAGAGAGTATTAAGGGGAGATAATTCACTAATGAAGTTTAAGAGAGTATTAAGGGGAGATAATTCACTAATGAAGTTTTAGAGAGTATTAAGGGGAGATAATTCACTAATGAAGTTTAAGAGAGTATTAAGGGGAGATAATTCACTAATGAAGTTTTAGAGAGTATTAAGGGGAGATAATTCACTAATGAAGGATTAGAGTGTTAAAGGGAGATAATTCACTAATGAAGTTTTAGAGAGTATTAAGGGGGAGATAATGCACTAATGAAGTTTTAGAAAGTATTAAGGGGAGATAATTCACTAATAAAGTTTTAGAGAGTATTAAGGGGCGATAATTCACTAATATCTCTCATTTGTGGGGAAATTTTAGCTGCTAACTTCAACGTTACCATCATTGTTACAGGTTTCTACTGCCCAGGAGGACAAAACACGAGTACCCCGAGCATGTATGAATGTCCAGCCGGGTACAAGTGTCCAGGTGGGGCCAGTACATACACTATATGTCCATCTGGTACCTACCAGGATGAGACCGGTCAGTCAACATGTAAGACATGTATGGAAGGATATTACTGTGACAATGCTGCTGGTGCAATAACCAACTACACAACCGCTGTTTGTCCTACAGGTAAGGTTCTACGTATAGTCCAAACAAAATCTGGCCGCGATCTCCCGAAGAAATCTCAGCTCAAATTGAGATATTACTTGAATCAGAGTCTGGATTCAAGATCAACCTGAAGTTCAAGACCCTGAAATTTTACTGCGATAAACTCAGAATAACGTTTCTGTTTTGTGATGCTAATTTGGAGTCTGGCCTACCATATAAATTAACTCGAAGTTAAATGACAATATTTGAGATGGATTTAGCTCAGATTGAGATGCTTCGCGAGATCGGGCCTGGTTCTCAACCTTCATGCAAGAATATATTATACCGGTAAGCTTCTGGTATTGAATATGTCAATTTCTGCGAGTAAGTTCTGCCTTACCGGTCAATTCAAATTGTGTTAGAGGACATCTCATATTTAGTCTTAAACGCGCTCACTTAGGAAAACAAGGAATTTGTTTGTAGTAAAATACTTCCAAATCTATTCTGTGTTTGGTAGTATTTAGTTAGTTTATCTGAACACATGTTAACAATGCTATGTTTCAGGTCACTACTGTCCTAATGGAACCCAGTCAGCGTACGCCTATCCCTGCCCTGCTGGAACATATAACAATCTGACCGGACTCATTGATGCGACAGAATGCGAACCTTGTATTGGTAAGTTTGACATATTTTCCCACAAAACAGTTTGTGGATACAATTCGCTGACTTTGAATGTAAGTACAAAGTTGATAGTTTGAGAAATCAAGAAAAAACTGTCTAAAAACTACTCTTTATTTACAGAAAAAGAAGCTTTTTGATCTTCAGTTAAGTCAACATGACCTGTTCCGATTTTCATGAAAATAGGCTCATAAGAAGCGTGAGTCTTATAAGGTTGTAAGTAGTACTTATGACCCTCTCATTCTAAGCCTGGGAATTGTTTTTGGTTAGGAGGGTCAAGAAATGGTTTTTCTTCGTCTAGGGTAAGCTTTTGAGAGATCATGAGACAATTAATGACATCGGGAGGAACTGTGGATAAGCTGGGGAGATAACACGAGGCATCAGGAGAACTCCCTATGTGTTCCTGACATTATGTGTAGATTCTACTGCCTCTGGGATGTACTCTTGATGGAAATTACGAGCTTCGAGAGGCATCAAGAACAGATTCCCAATGTGACAGGGTAGCTTTCCAATGCCTCTTGGTAACATTTGGGAGTCTTGAGACATCTCGTGACATCGCAAGCACATCGCGAGCATACACATTGAATTTCTCCATATGTCATGTCAGGAATATCCCTGGGGGAGGCATCATTCATAATTTTGATTTTCCATTACTCTAGGTGGCCATTATTGTACACAAGGAACAACTGATCCATCGTTGGTTTGTGCCGCCGCCTACTATTGTCGTAACAGTTCAGAGTCAGCTGCCCCGATGCAAGGCGGCGAGGCCTACGAATGTCCAGTCGGTCACTACTGTCCTGAAGAAACCACTGAACCAATCAAATGTCCTATAGGAACATTCTCCAATGCTGTAAGACTGATGAATGAGACTGACTGTACACCATGTACTCAAGGTAACGTAAATCTCTGATATCCTACCGTAAAAACCCATAATTTATCGTAAAACCACTTTTTTACCATAAAAACCCATATTTTACCATAAAAACATCTCTTACTGTAAAAACCCATATTTTACTGTAAAACCCTGTATTTTACCTTAAAAACTCATACTTTATTGTAAAACCTATATTTAACCATAAAATCTCAAATGTTACCATAAAAACATATTTTACCATAAAACACATATGTTACTGTAAAAACCCATATTTTACTGAAAAACCCCATATTTTACCGTAAAAACTCTTCATTGTAAAAAGCAAAGCCTCATGCCATATCATTTTGTCCACTTGTTTAATAAAATTTGTATGTAAAGAGCACTCATGCAAGATGCTCTATTTAATAGTAACACAATTTCTATTGTTTACACAATCATATGGGGAGTTATATTTTTTCTATTGCAGGGTATTACTGTGATGCTCAAGCCCTGACAGCCCCAGTGGGAGACTGTGCTGCAGGTTTCTACTGTGAGACCGGCTCCAGTAACGACTCACCTGTCGTATGTCCCGAAGGAAAATATTGTCCAACAGGTAAGCAACATGATTGTTTTATGAAAGAATTGAAATATCTGTACTCTTCACAAATAAAAGACTCTTCACGAAAAATGACTTGTACAATTTGGACTCTTCGTGATGGAGGTTGATTTTGGAACCTTTTGAATAAAGGAAAATTTTAGGAAAGTTAATTTTGAGACTCTTCATGAATGAAGGTATATTTTGAGACTCTTCATGAATGAAGGTATATTTTGAAACTCTTCAATAATGAAGGTACATTTTGGTTCCTTCATGAATAAAGGTATATTTTGAGACTCTTCATGAATAAAGGTACATTTGGAGACTCTTCATTAATGAAGGTTTGTTTTGAGACTCTTGAATAGTGAAGGTACATTTTGAGACTCTTTATTAATGAAGGTTTGTTTTGAGACTCTTCATAAATTAAGGTAAATTTTGGGACTCTTTATAAATAAAGGTATGTTTTGGGACTATTCACGAATAAAGGTATGTTTTAAGACTCTTTGGTAAATGCACTCATGAGAAATTCTTCATGAAAGAAAGTACTCATTTTTGCAATATTTGATGAATGAAGTTACTATTGGTAGCTCTTTATAAATAAAGTTACATTTTACACTTTGATCTTCTTCATAACTGAAGGTACTTTTCGTCATTTACAGGAACACATACACCTACTCGTTGTCCTACTGGTACATTCTCAAACGCTACTCAACTGTCCGACGCATCCAACTGTACCGATTGTACTGCCGGATTTTATTGTACAACCACAGGGCTCACAGAACCTGAGGGTAACTGTACTCAAGGCTTCTACTGTCCAACAGGTAAGTTCATGTTATATATTCCACAACATTGTATCTTACAAGTAGGTTCTTAATTTGTGTGCAATACCATCAATATGTGTTGCATATAGTTATGCTTTTCATATATAAAGGTAATAAAAGTATATATATACACTACTGTCCTGCATTCAAATTTAAATATGAATTAGATGACATTTTTGGATTTGTAGTTAAAGCACACTTTTAATTTTGGACCATAAAATTAGCAAAACACTTAAACGTAAATGTATCCTAATGTTTCCAAAAATCTCAAATATGGTTGGAAATTTGAATTCAACAAAGGCTGCAATTGGTCAGAAACTTAAAAAAGCCAAAATAGACAGAGAGATAAAAAGACAAATGCATATACAAACTGATACCTTTTGTTACCTATAAGGCCCTTTTGGCCCAACAAGGTTGTATATCTCTGTATAGTATATAGTGAGATACAACCTTGTTGCGCCGAAGGGATGCTTTTGTCACCTGAATCTGATTTAACTATACGAAGTTGATATGACTTAGGTTTTAAGAAAGTTTAAGGCTTAGCCGATATATGACTCTGTTTGACATTTCTACAGGTTCTACGGTTGGTAACTCCGTAGCGTGTCCTATAGCCTACCATTGTCCAGAAGGGAGTGCCACACCACAGGAATGTCCCGCCGGCTCATATACTACACAGAGGAGGAAATGGGAATGTGATCCATGTCCTGCTGGGTAAATATTGCACCAACAGTCTTCTTCACAAACAATCTTTAGCTCAACTTTCAAAGAAAAAAGTCCAGCTATTATCGTGACGGGGGCATAAGCATCTGCGCCAAAGCTTTCAACTTGAAAGTCAACACACTTATGGAATATGATGACCTACATCTACTGACAAGAGGAAACAAATCTCTTCAGCATTTTATAACAGTTATTCCCCTTTTCTTCCTTTGAATTTTTTCACAAATTTTTTCCAAAGACTTTCAAAGGTTTCTACTTGAAACTCAACATAGTTGTTCACCATCACAAGGGGAGTCCATACTGATATGGAGTGAAGGGTTTAAGTTGGGTTGACACTTCAGTCACACTCCCTTTACTTTGTTGCTTGTCCTCCGTAGCTCAATGGTGAGCGCCGTTGCCGCCTAATCTGGCGACCCGGGTTCAAATCCGGTTGGGGGCACACATACATGCCTGCCATATTTCAGCATAAAGGTGATTGGCAAATAAAGGCTATGCTCGGCATCGGCTTGACGCTCAGCATAGTAAGTTTCAGGTAACTGCTAAATCCCCTGTATCAGGAATGGGTTGTTCTATTTGACTGAAATACTGTTAGTAATACCTAAAACAATATTTAATTTTTTTTTATATTTGTTACCTCTTTGTAGATATTACTGTATCTATGACACGGCTTCTGAAGGTGATGTATCCTCCGTACTGTTTGATTGTGAGAAAGGAAATTATTGTCCAGAAGGTACCGGATATGATCAACAACCCTGCCCTGCTGGAACCTTCGGTACACAGAAAAATTACTATCAGGTAACCACTTGTAATTATCTCCCTTCTATCCCTTTTTGAAGATAGGGTCATCGGCATATTTTATGTATACAAGCCCATCTAACTAATATCAAGAAATTCAACTTAAATATCATTTAAAATGGCCATTCAGCCACCCATTGACATTTTAATTTCTCCTTGTCCCCAGGGGAGACTATTTATCTCCTGGTTGGTGTGCAGCCAACATTGGAGTAAGGCACCCAAGAATATCGTATAATTATGTTCAGACAACGCCCTAACAGGTACCAATTTACACCTCGGTGGAGTGGAGCATTGCAGGTTATTCTTGTTCAGAGAAATTAAGCAGAGGCCCAGATGGGAATCGAGCCCAGGACCTCTCGATACCGAAGCACGTGCCCTACCTCTAGGCCACTGCTCCCCATACGGATGGGAGAATAAAATGATTTGTAGTCTTAGTTTACAAGTGTTGTTTAACTCAGGATTGACAATATTATTATATAATTACAGGCGTCACAATGTACAGACTGTAGTGCCGGACAATATTGTGATGTGGCCGGTGCTATAGCTGTAACCAGACCTTGCAATCTGGGTCATTGGTGTCAGTCCGGTGCATAGATGTTTAACATAGGATTGACTATATTATTATATAATTACAGGCGTCGCAATGTACAGACTGTAGTGCCGGACAATATTGTGATGTGGCAGGTGCTATAGCTGTAACCGGACCTTGTAATCCTGGTCATTGGTGTCAGTCCGGTGTAGACAGAGCCAACCCTGACAATGATGCTTCAAACAGCACATACAATGCTACATGTGGACTTGGTGGCCATACAGGTATGTTCAAAATTTGAAGTATTTTTGCAAAGAAAATGTAAATACTGTAGCGTACAGACAATCCAAAGCCACACAGAAATGGCTGCATTGCCTAGCCACCCACCCAAGAATCAGACATAGAACGAACCATCAATATCCCCAAAAATGGATTTTACAAGCAAGCCTATACAATTATACTCACCCGGCAATGAATCATACACTGTGGACTTTGCATTTTGTTCATAATTAACCATAAACTGAAGTGAAGTAACTAAATTCTTGACCACAAGCATCACTATCAACCTTCTTCTTCTGTAAATGTCATGTTCAGTATTTTAATTAAGAAATAATGAATACGTAGCTGTGCTTTGTTGCGTAATAAAATATAGGCATGTGTTTGGATGCATAGTAATTAAATCACGAGTATGTCATTTGTCATAGTATATGATGTCAAATGTGACGTTATCAATCAGCTATGTTTTATCACGGTAATAAAAAATGGTAATCTCAGTATATGCAAAGAAGGCAAATCTCACGTGCTTTGTTAGAATATTAAATATTAAAACTATTTTATGTCACTGACATGTTGGGATGCCTTCAATAATGCAGGGTAATACGGTATATATCAGATCTATAATAAATTATTTTACATTTTGTTGTAGGCTATGGAAGTTTGTGTCCGGTCGGTTCTTATTGTCCAGAAGGAACAGAATTACCCATCAATTGTCTTGCTGGTACCTACCAGGATCAAGAAGGTCAAAGTTATTGTAAGGGATGTCCAGAAGGTAACTACATTCTACATTAAAATTTTGATATGGCACAATCAATACAAAAATCGATATTTGAAAATAAGCAAAAATCTTAGTTTTAGGCTCAAAATGTTTATAAATAATTGTGTAACCTCTCTAGACTAACACCATTTGGGAAACACAAAGTATGTACCATAAGTTGTACTCTTGAATATCCATAAAAATGGATGTTGTCAAAATGGCACATCATCTGCGTAAAAAATGAAACAGAAACACTATTTTTTTGGCTCTACAGAGGGCCACTCTGGAGAGGTTGCACTGTATTCAATAATCTTAGACATAGACATGTTTATCATTGACCTGCTTTAAATTAGTTCAGAATTTTTTAATTTTGCTTTGATTCACGTTGTGTAATTAAATGTTGGTGTTTATATTATAGGTTTCTACTGTCCAGTGAATACCTCCGACTATCTAAGTTACCCGTGTCCATCTGGTCACTATTGTCCGGAGAATACTACATCGTCCACAGAGTACCCGTGTCCAGTGGGAACATTCAACAATAACACGCAGCAGTATAACTCTAGCGCTTGTTCGTTATGTAGTGGTGGACTATTTTGTAGCGCTTCTGGATTATCTTCTCCTGACGGAATCTGCAGGTAATATATACTGTGTTAACTGCCCCTGATAATAACTGTAATATGAGTGGTTTTATCACATGACTTTTCTTATATCTGGGTCAAAGGGATTCAACCCGGTTAAAAAATGTATCACTTCTACACTAGGAATTAGTAAGGGCAATTACTTTATCAATATTATGTCAAATATTTTAAACAAGTCCAGTGCACTCATTTTATTTGTACTGCACACTTCACGACAATATAATATCATGCATAAAAATACAACTTTTATCAAAATCTGTACACAATGTCACCAGTGACGAGCATTGAATAGTCGCAAAATGTGTAAAAATTGTTTCGTTAACACATGTCTGAGCCGTAAGAAACTAGAAAACAACCTTCAATAAAGAAGAGAAATCATTATTTACGCATGATCTCAGGAAATTAGTATGACGATTTGATAAAGGAACTCAGATCTCTTGCAACTCACAGTGATTTTGTATAATTGGCATTATCTCGGGAAATTAGTATGACGATTTGATAGAGGAACTCATATCTCTTGCAACTCACAATGATTTTGTATGATTGGTTACATTTCAGTGGTGGTTGGTATTGTATTGAGGGATCTATCCAAGCGAGACCGACAGTCAGTGATCAGGGTGGTAAATGCAGGAAGGGAGAATTCTGTCCGGAGGGAAGTGATGGACCTACAATATGTACACCTGGACAGTACTGTCAATCTGAGAGGCAAGATGCACCCAATGGGAACTGTACAGCTGGTAGGTTATAATCTTCTCTGTTTCTGTCGTTAGGCGTGTCAATATTCCTGATTAATCCGGAATTCCGGATTGGTCAATATTCCTGATTAATCCGGAATTCCGGATTGGTCAATATTTCTAATTAATCTGAAATTCCGGATTGGTCAATATTCCTGATTAATCTGGAATTCCGGATTGGTTAATATTACTGATTAATCCGGAATTCTGGATTGGTCAATATTCCTGATTAATCTGGAATTCCGGATTTGTCAATCCTGAAAAAGCTATGCTTTCTGATCAAAATAAAGGTTACTTGATGAAAATATCTCAAGAAATGGCAAAGTTGTAGTCAATTTAATCTGCTCTGAAGGATTTAATTCAATAAAAACTGAGTTAATTATGGAAACACTGTCATTGAATGCCTCTTGTTTGGCAAAAATGGTTGGCCGCATATGATTTTCCTGATTTTTAATTTGGTCCTGTTGACACTACTGTATGTTATACTCTACTCTCTTACTGTCATGCAGCGGGGGTTCCATTTGACTCGTGGCTCAAGGTTCGCACAGTCCTTGAAAAGTCCTTGAATTTGGTTTCAACCTTGCAAAGTACTTGGAAAAAGTGCTGCCTTGAAAAAATGGCAAAATGATAGCTGAATTTAATAGAAAATTCTTGAATTTAGACAAACAGCCTTGAATATACAAGTTAAAGTGTATGATGTTGTCAAAATGACACATTATCTGTGTAAAAAATGAAAAAGAAAAGTCATTCTTGCAAAATAAAGTATATATATATATAAATGAGACAGAAATAATGAAAATATATCTGTATTGCAGGTTACTGGTGTGGAAATGGAAGTTATTGGTACCAACCATACGACGGAGTGACAGGTGATATATGTCCGTATGGTCACTACTGTCCTGAGGGTAGTGGTGCCGGTATACCATGTCCTATGGGATATTTCCTCAATGCTGAAGGTAGTACAGCACTATCTAGTTGTACTGAGTGTACACCTGGTAAGTCAGATTTATCAGATAAGTCAATTATCAGGGTCCAATTATTCTATAATATTTCGGAAGCCCAGACTTGGTGCACTGGAAAGAATGATCTTTTCTGCAGAAAATAAAAGTTATTTGATAAAAAAATTGAAAATATGTATTATGTATTACACGCAGGTACTAAATGTTACCGTAATTCCCCGAGTATAAGTCGTGGTTGTGTATTACACACAGATACTAAATGTTACCGTAATTCCCCGAGTATAAGCTGTGGTTGTGTATTGCCCGCAGGTACTAAATGTTATCGTAATTCCCCGAGTATAAGTCGTGGTTGTGTATTACATGCAGGTACTAAATGTTACCATAATTCCTCGAGTATAAGTCGTGGTTGTGTATAGCATGCAGATTCTAAATGTTACCGCAATTCCCCGAGTATAAGTCGTGGTTATGTATTGCACACAGATTCTAAATGTTACCGTAATTCCTCGAGTATAAGTCGTGGTTGTGTATTGCACGCAGATTCTAAATGTTACCATAATTCCCCGAGTATAAGTCGTGGCTGTGTATTGCACGCAGGCACTTATCGTTACCATAATTCCCCGAGTTTAAGTCATGGTTGTGTATTGCTCACAGGTACTAAATATTACCGTAATTCCCCGAGTATAAGTCGTGGTTGTGTATTGCACGCAGGTACTAAATGTATGTATTATCATTCAGGTAAATACTGTGAGTATGAAGGTACACAGACAGTGACCGGTGATTGTGCTGCTGGTTACCACTGTCCAGGTGGGCAGTCTACAAGTATGCCTTCCAACTACAGCTGTCCTGAGGGGTATTTCTGTATCGGTGGATTATCTGCCCCTGATCCCTGTCCTAGTGGTACTTACCAGGTAAGTTAATGTACTTATGTATCGGTGGATTATCTGCCCCGATCCCTTATCAGGTAAGTCTGTGGTCACATGTTCTGCTACATATTTATTTTGTGCTGGATGTCCGTCTGTCTGGATGGATGTCACAAAGTTTATCCTTTACCACTTGTCTGATTTTATTGAAACGTCACATGAATACCTTATCACACAAGCCTTGTTGTGTGTTTTGTCAGGAATTTTAGTCTGAACGGTTTTTGTTAGAGTTATGGCTCCTTGTGGGAGACATACAGTTTTGTGTCAGAACCCTTCCTGTCTGCATATTGACCTTTACAATCAGTGAAATATGTGCATTTATTGATACATGTAAATATAAACCCAGGAAGCAATCATTAAGGTCGCTTAGCATAAGTTGCATTAACTTATTTAGAAAACTGCCTCCTCGATAGCCTAGTGGTAAAGCGTCCGTTTTTAGTGCAGAAGGTCCCGGGTTGGATCCTTGGTCGCGTTATACCAAAGATGAAATAAAAATGGTACCAGAAATTCTCTTGCTAGATGCTCAGCATAAAAGGAAAACTGGCTTCTGTGCTCTCATACCCTTATGGCAATGGATAACATCATGCATGAGGTGTGCTTAATTATTATATAAGTTTAAAAAACTTGTTTCACAATTGACCTAAGATACATTAGTATAAACTGAATCAGTTTAAAATCAACATGTTTAACCTTATAACTCACAGGATCAGCCAATACAGTCTAACTGTGTGGTATGTCCAGCAGGATATTACTGTGATTCTGGCATTGCGGGACCAGTGGTCAACTATACACAATACGTGTGTCCAGAGGGAAGTTATTGTCCAGACGGTACTACACATGCTTCAGAGTTCACCTGTCCCCTAGGAACGTTCAATAATGTCACAGGTACAGTGTTTTGCTTGCTTAGAATGAGAAGGTCGTAATTGCTACATAAAAGCCAACTTCCTGTTAAATACCATCTTCTACATAAAGATAGTTGTTGACACTTAAATTGGCAAAATCTCAAATTGTCATCTTTGTTAATTTAATTATCAAGACTCAAATACTGATGGTTCCTTTTGGCTGTCAATGGACCATATATGATGCAAAAATTGTTGAGAAATTATGTTGTTTGTTGTTGTTACACCTGACTTAACATAAATATCCTACTGCGCTATATTTTATCCTGATTGTTCAGGGTGTTAAATAAGTTTGTTCTTAATGTTTTAGTTTAATTAGTTATTTTTTCTGACATTTGGAGAATGCAAAATTCTTAGGCTCAATTCAGAGGGTTCTACCCTTGCCCTAATCTTTCTGGCATCAAATGAAGCTATTAGAGAAAGAAATTAAAATTGTAATTGCATACATAGCTCAGATAAAACTTAGTAAGATTTTTGAGAACAAACTTTTTTAACACCCTGTATATATTGATTGTATGTTGTATTTCAGGATTGGTAAATGAGACACAATGTACCACGTGTGCTGGTGGTATGGCGTGTGATGAAGTCGGTCTCACGTATCCCAAGAGGCAATGCTCGGGCGGATATTTCTGTCTCAATGGTTCCGAGTCCATGACCCCGAACCAAGGAGCTGTGGCTGACGTGTGCCCTACGGGTTCATACTGTCCTCAGGGTACCGCCGACCCCGTAGCCTGCCCTACTGGCACATTTAACCCGACCACACAACTACATAGTGAGAGTGAATGTCTGAACTGTACAGGTGGAGATTATTGTAATGAGACAGGTACGTAGAAAATCAAAGCTCTGAGAGTACAAGATTTGTAGAAAATCAAAGCACTGAGAGTACTACGTACATAGAAAAATCAAAGCACTGAGAGTACTACGTACATAGAAAAATCAAAGCACTGAGAGTAATTCTTACGTAGAAAATACTTACATAGAAAATCAAAGCACTGAGAGTACTAGGTACATAGAAAAATCAAAGCACTGAGAGTACAACTTACGTAGAAAATCAAAGTACTGAGAGTACTACTGGTAGGCAATCTGGTTGCTGCTATTAAAGCTCACACTGACTTTATACATTTTATGTGTCATTTTCTTGCTGACGATCTTGTCAAATGTCAAAGTTGGCTTATGTGCCTTAATAGGCAGGTTGCTTATCTAAATAATTGTAAAAAGGGGCTTATTATTTGGCATACATGTATTAAATGCGTATATCAAAAGTGGCATTAGAATAATTATAAGCGCCTATGTACCAGGTTCACCAGTACACTTGTAAACCAAGACCTCGCAGCTGGATTCCGAAAAAGCAAAACTCTTCTAAAGAAAGCTAGTATATATCTGGGTCAGTGCCACACTATATAATTACGTAACAGTCCATGCAGTCGCAACTCCGTCCATTCATAAAAGCCAAATTGATCACATGACTCTGAACAACATGGTCTCCAGAGTAGTCATTGTTATTAACTGTTGTTTTGTTAAAAGAAATTAATCAGTGTAAATTGAATTAAGTCAAAATTCACACACTGTTTTTATATGAATTTCAGTGGCTTCAAGGAGGTAGTTGATTCAACAAGTATATATCTTGTCTGTTTTGTTTTACAGGCCTTAGTGCGGTAGTTGGACCATGTTTCGCTGGTTTCTATTGTCCTTCTGGTAGCGTGCTTGCTACAGAAGTACAATGTATTGTGGGTAACTACTGTCCGTTGGGAACTGAAGTTCCAATACCATGTCCAAATGGAACATTCTCAAATAATGTCGGTAACGATGATGTATCCGAATGCTCACCATGTAATCCAGGCTACTACTGTAATGGAGAAGGGCTGACTAACGTGACAGGTCCTTGCAAAGAAGGTAATGTACAATAACCATTATCAGAGGCACAGTGATTTATCTGGAACAAAATTAAACAGCCTGTCTTTCAATGTGTTAATTCATAATTTGTACTTATCAGTCTCGGATATTTAAAGACTTTTGCCGCCCGGAGTATGTCCGGGCGCACTAAAGTATGCGACGTCATAGTCCGCGACATCATAGTTCACCAGACGTCATGTTGTTGCATGACATTCCTTCAGGTATAATTGTTGTTACGATAGTATGATTAAAGGTACAAACCAAGAAAGACGTGTTTCTTACTAACCACTATACCCCACATGTGCCCATAAAAATGGGAAAATTTAGCTCGACCCGTCCCTAGATTTGCCACTAACTATTCTCGAAATTGGGAATTAATTTTTTTTTAAATTGTTTAGATTTTGCTATTTTCTACTGATACTCTACTGACACTTGGATAAACAAGGTTATACTGTAATGCTATGATAATGAAAATTTGTTTAGGTTACTATCTGTAATAGTGAAATGAAGACATGAGACATACAGTTAAATTAGCCTATAAATATGATGTCAGAATGGAAACTTGTTGTGTGCCTCCATAGCTCAATGGTTAGCATGCTTGCTGTCTAATCCAGCGACCCTGATTCAAATACAGGTGAAGGCACTCATATGCCTGCCATAATTCAGCAGAAAGCCAACTGGAAAATAAAGGCTTTGCTTGCCACAGAAGTGTTATATTTTAGAGCAAAAGATCTGAGAATTCATCCCTAGCAATCTTTTTTATATAACATAGTTGAATATTTATGTAATATAATTGTTTTGTGTACCATTTCAGGTTATTATTGTCCAAATGGTAGCAGCGTGGAGACTGAGATTGTTTGTCCAATCGGTAAACATTGTCCAACAGGAAGTGCCGTTCCACAGGATTGTGGGCCGGGTACATATACTGGTTCTACCGGTCAAATCTCCTGTGTCGAATGTCCTGAAGGTATGTCTGCCCTTTATATCTGCGCAGAAGAAGGGACAAGGTTCGCACAGGCCTTGAAAAGTCCTTGAATTTGGGTTCAACCTTGAAAAGTACTTGAATTTAGTGCTACCTTTAAACAAATGCCAGAATAGTGCTTGAATTTAACTGAAAATCCTTGAAACGGCCATAAAAGCGTACGGACGTTGTCAAAATGGCACAAAGTATCTGCGTAAAAATTTAAAAAAGAAACAAACACTCTTTCTCAAAAAATTGAAAGTACATAAATGTATAGTGCGAGTATGTAATGAATTGAGCCGATTGGGTATTCTTGTGCAATAAATACTATGATGTCATTAGAAAAAATGTATAAAATGGTAGCAAATTATTTTCGTACAATTTAACCTCGGTTGCTGTGTGCTAAATTGTCTTGAAAATACCTATTCTACCTTGAAAAGTCCTTGAATAGTCCTTGAATTTTGGTGTGAGAATTTTGTATGAAGCATGGTGTAAGGTGTTTAAGCTTGCCACCTGAACAATATCAACTCGTCTGATAACACTGTTCTCAGTAACCCGAGATTCTCTATTTAAATTCCTTAGGTTAAATACAGTAAAACATGATGCCTTTCTGCTCTGCTATCATCCTTTTGTTTGCCATGATGCTGGTTTTAAATGAGAAGGTCGTAAGTGCATTATAAGACCCATACATATTTTTGACATCTGCATCACAAAGCGCTTCTTATAAATAGATGTGTTGCAATAACAGCAGGCAAGGGAGAGAATCCAACATTGCACAATGAAGAGTAAATATAGAGTAGTCCCCCTTGCACCTTTCTGCTTGCAAAAATAAATTAGAGATATTTTCTACATAAAATATTAGGCATTATTTTAACTATAGATTTGTATTACAGGGTTCTTCTGTGTAGCTGCCAATGTGGTAGAAGGCGATTTAAGTACTGTGATGACCACATGTCCCGAAGGTTATTTCTGTCCGAACGGTACAGGCTACGACTGGCAACCATGTCCTGCTGGAACGTTCAGTGATGTCACTGGATTAACACAAGAAAGTGATTGTCAGTCTTGTACTGGAGGCGTATTCTGCTCTAGTATGTATAGTACATTATTCAATATTTTTGAAGTACTCATGTAAAAATAACATTATGATAATTAGTCCCCTACCGGTTTTTGTCCGGAGGGGACTATAGGTTTGCCCTCCGTCCGTCCGTCAGTCAGTCAGTCTGTCAGTCAGTCCGTCCGTCCGTCCGTCAAACAATCTGGATCCTGACATAACTCAAACAGTTTCCAAGCTAGGTTTATGAAACTTGGTATGTGGATAGGGGGCAATAAGGGGATTATGCACGTCTAAAAATTATTTTGATTCTGACAAAAATTGTGGTTGCTATGGCAACAGAAACATTGAAAATGGCCTCAAACCGGTAGGGGACTTCTGTATTGCTTGCAATTCTTAATAACTTGTTTTATATTAAATTTCCTGTTTCTAGACTTAAATCATAGTCATGCTTATTCAGCCTACAAAAACTATATTGTGTAACTTTCTTACTTTTATTAAGGCAGGCCCCAATGTTTGATGAGTGGTTATATTGCTATGCACTATCATGTCCATCGATCTGTTGGTATTCCCATGATTGTTTAGTTAATACTCAACCATGTACAACTACTGTTATATGGGCGTCAATTTTCCTGATTTATCCGGAACTCCAGATTTATCACTCCCAAAAGAACAATGGTTTATGACTAAAATGAAAGTTATTTGATGAAAATATCTCAAGAGATATAAAATTTATGGTGAATTCTATCTGCTCCGAATGATTTTCTTTAAATTAAATACAAATTCACTTAAATATGGAAATGTTGTCGTTTAAGGCCTCCTGTTTGGCAAAATGTACAGCCATATACAATTTTCAGGATTTTTAATTTGGCCCTGTTTTCACCCCTGTGTTATACAGGTAACTATTTTCATTGTATATTTTCAGTGTCCAATCTGACGGCACCATCAGGTCTGTGCGGAGCTGGGTACTATTGTACCTCCGGAGCCCTCTCAAACAATCCCACAATGCTTAGCAGCAGTCAGTGTCCTCTAGGCACAGTTCATCCAATCATTGGTGACGTTTGTCCTATTGGACATTATTGTCCTGAAGGTACAGACAATCCGATTGGCTGTCCAGCTGGAAGTTACCAAGATCTAACCAATCAAGACCATTGTAAGGCATGTCCTGCTGGAAAGTATTGTACAGCAAATACTACTGACCCATCAGTGAACAGTTGTCCAGCGGGTCACTATTGTCCGGAGAACACAACACATGATGCAGAATATCCGTGTCCACCACAGACGTTCAACAATTTGACCGATGGTCAGTCTATCAATGATTGTATATCTTGCTTACCAGGCATGTACTGTGCTGGTAGTGGAAATGTATGGCCGACAGGCGACTGTGCTCCAGGCTACTACTGTACCAACGGATCCGACACTGCAACAGTAAGTACATTTATTACTAATTAATTAATTATTAATTAAGTCCTTAATTTCAAAATGTTTATAAAGTTTCAATGCTTATTCAGTTAAAAAAGGTTTTATGGATACCCTTGGTTAACTATTAGTTAGTTGGCTCTAATCCTTGTTATTGAATCGGTGCTATACACCGGGCTCATTAAAGAACCAGGCTGTCTGTTCAAAACAAGAGCTAGGCACACTTTTGCAGCCCCGGACATGCCTGTATCTAATGTCTCTCTCTCTCTCTCTCTCTCTCTCTCTCTTCAGGGGCTTTCTCTCAGTCTGTCCCTCTGGTCAGATCATGCTGTATCTGCACTGGTAGAGGATGCACTTACCCATTGTGGCTGCAACACTGCATGTATATGTAAAGCACCGTATGAACGTGTGTTTCACATGAAAAGGGCGCTACATAAATCTGTTCTAAAAACAGTGTAGGGTTCACACTACATTTTGTATTGTGAAGGTTTTCAAATGAATTTGTTGCATAATATTCAAGTAAAACTGTGCTGTATAAACTATTTACTACATGTATTTACCATAAAAGATAAACTTCTATCAATCGCCAATATACAGAATGATGTATACAGATATGCCCTTGTTTATAATAATATTTTCTCCACCTTAGCCATGGTTTTTGGTAAGGAAATGTGAATTTTGTGAATTTTTGTGTCTTTTGATAATACAATGATGTGATGAACTAATATCAATTGTCATTATGAAGTGCACTCGTCACTGTGTGTAACATTGCCTGTGTTTACCTAGGTACATTATATTAAGGGGGATGCGCAGCTGCACAGTTGTCCAGTGTGCTGGATTGGTAACTTAGCGATCGGGGTTCGGTTCCTGGGTAAACTCTTCCTTGAAATTATACGAAAATGTTGATTTTCTTCCACAGTAGAGAAGTTGATGGTTTCTTTTGGAAGGGCTTAAGTTAGTATTTAATACAGTCAATGATAACTGGTTAGTTGAATTGGCTGCTGTATATACCTGAAGAATGGTTTAGACACAGCGTAAAACCAAAATAAACATCAAAAGTGTCTTACTAGACTAGGAGCCAATTGCCTAACTACAGTGACACCGTGCGCTCGATAGCACTATGCTAGGAAACCGCTTGCTTAAAAAAAAGCACTACATGGCGGACAAAGCGAAAATTTTATATGCTACTGGCAAAGTGCTGAGAAATGGTATAGTGCTATCAGTAAAGTGCTCGATAGCGCTATTTGGTAGCGTTTTTGCTAGGCAACGAGCTCCAGGATACTGTTTTATCAAAGCATTTACGCAAATCTTAAAGTTACGATCAAATTTAAATATTTCTTTAGCAACTGTCAATAGATGGTGCAGAATATGGTTTGTAGGGCTTCAGAAACTGAATCATTATTAGTATTGCAGCTCAATGTACCACATTTTATAATTGTAAACAAATTATGAAGAATTAAAGTTGATCGTAAGTTTACGATTTCCGTAAGTGCTTTGATAAAACAGTTCCCAGGTCACATGCTGAAGGGAAGCAATTTATCTGTTGCAAGGCAAAGGAGTTGCCACATGGAGTGTTTGTCTTTAATGTTTGTTATGTGTGTACTTACCACCACACGGCTTTCTGTGTTTGTTTGATAAATGGTGTTTGTTGTCAACAATTTGAATTTACATTCAGAATAAAACTTTCATGAATGACAGTTATTTAGGAAATATTATTATATTATATGACTATTATCATCAGTACTGGTACTGTGCCTTAAATAATAAGGAAGATTATAATATGTATTAAAAACCTTGCAGTTACAGTAAATAAATATTTTAATATTTTTGTGAATCCCCCGGGGGATAAACTCGGCGGGGGATAAAATTGACCGTTACACCAATACATAATTTTTTATTTTTTTATAAGTTAAGATTTTTTTATTACATGTATTATAAATAAATAAATGTGTTATTTAATTATCCATTAATGCTTTAACTGTTACTAAACATGTTGTTATGACAATCGTAAATATTGAATAAAGAACACATTATAACATAACATGTTGACATAGGATGAGGTAATTATTCACAGAAATATCATAAATTCACAAAGTACTAATTATTATAATTTATCACACACAAAATGATGATTATTATATTATATTGATCAAGATCAAGTTGTATATTATTACTTGTCTCAAATATATGTTGTATGTATAGCAAGGAGAATTTGACCTGATTGACATTTATGCATGAATATATTACAAGGTTCTTGTGCTGACTATATAAAATTCCATGAGCAAATTGTGCAATATCGGTCCTTCAAGTGGGTTTGTGTTGGTATTACACCTTGAGCGTCTTCGTAAATCTTCCTGCTTATGCAAACATACAGCCGGGATTGTAAATATAGACAATTTAATCAGCTGTTAAATTATGCTGATAGAAAGGTCAAGAGTCGTGTCAAATTCTCCACACTATATTAAAGCACATGTATAAATGATACAGGTACCAGTAACCTTGTACACTAGAGCTGTATTTTACAAAAAAAGAAATTCTGCAACACTAAAATTGTTCCTATTAGTGCTGATTATTGTGCCACAACAGGCTGGATTCGTTTTACCCAATGTTAGAATATAACCTACATTTTGAGCCAATGAAAACGCTGATCTGTGCCGATTAAATTCAACATTTAATCATTAAAATTTTGCTCCTAACAGAAGTGATGTCATGTATTGGCACCAAAGTCTATTGGCCATCAAAGTGCTGAATGTTACTTTCTAAGTAATTTCTGCACGATATACAGCCAGAACAAATTAAAGCCACCCTGCAAAATATACTTTCAAGCCATTTTCATAAAATTTTGTAATATACTTACGACTTTATAGATTGATCCAGTGTTGCATGTAAAGTTATTTAAAATAGCTATGCAGTGTATAATGTTTCCTATGTTTAACCCTTTGATATTAACAATATGATGTCACTAATCTAATGATTTTTGTTCTATTTTAGCCTACAGTTCAAGGTGGTCGGTGCCCGGCGGGAACTTTCTGTCCGGCGGGAGCCAGCTACGAATACAACTGTACCCTGGGAATGTACTGTAGTCAGGCGGAGTTAGATACCCCTGAGGGTTTCTGCGATGAAGGTTACTACTGCCCAGGTGGCGCTACTAGTCCACAGGAATTTGAATGTCCAATTGGTCACTTCTGTCCGAATGGTACGGGACTACCACAGCCATGTAGGAACGGTACATACGCTGCAGGTACCAAATTGAAGGAGGAGGCAGAATGTACACCATGTGATGCTGGCTTTTATTGTAATGATACCGGCCTTTCTGCTGTCAGTGGACCATGTGACGCAGGTAGGTGAAATTTTTTTTTGAGGTGGAGTGTGATTGCTTATTATCCTTGTCAATAGGTATGATGTCTGGGTCAAGGGTATGTGATCAGAGATCAGTAATCAAAAGTTTAAGGATTACCTTAATTTAAAATGGCTGTCATTTAGTGGCAATTCATATGAAGAAAAAACCAAAGACTAAAAGTAATGCTCCCTCTCCATGCTCTGTCATGACAATTCTAAATTATAATAAGTTAATGTCAATCACCTGCACTAAAACTGTTACCTGAAACTTTTTTATACCATAAAAAGCAGATATTGCTTCCTTTTCTCATTTTTTATTACCATATTTTACACTAACAAAAAGATGTTTTGGTGCCCGATCATTCTAAAAATTGAGGGAAATCTGCTTTGCGGTTACATGCAGGGAAAAATCTGAAAAATCAGGGAATTTCGTGTCAGACTATATGTGGGATTTATTTTACCCTGTTTTAGTGTAAATATTTAGTCAAACATGTTATTTGACGGTTTCTGTTTCTTTTGCTGTGTTTAAATGTGTGTATATGTATGATGTTTCAGGATTCTACTGTCCCGCTGGTCAATCTGTACCGGACCCGTACGACTACAGGTGTACACCAGGACATTTCTGTGTAGCTAATAGTGCTAATGAAGTGATCTGTGTTAGCGGAGAATACCAGAATGATTATCAACAAGATACCTGTAAAGCTTGTCCAGCCGGTATGTCCTCTCCTTTACTGACCCTTTAAACCATTGATCTATAATATACTGTATAAGTTAGTGGCATGGAAATATTAGCAAATCTCTCGAATTTTTATGTCCCCAATCTTTGATAAGGGGGTATATTGCCTTGCACATGACGGTGTAGGTTGGTTAGTTGGTAGACCAAAATTTAATGGTTTCTGTTCAATAGCTCAAAAATACTTTGCCCTTGGATTCCCAAACTTTAATGACTATTGGGCTGCCATGTGGCATACATGTTTTACAAACATCTCTTTTTTTAGCTCTAATGACATGAATACAAGTTTTGCTTATACTTATGACAATAAAAAAAATGTTTTATTGCAGGATATTTCTGTGACAATGCATTTGGAGCGATCGGTAACCTTAGCAACTATGAGTGCCCGACAGGTTACTATTGTCCAGGTTCGGTTGTCCGTTCCAATGAATACCCATGTCCCGCCGGCACCTACAATAATAGGACAATGTTATCATCCGACTCAGACTGTCAACCATGTCTGCCAGGATATTTCTGTCAGAATCCAGGTCTCTCTGACCCTGAGGGGCTCTGTTATCCAGGGTAAGTTCAGTATCATAGTTATAGGTCCATGGGTCCATTTCATCGACATATCTTAGCTAAGATTCGACTTTTTCATATGCTATCTTAGGCAAACTACAGCAGCCATTAATATTCAAACAAAGCTATATGAACTAGAATTATCATAAGATATAGATTAAAAGAAAATTACCAGTATATTGAAGCGAAATATGGAAGTTAAAGTTTGCGAAAAAATATTTTACGAGTGTTTAATTTTGTGGAATTTTAGTTTACAGGACAGCCTTAAACCGTTAAAAACTCAGAAATAAAAACTCGCAGAAGTAACCCGCTATACAGTAACTATTTTAACTTAAAGAAATTGTAAGGGTTTACTTAGTAAGCTCTCACTAGTCTTCGGAAAATTTCAATCTTAGCTAAGATATGTCTATGAAACGGGCCCCAGGCCGACAAAACAAATTATAACACTTTAATTTTAAAATCCATAAAATATTCGCTAAAACTTGTTTATAATTATTTATAATAATTAAGTCACATGTGGGTAATCACAGAGAGTGATTCATATAACTTTAGTTAGCTTCTTTGCTGATCGATCGTGTATTAGTTAAAAATATAGCTGCTTAAAATATTGAATTACTTGCTTCCATATGACAGAAATGCTGTTCACAAGTGGAACTTAAAAAAACAATATTACAAAAAAAAATGTTAAACTTTTCAGATATTTCTGTAATGGAAGTACCATTGAACCCAATCCAAGTTATGCTATTTGTCCTATTGGTAACTACTGTCCAGAAGGAAGTTACGAACCTACGCCATGTCCATCTGGTACCATAGCAACCGGACTCGGTAACGCTAACCTGACGGATTGTGAACCGTGTAAACCAGGAAATTATTGTACCGCCGTCAGCTCTCAGAATGGTAAGGTCTTGAGTTAATCTGTATGGTCTTAAGATGAATTACCACAGAGCTACAGATAAGGTTTTAGTCCTTTGGGTATTTTACCCCCAATTTTCAATTTCCATTGGGTTTTGACAAATTTTAATTGGGTATTTAATAAAACTCAAAGGGTTAATGATCTTTTATGTTCTATTTTTCACTATTACATCATTTTCTATTTGGGTATTTCAGATTGTCTTTGCTTTTTGTTACTCCCTCCTCTCAAAATCAATTGTTTTTTTTCAGAAAATTAATTGGGTAATTACCCCAATTCGCAGCTTATCTGTAGCTCTGATTACCATCAACTTTTCTTTTTTTATAACAAGCTACTTTAAATTTATGATTTGTGCCCTATGTTATGTGTTGTTCGAAGACTACCACGAATCATAAGTAGTAATCATATGATAATATACATGTATAATAAGTAAGGTTAGACCCTCCCAACTATTTTGTTAGTAATACATTGAATTCACCTGGGCTGGTATTCACAAAGCATCTTAGTAGAAAACTTAGATTTTTTTTAAAAACACGAAAATTTCTAACGTATGTCAGCCTAACATGACAATCAATATTATTGATTTTTTGCATAGGTTTAAATCATTATGTAAAGATCTACTATAAACACTAAGAAAACATGGGTTAATCTTCAATTTGTGCACGATACACGCAATACTAACTTTTAACTTAAGTCAAAATATTTAAGTTTTCAGCTAAGATGCTTTGTGAATACCAGCCCTGATTTAGAAATGGAAAGAATGCAAATATTTTTCTGTTGATACCTGATTGTGCCCGTCGCATATTGTGCATTTTCGTGCTTATTTTCTTATGTTTCAATCAACAGTGATGTCATGTTTTTAGATTAGAATCTACTTTACATTACACAAAAAAATCATAGTTTAATAGCAACAAGGTGATCGACCATATTGAATGGATTTTAACTCTCCTTATTCAAATATAGTACCAACATTTTTATGAAGGTGAATTTAGCCACCAATATTACCCAGATGAGAAACTTTGATATCATAATCTAATGTTTTATGACCAGTCAATGATTGTATATTATATCATGTAGGTGGACAGACTCTTACACTCAGTAAGTGTGTGGTATTTCTATTGTCTTGAATGTGCTAAATGTTACAAAACTGAGTTTGGATACCAGTCTACGAATGCTGCCTTTCCATTGGTTGATTTCAAGACTTTGTTGAAACCCAACCAATCAGATACATGGATTTTCAAATCTAGAAACCGCAGTCTAGGAATGCTGTCCTGCGATTGTTAAATTTCCAGACTGTGTTGAAAACCAACCAATCAGATAGTTTTTACATGGATTGTCTTACTGGTTTCTAATCTGGATACCAGTCTCGGAAGGCTGCCCTGCAATTGGTTGATTTCAAGACTGCATTGAAAACCAACCAATCAGATACATGGATTTTCAAACTGGTTACCAAACTCAGATTTGTAATAATAAACACTTAATTTGAACAGGTTTTATGCTACTTACACAATGCATGTTTGAATATTGTGATCAAATTGCTTATGAATATTAAGACTGTGCTTCGATCTGTCAAATGTTTTTATTAAAATGTACATTTTTCCATGGTGCCAAGTAATATGTTTTAATGGAAATAAATTCATTATTTATATAAATAGCATCAAGAATATTTACCGATACAGCCTTGTTTGTTAGGTCATTTCTTATAATCAAATTTAAGGGGTCCTGGTTAAATCTTTGTACCGTATAAAAACCTGCTTAAAGAGCCACCTGGATTATAAGATGCATCCTTGCAGTGATATGTCTAATTAAGATTTTGGCATTAACCCTGCAGGGGTCCTACAATTCCGGAATAATCCGGATTTGCTGCATTAGAAAATAAAAGTTATTTGATAATAAAATTCAAAGAATTACAAAGTCATTGTCCTTAGAAGTTTCAAAATCTGAATTTTAATGATAGAACAATGTTTGAAACCTAGTTAAGGTGTAGGGATATGTGCTAAATGGCATCCGAAGCAGACTTGTGACTAGTTTTCAGGATTGGACATTATGCCTCAGTAGAACCCTTGATCCTGGTGTAAGCCAGGTTGACTTCTTCATAACAATGTATATAGGGTCAGTGGTTTTGTATTTAGTAAGTAATCTTAACAGGACATTTGTTGAGTTAGGTTGTATGCCGCATTACTGTCAAAACAGTCAAGGAATTATGGTTACTTTCGAGGATATTTAGATTTTAATGGGTTGACTTTGTTATGTTTGTGTGCTGAAAAAAACAGTAAACGAAGGAATGAAATTTAACAGAAACTGCAACTGTATTTTGCTTTTGATTAATGTCTTGTTGAACTCACTGGGATGTTGTATGTGTACAAACAGATGGTATGTGTGCTACTGTAATGCTCAGTGTACCCCTCCAAAATGGACAAGTTCAAGACCTGACCTTTTTGCAATTGGCTGGTTTGGAATGGTCTTTCTTTTGGAGGGATATAATTGTCATAGTTATTTGTGTAACTTGCTATGCGTTCTTAATTGCTTGTAATGAATGTTTGTATGTGATTAATCATAAAGTTTGATATTGATTAACTGACTAGCATGTGTACATATAAAAGTATTGACTGAAGCCTCGTTTTCGGCCATTAAAATAAAATGAATTGCTTAAAGTTAATAATAAATTGTACTGATTGAGCGGTATTATATAAATTTATCTAATAAAGTCTAATTAAATGTAATTGATAATTTACATGCATGAAGCATCAATATTTTCAATCAATATTTCGTAAAAGGAATAATTAATTGTTTCTTTGAATTTGATTAACTTTAGTAAATTTTTCAAGGTGTAAGAATTTTGTCAAGGTGTAAGAAAATGTTTGTTTCAAATAGCATGCCCAAAAATAATTCAGAAGACAACTGACTCATATGATGATGCAAGGCAATTTTGTTTTTATAGGACTTTTTTTATTTCATGGTGTTAAGGGAGAAATAGTCTCCTGCCAAGAGGTATGGATATTTTTAGTCCCCTACTGGTTTTGACCAGAGGGGACTATAGGTTTGTCCTCTGTCCGTCAGTCTCTCAGTCTGTCAAAAAAGCAGGATCCTGACATAACTCAAACAGTTTCCTAGCTAGGTTTATGAAACTTGGTATGTGGATAGGGGGCAATAAGGGGATAATGCACGTCCAAAAATATTTTGATTTCGACCAAAAATGTGGTTGCTATGGCACCAGAAACATTGAAAATGGCTTAAAACCGGTAGGGGACTTCTGTATTGCTTGCAATTCTTAATGACTTGTTTTGTATGGCTACGATATCAACAAATCTAAACAGAAGATTTTATTTATCTGCAGGTTACAGCTTGAAATGTAGCGCTGGATACATCTGCTTGACTGGTTCTGATGTCGCCGCGCCAACCGATAACGTCATTGGTTATATCTGCCCCTATGGTTACTACTGTGAAGAAGGCGCTGTCTTGGAGACGCCATGTACTCGTGGAAGTTACGCTGATCAACAAGGACTGGCTTTATGTACGGAGTGTGAACCAGGGACGTCGTGTCCGGATCTTGGAATGAATGCTACGTTACCGTGTCCTGCCGGATTTTATTGCCTGAACGGCACCGTGGATGATGGGGAACCTTGTCCAATAGGTAATTAACATAGCTACTGGCTACTTCAAAAACCTTCCATTTTCAAACTTTTTTTATTTTACCATTCCTCGATTAAGACTAGTGAACTCAATAGTAGTTAATTTATAATTTTCATAAATTTGACAGAGTCTGTTTGATTAAACATTATTAATTAACAGTTACATTTTTGTGTCTTTTTTGAAGTTTTAAATCTATGAATTTTTGACAGCGCAAACAATTTGCTTTCTTTCCAAAATCTTGCACTTCAAAGTCCACGAAAATAAGTAAATTAATATACAAAATTTATTTAGGTACCTACAACCCAAGCACTGGTAAGGCATCCGCTGGAGAGTGTCTACCGTGTTTACCCGGAACATACTGTGATGTACCAGGGTTATCTTACCCTGCTGGGAACTGTACTGCCGGATATCTCTGCCTTGGTAACGCTTCAACACCTACACCTAGCGATGGAACCAATGAACCGTGTCCAATTGCTCATTATTGTGACGAAGGTAGGAAGTGTTGACAAGATCTAGTCATACATCGTTTTAATCCTTTACCTAATGTATATAGCACCCTAAATATGCTACAGTCTCATTTTCAAGTTTCGATTCCCAGTCATGGAAGATCATACCCTTCCATGCAAATTTGACAATATTAATTTTCATCCACTTGTGGAGAAGTTGCTGGTTCCTAGGAAAATTTGTTCGGTGAGTTGGACACCATAACTTACTAAAACATTGTTGAGAAATGCATGTGGTTATTTGACTTGAGTCATGTTAATAAAATTAAACGATCAATTACAAATAACAAAATGTTACTCTCATCTTATTCCAGTTTCTATAGTTACTGTAGAAGCAAACTTTGCAAGGGCATAATTTTCACTACAAAACATTTTAAACATACTCAAAATTTCAAATTTGCAAAATTATTACTTGAGGAAATTGAATGCTTTTACAATTTTTCTAAGGTAGATAAAAACTGTTTGGTACTTTCAGATGTTTTATTGTAAGAGTTATCTTTTCTTGTTACCCAGGTACCACTGCTGCCGTACAATGTCCGAGAGGAACAATGAGAAATGAGACGCATGGTGCAAGTATTAATGAATGTTACCCGTGTACCGGCGGTAAATACTGCGACACGTTAGCAGCCACCGGACCCGCCGGGATATGTGACGCCGGTTACTACTGCCCATCTGCTATAGACATTGACGACGCTGCCCCCACATCGTACAGATGTCCGCCAGGCTCATACTGCTTGGCCGATAGTGCCGACCCCACACCATGTGACCCAGGAACTTACCAACCAAATTTCCAGCAAACAGACTGCATAGACTGTCCCATGGGATACTATTGCCCACAGAACACAAGCATTCCTATAGATTGTCCAGCATACTCGTACTGTCCTAACGGCACAGCATCACCCTTCTTGTGTCCCAACGGAACATATACCTACAGTAGTACAGTCAACCTCGAGAAACCGGAAGACTGCTACGACTGTCCCGCAGGTATGAAGTTTTTTTTTGTTAAACCCACAGGTATCTGTATCTTTGATAAAGATGAAAAATGAATATTTTTTTTATAAAGAATATGTTATCTTATATAACATAAATTTAAAAAAATATACTCTTTTATCAATGATACATTTACCTGTGGTTAAACCATGGTATAAAACAAAAAAATGGACTTTGACCTCTATTGTATTCAAGATAAAATAAATGTTCAAGCTTTAGAATAATAAAATTTGTCCAATATTTGTGAGTGATCTTCCTTTAAATTTATAGTAGCTGTTTTACTAAGTTAAATTGACATATTTGAAACTGTCGAATTTTGCCACACTTTATATTTAACATCAAATAAATATTAAGGCTTTGAACTATTAAGTATTTCAAGTATTGTGGAAGATCTTACCTTAAACTTAATAATCTCTGATAATTTTAAATACTTATTTGCCTCGCAGAAAGAAACCCCACTTGGCTTTAATGAATTCCTTGGACAGTAGCTATCCATTATATACTGGGTGATGGTTCAAATGATTTTTAAATTGAGTAGTTTGCACCTAAAGTGGGACTCAAACACAAACTGCACCAGTGTACTGCACCACTGTCTATCAATGCAAAACATACAAAGAAATACAAAGGCTTTAGACCCCTTGGCTACTGCAACAACCCTTAAAAAAAGTTTTGTACAAAAAGATAATGTAAGATCAGCTATTATATGTACATGTCTCCAGTCGGCCATTTTGTTTTTTCAGTTATTAATTTCCTAAATCTCTTTATGTTTAGGTGACTATTGTGTTGGAGGTAACATATCAGGACCATGTTCTGCTGGGTATATCTGCTACTTTGGAATGGGACGACCTGATCCTGATGATCCGGCCTACGATCCAAACGGTCTTTGTCCCTATGGTTACTACTGTCTGGAAGGGACCACAATGCCTCAGGTCTGTCCACCAAACTCCTTCATCGACAAGGAAGGTGCTGTGTCACAAGCCGACTGTCAGCCATGTCCGGGTGGTCGTATCTGTCCGGAGAATTCAACCGTATCGGAGCCGTGTTGGGCGGGATGGTACTGTATGGTGAACGAAGATCCGGCCATGTGCTGGAACGGTACCTACAACGACCAGGAAGGCAGCTACGACTCTAGTGCTTGCCTCCCATGCCCTGCTGGATATTTCTGCGATTCCGAAGGTTTAGCTAACTACACCGTCAACCCATGTCCTCTAGGTTTCTTCTGTCCTAATGCTACTATAGTACCAGTGGAATGCCCGACAGGAACTTACAGGTAATATTCATTTCACTACTATTACTTAACGGAGGATTTGACCTGATCATGACCTTTATGCATGAATATATTACAAGGTTCTTGCGTTGATATATAAATTTTTGCAAGCAAATCATGCAATATCAGTCCTTTAGATTTGTGATGTTTCCAGTGCCAATGCAGAGATGCGAAACAGGGACGTCCAGATTGGTAGTCTAGAGTGCTAACCACTCGGCCTCTGTACCACCCAATATCACCCTCTGGAGAGGCAAAAGTGATAGTAAGTGGTCACATTTGGACCAAAATGGTCATGTTTCTAAAGAGAAGTTGTTGCTCAAGAGAGGGCCGCTCTGAGCAGCTTGTACTCCTCCTTTATACTGTATTTATTGCATATATTGAATGCTATATATTACAAATATATGAATGTACCTATGTAGATAACACCCTTTGGGATCTGCAAATATAGGCCATTGTGTAGAGGTTGTTGCTCTACAGAGGTTAAATTAAGAGAATTTTGAAGGCGTTGTTGTATGGAGGTTGTTGCTCTATGGAGGGCCGCTCTTGAGAGGTTGTACTGAATACTAATGGCTGAAAACAAATGAAAATAAATAACTTGAAATAATGCCTGAAAGACTCAATATGATTTTGACTTTGTTTGATTTACATGCTGTTGGTTTGTCTATTCAGGGATATGCTTGGAGCTGCAGACGTCAATGACTGTTACCTATGTCCCGGTGGCTCGTACTGTCCAGATACCAATATGACCTTTGCTGGTTATCCATGCACTGATGGTCAGTATTGTCCAGAGGGCGCTAACTTGATCCGAGAATGTAAAGCTGGTATGTATATAGTGTTGTTTGTTTGTTTGTTCATTATCATAAGCGGATTTAGCTCAGTGGTAACGCACTGGGCTGTCAATCCAGAGGTCGTGGGTTCAATCCCTGGCATCGGAACTTGACATTTCTGAAATATTTATAATATTTCCCGCTATATCTGGCCGTGTGGTCTGCAAAGTATCTGGAAGTGTCAGGAAGCTGTGTATCGGTGCTATACACCGGGCACATTAAAGAACCAGGCTGTCTATTCGAAATAAGAGCTAGGCGCACCTCTGCAGCGCCGGACGTGCCTGTATCTAATGTTTCTCTCTCCCTTCAGGGGCTTTCTCTCAGTCTGTCCCTCTGGTCAGATCATGCTGTATCTGCACTGGTAGAGGATGTACCTGCGCCCTTGTGGCTGCAACATGGGTAAAGTGCCTTTGAACGTGCGTTCGCATGAAAAGGGCGCTATATAAATCTGGTATATATATATATATTCGACTGAGACATGTCATAAATTTGTGATCGATCAGCTCCAATCTACTGAAGCATTTCAATCTGAGCTAAATCTCATCTCAAATATTTTCATGCACCTTAAAAGTTAATTTCCCTGGGAGGCTAGAATTCAAATTGGCATCACAAAGCAGAAACATTGTTTTGAGTTTATTACAGTTCAACTTCAAGAGCTCTTAAACTCTGATTTGAGCAAAATCTCATCTTGAGTTGAGATTTCTTCTTGGGTTACTTCGAATATTGAGGCCTGATTTGCCAATTACCTCTGATTTTAATTAATTTCTACACGTGTTTTAATTAATTTCTACACATGTTTTTGTTGACATTTATCTTTGACTTTGAGGGAGAAATTTTGTGTGATATGAGGTATACCCTAGCTAATTCTGAATTGACTCAACCAGTGTGAAACCCAATGCTACCATCTCCTTCCTCCTGGTTTACAGTATATTGGTAGTTAACTGATTTTTAGAAACAGTTCAAAGGGAAATGTTACATCTATTGGTTTAGAGTTTTCAAAAATGTGGGTTGAAAACAAATTATGTATGGTTTGCTCATTTTTCAGGTTATTACTGCAATAATTCTGAGACACAGGTTTCGTGTCCTCCGGCATTCTACTGTCCAGAGAACTCGACGGAGCCGACAGCGTGTCCGCCGGGTAGTTACTGTACTGGAAATTATTTCGACACATGTAATTGTACCGATGCAGGTAAGATTCCGTTCTTTTCAGGAACGTCATGATATCTTGTATCTTTCTACATACTTTTGAATTCAATACAACATACTCTAAGCTTGTATCCTGAAATCTCCATGCTGTACCATTTTATAATTTGCTCAGAATTAAGCTTCAGTGTTATAGATATTAAGTATAATAAAAGCATTTTATTATGCCCCCATCATTGAAGGAGTAATTATTGCTTTGCACATATGTCCGTAGTTCTGTCGGTAGGTAGGTTGGTCAGTAGACCAAATGGTTTTCGTTCAATAACTCAAGAACACTTTGCCCTTTCTATCTTCAAACTTTACACAGAGGTTGGCCAGCAATGGTAGATGACCCCTATTGATTTTGAGGTCAGTAGGTCAAGGTCGCTGTGACCTTTACCATTAATGACTATTTGACTGCAATGGGCCATACATTATTTACAAACATCTCTTGTTTCCTAATATGTTGAGAATTGATTTCTCTCATTTTATTTCTAGCATGTATAATTCTATGTAATTATATAAACAAAATGAGTGGTGGTGAAGTGATAGGTAACCCAATTATTGTAATATATAATTGTACTATGTTTCACATATTGTTTGCTCATTCAGGATTCCCACAGCAGAGAAAAATTCTTTAAAAAAAATCTGATCTGAAAATTTTGGAAATCATGAATTTAGCCAAAATTTTGCAATTTTAATCAGGAAGACCTTGAATTTAGCCAACATTTTGCAATACTAATCAGGAAAATCGTGAATTTAGCCAAAATTTTACAATTTTAATCTGGAAAACCTTGAATTTAGTCAAAATTTTGGCATTTGGATCGGGAAAATGTGGAATTTGGACAAAATTTTGGCATTTGGATCAGGGAAATCTTGAATTTGGTCTGAACTCTGAAATTTGGTCAGGGAAATGTTACTGATTTCATTACCTCTGTAATAAGCTTGGGGGAAACCTATCATTGTAAACATGTATAGTCAGTACTTAATTTTATGTCTGTCTCACTATTCATGTATATCAGTTTATGATCAGAATACCACTGAACACGATAATAACTCTTGAGTTCATATCTTTAATTTCATTGAGGGTATAGCATCATTTTCATCCAGTTTTGGGCCTTGGTTTTTCAAGAAATTTTCTTTATGTTTTGGTTTGTCCGTAATACTGTTTGAGTTTTTAAATAGGTCTTGCTCTTACTATCATAAAATACACATAATGCATGTGAAATATATCTCTTATTATCATCATAATCATAAAGTATTTTTATGCCCCCCTATCGATAGATGGGGAGCATATAGTGATTCACCTGTCCGTCCGTTCGTCCGTTCGTCTGTTCGTCTGTTCGTCCGTTCGTCTGTTCGTCCGTTCGTCCGTTCGTCCGTCCGTCCTGGTTAACCCAAATTGACCGTTTCTTCTAGCATTAATATGGCTTGCTACAAAGCTTTCATACTTGCATGGATGTTGTGTATGAACACTCTCCACACGCCAGTATCACCTAACTCCATTTTGACCTTCACCTTGACCTAATTTTGGACTTAGACTTATTTATGGACAAGGCTTCCACAGGGGGCATAAGCGTTTATTGAACGCAGTCTTGTTTTATTATGACACTTTACACCATCTTATATTGTTATGTGAAACTTTCCAAAAGTATAAACTTGCCTTAAATTTTCAAAACACTAAACTGATAATAAAAAATCCGACAGGGAATGCAGCTCTCCACTTAAACCGTCGAGCATAGACAACATAAAAGCAACACTGACCACAATTACACGACGAAATGCCCAACACACAACTGAACGAAAATATGACACTTGACACCATTAAGTTTTCAGTGCACATTTGGGCAAGTTGCTCAGACTGCCTTTTACCCTGAAAACATTCATACTGGCATGGCATGAAAAGATAGTACTTAATTCATCAAAAGCATGACATTAGTGAAGAATGATGGATGTACAATGTTATAAGGTGTCAGTTGAATTATAATACTGTGTTGATGCAAAATTATAGATGAAAATAGATGTACAGATTTACAGAATCATGTTTAAAGGTGCTGCCTCACATATTGGTGTATTGCATAAATAAAATAAAATTGTCAAATATTCGCGTAATTTAGGTATAGTTGTCTTTATATCCAATAAACAACCACACTGGTTAGGTTGGAACATTACAATATACAAAATTTTAGCCCCATCTGTGAGGCAGCACCTTTAAATAAAAGCCCAGTATAAATATGTATTCAATTCTAAGCTCATACAGTTTAATTCATTTATGCCACTTGTTGAAATGCTACATTAACTGTAACAATTATGTGATGGTATCATAATGGTTTGATTCTTCTGTTGTTTTAGGAGGGATAGTGCCAACGATGTGCTTATTCAGTTTAATTCATTTAAGCTACTTATTGAAATGATGTGTTGTAACAATCATGTAATGGCTTGAATTTTCTGATGTTTTAGGAGCGATAGAGCCCACAATGTGTCCAAAAGGTTATGGTGAGATGGTCGGTGCCCTGCGTACAACATTTGATGACACATGCGCACCTTGTATACCGGGCTCGTATAGTATGGCGGATGGTAGTGGTTGTCTCCCTTGTCGAGCTGGTGTTGTTTGTCTGGCTACTGCCTGGACAGATCAACCTTTAGCCAACAACAGTGATCTAGCCTATATATTTGGTCCTAATGGAACTAATTCATATCTGTGTCCAACTGGTAAGTTTATGTGTAATATCTTTCAGTATTTTATTGTGCAAATTAACACATTAACTTGGTCCTCAAACTTTCTATTAGCAGAATTTAACAGTTGATTTATGTTTATGTGCTACATCTTCAGTTTTCTATAGTGTGAACAAGTTAACCTGGTTCTCAAACCTTGGAATAATCAGAATTTACCATTTGATTTATCACTTATCGTCAATAATTCGCATTCCCTCTTGTTGTTGGTTTTTTTTGCCTGTCAATCTGTTGTCAAGTGGTTAGAGCGCTTGTCGTAATCTGACTCATGCCTGCCATATTTCAGCAGAAAGTTGACTGGCAAATAAAGGCTATGCTGGGCATTTTTAAATAAAAAAAAGTGATAAATAATGAAAACTGTCACTGTTGTTATGTGATTTGTTTTCCAGGTTACTACTGTCCTCAAGGATCTGGTGAACCCACACCTTGTCCGAGAGGTACATACAATGGTGAACTTGAGATGACCCAGCTCTCCAACTGTTTGGAATGTCCAGTAGATAGTTTCAATCATTTAACTGGACAGGAGGGCTGTTTCGAATGTGGATCTGAGGCTAACCAACCTTCTAAGGGCAAAGCTACGTGTGCTTGTACAGGCAGTGGTAAAGATTTCCAGGTAATGTAGATGTTACTGTATAGGGGGTATAATTCATAGGGTACATTGTTTGCGTTTTCTGGATCCTTTTGAATTCACAGTGTCTTTTAAGGGCAAATGACCTCGACCGCAAAATAAAAACCTTGTTGGTACAAATATGAAAGGGGAGGTCAATCTTACATAAGTTACATGGTGGAAAAAAAAGTAAATTGTTGAACTCGGCAATTTAAAGCTTAAACTTAAATGCAATATTGTAAGAAAATCGGGCGCAATGACAATTAAAATGTTCATAAAGTGTTGATTAATTGCGAAGATACTTACAGGTCCCTTATCTCTTGGAAACAACAAGCACAGAAATATTAGCCTTCAACCTTACTTGTTTTCTTCTGATTACATTATACAAATAAATAACAAACGTACATTGTGATGTAGCGTCTGCTTGCGCGCAACGGTACCTTTGGCGGTAAATCAGTCCACTTTTATTATCTCGAAGCATACGGCACCTACAGCATAATTGCGTATTAACCAAAAAACTAACATAGACCAGCCCTAAGTAGGAGACATATGTATTTGTGTCAAAAGCTCTTCTAATTCTGTTCCTAATTATTTAATCTGGTTTTTAATACAGGAGAGTGATCGTCGATGCGTCTGTTCTGCCGGATTCAAAGCTATAGATGATACCACCGACTGTGAGAAGGAAGTGTATGACCTCTGTAAGTCTGGAAGTTGGAGGAGTCAGCATGGAAGTTGTCGAACACCTAATGAATTCAAGCAACATTGTAAACAAAATGTAAGTATTATTGTCCGAGGGATGATCGACAAATATTCAGAAATATAAAAAAATTGAAGTTTTATTGTCCGAGGGATGATCAACAAAGATTCAAAAATATCAACATTGCAATAGGAAACTGCATTTTTTCAAACTTCTGTCAATAAAATTGATTAATGGTGAATTGATTTGAAACAAATATATTGACAGATTCTGAAAATTGTGAAGTCTTAAAAATAAAGAAAACAGAGCATATTTGTTAATCACCCCTCATAGACAGTATGAGGGGTATTGAGCTGGGGTCCTGAGCTGGGGGTTGTTGGTTTAGTTTGTCTTCATTCAATTTGCCTGACTAACATACATGCACCTGCTCCTGCAATGGACTCTATTACTAGTAGGGGCGTGCTTGACCCTAGGGATAGCTACATTTTTTTTTGCAATGGAAACGTGGTGGTTTACCCCCCCTCACCCCAAAAGAAATACTACAAAAAAGTGTTACCTATACATGTGTAAATATATTCTAGCAATCATCATTGAAATCAGAGGTCTTACCCCAAATTAGCCTAAAAACTACTGCAAAAATTCTTATCTGTACACATGTTTTTAAATATTTTTGCAGCTATGAAGGAAACCGCGAAATGTTGCGCCCAAACAGACCCTAAAAAAACTTTCAAAATGAATTTTTTTATGTGTTCTTGAGCATATTGAGGGAATTGAGCAAACTGAGAGATGTGGCTCCAAACAGCCAGAAAAAATGCTGAACTAATTGTACAAAACAATGTTATCTACATGTATGTATGCATCAATTTTAATATACCGGAATGCAGTCCTGTAATTACCTTACTAAATGCACAAAAAGAAAGAGCCAAAAAATATACCCTACAGTGATACTAAATGTATTAAACAAATGTTATCCATACATGAATCAATTTTATACAGGAATGCAGTCCAGGAGAATACCAAAGGTATAAATACCATACTAAATGCATGCAAAAACAGAGCCAAAAAATATACTATACTAAATGTAATCAACGAATGTTATCTATATATGTGTCACTGTTCTACAGGAATGCAGTCCAGGAGAATACCAGGGGTATATAGAGTCAATGGGTATGTGTTTGTGTGACGCCGATGATCTAGAGGATATGTGTAATCTCGAGTGCCGTAAGGATGTGGAACAGTTAATCACATTTGTATGTGCCGCACCGCCATTAGAACCACATATAGAAATACAAGATCAAAATGGAAATGTGCTAGTAAGTTCATGATGTTTGTGAAACCTAATCTCTCCCAAGGCCATTTTTCCTATCATCCAGTAAATACACTAATTAGAAGGAATTAGGATACTTTTTATACGCCCGTTGAAAACGGGACGTATTATGTGAACACCCTTGGCGGGCGTGCGGGCGGGCGGGCGGGCGGCGGCGTTTGTCTGTACTCTAGCGCAAACAGTTTTCATCCGATCATCTTCAAACTTGCTGACAATGCTTATGGGCATAATATCTAGGCCAAGTTCGATTATAGGCCAAATCGACCCAGGCCTTATTGGGTTATGGTCCTTTAATAACCAAATAAGTATGAAATTGGCCTTGTCTGTACTTTTACGCTAACAGTTTTCATCCGATCATCTTCAAACTTGCTGACAATGCTTATGGGCATATTATCTAGGCCAAGTTCGATTATAGGCCAAATCTGCCAAGGCCTTATTGGGTTATGGTCCTTTAATAACCAAATAAGTATGAAATTGGCCTTGTCTGTACTCTAACGCTAACAGTTTTCATCCGATCATCTTCAAACTTGCTGACAATGCTTATGGGCATAATATCTAGGCCAAGTTCGATTATAGGCCAAATCGGCTTAGGCCTTATTGGGTTATGGTCCTATAATTACCAAATAAGTATGAAATTGGCCTTGTCTGTACTCTTACGCTAACAGTTTTCATGCGATCATCTTTAAACTTTGTGACAATGCTTATGGGCATAATATCTAGGCCAAGTTCGATTTTAGGCCAAATCGGCCTAGGCCTTATTGGGTTATGGTCCTATAATTACCAAAATAAATGTGAAATTTACCTTGTCTGTTCTTTAGTGCAAACAGTTTTCATCTGATCATCTTCAAACTTTGTGACAATGCTTATGGGAATAATATCTAGGCCAAGATAGATCATAGGCCAAGTCGGCTTAGGCCTTATTGGGTTATGGGCCTTTAATTACCAAATAAGTAAGAAATTGGCCTTGTCTGTGCTCTAACGCAAACAGTTTTCATGCGATCGTCTTCAAACTTTGTGACAATGCTTATGGGCATAATATCTAGGCCAAGTTTGATTATAGGCCAAATTGGCCTAGGCCTTATTTGGTTATTATCCTATAATTACCAAAATAAATGTGAAATTTACCTTGTCTGTTTTCTAGTGCAAAGAGTTTTCATCTGAGAATCTTCAAACTTGGTGACAATGTTTACGGATATAATATCTAAGACAAGTTCAATTGTAGGCCAAATCAGCCTAGGCCTTCTTGTGTTATGGTCCTTGAATTAAAAAAAATGTTGGATTGTTTGTTTTTTTCATTCACCATGCCCTGAGACTCACCATGCCCCAAGACGGGCGTATTTTGTGACATTTTGGCACTCTTGTTTACAAATGACCAATAATTGTTGACAGAATGTTAAATGTATATGTCAAAATAGTGTGCCAAAAATCACATTTAGGTAAAATGTATGGATGAAAAACTGCTTGAAAACAAGAAATAACTTGACTAGCCTTTTAATAAAACAAACACACACCTCATAAATCAAATTATTAACTTCCAGTGTTTTTGAGTTAGAGATTTAGGATTTGTCTGATGTGTTATTTTAGGCGCAGTATGTAGAGTCAAGTTTGACAGCTTTGATCAATGTGTTGAATGCATTTACCACTGATCAATGTGATGCATTAGATGGTACTGCTTTCCCTATACGTTTTGTGGCAATGATGGCAGAAGGTTTCCTTGGTAACTATATCTTCTTTTATTTTATTTTAATAACATTTATTTCATATTGTGCTTGAATAAGTTAACATAACCTGTTTGCATTATGCATAATTATTATATATCTACAACCTCGGTAGAGCTACAAATATTGGCAGCTGTATAGAGGTTGTTGCTCAACAAAGGTTAGGTGCTTACCCAAAGTGATGTATGGTCTATTAAATGAAAAGGTTCTGTAGCCTAGTTCTTGGCTTTCAGACTTGGCCCCTGATTGACTTAGCAAATTAAGTAATTATTATGGACAAGGCTTTCACCAGTGCATACGGGTTTATTGAACCCAGTCTTGTTCATTATTGATCACATGAAAGCCTGTCAGTATTATTTGGCTGCGGATTAACGAATTAAGTCACTCCATTAATTAACTCTATATTTATTACATGACTGTGCTTATCCCAATGAGATTATAACTCTCATTGACGAATTTAGTCACTCAATTATTTTCCTCTCTCTATTTATTATAGGTGCTTAAGACTTTGATTCCAATGACATTATAACAGTTACTCTCATTGACGAATTTAGTCACTCAATTATTTTCCTCTCTCTATTTATTACAGGTGCTTATGGCTTTGATCCCAATGAGATTATAACTCGAATTGACGAATTTAGTCACTCAATTATTTTCCTCTCTCTATTTATTACAGGTGCTTATGGCTTTGATCCCAATGAGATTATAACTCGAATTGACGAATTTAGTCACTCAATTATTTTCCTCTCTATATTTATTACAGGTGCTTATGTCTTTGATCCCAATGACATTTATAACCCTAATTGACAAATTTATTCACTCAGTTATATTCCTCTATATTTATTACAGGTGCTTATGACTTTGATCCCAATGACATTATAACTCTAATTGACAACAACATAAAGAACAACATAACCAACAATGCTACACAAGACAGTGGAAATTCTGGTTACTACGGTCGACGACGTCTCCTAGCAACCACAACCTTCAATGGATCAGTGTTCAATGGTATCAAGAATCCAATTGTGTGTTTGGAATATGGAGAATTTATGTTATGGGCTGTCGATAATAACAATTACCCCATCTATGACAGGTAAATACAGGTTGTTAAATCATTAAATGTATGGTATTGAGAATTTGACCTGATCACCAACCTTTTATTAGCATGATTTAACAGCTGATATATTGTCTATATTGGCCTCCGTAGCTCAATGGTTAGCGCGCTTGTCCTCTGATCTGGCGACCCGGGTTCAAATCCGAGTGGAGGCACACATATATGCCTGCTGTATTTCAGCTGAAAGCTGACTGGCAAATTAAGGCTATGCTCGGCATATTTCTAAACCCGTCTGTATGTTTTCACAAGCGGGTAGTACCATAAGGACATTCAGTGAGTAATACAAGCACAATATTGATATTGGGATTTAGTTCGCGGAGTTAAATATTCGCGATTTTTAAACTTCAGAGAGAAATACGTTCTGCATTTTAATGCCGTAATTTATGTTCACATGCATTCATTTTCATGTTAAATACTGATTTCGAAAATATAGCTAAAATTAGTCCCTCGCAAAAATTTCAGACTTTGCAGTATTGTACTATAAATATTATCATGTTCTATATTGAACATTTCAGGAATAATTTGTTCAACACAAACGGTGCTTTCGATTATGGAGGATTCCGTTTATTAGCCGAGGCTCAAGTGTTGGTATCCACATCAACCACATTGTTTGCCTACCAGTTCAATGATCCGGGTACCTACGTCTTCTATTCAAGTGCTGATCAGTACAAGAAAATGGTGAGTTGAATTTCAACAAAAAAATACTTGTATCTTAAAGCCTCATTTTCTCTCCCAAAACTTTTTTTGATCATCCAGTAACTAGACTATTAAAACAAGGAATAAGAATATTATTAAAAAATTACCAATAATTGACAAGAGAATATTAACTATATCTGTCAAAATAGTATGTAAAAATCACATTTAAGTAAATTGTATGGATGATAAAATATTAATTTTACAAGAGTTGCTTTTATTAGACTATAATTCATGCATTTATTGTTTACAATTTGTTACATTGTATGACAGATTGTCGATTAAAGTCAGCACACCACCTTATTGATTCATCTTTTTTTGGAGCATACACGACTGCAAATGACCATGGTGACATTGAGCGTCTGATTAGTCAAGTTTCTATAATTATTTTATTGGATTTTAAGACATAATCATATTGCATATTTTTGGCCCTGAAATACCTAATTTTTATGCCCCCCTATCGATAGATGGGGAGGCATATAGTGATTCACCTGTCCGTCCGTTTGTCCGTTCGTCTGTTCGTCTGTTCGTCCGTTCGTCCGTCCGTCCTGGTTAACCCAAATTGACCGTTTCTTCTAGCATTAATATGGCTTGCTACAAAGCTTTCATACTTGCATGGATGTTGTGTATGAACACTCTCCACACGCCTGTACCACCTAACACCATTTTGACCTTCACCTTGACCTAATTTTGGACTTAGACTTATTTATGGACAAGGCTTCCACAGGGGGCATAAGCGTTTAGTGAACGCAGTCTTGTTTAGTCCTTGAAAATGGGAGAATTGTACTTGAAAAGTCCTTAAAATTGTTGAGGAAAGTTCTGTATGAACCATGTATTCTATACTTGCAGTATGTAAGGGTTATGCTGCCAGCTACTCAGTGTGTGAGTACAGGACCTTTCTTCCCGGTCACTACGGCTAATATTGTAGCTAACGGTATTGGATTCAACCAAGATATTCTCCAGGCTCCTGATTGGCCGGTTATATTTGTCCTTCTAAGTGCCGGTATACTCATCATTGTACTGATGATCATAGCATTGGTAGGTTTATATTTAAGAAATAAGCTATGAAAAACCCTAGTCTACCGGCTGTTATACAAAGGTTTGGAGTTCTGATGCGTATGAATCAACCACAAAGGGTGGTTAATACTAGATCAAAGGGCTGTAAGAACACATGTGTTGGAGCATGAGATAATTTGTTATACAAAAACCTTCACCATTTCTGAATATTTATAGGTGTTCTGCCCTAATTTGGTAATTTTTGATGCATAAAAAATCAGTTTTGAGGGCAATCTTTTTCGTTTGGTTATTTACTGAAGAAAAATACTGAACTTTAGCTACCTTAGTAGTCTTGTTTGTCAGGGATCGAGTCATTATTTTCAGGGAGTTTTGTTTTCATGGATTACATTGTATTAACTCTTGTAATTATTTTTTCAGTTACTGTTCAGAAAGTATGGCTGGATGAAGAACTCCTATCTGTCCCCATTCTATCGTCTGGTTACGTCTAAATATAACTTTGATGATTACGCCAGTAAGGGATCCACGGTGTACCCTGTCAGGAAATATCACAGAAACATGGCCGCCGCACTTCCTGGTGGTTCATTGCCGCCACTACCTATAGAACAAGGTATGCTTTATATGTTTTATCATTTTACATGTACTGTATAATCATTAATTTCAATGGGACTAAATTTTGTGGTTTTGGTAAAAAATACATTTTCATGGGGACGTCATTTCAAGGATTTTGATTTTTACCCTTTTATCTTGGAAATATAACAATTCATGCTTATGTTATATTTGATAACTAAATCATATTGATCATTTTCTGTCATTTTTTCATTCGTAAGGTTTTAGGTCCAAATTTTGAATATACATGTATTTCTTATACAAAACTAAAGATTGCTTTTTCCTGCAAAAACCCTCAAAACGTTTCAGGGTCAAATCATTCGTCAAAATTATCATCATTTGGATTTGAACAGTTTTATTATAGGGATATTTAACATTCCAGGACCAGGCCCCGTATCCGAGAACGTCGAGGATGACTTCTGGGACTACAATCGACAGGTTGATTTGGAAGGCTTCAGTTCTCGACGTGTCTACGATACGCTCGCTCGTCAATCACGTAATGTTACACAAACTCTAGGAAAGCAGAAAGATGAGGTATGTATTACTCCGATGATTTGTGATCGTCATGATGCTTAACTTTCTTTTATTAAATTCAACATGGCTGACTGGCTTTCAAATTCATGTATCTCTTACAAATCAGCTATTGCAATGATATGAGGTGATATAGGTTATTATAAGTGTTGTGTAAAGCTAGATTGGTTCTTGAATTGTTTATAATTGCACACATATTGGTCAAACAAACTTCTTTTCGTTTAAAGTTCAGTGTTGTGTAAAGCTAGATTGGGTCATGAAATGTTTAAAATTGCACACATACAGGTCAAACATACTTTTTTCATTGATATATGTGTGTCCACTGGCCATATAAGACTTCAACATGATACAATCTGGGGCTGACAATAATAATTGTCACTTTGCTTTGAGCGAAAAAACAATTTTATTTAGTGGTTTGTGACCTATATTGGTTCAAATTTACAACTGCTTATAATTTCATACAAACAGGTGAAACAGATGTACCAGAAAGTGGCCTCACAGACGGACTCTCTGAAGAACATGTGGGCTGCCAAGATGAACCTGAAAGGTACCGCTCTTCTTGCTACTGAAAGTGACATCGCCGAGTATGATCGTAAGTTACACCATCTTGAAGAGGAACTGGAGAGACGAAAGGAGATTGGTCACAAGTTCGACGCCATTTTACGACGACAACAACAACTTGCTGAGGATGATGAGAAATCACGGGAGGAACATCAGGTTAGTAATAATAATAATAATGATGATAATAATAATGATACATGTAGTAATGATAATAATAATGATACATGTAGTAATGATAATAATAATGATACATGTAGTAATGATAATAATAATGATACATGTATCAATAATAATGATCTTAATAATAATGATACATGTATCAATAATAATAATACATGTAGTAATGATAATAATAATGATAATAATAATGATAATAATAATGATAATAATAATGATAGTGATGATGATAGTGATGATGATAATAATAATGATAGTGATGATAATAATGATAGTGATGATGGTAATAATCATAATAATGATCTTGATAATAATGATAGTGATGATAATAATAATCATAATAATGATCTTGATAATAATGATAGTGATGATAATAATAATCATAATAATGATCTTGATAATAATGATAGTGATGAAAAGAATAATCATAATAATGATCTTGATATTAATGATAGTGATGATAGTAATAATAATAATAAGAAGAAAGATAATAATAATGATGATAATAATAAAGACTGTATTTATAGAGGCCACATGCTCAGTCTAGGTGGTGTTATAGAGTTTGTTGCTCTACATATGGCCGCTCTGGAGAGGTTGTACTGTATATGTATCAAACAAACAATACTTCTGTTCCGATTTAATGTTTAGCTGAGTTCTGACATTTGTAATCTTACCTACAAAATCGAGTATACTGTAAAAACTCAGAGTATTAATGCATGCATCTCTGTATGATATTACAGGTCAGTTACCAGGCATCTTTACGTGAGGCTGTCCGAACACTCAAGGATCATACAGAGAAGTTACACCGTGGTCAAGTAGTGGACATTGATGGACAGTTTGACACCAAGTCACACCAGGCAATGGAGGCGAGAGTAGCTTCACTAACTGAGAACATGTCGACAGAGATAAACACAGAGAGTACAAGAGTTGGTGCCTGGGGTGTACTTGGACAGGGAACCGGAGCCCAACTACTCAATGGAAGTACACCGTTAACCAGAGATGACATATTTGGTATGTTGTCATAGTAACCATTAAAATGCTCTAATAAAATTTAATTTAAACTAATTTACATATCTACTGATCAGTTGAAACTGTCAATGTTCAATACGCTTAATCCAGGTTAACCATTAAACACATGTTACTGTATCATTGATAAAGAAAAAACTTTTTCACTATCAGTGATACAGTAACCTATAATTGTAAGGGCATGGGGCACACAATTAACAACAATGTAACTAGAAATATTCAGCAAATCAATTTATTTTCGCGTGATCTGTAAATCACAAATTTCAGAAACAAGCTTTTTTCGCAGATTTATTACGTCCCGGATGAAGGTTCTATGTTAGGTTTTCATATTTCTGCGGATTTATGAATTGTGAAGCTTTTATAAAAAAAGGTTTAGCTAACTAGTGGATTTTGTCATTTTGTTATCTTTACAGGAAAGTCATGTAGTAGTGTACTGACAGACAAGACGACCGGATTACTGCGAGCTAAGCCGGGTACCAATATGTTGCTTGCTGATGGAAGCAGCCGACCAGTACCCGAACATAACTTCATCCATCCACAGACTGGCAACGTTCTACCGATACAAGGAAATGTTGCGCTTGATCCTCTAACCAACAGACTGGTGTTTGTTGTTGACTCTGCCACAGGTATACAGTCGGTTTCACAAATACAACAAGTCAAATTGTTTTTTTGCAGCCAGATCTATGTCTATTTCTTCTCATTCGTTGTTACACAGTCAGTCCGGTGTCAAGGATGATCTTGGTTGTCCGTCTAAAGGTCTTACACCCCACCAGTGGCCTGATAATTTACAGTCCAGTATTACATACTTAATTACCGGTTAAAATAATTTAACCTAACCAACTCTACTTGAAACCTGTATGTAACAGTTTATGTACAGTGGTATCTGGTGTTCACTGCATTTCTGGTTACCACTTGCTGTACAGTAAATAGTTTAAAAAAAGACGAGATAAAAGGTAGGCTGGTACCTAGTAGTGTAAACAAAATGCTACTTTAAACTTGAAGGAGAAAACCCGACTGAGACATAATAGCTTGTTATACCGTCACATAAAAATGTCTGGGGTATATAGGAGTCAGAGCTTGTCTGCTGGTCTTAAGTATTGATTACCCTAGTTCCCCATGTATTAGTCGTGCCTGTGTATTAGACGCGAATTGATAACAGTAGTTCCTCATGTATTAGTCGTGCCCGTGTATTAGACGTGAATTGATTACCGTAGTTCCTCCTGTATTAGTCGTGCTCATGTATTAGACGCAGATTAAAAAAGATTTGTATTTATTACTTATATCAGGTGAAGCACCAAAGACCACGGATCCATTTATACCGTTTGTACCATACCCAACCGTAAATGGTCAACCCATCAAGACTAAGCTGAAACCTTTACAGCACGCTAGTGATCTACGATACGGCGCACCGATGTCCGACCCAGAGACCAGTCTACATGTACCCATCTTGGCTGTTACATTACACCCACAGACACAGGCTGTTCTGCCAGTTGGTGGCACCCATGTTGATATTGTAACTGGTCTATCTACGCCTATTGAGATAGGATCCCTGATGGTTGATCCTATCTCTGGCTTACCGGTTCCTATACTGGCTGTAACATTGGACCTGGAAACTGGTAAGTACGGTCAAAATTCACCTTAAAAAGCTCAAAAAGTGACATCACCAGAACATAAGGATAAAACTTTAAGAACGACATATTTAATGCTTTAGGGATGGTTGTTAAAGCTTGAAAGACAGGGATGTAATGTCAGTTACCGAGACAATGTCAAAATACCAACATTTTATGTTTGGGAGTCTCGTCCAGATGTTGGATGCTACATCATGTAAGATCCTGAAAAATATATGAGACTCTCACAATTAAAAGATTTACATGTGTGGTACAGGAATTCTTTCATCACCATTGTCATTATAAACAGCGTATTTCATAGCCATATGCGAAACACTTATAGCGCCGTGTAAAATACTGTGACATCATTTTATGCACTGGCTCAGCGTACATGACACTGTAACTCTCAGATCATGTATTTGCTTTCTTTCATAATTGTTCTGTATGATGAAAAATGATTCCGCTTTCAAATGAAATATATTTATTCATTGTTTAACAATGCAGTTTTTATGACAATAGTCCTGTTTATTTTTGAATGTCTGTCATATTAAGGTGGCTTCCTATGAAGTGGAAGATCAAAGGTTTAAATCCTGGTAGGTTTGTAGAGACTCTAGCTTATTGAACAGTGGTTACTGTGAGCCTGTATGGTGGCTGGCATGCTCGGAAAATATGTGAATAATAAGCACGTTTGGTTTGTGTCTTTGATAGAACTATAGTTAAATAAATTAACACTTTTTACAACAGGTGAAGTTGTACCAGTTGGTGGTATTAATGCCAACAACACGCCCATCCTACCTGGTGAGAAATTTGTGGAACCACTCAGCCGTAAACATGTACGTACTCACGGGGGACATTTAACACCCCTCAACGTGGAACCATCTGCCGGCGGTTACCAAGGCTTACTGGATTCTATCGTCCTTGCATGTGAAGCTCGTGTCAATGATGCTGTCAGAGTATATACGGAAGCACTGGCTGGTAAGTCAATCTTTTTACTTCTTAAAAATATTTGTACAACAACACTAGAGCTGTCATCGTTAGAAGTGATATCAATGAATTGACAAGATTTTTTGGCCCATCAATTCAAATGTTGATTAACAGGGATTGGATGCTTGAAATTTCCAGAAAGCCACATTTTGACCCTCAAGATTTTGTTTGAAGGTTAATTTTCTCTTAAAATCATGGGTATTTTGCTTATATATGCTTAAATTTAGTCAAAAGTATCAAAATGACCCCTCAGATTCAGACGCTTGTGGAACTGCTGGAATTACCTGAAATTTATCATGCTTATATTATATCTTGTGTTTAAATTATAGGAGCTACTAACGGCAACGTAAATGTGCGACATGAAGAATCCAATCTGGACGCGGCAATCAAAGAACTGGATGAAGCTCGTATCAAGATGAAGATCCATTTGTTACGTACACAACAAGATATCAAGAGAAGACAAGAGAGAGCCAGTATCCTAGCAACAACCGGCGGATCTCCAGGTTTGTTTGTGAATCATTGTTAGTCAAGGGTGTCTATATTCCTGATTTATCAGGAAATCCGGATTTATCATTACTGAAAGATAGAAAATCTTGTTTCCAGATGAAACTTTAGTTAAGCATGACTTATCACTATAAAACTTGCTGTATAGGTTGTTTGTTTGAAGATTAAACAGCATGTATCCATTTGTACCGATTTGTACCGATTTGTACCGGTTTGTACCGGTTTGTTTGGCTTCCTTTATTTCAGACGACCTAAGTTGCATTTGTTAGTACGTAAAACAGGATAAATTATAGTTTGTTTAATTTTGATAATCTTTCAACCAAATCTATTTTTTAGGCATGTACGAGTTTGAAAAGACTGGACAAGTATTGCCAATCCTAGTTGGTACCACAATGGCAGATGGTTCCGGGTCCGGACAAGAAGTACCTATACTTGGTGCCGAGAAACAGCAGAAGACAGGAAAGATTGTACCACTTGGTGGAACTATGGAAGATCCTGAAGGAGCTGGTATGAATTTAAAAATTTACATCGTATTCTAATTTTACATTTTTAAACACAAAATTGTCTGTCTATTGTCTATCATAACAACTTACCATTATAGCACTGCTATGGCAAATAACTTAATAGTATTCATTGGAAGAAAATAGTTCAGCAGTTACTATGTCTTGATGTGTTGTTAAATGCATAATATTGGCTATGTTGGAATTGAAATAATGTGTACCCTGTGTTTTATTCATAATAAAGCGCAGTCACTTGTTTGGATGCATGCATCAAATCACCTGTTGTACACATTCAAATCAATCAATCAATCAATCAATCAATCAATCAATCAATCAATCAATCAATCAATTATTCACTTATGGAGGACTGTATACTTATGCCCCTATGTTCTGTTTCACAGGTTTAGTGCCTATCAACATTGGAAGTAAAGCAATAGATCCAGTCTCTGGTGAGCTAAGTCCAGTTATAGGTGTCCGAATGAACGCTGAGACTAGCACCGTGGTACCAGTCACGTTGTCGTCTGCTGGACATCGTAAGAAAGCAGCGCCACCTGGTGCAGCGGCCATGTTGGAAGAAGAGATTGTGGCACGTCGTAGCTACTGGAGACAACAACGTCAGAAGGAAGAAGAGCTGACGCGAGTAGAACACAAACTTGCTCTGATGTTGCTAAGAGATGTCGACAGTGTCACGGTTAAATCTGTGTCTAAAGGACTCGAAGATGTTGATACTGGTGCTAATGATTTGGATGAATCTAGCAAGCGTGAGGTACAGAGGCGCGGAGCTGCGGAACACGAATACAGTACGGTGCTTCCACCAGAGGTTATTGCTGTGCTGACAGATTGTGACGCACAGGAGTGTGAGAAGGAAGAAGGTCATGTGGCTGCTCATGTGAAGTTCGCCGACTCAGTTAGAAAATTCTTCAACAAACTGCAACAGGAAGAGAAGAAGTTCAAAGACAAGATGGATCAAATTGGAGGTAACACTAACCTATGGATTATCATGTTTAATTATATTATTAGTGAATTAAAGGGAGGTAATTTTGAACCCTAAAGGAATTTACTTTCAAAATTTCGGGTAATCGTCTATAATTCTAAGATAAGTTCACCTTAAAGTTAAATTGGAAAAACATAAAAAAGATCAAATATCATGGAAAAAAATTATATCTTGGAAAATGTGAAACTTGTTGGATATGTCATGAAAATGTTTTTATGAAAAGTTATGAGTATGGTGAATGATTTTTTCCCAATTTTGCGAATTGTCGCGCTAAAGTTTTCCAAATTTTGTGGGCGCAGGCTGTTTCATTTGGTTCAAGAGAAATATCACTGATGGTTTATTGTTTTCTCAGGTGCTGGTAATCCTGATGGAGAGAATCTTCAAGTACAGAGATATAGACAAGCCAAGAACCGATTATTGGCCGAATTACAGAGTCAGATCATAACGCGAGTCGAAGGTTTGGACCAGGCTCATTCTGGACTGGAATACGCTAGACAGAGATCTGAGCTGTGCTGTAAGGAAGCCAAGGTGGTCCTTACCCATAGTGCACTGCTGGCGGGTGACTACGATGCTCAGTTGAGTGGTGTTTACGGCGATGCAGGAAGTGGCCAAGCTGAACAAGATTCGGAACTGGTACCATTAATTAAACAGTTGATAGCAATGTTGGAATCTGGTGGACCATTCTATCTGTCGACTGATTTGTTGAATCTGATTAATAACGCTGCTGGCGGCGGAAATGTTTACAAACATAATGTCAACAATTACAATATACAGGACGGCGATGGTTCTGGAGGGTCTGGGTTTGGTAAAGGGGACAACAAGGGACGCGATAAGGAAACAACAGGTAAAGCGGGTAAAGATTCCAAGAAAACAACAGCTACTCTCGTACATGCATCTAAAGGCAAGAAAGACTCTAAGAATAAAGACAATAAGAAAACTAAAGGTGATTCTGCAGCTAGTGTTTCTGATCCCGCTGCTGCTTGGAAGGACTTGATGAGAAAACTGTTTGAAAGACAAGCCTACGAAGCTGCTAAACTGGAAAATGACCTTAAATCTGATGAAATGAATTCAATGCAAGATACTCTAGATGAATTTGAGAAAAAGAAAAGAAGTATGATGTACGAAGCCAAGGAAGACTTGAGACAGAAACTGGAGAGAGTTGATAGTGATAAGGAACGTGATAGAATTATGTCCGATTATGCTACAAACTTGCAGAAAGTCAACGATGCATTCGATAAACAGAAACAAATGCAGCTTGAGTCACTGAGAGCTAAACTGTTGGAGAATAGAAGGAATAAGAAGAAGGAGATGTATCGTAAACATTGTGAAGAAGCGGAGACACAAGGTGTTGGTATTGAAACAGTTCCGGATGTGAATCTACCAAGTTATGATGATCTGATGAGAGACTTGTTGAAACTTCAGGAGAATCAAGAAAGATCTCAGGCTGAGATACAAGCTGAGGGGGAACATGCTGAAGATAATGTCCAGGTAGGATTTCTATTCCAATTAAATGGTCATGTTATAATTAATTGTGTTCTAATTCAGTTTCAATTCCAGTAGATTCCTTATTGTCAGGGTTCCCAAGGTCAGGGAAAAAGTCAGGGAAAAACAAACAAATTCAAGCTCAGAAAAGTAGGGGAATTCTGGAATTAGTCTGGGACATCTGAAAATTGAGCGAAAGTCAGGGAAAAGTAAGGAAATTAAGTAAATAAGTAAGTAACAACTTTATTTTACGTGGATAACATATTTGGTTGAAACCAATTTTCAATATGGTCCACACAAGAAACCAATACATCAATATACATGAATATGCCAACAAAATACACAAATATGAAGTCAAAACAATTACATGAAAAGTGAGTGATTGAGTATTTGCATTCAACTTGTATTGATAGACTTTGTGTACATGTTCTAGGTGCCTGAAATAGACAGTGAGTTTGAGAAGAGGATTCGTAACTTAGATGTCGATGACGCGGTGAAGGACAAGATGATACGACAGGCTAGAGAACGTAATCTTGCTTTACAACAAGAAATAGAGAGAATGAAGGACATGCTGAGACAGAGAAAGGATAGAAAGAAACCAGCTAAACTAACCGATGCTGAACGTAATGGTATGTCTGAAGAAGAACAAGAGAATCTGTTGAGAGCTCGAGAGATTCAGAGTGAGGCTGACCGGGAACGTGAGGACAAGGCTTTGTTGGAGGCTAGGAAACTGATGGAGAAGGTAAGTACCGTGCATTACATTTGGTATTATCCTGACTTAGAATTATCCTGTCGTCATGGGTTGATCAAGGCATGGATTGACTAACGTCTCATCAGGCTAATTTATATATTTATTGCACACTATGTGCTGTTGATAAACTGCCAGCTAGTTAAATATGGTAAACATGTACTTGGGTACCAGTCTAGTGCCTGGAATAAAAGGGTAGAAGTCTTTGAGTTGATGTGTTCAGTTGCAAAATGTTCTCACTGGTTTCAATTACTCCAGTATTTGCATAATGGTCTATATTCCAGGAGCAACAAAGATTGGCTCATGAACAAGCTTTACGTGATTCTATGCGTAACATGTCGGAGGAGGAGAGAGATAGAATCCTGGCACAATACCAGTCGGAGATGGACAAACTGCTGAATCGTCAAGATGATGTCAGACAAGCACAGAAAGATAAGATCGTTGGTAAACTTGCTGCTAGGAAACGTGTTAGAGAAGAACTTGAGAAGGAACAAGCTGTTGCTAGGGAACTGGATAGAATTACCAAGAGACATGTAAATAATACATATGTTACTATAAATAGTTACAGATTGGGTGAGCTGTTTTGCCCTGATTGTATATTTTTCTGGGCCTTTATAATGTAACTGACCCTCACATGAGGGCTGCTTATTGATAAGAGCCCGCAGAACAAAATAATGTGATGTAAAATGGCGCGCAATTGACGTCGCCATAATATGATTTCAACTTTGAGAACAAATGACAAGTTTCAAGAGCAAACAGACACAGATAATTATAGAAACAAAAAAACATATTCTTTGTGGTTTGGGATCTAATGCCTTAGAATTGAAGTAAAATATTGTATTATAAACGACAATACATGGTGTGGCGGGCTGGGTCTTGATAAAGTCCATAAATCGTCCCTTACATTTGATTTTACTGTGTTCATTGTGCAAATTCATCATGTTTTAGCATGATTTGACAGTACAAGGCGTGGACGCTGTAATATTTTAAGGGGCCCCGTTTACATTGTGTAAACCAGGAATTTCACTGTAAAACAGTAGTTACAACATATATTATTACTATAGGTTGCCCAGGGTGATTCGGATGCAGCAGACGTGATAATGGACATCAACGAGAAGGTGAATGGTAACAAACTGACAGCAGAACAACAGAAACTCCTCGACGATCAAACCAAACAAGCTGAATCTGTGGAAGAAAGACAACTCAATGAACAACGTGAAATGAACCGACATTTAAACGAAGAAATGGCGGGTGAAGAAATGGACGTAGAGACACAGATACAACAGCAGAAGAGATTGGTGAGTATTCTTGTACGAGTGGGAAATAGTAAAGTCTACAGTGATTTTTTTCCTTCTTTGTTTGCTACCGGTAAACGGTACCTTTTCAATTTGAAATAGGCTATAATTTCCCCAAATTTGAAGTGAGAAACTCCCAATGAACATTTAAAAAAAAAATCAAAATCAGACATAAAATAACAAAGTTATGAACATTTTTGACAAGAGGTCAAGCATAAAAGTTTACAGAAACCAGTAAACAGTCACATGTAATCTCTTTTTCTGTTTAATATGGTCTTTCTGCTTCATGAAAATTCCCAATTTCTAGTTGTCGCAACACGTAAATTCTCAATCTGAACAGACCGGACCCTTTCCCAAAGAAGCAAAAAAATCACTGCAGAGAAAGATATACTTGTACTTACCTCACCTTAATGCTTAATTACCAGTATACTCTAAATTCAAAGTCAACAGTATGTCATTCATTGCATATAGGTGGGTATGAGTCCATTGTGTATAGGCTTGCTTAAAATTTATTTTAGGGATATGGATGGTTTGTCTGATTTTTGGGTGGGTGGCTAGGCGCTGCAGCTAGTTTAATTTTGTGTTCTGTTTGGCTTTGTATTGTCTCCAGTTACATGTTGTTTTGTATTACATATTACAGTAGAAGTGCCAAACAAGAGGCCTTCAATCACATATTTCCCATATTTAACTCAGTTTGTATTGAAAAAAATCCTTCATAGAAGATTAAATTGTCCATAAATTTGCCATTTCTTGAGATATTTTCGTCAAATGACTTTTATTTTTGTCAGAAACCATATAGCTCTTTCAGGATAGATAAATCTAGAATTCTATGGTCTTTTCAAATAAATTGTATAACTCTATGTATGACTGATCTGTGCTTTACAGGCTATGGCTGAACACAAGAACAAGTTTGATCGTGATATGTTGTTAAATAGACAGAACATGTCGGAAGATGAGTATAAACGTTTGCTGGCAGAACATCAAAGAGAAATGGCGGCACTGGTTGCCAACATGGAACAGGAGAAAGACCGACAGAAGAGGGCAATTAAAGACAGAGTAAGTTTCAATTAAAGGCCTGCCTTTTGGCACTGGTCCAAATAAGTTTGGTCAAACTTTCACAGCATTTGGTCCATGATTTTCAATATACAATTACCAATTGGTTTCAGGAATAAACATTCCATTATTTTCATAGTCTTTAATGTCAGTAGGACAAGGTCATCATGACCATTATTGTCAAATTACTTATTGGCTTCTTATGAATATATTTCACCATCATTACAGCTTTTAAGATCAGTAGGTCAAGGTCACAGTGACCGTTAATGTAAAATATCTAAATTGGCTCCAAATAAACATGTTTGCAATCATCATAGCTTCTGAGGTCAGTAGGTCAAGTACTTCACGATCATCACAGATTATAAGGCCAGAAGGTCAAGGTCGCAGTGGCTTGTTGTTTGCCATGATACAGGTTTGACAAACATCATTTTAACCAGATTTTCCAACGGAAAAAAACTGGTCATTAGTTGGTAATTGTCCACAATTGGTTTCCAATTGATAACTTCAGTTAGGAATGAGATATCATGGTGAAACTAGTTGTGTGAGTAGCTTATATGAAAACCTTGCTTGGGATTGAAAGTGGGGTTGATGGGGTCAAGGTCACTGTAACTAAAATAAAAATTAGACACAAAAATCTGGTTTCCATGGAATTTCCATTTCTCGTTTTTTGTTCAGATACTGGAGAGACGTAAGAAACGTGATGCACAGTTAGAAGAGAAGCACAGACTGGAGATGGAGGAAGAAATGACGAGACAACAACAAGAACGAGATAAACTCAACGATGATATCGCTAGAAAGGTTGAGGACAGTGAACTCAAGAAAAATCTCAAGGTATGTACTTAGTACTTAGTCTACGGGATACTGTTTTATCAAAGCACTTACGAAAATCGTAAACTTACGATCAAATTAAAATTCTTTATATTTTGTTTACAATTGTGAAGTGTGGAAAATGGAGCTGCAATATACTAATAATAATTCCGTTAATGAACTCCTACACAACCCATATCCATCACCAATTTGCAGTTGTAAAGAATTTAAGTTTGAATGTATAAGATTTCCGCAAGTACTTTGATAAAACAGTATCCAGTTGCCAATATACGTAACTATGTACTTTGTCTACTGTATACATGGTAAATGTCAATTTCCTCCACATGTAGAGAAGTGTTGCTGGTTCCTTGTGGAACGGTATGTTAGTATGGGTTAGGATACTGTCCAAGAAAAGTGGCTATGTGAATCAGCCACAGCCCGTATATAACAGAAAAATTGTTGAGAAACTGCATGTCTTGACATCAAGTTTGGTAGGTTATTGGTCTTCACTGACATTGGATACGATCATATCTTTCACATGTGGAGAAGTTGTCAGTTGCTAGCAGAAGAGCAAGTCAGTACTGGTTGATTATTTTTCTTCAGAAAAACTGGTTTATTTTAACTGATCACCATTACTACATGACTGAAAATTGTTGTACTGGGCACTAAACATTAGATTTTTCCAATGAAATCAGATGGAATACACAATCGTACTAGTTAATTATCAGGATATTGTAGGTAACTTTTTAGATATCAATGGAGTAAAGGGTTAATGTTATATATATCTATATACCTAGGGTGTGGATGGTGAGAAGGCTGAGAACTTGATCTATACAGTGTTACGACAACGTCATCTCAAGGAAGCCATACATTTAGAAGATCAGTTAGCTCGAGAGATGGCCGCTGCTAAGAGACGTGCTAAGGCCGAGGTAGAACAGAACAGGCAGAAAGAACGGGAGGTTCTACTACAAGCTTTTGAACAGGTAAATGATACTGTGTATGTTTTATGGAACAGCCAAACACTTGTAAACTTGTAGCATGTTTGTCTATATGCTTTGATTCTATATTAGCTGGTAATGAATATATAATGCTTGACTCAGGAACTGTAAGGTGTATGTAAAATGCCAGGTCAAACTAAAGTTGTTAAAATTGAATTACTCACAGATTGGACAGGGTCAAGGTTATGACAGTAGTTAGTCTCTATTAACTAAATTTCTTTAGGTGTTAATTTAAACCAGAATTTGAAAAAAACCTGATTTTGATATAATATTTTTGCATTTATTAAACTACATAAGTTGTATTGTTAGTATGATTTACATATGGATTTACTGCCTTTTAAATTTATGTCACCCATCAATGGGTTTCACTTTCTATTGCAATGGCTTTTGAAGATGGGTTTCTACTGTACTCAGACGTTGATAATAGTCAGATATCCCGGCTGTACATCTCAATTCTTTGCATCTGTCTAGAAATGGCGAGTAATGTAATGATTTGAATATATAGTGGTGTCCAGTCATGTTCCTTCATTAACGGTATATGAACTTACAAAAGTTTATTGAAAGTTGTTAGCTTGATTCTGCTGTTGCCTTGGTTTGATAAAGTAATCAACAAATGTTTGATATATGATTACAGGAAATGATGGACCTTGTTGCTAACTCTAAAGGAATGAGTGATGAAGAACTCGCTGCTAGGAAACATGATTTGAAGAGAGAACAAAAGGTAGATTCATTATATTGTTGGTTCTTCATATTTATCACATTTTCATACACATTTTAGATATTCAACACTGGTGCTTATCTGAGAATTGGTAATGGAATTTTAATTACAAATGAATATTTGATCTGTTTAGATGTATTAAATTTTATGCCTTTATTAGGGCCCTGCAAAATGTGTGGCAAAGGGCAACAACTCTAGTTTTCACATATTTGGAATTATGCCACTTTTATGATAACAAGAAATTATACTTTTCTTCACACAAAAAATGAGGCTTCACTGTTCCACAAAAAGTATAATTAATAGCACAGAATTAAATGGGAGAAATCACCTCTGTGTGTTTATAGTTGATGGGCAGTGTATATATATAATACAAACTTTATGAGATGTTTACAAGACTTAGTTCAAGTAAATTTACTAAAATATGTATTTCTTGATTTTATTAGAAACAGAGACGTGACTTTGACAAACTGACCGCACAACTTGTAGACCAAGCGGAGAAGGACATCGTACCACAGATGGAGATCTCTCAGACACATCAAAGGTTAGACCTGAAGACCAAACAGTTACAAGAGCTCTCTGATGCCATGGAAACGTACAATCCTAAAGATGAGATCAAGAAGAAGTATGCCGAGGAAGCTCGACTGGCCGCACTTGAAGCGAGGAAGTTCCGTGATGATGTTCTACGTAAGATGCAGGAAGAGTTTGAGCGAAGGAAGAGAGAAGAAGAAGCTAGAGAGGCCGAGAAGAAGAGAAAGATGGAAGAACATTATAAGTAAGATTCTAAGCTTGTCATCCTAGAATTTCGGATTCACTGCACCACTAGGAAGAATACACTTTTCTTCAGAAAATAAAAGTTATTTGATGAAAAATTTTCGCAGTATTAACAAAGTTATGGTCATTTTTAGTTTCTAAAGCTGAATTTAACTATAGAACAATTTTTGAAACAGTGCTATGGTGTAGGGATGTGTACTAATGGCAACCAAAACAGGCTTGCAACTCGTTTTCAGGATTGGGTATCATACCTCAGTTGTACCCCTGTATAGAATCAAAGGTCCCTGGTTTTGATTATCTGCCCAAGATCTTTGTCAGTTCTGAAAAACGTTTTAGTGTTTCCTACCCAACTAGAAAAAAATGCTGAGCATAGCCTTTATTTGCCAGTCAGCTTTCTGCTGAAATATGGCGAGCATATGAGTGCCTCCACCCATATTTGAACCTTGGTAGCTAGATTAGACAACAAGTGCTCTAAGCACTGTGCTATAATTGCACAGAACAAAAACTAATTAATTTTTCTAAGTTAGAAGATGATTAAATTAGGGATTTTTCCTGGAACACTAACAAGTTAGATCAACTGTCCACTCTAGATGATCAGGGGTTCCATTTGACACGGGAGTAGGGGTTTTAACCTGTCAAATTTCCAAAAAGCCACATGTTGACCCTCAAGATACTAGTTTGAAGGGTCTTTTTCTCTTAAAATCATGGGTATTTTGCCCATAAAATGGTAAAATTATGGTCAAAAGTATCAAATGACCCTTCAGATTCAGAAGCAAGTGTAACCCCTATTGATAGTAACCAGGTGAGAAAAAACATAAAAAAAGAAGAAAACTAAATTTGTTAATTGTTTTTATAGGAGATTAGAACAGGAACTAGAAGACGAACATCGCTTGGAGGAACAGAAACAGAAAGAACGCGAGGAAGAGAAACAACGATTACGTCAAAAACAACTCGATGAACGCAGAAAGAACGAAATGGAACAAATAGAAAAATCTAACATGAGCCAAAGTGAAAAAGATAAACTTCTTAGAGAACACGAGGAAAATATGAACAAACTTCATGAAAACTTTGCAGAAGAACAAAGAAGGTAGGCTTTATAGTGTTGCGCTTATATTAGACCTCATGGTATAGGTTTTATAGTCCTGGACCTATTCAAGAGAGCTATTTCAGTGCATTAAAATGACCCAAGATGAACGACCTCAAAGATGTGGAACAATGTTATTTTACTTTGATATAACCCACAGAATTAAATCAGAACCGTATGAAATTGCATTTTGCCAATGTATGTGACATTTAAGGCCCATATAAATGAATTATTCACACTAAGATAAAGCCAGATTGGCTTATATGTTTATTTTACCTTGTCTTGTTTTACAATTTAGGTCAAAATCAGCCTTGGTAGCTAAACTGGAAGCAAGAAAGAAGAAACGACACGGAGCCGAACACGCCAAACTTTCGAAACAAATGTTGATGGAGGAGAATGCAAACCAGAAATTTTCGCTTGAACGTAAACAACAGGAGAGTCAACTTATGGGAGATAATTCCGGAAACAAAACCGAAACTTCGGACGTTCTTATTGGCAACTTGCCAACTGGTGCAACCAAACCAGACAGTCGACAACCTTCAGCTGGATCGGGTACTGGTACCCTTGGTGTGACATTGACAGGGAACCAGGAACAAGATTGGGTGAACTTATTGATGGCATCGCCATTGTTCAAACAGATAAACGACCTTGAAACAATGTTGGATAAATCAGACACATCAGATGAAATGTTTAGACCGTCTGTCAAAGGTTAGTGTCAATATATATGTATAGTAAAAAATCATTACCCTTTTCTGACTTAAGAGATGTATCTTTATTCCAGTAATTTTGTGGAAATATCTTTTATTATTTCAAGTGATTGATGAAATTATTAATCAAAAGAATTATGATAAACAGTTATTTTAACAAAAAAAGGAAAAATATATCTGGTTTACCTTATTATATCCTTCGGCCCCTGATCTATATCAGATATATGCAAGGATGGTTTAAGGCTGAGGTGGAAGAGGCTTACATGCTTTCCCAACCCCTTAAAATTGCTGAAGCAAAGGTAACAAGTAATTAAGAATTGCAAGCAATACAGAAGTCCCCTACCGGTTTGAAGCCATTTTCAATGTTTCTGTTGCCATAGCAACCACATACCAAGTTTCATAAACCTAGCTTGGTAACTGTTTGAGTTATGTCAGGATCCAGATTTTTTGACGGACAGACTGACTGACGGACGGCAAACCTATAGTCCCCTCCGGTCAAAAACCGGTAGGGGACTAATAATTATATAATTATGTCCTTTTATCTAGGCAATAAAGGGGGGGGTTGGGGGGGGAGGGGAAATTATTTCGAATAAAAGAAAAACTGATCTGTCATAATTTGATTATTTGTCAACACATGATATGGATTTATCTACTTTTACAGGTGCTGATTATTCAAGGCCATACATTGATGTTAAGGACGCTCAATGGTCATGTAAAGGTGACCTTGTACCAGTCGACATTAACCAGATCTCAGCTAGTCAATTTGTTGTTTACCGCTTTGGTGTATTTGTGATTAAATTACTGCACCAACAAATTGGTAAGTTGTTTTTCAAAAGTTTCTGCTTACATTAAAGATCAATAAACAATTTATTGTTAAACCCATTACTCCATTATACTGTACAACCTCTGTAGAGCAACACCCTTTAGGTGTTACAAATATTGGCCCTCATATAGAGGTTAAATTTAGGGAAATTTAGAAGGTGTTGTTATAGAGAGGATGTGGCTCTACAGAGGGTCACTCTAGGAAAATTGTACTGTACATGTACCGGTAATATACTTTTGCAATTTCCATACGATAGCAGGGTTCCCACGGTCAGGGAAAAGTCAGGAGAAAACTTTTTCAAGGTCAGGGAAAAGTCAGGAAATTTTGGAATTAGTCAGGGAAATCTAAAAATTGAGCAAGTCAGTGAAAAGTCAGGGAAATTTTCATTGAAGCTGTTGATAACTCATTAATACCTAAGACTGAAAAAATCCTTGTCGCTTTGCTCGTTTGAAATAATTCTAAGTCATTATATCTTTATGTCAATCAACAGCCTTAAAATCTGCTGCCTTAAACATTTTTTGTTCCATGTAAAGCAAAATTACATAGCCTCCTTTTCTATATTTTATTGCCATATTTTGCTTTAAAAATATGCTGTGTCGCCCAATCGCTCTAAAAAGTCAGGGAAAACTGCTCAGTGGTCAGGGAATTTTGTCTTAGAAAATTTGTGGGAACCCTGTCAGGGTACTAGTATCAGACATTTTTTTCCCAAATATTTAACTTTGCAAACTACTTCAGAATAATAAACTTGCAAAAAAAATTCACATGAAATAATTTTTGATTAACAATAACTGTGTTATTGTTTTGCAGGTACTCCCGAAGTGACATTACTCCTAGCATCAAACTTACCTCCAAATAACTATGAACGTAATGCATTCAGGAACTCAGTGTACTATGAACATGCAAGGAATATATTATTTGTTCGTAAAGAGAGAATTGACTCTATTGGTGAATTTGTCGTGTTAATCTTACATTCAATGTCACATATCAAGTGTGGTGAAATGACCGACGATGGAAACGCAAGATTCTTGAGAGAATTCTATAAGGTAAGGCATTTGTACTTCATCATCTTTGGTGGTTGCATCAGGGGTGTCAATATTTCTGATTTATCCGGAATTCCGGATTTATCTGTCCTGAAAAACCTATGATTTCTGACCAAAATAAAAGTTATTTGATGAAAATATCTCAAGAAATGGCAAAGTTATGGTCAATTTAATCTGTTCTACATGAAAACAATGTGGTTGAAGGCCTCTTGTTTGGAAGAAATATTCGGCTGCATATGATTTTCAGGATTTTTAATTTGTCTCTATTGACACCCCTGATGCATGCATCTCTCCAACTAAAGAATGCTTGCAGTATTGAACATGTGCAGCAATCAGACACACCTACAAAAAACATATTACTTTCTTACTATAGCATTGTTCTTATAATATTTGTTAACACAGACCAGACAGCACTTGCTTGTTACCTGAGTCATGAGGATTTGATACAGAGTATGATTCTTCCTTGACATCAACTTATATATGGTCATGTCCTCCACATGTGGAAAAGTTCTCTGTAGCTTGTGGATTGAGCAAATTGATTAAGACTGGTTGACAATATAACAAACTGTAATAATGACATTATCCTTCAGTTTTATGACTTTGAAGCGATTTGAAGTGTCCTATCAGCGTAAGTCTGTACCTAGTTGCTAAGCTGTTGCTCCGGTTTTCGTACCCCACTTGAATCATAGATTGCACCATTTTTTGTATTCAAATCATGAGGTGATGGTTGATTCTTGGGATTATAAATTCTGACTTGTGTTTATCCTTTCAGTGTCTGAAGGTCGTCTGCCAGGACATGTTCTTCTCAAGGTCACAAGGTACAGCCACGGCACAGTCTGTGATTGGTCAATCAGCAGCCAATAGTAGACCAGCTCTTGAACAAGCTTTAGCTCCACTTGCTAAGAAGTCAGATGAAAGAAGCAATGTCATTGGTGAACTGGTTGACATGAAGGTTCAATCACCAGTTAGCTCTGAATTCTCTCCGCAGGTCAGTATTGACATCATTGATTCATTATTTTATGTTATATAATTTAACATGTTAATGACACAGGTAACTGTATCATTGATTAAGAGTAAAAAGAAAACAAAATTTGCAAAAAAAATAAATTCATAAAATATTTTTTTACTCTTAATCAATGATACAGTTACCTGTGGATTATAAGATCTACAAAACTTGTTTGCAAAGATCAGCAATTGTACTACTTAGGACCTTATAAGACTCATGCATATTGGAAATCTCCATCTCAAGGTGCTTCTTATGAACCTATTTTCATGAAAATCAGAAGTGGTCATGCTGACCAAACTGAAGCTTGGTTTTTCCATAAGTAGAGTAGTTTTCAGACAATTTTTTCTTGTTTTCTCAAAGGAATGATTTTGTACTTACGACCTTCTAATTCTAAGTCAGTGATTTGTTTGCAAATTTGTTTTCCCATCAAACCATTAGTCAATATTTAACCTGTTAAGCCGGTCCTCTTGCCAACAAAAACCATTTTTTGATGTTCTATGGGTAGTCTTTACTGAAGGGGACATCTGTATACCAATACTATACTGGTATTGTATTTCAATACATCCAGCATAACTATACAGCAAAAAAAAATCCTGTTCAATTTTGCAGTATATGGGTACCATGTGATCACTACTTTGTTACAAAATTCATAAGATTCATGCAAAGGAAATGAAATTCATCATAATTATTAAGACCAGTCAAATTTATTGTATTTCTGTAAAGCACTTAATTTTCGCATACCGGTAACTTTTATTTCACAATTTGATCTGAAAATTTCAAGATTTTTTTCACGAGAATTTGGAATTCGTGTCATTGGCAATTTCCAATTCCCAAGACTTTGTATTGAGAAATTTTAGCAAGAATAATGATTTTGAGTGTCAACATCCTCATGAATATAAGCGAAAATAACTCGTGAATTTTTTTATACAGTATTTCCAAGGCATTATCAAATGAACTTGTAAGTAACCAATGTGTTTTACTTTCAGCGTTTGAATCAACGAGTCTATGGATACGAGCACAGATCTGGTACTTCACGTTTACGACAATATCTCTCATCTAAGGGAGGTTACCTAGCAACGTCAGACTTCCTGGCCAACCGAATGGCAGAATTAAGAGGTTCAGGACCTGTGAAAGCCCGTCCAAGGTACGTAATGATAAGAAATACAGACCTCTTTTTATGTCTCCCACATATAAAACGTATCATATTTATGCTGGACATCTTGATGGATGGATGTCACAAAGTTTTCTGTTGTTGTCCTCCTTTACCAGAACAGAACAGGACCCGATCTCCCGAAACATCTCAATCTGAGCTCAATCTCAACTCAAATTTTGTCACCTATCGTTTGATATAGTTTCAATGGATAATTGTACGCTAAATTGGTATAAGAAAACAGAAACATTATCCTGAGTTTATTACAGTAAAATTGCGAGAGCTCGAGCTTCATAATAATCTCAAATTCAGACTCTGATTTGAGCAAAATCTCAATTTGAGTTGAGATTTCTACTTGAGATGGTTTGAGAGATCGGGGCCTGAACAGTTTATTGTAGTAAACAGTACAGTTTCTTGACAAAACAACAAACATATTTACAAAACATTTTCCACAATAGTCACATGATGCATGATACGGTAACATAATAAGTACATAGCAGTTACATTTTCAGACAAAATATACAATACTAGTAATAATAATAATAGCTCCACATTGAGTGTTATATGGGAGGCTATAGACCCATAGTCTCGATTTTAGGGCAGATAATTTTGAATTACAGCCCTTTTTCGGAGAGATATGTGTCAAAAATCTTTCTAGTTACTTACTCAAGTTACTATTATAAAATGTTGGTCAATAATTAGTATTGTTGTCAAACTATGAGAGAAACTGCTTTCAACATCCACATTTTATTCACTCTTTGGCTTGCTACTGGCTAGAGGCTATAAAAGTGAATGAACACAATTAATGTTGATAAGTGCAACCTGGTGTTATTAAAATTTATAGCTTCTGAGTTATGCTTTGGATGATTCATTTGAACATTAAATACTAGTACCTCAAAATGTCTAATCTTAAATATCTATTTTTAGTCAAAGGCGAGCACCTCCACCTGCAATTACGACACAGCGCGATGTTGTCGACTCACAGCTAGTAGATCTCCAGTCAAAGAATGATACATTAAACGAGGAATTGTCCGAAGTTCTAAAAACAGAAGCTGGATTGAGAGAAGGTATCAGACATTTCGGTGGTAATCCGTCGCATGCGGAACAAGTGAAAAATGCTCATGAACAGTTAGAAAGTGCAATGTTACGTAAAGACGATTTGTTGAAGAGAATATCTTCGATGGAAGCAGACATTTTGAAAAAGGAAAAGGAGCTTAGGTCAAAGAAAAAATAAAATGTTTACTATTAAACTTTGACCAGAAAACATTATTACATAGCCTAAACTCTTAAATAACAATTCTTAACTCTGCAATGATGAATTTATTTGTAAAAGTGTAATTAATTAAATATTTACAAATGACACAAATGAGTGATAAATATAGAAACCACCGGTATTATGGCTATGTAGGATATTTACGATAATATATATTGAAAATAGAAAGAAACCACCAAACACGAATAACATTTAATGTATATTCATTAGAATACGACGTTTAGCTCAGAAGGCTTCTTTTTTATGATAATATATAGGAATACACTACGATTGCGAAGAGTTTGAAATACTACACTGATTATGAAATACTACTCTGATTTGACAATAAATACCGATTCTAGTCCTGTTTGGATGTAGCTTCGAAATCGATGCTTGGGAAGAAACTCCGAATTACAAGGAAAAACGTCTTTTGGATATGGAATAAAATTCGGTACAACAATGTGATGTTATAAGGTGTTTTGCGAATACAATGTAATTACTTCTGTGATATGTATATACTTATTCTATGATGAATACATCCCTGCTGTGTTACGAGTTAAATGTGCTGTGAAATGACTTTACGTTAAAAATTATACATGTCTGTACATGTATGTACGTTGACTACAATAATATGCATTACACCTCATTCTTGTATTGGGTTTTATTCCTGTCGGGTTTTATTCCTGTCGAGTTTTATTCCTGTCGGAAGTTAAGAATTCATTTATGTCATGTATATAACACAGTTGAAAAAAAACACATCTAAATTACAGCAATTATTTCGGCTACATGCCTTTTTCATGAGAGCAAATATTGAATTAGAAAGAAATTGTTTTATAATTATGTCATAACATAAAAAGTATTGAATCAGATGGATTTTGTTGCATATTGTTTTCAATGGAATGTTTATTATAAATATATAAGAATAAGATACTCTCATTATATCATGGTTGAAAAAACAAATTACTGTGTGGAATGTTTGGCTACAAACTTTATATATAATAATCCTTGACTTTGAAGCTTCATCCCTTTCTTGTACATGTATGTTTAAATGTATTTGAACAGAACAGCACTTATGTTCTGTTCCAACATCATACCTGTGCTTCTAATGTTTGGCTTTTTTATTTTGGCTTTTTTGGCATTTATTTTCGTTTCATTTTTTTGTGTGAATATTTTTAAAACGGAAGCACAGAAGGAATATTAAAGTTTACACTTGGGCAGTATCATAATCAATACCATTTCGTCCATTATATACTTTCGCATTCATTTCATCTCATAAAACATTTTATAAACCCTATCCCTTGCAATGTCTTGTTGTGTATATTATACTTATAGCATTTATTTATTTATTTCTGAGATTTTTTTAGGGGACTCAAAAATAAGTTTTTTGTCTGGTGTTCATTTTATGTTAATACACCCGTGCAGTTGTACATTTTCTATGAAGCCATAGTCTTGCAATATTTTATAGAAAAACATCTACAGAAAATTGTTATGAGCACAGAATTATTATATATATGGCAATTGTGTTACATTGTTTATATATTATATTTCATTTAGTTGAAGTTATTTATTTGAAAAATATAGAATTTAATTTTTGTGACCACTGTCAGTGGGGTCATGTAGATTTTTACAAATAATTTATTTACTGAGTATTGCATTTATTTCTTATACATGTTCAAGTATAAATTATGCATTTCCCCCCCCCCCCCCCCCCCGATTTTTCATGTTCAAGTATAAATTATGCATTTTTCCCCCGATTTTTCGAAGATTATTTTTGCATTTTAATGCATTTTGGTGTATTACATTTATATTATATAATTATATAACATTCCGTCCATGTACAATGTGATACCTACATTATCGTGACAGCTGAGTGTACTCATCATTCCGTCCATTATACACTCTTAATCTATAGTCATATGCAATACCACTGAATGTAGATTTCGTGAACCATTAGTTACTATCTATTTGTAAGTATACTTTGAATCAATGTTACATGTTGATGCAAATTGCTAATACCGAAACTGTCTGAACTTTTATGTAGGCTGTTATAGTAGTTCAACTTTCAACTAAGTATTTAGTCTATTCATGGAGCCCTACTCCTACTGTACGCCAACCAATTTGGTGATTCAATAGTAGATACCACCCTTTTTAGGGGCTGAGTGCCAATGATAGCAGTTAGAAGCAATATCTACCATGTTCGTACAACATTCCCAATATCATCATTTGAAGATTTTATTATACAATGTGCATCCATTCCAAGTGAACAATTGTTTCTTTTGAATAAAACATTTATATGTGGAATATTAGATCACATTTTACTTGTCAAGTGTTTGGTTTTATCAAAGAATGAATTTTGATAATTATTTTTACAAAAAGTAATCATGCAATACGTTTACGACTTTAATTAACAGCAACATATTTTTCTTCGCTAAAATACGTTTTTTTTTCTCTAAAAACTTAAACTCTCCTTAACCTGAAAGTTGTAAATTAAACGCATTATTAAAGAATAAGTGGATCAATTTTCTAAATAATAACATTATATTTCTGACAATCTGTGATAAATTGTCAGGCCTGGTACATGTACTTATAAATCTTTGTCAGGCCTGAAAATCACAATTTCAAAGCCTGGCATAAACAATTAAAGGACAATTCAGTTTTCAAAAACCTGAAATCAGGCACAGGCCTGAAAAGTACCAGTGCTTACTTGTCAACAAGTAATGAATATGATTTATGCATAATAATTGTATGTCTAGCAATAACATCAGTTTCATGTGCTCTTTATTTCATATTTCCATTTTTCATCATTTTCATGCATTTTTTTGCCCAATATTGTTAAACATAGTTTCATGAAATGCCTTTGCATTTATTAACTTGGTTTTATTGTATGTATTAAATTATAAACATCTTTTTGAAGCACTTTATGAAAGTTATATTTGGTAATAAAAATTCTAAATTCATGCTGTGGTTACTTTTATGCAGTCCTTTGCTATGATGGGTACATTTATTTATAATTTCGGACTGTATTGTTGGGATGCTTATTTCCTATTAATAGTTTGTCCCAAGAGGGTCAAACAAACAAACGAACCATAAATGTAGCTATTCAAAGAATGGCAAGTTCAGGCAGAAACAGCAGGGTCAAACAAATAGCCGACAGCAACCAACAGGCTGACAAAAACCATAAATGTAGCTATTCAAAGAATGGCAAGTTCAGGCAGAAACATTAGGGTCAAACAAATAACCATCAGCAGCCAACAGGCTGACAAAAACCATAGCTATTCAAAGAATGGCGACTTCAGGCAGACACATATATAAGGGTCACACAAAAAACTGACAGGAACCAACTAGCTAACAAGAACCAACACAAGGTGACAAGAACCTTTAATGTGAGCTATTGCTTTTCAAAGAATGGCGAGTTCAGGCAGAAAGTGAAATATGTGTCCTTCAGTGTGTATAAGACTTCCCAAGACACACACTAACTTGCATGTGTGATGGTTTGATTCACAGGTTAAGAAACTTGATTACGTTCTAATTAAGCACTAGTCAATTGAAACAATGCCCCGGGCCCAACCACGGGGAAAGGCGGGGAACAGTCCTGTATTTTGACCTTTCTGATGTCCCCGCTATTCCCTAGGGTTGGGGGCCGTGGTTTCAATTGACTGATGCATTACATTGACTATATAAGTTGTTAGGTCATGTTCAGCACATACAAAGATGCGGCAGACCAAGTACTGGTACTGATTAATATGCATGTAAACACTTCGTGGTCAGGATGTCTACATGAGGTCCCAGGTTCAATCCCAGGCGCGTCATACCAAAGACAAAATAAAAATGGTACCAGAAATTTCCTTGCTTGATGCTCAGTATAAAAAGGAAACTGGCTTCTCTTCTCTCATGGCGATGGATAACATCAGGAATGAGGTGTCGAAAGTGATTAATATAAGTTGGAAAAATTTGTTTTACAATCAACCTTGAATAAATAAGCTTAACTACATAAGATGACGGGACTTGTCATGTTGATTACCAGTGATCATTTAGACCTTAAACTCTGTGTATTCTAACAAAGGTCTTAACAGCAAGTGGCCCAATGTTTTATTCTGCAGCACTGGGTAATAACACATACATGGGTGAAAGTTAGAAATTCTGAAAAACTTGAAATCCTCAGATATTGATAATTTATATACCAGTACAGGCCTCAACAAATATTTGTAAAAGAGCTTGTCCTGCAATATAGACAAAGAAGAACACCCCGAAATCTTATTTGTCCTGCTATATAAAGAAGGAAGATATTTTGCAGGACGAGCGGACGAGTGGATTCATTGAGGCCTGCAGTAGGGAAAATAAAGAAAACATACTTTTTGGTACACATGTACACTGAACAAGAGGGCCATATGTGGCCCTAAAGCGCTCACCTGAAGTTCAGGCATATGCCTGAAAACTTTCACCTATAGATGCACATATTACTCAGTGTGGACATGCCATGTGGTATGTGATAATATTTTTGGTTAAGAAAAAATCTGTCAACAAAAAGTTAAAAACAGCGCTTTAGTTTTTATTCTTTGATCAAGTTTATAAGACATCTTCGAAGCTTTTCTGTACACATGAAATAAAATGTTACTCTCACATTATCCTAACTGTACATTAACACAATATTAACATTTATTTATATAAATTTACAAGTGATTACCAGGTAACCCAAATGCTATACAAAGTGCATATTTAACATCAGCATTTCCTACTCATAAGAAAGTTAAGAAACACTTAAATGAATCATTATGTATAAAATTTCATGCGTCTTTTCAGGGAACCCCTTTCTGTAAATAAATATATATTCACTCACATCATAATTTATACAGGGGTCCTACAATTCTGGAAATCTGAATTAGCTGCATTAGAAAAAAATATCTTTTCTGTACAAAATAAAAGTTAATATTTGATGAAAAAATTCAAAGAATTGACAACATTATGGTCATATTGAATTTCCATTACATTATAAATCTTAATTTTCACAATAAAACAAAGTTTTGTCGTAGGGATATGTGCTAGCGCTAATGGCACTTCAAAACAATTACGACTCGTTTTCAGGATTTGGCAGTATGCCTTACTAGGACCCCTTTTCATATACAGTAAAACCTCGGTAATACGAGCAGCGATTATTCGAGCAACCGGCCTAATTCGAGCAAATTTCAAAGTCCCGACGAATTTGCTCTATATTGTACATTAATTTATCCCTCTAACTCGAGTAAAGTTATTACAAGCATCCGGTCTAATTCGAGCGCAGGTGTCGGTCCAATCAACAATTTTCAACGATAATTAATTACCTTATCTCGAGGCAATCATCCGAGCGAAATTTCACACCTCCGAAAAATGTCATACTAAATTTTGTTATGGTCCGTATTTTTCACACATCGTGATAATCACAGTTTATGACAATAGCGTAATCCCTAACACTTAAATTGATGTCCGTATTTTCGATCCGTTACATTAAACACAAAGTAGAAGATATTTAATTAATGAGCGTGATTTAAACTACGCATACGTTTCAGAACAAGTTCAATAGGCAACAATTGGGAACATTAACTTATACGAGAACTAGAATTATTATTTGCAACATCGTTGCTTCGAACGTACTGACTCGCACCTACTTTTAAATTATCGTAAGATAAACCGACGTCCATGTAGAATCTTAAATATTTAGGCTCCGTTCGTTATAAAACTGCAAGTAAAAATCATTTCAAAAACTTTTCATTTCCCGTATTTCATGAAAACCTGCGAATGTAAGCTTACGTACAGTACAATTTCACGTGTCTGATACTGAATAAGTGAAGTAGATCAAGTCCGCGATTATATCCAATTCTTATCAAACAACCCTGAAGAATACAAAATTCGTCGACTTTGTACAGTAGAAAATTAAATGTCAGTTGAATCTACACTATGCGCCGATTGGCGAATTCATACCGTGGTATGGAACTCTGACTAAACACTACTCCCAACTGTACCGGCAATTTCTTTGATGTGCGGCGCGTTTGAAGTCAGTCGAAAGACCGCCGCGTTTGATGTCTCCAAATTGTCGCGCGCGTTTCAATTGGAAACCACAGGGATATAACTCATTCAGCTAAACATCATGTCCTAAATAAATTATCATAGATAATATAGTGCATGTTTTTTACTCAATGAGCCGTATCCCTGTGCTGGAAACTGGATCGACTTTGCATCCGGGTTTTATTTTATCACGTGCGATTTTTGTGCGTGGGTGTTTGTTCAAACATGTAGGATCTATCGTGCGCTTTGGGTAATGTTATCTATTTGCCGATGCGAACTTTTATTACAATTTTACCGTTAAACGGAGTTTGATATTTAATGTAAAAAGATTCATTACGACTTTCATATACAATTTGTTCAATTCGGCAAATGTCCACACGATTCAAATTGCGTATAGACTTGATAAACAATGACAGTATTCGTAGTTACAACCAAATACATGTATCATACCTGTTTTCATTATAAACACAGTTACACTTAGTCATAACAACAATTCATCATAGACTTCGGATATTTCGTGCACCTGGCTTAACTCGAGCATTTGGCTTGTCCCGATGGGTCCTCGAGATAACGAGGTTTTACTGTATATTCAAATGTTGTCACTGAGTATACCCTCAAGGATCTACAATCTCCTCATTCAAATGTTTCATCCGCGTGAATTTCCATGTGCTCCGTCAGATCACTCCACTGAGTAAATCCAGATCCACAAATATTACATTCAAATAGTTTTTCACCAATATGTATTCTTGAATGTATGGTCAGAGACACACGTCTTGTGAATCCAGACCCACAAACATGACATTCAAATGGTGTTTTACTGTTACATGTATGTACTCTCAAATGTTTCACCAGAGAACATCTTTGTGTGAATGAACATCCACATACATCACATTTATATGATTTTTCACCAGTATGTGTTTTCATATGTCTTATTCGATGACTATTTTGTGTGAATGCATATCCACAAACATCACATTTAAATGGTTTTTCGCCGGTATGAATCCTTAGGTGTTTTTTCATATCACTTTTATGACTGAATGCAGATCCACAAACATCACATCCAAATTGTTTTTCACCAGTATGTTTTCTTGCATATTTTGTCCAATTACTTTTGTCTGTAGATCCACCAACATCACATTCAAATGCTTTTTCACCAGTATGTATTTTCATATGCCTTGATAGATGGCTACTTTGTGTGAATGCATATCCACATACATCACATTTAAATGGTTTTTCGCCAGTATGTATTCTCGTGTGTTTTTTCAGATCACTTTTTCGTCGAAATGTGGATCTGCAAACATCACATCCAAATGGTTTTTCACCTGTATGTTTTGTATATTCATCTACATATTTTGTCTGATTAATTTTGTCTGTAATTGTAGACCCACTAACATCACATTCAAATGGTTTTTCCCTGTTGTGTATTTTCATATGTCTTGTTAGGTGACAACTTTGTGCAGTTGCATATCCACAAACATCACATTCAAATGGTTTTTCGCCATTATGTGTTCTCATATATTTTCTAAGATTACTTCTTCTCGTGACGGTAGATGGACGAACACCACCTCCCAATGGCTTTTCACGGGTATGTTTTTTCAAATGTATGGTCAGATAACTACGCTTTGTGAATTTAGATCCGCAAACATCACATTCAAATGGTGTTTCACCCAGATGTATTCTCGTGTGTTTCATCAGAGAACACCTTTGAGCGAATTCATATCCACAAACATCACATTTAAACGGTTTTTCACCAGTATGTATTCTCATATGTCTTGTTAGATGACTACTTTGTGTGGATGCATATCCGCAAACATCGCATTCAAATGGTTTTATACCAGTATGGATTCTTGTGTGTTTTGTCAGATCGCTGTTTAGTCGGAATGAAGATCCACAAATTTCACATCCAAATGGTTTTTCACCAGTATGAATTCTCCCGTGTTTTGTGAGATCACTTTTCAGTGTGAATCCAGATCCACAAACATCACATTTGAAAGATCTTTTACCTGTATGTTTTCTCTTGCATGTCTTAGAACTGCTCTTTAAAACGACCCTAAAACCACTGCGCGTCATCATTAAAAAGTACAGTGGAACATCAGATCAGTAGCAATCAGTAAAAGTCATTTGTGGTTACCATTCCATACATCCTGAAATGAGTTTACAAGTATTTTTAAACAATTTGTAATAACATATCTATCTATACTGGTGCCGCCTACTTCTGCAATACCCATACTGTTATTCTACGGTAGCAGATGTTAACAGTTCTGTGAGTCTAATACAACTGAACTGAAGTCCATGAACCTAGCAAAGTGCTTCATAGCGCTTTCCATGGGAGGTAATCTGCGGTCACTAGATTTAATTAAACGGGAAGTAACTGAATGAAGGCCTAAGGTGTTCACGTGTTGGTTTTAGTTAGTTCAAAAGCTCATCAGAGCTTATGTTGCTTTGTACTGTTATATGTCTTGCCAACTCAAAATAAAATTTATTGTATTGTGGCCAAAAGGAAATAATTTGTGAGTTTTAACACTAAATTTTAATGTACAACATCACCAACAAGTTAATTTCATAAACAATGTGTCAATGGTTTAATTTCAAAAATATGTATATTTTCTCCTCATTGGTATCGAGTGTCGGAATCGACAGTGTAGAATAAAATTACAATGGGTATGTTCGTAACCTCTGTTCCGCGCACTGTGCGGGATGTTCTACTCCTAACAACTTACGAACAAAACGGAACTGTCCTGCACAGTGTGCCAATTGTACTACTCCAAACACCTTACGAACAAAACGGAACAGAAAGTAAATTGTTTAAGACGACCAAAATGGTAGTTGCAGCCGAAATACTGGAGAAAGAAATATGCATGTTGATATATTTGAATGTGACTGTTTGCCCGCAATGGCCCATAATTTGAAAATAAATTTATTATATCGTGGTGGTATGGGTTGTGGCGCGGTATCAGAAATGGCGCACCTGAGATTAGTGGTCTTTTCTTGAGTTTAAGACCCAAAATGACATACATTTCCAGTATATTTTTGGAAGGATGTATGGTTTTGGTCTGTATTGCAAATAAACAATGTTCAAAGTAAAATTTGGTGCTTTTAGAACTCGAAAGGTATGCTGTACCCATATTTGTTGTTATTTTCTTATGTCACTTTATTTCTCAAATATCGTAATCCCACAAATTTGTAAAATGAAATTTTAACTTCAAATTTTTTATGTAAAGAGCACTGGCATCCATGTTAACACCATGTAACTTGATTAAAATGTCCTACACACAGTCAAACACAGGAAATGGTGTCCAGAAGGATGTAACTTTCTTATTAAGAAAAACTGAAAAAACTAGTCAAAATCTGAAATAATATGTTTTGAAAATTTTGTTAATATTAACTGTCATTGATATTTTCGGCATTCCCAAGTCAAGTTGGTGACAGATCAGACTATGCAGATGCCATGAATGATTCTTACATGACAGTAATAGATGATTTAACACTTGTTTGGACATCTTCAAGTTGTCTTGGTGACTCAAAAAGTATAATGGCAATTAGTAACCAGTGCAATTCTGTCTCGATACTAATTATTGATTTATTATCTAAGAAGAAGTATACAAAGTAAGCTAACTATTATATAAAAATGGACTATATAGCCATAAAATAAAATTGGAAACAACTACATCATGAATCCTTTTATTTTTTTACCACTAGGGACCTACAGGATAGGTGCGCCATTTCATATCACGCAGACCTGACATAATAAGCTGAGCGTGTCTTTCATTGTAATGGTCATACAACATGCATTGATGGAATTGACTATTGATATTTAGTGTCAACATGTTCCCATTGAATTGCCCTATCATTGCTCAATCACTTTAATTATGAACGTTTTATATTTATAACAAAATAACGACGGTAACTGTTAAGTGCGCCATTTCCAATACCACGGGGATAATTTATATTCTATTTTATGACACAAGCAACGATTGACATTGTTCTTGCTGTAATCAACTGACTGTTCTGGCTGCACCACCTCTGTGGCGGGCACAGAAAGAACATGTTCCAAACAGTGTTCCGAACAGTGTTCCGGTTGGTTCGTAAGTGTGTTCCACTGTCCGGGATGTGCGGAACAGCGTTACGAACGCGCCCAATGTCAAGAACGAAGTTGACCGAGGACGAATAAGCGCGGGAGCGCACAGGAATTAAAAAGTGACAATAATCGATCCATTAAAAATATAGAGCTGCAAATAATACATACTGTTTAACATTCTTGTCCAAAAAAACATGCCATAGACAAAGGCATAGACTAGTTCGGCCTACAACACGGTAAAAAAATCGTGCAACATTGGAAACATCTCGAGCCAAAAAAATATAAAAGGGAAGTAACCTTCTCACAATTGGGTTTGAGAAAAAGATCGTTCGCGAAAAAGAATCCGGTCGGTATACCGCGAACTCGATCAGTCAGAGAAAGTTTATTCATTTTTTTGTAGAAATTTATGTTGTAAATGAAAGTAAAGGCAGCACTTAACGGAAACAACAGGGCACGAAATGCACATAAAAGAATATTGTAAAAGCCCATCGTGAATATTTTGTCAACATTTTGAACGACAATAAAAAAGGCGTCAATGTTACTGCACGAGGACCCTAAGAAATTCTACTTGTACATATGTTAAAAGAAAAAGTCAGAAAAGAGCAATATCCCAGTTCTAATCAAAGCACTGAGAGCGCTGATGGGAGGCGATCTGATTGCTGCTACTCAAGCTTAAACCGACTTTATACGTTTAATGTTCGTTTCTTACTGCCGATCTTGTCTTGAATGTCAAAAGCAAAATAGGCATATGTGACTATATAGGAATGTTGGGTATCTAAATAATTGTAAAAAGGAGCATATTAATTTATATGGAATACATGTATTGAATGCGTCTATCGAAAGTGGCTTTAAAAGAATACTAAGCGCCTATTTATCAGATTATACAGTATCGTCTTGTAATCACTTCCCTCACAGCGTGAGACAGTCTATACAAAGCGACTAGTAAAGCCACAACATATGATTGCATAACAGTACTCCGCAGATAATTTACGATTCATTGATAAAACCATCACGTGACTCTGGTCTGAAGTTTCTAAAAGTAGCTATACAGCCGGGACATTTGATGAACACGTCATTTTCATATTATGAAACAAGTCCGATATCGACCCGGCGGAGTGATTATTTGCAAAAATATCGATTTAACGAACAGTTTCACAATAATTGCTGATCTTAGAATAAACAAATGTTGCTGATTGAATTAACTCACCTTAAACATTTGGAGAAACATAATTATGTAGCAGTATTGGGAATGTTGACTGCAGTTTCTGGAACTACTTGAATGCGGATTCATATAGCAGCCTAAAGGCGGTTCAGGTTGTATTAAGAAATGGGCAATGGTAGTAATTAGAGGCTGTCGCCTCCCAAAGATCTAACGACAACATCTTACATTGTATGTGAACCTGCCGAAAAAGCCAATGATCTCAACAACCAATTTGAACTGGATGGGTCTATCTCATCTGACTCCTCTCTCATCCCAGGAGTGAATCAAGGTACAGTGTTAGGACCTCTGTTGTTCCTGCTGTATGTGAATGGTGTCGCGGTTATAGTATCACCTTTGACCAGGATCAAGTTATTTGCCGATGACTGCCTGCTGTATCGATCGATCAACAATACTACCGATCAAACACAACTCCAGCAAGATTTAGACACCCTTGTCGAGTGGTATCATGCTTGCCTAATGATCGAGATTCACGCAAGCAAGTGTCATTTATTGAAAATCACCAAGAATATGACCAACATCAACACAAGCTACAACATTGAAGACAACAACTTCCAGACGACTCCTATCCATACCTCGGAGTAGAACTAACACCAGACCTCACATTGAAAAACACAGATCTACAACATAACTGGCAAAGCTAAAAATTCTCAACCTGTTAATACTCCAATTGTACAACTGCAATAAAGAAGTTGAGAAGAAAGCCTTTACATCTCTTGCCTGACCACACCTTGAATACTCAGTTGACATATATGCATGTTTGAAACAGGACATGTTTGTACTAGAGAAAGTACAACGAAGGGGAACCCCTTTGTAAGCGGGAACTTTTTACGCGCCGACAACGTAGCAATAATGCTGGATGATCTCAACTGGCTGTCACTTAAACAACGCAAGAAAATCAAAATAATGATTGTTCAAGGCCGTCAACAACGAATCACCTGTCACCATCTCTGTTTATGTCCAAAAACCCTATTAGTCAAACTTGAAGATCCCACAACAAACCTTTCGTAGTACTCAGAGCCATTTATGTACCATACAAGAATAGGTTCTTACCACGTCCGATCCTCAGACAACTGTATTATTAATAAAGAGTAAACAAAACATTTTTTATATAAAATTTATACAAAATGTAATATCTTAGATAACAGAAATTTTAGTACTCTTTATCAATTATACAGTTCCCTGTGGTACGATCCTTCTGGAGAGGAGTTTAACACGGCCTAGACAGTGCTCTGGGTTTTTATATTTTCAAAGTGTATGTATATGCTCATATTTGGGCTTTTTACCATTGTGATGTCGTCTCTTGCCCGTGATGCGTTTTACGACGCCACATGAGCAGTAGAAATGATGCTTCGAGATGCGTAATCAAACAATTAAAGGCCCATACCTGTCGAGCGTTGATCTAATTGACAAGGGATGTAACTCCGCCAACGTTGTTGGTATAATTATTTTACCCACAGTCGCATAGTAGAGTAATGTCCCTTAAACAGGTTTAATTGCATTTTATTTTTTATCCCGCCGCCGGGAGACCCATACGGACAAAAGCCCCCATGAGGTTTTGAGTCATTTTAGTTTTTGAGGATAGTGCATGCTCAAGAAAATGGCCGAGTCCATGGAGCATACCTGGTTCTTCAAGTTGCTTGCCTGGTGTAAGCCTAAATTAAGCACACACGTAGTCTCAATCGACTGACGACTCTTAGTGAAGTTATAGTTATGTTACGGGCGAGAAACACTCAAGATCATATCTGTTTGTTGTCCAACTGGATGCTGGATCGAACCCACAACCTTTGGATCCAAAATCAACAGCTCTTACCACTGGACCACTTGTTCACTGATATCTGATTTTCAGATTCAGTTTTCCCTTAAGATACCGTTTGTGAATACCACCCTAGTGGTTAGTGAAGTTCCTATGATTCTGGTGCAAGACACGAGGAATGGATTTATGGATTAAAAACGAAATTCAAGTTATTTTGAAGTTCGCAAATTGTAAGTCTTAAGTCTTAGTCTGAAAGTGTATGTAAAGAAGGCGTGGACGGCAGATATACTTTCTTGTACATTTTGTATGAGAAAAAGTGGGATAAATGATAATCGTCACAATGTACAGCGCGAACCTGATAGAAAACGCGGAAGTTAACATCAACTGTATTTATTTGCCACCTTTTGAAGAATACAAAAGTAGCACAATCGTCAAAATTCCTCTTCGAAACATTTTGAAACGCACCTCGGTGGAATCTTAAGACCGTTCTGAGAGCGATGTTAAGATGTGATCCTTAAATGATGACGAAACGCACCCCAGGTGACCGTACGTCTGTGGATCATACATGGGTCCGAAGCTTCTGTGTAATACCCTGGTACTCAATATAGATCAAGATATATGGATGGACAAGAGGTCCAGTGGTTAGAGCTTCTGACAGCTGATCCGAAGATTGTGGGTTCGATTTCGCCTCCAGCGGGATAAAAAATAAGTTTACGCTTTTCAGTGTTTCCAACGGCTCCTCACAGCAAAATTACTACATGTAATAGTCTTTCGGACGAGGCTTTAAAATCGAGATCCCGTGTATGATGCTTTACATCAGGCACGTGAAAGAACCAGGGATGCTTCTGGAACCGGGGATCTTCTGTATCATCCATTATATCACCTAAAAATTAAAGTGACTAATCTCGTCGATGGTGGGGGGTCGCCCGTCTGGTTTACCGGTAGCAAGGTATGATAAATAAAAGCATATAATAGTTCAATCCTGATAAAACTTGAAACTTGTGCATGTGTTTGGACGATTTAGTATTTAGTTGATAATATAGGTTCAGAAAAGGGGACACCAATACGTACATGTAAATAACTCAAGCAACGTTTAAAAATGAATACATCGTTGCCTTTGTTTGACTAGTACCGATTTTTGATCTTTGCGGTATAACTGAATAATCATTCGGAACTGAATAGTACATGCGTTCCACCCATTGTTTGAAATTGGTTTGAAGTAAAATCTATATAACTATTTTGCCAAAGTTTGAAACTCTGCCAGTAGATTTTGTAGTCAGATAAATGCCAGTAATAAGTAGGTTATAGCCTAATATATAGAGTGTTGAGTTCACAATATAAATCGTTTACAAAATTCGAGGGTTGGTCGAAAAACTGTTGTAACTGCTTATTATTAAAGAAGGATGTACGGCAGTCTAGCAGGCAACCCTCGAAATGTAGATCAACTTAACATCGGGTACTCACGCACCGTAGAACAAAGTAACCAAAGGCATGATTTAAATTTGACCACCCATGGTACGTAGGGAGGTTGCCAAGCGAGTGTCACAAATAATCCGTGTAGCTGCCCGAACATGGATACATTCACATCTCAAAAGTGTGCCTGTAAAGTCACATGACAGTTAAAACTCGATTTCTTGTATATACACTCAATGAGCGTTTTCCAATTACCAACTCGGGTTACACGAGGAACACAAGTTGTAAAAGTAACGGGTCGGGTAAACGCAGTGCGCATGCGTATAATCTCTAACCTACTCGACCCAAGTAACCTCCAGTCCTTCGCGGGTCAAAATGGCGGAAAGTGTGAGGAATGCGTATAATCTCGAAATTAAATTTTGAACTTTGGGAACATTACGTTTCGTTGAACACATCAGACAATTTATTATAATACTGATGTTTTCAGTCATAATGTCATCCTCCTCGTCGTTGTTAAACATTTCTTCTAACATCATAATTACTAGACCTTTGGTCGCCATTTTGAACTCGACTCGATACGTACTCGACAGGGGCGGATCCAGGATTTGGCGTTAGGGGGGCGTACATTCATGTATTGATACCCCCAAGAAAATGCGCGAGCGAAGCGAGCAAGAAAAAACTGTATCTCTGAGAAGCATTCCACACACTTTCGTTCTTTATCTTAAAATATTCATTGATAAAGTTAATGTGAGAGCAAGGCGAGCAAGAATATATGAATTAATTATTTGAGCAGCATATCCCTTATACTCATTCCCTACTTGACAAAATTAACTGATAGTGGTTGTGCGAGCGCAGCGAGCAAGAAAAAATGCAGTTATCTATTTCAGCAGCAAACACCACATCCTTATTACTTATTTATATTCACTGATGAAGTAATTGTAAGAGTTAGAAAAAAAATCAGTGTTTATCTGAGTGCTCAGCATACCCAACCAACTCATTGGTAAATCAAAACTTGGCGGCTTTCATTGAACAGCGAGCGAAGCGAGCAAGAAAATTCGTTGTTTATATGAGCAGCATAGCCAGGACTAACGAGTATCGACTGGATAATATTCACTGATATATATATATAGCTTCTGTAAATTCGTCACGAAGAAAAAATGCAATGTCTATCTGAGCAGCATACTCTGCGAACTCCAGGGCTTCAGTTTTGTTTAAGAGGAAATGTGAAATACTTGGGATCCAGCGACTAAGGAGACCAGTGGCTTTCTGCCTCGTGACTTTTTAAATATAACCACGGAATTCGTCAGCTGCATTTTGAGATATCTTATTTTTTAATGAAAATGTCAGGTTTATAAGAAAATCAAGCCAACTGTATTACTGACTTGTCGGACATTTTTAATGTGCAAGAATCTCGGCAATTCTGTAGGCGATGTTTGCCATTATGCTACCAATCAGTCCCATATTTTGTTTTTTGCATAGTTCACTTAAAAATCCATTAATTTATTATTGTGTTATTGACGCGAGCGAAGCGAGCGAAAAAAATTGCATATCAATATTGTTCTTACATCCAATCTATGATTAAATTACCTAGGCTCCGGCGATTTTAGGGGGGGGGGGGCGTACGCCGGGTCCGCCCCCCCTTGGATCCGCCTATGCTCGATACGTTCTTGATATCACTACCGAATTATCCGACTGCCCATGCCCAAATTTTATACTCGGGTTACTCGGGTTGCTAATTGGAAAACGCTCAATGAGACCACGGGTTCTCCGACCTTGCATGTATGACACAGAACGTGTTCGTCTGTCCCGTAGAAACGCACACGTGGATGACGAAATGCTCAAAAGTTAGTTGTACACGTTACACGTTAAGTATCGCAACCTCTCTAATGCTAAAGCATATATAAACAGCGCTGTGAAAGAAAAATACATATTCCACCGTGCGAATAATGGCCGCTGTAACATAGGCTAAGTTCATTGGCAAAGTAATCTGCAGACAAAGTAATAGTGCAAACAAAAACACTACCGTCAGTTCAAGCGGTAAAAAACAATGTAAACGCCTCAATAGTTACAATGAGTTGCGTGAGGTAGTTAGATCTGTACATTAACTTCCTAATGTCAGGTCACTTTGACATTATAGGTGTATATGTTTCAGTATAGCACGATATTACTACATAAGAGAAGTATAGACATTATACGTATCGATCTACAGGAGGGCATTCACCTGATAAATATTGTTGTTGGTATAAATAGAAAAGTAACAACACTCCTTGTAAAACGCATCTATACACACCAATACATGAATATGATTGCTCCAAAATGGCGGTGTCAATGTCTTGAGTTAAGCAAGCCGGTTAATACGGAATCCTATTAGTGCCATTTTAAATATCATGTATCGCCCTCCAAGGGTGATATGCGAGAATTGCGCGAGGCAAGAAACGAGACACGAGAATTAGACGCGATATTTGAAACGAGACACGAGAATTGCGCGACGCCTGAAACGAGACACGAGAATTAAAGTTGAGTTCTCGCGTTTTTAATCTCGCTCTAGACCCACAACTTTTACTAGTTAATATCTAATATCGTGTAATTCTCGCGTATCGTATCGTGCCTCGCAGTTGGTTCTCGTGCCTCGTTTCAAATATCGCGTCTTAATCTCGTGTCTCGACTTCCAAGGGCGAGACACGATAGTTAAAACGAGAATTCAACGCGAGGCTCGAGAATCCAACGCGAGACACGACAATGCTATCGTGCAAATATCGCGCAATTCTCTTGTCTCGCGTTTCTATTTGGTCCACGAGACACGAAAACTCAAACGAGACACTAGAATTGAACGGGAGGCACGAGAATGCTATAGGACAAATATCGCACAAGTAAGAATTCAATTTTTAATGCTCGTGTCTCGTTTCAGGCCTCGCGCAAAATTTTCTCGCGTCTCGTTTCAAATATCGCGTCTAATTCTCGTGTCTCGTTTCTTGCTTCGCGCAATTCTCGTATCTCACCCTTGGAGGGCGATACACGATATTTAAAATGGCACTAACAGGATTCCGTAGGATAATCATGAGTATTGTGAAGCTTTGTGTTGGTACAAGAAGCTCATTCCAGATGACAGGGTCTCTTGTTTAGGATTTTACCCCAAGCGTTTCCCAGTACAACTCAGTAGATAAATCAGTCTGAAGCTCTCTGGTTTGCTCTTGTGTGTTCCTTTCTTCATGATAGGCAGCATATGTGCCTCTTTCGCTTTCAAGAGATGGGAATTTGCCGGAGTGGCATCTGAAGTTGCAGATCTTTAGACGCGTTCGTTTCGTCTTGTACCCTGAGTGATGAATTATTTCTTTGACAAGCTTCACGGTATGAATCCCGATACACCGCTTTTCAGTTCCGTGAGAGAATTCAACGGTTCTGTTTTCATATGGCTCTGACGGAACTGAAAACCAATGTAACACTCAGGATACATGAAATCTGAGTTCCGTCCGAGCGGTTTTCAGTTCCGACAGGGACATATGAAAATAGAAAAAATCTCAGCGGTGTATCGGGATTCATACCGTGAGCTTTAGCTATTCCAAAAACGTGTTCAGGGCCTATCTTTATCATGAAATAAATGTCATTATGAAGATCTTTGTCCCAACCATTAACATCTGTTCTAGATGAACATATTAATGCCAACTGTACAATTTAAAACGACGCGAAAATCCCTGACGGACTAAGGCACCAACCGTCCCTCGAGACCCTGTAGGTGTGCATGCGAAAACCTGCTACAAAAAGTCACGCGATTGTCCCACGTATATTACATAGCTAATTTATTTAGTTGAAAAGCTTATGTATGTTTGAATTTAACAAAGCATAGTTTGTTTGACCTCTGACCACGTATTCAGTGATGCCTTTACACAAACCGTGGGTTCAGATATTGTCTCACAACCACCCGTTTTGAATTAGTTTAACGTGTTCAAACATAACTATTATTTAACTGCACTGTTTCGTGGAATTGCGTCTATATATAGCACGCGTAAAACTAGGCCAAACTTATATAATTCGCACACCACCTCCTATTTCATGACTTCTACTTAAAATCACCAATTTTTGTAGGTATTAAATTTCGTGGATTTTGATGGAAATGCATGCAGTGAAAATGCAAGTTTGTGGATTACAAAACATGAAAAGGGTAAACCTATGTATGCTCTGTATTGGAATGTCAATTAAAATCGTGGGATTATATTTCGTAGTCGAGTTCAGCAACGAAATCAACTAAAATTCAACTCTCCAAAAAAAGGAATTTACAGTATTTTGTAAAAGTGCATACGAAAGTATGATATCTTACATGCTGCTGTTGTACCCGAAGGTTATATAACAATTTCTGCTTGCAACTAATCTTGAAAGTTGTTTATTTCGGTCAATACGGACATGTATGTATTAAAACATGAGCGAACACACTAGTTTTCAGTTTTGATTGACTGTCTGATTGCCGTGGTAAACTTGTATTTTGTATCTCTAACTTAGTAAGTGACATTATGGAACCAGTTTTCGATATCCGTGTTCCCGGCGTCTAAGCATGATAATAATAATATATTATGATACAAAAAATGTAATACTAAAATCTGTAATTTCTGAAGGTAGCATGTTAAGACATACAATGTAATATATATGATAGAACAATACATGTCTTCTTTACAACAAGGCATTCAATAATTAAAAGTACATATACTAATATAATGTTAGTAAAGTCATTTAAAGACAGTCGAAACTAAAAGGATTATTGAAAGACTGACAAAAACAAAATCTTTTACATTGTAAAACAGCTATTCAGATGTTATGAAACCAAAGAGCTAACAAACAGGTTGATATTGACCGGGGAAAAATATAACAAGAGCTGTCCACGAACAGCGCGCTCCACTATTCGCAGCGCCATGCTAGGATAGTACAATCATTATACATGTATATTCAAAACAAAATGCTTCATTTATAACAGCAGCATTACCCTCTGCTGTGTAGAGGTTGGGGCTTCTAAGTCGAAAAAGCGGGATAATTTGGACAAATTATGCAGGCCCGTTACCTACTCATGTGTAGGTCCTCTTGGTCTTTGAAGGTAAACAAATAAGCATTTCTTAGTCCAAAAGGGGGCATAATTTCAACAAAATGCTTGATAGAGTTACCTACCCCTGTGCAGGGGTTTTGGTCATGATGGAGAACAAGTATGCATAGCAATTATATTATGTGAATGCACTTTGCAAATATTAGAGGTGAAAAACCTGTACCTCAACTTTAATATTTGCACTAAGTTGAAAAACGGGGCATAATTACACCAAAATGCCTAATAGAGTTACCTACCCCTGTGTATGTGTTGGGGGTCATGATGGTGAACAAGGATCAAAGCATTATGTCAATGCACTATGAAGATATTAGAGGTTAAAAACCCCGTACCTAAAGTTTATCATTTGCACTATTTGCACTAAGTAGAAAAAGAGGGCACAATTTGAACAAAATGCCTGATAAAGTTACCTACTTCTGCATATGATATGGTATATGCTATTGGGGTCATGATGGCAAACAAGTATGCAAAGTATGTAAGCAACATCTCAAAGGACTTAGAGAATATAAGAGGATAAAAAACTTGTACCTAAACTTTAACAAAAGTGTTACGCCGACGCTCGGGTGACTGCAATAGTTCCCCTTATTCTACGAATAGTCTTGACTTGTGTGCACCGGTGGGCAGTTAATTGGTTCGTCCGTTCGTCCGGTCTCCATCCCAATTACCAAAATGATTTATGACCAAACACGAATATTGAATCTAATCAGGATTATACCCTCAAGATGACCGTTTCGGTATCAATCGTGAAAACTCGGCCATTTCCGTTTGTCTCCAGTAAATATATCTCTTGTAGTGCAGAAAGGCCGAGGTGATAAGAATCGTTCAGTATAAGTAGTATCAACTTCTAAAATTGCCACAAAGAATAAGTAGCCTCCAATGTCATTTCACGGACAATATGTCATACAATTATGTGTCATCAGATAGCAATAAAACTATGTATTACAACATCTATCGTATCGTCATATAAATTATTAACTTTTTGTATATAGGCCAGGGAAATATACTCCTAAGTTACCATTATTTTTCAAACTATTTATTAAATGATTTGGTTAGAATAAATGAATATTTAATTGATGCAGTCATGAAATTTTGGCTATTGCTGTTTTTCTCCGGCAGCTATGCATACAATAGTAACATATCGGCTATATCCGTTTTTTTATAGCTGTGCATACAATCGTAAAACATCGGCTATTTATGTTTTTCTCTGGCAGCTATGCATACAATAGTAACATATCGGCTATATCCGTTTTTTTGATAGCCTCTCTTTACTACCATTGCCCATTTCTTAATACAACATGAACCGCCTTTAGGCTGCTATGTGAATCCGCATTCAAGTAGTTCCAGAAACTGTCAACATTTCCAATACTGCTTCATATGTTTCTCCAAATTTTTAAACTGATTTAATTCAATCAGCAACATTTGTTTATTCTAAGATCAACAATTATTGTGAAACTGTTCGTTTAATCGATATTTTTGCAGAAAATCACTCCGCCGAGGCCATATCGGACTTGTTTCGTAATACGAAAATGACGTGTTCGTCAAATGTCCCGGCTGTATAGCTATTTTTAGAAACTTCAGACCAGGCTCGCGTGATGGTTTTATCAATGAATCGTATATCGTCTACGAAGTACTGTTATGCAATCATATGGTATGGCTATATACTAGCCGCTTTCTATAGATGTCTCACGCTGTGAGGGAAGTGATTACAAGGCGATACTGTAGAATCTGATAAATAGGCGCGTAGTATTACTTTTAAGCCACTTTTGATATACGCATTCAATACACATAAATACTTATAAATTAATATGCCCCTAGTTACAATTATTTATATACCCAACATGCCTATATAGTCACATATGCCTATTTTGACATTCAAGACCAGATCAAAAGTAAGAAAACGAACATTAAACGTGTAAAGTCGGTTTAAGCTTTAGTAGCAGCAACCAGATCGCCTCTCATCAGCACTCTCAGTGCATTTTCGTGGGGTCGTAAATTCGTTGATTACAAAACATGAAAGGATCAATCCATGTTCGATATTTGAGAGATTTCGTGATCGAGTGCAACAACAAAATCAACGAAATTCCACTCCCTCGAAAATTAATGATTTTACATGATTTTCTTCATATAACTGAAAAGTAGATGAAAAGATAACATTAACTGAAACATTTTCATTTGAACAGAGCTGATTATCGCGTACTAGTATAATTTTATTATACAAGTAGTATCGTTAAAACTTATAGTCAAAATAAAAGAAGCTTCATGAAATGTGATACATGTACTTTGAGGGACTTTTTTTAAAAAAAAGTTCAGTGGCCAGCTATTTTTTGCGATGGGCGTTTCCACAGCGTATAAACCAAATCACTGTATGACTTATTGGGATGCTATAAAATTAAACTTGTATGACTTATTGTGAGCAAAAGTATTTGTGATTTCCGATCACTGTATGACTTATTGAAACACTATGACGTCGCGTCACAAGTTGGAGCTATTTTGCGTAACGCCGTTATTTTAGCTAAACATGGTGGAAGTTTCACGTTGAATTAACATTATAATAAAAACGGACGAACAGCGACTTCAAACACTATACATGTATGTTATCATGTGTATTGGTGATACATTTGTCACCACTATGAATTTTAGAAGTTAATTTTGAGGCCAAATAATAACATTCTTTATGATCATCCACGGTATACTGAAATAAGAATTTAGCGATAAAACTTCATAGTTACAAATAACCATCGTTTTCGACCAATGCGGTACAATATATATTTTAATACATGCATTTATAGTGACTCATAATAACCGATATGGTTCAATGTGCATAATTGAAGTACAAAATACGTAACAAGAGCTATTAAAACATATCATATCATAACATAATCAAAAATAATCGAGCGCAGGAACTTCTCTCGCACACAGTCGCATTTGCTGGATTTATTTGGTGAAATTAAAATAAAAATAAAATCATTAACAAGACTGTACGCATGAATCTGGTTTTAAATCTTAATTTTAATTGGAATAGTTAAAATGTACTGTAGTTTCGCATATAGCTTCTGAAGTCCAAAATTATTTCTAATAAATTTATACCCGGTATATAGCATGATTATAGTTGTCATAGATTTTATTTTCCACTTGGGATTCCTACTTAAAATGGATGTTCATCAGATGCAATTAAAGCAAGTATATAAGAAGAATGTTGTAATAGTTTATGAGACGCTTATAACCATTAATACCAAACAATTGTTTATATCTTTAAATGTAAGAAACGTTTGGGGTAAATAATAACGTCAACGTCGTCTAAATAGTGCAGTGGGACATTTTCTGTGGACATCGATTAATCACGTGACATGACATTTTGCAATGCTTTGTCACAGTAAACATTGAAACATGTACATGTATAGATTCAGAAGAAAAACACTATTTCCTAGTTTTAATCGTTTTCCTAAAAATACAAAACTTTAAAAATAATGAAGTTATAAAGATTACGGTTATCATAACAAACGTATTTTTAACGTCAGTGGGACATTTTCTGCGGACATTGAAAAACGAGAAAAACGCACTGCTCATGTCATTTTATCAATAAGGTTTTTACAGATTATTGATTTAGAAAAAGAGACTATTTTTATATTTAATTATTGAATACATGCGTTAAGAAATGATTGGTGTAATTTACATTTCAAATTCGTATCCGTGGTTGAAACGCGTCATATTTTGAAATCTCTACACGCATTTTTTTCTTGAAAACAACTTTTTTTATTCAAGTTCCCGTTCCATAATGCGAATTTACGTCAATGACATCATTAGTACGTTCTTTGAATACTTTACACGCCAAATATTGATGTCTTCTGACACGAATTTATTAGCGTAAGGGTGGTTTTACTTCAATTGCTTGAAAGAATTGTTACATCTCTACATCGTATTTTGTACGTTTAATGCTCCCTTCGTACGATTTTAACGTCTTTATTATCAAGCATTTAAAAAGAAAAAATAACCAACTGTGTAAGAATTTTGTTTCTCTTTAAAATGATATAAAACATTATATAGTTTATCGGACGAATCAATGATATAATCACTTTACAAGAAACAAAAACGCCGTAAAAGTAAAATAGCTCCAACTTGTGACGTGACGTCTTTGCAAACCAACGTTACTACGATAACTGGAAGTTGAATCGTTTATACACTATGGTTTCTATAATACTAGTACGTCAGTTTTGATATGCCAGCGAAATTGCTCTGTTCTGTACCATAAAGTTGGAAAAGCCACATTACGAGTGTATATACAGTGCAACACTGGCTTTTTCAGTAAAATGCAAATTTCAGGTTTTAGAGGGTTTTCCCAAAATTTAAGCATATCTAAAAAAACTAGCCGAGCAAACCTGTAAGGAATGATTTTATTACATATTTTTTATAAATATAACAGGTTTAATATGCCTAGTACCAGTAGATCATAAAACTTCGAATAACCTTAAGTCAGATTCGCTATTCTTATTCCTTTTCTTCGGTTGTATGCAGTTTTCAACCCTTTGGAGACTATCCCCGGTCATATCGGGTATGCTTATAAACTCATAAAACGGTACTCGTCTGTCGTTTCAAATATGTATTCTTTGCACAACGCCCTACTTACATAAATAATGATACCTTTTTCGTGGAACCCAGGTACATGTATATATATGTACATGCATATGGATCGTGTCCAACATGCTAGTATCGGTTATATTTTCGTTAGCACGCATGAACTTAAATTCAAGTTCAATCGACAATTGAAACTTATTTGCATTTTAACTAGTTTGTTGTTGAGTATTTCTGCTTTCAATTAGTGATGTCAAACTATAGCACAGATAAGTTGACATGATCCTGACCTTTATGCATGAATATATTACAAATTACTTGCGTTGAATATATAAATTTTCGCGAGCAAATCGTGCAATATCGGTCCTTTAGATTTGTATTGGTATTACACCTCGAGCTTCTTCGGGATAATTCCCGCTTATGAAAACATACAGTCGGCTGTTTAATTATGTTAATTGAAGGTCCAAATTCTCTGGACTATACACTGTAACAGTTCCTCTCCAGTATGTACGGAGAGCAAGATAGTCGGTGTCCCTCGGTGTTGGAAAATGTACTCTCCATATATGGAGGAAAATAAAGAGTCCGTCTATATTGTCTCGAGGTGGGCATCCAACGTTGAATGGAGGATGAAAGAATAAATCTCGATTCTGCCTACATGACCTTCAGCTTTCATTACAATACATGTGTACCTAGTCTTAATCACACACTCATGTCAGCGACAGGAAGCTAGTGTGGTTACGTAGTTATTAAGCTCAACGAATTTATTAGAATCAAGACAATGCAAATGCACATCACAAATAACAGCTTATTTCATTGAAATCATTTGACCTTCTTTCTTCGATTAAATGTAATTCACATTTTCTAAACTTTTAAGTGTTAAATATGTAATACATGTATTAATTTTGTACCTCAACCACCATGAGTATGTATACAAAATGCCACTTAAATAGCAAGCTTCACTGCTAGATATTCTTCGGGACCGAGTTATGCTGTATGAAATATATCGGGTGATCTACAGAGTGTAATAAAAGAACGTTGAATTCCGCGAGCTTCAAAGATTCTTTTTTCCCGTGCGAGGTATTGGTTACGCGCATTAGGTCCGGATTTATATGGAGAAGTTGTCCGCTGCTTGCGTAAGACAACATTACCAAGGACTGCTAGTTTGGCCTCCCAAAGGTGCGTCCAGACAGTACATTTTGGTGTATATATTTTGACATATAAGTAAAAAATGTACTGTGTATAGTTAGGTGAAGTACGCTTTTACCACTTATTATACCCCCAGATACATAGTATATGGGAGCTATATTGGAGTCATGCTTGAGGTTGGTTGGTCTGTTGGTCTGTTGGTCAGTTGGTCTGTTGGTTGGTTGGTCTGTATAATTTTGTCCGCGCTATTTCTCTGTAACCATCGGATTTCAACGAAACTGTGTATGTATGATCAGTACCAAGTCTAGTTGTGCATATCGTTGGCACACGTTGCAATTATTATAAATTTTGTCTGCACTATTTCTCTATAACCAAAGGTCGGATTTCAACGAAACTTTGCATGGATGATAAGTACCAAGTCTAGTTGTGCATATCGTGGACACATGTTGGTTGAATCGATTTTAAGATAGTTGTGGCCCTTTGTTTTTTTACACTTATAAATTTTGTCCGCGCTATTTGTCTGTAACTATTGGTCGGATTTTAAGGAAACTTTGTATGAATGATCAGTACCAAGTCTAGTTGTGCGTATTGTTGGCACACATTGGTTAGATCAAGTTTAAGGTAGTTATAGCCCTTTGTTTATTTACATTTTAAAATTTTGTCAGCGCTATTTCTCTGTAACCAATGGTCGGATTTCAAAGAAATTTTGCATGAATGATCAGTAACAAGTCTAGCTGTGCATATCGTTTGGACACGTTGGTTAGATCAATTTTAAGGTTGTTATAACTCATTGTTTATTTACATTTTTGGATTTTGTCAGCGCTATTTCTCTGTAACCAATGGTCGGATTTCAAAGAAATTTAGTTGTGCTTATCGTTGGGACACGTTGGTCTTATAAATTATAAGGGAGTTATAGTTCTTTGTTGTTTTTCTAAAATTATATCTGTGCTATTTCTCAGCAACCAATGGTCGGATTTCAATGAAACTTTGCATGACCTATCAGTACCAAGTCTAGTTGTGCATATCTGACAGTGTCAAGCAGTTTCTGGGGGTATTCATCACATTCAGTGATATTTCTTGTTTTCTGGAGATGTACAACTCCATTACTTACAAGTGTTTGGAGGGATACATCGTGCGCGACATATTAAGTCATGTACATCTTGTAAAATGTGTATCCTTGACTTATACACCAAAATGTACAGTCTAGACGCACCTTACAGTAAACACGTCTTTATAATTATCCAATCAATGCCGATGCCGAGCGTAGCCTTTATTTGGAAATCAGTTTTCTGCTGAAACATGGCAGGCATATGAGCACTGACCAGAACTTATATTTTATTTACACGGAGCAGGGTACAGTATATCAACATACAGCAGGGGAAATGGGCACAGAATATATGAAAACACACATGGCACAATGCCCAACACACAACCGAACCAGAAATGATCCCCCCAAGTCCCAGCTGTCAAGAGGCTGAACGAACTAGTCTCTCAAAAGCTGAAAGCTCATTAGAAACATATTTAAACATACAAGCACAATGCCCAACCCACAACCGAACCAGAAAATGATCCACCCAAGTCCTTGCTGTCAAGAGGCTGAACGAACTAGTCTCTCAAAAGCTGAAAGCTCATTAGAAACATATTTAAACATACAAGCACAATGCCCAACCCACAACCGAACCAGAAAATGATCCACCCAAGTCCCAGCTGTCAAGAGGCTGAACGAACTAGTCTCTCAAAAGCTGAAAGCTCATTAGAAACATATTTAAACATACAAGCACAATGCCCAACCCACAACCGAACCAGAAAATGATCCACCCAAGTCCTAGCTGTCAAAAGGCTAAAAAGCTACCAGTTTACACAGGGCCGTTTTCAACAGTTCAGTCACTCGTTGACATTTTAACAACCCCTGGTCATTGAGCTACCTGCATACATACACTGTGGATTGTTCTTGCTCAGAGAAATTAAGCAGTGGCGCAGACGGGGATCGACCGGGACCTCTCGATCACGAAGCGCGCGCCTACCTCTAGGCTACCGCTTCCCACTACACAGTGATCTTAAAAAGTCAAACTGCTAAATACATTACTAGCAGCTATGCATTTTGCTTACTAATACTTGTCAAATGTATTATTTCAATATATGTACAGGTAATTATCATAACAATATCCTTCTTATACTCGGTTTTACATCTTGGGCTATCTAAATGAAAAGTTAATACCCATATTAGTAGGTTTGTTTCATGTTTTAAATCGTCCGTAATTCCGTCATTGTCACATGGTGATGTATATTTTATATAATTTTATGTAAACGATAACTTATGTAATAGGGATGTAAACGGTTAACCGGTTAACCGGTTAACCGGTTAACCGTTCGAACGTTCGGTTATCGGTTAGCAAAATCGCTAACCGGTTAATCGAAAAAAAAAATCGAAAAAGGAGAAATTTAAATAAATTTTAAAATAAAAATATTGAAAAAATATCGAGAAATTCGCCGACAAGTTTCACCCATCGAAGGTGCGAACGCTCGTCAAATGGGGGTCATGATCTATAATCCGCAATAGTTTGACACGTATTGTTGTGACAAGAAGGTCACTTAATTGCCGTTAATTTCATATGGTAGTCGGGGACTAGTTTGTTGACCGACGTTGTTTTTCACACATTCGGCAAGCACACGTAATTTAATATTAATGGGAGGCAGTTTAATGCTTTACGCGAGGCCGAAATCCGTCCTTTGTAGGATTTAAGAAAGAAAGCTTCTTGATTCATACGCTTGATTACGTAAAAATGCCGTACGGACCGTTCCGATTGTTCCCTTGGGTAATATACGAGGATGCCCGATTGCAACTTACGGTGTTACAGTAAATATATACACGTCAGAATTAGAACAGTCGGAAAGTCGGCAAGTTTCGATTCGTTAATCGGTTAACCGGTTAACCGTTCGGAAGATTGAACGGTTAACCGGTTAGCAAATTGACCGAATAGTTGCATCTATACTTATGTTTGATTGATGTGCTCAGCATCGGTTGAATATCACTGTGTACTAGTACTTAAACTTATTAAATATATTATTTCAATCTACATGTATATACAGGCAGTTGTTGTTTCTACAATTAGCGGTTGCGATGAGAACGATCCACACCTCAGATTTGAATGGTGATTGACTATACAGACACAATCCTAGATTTAAACAACCCTGTTCTGTGACATTGTGACGATATCATAAAAAATACTCGTACTTGATACAGTATTAAAACCAGGACATAAATATTGGAAATGTTTCCATTACGTAAACATATTTGCGAACAAGCCGAGCGAGCTATCGTTTAGTGTATGCGTACTTAGAACGGTGCTTCCTGTCGTTGTGGCGCGTGTGCCGTATTGGCGTTCTGTCGTTGTGCGCCGGGCACCACATTGGCGTCATGTCGCTGTGGCGCGGTGCCATATTGGCGTTCGGTCGCTATGGCGCGGGTGCCATATTGGCGTTCGGTCGCTATGGCGCGTGTGCCATATTGGCGTTCTGTCGTTGTGCGTCGGGCACCATATTGGCGTTTTGTCGCTGTGGCGCGTGTGCCATATTGGCGTTCTGTCGTTGTGCGTCGGGCACCATATTGGCGTTCTGTCGCGGTGGCGCGGGTGCCATATTGCCGTTCTGTCGCTGTGGCGCGGGTGCCATATTGGCGTTCTGTCGCTATGGCGTGGGTGCCATATTGGCGTTCTGTCGTTGTAGGACGGGCACACTATTGGCGTTCTGTCGTTGTGTGTCGGGCACCATATTGGCGTTCGGTCGTTGTGCGTCGGGTACCATATTGGCGTTCTGTCGCTGTGGCGCGGGTGCCATATTGGCGTTCGGTCGCTTTGGCGCGGGTGCCATATTGGTGTTCGGTCGCTATGGCGCGGTGCCATATTGGCGTTCGGTCGCTATGGCGCGTGTGCCATATTGGCGCTCTGTCGTTGTGCGTCGGGCACCATATTGGCGTTTTGTCGTAGGACAGGCACCAGATTGGCGTTCTGTCGTTGTAGGATGGATACCAGATTGACGTTCTTTACTTGTAGGATGGACACAATATTGGCGTTTTGTCGTAGGACAAGCACCAGATTGGCGTTCTGTCGTTGTAGGATGGACACAATATTGGCGTTCTGTCGTTGTAGGACTGGCATCAGAGATTGACGTTCTGTCGTTGAAGGACGGGAACCAGATTGGCGTTCTGTCGTTGTAGGACGGGCTCCAAATTGGCGTTCTGTCGTTGTAGGATTGGCACCATATTTGCGTAATGTCGTGGTAGGACGGGCACCAGATTAGCGTTCTGTCATTGTAGGACGGGCACAAGATTGACATTCTGTCGTTGAAGGACGGGAACCAGATCAAATTGGCTTCTCCTTTCAGAAGAGCTGATAAATGGAAGTAGCTGACTTTTGTCTATCATACCAACGTGGCAATGGACTACTATCCGAAATGAGGTTATTGATATCAGTTTAAGAACTTGTCTCACAAACGACCAAAAACAAACCAGTTTTAACTTAAACATCTATGATGAAATAAATAAACAATTCTAACACAACTAGCTGTTTAAGCTGTATACACATAGAGGATATCACGGTGTGCACTAATCGCCATTAAAACACAGCTATATGGCAGAATAATCCTTCCGAGGAAGAAAATAGTGCAGCGTATAATGTTTTGATCGGTTGTCAAATGCTGAATATTGGCTATATAAGTGCTACACACTCGTGATTTAATTACTACGCACCCGAACTCGTGACTGTGCTTTATTACTACGATAAAACACAATGTCATGTACGTATTCATTATTTCTTAAATAAATAAACAAACAACCCGGTTATAACATCTTTATTTTACGACCTTGACGGAATGACTGTGACCTTGATTTGATGGTTCGGAAAAGCAGGATTTACAAATCTCGAACAAAAAGAGAGACAGTCAAGATGTGCCAAACAGGACCAGTGCCAACTTGATGCAAGATTAAACATAAGTATACACTTTTAGACAAGCACAGTGTACTTCACATATCCGAACTGCATTACATAACATGCAACATTGCATAATATTATTCATTTGTATACGTGCATAGTTTGTATATTTGTAAAGAGTACTTTTAATTGAGAAGGTCGTTAGTACAAAAATGCGATTTTTAACAAGAAAAGCTGTCTGGAAACTACTCATTACTTATGGAAAAAGCATTTTCAACTTCAGTTTGGTCACCATGACCTGTTCCAATATGTAGACTGTCGTAAAATTATCATTCTGATCACCTCGGCCTTTATGCATTGCGCAATAGTTTATTTACCGGAGACAAACGGGAATGGCCGAGCTTTCACGATTGGTAAAATTATATGTTAATACAAAATCACGGAAATACATTCTGTGTCTATCCGTGACAAAATATACAATTCGTTTTGACAGGAAACATTTCAGTGTTGTTTTTGTCGAATGTGTTGATAACTCGAGCTGTTGATTATACGATTACATTCATTTATAAATACCGTAAATATCCGCTAATAAGACCACTTTCAGTTATGTTGCAACCATGCAGATTTTTGCAAGTTTTATGTCCCAAATTCACAATAGGTCCTCTATTAAGGCCGATTTGCTATTATGACCAACTTTTAACGGAACCTTAGTACACGTGTACTAAAAGCTCTTAAATGTGTGTGGGCATTTTAGTATAGTAGCTCCCTCTATTCGCCGAATAGTCGAGCAAGAAATTAAATGTAAATATTGTTTTGTTTCTAACTAGAAACAAAATAATACGAGAGACTATATATAACATTTATGGATAGTCCCCATAGATAACATCTATCTAGAGTCTCTTTTTAAAGGTGCTGCCTCACAGATGGAGCTAAATTTTTTGTATATCGTGATTTTTCAACATTACCAAGTATTGAGGTAATAGAAAGCCACTGACGGTTGTTTTATGAACGATTTGGTGCAAAAAAGCAATTTTAACCACTCTCGATGTCGCCCGCTGAGTATATTTTTCTTGAAAAAAAAGCGCTAAGTTTCCTTCCAACATGCTTTGAGAATTATGTTATTCACTAGTGATCGAACCGGTACATCAACATACTACAGCGTAAACATCAGTAAGGTATTTGGTTCGTTTTTTATTCGTTTTCATCAAATGAGAACAAATTTCAGCCAATTTAAGTAATAGTAGTGTTAATTCTATAGGGTATTAATACCAAATAGAATTTTTTATGTAAAAATACTAGATAATTACAAAATGCCGAAGTTTCCCAAGTTATTTTAGATGTCAGTGTGGTTGTTTATGGGATATACAGGCATCTATACCAAAATTACGCGAATAGTTGATACTTTTATTTTATTTTTGCAATACACCAATATGTGAGGCAGTCCCTTTAATACATGTAAATAAACATCGACTGAGTGAAAGTTCAACGTATTCAGCAAAATGGCATGTAGGGCCTACACTCAATCGTGAAAGCTCGGCCATTTTTCAGTTTATCTCCGGTAAATAACTATTGCAATGCATAAAGGCCGAGGTGATCAGAATGGGCCTACACTGTCGTACTTCTAATTTGTTTATCTCTAGATCTTTGCAATTGTAAACATACATTTGTACTTTAGCCTAATCCTATACACTACGTGCAAACGAAGATCTAAACATACGATCTTTGTTGCATAGCAAAAGAACATTTAATTGAATTCAAAAGTCGATCAGTAACAATGTGTAAATACATGTAGTCGAGTAGACATGAATATACAAAATCTTTCATAGTACGCGAATACTGTCTTACATTTGTATTTTTAACGTACCCGTTTTGCTCCACTTAACTGACCTACAGTGTGTCTGAATTCCTAGAAGAAATGCTATCTGTAATAAAGTCAATAACCTATGGTTGAGCGTTATATCGGCCGTGTCACAGTGTACTTAACGTACAGAGAGCAGACGATTATGAATTCGTCAGAGAGTGCGACCGGTTTACGCATGCGCCGTTGCCTCATCGGTAAAAGGCGGTGAATGACCGCGATGGAGGTTGAATTGACATAATTCGACCCAGTTCGCGCCGACCTAGCGCTGTATTCACTCTCTGTCTGCGCCGATACGTTAACATCGGTAACCAGCGTGTACTTTTCTTTTTCAATATATGTATTTTCTACCATATAGACGCATTCAACACTGACTGTTTATTTGTGGACTAAGGCGGAAATACGAAATTTGTTAAAACGTCTAAATATAAATTGTTTAATTGTTTATAAAACCAAATTTGTCTTTGGATATTTAATAATTATAGTTTATTCGAAAATACGAAGAAACATTGTATATCTTGAAGAGTTCCACCGAAGGAGATAGAAAACCCGGATACTTCTTCAACAAGCTGTTGCCTTCTTGCGAGGTAAAATATATGTAATTATATTATATAATTAATTTTATAAATATGTATTCATTTTATTTGGCCAAAAAAGCTCGCCTAGGTCGCACTTGCATACTTTAAAAATGACCATGCTACAACTTGCGTATTGTTAAGAAAAAATAACAGTAAAGCGTTATGACATATATACGTATACAAGAAAGGAATGATGTCCGTCCCCAGAACGTATAATATATCAAAATAAAAAATGACGAAATGAGTATCAAAACTCAATAATTTAATCAAAAACCCAATGCATTTCGCCTTTAACAGGCTCTTCAGGGGTATATATATTCATTAGACAATAAAGTGCATTAAACTGTTTAGAACTTTTTCAGACGGAAAATGATTGTATTTTGAATAATGGGAAAACGTAAAATATGCATTTTTCACTCTGGTGTAAAGTATAAAAAATAATACGTACTGTATTTTCTGATTCATCGCGTTTTAATACAAAGTTAACTTGTCCTATTCAAAACAATTTATTATACGTGTACATGTATCTTTATAGTCTACATTTGTATTTAAAAACACGAAGAAACCTATTACATTTTATATCTTGAAGAGTTTCACGGGAGGAGATAGAAAAACCAGAGTTGATTGTTTTGTTTGAGCCTGACATCACACCTAGCACCTAGTTCAGAAGCTGTATTGAAACATATAAATAGTCCGTGTCGAGTTTTCTTGGTCAAACATTGTTAGAAAAAAAGTTACTGTATTTTCTTTTATGGTATATGGCCGCTCAGAAGCGTTTTTTCCCAGGAAAAAATACCAATATGTTATTACCAAATGTATACGCGCGGTAATTTGGTAAGAGCCGAAATCCGAATTTTTTATTATGATATTATTTATAATTAAATATGTTGATTAGAAAAAAATATCGAATCCATGGGCAATATATGAAGGTTGGTAACGTGAGGAACTTCGACACACGAATTAAAAGTAGTTATATATTTTTGGTTTTATAAATTTTTGGTTTTATTTAATATAACAAAAATATATAACTATTTAATCACTACTATTATGATAATAATAATTTATTCTTCTATAGGCTACATATGTACATAAAAGAATTAATAACTAGAGCAAGTGAGGCTAATACCGACCCCGTCTATTATCGACCCCTCCCTATAAAGTCTCTTTAATCAATAAATACATAGCCAATTGATCGATGGCGTCATAGCCTATAATGCTTACGTCACAAATTTTGCGCCCTCGTTGTTTTAAATTATAAACAGAGGGTATGCGAGTTTGAAGAATTTTTATGGTCGATTTTTACGTCATCCGTTAAGAAGGTGATTATTTAAAATACAAGGTTTTTCTACCTAAGAGCATGCAGCCCATGCATGCAACGCAAATTTATACAGTATAGGAGAACGGCATTCATCCGACAGCCTTCTTATATTTCCAGGCATGCATTGTCAAGGTCAAATGGGGGGTCGATAATAGCAGAATACATTTTGCGTGTTCTGCTATTACCGACCCCCTCTCAAATAAAAAACCAACGACTAGTTAAACTTGTTAAAACGATATCGTTGTCATCTCATCATTAGTTGTCTCCAATAAATTATGAACGACTAATAAAACAATAATATTGTTGTCATCTCAAACACCAAAATACAAATATTTTGGGATGATCTTGCATATTAGAGTTATGATTATGGTCAATTGTGATTGGTCAGCATTAGATTAATCTAAATGGCCCTGTGATTCTCAGTTAAGATTACGTGACGTACCATATGTATATTTGAAAGGGGACACTAGTCTACTTTTTAATAAAGCTAGTCGAATTGATTTAATTTGCACTTCTCAGAAGGTTTAAGCGCTCATGTTTTCACTTCATTTCTGATGAAACACACAACACAAAGGCTACCTTTGTGCATATGTCTTATATGCTAGTACTCGGATGATTTTTCTTCTTTTAATTGTTGGAAATGGGATTTTTACCGATGATGGATATGCACTGTTCTTGTATTACAGTAGTTATGTTGATTAATCAACTGAACTATGTAAATATAAAATAATGTAAATTTGTGAGGTCCATTAATTTCCAATTTAGAGTAGTGTGATACATTGAATGCATGGAACTTGTACTGTTGTTTACAAATTAACTACATATTATACTTATTGAACTATATTTTACTTCTGATCAATAAGCTTACGAAATACATACAACAAGCAAACTGTTTCTGTCTGCTGCACAATTTATTTTTAGAAAGAAAACAGGGGGTCGATAATTGACGCCAAGGGTCGATATTAGCAGACGTACTGCTTCCATTTAAACGTAATACCCAGCCCTAGCAGAACATGTTACAATCGTTTTCATTGGTCTAAAATAACCAATCTACGTCAACATTATGAAATGAATTTAAGTTTTGCCTATAAATTAAACATAAAATGTTATTTTCATAAAAACCGCGTTAAGGGGTCGATAAATGCCTCACTTGCTCTAGACTGTTGTAATATTAATAATAATTTATACTTCTACAAGCTACATATGTACATAAATGAATTGATAACTATACTGTTGTAATATTAATAATAATAATAATTTATACTTCTACAGGCTACATATGTACATAAAAGAATTGATAACTATACTGTTGTAATATTAATAATAATAATAATAATTTACACTTCTATAGGCTACATATGTACATAAATGAATTGATAAGTATAATAATAATAATATAATAATAATAATAATAATAATATTATTATAATTGATACTTCTATAGGCTATATATGTACATTAATGAATTGGTAAATATACTATTGCTATAATAATAATAATAATAATAATAATAATAATAATAATAGTAATAATAATAATTTATACTTCTATAGACTACATAGTTACATTAATAAATTGGTAAATATACTATAATAATAATAATAATTTATACTTTTATAGGTTATACATGTACATTAATGAATTGATAAATAAACAATTAATTTAATAGAATAAAATAAAGAATATTTATGATGAATGCATTTATAACACTTTATTATTTCCTTATAATAAATTGTGATAAAATAATATAAGTACACGGGGAATAACAGTAATAAATTGTTTTGAAGAGATATATATTCATTTTAGTATTTATTTAATTTTGAGAATATTAACGTCCTTTTTTATTGAAATAAACTTGAAATGACCATGGTTTGTTTTTCGTGTGTAATGTTGTAAAATTATTATATAATGTAATGAAATTTAAATTTTCAGAATTTTCTAATTGTTTTACAGAACTGAGACAAGAGAACAATAACGAATATGTATTTAAAATGTAAAAAAATGTTAATTTCCGGACATTGTTGATAGGGCGAAGATGGAAACATGTGGAATATAATCACTACTTATGAAATGATGAAAACAAAAATTAAATTTTATAGAAAAGTTTGTTGGAATAATGAAACAGATAATACCTTTGTTCTACTAGTATATGAAAATGTAAAAAAAAAGAAAAAGAAAAAATCATATTGAAAAAATATCTAAATAATCTCTTAACTAAAATATAAAAGCACGTGCTATAACGTTCAGATTAAAACACACAGACATCAATAAAATGATAACTAAAGTAAAAATGTCAAATTTAGTAAAACTTTATTGTTCCATGTTGTTCTACAAGACGAGTCTTTAGAACAAGTAATATAACAAAACATATTACTAGTAATATAACAAAACATATTACTAGTAATATAACAAAACATATTACTAGTAATATAACAAAACATATTACTAGTAATATAACAAAACATATTACTAGTAATATAACAAAACATATAACTAGTAATATAACAAAACATATTACTAGTAATATAACAAAACATGTAACAAAAACTATATATTTATATATACGTGTTTAACCGTGAAGAAATATAAAAAAAATAGAACGAACAAAAAATTTTGTCCATTCCATATTGAGACCATTCCTGAAAATAATAAAACATAAACGATTTGCAAATGATATATATAAATAATGAAAACCATGATTAAAACGTAAAACAATTCTTTGGCGTCGATACTGTACAGGCGGCAGGGTGGCGCATTTTATCCGTATAAAGGAAAGAAACATTTATGATTTGATACGTTTGCACAAGTATAAACTTGTTGGTTTCTACTAAGCATGTATACAAACCAACGAGTATTCTATTAACATGTATAATAAAAAATATATATACATTGTATCCATATACGAAGAAGAAAAAACATACTTGTGCTTTAGTTTAATACATATTTATTTCCGAAGGAAAGGGTATTCTTTGATATGCCGCGACAAAAGAAGTTTGAGGAGGAATAACAGATTAAGCGTAAATATTATTTATTATGTATTTATTGATATAGTTAAAACTTACACGTATATCTGTCTGGAACACGGTACCAGGGCCCAGTGATTATAAAGCATGTTCATGCTCGACTCAACTTGAGCATGCAACTTGATTTTTTTCTCCTTTACCGCGCTACACTAAAATCACCTTTTTATTTTTCAAGGAAGCTTTACTAGTTTATACTAATTAATTTTTAAGGTCGATTGTGAAACAAGTTTTTCCAACTGATATTAATCACTCTCGACACCTCATTCCTGATGTTATCCATCGCCATGAGGGTATGAGAGAAGAGAAGCCAGATTCCCTTTTATGCTGAGCGTCTAGCAAGGGAATTTCTGGTACCATTTTTATTTCGTCTTTGGTATGACGCGACCAGGGATCGAACCCGAGACCTCCCGCACTCGAAGCGAACGCTCAACCACTAGGCTATCGAGGAAGCTTTACTAAATGCTTTCTTCAAGGCTACGATCTTATATAAAAAAAAATCAGAAAAATACGTACGTTTTTGTTAGAAACCTTTGAAGTTTGAGCACAGAATTGAGTAAAACATGAAAAACGCATGGGGCCTGAACCCATAGAAGTGGTCCATTCTCAAAAAACATTTTAGATGTCTTAGTAGTTACAAGTAACACTAGTACACATGTACCGGGGAGTTTGTTCTAATAAAGCTTTTTGATACACGCCACTAGCTTAGTTTTTAGAGGTATGTAAGTTTACTCATGGTTTGTTTCGGAGAAGAAGCGTTGCAACGGGCTAAGCAATGAGGATAAACTCGTTTTCACGGTCCTACAATTTTGATACATACACAAGTAAATATTTTAATACAAAATAAATTTTGTTGGGCATGCGCTATGCGAGACAATCCATTATGGTATCTATAACAATCGTTTTTAAACAGGAAGTTGATAGAGGGCATCAGCACAGAAGCTTTTAGAAAAAGGGTTGTACATGTCGTAAATGAGTTAGATTACTGTATAGTGTTTATTATCGCATATTTGCGAATGTTCGCAATCGATGCCATTAGATTTGTCATTCAAAATGGCCGCTATTTTAAGCAGGGGAGGTAAATATGGTGATTTTGGGAGCTATTTATTGGGGTTATTTTATCGATATATTAGGTCCAATTTAGTGAATTACAGTGAGTCCGGTTTGAGGTCACAGACTTGTACAAACATATGGCCTTGAAGGCGACATACCCGCGGCCATTTTGAATTGTGTTTACGAGTTGTAAATCTTGACCAGTTCATAAAGTGAACGACCGCTGAATAGATGTATATAAATACGTGTATACTTGTTTTGACCACCGATCATGTTGTCCAGCGGTCATGACATTTTGACCGAATACGTCGCTAAAGTTCATTCGCTTATCGTTAACTTTCGCAAAATGACACTTTTCATGGCCGTTTATCTAGAACCTTTTAACCCATTGCAACAACACAATCGTGAAAGCTCGGTCATTTCCGTTTGTCTCCGGTAAATATACTCTTGCAATGCATCAATCGTGAAAGCTCGGCTATTTCCGTTTGTCTCCGGTAAATATACAATGCAATGCATGACGCCCGAGGTGATCAGAATACTTAGACCAATGAACCTAAATGAAAATCAAAGAACGACAGTATGATCGTTTAAACTAAGCTAGAGTCTCTACCGCGACCGCATGAACCAATCAGTCAAAAATCAATAAAATTGATCTACATTATTAGCTAAACATATTGAATTACCCAAATGATATGTATATTTATACAATTTACATTAAATATAGAAGTATATGAGCTATATCATGCATGGATGAAAGGGTCGAGCCACAAGTTCAACACTTATTTACGGCTCTTAGCGTGACTTTGGAATAGTTAGTTATAGAGCTGTTCTGCAAATTATATAAATGCGAGAAAGTCAACCACAGGCTTTAAATTCGAAATTTTGAAAAACATCACCAATCCTACTTGAAGCACCATTTGAACCAACATTCAATATGTGTACTCACTGACAGTACAAGTCAATAATCCTCGCTGGTACAATGATGAAATTTATGTATGCATGCAAGCATACCAGACAAAACATGTGATCCGCAGACCGTTTTATCACCAACTTGCGTTCTATTGCACATTACAAAATATAAATTGGAAATAGATTGAGAAAATGTGGTTATTTCTACCGATAGAAAACGTTTGAAAACACTAAACTCAAGTCAGGCTGATGAGCGGACCTCATCCATGTACTACCAGTAATACGGTCTACCTGCGTCGCCATCTTCATTCTAGAACACTAAAAAGGAGGAACGACAAAAAGACGTTTTATGATAATTTACTTTATTGTCTGAATGTAGTTTGTGTATAGCTTACATGTTTTATTCAGGTCTAAAAAGCAACAACTCCATAAAATAATTTATTCAAAAGTAATAATGAGACATAATGACCAAACATTCCGAAAATCCATTTCTTACCAATTCTCTATGGCGCAACGCTTCAGGATTTAAGATGGCGTCCAAGATGGCCGCGATTTTCACGCGACCTTGATACTGATAAGGCCCATGAGGTTACAATACATAACGTGACACGAACATTTTCAAACACAAAACGGAGAAGGTCATACGAGTCTAATGTTACAGAATGAAGAACTGATAATTCAATACTATCAGGACAAGTACATGTATTGGTCAGTGGTAACGCGTTAGGCTGTCAATCCAGAGGTTGTGGGTTCAATCGATGGCATCGGAACTTGACATTTCTGAAATATTTATAATATTTCCCGCTATATCTGGCCGTGTGGTCTGTAAAGTATCTTGAAGTGCCACGAAGCTGTGTATCGGTGCTATACACCGGGCACATTAAAGAATCCGGCTGTCTCTTCGAAATAAGAGCTAGGCGCACTTTCTCTCAGTCTGTCCCTCTGGTCAGATCATGCTATATCTGCACTGGTAGAGGATGCACCTGCGCCCTTGTGACTCCAATACAATTATGTAAAGTGCCGTTGAACGTGTGTTCGCATGAAAAGGGCGCTATATAAATCTTGTATATTTATTTATTTTATTTACAATGTATATGAACAATGTATTATGTTTAACTACTGTACATATCAATACTGCAAATTCTACAAACGACAACCAGTCCACAAGATCACTCTGTTCCATGCTGCACATGAAATGTTGCACTATTATTCTGTACATGATCAATACAGACATGGAATGTGCAGTCAGACAAGTGTACAAGTTCTACCATACTTATAGAAGTATTCAATATATCTGTCTGCGAGATCTTTGAACTTCAATGGAGACGATTCAATGCGCTAACGTCATTAATTCCGGTAGTACGTGTAGACAGTAGAGTACTATTGCCATGTCAAATATAGAGTAATATGAACAAATGCGCTGCATATAGCGGGTATTTCCCTAGAGGTCTTTGGATAATCGGGCAGGCATAACTGAATGCCAAGCACTTTGTTTGCTTCCTGAAAACACCAAATTGGAGGTTAGAAAAGTCCGACACCTTACGAATGTGTTATTGACCTGTTGAATATACATTATTACACCGTGGCTGCACATTTTATATTTGTAATCATCACCTTTCAAGAGACAAAAGATAATAGAACGTCGGTCAGGAAAGGCAGCACTCAACTAAATTTTACACGGCACAATGATGGAAGACTAGTCTATATGATCAAGTCATGTAAAATGTATTTCCATGTACAGTTTGTATACATGATCAATAAACCACAAATACATGTTTTACACCACTAAAATAAACATAAGTGTAAAGTTTGTATATTTTATACAACTTTAAACATTTGGTGTTAAATTTAGTGATTTCCAAGAAGTGTTACAATACTACATGTATAAATAGAATATTGAATTTCAATATTTGCGATGTGTCATTTAGGCGTCCAGTTGTTGTTGTATCGTTTCGCGTGTATAAACACTATTTGATTATGAACCTAACCCTAACATTGGTCTGTCTGTGCGTATCCTATGTTTAAAAGGCTTTATAAAAGAAATCTCATTTTATTTGCACTTTTGATGAAGTAATGTTTTTATAACAAAATTATATGATACAGTACCAAAGGGCTGTGCTTGAAAGTCGTCTTCTCCTTTGCTAACTACATTGCACACGATATAATACAACATTGTTGTGATTGGTCTACACATGCTTGACAAAAATGTAGTTTAAACTTATAATAACAATAATGATAATACTATAATGATCGATAGAAACTTGAGGCCTTATTGATGTTCGTGGTATACGCAAAACAGTCATTTCGTAAGTCCATTGGTTGCCATATTTTTTACGGTAGTAAATAATTTATTCAATCCTGTTATACCCATGTTCTACACTAAATATCAAAGTTCTGGATGCTCATAGGGAGCTATTATGTTAAAACTATCTTCTATATTATATAGTTCAAGGCAACATTATTACTTATTCCTCTGCGTTCCCGGCAATCGTGAAAACAAGACCACTTTCCGTTTGTCGCCGGTAAATACCCATTCATCTGCGCCACCGGAAATCGTGAAAACTCGACCATTTCCGTTTGTCCGGTAAATCTATTGCAATGCAATAAGGTTGGGCATAAGGCTGCAATAACCTGTCTCTCTCCACTTGAACCTAATTTTGCCATTTTTCTGTGCCTCACCCAAACAGCATTGCTCATTACATTAGTGCTGAACAATCTATACATGAACGGTGCTCTACACGGTCCCCAACATGCTCCCGGCCCTTAACATTAACCCTCGCGAACTACTTCCATGAACGGTGCTCTACACGGTCCCCAACATGCTCCCGGCCCTTAATATTTACCCTCGCGAACTACTTCCAAATTAAAAATTCGCAAAAATTTAGCCTCGCGAAAATAAATGTTTTTACAGTTACAAGGACATGGGCACTAACTTCGATTTTAGATGCGAACCATTTTAGAAGCTCCTTGTTCAAAACTATTATGCCAACACCTTTGATACTTGGTGCGTATCACTGGTTTGTATGCATTATTAACTTTCGTAAAATATACGGCAACCAAGGGACACATTTAGTAATAGTTTCGTGTTATGATGTGAACCCTATATAGATATTAATATACAGCGTCATGGTATACAGGGTCACATTGCCCCTCTTAAAATAATCGCGAGGTTAACGTTCAGCTATTGTAGAAATTAGTGTTGTTCTTGTTTGTTAATGTTGTTGTAGAAATTAGTGTTGTTGTTGTTTGTCAATGTTGTTGTAGAGATAAGTGCTGTTGTTTGTCAATGTTGTTGTTGAGATAATTGTTGTTGTTTGTCAATGTTGTTGTTGAGATAATTGTTGTTGTATGTCAATGTTGTTGTTGAGATAATTGTTGTTGTTTGTCAATGTTGTTGTAGAGATAAGTGTTGTTGTTTGTCAATGTTGTTGTAGAGATAATTGTTGTTGTTTGTCAATGTTGTTGTTGAGATAATTGTTGTTGTTTGTCAATGTTGTTGTAGAGATAATTGTTGTTGTTTGTCAATGTTGTTGTTGAGATAATTGTTGTTGTTTGTCAATGTTGTTGTTGAGATAATTGTTGTTGTTTGTCAATGTTGTTGTAGAGATAAGTGTTGTTGTTGTTGTTTGTCAATGTTGTTGTTGCGATAATTGTTGTTGTTTGTCAATGTTGTTGTTGCGATAATTGTTGTTGTTTGTCAATGTTGTTGTAGAGATAAGTGTTGTTGTTGTTGTTGTTTGTCAATGTTGTTGTTGAGATAATTGTTGTTGTTTGTCAATATTGTTGTTGCGATAATTGTTGTTGTTTGTCAATGTTGTTGTTGCGATAATTCTTGTTGTTTGTCAATGTTGTTGTTGCGATAATTGTGGTTGTTTGTCAATGTTGTTGTTGAGATAATTGTTGTTGTTTGTCAATGTTGTTGTTGAGATAATTGTTGTTGTTTGACAATGTTGTTGTTGAGATAAGTGTTGTTGTTGTTGTTTTTCTATGTTGTTGTAGAGATAAGTGTTGTTGTTGTTTTTTGTCAATGTTGTTGTAGAGATAAGTGTTGTTGTTGTTGTTTGTCAATGTTGTTGTAGAGATAAGTGTTGTTGTTGTTTTTGTCAATGTTGTTGTTGAGATAAGTGTTGTTGTTGTTTTTGTCAATGTTGTTGTTGAGATAATTGTTGTTGTTTGACAATGTCGTTGTTGCTGTTTAAATGTGCCTAGTTGTATATAGTATTGCAGTCCAGTTAATTTCATGATTGTACTTGTTGTTCTTAACACAAGAAGATAATTCCCGTTGATACATATAAATGATATTCTTAGAGAAGTTGTTAAGGTGACTTCGTCTCATCGACATACCGGCTTTTAAGAGTACTGTTCACTCGTTCGTACTCACGGCTAACTCATTTGTACTCAGCACAACGATATAAAGGCTTTTAGAACGAACATCATTAGAAACATATTAACATCCATTGAGCGATTAGGGTCTCTAGACAATTTCTTTTTGATCTATGTTGATAATTTCTCTTTTAGTTACCATCTTCCGGTATTTCTCCCAAACCATGGGAATTGTTCAAATGCATAGACTTAGTTTATACTATATTTTGGGCTAATGTGATTAAAACCAAACCAAAAAGTTATTAGAACTTTTATTCATCACTATAGACTCTGATTCTGGTGGTATCCATCGCACGATATGAGACACAGTAGCCAGTTTTCCTTTTTATGCTGAGCCATTGAATTACTAGTACCATTTTTATTAGCTCATCGTTTGTGATCACTCTTCGTCCGTCACCCGCGTGCCATCCGTGCGTCAACAATTTGCTTGTGTCAACAATAGAGGTCACAATTTTGGCATTATCTTTATGAAACTTGGTCACAATGATTATCTCAGCAAAATCTAGGTTAAGTTCGATATTAGGTCATCCGGGGTCAAAAACAAGATCACAATGTCAAATCATAGAAAAACATAGTGTAGTCACTATAGGTCACTATAGGTCATTGGCTAAGACAATATGAAAACCTTGTATTATATTGCCACAGAGACTGCATTTTCTTGATAGTCAGAACTTGTAAATGATTACTTAGGTCACCTTAGGGGACTACTACGATAGATGAGCGACATGAGACCCCTTGGATCCTCTTGTTTTGTCTTTGGTATGATGAGGTCGATCCCACGAGCTCCCGCGCTAGAAGCGCACACTGTACTACTTAGTCTAGGCAATCAAGACAAGCAATGTTATGACGAGTGGGTCTCAGGTTAGCGATGTAGGACTATTATGGCTGAACCCTTTGTGTCTCAAAGTTCTAGTTTACTATAGTTTTTAACTTTTTAGTAATGTATATGTACGACGGTTGCAGCATGTATCTTTATTCTTAAATATGTAGTGATTCTTTTTAGTATGGATAACGGAAATGTATATACAGTAAAACCTCGTTATCTCGAGGACCCATCGGGACAAGCCAAATGCTCGAGTTAAGCCAGGTGCTCGAAATATCCGAAGTCAATGATGAATTGTTGTTATGACTAATTGTAGCTGTGTTTATAACGAAAATGAGTTTGAAATTTGCTCGAATTAGGCCGGTTGCTCGAATAATCGCTGCTCGTATTACCGAGGTTTTACTGTAAAATAGAAATTAGACATGATCCTCGACCTTCTATTCGCAAACTATTCATTTAACAGCTGGTATATTGTCTATATTCATAGCCCCGGTTTTATGTTTTCATAAGCGGGGAGTATAACAAAGACGCTGGAAGTGTAAAATAATTTACAAACATACATCTTAAGGACCGATATTGCACCGTATGCTAGTTGAAATTGATATGTTCAACGCACGAACCTTGCAATATATTTATGCATAACGATCAGACTCAAGTCAAATTCTCCGTACTATAGTACATGATTACGGGAAACTAGAAACAACACTTCTCACAGCACATTGACATCACATTACTTAACCAGTAACGATAAAAATAAAACGCCAGGAAAGTACATCCATTGTTGCCATATAAAGTACACGGCGACTTTCGTAGATCGTATTGGCTTTTCATTGGCCGCCATTTAAGATTACTGCAATGTCGAACAAACGCACCGATGCATCGCTACTCGTGTACTTTAAGCTCATTTTAACTTGATTTAGTATCGATGAAAATTATTCACTAAGCTGCTGAAAAGTTTGCGTACGCATGTACCGGTATTCTTGAGTAATACACAAACATATAACACGTGAACTCAAGTGCTTTGTCATAGAAAAAAACAAGAGTGTGGCGGCCATTGTTCATGGACTTATGGTCATCAGTATAAATGTACATACACACATCGAACCTCGGAAGATGCTTTAGTTGACTCAGTAAGGTAATTGAAGTCAATAACACCAGTAGTAACAATATTATCTAAGTTGTCATCATCGACAACGGCAACAATAGCAACAACAGCAGCAATGGCTAGAACAACAGCAACAATAGCAACAACAACAATAGCAACAACAACAAAAACAGCAACGGCAACAACAACAATAGCAACAACAATAACATAAAAATACCGAGCATAGCCTTTATTTGCCAGCCAGTTTGCTGCTGAGATATAGCAGGCATAAGAGTGCCTCCACCCGGATTTGAACCTGGGTCGCCAGATTAGACGGTGACAGCAACAACAATAACAACAACATAAGCAATAACAACGACAACAGGAGCAGCAATAAGAACATTAGCAACAACAACAATTGCAACAATTGCAACAACAGCAACAATGTTGTTGTTGTCAAGTTATCGTAACATTCATCATAAAAATAAATATAAGATGAATTGTAATGTCTATATACGCAATGTCAGGTGACTAACCTGAGTAAACCGTTTTTATAGGTCAAATATATTAAATGTGTCGCTCTTAAAATGTATCCATGGGTCATTTTATTTTTTAAAAAATGCAATAATGACGACTCAGCAATATAAGGGTTTTAGGTAGGTCCCCGTTTTTTTGGGACCCTGTAAGTCACCCGTTACAAAATGAAATCGCCGATCGTTTCCCCATATTCTAGGTCTAGAGCCCCATGACCAAAGTTTGAAAAAAGTCCTATCTATCTCCCTTTCTCTGTCCAAGGTCAAAAGATGCATGTATATCACAATACACGTTACTTAAACAAACGATGCATTGCATGATCTGTGTTGTTTTAGCGATAAAGGCAATAACAAATGTGTTGGCAACTGCGTGGTTTAATTATCGTACACTTGTTTATTTATTATTTGTTATGATGACCGTGAAATGCGACAGACGGATAAATGTATGCTATTTCTGTGTTATAAAACCGCTATTAAGCTATATCGGTTTCGGAGGGCAATGAACTTGCGAACGCGTGGATCACGGTGACCTTGTTTGCGTCAGTGTAGTGTATAGTATAGGTTACGGTATGTATTGGAGTAATGTTGCCGGAAAACGCCGAATAGTCACGACTGACGATCGGTATCGGTTAGAACGTTCCAACATCGATCGATCGGAATATCGGTCGCAACCTGAATGAAGACCGACCGAGGAATATAAGACGTTCCGCAAATTGACCCATGAACTGTAAGCACCCAGTCATCCGCATCGTAATTATTATTAATAACAAGCAACATTTTAAAACTTATAAAGCCTTTACTTTAAGAGTAGTACAATCTATATATCTACATGAACTTTTGAAACGTTACGCACTAGTTCAAACAGAAAAGTGCACTCACCACCTAATATGCGCGACCTCTTAGATATGTGTTCGGTTACTGACTATTAAGTACCGAAATTTAAATACATAATATATCAAATGTAATTTAAAATGACGTTGAATTCAAATAAAGTGGGTTAAACGTTAAGTTCAAGATTTGATTATTTTAAGAACTGCTTAGACAATCATTAAGTTACAGGGTATGTTTTATTTTGGTAAATATTAAGTATCTACTTGATGGTCAAATGCACGTTATTTAAGGATAAGTGTACGTAGTAAAAATATATATGTGTATAATACAATTAACCGAATTACGATTGATCATTAAAATAAAATTAAAAATAATAATTCGACGGTTGTCTGCAAGACTGTAGTATGTCTTTCTTTAATGATAAGCAGTAACGACAGTCTTGCGGGCATCCTTCGTGTACGTGCTCATTGTGTATAGCGCGCGTTTTGGTTCAAGATGACATTACATAATAAGAGCGCAGTGTTAAAGGTGTCATTAACCTTTCGGGCTCTATGATTATATAAGAAAATACGTACACTACGGATTGTACGGAATGGCGCGTCATTTATTCCCATCAATCATTCTGTAGACTGGTTCAATACACGCTTTCCTCGAAGATTCACAAAATCGCGAAAACAGGTCATTGCACGCGGTTAACTAAAGTACTTGCGAATGTAGACTGTGAATGTCTTTTCCTTCATCGATCGATATAGAAGTTGCTGCTGCTGATGAGCGTATAGATTGTCCCCTCCCAGTGGCCAGGCGTTCGTGCTACGGTAAATATTCATGATTATACGAAGCGAGACGGTCTATGATGAACTCTTTCCGCGTAATGTCACGATGTTCTTTGGCTGGAAAGAGATTACGTAATACAAAAATGTACTTCTAGTCTGCACAAGTATATTATATCTAGTATATAATTATACAATGTCTACTACAAGCATGTTTTACAAAATACTGACCAATGAGAACATGCTTTACAAAATACTGACCAATGAGAACATGTTTAACATAATATTGACTAATGAGAACATGCTTTACAAAAAACTGTCCAATGATAACATCTTTAACAAAATTGTATTTTGTTAAACATGTTATCATTGGACGGTATTATACTGACCAAGGAGAACGTGCTTTACAAAATACTGTCCAATGATAACATGTTTTACAAAATACTGTCCGATGATTACATGTTTAACAAATATTTATTGGTAGGATACAATCAGCCGACTGCGAGGTCAATACGGTGTAATTGACTTAAACCAAAACAATATGATTATTACGATTGATATTGGTTTCACTTTTTTTCCATGGTTTACCACTGTTTCTTGTTCATTAATGGAATATCGGAGTTAACTTTATACAGGACCCTTATATGCACGCTGTCATCATCGGTACTTGGTACTTGGACAGAGTGAGCTTTTGTGATCACTCTTCGTCCGTCGTCCGTCGTCCGTCCACAATTTGTGTAGACACTTTAGGTCACAGTTTTGGCCTAATCTTTATGAAACTTGGTCACAATGATCATCTCAACAAAATATAGGTCAAGTTCAATATTGGGTCATCTGGGGTCAAACACTAGGTCACTAGGTCAAATCATAGAAAAACCTAGTGTAGTCAGTAGAGGTCATAATTTTGACATAATCTTTATCAAACTTGGTCACAATGATCATGGCAACACAATCTAGGTCAAGTTTGATATAAGGTCATCCGGGGTCAAAAACTAGGTCACAAGGTCAAATCATAGAAAAACCTTGTGTAGTAATTAGAGGTCACAATTAATATGGTCTAATCTCTATGAAACTTGGTCAAAATGACCATGTTAACAAAATATAAGTCAAGTTCTATATTGGGTCATCCAGGGTAAAAAACTAGGTCACAAGGTCAAATCATTAAAAGAACCTTATGTAGACTGTAGCGGTCACAATGTTGACCTAACCTTTACGAAACTTGGTCACAATGAATGTCAACAAAAACTAGATCATGTTTGATATTGGGTCACCCGGGGTCAAAACTAGGTCACAAGGTCAAATCAAAGAAAAACCTTGTGTAGTCACATGAGGTCACAATTTTGGCCTAATCTGTACGAAACTAGGTCAACTTCGATATTTGGTCATCTGGAGTCAAAAACTAGGTCACAAGGTCAAATCTTAGAAAAACCTTGTGTAGTCACTAGAGGTCACAAGTTTGGTCTAATCTTTATGAGACTCAGTCAAAATGATCATCTCAACAAAATCTAGGTCAAGTTCGATAATGGGTCATCCCGGGTCAAAAACTAGGTCACAAGGTCAAATCATAGGCAAAACTTGGCTTAAAATTCAATATGCAATTTGGTCTATGTGATGTAAATTGCAACGTCGCTTTATAAGACAATATGAAAACGTTGTACATGCAATAGAAGCTACCATCAAGGGGTCTGCATGAACTACTAGGACAGGTGAGCGACCTATGGCCCTTTGGGCCCTCTTGTTTTATAGGTCAATTGTTTGTATGTAAAACATTTTCTCATTGGCTGATCACCTCAAATGTACACCTACTATTGGTCAATATTTTGTAAAACATGTTCTCATCGGTCAATATTTTGTAAAATATATCCTCATTGCTCAATATTTGTAAAGCATGTCATCATTGGTCAATACATTTGTATTTTGTTAAATGTGTACTCATTGGTCAATATTTTGTAAAACATATCCTCATTGGTCAATATTTGTAAAGCATGTCATCATTGGTCAATATTTTGTAAACTGTGTTCTCATTGGTCAATATTTTGTAAAGCATGTTCTCATTAGTCGTTTTTTTGGTTCACATACCTCCTTGATTGTTTATAACGCAAATATAAACCGACTTCATGCACTATTCCTGAATTTGCAATTATTGGATCCTCTCTACAATCGTGTCAAGGGTATATAGGTATATAGGACGCGCGCACAAAGATAAGTTATAACGCAAGCACTACTAGTAGAAGAACACATTGTCCTTAAAGCAGAGCTATGATTATCGATAGGCTATTGAAGCTTGAAGCTGTTTCTATACAATCATGCATGCAGCGCTTGGAATGTTACGTTGTTTTTATAAAATCTGGCAGTATTCCCATGTAAGTGCGTTATAGATGTGGATTAAATTTGACGTAGGCACATTGCGTAGTATATTCATAGAATGTACGTGTACGTTTATCGAGTTGTTATAATATACGTATTTCGCGACTTATTAATTTATAACTTCACAATTTAAAACTTCACTATGTCAGCTTCGTAAATTCACGATTACATCTTCATGAAAGCATAGATTCACGATTTCAACTTCACGGTTCCAACTTCACGATTTCATGAGTACGTGATTTCAATTTTATGAATTCAAATCCAGATTTACGCTTGTTACAAGAATCCCCAATCATGAGTTAAATAATTGCGAGCAAAATAATTATTTTATTAGGACTACATTAGTTCAGTTGCAATACCAGCTGAAATCATTACTCTATAATCAATATCGATAATTCCGTTGTAATGGGATTACAACGCTTCATTACATTATATGTGTTTAAATAGTACAGCATTAAATTTTGTATAATATTTTAAACCATTCAAGACAATGGCAAAGGTTGAATAGTATTGAGGTCACAGTTTGTACGTGTATAGTAAATATTAGTTATTGCCCATCTGAATGCAAATATGAAGATTTTTCAAGATAAAATTTGCTCGAAATAGGCCGGTTGCTCGAACAATCGCTGCTCGTATTACCGAGGTTTTACTGTATATTAAACAAGACATATATTTATACATTTACATTGCCAACATACACTAAGAAAATGCTCATACAATGTATAAAATATCTTAATAGAATATAAACCTTCGCAATAATTAAGATATGCTTAAACTTTTATACAATAACACAAGCGCTAAACACTGTGATATCCATGATCCATAAATAGGGCCGTGAACTTCATCTGACTTTTTCAGACTTATTTTCGTCTAAAGATATAGATGTACGTCAAGAGTTCGTTAATTAGGTGAACTTGTAATATAGAGCATGGTCATATTAAATGATAACCCTTCAACTTTGCCACGATTGGCCCAGTCGATTACACTATCTTCAGACAGTTTAAATGAAAACGAAATCTTAAAGAGCAGTTGGTTAACATCGAGTAGGCCTATGAAAAACAGATCCAGCAAGCAACTTTTTTCAAAACAGATCATGGCTACAATTGATTAACACCCTTTCAATGTTTAAATTGACAGTTTAAATGAACATAATAATGCACATCAATATTTTGCCTCAGAGGGGAGCGGCGTGCAAACACGGGACTCTAGCCGACAAGCGGGAATTTGACTCGTCGAATGCTTCCAGATCCCGGGGATAGTCATTGGCCGGTGTTTAGACCATGCTAATGACTCATTTTGATCACCTCGACCTTTATGCATTACAAAATATTTACCGGAGAAAAAGGAAACGGTCGAGCTTTTACGATAGGCTTCCGACTGCAAAGGGAGCTAATTTGAGGAAAAAGAGATGTATATTAGTTGTTTCCCTTTTAAACATTCAGTCTTTAAATGGAAACAACCAGCAATTTCCCTCATCATTACATAATTAGACCGGTCTTTATGCATTGCAGTGCATTTGCCGGAGACAAACGGAAAAAGCCGAGCTTGCACGATTAGAAAACGCCCATCTGCGTTAGCATCAATAAAATTTATATAATATCCGCAAATAGTGGAATATTTTTCATCGATCCAGCACGCGAGTACGTATACAAGGACGTCACTAAATAGCAAACAACACATTATTATGATGCCCGGTCACTAACCTGACATTTAGTACAGTCTGACCGGGTCATATACTCGAAATACGTGAATAGTTCAACCGGCGGAGATAAAAATAGGACAAACAAAGATAATATTACGCTGTTCATGTATACAAACAATTCACTACCACAGACGACGCTTAATTTAAACTATGCGTATCGCTTACTACACTACCATAGTGATTTATTAGGACAAATGGCGAACTTTTGGGACAAAGTTTACATACATTTATATTGGCGTGTTGTTTTCCCCCAGAGATTTGGGATCGTTTCTCTGTGTGGGACATCTCTGTGTGGGACAGAGGTTTGGAATCGTTTCTCTGTGTAGGACCGAGGTTTAGGATCACTTCCCTGTGTGGGACAGATACTTGGGATCGTTTCTCTCACAAAGAAGTCATTTCTACTATGCTATTGACTACGACCATGGAGTCGTATGGACTGGTTTATTCCGACCTTGAACACAGGTGACGCTGGTTGGCGTATACATTATATCTTGGGGATTAAATAACTAAGGTCGTTCGAACCAAATAGTGCATAGGTTAGAAATACAGTCAAACCGGTGTTAAATATACAATGTACATGCATTACTCACGCGAACAAAGACTAGTATAACAGAACCTGTCTGCAAAGACCACTAATTTTATTTCCTATCGGACTATCTTATCTTATCTATCTTATCTTATCTATCTAATCTTATATATCTTATCTTATATTATCTCACTGTTAAGACAAATGCCCGCCGTTTGCTGTTCTCATTGGCGGTCTTTAGAGACAAATAATTCTAATCACCATGCAGTATTTACCGGAGACAAACGGATATGGCCTACATTTCACAATTGACAGACAAATGTGATTGTGCGTTAACGGATGCATCTAGCGAAACATGGACAGTTTGCTCTCAATTTCGTACGAGTTAATTGTTTCTTAAAAGTGCATTATTTAAATTGACTTGCGGAACATCAATTACACCAAAACGATTTGCATAATGTTAAATTACAAGTCAATCTATAAACTGAAAATAGCCTCAGACTTAAACAAGAGTTTCAAGGTCATACTAAGGTCGAGGTTGTCATATTAATATGTTGTTCATACGATATTTTAGTTTCGATATTAATTTACTGTCAGCCTTTTATGGCTCATGATAGTTGTTGGTCAGAAATTTGGTGAATATGTTGACACATCACACAATTAGTCTTCGTCGTTTATGTTTAAGTCTATTTTAGTCTCATTTGCTAAAAATACCAAATTTTAGAATTTATATGCTAATAAGAATATTTGCATACTTCATTAATCATTTATGTAATACTGATTTATACTCACACTAATTTAAGCCATAAGCAGGGGCGGATCCAGGATTTGGCGTTAGGGGGGGCGTACATTCATGTATTCCCCCCCCCCCTCATAGAAATGTGCGAGCGAAGCGAGCAAGAAAAAATGTATCTCTGAGAAGCATTCCACACAATTTCGTTCTTCATCTTATAATATTCATTGATAAAGTTAATGTGAGAGTAAGGCGAGCAAGAATATAATTAATTATTTGAGCAGCATATCCCGCATACTCATTCCCTACTTGACAAACTTAACTGATAGCGGTTGTGCGAGCGGAGCGAGCAAGAAAAAAATGCAATTATCTATTTCAGCAGCATACACCACACACTTATCACTTGGTAATATTCACTGATTTAGTAATTGTAAGAATTGGAAGAAAATCAGTGTTTATTTGAGCAGCATACCCAACAAACTCATTGATAAATCGAAAACTTTCATTGAATTTGCGTAGATCTACAGCGAGCGAAACGAGCAAGAAAATCGTTGTTTATATAGCTAACGATAATTGACTGGATAATATTCAGATATATAGCTGCTGTGAATACGTCACGAAGAAAAAATGCACTGTCTATCTGAGCAGCATACCCTGCGAACTCCAGGGCTTCACTTTTGTTCAAGTGGAAATGTGAAATACTTGGGATCCAGCGACTAGGGGGTCCAGTTGCTTTCTGCCTCGTGACGTTCTAAAAAGAACCAAGGAATTCGTCAGCTGCATTCTGAGATATTTTTTTTTAATGAAAAGGACAGGTTTATTAGAAAATCAAGCCAACTGTATTAATCTTTTATGACTTGTCAGACATTTTTAATGTGCAAGAATCTCTGTAGCCGCTGTTTGGCACCATGCTACCAATCAGCCATATGTTGTTGCTTGCATACAGCATTAAGTTTATTTTGCAATCACTAAATTGATTATTGTTTTATTGACGCGAGCGAAGCGAGCGAAAAAAATTGCATATCAATATTGTTTTTACATCCAAAATATGATAAATTACCTAGGCTCCGACGATTTTAGGGGGGGCGTACGCCGGGTCCGCCCCCCTTGGATCCGCCTATGATAAGGTATACATTTGTATAATTATTATATACGTTTGTATTTGCATAGATTCGGATTCTTTACCACTGGATGTTCGAAATGCACAAACGTTGAATGCCTTCAAATATATACTCAGTGTCAACCCTATTGACTCTTATATTTTAAAGGGACTGCCTCACATATTGGTGTATTGCAAAAATAAAATAAGATTGTTAAATATTCGCTTAATTTTGGTATAGTTGCCTGTATATCCCATAAACAACCACACTGACATCCAAAATAACTTAAGAAACCTCGGCATTTTGTAGTTATTTAGTATTTTACATCAAAAATTTTATAGGGTATTAATACCCCATAGAATGAACACTGCTATTACCTAAATTGCCTGAAATTTGTTCACATTTAATGAAAACGAATCGAAAAACGAACCAAATACCTCACTGATATTTACGCTGTAGTTTGTTGAAGTTATAGTTCAATCATGTGTGAATTACATTATTCACAACGCATGTTGGAAGAAAACTTAGCGATTTTTTTCAAGAAAAAAATACTCAGTTGGCGATATCAAGAGAGGTTAAAATTGCTTCTTTGCTCCAAATCTTTCATAAAGCCAATAAGTGGCTTTCTATTACATCAATACTTGGTTAGGTTGGAAAATCACGATGTTCAAAATTTTTAGCCCAATCTGTGAGGCAGCATGTTACACTGTGTTAAAAGCCGAACACGGCTCTGTTTTGGTCACAATTATCCTATTGAAGATTTAGGGGATTTGTATTTCCGTGCTCCGATACATTCTCTACATTCGCATAAGCTATGTTTAAACCTCAATGAAACAACGCTTCTAGACTTGTAACATCTTCTATGTCGCATACACTACACTTAGACTAACCCCCCAGTCACCCACCGACTGTTGCGACAGACTATCCCTAAGTCACCATCCACCTGTTGCGTCGCACATCACGCCACTCATTGCATTCATCCCGTTTGGGGACGTCGCTCATCCGGTCTAGTTTAGGGCGTCGCTTATTTAATGCAACGATGCAAACGATACATACATGTAGAAGCAATGCGGCCAGGTTAATGACCTGCACACACTTTGTGTCAGTGAATACGCTTCATTACAAGAGATAACATCACCCATTTACAGTCAATTGTCATATTTCTACTATTTGTCATTTTGATGCGCTACCTAGACGCTTCAAAAACCTGGGAATAAAACATAATTATCCGAGTTCTATGTCAGTATAATCTAGGCAAGTCACGTGTCAATACACGGAAGTTGCATGGAACCTAAACGATTCAATCGTGAAAGTTCGGCCATTTCCGTTTGTCTCCGGTAAATACACGATTGCAATGCATAAAGGCCGAGGCGATCGGAATGCTAAACGATTGAATTAAAAATCATCAAGATAAAATGAGTAGTTGTGTTTTGAAAATATGGCAGGCCTTGTCTTGATTATAATTTTATTATGCTAACATTTTTATTTATTTCTCTGTGCGCATCGTTCGTACAAAAATCCAGTGTAAAATAATCAGGCAAATGTATTTATATGTTAGAGTGCACTGGTTAGTAGGTCGAAGCACCTAGTCTAGTTAACGAACAATTTAATTGTGAAATTGATAACTGTTGCACTAAAGACGTGTATGACCTATATTCAAACGTAATTTAGTATACTTTAAAGATAGCATAGTAACATACTTTTATAACTCGCTGGCTTAGAATTAGAAGGTCGTACAAGTAGTTTAAGACCTTTTAAGACTCATGAATGCATATTTGAAATCTGCACATCCAGGCGCTTCCTATGAGCCTATTTTCATGACAATCGGAAGTGGTCATGTTGACCAAACTGAAGTTTAAAAAGCTTGTTTTTCCATTAGTAAAGAGTCGTTTTCAGACAAGTATTTCTTGTTTTATCAAAATAATGATTTTGTACTTACGAACTTCTAATTCTTATCGAGCGAACTGTCGAACAAAGATCACCAAAAATACCATCAGTTTTATCTGACAATTTTCGATTATTAAATCTTCATTTAAAAGATACGTTTGTTTTGCCCTTCCCGTGTGAGTGGTATTTACAGCCAGTTTTGACAAATATAAAATTAAATTTTTCATTGCCCTTCTAGTACAAATGTAGCAACACAAACTCAACAACTGCTTAACGCTGTAGGATTTCAAAATGGTTTTGCTGAGTGAGCTCTAATAGATTTTAGTTTGTTAATCTTGAAATTGTTTTCTACAACCAACTTACATTATCATAATCCTGATCGGGTGGTTGCCACTTTTTGTTGTTGTGCTCCTAGCAACAAAAAAGGAAAAATGACACCATTTAGACTTCTATTATATTATACTTTCAGATGTGAAAAGCCTAACAGTACCCGTACAATCATGGTAGTTGGACTCGTTTTAGACATTCGTACTCCGATGTCAGGCAAGGTGAAGAAAAAAGGTAATACAATTATTATTTCTCCATTGTGATTGGCTCGATCTATGAATGATTAATTAGTGCCTTTTGCTTGACCAGAAAGCTTATACACAATGTAGTCATTTCCATTGTCTCCGCTAAATATATTGCAATGCGTATATAGGCCGAGGTGATCAGAATAGTACAAAATGTTAATCATTCGGAACATTTCGTTATTACCGTAGATATATTAGTAAACTTGATCATGTCTAGAAATCAGACCCGTTTTCAACAGTTCTCTCCCTTTTGCATCGATCCCGGCCACCTAACTGAATTGTTTCCCTTTAGTCCAATAGATTTATCGTAGTGTTGTTTATGCAGTTTTATTCCCCGAATAGTGTTCTTTTATTGTGGTGGTAATAAATGTGTATTTATCTGAATGTTAAAATAAATTCAAGAACGCATTAATATCAAGGTGACAAAGCAGAAAAAGATAGCATGCAATAAACCTATTTTAAGCTCCGTAAGCAATTTCAATGCGATTGGTGCATTTAAACCATTGTAGCTCATCTAAGCTCGAAATGAAATTTTGAGTTTACTGTACTGTAATAAACTCAGAATAATGTTTCTGTTGTGTGATGCCAATTTTTAGTCCAGCCTCCTGTGGAAATTTACTAAGAGAGACATGACACTATTTGAGATCAAATTTAGCTCAAATTGAGATGCTTTAGGATATCGGGGCATGATCATAAAATAAAAGTATTATGAAGATGGATAGCTACATGCATACAGAACAAGAATTTTAAAATTAAATTTTTTGCCCGTAAGTGACTCAACTGCTATCCCGACAGCTGAGCCTGTTTCGTCCAAAACTGTGATAATATGTTGTTGCTGAAAACTATAAATTGTAAAAATATATACATCTACCTTAGATAGAATATAACCAGCAAACACGAATTACATTTAATGTATATTCATTTAAAGTCCCATTATGCCTTAAATGGCTATTTAAAAAAAGCAATAACTTGGCAACCTATCTGCAAAATGATGCATTTGAGCACTTTAGTTGAGTCCCAAAGGTGGAAAACACTATAAGATGGAAGAATACGAAATAAAGCATCCAGTTGGTTTCTAAACAAAATAACGAAATGTAAACAATAAGTGCATAATTTAAAGTCTAAGGGGAGCAACTCTTGCGAAATTAGAATTTTGTCATCTATACATTTTACTAAATGTGATTTTTGGCGTACTATTTCGACAGATATAGCTGACATTCTGTCGTCAATTATAGGTCATTTGTGAAAAACATCCCAATCCTGTGTATTTAGTCTATTTACTGAATGATTGGGAAATAGGTTTTGGGAGAGATAATGTGACTTTAAACACAACGTTTCGCCCCGAAGGCTTCTTCGGGTAATGATTATACAAACAACAATGTTTTTTATAGGCTACCTTAAAATAACAATCTGATCAGCACGAATATTCATAGTCCATGTAAAAAAAGAACTAATTGATATGTACATATATTTTGATGTTATGTTGCTATGTGAAATTTATGGGACAAAGGCTTAAAGTCTTGTACATAAATCAGTGTGGACACACCACATTGTAAGTGAGGTAATTTTAGGCTAAGAACGCAAGTAAAAATATGTCAAGACAAAATTCAAAACAACCCCTCCGTCTCATATACAGCCCCTACTCTCATTGTCACTGTGTATCATCGTGGTTTATATCCGGCCCCTCTCGTTTCCACCTTGTTCTTCACCCCCTTCCCTTCAGCCATATCACCCACCATTTCTGTAGCTGATAATATCTCCTATTTCACAAACAACATTTTTTATAAGCATTCGTTTAAAATTAATATTCTTCATACCATACAACACTAGTATAGTCCAGAGAATTTGACACGACTCTCGACCTTCCATTAGCATAATTTAACAGCTGATATATTGTCCATATTTATAACCAACCCCGATCGTACGTTTTCATAAGCGGAGAGTACCACGAAGGCGCTCGAGGTGTAATACCAACAAAAACCTAAAGAACCGATATTGCACGATTTGCTCGCGGAAATTTATATATTCAATGCAAGAACCTTGTAATATATTTATGCATAAAGGTCAGGATCATGTCAAATTATCTGTGCTATATATTACGCATACAATTAATGTAAAATCATTATTTTCCAAGGGAGTTGAATCATCGTTGATTTCGTTGTCAAACTCGACCACGAAGTCTAATCCCTTCGATTAATCGACCTCTCAAAATTAGACATGCGTTTACACTTTCATCTTCTGTAATCACCGAATTTACGACCCCATGATTTGCATTTTTATCAAAAATCCTCAATTTAATACCCACGAAAATATGTTATTTTACAGTAAATGTAAAGAATATATGAACTGATAAATCCGTTCAGGTCGATTTCACATCCTGAACGAAAAACCTTGAAGCATATGATCCGGAAAAGAGCTCAAACGAAAGTAGAACACCTACGCTGGGAACCAAATTGGCTTAAGCCTCTTCAGAACATTGGATTACTCACACACTTGAAATGCATTCGTTGTTAATAGTACACATTGCTTTAGAGGTTATTCACCTTGTGTATGTAGCGTGCACCATGTGGCTTTAATGTTTGACACGTTTTTTTGTTTTTCGTGCTTTGATGTTTTCGGATTATATATATTTTGTTTCTGCAAATACCACTCAGTTCGTTGACTTACTTTATTGTTTATCCAGCTACGGGACCAGTTCACTATCCGAGTGTTTACGTTGTCGCAATTTCGCAACACCAAGCAGAGACGTGAAGAAAAAAGTCCATGTTCATGCTTTTATGCTGGGTGATGTGCTTAAGCTGGATCTGCTTGCTCAGCACATTTCAAATTCGTCCATAACATGTACTCATAAACGAAATCATCAAATGCTGAAAGGTTCTTTGTATAACCGCAAGGCGAATGCCTATTGCACAATGTACAAGGAAGACATAGCCAGCTTGTTTGAATACCCCTGGTGACAACCAAACACTGGTACAGAAAATATATTAATTTAAATTATGTTGTTTTTCAGAGAAATATGGTTCTGGCAACAATGAACATATCCTCTGCAGAGTCTGTGGAGACAAGTCTTCAGGCTTTCATTATGGCGTGTTTTCGTGCGAAGGTTGCAAGGTGAGTAAACTTCCTTTATACAGGGTGATTCATAATCTTGAAAATTGCACTTCTGTTCATGACATTATTTATGACACCATGATGTCTACACTATTACTGCCGTTTACATAAGATAAAACATTATCATATCAGCTGTCAAATGATATAAGATACATATATATCTTGTACAAGAACGAAAAGTTTGAAACTGCGACAGTAATTACAAACCACACTGTATTTACAACATACATATTGATCAAAGGTACATAGTATTACGTACATACTTATCCTAGTATTGACCTAGAATATATGTCGGTCACAGTTTTAGTGACCAAGATTCCATGCCGGATTCAGTGTGACCAAGATTCCATGTCGGACCTGAGTGACCCAGATTCCATACACGCCACATAATGACCAATATTCCATGTCGGGTATACATATTATGTTATACAGATTCCATGCCGGGTATACATATGTGATACATATTCCATGCCAGGTATACATATGTGATCCTGATTCCATTCCGGGTATATATATGTGATACAGATTCCATTCCGGGTATATATATGTGACCCTGATTCCATTCCGGGTATAAATATGTGATCCTGATTCCATTCCGGGTACATATATGTGATACAGATTCCATTCCGGGTATATATATGTGATACAGATTCCATGCCGGGTATACATATGTGATACATATTCCATGCCGGGTACATATATGTGATACAGATTCCATTCCGGGTATATATATGTGACCCTGATTCCATTCCGGGTATATATATGTGATCCTGATTCCATTCCGGGTATATATATGTGATACAGATTCCATTTTGGGTATATATATGTGACCCTGATTCCATTCCGGGTATATATATATGTGATTCCTGATTCCATTCCGGGTATATATATGTGATCCTGATTCCATTCCGGGTATACATATGTGATACAGATTCCATGTCAGGTATAATATGTGATACAGATTTCATGTCAGGTATACATATGTGATACATATTCCATGCCGGGTACATATATGTGATACAGATCCCATGTCATGTATACATATGTGATACAGATTCCATGCCGGGTATACATATGTGATCCTGATTCCATTCTGGGTATACATATGTGATCCAGATTCCTTTCCGTGTATACATATGTGATACATATTCCATGCCGGGTACATATATGTGATACAGATTCCATGCCGGGTACATATATGTGATCCTGATTCCATTCCGGGTATATATATGTGATCCTGATTCCATTCCGGGTATACATATGTGATACAGATTCCATGTCAGGTATACATATGTGATACAGATTCCATGTCAGGTATACATATGTGATACAGATTCCATGTCAGGTATACATATGTGATACATATTCCATGCCGGGTACATATATGTGATACAGATTCCATGTCATGTATACATATGTGATACAGATTCCATTCCGGGTATACATATGTGATACAGATCCCATGCCGGGTATACATATGTGATACAGATTCCATGTCAGGTATACATATGTAATACAGATTCCATGTCAGGTATACATATGTGATACAGATTCCATATCGGGTATACATATGTGATGCATATTCCATGCCGGGTACATATATGTGATACAGATTCCATGCCGGGTATACATATGTGATACAGATTCCATGCCGGGTATACATATGTGATACATATTCCATGCCAGGTACACCTATGATATCAAGATTCCATGTCAGGTATACATATGTGATACAGATTCCATGTCAGGTATACATATGTGATACAGATTCCATGCCGGGTACACATATGTGAGACAGATTCCATGTCGGGTATACATATGTGATACATATTCCATGGCAGGTATACATATGTGATCCAGATTCCATGTCGGGTACATAGTGACCATGTCTGTTGTATATGGAAGAGATGTCAGTCGCTAGGGGCTGGTACTTCCTGAACATTATTTCCCGGAAATATGGGAAGGTATACATGTGGATAGGAAAACGCCTTTACCCCAAGGAAAGCAAGGATGAGTCTTTTGTGAACGGGATAAAAAGCAAAAAAAATACGACATACTTGAATGCAATCGTTTGTTACAGATAATGCTGAGATAGCAAATCTACACCTAGCACTTCTAGGAGGGTGTTTTCGATCATCTTTTCATTTGATTGTGCGGTATAATGAATTGCTACATTTGTTGTTAATATCGTACGAAGAAGACTTATCTTCTTTAAAATCAAGTAGATACAATGTATACGGCCTGTCTGTAAATGGAATGAGATAACTAGAGGAAATCGCCCGATATATCAAACAATGACACGTCATATTGTTTTATATAAATTTTCATTTGGAACAGATATAATAGAAAATCGGACAGGGAAGGCAGCTTAAACAACCGAGCAAAGAAAACATAAAAACATCTCATATACAATGTCCAAAACATAACTGAACGATTAAATAAACTTCACCGCTGATAGATCCATTTTAAGCTGTCAAAAAAGTGAAAATCCAAGTCCCAGCTGCAAAAAGCTGAAATGTGAATAAAAAGCTGATAGCAAGACACTATAGCTCGCGGGTGATAAGGTGGCCTTTGTTTATAGACTTTGGTTATATACTGAATGGCTCAATGAGAATTGTGGTCAGGATTTTCCCTTCTATACTGGTAGGTGTCGCTTAAGGCATCTCTACCAAGAAAATCTATTTAAGATCAGTCTGTTTTACCATTCGTGTTACGTCGGTTATTTCCGTTTTCTCTGATCGGGAAGGCCGAGGAGATACGAGTGACTGGTATCCTCTAAAATCAATCGTGAAAGCTCGGCCATTTCCGTCGTCTCCGGTAAATATATGTCTATAGCAATGCATGCATAAAGGCCGAGGTGGTCAGAATGCCTCTGAAATATCAGTCCTCTGTAACCCCCACCGGATTTTCCCAGAAGGTACAGGACGTATACCCTATCTTCAAAGTTGTAAAGAAAGCAATGACCTTACAAGTACAACTTTTCTTATTATAAAGACTGTATACATATATATATATATATATATATATATACAGAACACCAATCTGTATTGATTCTGTTCAGACGACAGTTAGTGAGCGGACATTTATTGCTTATCAGATTTACTGGATGTATACAGATTACTTGGAGGATTTCATTACGAATGTCCTCGTCTACAAATTGTCCTTAGCCTTTACATTCAGATGTCAGTCACCCTTCTTTCGCTCAGACACAACCGTAGTTTAACAACATCATGCAGTCGCCGAAGAATGTACTTTTGTTAAATGTAGACCAGACTTGCATGCTAAGTATACCTAAGCTGAAAAGTGCATACGCGGTTTCTGATCATGCTTCAGCGAAAGTAAATCGCCGAGTATCATTCATGTGTAGACCAGACATGCATGCTAATTTTACCTAAGCTGAAAAGTGCGTACGCGGTTTCTGATAAGTAAATCGCCGAGTATCATATTTGCATGCCGAGCATTTCGATGTCTATAAATAGTAACTTAAAGTTTTGCCCCCTAAGCTGTAAATAACGAATAAACAAGATAGATAAACTCTGGGAGTTGTAAGAGCCATAAAAGTTCACAGGGTGTATAAAGTACCAAACTTTGTATAATTGTACTATACTAGTAAGTCATTCTGATTAAAAAAAATCTAAAGAGACAGGCCCTGTCTCATGCCTAAATGAGGCCCAAACAGGAGTACATTCATTTCTTTTCACAAAGTGACAGAGTGAGCTTTTGCGATCACTCTTCCTCCGTCGTCTGACTGTCTGTCTGTCCGTCCGTCGTCCGTCCACAATTTAATTGTGTAGACACTAGAGGTCACAGTTTTAGCCTTCTCATTATGAAACTTGGTCACAATGATCATTTCAACAAAATCTAGGTCAAGTTCGATATTGGGTCATCCGGGGTCAAACACTAGGTCACAAGGTCAAATCATAGAAAAACCTTGTGAAGACAGTAGAGGTCACAATTTTGGCCTAATCTTTATGAAACTAGGTCACAATGATTATCTCAACAAAATCTAGGTCAAGTTCCATATTGGGTCATCCGGGGTCAAAAACTAGGTCACAAGGTCAAATCACTTCAATATGTCATTGGGTCTAAATGTGATGTAAATTATAAAGCATAAGACAATTTGAAAACCTTGTACATGCAATAGAGGCTACCATTGGGGGTTCATGAACAACTAGGACAGGTGAGCGACCTATGGCCCTTTGGGCCCTCTTGTATTTTTTTTAATTTTAGTGATTAATTCGTATGAAGACGTGAATAACATAAGTATGCTATTAGTATCGTCGTCCACCCTTAGCCGTTCGTGGTTCATAACTTACATGTTTTACTTCCGACTAGCGTTCAAATGTTTGAGCAATGATTTACAAACATGGTGGATATTTTGATGGACAAATTCGATTTGGGCTAAATCGGTATACATGAACTAACGTATTATTTAATTTTTTTAGAAGACCTATGTCCTTGGTGTATCTAATGACGTCATATGCAAACTAGCCGCCTTGAGGGCCTAGTCATAGATTGACCGCAGTGATTTTTAAGAGCTCCGGAGTTTCACTCCGAGCCGCGTCATATCAAAGACGAAATAAAAATGGTACCAGTTGTTTTCTTGTTTGTCGATCAGCAAACGGCTTCTCTTCTGTCACACCCTCGTTAATGGCGATGCATACCATCAGAAATGATGTGTCGAGAGTGATCATATAAGTTGTTGAATTGGTTTCGCAATCGACATAAAATCCTGAAAGACAATTAAATGCCGTCTTACACCGAGAACGCTCATATTTCCTCCTGCTATGTTTGACACTTGTACCTTGGGAATCAATGACCTCAGAACTTGTCTATTCTAATACAAGCCTATTTTAAAGTATGTCTGCTAGCGCATGAACATGTTCTTAGATAATGGTAACGAGATACTGCGTTTCATAAAAGACAATATTGCCGTCTCGCAATATTACAGTTTTATGACAAACATTAAAGACAAAAGCTGAAACCGTTTTAGGACATCTCCTACAGTTTGACGAGTAAACGCTGAAACTGTTTTAGGACATCTCCTACTGATTAACGAGTTAACGCTGAAACAGTTTTAGGACATCTCCTACAGATTGACGAGTAAACGCTGAAACTGTTTTAGGACATCTCCTACAGTTTGACGAGTAAACATTGAAACTGTTTTAGGACATCTCCTACAGATTGTTGAGTAAACGCTGAAACAGTTTTAGGACATCTCCTACAGTTTGACGAGTAAACGTTGATACTGTTTTAGGACATCTCCTACAGATTGTTGAGTAAGCGCTGAAACTGTTTTAGGACATCTCCTACAGTTTGACGAGTAAACGTTGAAACAGTTTTAGGACATCTCCTACAGTTTGACGAGTAAACGCTGAAACTGTTTTAGGACATCTCCTACAGATTAACGAGTAAACGCTGAAACTGTTTTAGGACATCTCCTACAGATTGACGAGTAAACGCTGAAACAGTTTAGGACATCTCCTACAGAGTGACGAGTAAACGCTGAAACTGTTAAATAAGACATCTCCTACAGATTGACGAGTAAACGCTGAAACAGTTTTAGGACATCTCCTACAGATTGACGTGTAAACGCTGAAACTGTTTTAGAACATCTCCTACAAATTGACGAGTTAACGCTGAAACAGTTTTAGGACATCTCCTACAGATTGACGTGTAAACGCTGAAACAGTTTTAGGACATCTCCTACAGCTTGACGAGTAAACGCTGAAACTGTTTTAGGACATCTCCTACAGAGTGACGAGTAAACGCTGAAACTGTTAAATAAGACATCTCCTACAGATTGACGAGTAAACTCTAAAACTGTTTTAGGACATCTACAGATTGACGAGTAAACGCTGAAACTGTTTTAGGACATCTACAGATTGACGAGTAAACGCTGAAACTGTTTTTGGACATCTACCGATTGACGTGTAAACGCTGAAACAGTTTTAGGACATCTCCTATTGATTGACGAGTACATTTGTACGCGTATATGGGATGAATGATTGTCTTAAGAGACGCTACACAGTTGGTACATCCATCTTCTAAATGCCTTCTATATTACATGAGTATGCCTCTGTAGACAAAACCAACCATGCCTCGTGTGTCGTTTGTTTTCAAATACGTCGCAAATCTTGTGAACACAATTTGATAGAAAATTTGAGTTCGTCTGCTACATTGGCGAGTCTGAATTTATATTATTGTGCTGTGGAAAGGGAAACAATTCAAATATGTAGCAAGTTGAGCTTTCACGATTTGTAGCACATACTTTACTGTGGAAGGGAGGTAATCCAATTATATAAGTAAAGATTTTCATTATTGTTATCCCTTAACTTTTTATGACTTAAGACAGCAAAAACTAGGTATTTCAGTCGTTTTACTGTTGAAACTATGTCATTCAGCTAGGGCATTCAGCTTTTTGATTGCTGAAACTTGTTTATTCAGCTTTTTGACAGTTGGGACTTTATTTTTTTCGCTCGGTTATGTGTCGGGCATTTTTTGTGCATTGTACGAGTAGTTGTCATGATTGTGGTATGTTATGTTTTTATATTTTCTGTGCTCGGCTGGTTGAACGCCGCCTTCCCTTTCCGACTTTACATTATCTGTTTGGAAGTGTATCAGACGTAACAAAAACATGCAACACACGTAACATAACATACAAGTAATCATTTAGCAAAAAAGTAAATTTATTAATTAATTTTACAATATTGGGCGCGTTTTCACTCCAAACTCAGGGCCAATATAAAGTTCACCTCGACATTATGGAGACAAAACTCGGCCATTATTGAAAAACGCGGCCTTTTAGAAAAAAACTCGGCCATTATGAGATTCGGTTATTCTGATTGGCTGTCTAGCTAGACCATTATGAAGCCATTGGTTCTCATAGAAAACAAATAGATGCTCTATTTAAAGAAGAATGGGACATAATAAATTGCAATTTTACTGCAGCCTTTAAACAAAACTTGACATACATGCGCTTTAAAACGGAGACTCAAGTATAACGATATGACGAGTGAACGCTATATTCAAGAATAAAGACAAAATATCATGTGCAACGTTTTACGAAATAATAATAATAATAATAATAATAAAGACTTTATTTTACGAGGAAACTCATTTGACAATTAAATTAAATGGCAATCTTCCACGAGACCCTCAACAATAAACAGTTGAAAAAGAACACTCGTACATAAAATGAAAAAAGCATAATGGCAATTTGGCCCATATGGCGTCTACTATATCATAATGTTATTTATAATTGGGGAATTTCATAAAAGAGTTTCAGTGAAAGGATGTGCGAAACCGATCTGTATGGAATCTACAATAAAAGGAAGGTATAAATCAAAATGCTAATCAATTAAATTTACAATTAATCACTATAAAACTTAATTAGATGTAGGGACATCATAAGAGCCAGCATATCATATAACGACATGTAAATTAAAACAATGACATGTTTAAAAGCATGATACGGAATTGAAACATAAAACACACACACCGAAGGGAGGAATGTTCGCAGTATAACCACAGGAACTTGCATTTATAATTTGAAAACTACTAAAATATATTTTAATAGTACAGTAGGCCTAGTGAAAAAAATATTTTTTTTCAATTTTTTTTTTCATTTTTTTAAAATTATAAATGCAAGTTCCTGTGGTATAACGGATACTAGTTTGTTACCATTGATCATTCTTAGTTAATTGTATGTTTTGACTGATCGGGTTTATAGAAACTTATTGGTTCTCTTTTCAGGGTTTCTTCCGACGTACTGTTCGCCAGAAAATGGAATATAAAGCCTGTGAGAATCCTAAGGGATGTTTGATTATGAGAATCAGTAGAAACCGATGCCAATATTGTAGGCTACAGAAATGTATCTCTGTGGGAATGTCTCACGAAGGTAGGCAATATATATATACATATGGGGGGGCTGTAACCGGGTATTCCTTGTTGAAAATGTCAAGCAGTTCTTTCTTTTCTTTTTGAACTTACCCACTGTTAGATCGTGGCACTCTTGAAAGACACTTCAGCCAAGATATATCCTTTTATAATCCACAAAATGAATAAACCGTTTTGTTTTTTATTGTGACCCTCTTCAGTGAAATTAACACTTATTTTCACTGTTATAGTAGCTGGATTTTATTTGGCGTACGTCAGTAGCGATAAGTGCCGAACGGACCGTTCCGATTGATGCAGAAAAAGAAACGTATCGTCAACGGCACCGGGCTTTAAAATATGCGTAACGTCATAATGACGTCATAATTCTCACGTCGTGAAGTTTCAATTTCGACGTGATATTTCCAATTAAGCCAATTACGGCACATTTTATAGAGAAATTGAGGCATATAATAAACAGAAACTTTTTTGGTGTACGCCACTCTTGAAAATATTGATTTTCTGTGATCACTCGGTGAAAAGAAATTCGATCTTACACCAAAATCAACAAATATCCTCTATAGCCTATAATCCTTGTAGAACTCTCGTTTTTTAAAAATCCATAAAATGTATGGTTATTTTAAAAATCCATAAAATGTATGGTTTTACTGGATTAATATGTACAGGTGAGCGACCTAGGACCCTATGGGCACTCTCTTGTTTGAAACATACTGGATCGTTTGGCTAGCATCAGAGTTGATGTCGGGCGAGACGTGCGGCACGTACCGTTTGAATGGTCAAACAATTACTTATGTGAATCTATGATGACATCAGTGTTTAAAATATGCTTTAGTATTAACTTTTGTTTAAATTTTCTAATTGCTGTTATTTCAGCTGTGAGACTGGGTAGGTGCCCAAAGAAGGATCGTCCTGCTAAGACGAGTTTTATGTACATGCCACGTGACTCGACGATTGACCTTGACCGCCAGGTTCGTACGGAACAAATGGTACTTACAGTACACGGTGCATATAGAAAGGCGTGTGAGGACTTTGATGATTTTGCTGCACTTTTTTCAGACAAAACAGTGAGTACCTCTATTGTATTACAATTGTATGTCTTATGTCTAAAATGGAACAATGGTTTTATTCGCACATACAAACACAAACAATCTTTATCGTCTAATTTTGTCTAGTTGTAAAATATCCCTAAAAGGGGATCACTATAATATTTGTAGATAGTTCACTCTATTTGCTCAATATTTCGACCTAGCAAGGTCTTCTTCAGGAGAATGCAACACTTTAATTTTATTCACATTCTAATTTTGTTTTCGGGTATTGTCCTTGTTTCAATTATCTTCATCATATCTCTGTGGTTGCAAAATTAAACACAAACAAATCTTAATCATCTTATTTTGTTTTCGAGCATTGTCCCTGTTTCAAATTATCTTCATCATTCCTCTATGGTTGCAAACGTATCGATTTTAAAGTCAATTGTATTCCTGTCCTCACCATGATGGCCATTGAGCAAAGCACTCAGTATATAGTGTGTCCCACAGTCTTCGATTACATCTTATTTTATCAACATTTTTCCATGGGATTCCTTTTTTATAAAAATCTTTCATGACTACTATTATAGGGGTATAAATATGTTTACATGGAGAACTGGACATGTACAGCTGTGGTGCCCCTGTAAATTATTAGTCTTAATTATTATTATTTTTGTTTTCACAAATTATTCTATCATTTCAGGTATTAATTCAAGCCAAGGAGGATGCTAAACACCTGTATCTCCGGTACCTACCCGGAACTGTACGGTTCATCACGGCATTTGCTAAAGAAATTCCATTGTTCAAATCGTTAACAGAACATGACCAGAGACTTCTAATAAAGAGCGGTTTGTTAGAAATTGCCGCCATAAATGAGTGTTCATATATGTTACTAGATGACGACTCCGTAGTAAATAATAAATTGAACATAGTAATTCAGAAAAGTCGTTTAACAGAAATAGGACTGTTAGGCGGCATGTACACAGACTTGTGTAATGTTGTCACAAAACTGAAGAAATTGAATCTAACTGACGTGGAATTGTCACTACTATCAGCGACCATCTTGTTCTGCCCAGGTGAGTAACGTTCTCCTTTTTCATCCATAATTTAATATACGAGGGTCGTCCGTAAAGTTCTAGTACAGCTCCTTAAACTTACTCAAAGTAATGTAGAATTGTTAATTAATTGCACAATATTTCGTTTTTAAGTCACGAATTTATATAAGTTTTAGGAAACGTCATGTTTCTGTTGAATGCATTTAGTTGGAATGTCATATTGTTGCAAACGCCGCGAAAACCAGACTCTCTATATACCGAAACCCTTAATCCTCACAAAAAAGACAATTTGCTAGGTCCCGTATGTTCCTCTTATTTATTCAAGGTATAGCACTCTCGCAATACCGGACACCCAAAATTCGGATGCAGGGTGGTATTCAATATTGATCTTACTTGACTTAAGGATAAGGACAACCAATCAGATCACAACATATTAAACTCTTAGTCAGTAACAGGGGATATGATTGGCTAGCCTTATTCTCCAAATAAATAAGATCAATATTGAATACCACCCCGGGGCGTATGTTTTTTGCGTATCTACCCTTGTTATAAATCTTGTTTAATTTTCCATTTTCAGATCGAGAAGGTCTCGCTCATAATGTTGCTCTAGAAAGCATGGAGACCGACTTGTGTCTAGCGTTGAAATGTCAACTGATCCTGAGTCACGGTGATGGGACAATCTCATTCGCTAAAGCGGTTGAAGTGCTAACGGAGTTAAGAATGATCTCGACAGTGTATCTGGACTCTATATTGAACTCTCAAGTAGAAATAGATAGTGATCAGCACCCTGATAGCTGATGTTTGACAAATATAGACGATAATTATACATACCGACTACAGTCCAGTTAGGATACTGTGAGAGTGACGTTGTCGTTAATATAATTGTGTACACAAAAGGTAACAACCATTGTCTGAACAGGTAGAGCGAAAACAGTATGTTTGTTTAGCATTGAAATTATAAATGCCTGTATGAGCCTTAATAATTGGTTTTACATCGTAATAGTGGACTCGACCACTGCGTCACTCTATTACCCTGACTGGACTGTAAATGATTGTACGAGTGTTTACATGGTTATTTAACATTCCTGATACAGACGATGGTAATTGTTTGGCCTCAATTACTGGAATCTGGTGAAATCAACGTATGGTTACTTAGAATTTAGAATATAACCTACATTTTTCAGCAAATGAAAACGCCGATCTGTGCCGTTTACGTAAATGCATCATTAATTTCATGAACTTTTGTGCTTGCTTTTCAGGAGGCCAAAATTTAAAAACAATTGTTTGTTTCCCCTTCCCTACCTACCCGAGCAAAAATACCTTACCCAAAACGTTTTTGAACCTCTCTGCAAAAGAAAATTGCTTCTCTTCCTGCCAAACCCTAATTGGCCAGGGTCGGCTAAGGGGAACTAACAAATTTTCATTTTTGGTCGCAGTCTTCAGTCACATTCTTTTAAATTACATGTATCTCTTTTGTTGCAGCTTTGCTTAACCATTCCGTCATTGTCAATTTGTTTGGTCAATACTTTTTTCAAATTTTAGTTGTCGGCAAAGGGGAACTAACAAATTTTCATTTTTGGTTGCAGTCTTCAGTCACATTCTTTTAAATTACATGTATCTCTTTTGTTGCAGCTTTGCTTAACCATTCCGTCATTGTCAATTTGTTTGGTCAATAATTTTTTTCAAATTTTATGGGCGAAATCAGCAAATTATATGACCTTGTGCATATTTATTCATACTTAGTATAACCTGACACACAAATGTGTGTCATAACTGATAGAAATTACAAATTGCAAAACGTGTAATTACAGATTGCAAAACGTGTAATTACAGATTGTAAAATGTGTAATTAAAGATTTATAACGAGTAATTACAGATTGCAAAACATCAATGCCATGCTAAAATTTAAGCTTTCCAAAACTAAAGATGGCCGAAATTTGTAAAAGAGGGGAGGTAATTATTGTAAGATTCGAGTCGACGTGGGAACTATGTAAATGTGCAAATGTAAGACGTTTTGATTGGCAGAAAACAACACCTTTTCATCTTGAGATTTCATTGTTCACTTGTAAAACATTCCATTGCATTCAAATTTATTACAGTTGTGTAAAGATATTATGTTTTAATGAGCTTGGTACATCTTTATAAATGTCAAATCTGTATTTGCCATGTATCTGCAAATATCAAATGAAGTATTCATGTTGTATGGTAATTTTCATGTTCGGAACTCGAATGTGTCGAGATGCTTTAAAATTATTTTGCTGCCTATGCTTATATGTCCACCTACTGCTGCCGATTTACTGTTATTGTGTACTTGATAGCTATTGGTTAATCGATTGTAAAACATGTTTTCATTGGCTAAGAGAATAATCGTTATTGTGTACTCGATAGCTATTGGTTTATCGTTTGTAAAACATGTTTTCATTGGCTAAGAGAATAATTGTTATTGTGTACTCGATAGCTATTGATTTATCGATTGTAAAACATGTTTTCATTGGATAAGAGAATATTCGTTATTTTGTACTGGATAGCTATTGGTTTATCGTTTGTAAAACATGTTTTCATTGGCTAAGAGAATGACCGTTATTGTGTACTCGATAGCTATTGGTTTATCGTTTGTTAAACATGATTTCATTGGCTAAGAAAATAACCGTTATTGCGAACTTGTTGGATGTTTGTTAATCGTGAATCACACAGGCTTTAGTTGTCTGCTCGCTTCTATGTTTGTTTACGAATGTGCCAAGTAAACATAAATATATTTCCATTGTTTTATTTATTTATCAATAAACCTTCACTCAATGTATGTATATACATATGTACTTATTTTTCCTTCTAAAATTGTTTTTTGTTTTACATTTTTGATCAGACGATGTGTCAGAGGTTTTAAAACATATATTTTGAAACTATGATTGAAATTGTTTTGTTATCTTTGTTGGAATTCATATGAATGATAATATATTAATTAAATGATGTGAAAACACCAGCAAGTCATTGTTCCTTCTACCTGTATATTGTGTGTATTGTTGCACTTCGGACAATCACTGCTTTTATCTAGATCCGTTATTCAACCGTTTTATTTGGTCAAATACTGCGGGACCAAATTAGCTTGCTTCCAATACGGACAACGATATTTGACCTTAACAGTTTGCCTTCATGTGGAGATCGATAGTTGACCTAAAAAGTTTGCCTTTAATGTGGAGACCGCAATTTGACCTAACCAGTTTGCCTCCAATGTGGATAACGATATTTGACCTAACCAGTTTGCCTACAATGTGGATAACGATATTTGACCTAACCAGTTTGCCTCCAATGTGGATAACGATATTTGACCTAAAAAGTTTGCCTTTAATGTGGAGACCGCCATTTGACCTAACCAGTTTGCCTCCAATGTGGAGACCGATATTTGACCTTACCAGTTTGCCTCCAATGTGGATAACGATATTTGACCTAACCAGTTTGCCTACAATGTGGATAACGATATTTGACCTAACCAGTTTGCCTACAATGTGGATAACGATATTTGACCTTACCAGTTCGCCTTCAATGTGGATAACGATATTTGACCTAACCAGTTTGCCTACAATGTGGATAACGATATTTGACCTAAACAGTTTGCCTTCAATGTTGATACCAATATTTGACTTAACCAGTTTGCCTACAATGGGGAGATCGCTATTTGACCTAACCAGTTTGCCTACAATGTGGAGATCGATATTTGACCTTAACCAGTTTGCCTACAATGTGGAGATCGATATTTGACCTAACCAGTTTGCTTACAATGTGGAGATCGATATTTGACCTAACCAGTTTGCTTACAATGTGGAGATCGATATTTGACCTTACCAGTTTGAGTGTTTCCTGAGCCATTGTAGTTTGAACCAGACAGTGCCGTAGCTACGCTGAGGCACGACGTAAATTTCTTAAATGCTATTTGTGGTAATTTATTAGGTATAGTAAAACAACATTGTGGATACGCTCGCAAAATAGCATCGATCACTGAAAACATATCAACAAGAAGTAGTTGTTGAATGAAAGCGATGCTCTAGAGAATCAACAAGCACTTAGCTTCTATAACGTTCATTTCTGTGTCATTTCTCTATTAAACAGCTCATGTTTAACACCTAATAAAAGTGCTCAAAATCGGGCTTAAAAATCCGAGATTCGTGCGTCTATACAAATCTGACCATACATAGTTGGCTTGAGGTTGGCCCAAAATGCACCAAAATGAATCCATTGTTGTACATGTATACATCCGACTTAAAATAAAAATTTATTGTATTGTATTGCACTGTGTATATAAGTATGTATAAATCCATAGGCAGTCAGCACGTACCCAAATACTACCCCGGCCAAATCGGATTTTACCACTGTTTACTATGTTATGACAAGGTGAATCACGAAGAATGGAGTGCCTGTCACATAACTTGTCGTATTCTTTTATTTATTCACTCAAATGCTATCTTACAGGTATCATCGTGTAGCCAAGATATTTTACTTTCCAGATATATAAACAGTTTAGTCCTTAAATACACACCCTTAACACAATATAAGTCAAATCGCCAATTTGTTTTGGTCATCAATTAAGAAGTTCAGTATATACACCGGACACAAACGGAAATGGCCGAGCTTACACGATTGAACAACTATGAATGACGTGACACACACTCTAGCCAATTAAACGATCGCTTCGAAATCTGTTGAGGTCGAAAGGTTATCGGAATACTAAATAAAATTGGAAATTGACGGTGGCGAAGTTCGTACATTTTTTTTTAATTATCGATCTAGTGAAATATTGCGATGTTTAATTGGCATGTGAGGTAAATTATTTAGTTACACTAACTGAAAGGATGACTAGCTAGGCCAGTTTGTGAAGCATACATTCTGTTTCAAGGCAAAATTCACGTTTACAAGCGTGAAAATCTGGGTTTTGCTGAACGTCTTAGTTAGCGACCTAATTAAGGAATTGTATTCTTGATTCTGACGTTCGGTGTGTAAACGGGTGTGTATCTAAGGACTAAAGTGTTGATATATCCTGAAAGTAAAATATAGTAGCTACACGTTGATACCCGTAATATACCATTTCAATGAATAATAAACCTACACGGCTACAAATGTGACAGGCACTTTTATAATCGGAAATATCGAAAGTAACCTTTCTTATATAGGTAAACAATGAGAAGGTTGATATGACTTGTGAAGTAGTAGGGTACGTGCAGGCTGCCTATGTATAAATCATTTGTGTAATATTTTGCCCCGGCGGTACGCGTATTAAATACGAAATGCACAATTCTAAAGACAGATAGAATTTATTCACTTATATGATAATGTTTTATATGATTTCTCTCAAAAGCAAATACACGCAGAGAGATAAATAGAAAGTTGTTTTTTAGTAGCAGTGGTATAATATTATAAGATATAGTGTATAACTGTGATCAGTTATAATGTTGTCAATGGGAAGTCACTCTTCTACTTGGGGTAACCTATTCCAATTGTTCACTCCCCTGTTAATCAGAAATTACTCTAACTAAAAATAAGTCTAATAGGGTTTCCTCCCCTGATATCAAGTAACTTTTGCACTCTCCTAGTTTTCAGGGAAGTCACTCTTAGATAAACAGATCTGTTTATCTAAGAGTGACTTCCCTGAAAACTAGGCAGTTCCCTCCATTGAGTTTCAGGAGAAGTCACTCTTACCGACTTAAAATTAGTCAAGCAGAGTTCCCATCCCCTGTCATTTTGCCCGACATCCTGCAGGTCACGATGAAAAAAGTAATCCCAAAACATATCTTTGGTCTCCACCTGAGGGAACAGACCCTTGTCCACCAGAAGAAAAAATCCTTCTTGGGGAAAAATACGAAGCGGCCACGTGATGCTATTCCAAAATGTTAAAGATGGAAGGGTACTTCTAAAAAAGCTCCTAGTTTCCAACGGTACCACAGTCATATTATCAGGTTATCTAAAATAATTGAAAGTACCCTTCCACCTTAAGCACATGAATATTCACACATGGGGAGATTCTTCATATCAATTGTTGCTCAACAACAGAGAGGCCATTTAATTCTTCAGACAGGGTCCATATTATTCGGTGAAACCGATTTGTCTCTTGCACATCGTTTGCATGCTTGATTCTTAATTAGTTTAAAGTTAATCTAGTTTAAATACATAATATGGAGCAGGTATCAAACTCGTAGGACTTTAAATTTGGTGCCAGTTCAAAGAACAGGTAATTGTATCATTGTTAAAGAGTCTTTTATAAAATTTATGTTCTCTTAGAAATGTGCATTTGTACTAAAGTGGTAATACTTTCATGGTATCAAAAACAGCAATTGGCTTTCGATATCTTCATAAAGTAATTACATTCATAGACAACATCGTTAGAACTACCTCCATGCAAAATCCCATCGAAATTTATGAACTAGTTAAAAAGTTAAACCACGAAATGTATACCACGGTGTCCAGTCAATCACTGAGGTGCATTCAATAAAAACGACAATGCTATTCTAAACAAGAAAAAGAAAGCGATATCACGCCCTATGGGTTTATTTTCTTATTTAAGGACGGATTTTTAAATTATTGATATCAAATTAAAGCCGAAATTCTCTAGGTTCTGATTACGTAACAATATTGAAAATAACACCAGTGTTAATGAAATGTTTATTAAAAACAAACTGCACCTCAGTGACTGTGTGGTCAATTTCCCATGTTATAAACCTTTCTTAGATACATGTATTATAAATTTTATAAAAAAAAATATATGTTTTGTTTTTGCGTTAATGATACAGTTGCCTGTGGTTCAAAGGTCCTAATACAGAACATTTCTGTGTTACATTTTTGATCTTCAATCAGAGGAGGTGAATCAGGAATATGAGTCGACTTATTAGGACTTAAGACAGCTAAAACTAGGTATTTCAGTTGAAAATAGATCATTCGACTGGGGCTTTCAGGTTTTTATTGCTGGAACTATTTCATTCATCTATTTGACAGCTTGGAATTTGGACTGTTCACTTTCTCGTTCCGTTATGTGTAGAATATTGTGCCTTGTACTTTTTTATGTTTTCTGAGCTCAGCTGGTTAAGATGAGTGCTGCCTTACCTGTCCGATCTATTAATTATTATCATTTGAACGCCTTATTTCCTTTTTGTCCCTTTTATGCAGCTGCAATTTGGCATCAACTCTAGAACCAGAGGCTGTGTATGAACTTTGGCATCAACTCTAGACCAGAGGCTGTGTATGAACTTTGGCATCAACTCTAGAACCAGAGGCTGTGTATGAAATTTGGCATCAACTCTAGAATCAGAGGCTGTGTATGAACTTTGGCATCAACTCTAGAACCAGAGGCTATGTATGAACTTTGGCATCAGCTCTAGAACCAGAGGCTGTGTATGAACTTTGGCATCAACTCTAGAATCAGAGGCTGTGTATGAACTTTGGCATCAACTCTAGAACCAGAGGCTGTATATGTACTTTGGCATCAACTCTAGAACCAGAGACTGTGTATGAACTTTGGCATCAACTCTAGAACCAGAGACTATGTATGAACTTTGGCATCAACTCTAGAACCAGAGGCTATGTATGGACTTTGGCATCAACTCTAGAACCAGAGGCTGTATATGTACTTTGGCATCAACTCTAGAACCAGAGACTGTGTATGAACTTTGGCATCAACCCTAGAATCAGAGGCTGTGTATGAACTTTGGCATCAACTCTAGAACCAGAGACTGTGTATGAACTTTGGCTTCAACTCTAGAACAAGATACTGTGTATGAACTTTGGCATCGACTCTAGAACCAGAGACTGTGTAAGAACTTTGGCATCAACCCTAGAATCAGAGGCTGTGTATGAACTTTGACATCAACTCTAGAACCAGAGACTGTGTATGAACTTTGGCATCAACACTAGAACCAGAGGCTGTGTATGAACTTCGACATCAACTCTAGAACCAGAGGCTATGTATGAACTTTGGCATCAACTCTAGAACCTGAGGCTGTGTATGAACTTTGGCACCAACTCTAGAACCAAAGGCTATGTATGAACTTTGGCACCAACTCTAGAACAAGAGGCCGTGTATGAACTTTGACATCAACTCTAGAATCAGAGGCTGTGTATGAACTTTGGCATCAACTCTAGAACCAGAGGCTGTGTATAAACTTTGGCACCAACTCTAGAACCAGAGGCTGTGTATGAACTTTGACATCAACTCTAGAACCAGAGGCTGTGTATGAACTTTGGCACCAACACTAGAACCAGAGGCTGTGTATGAACTTTGGCACCAACTCTAGAACCAGAGGCTATGTATGAACTTTGGCATCAACTCTAGAACCTGAGGCTGTGTATGAACTTTGGCACCAACTCTAGAACCAGAGACTGTGTATGAACTTTGGCACTAACTCTAGAACAAGAGGCCGTGTATGAACTTTGACATCAACTCTAGAATCAGAGGCTGTGTATGAACTTTGGCATCAACTCTAGAACCAGAGGCTGTGTATGAACTTTGGCACCAACTCTAGAACCAGAGGCTGTGTATGAACTTTAACATCAACTCTAGAACCAGAGGCTGTGTATGAACTTTGGCACCAACTCTAGAACCAGAGGCTATGTATGAACTTTGGCACCAACTCTAGAACAAGAGGCTGTGTATGAACTTTGGCATCAACTCTAGGACCAAAGGCTGTGTATGAACTTTGGCATCAACTCTAGGACCAGAGGCTGTGTATGAACTTTGGCATCAACTCTAGAACAAGAGGCTGCGTATGAACTTTGGCATCAACTCTAGGACCAGAGACTGTGTATGAACTTTGGCATCAACCCTAGAATCAGAGGCTGTGTATGAACTTTGGCATCAACTCTAGAACCAGAGACTGTGTATGAACTTTGGCTTCAACTCTAGAACAAGAGACTGTGTATGAACTTTGGCATCGACTCTAGAACCAGAGACTGTGTAAGAACTTTGGCATCAACCCTAGAATCAGAGGCTGTGTATGAACTTTGGCATCAACTCTAGAACAAGAGGCTGTGTATGAACTTTGGCTGCTTTCGTTGTTAGTAAATTTCGAATTTAAGATTTGTGAAATGTCAGGATTTGACACATCATGACGAGTTGTTATCTATATAGCCTGGAAGTGTTGGTTGTTTAAAAGAATACAAGTTTGACATATAGGAAACACGTTTGACGACCAGAATTGGATGCCAGTTGATAACTGATCAGTGTAATCGTAGTCGTGTTACCCCGTCTATCTTGTAACCAAATATTTATTTTACAATCCAACAGTTGAGATACAGCCACAATTTCGCATGCAGTGGCCAACCAGTTGCCCAGAATCATCATTTCTACATGATTCTTGCAGGAAGTAATGCACTGACCATGACGTAGATCTATTCAATATTTTCTCGCCAAGTTTTCCAGTAGTAATAAATGTGGCCACAAATAAGACGTCTGTAAATACGCGATTAGTTAAAATCACTCGCTCCGCCTTTTTTTAATTATCAAAAAATTTACGTTATAATGTTCTCACTTGCATAAACGCTGGCATTCATCGTTTATGGTATTTGTTAAAAGCCAATAGGCCTAAATTGATTTTACATTAACAGACGCTTGTAGTCCAAGAATAACGGGCGCTAATTCAGGAAGGTAACTTGCTGATTCGATTCAAGTTACTCCCCTTCATTCAGTCAAAACTCGTCTAATTTAATCAACTGATACAAGTTATCCGCGGTCAACCCTATTTCTCTAACTAATCACTTTGTACGTATTTCAGATTTTACACTCTAAAACCGGAGTTAGAAAACCCACATATATCTGAACTTGGAAACCTAGCCTTGCCCATCCTCAGATGAAAAGCAATCCTAACCATATTTAATCTACTTTCTCGAAATGGCGAGTGTTCATGACAAATAAATAAGTACCGTCAATTTTCTCTTGCACATGTCTTAGAATAGGATTTACCTTTGATATATACATAATTGTTTCATTTCCTTCAATATGTACCGGTTATAGTACATTTGGTGCGGCTCCTTTACATTAAGTTATTGGCTTGAGAGAACAATGTCCTCATGAACATTAACACACGCTCGTCAGGTGATTGTCCTTGACGTACTGCTAGTATATAGCATGATATCATTGTAATACCGAACCCTTTTGTGTTTGGAATGAGCAACATGTAATTAAAATCGAAAACAGTATTAGTTATTTGTGTGATCTAGTTTGTGTGATTATATCTTTGTATTGTCAAGAATACAGGCCAATATCGCACAGTGGAATATGTACAACGCGACAAAATGCATTTTCGGTATCATAGCCTACATGGCTGGTTTCCTGAATCCGTATAATGCATGTCTGACGTGTTACCGGTTTAAACCGAACATATGTCAACGTCAATGACGTCATGATTTAAACATTTACCTTTTTATGAATGGATGTCTTGTTATATGCCGAAAATATGCCGACGTTCATTAAACCCATTTTTCACGCGCAAAAGCTTCATGTATGTTGGCAAATAATAACAGGAATATCACTGCAGTTGTGTTAATCCGTTAAGCCGTATTACCTCTCATTGCTTGCGCCATACCGCATCTCGCTCGGACTATCGGTCTCGCGAGATACGGCATTACACAAAAGAAACTCGAGGTAATACGGTCCAACGTACAAACACGCTGCAGTGATATTCCGCACGTAAACAGAAATAAATAAAAAGGAATACTGATAATAAAATGTCAAGTTTAACTGATAGCCAAAGCGATATTTCAAGTAAAAAAGGTCGTCTGAACCTACCAATAAGAAACATGTGGTCTTAGTTTAAACATTTAATGAAACAAAACTTGATTCTCATCGACCCGACCCTTCTTATCGACCCAATCCCTAATTATTTATATGGTTCCTATCCAAACAATATTCAAATTGGGTGGTGAACTATTTCCTGTCGCTGCCGCTAAAATGTGCATACGCGTAAACAATGAGTGTTCAATGGTTTATAACCAACCCTGAAATATCCCTTTTGGTGAGTAGTAACACCTAAGCTTGTTAACATAGGTATTAGTTTTTGTCGATATTTTTGACAACATACTCGTTCACTTTCATTAAAGTCTGTGAATAGCATCTATAATGAACAAACTTCGTGTTACAACTTTGTTTCATTACAAAAATCAGTCTAGTTGTCAATGTTGTGGTGGTGATGTACCTTTGACTTACCATTGTCAATGTTGTGTTGATGATGTACCTTTGACTTACCATTGTCAATGTTGATAGTGATGTACCTTTGACTTACCATTGTCAATATTGATGGTGATATACCTTTGACTTACCATTGTCAATGTTGTGTTGATGATGTACCTATGACTTACCATTGTCAATGTTGATAGTGATGTACCTTTGACTTACCATTGTCAATGCTGATAGTGATGTACCTTTGACTTACCATTGTCAATATTGATGGTGATGTACCTTTGACTTACCATTGTCAATGTTGATAGTGATGTACCTTTGACTTACCATTGTCAATGTTGTGTTGGCGATGTACCTTTGACTTACCATTGTCAATGTTGTGTTGATGATGTACCTATGACTTACCATTGTCAATGTTGATAGTGATGTACCTTTGACTTACCATTGTCAATATTGATGGTGATGTACCTTTGACTTACCATTGTCAATGTTGTTGATGATGTACCTTTGACTTACCATTGTCAATGTTGATAGTGATGTACCTTTGACTTACCATTGTCAATGTTGATGGTGATGTACCTTTGACTTACCATTGTCAATATTGATAGTGATGTACCTTTGACTTACCATTGTCAATGTTGATAGTGATGTACCTTTGACTTACCATTGTCAATATTGATAGTGATGTACCTTTGACTTACCATTGTCAATGTTGTGATGGTGTACCTTTGACTTACCATTGTCAATGTTGTGTTGGTGGTGGACCTTTGACTTACCATTGTCAATGTTGTTGGTGATGTACCTTTGACTTACTATTGTCAATATTGATAGTGATGTACCTTTGACTTACCATTGACAATGTTGTGTTGGTGATTGACCTTTGACTTACCATTGTCAATGTTGTGTTGGCGATGAACTATTGACTTACCATTGTCAATGTTGTGGTGGTGATGTACCTTTGACTTTACATTGTCAATGTTGTGTTGGTGGTGGACCTTTGACTTACAATTGACAATGTTGTATTGATGGACCTTTAACTTATCATTGACAATGTTGTGATAGAGTACCTTTGACTTACCATTGTCAATGTTGTGTTGGTGGACCTTTGACTTACAATTGACAATGTTGTGTTGGTGGTGGACCTTTGACTTACAATTGACAATGTTGTGTTGGTGGACCTTTGACTTACCATTGACAATGTTGTGTTGGTGGACCTTTGACTTACCAATGTCAATGTTGTGTTGGTGGACCTTTGACTTACAATTGTCAATGTTGTGTTGGTGGACCTTTGACTTACAATTGACAATGTTGTGACGGTGGTGGACCTTTGACTTACAATTGACAATGTTGTGTTGGTGGACCTTTGACTTACAATTGTCAATGTTGTGTTGGTGGACCTTTGACTTACAGTTGACAATGTTGTGTTGTTGATGGACCTTTGACTTTACATTGTCAATGTTGTGTTGGTGGACCTTTGACTTACAATTGACAATGTTGTGTTGGTGGACCTTTGACTTACCATTGACAATGTTGTGTTGGTGGACCTTTGACTTACCATTGTCAATGTTGTGTTGGTGGACCTTTGACTTACAATTGTCAATGTTGTGTTGGTGGACCTTTGACTTACAATTGTCAATGTTGTGTTGGTGGACCTTTGACTTACAATTGACAATGTTGTGTTGGTGGTGGACCTTTGACTTACAATTGACAATGTTGTGTTGGTGGTGGACCTTTGACTTACAATTGACAATGTTGTGTTGGTGGTGGACCTTTGACTTACAATTGACAATGTTGTGTTGGTGGTGGACCTTTGACTTACCATTGTCAATGTTGATAGTGGTGAACCTTTGACTTACCATTGTCAGTTATGATAGTTGTGAACCTTTGACTTACCATTGACAATGTTGTATTGGTGATTGCCCTTTGACTTACCATTGACAATGTTGTATTGGTGATTGACCTTTGACTTACCATTGACAATGTTATATTGGCAATGTACCTTTGACTTACCATTGACAATGTTATATTGGCGATGTACCTTTGCCTTACCATTGACAATGTTATATTGGCGATGTACGTTTGACTTACCATTGACAATGTTGTATTGGTGATTGACCTTTGACTTACCATCGTCAATGTTGTGTTGGTGTACCTTTGACTTACCATCGTCAATGTTGTGTTGGTGTACCTTTGACTTACCATTGACAATGTTGTGTTGGTGTACCTTTGACTAACCATTGTCAATGTTGTGTTGGTGGTGTACCTTTGACTTACCATCGTCAATGTTGTGTTTGCGATGTACCTTTGACTTACCATCGTCAATGTTGTGTTGGTGTACCTTTGACTTACCATCGTCAATGTTGTGTTTGCGATGTACCTTTGACTTACCATTGTCAATGTTGTGTTGGTGTACCTTTGACTTACCATTGTCAATGTTGTGTCGGCGGACCTTTGACTTACCATTGTCAATGTTGTGTTGGCGATGTACCTTTGACTTACCAATGTCAATGTTGTGTTGGCGGACCTTTTACTTACCATTGTCAATGTTGTGTTGGTGATGTACCTTTGACTTACCATTGTCAATGTTGTGTTGGTGGACCTTTGACTTACAATTGTCAATGTTGTGTTTGCGATGTACCTTTGACTTAACATTGTCAATGGTGTGTTGGTGATGTACCTTTGACTTGTCATTGACAATGTTGATAGTGATGTGCCTTTGACTAACCATTGTCAATGTGGTTACGGTGATGTCCAATATAAATGTTGGTACTAGCTTTGGTTACATAAATGCTATCAACGGGAGATGCATGCTATTGGTTTGCATATGTTTCGTGCAGTTTTGCAAATCTTAGAAAACTGGAAATTGGAAAAAAAATGCATTGCCATTATTTAATTTGATGTTATTATATTTTCTTCACGATCGACTATTAAACCGACTTGTTCAGACAATTATGTTTGTCCTTAATGTTTAGGACTTGTGACAGCCTAAACTATGCATTGCAGCATTTTCTAATGTTAGAACTAGGTCATTCAGCTGGGGTATTCAGTTTTATGATTGCTGAAACTAGGTCATTCAGCTTTTGGACTGCTGGGCTTTGTGCCGTGTAACTGTCCTTATGACACCAGTGTATCTGATACTCTGCAGCACTTGCGAACAAGAAAATTACATGTATATATTTTGATCTGATGAGTAATAATTGAAATAATATTATAAATAGCATCAATTAAATAAGTATTGATGACACTATGTCGCTCAAATAGAAAGCAATGATTTATAAATGATAATAAATTGTATCTTTAACGGCTAATTAACATACATACAAACTACGCGTGACGACATCTATGTAAATTAAATAAATCACGTGACGTTCGATGACTAATTCAAGAGCCAATCAAAATTGTTGTTACAAAATTTATTACTTAATTTTATTGTCCCATCAACCAGTTAAGATTTGATGCCAAAAATAGAACACAGAGACTCCGGTATAAAAGAGGCAACTTTGCTATAGTATAGGACATTTGATATTGCAATGAGCTCTGATAAAATAAACCAAACTGGAATACGTTTCAACAAATTATCGTATCAAGCCAGTTTAATTGAAATATATTTGATACATATGCGAAAACCATGTTCATGTCTTCAATTTGAGGCAATGTTACATTTGATTATTGAAAGCGATTAAATAATAACCCGCTTTGAACCTCATTTAAATTCTGACTCATTCATTCATAGTTTTCATACACACACTTATATATTCATTACTGTCATGATATGTCTATTAACCGGCATGTCAAAGCTAATTGCTTAAACAAAACATGAGTGACAGGCCAAGTGCTCGCGTCAGCCAATCAGCTATCAGCTTTATTTATTGCAAACTCATCGAACATGAACGTAAACGTATGTGAGTCAGAAAAATTATCATACATATAGAGTTGATGTTATTTTAATTATGTATATTTAATTAGTTTAAAATAATTATATCAATCACAGCATTAATTACGTCATCAATGTGATTTGTTTATGCGGACGTAGTATTCATGAAGCAGAAACTACGTCATGGTATAGAAAACTGTATTAATTATAAATTAGATTTCAATGATTGCGTGTGATCATATATATAAATAGTACTGCGGCGGTTTATTGTAAGAATACGAACGATGCCTTCATTGGAACCTATTGTTTTATATTCCGTTTCTACTACAGATATGATTGCATTGACTAGTAGCATTTGCTCCAACACTGTTAAAGACACAAAATAAGAGAACAGTAGCATGACCCACTCGGACAACACTTCATCAGAAACTACCTGGCGGGAAACGAACTTCATTCTTGACACTGGACTGACAAGCGATCGAAAAGAAGAAAACTGGACGAATAAAGACATAAGAAGAACACCTACCATACACTTCAATCATTATAGAGTCGAAGACAATTAAGAAGAAGAAAAAACAGATGGAAAATTTCCGTTCCAATGTAAGATGAGTCCGAAAATATGAAAGCGGAACATGAAAATGAATAGAGCTGATGAAAAGACCCTAGGCACCTTTCTCCACGAATGCATCAGGAAAATTTATAGGCCAGAAAACATTATTCACAACAAGAATCTAGACAATGAGTAGGACTTGCAAAAATCAGTAAAAGGGTAAGAAAATAAGGTGGATAATGTAGGACATGTTCTTAGCATGGATACCAACGGGAACGCCAGAATATTATTTGATTGGACATGGCTTAGAAAACTCAGAGGCACATCATTTATAGCAATATTCTTAATTGGGAGAACTTTAATGTCAAGTGATGTAAGTACGCCAATAGCATAGAAGAAGCGTACTTGGCGAACCTTGAATTACAGTGGTAGGATGCCACAAACATTTAATTGTGTGTATTTAAGATAGGTGACCGGTAAAAAACAAGTAATTATCGTTATTCGGCTTAAACGTCGTTTCTTAACACTTTTTTCAGTTATATTCGGCGTCCGTAACCAGTTTTCATGGACTTGCAATATTAATTTAATATAAACCAATATTAACTTACGGGCAATTTCTCTACATGTGAGGGAAAATCGTCATCGTTGTCATATTTTTTGAAAGGGTCTGACTTGTCGCAATCGGGATTCGAACTCTAATCGCCGGGTTTTAGAGGACCGAATTATAGAGTGTCGGGAAACTGGACAGGCTGAAGACTTAATTTTTCTTAGGTACCGATAAAGAGTACGTTTGCTAACTTGCAAGCTACGGGTCAAAAGTCCGCCGTACAATTATATACAAAGTGACTGCAATTCGGAATCATTAAATTCAGTTATACGACACTCATACTATACCGCTCTATTCAAACACAAATTGTCATAAAAGGGGTTTGCTCGATTAATTACGATACTAACAACTAAGGGTTGTTAGTCATACGCACTCGTAGATAGCTATTACCTTTGACAGGCATTGATATATTTATATAACTCATACTACTAAAACTGTTTTGTTTCAGGCCCCTTTTTTGCTCACCCGATTGTGGGGTCAGTTTTTCAATTCTTAAGGGTCTCTACTTTTTTGGATAAAATGATATAGTGGAACTTCAAATTGTTTGTCATATACGCGGAAGTCGTAAACGCCCTTTTCATACCACTAACAAAACGTGTATTTTATATAAATTGTCCTAAGTGGACCTTTACATAAAGCTTGCGTAAATTTGAACTCATTTCATTTGTGCGTTTTAATCCATCATTTTCGCTTTTTCTTGCTTTTTTCATACATAAAAGCCTGTGTTTTAATATCTAGTAAACGGTGGGAATATGATGTGTTTAACTTGTCTAATCTGATGATATTGTGCAAAAACCATTCGTGTAAAAATCTAATTAGACAATTATTCTATCGTATTAACCCATGTTTTTGTGTCTGACTGGTTTTTGTAACGTATGGTCCAATCTCGAAACTCGACATTCTTATTTTAGTTTATTAGTCATTCTAGAATATTTTTTCGAACAATTATATTTTATAACCGCATTAGCAGACGAGCTCGAAGATAAGATATTGACAAAAACGGACATATACATTTCTCTTTTTGTCACTTGACAAAAAAACACAGTTTGAAATAATTAACCTGTCTTTACAAAGTAAATTAAGCTAGCTCTCAACGACATTAATTGTTACTATAAAAAACTCCAACTGCCACTACTGAAGCGATTTACTTCTTACTCATCCCCAAGAGCCAATCACAGACGGTATTCTCCAGCTTATACATGACGTCATCAGGACTGTAGCCAATCAACGTGATTTTGTATATCCTAAACGAGGCTCGACAGGCTATTTTTAGATCCAGACTCTAGATTGCATTTAAAATCAGCCTCGGGGCGTTTGAATATTTTCGTATTAGTGAATTTTAATGATATCTGTTTTAATACGTTGATGGATAGCCTGTCATGTGTATGACAGTATTTGTGTTACACCAGAACGTAAGTGGGTCACATTAGTCAATGACTAAGACCTATTTGAGAAATATATATTAAGAAAACAAATTACCATGTAAACGCGCTAGCACCTCAGACAGCGATTGACTGAACGACTGCAATGCATGGAAACCATACCTTTGCATCCAAACACTCAATTGTATCCTGGCAGTTACTAAGCGAATCGCACAGTTTGGGTGGGCCGATGTTTCGAACTCTGATTTTTGTAGAATTGACATCTGCTATACCATTCTGATCACCTCGGTGTTTAAGCATTGCAATATTTAAATTGTATATTTACCGGAGACAAACGGAAATTGCCGAGCTTTCACGATTGCATTTCACATAAGGAAAGAAAGAATAGTCTTGAGATTCAGCAACACATGCGGTAAACTAAAAAAACATTGGCGCATCTAATTTGTTTTCATTGAAATTAATTTGTTTTTAACAGCTGGTATCAAAACAGTTCTTTTAATTCATCATTAGCCAGATTTAACTTGCATTTTCGCAAACAATTTACAACTTCTCCAAAAAGAATGACTTAAAGCAAAGACAGTAGAACCAGAAAAAGTATCTGCTTAAAATGTAGGACATGCAATGCAAAAATGAATGACCTGCCCATAAACAGCACAAAAAGTAATGTTGTACATTTCCAACGGAAGTCTCATGCAAAAACTGATATAATTTTTAAATCCGCTGGTAGATTGTTAATTGTTGATAATACACATATCTAGGAATATTATTAAAGGAGCTCACTGACTTTGAAATTACGACGACTAAGGCTGTTGCCCAGAGTGCTAATCGAGCGTTGGGCATAGTCATTGCTAAATGTAAGCTCCTAGATGGTGTTCCATACTTGTCTTCTGGCTTTTGCTCCGGCTTTGTTGGACTGACTGAGGCGGTAGTCTGTCGGATTGGTTTAGTTGGCGTGATTCGGTAGCTGTTCAGTAATTCGTGTTTCTGACGAGTGCTGTCTTCCCTGTCCGATTATCATTATCTTTTTGATACCATACCCCCAATATAATTACGCTATGGATTATAAAATACATAAACAAACACATTTGATCTCTCTCTATAATGGTGGAAAATAAAAGTTAAAATAAAATTTAATTTTTGAAAATGAAATACAAAAAATCACCACCGCAGCACATCTAACATATTTGTATGACAAAAGAATGCATTAAGTCTGATTAAATGCATTTGATTTAAAAAAAATACTTTAAATGTTTATGAGTTCATGTGTTATGCAACGCAATCCATAATAGTCTCTGTAATATCGAGAAATGATACGTACATGTTCATATTTCTAGAGCTATGACGTCATATCGATGTTGTCTCAAAGTTGTAATCAAATACCACTATGTCCTTTATGTTAAGTTTGAACGGAATGTTGTTTACATTTTAGCATCAAATTACTGTGCAAGTAGTAAATTATTCTCTAGGCGCATGAATTCGAAAAACAATCCTTCGCCGCCTACACTAGGGCTGCGTGACTCGGAAAAATAGATTTGCGATAGCGTTCAAGAACTCTTAAGGAGCGCAGAAAGCGGGGGAGAAGCGATTGTCTCAATCAAAGACGACATTTGGATTTTCAAATAAATGTAAATCAAAAGTTACGATGTACGGAAAGTGACTTCTTTGAGAAACTAAAACCGTAAATTGAAATTACCTTCACTAGTGTTGCTATCGTGACTACTTAAATACTGTAGAATGTGGAAAATAAGCGCATATATATTTTGGATATAAGCGCATATCAAAAGTAAGCGCATATATATTTTGGATATAAGGGCATATCAAAAGTAAGCGCATATCAAAAGTAAGCGCATACGACCTTACCATCAAACCATAATGGATTATAAGCGTATATTATGTCATTGTCATAATATCGTCTCGAAACTAGGGGCATTTTAGATTTTTTATTCATTTTGATCATTGGTGACCTAACTGTCTCCCGAGGACGGGGCTAAGGCATCCACTAAGAGCAAGGAAGGTGAAATGTGCAAATTTCAAAAGTGGTCCGTTCTGATACGACAGGATAGTGAACAATCGTATGATTAGCTGAATAAAGATGCATAGACACAGGCACAATACCAAGGGAAGAAACAGCCTTGCCTTCTGTTTCCAACACTGTTCGAATTTAGTGAAAGAATTAACACTGTGACGAATCAAAGGGCATTTACTTGTAGTACTTGTTACTGTTTCTGTTTCAAATTTGGTGTTGCTTTGTTGGTTGCCCTTGTGTTGTGTGATCGTTCTTGCTTGTTCTTTGCTCTCGTCTGCTGGATAGCTCTATATGTGTGTGACTGGCTGAGGCTGCAGGCTGTCGGGGTTAAAACATAAACTAATAATAGTATTACATAAACAGTTAAAATACATTAGCCCTATTTCTGTCCTTCAAACGTCGTTACAAAACGTTTTCCCTCCATCCGCTCGAAAATATACGCTCTTCAATAAGGTCGATCCATCCTCTCGGGCGTATAAAAACAGCTCTCACTGACGACCGGGTTTTCAAGGTTTCAATTAGGTTTAAACTGTTTGAGCGGTAAGATATTTGTTAAAAAGGTTATATTATAAAATAATTATGTATGACGATGAAATTAGGAATATTTAGGGTAATTGATTCATTTACAACAAGAAAACTACGGTAGCAAAACAATCGATATTCGGTGCGTTTTTCCAGAATGTAAGAAAAAATGCTGTGAATATTTCAATGAAGCACGATCAAGTTACATTCAGTGTATGTCATCTTCGGCCATTTCCCAATCTCAAAGTTTCAAAAATAAAAGAATGGTGCAGATGAAGCAAAACATTACCTTGATAAGCAAAACAATACACTTTCCGCGCACTGCTCGGTCGTATAGAATCCACGCGCTCGAAAATACGTTAAGGCACGATGAGTCAAATCGTTTAAAGACACCGTACGTCACGTTATTGTCCACACTGCACGTATGAATCACACCAACTTGCGTAGTTGATAGCCGGTCGCTTAACGGACGAATGTACTAATGAATAAATGACTCTGTAAAAAAATTAATACGTCATAAAATGTTGGGTTGATAATTGATCACCGAGATCGTTTTTATTTAAAGACCATCAGAGCACATTTCAAGATAACGGTCAGCGTGTTGCGTTGCCAGTGAATGTATGTATAATATATGTGTATTTACATTTTGTTTAATAATCAAATAAAACTAACACTGACAGCTAAAATATAACGGAACGCTGTGATAAAGTCGTTTTGGAACTGAAAAATGATGTCGTTAAAACACAACGTCCGTGCTTTGAATCAATAGGACGGCCATCGAGACGAATTCCACCTGGTAGAACATCATATAGAGCTGTCGTCGAGACGCAATTCCGCCTGGTAGAACATCATACAGAGCTGTCGTCGAGACGCAATTTCGCCTGGTAGAACATCATATAGAGCTGTCGTCGAGACGCAATTCCGCCTGGTAGAACATCATATAGAGCTGTCGTCGAGACGCAATTCCGCCTGGTGGAACATCATATAGAGCTGTCGTCGTGACGCAATTCCGCCTGGTAGAACATCATATAGAGCTGTCGTCGTGGCGTAATTCCGCCTGGTAGAACATCATATAGAGCTGTCGTCGTGACGCAATTCCGCCTGGTAGAACATCATATAGAGCTGTCGTCGTGGCGCAATTCCGCCTGGTGGAACATCAAATAGAGCTGTCGTCGTGACGCAATTCCGCCTGGTAGAACATCATATAGAGCTGTCGTCGTGGCGTAATTCCGCCTGGTAGAACATCATATAGAGCTGTCGTCGTGACGCAATTCCGCCTGGAAGAACATCATATAGAGCTGTCGTCGTGACGCAATTCCGCCTGGTAGAACATCAAAAACAGCTGTCGTCGAGAATTAACATCCTATAAAGAGCTGCCGTCGTCACATAATTCCACCTGGTAAAACATTCTTTAAAACTGTCCACTAGAATTTACGATCGTATTTAGAACTGGCGTCGAGACGCAATTCAACTATAGAGTAACCATCGAGACTGTAGCATCATATAGAGTTGCCATCGAGACTGTAGCATCATATAGAGATGCCATCGAGACTGTAGCATCATATAGAGTTGCCATCGAGTAGCATCATATAGAGTTGCCATCGAGACTGTAGCATCATATAGAGTTGCCATCGAAACTGTAGCATCATATAGAGTTGCCATCGAGACTGTAGCATCATATAGAGTTACCATCGAGACTGTAGCATCATATAGAGTTACCATCGAGACTGTAGCATCATATAGAGTTGCCATCGAGACTGTAGCATCATATAGAGTTACCATCGAGACTGTAGCATCATATAGAGTTGCCATCGAGACTGTAGCATCATATTATAACGTCTTACAGAGCTGCCATCAATACACAACACGTATTGTAGCATATGCTCAAATTTACTATCCTATATAGAGCTGACGTCGAGACGCAAGGTAGAGCATCATATAGAGTTGCCATCGAGATTGAAGCATTATAGTGTAACGTCTTACAGAGCTGCCATCAAGACACAGCACGCATTGTAACATATGCCCTATATAGAGCTGACGTCGAGACGCAATTCCACCTGGTAGAGCATCATATAGAGTTGCCATCGAGATTGAAGCATTATAGTGTAACGTCTTACCGAGCTGCCATCAAGACACAGCACGCATTGTAACATATGCTCAACGGAGTGTGATTGAAAGTTATACAATTATTTCCATACGCTGTTTTTAGTTTGGTAAAACTAATAGTGACATAGCAATGAATGTTTACGAGCATCGTACAGCCAGTGTTACAGATGGAAGACGAAATGCCCAGTGACCAAGGTAAGAACAAAATTGCACTGAAGCACACACTTCTGTCTTGAATTACATAAATGTATATATTTGGTTTATGTAACATGAATAGTTCGCTCAATATACATGTAGAACTATGGCAATCAGACTCGATCGATGGCACAAATACTAGGATTTAAAATTAATGAGTGTAAATTATGAAGGTTCATGACGTCATATAACTAGGGCCTTATATACAGTAAGGTTAGTTCAAAGTTGCATCGTAAATTATTGGACTATATAACATAAAAACAATTCAAAAGAAACTATAACAAACCATTTTTCCAAATAATAAAATAGTTCAAATGACTCTTAAAACAAACAGTTTTCAATATTATAAAACAATTCAAATGATTCTACAACCCATATTTCAAAATTATAAAATAATTCAAATGATTAGATACAAACAAAACATGTTTCAAATCATTAAATAATTCAAATGGTTCTGCAAACAAACCATTTTCCCAAATTATAAAAACAATTCAATTGACTCTTAAAACAAAGAGTTTTTTATTAAGTATAAAATAATTCAAATGACTCTGAAAACAAACCATTTTTGCAAATAATAAAAAATTCCACTTTTGCAAATTAAAAAATATTTCAAATGTTTCTACAAACCATATTTCAAAATTATGAAATAATTCAAATGATTAGATATACACAAAACATTTATCAAATCAAAGAATAATTCAAATGATTCTACAAACAAACCATTTTTCCAAAATATTTTTTTTTAAATGACTCTTAAAACAAAACCATTTTTTCCAAATTATAACATTGTTTGTTTATCTTAAACAAATCATTTTTCACAATTTTTAAATAGTTCAAATGACTACAATATTTTCAAAATAATAAAATAATTCAAATGACTCTTAGACAAACCATTTTTCATAGTTCAAATGATTCAACAAACAAAACATTTTTTCAAAATTACAAAATAATTCAAATGATTCTGCAAACAAACCATTTTTCAAAATAGAATAGTACTTGGGAACGTAACATTCATGCGTCTTTATCGATAATCTAAAACTCATATAATCATTATATAATCTTAAACTACTTATGTACTTTTTTCGTATTTTTATACACTCTGTAAAATGCACCTCGTTTAAGGAGAGAGCTAACGTAGGATAAGCATGTTGCCGAATTCCATTTCGATAGAAATATCATATAATAATATTAAATTAACTTCTCCCAAACTCAAAACAAATTCAAGATGTCTGTCGTGATGATCAGTTCAAAAACGCGTACACGACGGGAACTCGTTTCATTTTTCAGTGGACAATAACCTGTTTAAGGTTATTCGTTAGTTTTCAGTTGATCGGACGTTTAAAAATCGGAGAAACTAAGACGTACCGAAAGCGCCTGACTACAATGATAAAAGAGTACGAACAGGTTAAAAATGCATGTTTCAGCATATTCTCATGTCTAAAAATTGCGATTTTACTGTATAGTAATTACACGTCTGAACTCTTATAAAATGCAGAAGAAACGTGCTAGCTGTAATCTTTCGGAGCATTTATTCCAAATTATTTTAAACACCAAAAAAACAGGGAATCTACCATGTTCCAAATACTCTCGAAAAGTTTTTGTACTGGAACTATGTCACAACAGCTCAAAGAACACTATAATGACGTGACGAAAAATGCGTATTTTATATTGTTGACGTCATATCCCTAATAGTACATTCTAACATGCCTTCTTTGCGTTTATTGAGCTTAACATATTTTATTACCGCGATAAAATATAGCTGATTGATGACGTCACTTTTGACATCATATACTATGACAAATGACGTAACGGTGACGGTAACGTTTTTAGGAAAGAAAGTAGTTTGACGTCAACCTGTCTTGTTGTGCTATAAATTGCAGAGCATTGGCGATGTTAGAATCGAAATAATAAATAGGAGCTGTGCTTCGCTGTGTTATAAAATATACGCACTCGTGATTTAATTACTACGCATCCAAACACGTGTCTATATTTTATTTCGCAACAAAACATAGCTACGTATTCATTATTTCCTAAATAGTACGCAAAACAAAAATAAATGCACACGGTCATATAAGAAGAATTACATGAATTATAACAATAGGGGTGAATTTTCGTTTTATGCCCTAACTGGGGGTACACTGTTACCCAAACCTCGCTTAAAAATGTATGATGTCTTTTGTCCACACCTTTAACTTTGAATATCGGTAGAATGAAAATTCCTTACAAACAAAAATACGACAAAATGCTCGATCAACCTTGTATAGTAAGAGACATGCCGATTTATTACTACTTTTGTCCCCCGTATGTGCAAATTTGCCGATACACTTGGAAATTCCTTACAAACAAAAATACGACAAAATGCTCAATCAACCTTGTATAGTAAGAGACATGCCTATTTATTACTACTTTGTCCCTCGTATGTGCAAATTTGCCGATACACTTTGAAACTTGAATCTGACGTAGCTGCAACGCTTGCCAATGACCGGATTGCTTCCGGTTTCATGACATCCGGTTTTCTCGTTCACTTTTGTACTGCACATTGTGTCATGCGCTTGTGTTACTTCTGTGTTCTTTGTTCGGTTGTTACTGTTGAGTGCTTTCTTCCATGTCCCGATTTTTCATCATTGGTTTTCACTATGAGCAATATCAAAGTGTTAATGACGTCATACAGAACAGTTACTATAGTTTAAACGTATCATATTTTATTGCCAATAATACAGCAGATGACTAATTTTACTAAAAATAGCCTTCAACAAATCCCGAGTTCAGCTAGTAATAATGTATTATACTTTTCGACAGCTTGGACTTGGGCGGATCTTTGCTTGTTTGGTTGGGCATTGTACCTTGTATGTGTTTTATGTTTTCTGTGTTTCATGTGCTCGGTTGGTTCAGTTGGGCATTGTGCTGTGTGTGTTTTTAATGTTTTATGTGCTCGGCTGGTTAAGTTGAGTGCTGCCTTCCCTGTCTGACTTAATATAATAGTTTTGAGACATTGAGAACTTAACATATTTAAAACTGTTAAAGCAGCGGACGAATGTTTACAAAAACAGTGTGTATTTGTCGGTACGTAAACAAGAAATAGATGACCTCATTTTCGATGTTACTGAACTGTACTTTGATACATTTTTATTTTAAGGAGTATGTGAATGACTTCCATGTTATATAACTACATGTGATTCTTCTGGATATGGCAGAAACATGTAATACAAGTCCTTTTTTGGGATTGTTTATTACAACAAGTCGGCCTTGTGACCTAAGCGCCCTAATTTCCCTTACAGAAAACATGTTTACAATTTAATTAAGTAGTCAAATACAGTCATGTTTGTTAGAAATTTCCAACAAAAACAAGTCGAAAATAGCATTATGTGTTATATAATTGTTTTTCTCTCAATATTATTTACACGGAAAATGCGGTTTGATTGCGACATTCACAATAAGTACACTTACTTATACTGTAAGCTCATTACAGACTGTAGAGTAAATGTTAGGGCGATATATGGTATAAATATAAACATATTGCACATTCCCACTTTCACTGTTATTGTTGTATTATGTCGCCAACATGTTTCTTTGCTTAATGACGTCATCGGTATCACGCTGCTGGTTGTAAACGATCCCAGTTTGCACTTAGATATACAAATGAAGTAGCTTATCGACAATTCTTTTCTCTCTTTGTTTACTTTTTTATGTAACAATATTTCCTCTGTTTTCACTCAAATCTAGGAGCAAATTGGCAATATATTTGACTCCGTGTTAAATGTTATTAGCTGTATCAGCACTCACCATATGGATTAAATCAACCCGCGTGTTTGTTGACACTTTTGACAGCAAATACAGCGTCACCCTAATTCCAGAACCCCGTAACGCAATTTTTGGCGATATTGAGTGTTTGGTATCATTTTTTCCACCTTGACACGTTCTATACAGTCAACTAATTTACATGTCTATTGAATCAACATAAATACAAAAACTTTCAATTCCAGGACCCCGTAAGTCGCTTATAAAAGTTACCATTTAATTCCAGATGCAGGTAATGAGGCAACCAATCAAATGTTCGGTATTGTACCACGTGTTACACTGTAAGCTTCCGCTAATCTCCCTTTTCCAAAACAAGCACAACACTTGTGCATAATTTAGAGTGATATCTAAACAATGTGAGTAGTTTATAGATGGCCTTTTGATTGTTACTAATATGTAAACTCAGAGAAACATGTTTTCTAATTGTATTTCAAAGCCAAACCTCGAAATATACGATCATGTCAATATTACCTCAAATCGGATATCCGAATTTTGGATGATCGTAGACAGTGATGTCAATTTTCGCTGAATATCATATTAAATAACATACAAATAACACAGTCTGGCCATAGAATTTCAGCTGTCGTCAAATCTCTATCCACCTAGACTGTATCCCCTTTCGGCAAGTTGGTGGTGGAGTCGGTACCCCCTGCGTCCATCCTCCTAAATTTGCCCTTCTCTGTGTTGATGACCTATCATATCTGTAATTCCGTGGTTTCCAAGGTAGAAGTCTTTTCCGGCATGTTGTTTATGAGCGATATAAGATCAATATCTAACCGCTGACGTAGTTTCCATTGAATACTATCGTTCTTGTCTTATCCCTCCAGTGGTCAAGAAGAGATGAAGATAGAAAGATGAAGAAATGAGACATCCCTGACTAACTCCTGTCAAATTACCGAATTTCTCAGTTGCTGTAACATCCTACAAAACTTGACACGATGTGTTTGATATAATACTTATGATGGACATACATGTACATATTTGGGATGCCATAGTTCTGTGCTGGCTGTCAAACGCTGTTTCAAAGTATATGAAGTTGACATACAGCGAACAGTTGTTCTACAAAAGATTCTTTTCTACAATATTTTCAGATTGGAATTCTGGTCAGTACAATACCATTCTTTCCTAAATCCCACTGCCTGTCTCTTTCAAAACTAGTGTTTTCAATCTATATAGCTAGTAGAATGATTTTGATTCAGAAGAACACCTTACTTCTGATAGCAGCATTTTCACTCACCTTGTACTAACCAATACCCCTACTTCAATAGTTGTGTAATGTAGCCCTCCTTCCAGTCCAACGGGATTTTCTTTTCCTCTAATATCTGTTCAAAAAGGAGATTCAGCATGTCTACTTAAGTTTTCAAGATGTTGAAACATCGGACAAGGAAGGCAACACTAAACAGAAACAGTCGAGCACTGTGATCTGCCAACCGTTCTGATGGTCCTTCTGAAGTCATTATGGTGACACTGTTTATGTACTTCATATGCTTCTCTGGTACCTTTATTTTGTCAGATAAGATTCATACATTTCTGTGCAGGTTATTTCTTCGTTCTGATAGCAATGTCCTCAATAAAGCATTCCATGTCTCATCTTACAGTTGTTTTGACTTATTGGTGTTTGTCGTTACTTCTGTTCGAATCTTTTCTTTTATACTTTTGGTCTGGCATTCTTTAGAAAGTTATTCACCTTCTTGCGCTTCACCATCTTATATAGGGTTTCCTGTGGTAGCCACAGTTCTTCTCAATTGTTCTTACAAGTTGCAGTCCAGTTTTCCATAACTCCCCACCAATCCTCTATGGTTTCCTATGTGTAAAGCTTTCACTTGTACAAAACAACTGTCTGAGACATTTCAAAAAGTTTCCCCTTGTACTCTTACCCTTCTAATTTGTTGGGGAATAACGCATGCTGGTAATGAGTATGACTCTTGTTTTGCAGCACATATCCTTGACATCTTAGTCCGAACTTCTGCTTCGCCGTGACCTCACACAGTCACCATAGAAATTCACGCGCTTGGTGACGTCATCCGGTATTTTTTAGAAAAGTGGTTGCTTTACCGTTACAAGTTTGCGTGATTTTGGTGATTTTGAAAGCGCTTAGTTTCAAACAACCTGACTACTATGACGTCACAACTTGGCGAGGTTTTGGTTATTTTGAAAGCGTTTAGTTTTTATACAACGTGACCACTATGACGTCACAAGTTGGTGCGATTTGCAATAGATAATATATTATTTTGAAAGCGTTTAGTTTCATACAACGTGACCACTATGACGTCTCAAGTTGGCACTATATGCAAATGGTTATTTTTGAAAGTGCTTTGAATGAATTGATTGAGAAAACGTGACCGCTACGTATATTTGGACAGTGGTGTTAGTCCAATGGATGAAAATGGTAAATACGCATTTAACAATAGATTTTAATGTTGCTAAATACAGGTTCTTCATTAACTGTGACGTAGTTTCAGCTAAGTTTCTGGAAATGTTCGCGGTAATCCGATAGAAGCGAGAAACTACACGTTTAATTATACGCTTGCAACGTGAGTATGTATTTAATGACTTATAGTATAGTTGATAAAATAATGAAACTCTACACGCCATATTGTATCGTACCGTATACGTTTATACGTTTAGTAGAACATTTGACACATGTTTAAAGGCTTTGTTTTGCCTAGAATTTCTGCTCAACCGCGACGTACTGTGTGGTCCTGATTCACCAGATTCAAACCAACACACCCTAATTTGTAAACAGGGGTCATTGTTACCAATGTAATATGGGTATATTTCATGCTTCATATTTCTTCGATTTGAAATATTAAGGCTGAAATGGTCGGACATATAGGCATACATGCATTGAAATATTAGACTGGCCGGATAGCAGTGTACGTTTTATGACATTTGGTACGACCATCTCCCCAACCAGGAAGAATGAGTATTGATAAAAAAAACAACCGTATACAACTGGAAACAAACGGAGAACTAGAACGTACACAGTTTCAAGACACTGTGATGAATGATCGTAAAATTGGGTGGTTTTAAGAATCTAGCTAAAGGTGTCAAGTAATTCAAACGCATCACATAAAACATGCAAACACCTTTACAGTGGCTGTCAGTGTATTGTGTTAACTAAGTTGAAAAGTGACCTGATTCAATTGTAAGATCTAGATCCAGGAAACATGCACGTCTATTAGCTATATTTGTTCTTAGTTCAAACACCTTTACTGTGCATTTTGTTAACTAAGTTGAAACTTGACAGCACAAGTGCAATGGACATAATAACCAAAGACATTTGTTATTCCTAATGAATAGACCTGACTATACAACTGTTTGTAACAGACGGTAATGCGTAGCATGTGCATATTCTTAGACCATATTGTTAATACGGATAACAGACAATTTGTCTCAAGGCGTAATAGAATTAAGAGCATATTTACTTAAAATAGAAATATTTGAGATAGACAATCTTTATCTTGGAAAACTCATGTCTATTTATTTCTGATTGACAGTAATCGTCGGATTAGTTCAAATCAAGGCCATGCCATGCACGGAACGGGAAAGGAAGAGTCTAAATATAGGAGTTAGGACATAAATAGATATTACACAACTATAACTAATACTAAACAATACATGTATCTTTTGTCAAGCTTAGTTACCAATAAGTAATTAGAGTAGATGAAGATAATAGCAATGTGATATGTTATTAAAAAAATATGAAATAAGACCTTTCTATCACGACTCACAAGGAAAGAAATGGAGACCCACGTGTCGTTAAGATGCTTAGCAGTTTTCTCTCTTCTTATTTTGTCCACTGTATAGATGATTTGTAATTTCACGCATGTTGTATTTACATGTATTTGTAATAATTCACCTGTACGTTACGTATTCACCATCGATATGTTCACTATAACTGGTTAATGGTAAAGTAACTAACTGGTTATTGCCGAATAACACGCTTTGGTATGTCTGTTGTTTTGGTTGTTAGACCTACCCTAAATAGCATCGACCATAGACTTTTTCGGACCTCTAAAGGACAAATGTCTGCGTCACCGATAGAACGTGCGGCTTACCAACAAATTTTACCAAGCTGTCAATGTAGTTTCTGTGCAACTGGTGACAATGCAAATATAGTAAGCTAGATGTTCTTTCTGCAGTGATACTTAGCCCTCCTACGACCTTCTTCGTATCTCCTCATGGTTTGCCCATGGCACTTATCATTCTTCACAACTACTGTACTGGGAAGTCCCTGGAGCTAAAATAGCAACATTCCATCCACGCTCTCCACAGTCATATGCCCCACATGTCTAATTCACCAACGATGTTTAACACTTCTGCTTTCTTACAAAATGCAGTATGGCTTTCCTTAACAAACCATTTTGTTCAAGCGCCTGGTACACCTTGATAACTGCTCTTGTCCTTCTTTCTTCCTCTTCCACCCGATGTACTTTGCTCTGTGACATTTGTCTTTTCTCTTGGTTGTTTGTATAGATCAAAGTTTGGCTTATGGTGATACCGAGCACGTGACAGCCAAGAACAGTGGTCCCACTATACCTTTATGACGGAGTCTAGTTTCAACTCCGCAGAATGCTTGACTTTTGGACTATTTCCGTGTTTCTATGTAAGCTTTCTAAACTTCGTCATCCTATGATTCCTTGAGGGTGACCACAGGTCTTGCCTCTATTATACCTTCTGCACTAATGATGAGAGTGTGAGGTTGATTAGTTCTGCTGTAGAGATCAATGTTGCAGATGCTAAGTGGGACCCAAGCCATTGTTGCATATATCGGTTGACACTTTTCCCTAAGCCTTTGACTGTTGTTGATGTTTCCTATAACACCAATGACCACAGCCATCTGGGTATGAGTCTATGCTAAAACAGCCTGCCTTGAACTGCATATGCAGTCCATTTTTGTCGATCAATTCAAACCCTTCCTGTAGCTGACTTTTAATGCGCTTTTTTTTGTTATTATCCTTCAAGCTTTCATCATACCATTTCCCCCAGGCACTTGATCGAATTATTTATAATGGTTGGAATGTCCTGTCCTTAAACCTGAAGGTTGAACGTCTTTGTTGACTTACTGGGCATAAACTTCATTCTCGCAAGATCCTGTGATCTTAGTAATTGGACGTTGTCATATCCTTCGCAATTGCATAATACAAATACATGGAATAATAGAAGGAGAGCGCGTACTAGTATAACATGTCTTTCACAGGACATAAGAATCTTGTATCACAACCTTTAAAAGTTATTTTTCCAATGTTACTATAAGTGGCCGTATCGGTTATGTTTACAAACAAAATTGTAAAACATGAGGCGGAAAAACAATTCTGATACACTTCCTCTGTTTGCTTATATATGATCCAACTCCCAAATGTGGGAAAGGCACTACAAGAACGAAGATATACCGAGTATTGCATTAATTAGTCTTACATTAAAAAATATACAATGTAAATGCAATAAACACACTCTGACAATTCAGTCATTTAAAGAATACATTAACTATCGAAAAAAACTGGAACAAACAATCGCACTTTTCAAAAACAAACTCCAAATCTGTAACAGAAAATGGCAGAAGTTTTCATAATTTGCATAACTCAAATAATGATAATGTGTAAATTCCCCGAACCCGTAACCATTTCCTATTATCTTTCTCTTACTTTCCTTTCTTACTCTCTACAATCATAACCTCTCTTCTAAGCGACTGTCCTCATAACTGTTTTCCCTCCCCTATATATACTACAAAAAACATAATGACATATAATTATAATTAATGAATAATATCATAAAGAGTTTCACATTTATTTTGACAAAATTGTTTGTACATTTTGTATTGTGTATAGCTGTACATTGTATAATATGTCTTATGAAAATAAAAAATGTTAAAAACGAAAAAATATACAATGATTGGTATTCACATAAGTCGTGCACTTAATCGAGCGGCTGTAAGGGACAGAACTAAGTAGAATAATTTGAATGGGTAATGACAAATTAAACAAGGTAGGCAGAACTCAACAATGCACGAAAGACACAAAAAGGCACTTAAATAAGAAAAAATCACAGATTATGACAAACATATAAATGAACAGAAAAAATGACACAGCTTCAAAAACCCTACCCTTAAAAAACATTCAAACGTTACTCTTCAATCCACGAATCATATTTTAACGTCATCCTTCAATCTACGAATCTCGTGATTCCGATAGCCGTAGAACATGAGTTAAGCTTTCACAAACTTACGCGGTTTTCTACAGTTGGTCTTGCTAACTATCACGTAAATGACTTTGTCCAAATCTCCGTTCTAAATCATATCATCAAACCCAGTCCCAGAAGAGTCAGTTATACAAATACAGGTGTGTGTAATTTACAGTTTCGAAATCAAACTCATCTCATTTGTCGTAAACCTTACTAACAATATGGCCTGTTTCAATTGTAAGATCTAGATCAAGGAAATGTGCGTATCTATTAGCTTTATTTGATGTTAGTTCACAAGGATGAATTGCATTGATCATTTGCGCAAAGAAAGGATTATCAAATCTACTAAAAATGTTTTCATTGTATCAGGAAGCATTAATATGTAATGCCTTGATTTACGTAAGGGAAACAGACTGAACACGAAATCCCGTTCGTTACAATACAAAAACAGATCTGATGTTAGATGCAATGTCAGGAAATAATTGCTTATGAACATTTGTTTCTTGATATATGTTATTTTATGAATTGGGCTGTCTGCAGTATACTTCGCCTGGATTTGTATTTCATTTGCTTCTTATAATTATATGATACTCTAGAACGTTCAAACATCTGTCCAGCGAGTTCTCAAGTAATATCAAATGTTCTTGTTGCATCCTTTTCTTCTTTCGCAATGTTATTATCTAGACAAATCGTTTTTAGATGGACCTCAGTTAAAATATGCTTTTGGTTCTGTAGATGAATTAAAACGTTTTCGATAGTATAATTAGTATTTACATCTTTTTTTAGAAATTAGGCAAGCAGCTACCACATTTAAATAAATAAAGATGCTGCTTTTATTTTGTCTTTAAGATTACTGAGTCATGGTGATTTGTACATACTTATTACGTCCTTGTATTTTAAAGCAATAAAAGAAAGACTTTTAAATAACTTGCATATTCCATTAATAGGAAGGGAAACATGATACAGCCGCGTAATCTGATCTTTCATGTGTACGGTATCATTATAGCCTTTCAAAGTACATCTATTTAACCATAGATATGGAATTAAAACTATTTGGAATCACGATCGCTGTAATATATATCTGAAAAACAAAGTTATTTTAAGAATTTGTTCCATCATATTTCCCGGAATTAGATACAACATTTACAACTCACAGTATATCATTTTATCGAAGTAATACGGTATATGTAAACTGTCACGTCGAGAGCCTCAGGTGGATATCAATAGGAATATAATTAGTATCCGACATGACAGATTCAGTCTCAATTATTATTATCAGAAATCATTAACCCTGCTTACATTTACGTAATATTGTATTTTGTGTCATCGGTGGTGTTGGTGGGTGGGATATGGTGTACACGTACGACTAAGGTAAACAACATTGTTTGAGGTGCGGAATGACACAGCACCGTCGCTACCAGTGTCTACGTAGATATTGAAGATGAAAACTATAACGTGCAGTCGTTTACATGTCTAGGAAACTAGCATCGTTACACAGTGGTCGACTATTCACTAGCGTCTGACTCCATTTGCGAAAGTCAATGGTTCTTATTCCACCATGGTTCAGCTTAAATCCATCCGTCTGTAATCACAATTTTGTAACCACAATACGTTTTACAGTGTGTCGTCGTGGTATGATATCTCGCAATACTAGTAGTTCACAGATGAACAACCTCAACCTATAGATGAAGGCGAAAGTTTTAACGGTTGACAGGACTTCATTCAAACGTTTTCATATGATGAACGTTAAACTGTAGAGAGAATCCGCACCGTAATGAATATTGCCAGAATTATGGTCCTTAGTTTTTACTCATTATATATTATACATTTGTAGAGTGAACTGTTCTAGTTCGTTTTGAGAGGAACTCCTTTAAAGGTTCTCAATGGGCATAAAGAAAAGAGCAATTTTGCGATACAAGTTCTTTCATGCACTCGACTCATATCAAAATAAACAATTGCTATTTGGGGTGGGGTGGGTGCTGGCTATTGATGGCGGTCCCAATCGATACATAAGCACAATACACGTACGAGGGTTGTTCAATTTGGGATGCAAGTGATGCTATATCTTTCTTGTACAATGATTGTTTTAAAAATAGTGAGCTGTATATCAAGAAATCATTAACTCTGCTTACAATTACGTAATATTGTATTTTGTGTCATCGGTGGTGTTGATGGGTGGGACATGGCGTACACGTACGACTAATGTAAACAACATTGTTTGAGGTGCGGAATGACACAGCACCGTCGCTACCAGTGTCTACGTAGATATTGAAGATGAAAACTATGTAAATTACAACGTGCAGTCGTTCACATGTCCAGGAAACTAGCATCGTTACACATTGGTCGACTGTTAATTAACGTCTGACAACTTTGCAAAGGTCAATGGTTCTTAAATCCATCCGTCTGTAATCACAATTTTGTAACCACAAGCGAGTATGTCCTCATGACACGATCTCTTGCAATAGTTCACAGATGAACAACCTCAACATATAGATGAAGGCAAAGGTTTTAACGGATTGACAGGACTTCCTTCAAACGTTTTCATGTGATCAACGTTAACCTGTAGAGAGAATCCGCACCATGATGAATATTGCCAGAATTATGGTCTTTTGTTTGTACTCATTATCTTATATACATTTGTAGAGTGAAATATTATATTGTTTTTGGGAGGAACTCCTTCAAACTTTCTCAATGTGCATAAATAAAAGTGCAATTTTGTCATACACGTTCTTTCATGCACTAGATTCATATCATAGCAAGAAATTGCTATTGGGGACGGGGGTTATTGATGGCGGTACCAATCGATACAAATATACAATACACGTATGCCAATCACCAAAGGTGTATTAAGGTGGAAGTCTAAAGTGTCACATGGAGTATGTAAATAAAATAGTTGATAGTTTACCGAGGAAGATGTTTAGATCGACATGACGTGTTAACGGTAGGAGGTGTCTGTACGTGTAAGGAAACAATATCCGTACACCATTTAATCAATTTGAAGACCAATGCTTCTGAGTGCGGGGCTGTACTAGTTCTTCTTTGAGAATAGTATACGGGAGATGTTCAAATATGTTTGTAGCACCTAGGATAAGATATACATATACTGTTAAATGGTCAATTCATGACGATAATTTATACTATCACATGACTTTCCTTGCCTTATATACTATACGTTACTTATATGTCAATAAAAAGTTAAAAACGTACCATTTTTACCCGTTAATGAATCTGATACCCTGACATTTGAGGCGGTTTCGGGCAAAAAGTGTGCCCTTTTGTTGAAACATATTAAGTTGCATGGAAAGCACTCGTTTTCGGCTTGAGTGTTGAAGATGTCTCGTTAAAAGTAGTCGAATAATAAAATACTGCTGTTTGTTTTTAACTTTTTGTAGACAGATTTCTACTTGCCAAAAAATGACGTGAGCTACCACGTGGTATGTCTTTATTGGGTATACTAGCTTAATTAATACCGTCTCCAAATAAAATATCTTCTATTTAATACAGATGTCCTACTTTTCGTCAGTTAACTGAGAGATTATTGTAAGAAATATATCGAAACCACAAAATATATCTTGAGGAGTAGATTCCTTTAATTCTATTCAAAAATGGGAATTATAACAAAACCTATATTCATTGACTCCAGACATTTTTATTTATTTGGTGTTGCTTCCGCAGACGAGCCTATCCTTATATCCCTGTTACGGCATATCCACCGTCGTTGCAACTAATGATCTAACAGCACTATTGAGATGATTTTATGAATTGTCATTGGGAATATATTAAATTAGTATCCCTCGTAGGATTCTAAATCAGATTAAATCTAAAGTATGGAATGAATAGCTAAATGTCTCCAAACACGGTGTGTGGTTGATTTCTGTTTTTTTCCTAGTGAATGTAACGCATTGACATGTTCATTGGATTTTCTAAAACATCCCACAACTGCTGCTTCTAGGCACTGTCTGTTTTTCGGCGGGGGTGAACTCACGCGATATCTTACAAAGATGAAACACAATACCAGAGGTTAACATTCTACTGTATTCTATTGCCTAATATCACAGTTTATTTTGTACACACATTCTTGTTCTTGTTTTTGTAGTCATGAATAATAATATATTTCACCTGACTTTCTTGAAAACATAAGTTTTAATGGATACAAAACTAGGTCATCCAGCTTTGTGTCAGCTGGAACTTGGGCAGTTCGTTTTCTCGTTTGGTTATGTGTTGGGCATTGTGCCTTGTAATTTGTCGTGTGATGCTTGTAGGTTTTGTGTGCTCGGCTAGGTAAGTTGGGTGCTGCCTTCCCTGGCTGACTTTATATTATCACTTTCACAGCTGAATCTTGGACTTTCAGCGGTTAAGTTCATTTTCTTGTTCAGTTGTGCGTCTGGCATGGTTCCGTGTAATTGTGGTCGGTGTTTTTTTATGATCTCTGTGCATCGCTGTTTCAGTTGAGTGCTGCCTTTCTTGCCCTCTTTTTACTATCCTTTAGTATCCTGTCCACAAGCTTCCTTTCCCGTTACATTCTTCAAACCACTGGACCACATACTAGTAGATGGTACATATTATTAAAACCGATTTCTAGATGTTGGTTTAGCTTTCTTGCGTTTTATCAACATACGAGGTGTGTCCAAAAAGTTCGTAGACATCCTTATTTAAAAGATATCCGGCGTAATGACAAATTCTTTTTCACCAGATCTGTATACTTTATTACAAAATACATATTCTGTAGTAATTTGACTAAATATACCATAAAAATAAAAACAAGATATGACATTTTATATCATGGTTTTGCTAAGCGGCGCAGGTCAAGTTCGTTAGTTAGTACGTTTAATATAATGTCATGGCAATGGCGTAATTTTGGCGCGATTATATTGAAGTTTGTCAACGTGCCATAAGATTATATTGATGTCACGTCCGCCAAGTATCATAACAATAGAACACCTGTACGTTGAAAAAATAAACTTTTATCATGAGGACCTAAGGAATTATTTGAAACGAAAATGACGTCATTTGACGTCGAAGAACAACGGACTATCATTAAAGTGTGTGTATCATTGGACAAAACACCGGTTCAACCCATTAAAACACTTCGGTCTGTAACAGGCTAGGATTCCGTGTGTAGAGCACTTGTTTACAAGCGGCGCATGCGATATTAAGATTGAAAAACGACTAAGAAAGCAGACGGTAGTAGCGGACGACCGAGAATTATAAACGACGTTACTGTGACGACTATATAAGAGATCGTCAATATGGATAGACGTGTGAGCATTCGTGAGTCTGAATTTAGCTGTGGGACAGTAAATAACATACTTAAGCAGCAGTTAGGTATACAAACAAGGTATGGGTGCCAAGGTTGACAGATTTCGACAGAGGCAGGCGAAAACATTGATAACGGTGGCTGCTACTTTGAAAAATTGTGACAATTTTAACGTTGTAAATTTACGTTGCGGACGTTACTGACGTCACCACCTGCGCCGCTCGGGTAAGAGTGAGAACACTTTAATTAATGTAGAAAAATGATTACTCCACGCATTTCACTGAAATGTTCTGTGTTATATGTAAATGGAAAGTATTTTGTAATACTGAAGTTTGATGTGGATATGTTGTTTTGGTTTCATTTTATCACAAGTGTCTACGAACTTTTTGGACACACCTCGTACGGGTTGTTTTTTATTAATTTTGATACCTATCTGGGATTTTGGTCGCCACATTAATTTTAGGCCGGGTTATCATGTATGACTGAAATTCGATTAAAAAAGGTTATAATTTTTATTCAAACCAATAAGAAAAGCCAATGTTTAATCAGAAATGAGCGGACGAGAGTGAATAATATAAGAATAAAATTTAGTCGACCCTATTGAAATTCGGTGTTACACCAAATATCTTATCTACTATAAATAAAGTCGGCGTTACTAACTTACAAAGTAGCAAGTTGCTTCATATTTCACCTTACATTATTATTAGTATTTATATTAGTTATGTAAACTAGTGTTATATAATAAAACACAGTCAATAAGTTTCAAACAGTGTATGCTAACTAATAATCACCACGCCTTTATCTATGTTATTTTGTAGGTAAACATAATTTAAAACCACACACACACACGTTTTCAATACATGCGATGTTGTTTAGATGTATCAGATGTATAAATTGCATCATTATCTATTTATTCATCAACTGCTGTCTCTGAACGCAACTCCTCCGCATCATTATTTTATCCGCCGTAAACATGATCTAGTGTAGTCGCTGTCACAAAGTGTTGCAGTCGGTTAAAAGTAGAACAGATATCACGATATTCTATTTTTAGATCATCCATTCTTATTTACCCAATGCGCTATTCAGAGCCTATCTCCACAAACGACAGTATTTCTTTTTTCCTCCCACTAATTTTATACATCCGACAAACCTTTATATGGACATTCTAGGCTTAGAAACCCTCCTGTTCTCTCAGTTTCCATTCAAAGAAAATATTGATCAGCGTGAGAGAGAATATTGCGATGACGTCACGGCGCATTGACGTAATATCGAGCAGTTACACGTCATGTGCCTTATACTGCTTGGAGAAAAAGCAATAAAGCCGTGATCTCTCATACGTGGTGATAAAGACGTGTTTAGATCGTACATTTATCGGAAATCTCGCTTATCTATTAACGGGGACAGAATTAATATTATATTGTTGTTTTCTCAATGGAGTGGCTCAATCTATAATTTCAGGGTGATGGATAAGCAAAACGCTTTTCATAAATCTCGCCTGATAGTATATCATTTATTTGGAAGCATGTAAACTGTATATCGCATTGTTACTAGTCGTGAAGATATATTAAGATCTAAAGTAAAAACGTTATGTCATTGTGCGTGAAAAGATAATGTGCGAGCAGATTTGTTATCTAGAAGTGCCGGGCACTAGCGTTCCGGCGACAGGAAGTCGTGATGTATCCAATTCCTTTGTTACTAACATCAGTGATATCATTAAATTATATTGGTAGACATTTAGTCCATCCTGTCTGTAAAGAAGACGCGTGGAATATAGAATGTTTCTGCATTAGGTCCTACGTTGAATGAACCAATGAGGGGATCTGTCATATACGGCATACACTTGACATAACCTGTTTTCCAATACAAAAACCACGAAAAGCAAGTTTCCAATCAAGAACCAACACGTAACATTCATAATTTATCAAAGGTTATACGATAGATAAATATCGTTTTCTTTTGAGTGACTTTGGTCTGGACCCAAGCGCACCAAACTAACCGCAACACTGCTCTCTTTCGAAATACCTTTTCAACACGTTTTATCATTATCATTGTAAACAATTTCGTTTCAGCACAAATATTGGCTGAGCGATATGAAACGTAATTATTATGCCCCCAATCTTTGATGAGGGGATATATTGATTTTCATATGTTGGTCGGTCTGTCCAAATGGTTTCCGTTCAATAACTCAAGAACGCTTTGACCTATGTCAGCTGCATTAGCAGCAAATTCAAATGAATATATGACGTTCCTTATAGTGTTAGGTTGGAAATGTTTCTTCTACTTTAGTAACAGTGTCATTTACCCACCGACATAGTGTTCCCACCTTTGTAATCTCAGCAAGCTATGCAGCAAATAGGATGACTGTGTCCCTTCCTGGCATGTTATTGAACGAATACTCCCCGTGTCTGGTACCCAACCAATACAGGACATACCATTGTCTAGTAACCAGCAATTTCGCTGAAAATCTGGTCAAACGGTATTGCTCTTTTCCAAGAATCTGTCACCTTTTCCACTTGTTGATTGCATGATACTAAAGGTCAAAGGCAAGATAAGTAACATGACCTGATCATGGTGGCAATCCGACGGGCGGACAGTCTAACACTATACTATGAGCTAAATAAGAATATGCTTACTTACTTAGTCCTCTTCGTGTACTTCGACACATAAGGCTGTTGTCAGCTTTCCCGACTGTGGTTTGTCCCCGGCTTCCTTTTCTGCTTCCTCACAAGTTAGTCCTGTCCTATCTCTCGGGTCCATCTTCGAGCGACATTTGTTGGATTAGTCTTTTCCATTCTCATTACATTACCAATTCGTTTCCATCTTCTTTGCTTTATTTCGGGTTCAGTGCCTTTTTGTGCGGTTTTCTTCCAAAAGTCTTTGTAATCTTTTTTGGCCAATATAGCTTGCAGATTTTGTCTTAGGCAGTTATTATGGAATGCTTAAAGGTTTTTGGTGGCAGTAAGAATAAGCATCTAGCATTCAGCTGCTTAGAGTAGGAGGATGGATTTCACAAAGCTGCTGTAAATCTTGATTTTTGTTTTCAATGAATTTTTGCTGGATCTCCATAGGTCTTAGTTGGCAAAATGCTAATCTTGTCAATTCGTCAACTTCCTCTTTTTCTTGATTTTCTACTTTGATTTGTGTTGCACATGAGTGGTTGATGGCTATAACTTTTGTCTTTTTTGCATTTCCTATGATTTTGCTGCATTTTCAAGCGATGCAATATTTTGTTGCATATGTTGTTTGCTGTCTGAGAGTAAGCAGACGTGCAAAATTCAGATCTTCTTAAAAGGACTGTAAAGTCCATCTGATTCCAGTCTTCTTCTTTCTGCTGTTCTCATGTACCAGTCTATAGCTGTGTTTAATAAAAGAAGATACGAGGGTCAGTCAAAAATTACTGAAAATTGCTAAATAATGCTTAGAACAATTTCATTCTTGTTGCCAGGCAACTAAAGAAGACAACTCGGGGCATGCGTTCACGCTGTTAGTAGAACAAAAGTTTGTGTTGCAATACAAACATAAAGATATATCTAACGTTTTCAAACATATCATTTATTGCGTTGTACATTAATCTATCAGATAAACCTATTTCTAGTGGAGTTGTATCACCAATGTAGAAATTCTATTACGCTTACTGGACTCCTTGAGATATATTCATAATCTTATTGAAAAGAAATGGTGAAATCAGTGATTAGCTTTAGAACGCCATAGGAACGTAAATAACTCATGCCGGAAAAATTGATAAAATTTGGGGGAAATTGTTGCTAGGCAACAAAATAACAAAGCATTAGTGACCATTCTGAAACAATTGCTCATTTTTATTTGAGATGTGCTATTCTACAACTTACACACGTTAGTTGTAATAAATCACGGTATATAAGTTTAAAATAAATATTGAGTTTACAGCAGATTCAATCGCCTTAGTGATGTTCTTTGCTTGCTTGGCAACTATATTTATAAGCCTATATCTGATTACGGAATTCATCAGAAGATCCGCAAGGGAAAATATCTGACGATGAATAATAGAAAGTACAACTGCAAATAGATTCGAAGGCTTAAATTCCCAACTCTCAGTTGTTCTTGACTGACCCTCGTATATATTACATTCCTGTCGTACTCCTATACTGTATTAACCATGAACCATTTTATCTGCACACCATTGTGTAAAACACTACATTTATAGTTTGTTTAGAATGTTTGATCATTGCTATAATTTGATCAGGAAGATCATATACTTTTAGAATTTTCAAACATGCATTCTCTAAGGATCTACATTCTTTGTTTAACTTGATATGTTCGGGTTCCACTTCAATACAAATGTACATGTATTGTATGTAAAAACGTTTACTGTGCCAGTGTACTTACAAGATATTTCAGCCGTTTTACTGTTGAAACTTGGTCATTCAGTTTGGGCATTCCATCTTTTGATTGCTGTAACTAGTTCATTCAGCTTTTTGACTGCTGGGACTTGGGCAGTTCATTTTTCTCGTTCGGTTATGTGCTGGGCATTGTGTCTTGTACGTGTTTTATGTTTTTGTGCTCGGCTGGTTAAGTTGAGTGCTGCCTTCCTGTCCGACTTCATAGTATCATTTTTACTGGTTACCTTGTGACATAATGAGTATAAAATTATTGGTTGCCTCAATATATATGTCGGTATACAGTACTGCTACAAACTCTCATTTGTTTGATCCAGGACTATTACAGATGAGATTTTGTTCCCTATCGTCCTATTTCTTAGATACAGTGCCATACATATTGACATATTTACAGTAATATCGCGACATCCCGCGTGAACATGACTTTATCTGAGTGAGGAAATGAACGACTACGTCACAGCGGCTTATTGTCACACATGTTTTACTTCTGCGAGGACAAAAATAGATTATTGGAGTTTACTTTTGAATGAATGCTTTTCATAGGACAATGTAAGCGACAATTTCATTGGCTGGTGTGTGTTATGTGTGCTATATTGGATTTTATTGACAACGGTGGTTTTGAGGAGTGGTTCTCGTCGTTTGTAGTAATTGTGAATAAATGAGAATGAAAGTATGAATGACGATGACCAGATTACAAAATGGGTTATAAGTGGATTATCTTGATAAAAACTGGTAGCGTGGTTTTGTTAAGGAAATTCTTAACTACCCACGACATTTTCTTCGACAGATTTTTTTCTTCGAATTTTCATTCCTATGATTCTGTTCGTTGACCAAGGCGCTCCCTGAAAAAGAAGAAAGTTTATGTCAAAGCTATTTTGAGACTTGTCTGCAAAAGATCATAGCTTAGAAAATGGCAGAAGATTAAGAGTAATTTCTAGATCTGCGTAAATCACCTTTGACGACCAGAAGTGGTTTATGCCAATCTGACGTTATTTATCTGTATTATGAATGACCTTGTGAAATTCTAGATATATGTGTTTAAAGTGTTTGTTACGAAACATGCTGGTGTCAACCAATCCTATATAATGAAATGCCACGTAAACAAAATAATAACTATTACATAAAATTTATTCGACGTCAGTTCAGTTTTTAATTTCTTTGAAAGTATGTCAAAAACTAATTGTAAATAATAATAACAATAATAGTAATAATGACTTTATTTAAAGAGGCAACACAGTTTGGCGAGCTCAGTCTTCCCTGTAAGCCTCTATGACGTAAGATTGGTAAATAAACAGATTATATTTTGTGACGTAGGAGTCACGTGTACATACTGTTGATAATATAACTTAATCGTTATAATTTTCCGATCTTTTCTCATGGCCATACACTCACAACGTATAAACCTAATCACTGTATGACTTTTTGGGAGACTATACAACTCAACTTGTATAATTTATTGCGAGCAAAAACATATGCGATTTCCGGTCACTAATGACTTATTGGGATACTATACAATCAACGTGTATGACTTATTGCGAGAATCGGCAGTTGACTCGTTTAAATACTCAACTTGTATGACTTATTGCGAGCATAAACATATGCGATTTCCGGTCACTGATGACTTATTGGGAGACTATACAATCAACGTGTATGACTAATGACTAATTGCGATAATCGGAAGTTGACTCCTTTAAATACTCCGGTACTGACCGCGTCATTCCAAGGACGAAATAAAATCATACCCGTACTCTCGAATAGGGGAAACTGGATAATATTCTCTAATATCCTCATGGCATCGGATGGCATCGGGAATAAGAAACATACGTTGCAATAACGTGCTTCACAATCGACCTAAAAATAAACTTGGAAACGTTTTGTTTTTTAGTCCTCGTATGTGTCACTGGACATCTTAATTGCTGAAACTAGTCCATTCAGCTTTTTGACAGCGGATCATTTTCTCGTCCGGTTGCTGCCTTTTTTGTAAATTTACTGCCAACAGCAGGACTGGCATGATGACGACACACATACTGACATACTGCTGACACATGAAGGATAGAACGAAAACATGCTCCAATCTACTATCAAACTTGTGTTTGTTGTCACCTGAATTAAGTAGCTCCTTGTTTCATGCAGCCATTTTTTATCTTTTAGGGGCTGACATTATACATAGTTGTTCATATACATGAAGCCGTAAAACTACACGAAACACGTTGTGTTTGAACCTACATTTTGAGTGTGTCTTCTTTTTCCTATTATTGGAGCTTGCTTTGGACTTAGTCACATGAAAAACCGAATGTAAAGTTTCATGTAATAACTTTTTTTTTCTTTTACAATATACAGAATGATTTACAATCGTAGCTTTTGGGGAGGAAAAAGCATGTATGAAAGGGTGCACAATATGAAGAACGAAGTGGATTAAGCCTAGGTCCCACTGAGGTATAAGTCATCGGCGATGTTTCCCCCGATATCTTCAGATACCACCCGATTCACCACGATTCCTTTCTATATCACAAATTGTCTCATTACTTCCCCTAAGTTTCCCCTAGACTACGATGGCCCTGTTCCCCATGTCCGGATAACTCATTTATTTTCATCGGGAGTACATCACCGAGACAAAAAATGCTCAGTGGGACCTAAGCTTTAGGTTCAAATCTCCCAAACCTCTTATAAAAAATAAATTAACTATTATGTTATAAAATTAGAATTACGTGTATCTGTATAAATTTCATTGGCAAGCGATCTTGAGAGCCCAGTGTGGTATTCACAATGCATCTTAGTGAAAAATTTAAGAGTTTCTTAAAATTTTGAAAATTGCTTAAGTCTGTCAGCTTAATTGCCAGTATTTTTATGCTTCCCGAAGGATGAGCATATAGTCGTCGCTTTGTCCTTCCGTCCGTCTGTCCGTACGAATGCACCGGTAGTTGTGGGGTGTGGAACAATAGGCTATTTATAGATTCCATTCATTCCGTCACTTGTGGGGTGCAAAATGCTACTTGTGGGTTGCAACCAAACAAAAGAAAGAACAAAAGAAAACCCCACAAATACCGTCTCATGAGTACGTCCGTCCGTCTGTCTGTCTGTCCGTCCGTCACACTTTTGTCCGGGCAATAACTTGAACAGTATTAGAGATATCAATATGAAACTTCATAGGTGAATAGACCTCATTGATTTGAAGTGCAGTGCACAAGAACCATAACTCTTGATTGCATATTTTTTTAGTTATTCCCCTTTGTAATTTTTAATACTTAATTCTTGTCCGGGCCATAACTTGAACAGTATATGAGATATCAATATGAAACTTCATAGGTGAATAGACCTCTTTGAGGGGAAGTACAGTGTAGAAGAACCATAACTCTTGATTGTATAATTTTGGAGTAATGGTCCTTTGTATTTTTTCATTCTTAATTCTTGTCCGGGCCATAACTTGAACAGTATGAGAGATATCAATTTGAAACTTCATAGCTGAATAGATCTCATTGAGAGGATGTGCTGTGCCCAAGAACCATAACTCTTTATTCCTATTTTAGAGTTGCTCCCCTTTGTATTGTTCCATACTTAATTCTTGTCCGGGCCATAACTTGAACAGTATAAGAGATATCAATTTGAAACTTCATAGCTGAATAGATCTCATAGAGAGGATGTGCAGTGCCCAAGAACCATAACCCTCTATTCCTATTTTAGAGTTGCTCCCCTTTGTATTTTTTAATACTTAATTCTTGTCCAGGCCATAACTCAAACAGTTTTGGATATATCAATTTGAAAATTCATAGATAAATAAATCTTATTATTACAGTGCAGTGGCAAAGAAAATCAAAAGTTTTAATTTTTACATAGATTTTATTTTTAAGCAATATGTAAAGAGCTATTAAACGTATAATCTCTAGAAAAACTGATCTCCAATGTGTAGAAAATATGCGCAGCACACATTTTTTACTTAAGTCAAAATATTTAAGTTTTTCACTAAAAAGCTTTGCGAATACCAACCAAGGGTCGGTATTTATAAAGCATCTTAGTTGAAAGCTAAGAATTTTCTTAAAATCGTAAAATTGCCTTCAGTGCATTAGCTCAACTATACAATCCAGATTATTAATTCTTTCCATAGATTGTATGCATTTTGTAGAGAGGTACTGTAATCACTAAGGGAGGATGGGATATTCTTTAATTTTCGGTTGATAGCGGACTATGCGTTGGGCGAAGCCCAACGGATAAGATCCGGTTTATGGTAATACCTGTGCACGTGGTTTGGTCAGAGTTTGAATTAACTAATGGATCTAAAAATTTGTGTTAAAATCCCGCACTGAAGCAAAGATACTAGAAAATGGCTGCCAATAGAATAACAAAAAAAATTAAAATGCGATATTCGGCAGCTCATAAATTTTCTTTTATTTTTTAATGATGTTTAAAAATATTCCAAAAACTAGCGTAGGCCCCTGTCTAGAAAAGAAAAGATAATATTAATCAGTCTTCCAAGGTTGCTGTGCAACTAATCTTTTATATGGGGAGGGCTATTTCCTAAATGTTTGGACACAAAACAGGCAGCCATTTTTTTGCCCGCTTCGGAAGGAAATTTTAACATTTTCAGTGCATAAACGATGCTACAAACTGTTATGAGACACATGATTACTCTGAGATAACGAAGTAAGTCGAGCGGGAATCGTTCATATGCGCGAAATATCAACCAATCTTAAGAAAATCTAATAAAAAAGACACATGTTTCGGTTATTTCCCATCGCAAAGTTTGCATTACAATTAATTAAAGTCCGTTTCGGGTATTTACGTATCTGGACCGGACGGTGATAATCCACATCGTAGTTGTTGGTTATTGTAAAGAAAGTAAAACAAATGCATTTTCGTAATTCCTCGCCGAGATGTTATAAAAATCCCTCCAAAATCGTCAAAAAATATTCGCGGGATAAAGGTCGCGAAAACTAATAACATGTTGTTGTTGTCGTTATTGGATACAATAAAACCCGTAATTTTCCGTCTAAAACTCTTTTATGTTGTGACGATTTGCAGGGTTTATTTAACAAAAAAAGGTGATTAAGATTAAAGATGTTTGATATTTAATCGTAATATATGATTAATTGAAATGAAAATAGCCTTCTTTTGAACAAAAGTACTATCTGGTAGGCTCATGCAACCCATTAAAAAAGGGTAAAATATCAAATAAGGCCTATTTGAAATCAGTTGTTATCTGGGTTTATATCTAATTATTCTTTTTTAAATTAGTTACCCCTGAATTAAGTAGACCTAGAATTAAACAAATTGAAAAACGTGAATTATCCACAGACAGATATATTTTCATTTTGATCGGGCTGACAAATGTTCATTCGGACTGACAAACGATAGCAGGTTTGTATCGTCTTTCGTTACTTTGTACCCAATATTTCGTATCAAACCGCTATCGAGCGCTTTCTTGTGCAACGAACCGCGTCGATAGGTTGCATAGACGTAGGAAAGCGCTCGGTAGCGCCTTTTGGAAACGGCTTGCTCCAGATTCGTAACTTCGTAACCAAACAATTTTTTGTGAAGTTATGCATCACCAAAAAATCCAATACTAGATGAGCATGTTACAAATAATGTAGGACAACTGACATTGTCCGCTAAAAATATGCTGTGCATTAGTTCATATTATGTGAATCGCAATTCTTTAACTTAAGTCAAAATTTCTAAGTGTTTCACTAAAAAGCGTTGTGAAAACCAACCCAGACCAATTCTCTATCCGTCACTTTCCCTTCTTGATCAATCTCGTTAAGGACAGTAAGCACACTTTTCATAAAAAAAACAATTTTCTTAAAAAAACAATGACATTGTATAATTGATCAACAGATGTCACAAGTGTTTTTACTAACAAATACACCGATTATCACCGGGCAAATCTATCAAAATACTGTCGTTCATTTAATATTTTGAAAAAAAACGTACCTCCAAATGAAGAACAAAAAACGTACCTCCAAATGAAGAGCAAAAATGTCAGAATCTCATACATGACACTTACTTCTACATTAACCCCTGGATTTTAACATTTATAGCACGTCAAACAAGACAGATTTACAGGCGAATCAAATTAAACGAAATGCATGCAGCGATTATATACGCATTTTTTATACACAAAATTGTTTTCTATGCTGAAGCTCCCATGGTTTCTTCACTTAAAATTGGGCGTGACCTCGTATCATTCTAAGGTCATTGAAAAAGTACTTGGTACATTTTTTACAATTCTACAATCTCTTTAATTTTTAATTATCGATTTTTTATTTTTATGGCAGGTATACCTACTTCGAATTTAACGGAGTACAGATATGTCTTTTACGACGATATTATACGTAAAACCCATTGGAAGTTATCCCGACGCACGGCTTCTTAGTTCCGTCAGAGGGTGATGCAGTCAGTTAAAAAAATAAATCCCTCACTAGTTTAAACAAGAGGGCCAATGGCCCTAAAGTGCTCACCTGATCACAAGCAGTTAAGACAGAATCAGTATTTGTTATGATATGACCTTAATAATTGATGTAGATTTTACAAATACACATTTTAAGGCCAGGTTTTTGAAAGATGAGGTAAACATGTGATCTCTAGAGTGTTAACAAGGTTTTTGTTTTACCAAAGATGACCCAGTTACAAACTTGGCCTAGATTTTATAGAGACAAACGTTGTGACCAAGTTTCATAAAGATTAGGTAAAAATGTGACCTCTAGAGTGTTAACAACGTTTTTATTCAATGTGACCTTGTGACCTAGTTTTTGGCCCCGTGTAACTCAGTTGCAAACTTGACCTAGATTTCATAGAGGTTCACATTTGGACCAAGTTTTTATAAAGATTATTTAAAAAATGTGACCTCTAGAGTGTTAACAATGTTTTTCTTTTATTAGACCTAGTGACCTAGTTTTTGACCCCAGATGGCCCAATTACGAACTTGACCTAGATTTCATACAGACAAACAGTGTGACCAAGTTTCATAAAGATAGATTAAAAGTCCATTTGTTGACGACGGACGGTAGACGACGGACGACGGGTATAGGGCAAACACAATAGCTCACTTTGGGCACTTCGTGCTCAGGTGAGCTAAAAATAATATAGTTGAGTATATAGCAATTAATGTATAGTTACTGTTGCCTCAACGCCTCGGCCACAAATCAAAATCGACCGCCGTCTTATAATTGACCGGCGTACATTTGAGCTAATCGGGCCGCGGTTTTCGGATTGTCATCGGGAGCATTGTCAGACAAAAACAAGGCGATGTCTCGTGACAAAGGGATAAGTCTTTTTGGCTACAGGTTCAAGACGAAATTGGCTTCACTTTAAAAACAAAAATAGCCATAAGCATTTTATTTCTTCATCGATTTCCATAAAATATACGCCACGCTAAGGGAAAATTATTTGCTTTCCATGAAATAAAAGATATTTTTCAGGAGCCTGGCCGTTTTTTCCCAGAACACTGTGAAACATGTATCAAACCTCTTTTTTCCAAGGTTTCACTAAGACAGTCATAGTGCGGCCTTTCGGTTTATCCCTTCCTAACTGGCAAATGACCTCCAATATCGAGGGAAGAGACAGAAAGTTTGTGAATCCGGACTGGCTGCCATAGCTCTTTCCCAATAGACTTCTTGGATGTATAGCACCGATGCACGCGAGACTAAATCTGGGTTTCCAACCAGGTCATCTCTTGTTGGGTGGGAATTTCGGGAAACACAAGTTTTACGTAAGGATTGATGTTTATGTAATAATAAACAAATAATTAAAAGCAGAGCTTGTATATTGTGATGTGTTGCTTTTTATGCTTTGCAACAAATAGTTTTGGAGTAATCGACACTGTCCGGTTAATTTTTTATTGTCCCTCGTATACGCTTGAAAACGCCTTCTGTGTTTTATATAGAAGATACAGCACACAATGATAATCAACGACATTTCATCCATGCAAGAACATGTCATGAACAACCCCACACATGATTTGATTGAACAATTCGTTGATAAAGATGTCATTTATAACAATGGCAGATATATTTAGAAGTAGAAGTTTAAAATTATCCCCATTCCGTATTAAGAAAATCATGCGCTATTTTAAGAAGGAAAGAATGCAAAACCGTGGCATGAAATAGTCTGCAAGACCCCGCAATTTATTACTATAGCATCGTCAGTATCAGCTGCGTATCTATCATTTTAACTAGCAATGGAACGGTAATTCAAGGCTACCCACGAGGCCATTCACCAAGAGAATAATTGAGAGAAATTGTAGAAATAATGGCGTCTCTGACATAAATAAAAGAAAGAATATTATTGAAAAGGAGCATTAACACGTGCGTTCATATGTTGAAAGAAATCTCTATATATGGAGAGAAACAAGACTGCGTTCAATAAACGCTTATGCCCCCTGTAGAAGCCTTGTCCATAAACAAGTCTAAGTCCAAAATTAGGTCAAGGTGAAGGTCAAAATGAGGTTAGGTGATACAGGCATGTGGAGAGTGTTCATATACAACATCCATGCAAGTATGGAAGATTTGTAGCAAGCCATATTAATGCTAGAAGAAACGGTCAACGAACGAACGAACGAACGAACGAACGAACGAACGAACGAACGAACGAACGAACGAACGAACGAACGAACGAACGAACGAACGAACGAACGAACGAACGAACGAACGAACGAACGAACGAACGAACGAACGAACGAACGAACGAACGAACGAACGAACGAACGAACGAACGAACGAACGAACGAACGATATGCCTCCCGATCTATCGATACGGGGGGCATAAAAAGGTCTAGTAAATATATGTATGCCTTCGGAAAGATCAGAACGCATTGAACAACTGTTTCAATATACATGTAATATTCACGTATCTCTATAACTTACAAACGAACCGGACTGGGTATGAATTGCACGAAAGAATCAGACCGGGGACTAATAGTGAATACGAAATAAAAACTAGCTCCAATGGAATTTGGCCCCGATCAAAATGACGAATACTGAGAATTTTTTGACATTGAATAGTTTATTTAAGATTAAAAAACTCCACTATAAACGGCATTGGAGCTTAAGTGTTTTAAGTAAAATATGTAACACCATTTTAATAACACCCATCGAGTAGCAAACGTACTTTATGACCTATTTAAGGTTATATTTAGGCGTATTGCCCGGTCATCGAATAATAAAATAGGGAGCATAATGGTGAACTGCAAATGGACACACCACAAAGCATGCAGTTCTTTGCAAAATTAAAGGAGCATAAGTTATCCTCTGTCCAAAAAGCGTTTTACAGACTTGATAAAACATATCACGAAAGTTACTATGACCCAAAATCATTCGAACTTTTGAAAAGTACTTCACCATAAAATTCAGGTTGATGCATACCCCGTCACAGAATAGTCTTTCAATTAATACCATATTTAGAAATTAGATCAGTTTTACGCCCATAAAATGTTACATAAGTTTTACTAAGTTTATGTAAGCGATAGTCTTGTTGCAGTAATTTATTAGTAATACAAAGATTTCTAGTGTTAAAGTATTCCGCCCAAGAACAATCTCTTGCAAAACGGATTAATATAGAAGAGTAAACACCATATGATGTTACCCATGGGACATATCCCTCCAAGTGTGGGTAATTTACGGTGTCACAATTAGTATCACATCTTTTGTCGTGAATCTTACTAACAATATAGCCTGCTTCAATTGTAAGATCGAGATCTAGGGAAAATGCGTGTGTACCAGATGAATTAGCTTTATTTAGTGATTTATTTGATCTTATCAGAAAATAGACGATTATGAATTTATCAATGAAAATAACATCGAGGTATCGGGAAGTATTATAAAACGCCACAATTCCATCTGATTGGTTTTCGGGAGACCATTTTAGCATTAAGTCGCGTCTGTAACAGTATAAAAACAAATCTGCGACAAGCGGTGCACAATATGTTCCCATAAGAATACCGATAATCTGTTTACAGATGGTAGTTCCAGTCTGACCAAAATATTATCCAGAAGAAGTATTAGTGCTCACTTTTGTTTTTATGCCCCGCCCCCACCATATGGGAGGCATATAGATAGAGTTGCCCTTGTTCGTCGGTCCGGACTAATCCACATGAATTTGTGGAGAGAACAAATGGCTGCTTTTAGATTCCACTCATTCCGTCGCTTACGGAGTGAAAAATGTTGCTTATGGGATGCGACGAAGAAAACAAGTATTAGCAGAGTTGTGGCCCTTGAAATGTTAATGGTTTTCTTTTTGTTTCTGATAACTCTATAAGTATGGTCAAGAATGTATCCGCTGTACATAAAAACGGATGAAAAACGACGTTCGGCGTATTTTTTCTCCCACACGACCATGCACCATTTGTTTCATAAACGAATATCAGGAGGGTTAACTAAATTGAATGAAATGATGGGGTTATTTTTGTGATCTCAATCTGATCTGTCTAATTAAAGTACTTTTTCATTGCCTCACCGTCTGATTTGACAAACCAATGACAATCATGATGGTTACTGTCAAGCTGTACATGTTTGCCTTAATGAATCTTTAAACTTTTACAAACTTATTACATATAGTTATAGACACTAGACAGTCATTAGCGGTCTATATAAAATGCCTTGTACGCATGGTTCAGTTTTTAATTAAATCTGTAACGTGGAGGCGTGGGTTAACGCTGTTTGTTTTTAGCTGTCCTTCATTTCAAATTGGCGGAAACATTGTTCGACAGAGGTACGACGTACGTGCTTATTAGATCGCGACCAGAGTAAACATGGCGTCTCGTATATATCAACGACAGAAGATAGTTCAACATGATTCATGAGAAAAAATAAATCTAAGACGTAGTACTATGTTATCCAAGTACTTAAAATTTAATCAAATAGCATGTCATTTTTCTCATTTAGGAGGCCTTTCTTAACCTTCTTAAATAATTTACTAATACAATGTCACTTAGCCCGGTTTTCCTGGAGATCGACTCATATATATGAGGGCAAGGACGAATGACAAAGGAACACACGGCAACGGGACACAAGTTCCAGGTGGTAACAGTAAACAGCCACCAGGGGGTAACAGTAAACAGCCAATGTGTATGAGATATACATTAGAGAACAAAGACCTTTTGAAGCAATATTCAAAGCCCCCACATCACTGTCATAAGTTTGATATTTATATATTGGTAGTTATAAAATGAAATGGGAATCGGGAAACACAAGTATGTTGATTAAGACCAAGGGTGGTTTGAGGGAACGGACTATGGTGTTGAAACGTATGCAAACACCAAACGGGCGTACCTTATTCACAGTGCTTCTTACATTTTAACTGGGCCAAATTAACGTATGCAAGTAGGAGTTTGTACCCTTTTTTGTTTATTTTTTTTCTCGTTCAGTTTTGTTTTGTGCTTGTCGTCTGTGGTTTTTGTGTGTGCCTTTTTGTGCATTTCGTGCAGTATTGTTTCTGTTGAGTTCTGCCTACCCTGTAGGATTTGTTATTATCTTTTTGGCCGCACTTTGTTCAACTTAAAAATATGAAATTAATTGGAAAAGTATTTTTGTTATATTATGTCACTTGTTCTGATGATAAATGCTAATGAAGTTAATGCTCTTTGGCTTCTTCAAAATGTCATCATGATAAATGGCTCCATAGGCACAAGGTTTCAAATTTTGTGAGTGTACCCTATGTGTATAAAATTATCCGACTGTACCCTATGTATAGTGAAGGTGGTGTTGCGGCCATGTTTAGCCGCAATGGACATGACGTTACGAAAGCTGGTACCCAGCTTTTCTACAGTTGTCAAAGCAAACACCGGATACCATGTTTTGTGACGTCATATCCGTTGCCGCTAAACATGGCCGCTGCACAACCTTCTCAATACATGGGGTTCACTCAGGTAATTTGATATAATTACATATATATAGGGTACACTCAGATAATTTGAAACTATGTGCCTATGAATGGCTCGCAATGACATTAGACTGCTCCCCGTGTAAGTGCGGGAAACATGATTGTATCCTTCTTATGTACATCCTTAAAGTCAACTGCATGAGCATGTATTAATTAATAGTTCATGGATTACGCAATGTACGTATATAACTTATAATTAACTTTTAATTGACACGCTTAGCATTTACGAAATACCAAGCAGATTTATAGTATTCCTCGAAATTATTGAGAACTTACAAGAAGTTTTCAAATGCCTAGAGCTATTTTATTTGAAACTTAAACACATGCCCATTTGTATTAATTAAATATGCAATATTATTGTCATGAATTGCCGATTTTTGTAATAAAACTTGTGTAACGGTTGCCAAGACAACAACAGTTTTTAATGTTTGAGTCCTCAAATTTGATATTTTGCATAAATGTCTAATTTAAACCCTTAATATAACTTAAAACTAGTTTATGGTTTACATTTAAACCTATTTCTTTGCAAAACAAACTCAAACAGTATGCCTTAAGTGGTCCTAACCTAACTAAAGCTGTAAATTGTACCAGGGGTGCAACGAATTACAGCCGCACAGTGTCAATAATGTCTGGAAATACATGTACTGTACCGCCAGAGTTGGTAGACCAAAGAGCCTTTCGATTTAATAATGGTGAGTATATATATACATAATGGCGTGACTTGGTACGTGTGTGCCCGTGTTTGTGTGCGTGTACGCGTGCGTGTGCATGAATGCTTTGAGTATTTGCGTGAGTAAGTTAGAATATGCGATGGAGCGTGTGCATGAGTGAGTGTAATATTATTGTATATATAACATACTCAAGATCTTTATTATTACTATCATTACTGTAACGGAACATGTAGGATATTGATGTTTAAATGCATGTAAACTGATGGTCAAAAATTCCTAATATTTCCAAATAGACCATAAATTATATAGCATTTCAACGCAAACATGGTGTTGAAATCGTCATCACCGACGTCCGTTCGCATTTTTCTGTTTCACACTAAAGCCCGTTCCTACATAGTATCACGCAAATTGGAAGAAATGGTTAAGTCTATTCCTAAATATGGCCATGAGGATGAAATGTATCGGTCTACATAGTATCACGTGGTTGCTTGAATAATAAGAGAAACGGAAACAATTATTCCGTAGGGGTATTTTCTATCCCAGCGGCAAAAAAAGAACGTTCATTTGACAGTTAAATTAGTATTTAAAGCCTATAATAGGTAACATTTGAGCATTTTGGCCTCGGGGATGTACTCCCGGTCGTAATTATTTAGCTTAGGGAGACTTCGTGAGCAGGTTCCTAGTGGTCTTGCCGAAGCATCGGGGGATTCGTGAGATATTTTTTGACATAAGTAGAAACTTTGACGCATCGTCGGGCATCGGGGCGGCATCGGGAGGTGGGGTCACTCTTAATCCCGTCGGCAAAATAAGAACATACAATTTAACCCAATTTAGAATATAACCTACATTATGAGCCAATGAAAACGCCGCATTTTCGCGGTTAAATGAAAATTTAATCATTAAAATTTTCTCTTCACAGACTTGACGTCATGCGTTGGCGCGAATTTCTATCGGCCAATCAGAATGTTATATTCTAAGTTAGTTAGAACATATTAAGTAAATTTTAATGACTAAAAAGGCCTCGCTTCACTTCGCTCGCTCCGACCTTTTTAATCATTAAAATTTACTATAACTTAATCATAGCTAGCATGACGTCTTGAGCACAGACGTTAATCCATAATATAAGTCACATGAACAACAACTTTTGATGACGTCACATAAACGTCTATTTTTGTTCTCGACTTGTTCAGTGGCGGTATTCACAAAGCATCATCTTAAGAGAAAACTTAAATATTTTTGCTTAAGTTAAAAATTGAGCAGCACATATTTCACAAGAAACGAATAATAACCTATGTTGTCTTTGTGATTATTGTAGCTCTTACGAGGGTCAGTCAAGAAAAACTGACGGTTGGTAATTTAAACCTTCAAAATATGTTTGCAGTTGTTCTTTCTATTAATCATCGTCAAATATTATCCGCTATGGATCTTCTGGTGTATTCCATCATCAGATATAGGCTTATAAATACAGTTGCCAAGCAACCAAAGAACATCACTAAGGGGTATGCGTTCGCACCAGTGATATGAAGATTGAATATGTTGTAAATTCAATGGTTTATTTCAACTTTATATACCGTGATTTATTAAAACTAACATGTGCATATTGTAGAATAACATATCTCAAATAATAATGAACAAGTATTAAAGAATGGTCACTAATGTTGTGTTATTTTGTTGCCTAGCAACAATTTTAACCACATTTTATCAATTTTCCCTGCACGTGTTCTTTTCGTTGCCATGGTGTTCTAAAACTGATCACTTATTTTACCATTTCTTTTCAATAAGATTATGAATACATTTTAAGGAGTCCAGTAACCGTAATAGAAATGAAATGTCTAACTTCGCTTTCTAAAAAAATGATTCGTTCTTTTGGGTGGGGTAAAATTGTGGTTTTAATACAATCAAATAAAATGACAATTCACATTTTCGTCAAGTATATTTCTAAATTAGTGGAATAAAACAACTAAAATTAAGTTTATTTGATAGATTAATGTATTACCAAATAAATAATATGTTTGAAAATGTCAGATAAATATTTATGTTTCCATAGCAACGCACACATTTGTTCTACTAACAGCGTGAACGCATGTCCTCGAGTTGTCTTCTTTGGTTGCTAGGAACAAGAATCAAATTGTCATAGACTACCGTAGTATTCGCCATAACATCAGTGAGATACCATATTTCACGATAACGTATAGAAACTATACGAACACTTTTTTCTCTAAGAATTATTTAGCAACTCTCAGTTTTTCTTGACTGACCCTCGTATAATGCTTCTAAACAATGTAAAAAAATGATAATCTTGATTTCCTGTTAATGTGATACTCTTAAGGCAAAAGTTTAAAAGAAAATTCTAAGTTTTCCCTTAGGCTGCTTATACTATCCTTGATCTTTAGTTGGTGTGACAAATATATGGTAGATCTAAAATTACATAGACATTAATTGTACATATGTACATGTAAACTAATGTATTTATATCGTCGGCGAACTTAAAATGCACCAAACATTAGGTGAAATTCCGATGATTTTAAAATCGTAATTAACCCGTAATTGTACCCTTCCCAACAATCGAACTTTCCAATTCAGATAGAAAGTGAATTTCCTTAAAAGTTGAAATGCGGTATGCGCAGTTTTTAAATCCGTATTAAGTATCCCCACCATAGCACCGAAACGTTCAGGGATAGTCATCTAATCTAAAGAAATATAACAACCGTATTGACCATATATGTACTCCCTAACTTGGCTCTTCACAAATCAATTCGTTTGTGTTCGTAATAGGTTTCGAAGTTCTCGTTTTAGAAACACACGACAAAAACGGTACGTGAGCGTTCTTTTAACGGGGCAATACACTAACTTTCCGCATTCGGAATTGAACACTATCGATTACATACGAGATGAGACGCACGATACTCCTGTCGTCCACGGTGGAGAGTCTTAATGAAAGATAGGCCGATAGTTTTTTTTCTGTTCTTACGTAGACAGGTACGGTGAATGAGTGAATTTGTTCCCCCGATACTCACATGGCTCACAGATTGCACGCGCGTAGGTATATTACTTACGTATGTGTTTTACTCTAGATGCTATACGTCAGACCAGACAATTATATCGTAGGGAATACATGCGCGCGTTTGGAACAAGACTGATGCAAACTCGTGTTAATTAAACAATAACGGGGTAACAAAAAAACCGTATTAGGTGCAATTGGTAACAATGCCGACATATGGATGTTTTATTAACATTCTATGACTTCCATATTTCAGCGGAAAGCTGACTGGCAAATAAAGGCTATGCCCTGCATTTTTTAAGATTTAAGATAAAAAACAGTATGATAATAACAATCAAAAATCGAATTCAGTAAAGCTATTTAAGTATGAGTAGTATTATATGTATAGGGTATTTCTCTTCCTTTGCGCTCAGTTTGACCAAGGAAATCGTCTTCGTTTTAGTCCCCAACCGGTTTTCAACCGTATGGGACTGTAGGTTTGCCATCTCCGTCCATAATTTGGATCATTTCATAACTGGGACACTTCTGTCAATGGCACAAAACAGGGGGACTAATGCCAATGGTACCAAGCGGGGGGGATTTCTGGAAAAGGAGTCCAGCGGGGACTTTTACCAATGGCGCCTAACGGAGGGATTTCTGCCAATGGCGCCCAACGGAGGGATTTTTTCTGCCAATGGCACCATATGGGGGACTTCTGTCAATGACGATCAACGGGGACTTCTGTCAATGGCGCCCAACGGAGGGATTTCTACCAATGACAGCCAACGGGGACTTCTGCCAATGGCGCCCAACGGAGGGATTTCTACCAATGGCACCCAATGGAGGACTTGTACCAGTGGCGCCCAACGAGGACTGAGAACTACCAATGGCGCCCAACGGAGGGATTTCTACCAATGGCGCCCAACGTAGGGATTTCAGCCAATGGCACCTATTGGAGGACTGGTACCAATAGCGCACAACGTGGACTTCTGCTAATGGTGCCCAACGGAGGGATTTCTACCAATGGCCCACAATGTAGGGATTTCAGCCAATGGCACCCAATGGAGGAATTTTACCAATGGTGCCCAACGGAGGGATTTCTACAAATTGCGCCCAGCGGGGTGGGTTTCTGCCAATTGAGCCAAACGGTGTACTTCTACCAATGGCGCCCAACGGAGAGATTTCTACCAATGGTGCCTAACGGAGGGATTTCTGCCAATGGCAACCAACGGGAATTTCTACCAATGGAACGGTACCCTGTGACAAACGCGATAGCACAATATACTGCAAGACCCTCAATCAAACAATTTTTTGGACTACTTAGGAGCACGAAACAGTGTAATTCATTTTTCTATTGATTGATGCAAGGTGTTTATACGTCATGTTACGGCTCATGATTCAAATCAATCCCCGAAAAAATATGAACGGTTTCGTGTTTTTGTTTGTTTTACAAATTATCGCGCTGAAAGTGCTCAAACTTGAGATTGTGTTGAGATTTAAATTTTACCCAAATTATTATGGGTAGCATGCTTTACTTTAGATATTTGATCAATAACATTCAGTATTGATTTGATTGGTGCATGTCGGTAATTGTGAGAAAAACTCTTATCACTTACGGTCAAAATAAATTCTTACGTTGCCATCTACATGTATTCCCGCGAAAGTTATTTGGCAATCTTATACTCTAGAGAATGCGAATGGCTTAAACTCGAATTTTCAAAACGGAAGAAAATTGCTGATTCAAGCTTGTACACGACAATGGACGACAATTAAGCACACTATGTAAAGGCCAACCGAAAAAGAGACCGACTATTATTGAAGAAAATGTGTCAATGCTATCATCCGTTGAATAATTAAAGGCCACTGCAGATCCCAGCAAACCATGAGCCACAGACAGGTGATGTAATGGTACAATTATTTAGGTCAGACTTGTTTAAGGACCACAGAATTTCGTGTGAAACGTAACGACCGGTAGCCATATTTGCGGTTTGTCGTATACGACATCTCGACTTCATTGATCAACAACACACGTAGCTCATTCATAAAATCAGACGACATATTCGTCAGACAACAAATTACAATATAATTATTAAACTACAATCACGAATGTTATTCAAACCAAAACAAAATGTCTGAACTACGTAAATGAACGAACGACGTTAGATCCGTGTTCCGAAAACGGTTACAAATGAGAAGCAATAAACGAAATATTCCTCGTGTAATCTTTTGACAAGAGTATTGTTAATCCTTTGTAGAAAATCAACAATGCGCGCTGCTATTTGCGGATAGATCGATAACATTACGTGGAAATCTTATTCATAAAACACACTGATTTTACATCGCTGCCTCCTAATTGACTTCGCTCCAATCGTAATCCCTTCCTCCACCCCCAACAATATCCGATCTAAAGTGACCCAGATCTCTCCTCTATTCTCTTCTTTATCTATTTATAGATCCGATTTGCCATTCTTGCTACGTCAAACGATTCACAAGCGTAATTCACAGTCATTTGCACTCGGCTTTCTATCTTCTACTCAGTACAATACTCTCCGTAGGATATTATTAGAAACAACATCGTCATCCAATGAGAACGCCCGTTACATCTGTTGCAGCGAGATAGCACGCGGCGTGACGTAATTGTTCACTGATGACGGTGTTTCCCGATACGAGTTTGTACTATACATAGTAATATATATACTCACTGGAATAGTGAATGAAAATCAGTTGAGTAAGAATTTTGAAAGCGAAACGTCGTAGAGTGGAGAATATAAGTGAAACATTTCACATTTAAATAAATACATATTTACATGGAAAAGGAATGTATATCGAAAACATGTATATATTATGCATGTACATCATATGTACAATTAAATAAATACAGTGTTAACTTTGCGTTATACGTACGGAACTTCGTGTGGAATATTTATATACATTGCATGTCAACAAAAGTTGTTTATTTTTTGTTGTTTTTCATGTTTAAAGATTTAAAAAAATACAAAAAGTTGCTTGGATCTTTTGGAACACTACTATAGTGACTTATCAAGGTCTAGATTACGTGTACTTCAATTGTGGAGCGGAAAGACCCGTTGGATTTACCCCATACATTTTCTAGCGACGAGCAATTTAAAACAGACGTGTTTGAAGAAGGTAATTATACATTTAAATATTTCAAATTTTAACAATCATTATATTTTAATGCTCATGTATAGTATTGTACACATAGTTTTTCCAGGCACGCTTTAATCGTGAACCACATGCGTTTGGTGTTCCCTTAATACACTGGTAGAGTAGTCCGTGATATTGTCTTGAAATTCTTTATAACGTGTCGTTTTCTAACGATATTATTTAATTCGAAACAAATTATTCGACTAAAAGGTGCTATTGATTCATTTGCAGTGAAATCTAAGACGTCGCTCTTGTGATAAAACAAGAAAAAATGCCAATTAATTGATAAAACATTAGAAGAAAGACACTTCATTATGTGACAAGGTATTGCATTAGAAGTAACTAAAGTTCCAACAGGTTGGGAAATCAAGACAATTAATTGTCTTTATGACAGAATTGATGATTTCATTTAAATCGAGATTTCCGTTGGCCAATGAAAGCAGATCATTTTAATTTTAGAATAAATGAACATTTTTGCGCATGTTTGCATAATCAAATTGACTTGCTAGTAAACATTTGACAATGTCCGACATTGCTTTCTCCTTGTCCGTCGGATATATAATGACAGTTGAACTCAAATTATATTCAATTTTGATCGATAGGTAGTTAATTGGTAGTGGAACTCGGTAACCGCTTAAGTTAACTTGTTGGGTTTTAATAGCAATTTTAATTCCAGTGCTAGAATATATATATTTTTTCAATTTAAAACTGAAAAACAAGTATCAATGATTAACCACTGTTAAATATATATATACATGAGGCTATATTTGACAACAAGCGGCGACAGACTGGCATGAACTGGCAGGAGTGCCAATTGGGTGTCAGTTGAGTACCGAACGAGTTGTCATTATAAACATGTTTTCCAAATGTCAAATAAACCAACATAAAGTCGATTTAAAACAACAGTATTATGTGTGTGTAACACGTGCAGGACCAGGAACTGTGGGTCCAATAACAAGCGTATTACATGAATACTAATATTTTGTTTCAGTGATGAAGGGTACCCATCATATATGTCTGGTGTGCATCATAGTGCATTATTGTTTACAGTTTTATTGGTGTAACCGGCATGTGTAATGCCTTTGACCATAGTTTATACTTATTGTGTTATTATTTCATTATTATTATTACAATAATTTATAATTATTACACCATTTTATCATGCGAATTTCTGTAATTTTTACTTGAGACTAATAACATAGAATGTAGTTACATGTGCAGCAAAAAGTCATTTATAAGACCAACATTGGGACCCATGACAACAGCAGACTTGTTTCTTATGTGTATTGGTCTTAGTAATTATGTGGGTTGAAAAAAGGCAAAACCGTGGAAATGGGTTTTAGAAAGTTTGTCTTAATTCCAAAGTGGTCTTATAACTGAGGTTCCATGTTTGTATTCACTGCAGTTATTATTATTTATGTGTGTAAACAATGCATCATAAGTGTATTTGTATTATGTGCTAGAATACATTTGCAGGGCTTTTTAACCCAGGGATTGGACCTTAGACCTTTGGTTGTTGTGTCTTCTATCTTTAAATATATTCCACTCAAAGAAAACTGGGCCTTTTCTAATAATCGGTTCATGCATATGAATTTTCTAACAATTTGAATACATAAATTTTCTTTACACTTTCACTGCCAACTTGGACTTGTCAGAATCATGACATTACTTCTATATGTCCGGACTGCATCCCTTTTGTTTATGAATCAAGCCAAATGTGTATGTATAATTGTTAATTTGATATAAGGCAAATACACAAGAAACAATAGTATTGTTTCCCAAATTTAAAAAAAACACGTGCCATATTATTACATTTACAGTATATTTTGTTTTGCTAAAAAATACACCAAAATCTTTTCTGCAATGTATTGTATTCTCATGGGCCTTATGGCCTTCGAGTAGGTGGATTTGTGAATAAACTAAGCTTTATTATAAACTTTTAAACTATAATAATTTGCCAAATTTATAAAGAAATATTCTGCATGACTAACACATGTACAAATACATTATACATATATTGTTACTGATTTTATGAATGTATAAAACAACATTATTAACACAAACATCGTTAATAACACTATGTTCTTATTTAATTGACTCGTGTACACGTGTAAAAAGTGTCTATATACTCGAACGAACACGCTTTATTAATTAACAGGCATGTATTATGATCTAATTAGTGTTAAATGATTTTAGAACATTCCCTCGTAATATGTCCGAGGCCTGCGTAGGCGTATAAAGTACATGGTTTGCAGAACTGAACAGAACAGCATAATATTATGAGTCCTTTTTCCATTCTCAGTGTGTCGTTTTTGGTGCGAATCCCGAGTCCCTGACTCACAAAATTTGCTTGGGACTCATCAAAGTTTGGAAATACTTCCAACTTTTTAAGTTCATTGGGTCAGGACTCGTAGTTTTCAAAACCAAAATGAAACACTGAATTCTTGCTTTGCTTCTTCATATAACTTTGTATTCAATTTTAATGCAATCAATAAATCAGGTACGCATTCAATAGTAAATATGTTTGCAAACAAAACGAAATAAGAGACTTGTATAATTTAAATGTTAGAACAAATAAGGGTATACATTGGATTCGAACTGTAAGCCCCTATTTGAAAGCTTTGCTAGTCTCCAAAAGGCATGAACAACTGTTTTAAAACGATATTACAACTGTATATAGTAATATTCGAATAATATGCAGTATTTCTGTGGCATTTAAGTAATATAACTTATAGTTAGAGGCTGGCTTGAATAAAATTTAAAAATAAAAACAAGCGCATGGGTGTGGACAGAAATCGTAAGGGTTCCTAGTGCATTAGAATTCAAAATTCAAATGTCAATGAATTGTGTGTACAATTAAAGTTACGTAATTGGATTAAGTAACTCACAATTATTAGAATATTAATAATCATATTTATAGGTGACATATTTTGAAAAGTAAGCACACGTTTCCTCACAATTCACGTGAAATCATTTATTCACGCGTACATGATGTCAATGATGGTGAATAATTACTTACTGCTGATAATAAATATCGACAACAAATCGATATCAATCGTAACTAGATATTAACAAACACATTTTATTTAAAGTAACACACACTCCCACTAAAGAAGGTACTCGAATGCATGACAGCATCTTGTATAGTAAATACACCCTCAACGTAAGCAGATGCCGAGCAAGCCTTTCATATTGATCCGTTCGTCTGCTACAATAATATGCGATAGTATCGTCGCGTATGACGTAGGCTATGAGGTTCTCGGCTATGAAAATCCAGTTTTAATTATCTGTTACTAAGAATAGTAACTCTCTGACGTCATACGGAATTTCTTTGACTGCGTTTTCAAGGTGCTTAGTTATTTATAGATTATCGGTTAGTATCACGTGACGTTTTTGGGAAGCGATGGCGTAATAATGTGTTTAAATGCGAAAAACACACATTATGCATACGTTATCCCACTTCAATGGTGCCAAATAAAAAATGGGAAACTATCTATTTTTAGAATACTGAAGTATCGGCACTATGACGTGGAAATATCCGAGAAATACGTATTGTCCTATATTCAATACAGTCTTTGCTGTAATTTGATGGGTGCTAAATTGAGACTGAGGAATTCTTGAATTCGATTTTTTGTGTGAGAGGAAAGTAGGCCAGGAATTAGATTCTAGATCTGATACAGTATCTTGTGAATAGCCTCGTGAATCGTCTCGTGTCGTCTGATTGTCTATGATTATCTGTAGTATTTGAGAAAACCGATGTTTGAATGAAACATCCATTCAGAGCGTAGAAGAATATAATATCAAAGCAATGTTTGTATTGTCGTCTGCCTCGTGATTGCGTTCAATGAATAAATTAAATGAAAGTTCCCACAGTATCGTTTGGAATGGCTATCGATGGATAATTTCAAGCGCCGTCTTTGTATTTTCCGTGCTAAGAATTAAAACTCAGTACAATATCTTGTACTAAGTGGGTCTAACATGGAATAAAACGAAAATCATATCCACGTTAAAATTTGGCGTTACTAACCGTGGCCACTGACCCTTTATGGCAAAGATGGACCATATGTAATTTTGAATTCATGTAAAATTACAGGCGTTACTCACAGTGACCCTTAATTAATGGCAAATACATGGACCTATTGTAATTTTAATTCAAATTAAGTTAAACGCTGAGACATGCATGCCCCATACAGAACCAAACTACTGAATCACGAAACAAGACATTTTGTTCGGATTTCGGGTCAAGTTTTGGAGCTAATACTCGTATAATACTAATAATTATTTAATGCTAACAGGTGAGATATGGAGTTCTATCAGTGAAATAAAACCTACAATGTGACTGATATAAGCTCCGCCCCCTCACAGGGACTACTTTAATTTACCAAAATCTCAACACTAAAATGTCTGTAACTTTTTTCTCAAAAAAGTCGTTTTCACCTATTCACCATAATCCAAGATGGCGGATTTTGAATAGAAAAATATGAAATGGAATAACATATTCATACGTAGCCTAACCACAGTGGTAATTTGGCATAAATAGTACCAGTTTTGACACCATATAAGCATTAAATAAATAGAATATTTGTTTGTTTTGATTGAATATGGTTAATATCTCATCTTGAAGTGATAAAATTTTAATATTTTCACTCGCGCTACGCGCTCTTGAAAATATTGAATTTTATCACAACACGATGAGATATAAACCATATTCAATCAAAACAAACCAATATCCTCTATTTCTTACATAAGGTCATAAACCACTAAATGTATACGCGGACCAAAATCGGATACACTCAAATAGTCCTTACAGAAAATACTGCTTGCCAGGAAATGGTGATATGCCTTGACGAAATGGAACTAGAATCATCTTATTGAGTTTAAAGGTATTGTATACATGTAGTTGAATGAGTGAATGTGTTTCATCTTGAATATTTTGAGATTTTGGCATATTTGACAAAGCGAAAGTAGACCACCTAAGGCGGCTCGGACTATCATTTGACGCCTATTGTCTTGATTATATTGTTGTCTTACATTTAAGAGTCTAAATACAGACTAACACAATATTTGGTTGTTATGGGGAGGTAAAATTGGTTTTAAATATGTAACTTTTTGAAAGAAATAATTACTTTGTTATAGAGAGGTAATTTCTCTAGGCAGAGTCGCTCTTGAGACGTTCACATGCGATACTTTATTCATGATAGTTTATTCAAGAAAAAGGCAAATATGCCTATCATTCTACAAGTATATACAATTTCACATATTTTACAATGGTCAATGGTGACATTATTAGCATATTCAGGTATACGATGTGGAAATACTGAACATTTGAGATGCTATTCACAAAACATCTTAAGGGAAAACTTAAATATTTTGACTCAAGTTAAACAAATTAGCTGAACATATTTCCCCCAAAAAAAACTAAGAGAATGACCCATGTTGTCTTTATGATAATTGTAGCTCTTTACATGATGCTTCTTAACTACATTTGTATGTAAACATTGATAATCTTTATTTTCCTGTTTAGCTGATACACTTATAAGTATAAGAACATTTTAAGGTTTTAAGAAAATTCTAAGTTTTCCATTAAGCTGCTTTGTGGTATAGCTCCATTTTATTTTATTTCAAATACAGAGTGTGTTGATAGAAAAATTATTTCTTTTAAGCAGAGGAAACAATATTGGTATTTCCTTTAATTTCAAAGACAAATAAATATGTTTTATTGCATAATTTTAGAAATGTTGTGGTTAATATATTGAAGCTGGGTTTTCGAGCTTGATCCTGAAAGTCTCAGATCAGTTTCGGTCTCAAGTACAATTAATCCCTTTTTTGTAAGAAATTAAAAGTTTTCAAGGGTCGTAATCTGTTATCTAGAAACTGTTTTTGGTATTCTGTAACTGCTAAGGAACATAAAATTGCATAACTCTACATAGTATTTAAAAGAAATAGCAAAAACAGAATGGAGCTTAAGCCTGATCCTGAAAACTGATTCTTTGTGAACACGGGGCCTGTAAATTGCGAAATACTGAACATCTGTACGGAATGGGACGACATTTTATCCACTTTTATTAGATATGACGACTTTAGGTTCTGTTACATTGTGTATATATACAGATATTAGTGACAGGCAGATGACAAATGTACTGGTTCACCGTCAAGTGAAAAATTGAAAACTTAAACAAAAACATCACAAACAAACAAACCATACGCGAGCAATAGTTTAACAATAGGACTATGGAAAACTGCCTGGTTCAGGAGACTTCCTGTTCAATCGACACAGACTATTTTGATTGGCGGCGAGGCTAATTTGTTAATACATTTTGGCAGCCCGTGTATAAATTGTTATGATAAATAAATTACGTATTAGCCCAGGTAAGCGAGCATTGTTTGTTTTTCGCTGTCAAACAATGAGCTTTTGACGGGCCAATTAAGAGAACAATGTTTAATTAAATTGATTTATTTATATGTGCACTCTCTATTTGAGACCCCAAAAAATCTATAAACATGAAAATCCCACACACATGGTTGTCACTGCTTAAACGTCGGATAAAAAGTTTTTACGTTAGTTTTGTTTTAGACGGGTGTAAACCTGCTCTTTTGTAAGTTGGAAATATGTCCATAACGTCTGTGAGAAAATCGACCAAAGGGAGGTAACTCTGTTGACATTATTGGAACATTTTCAATCAACGTCACCGGAGTTACTTCCCTTAGTGTGAGCAGTTTCCCGCCGCAATATACTCTGTGTCGTCTGCTAGTTCTGAATAATGATTATTTTATTGGATTTTCTTAAAGTTGATTAGTATCTTAACTTTGGAACTATTTAGCGACGTTAACAGCGTCAATGGGAATTGTAGCTTATCATTGATATCGAAATAGCGTTGCGTGTGACTTGAGTATACTCATATTTCGATAATATTTTTAAAAAAAAATGAAAAAAACAACATACCACCTATTATGAGTACAATTTATTTGAGTAATAATAATTAACAAAAAAGTTATTATAAAAATAAAAGTAATTAGCGCATTAGGGTGCATAGTGAGTGGAGGGCTCATTAATTAACCAGTACTTGATTTATCACTGTCACTTAACCAGGTACAAAAAACGTAAAGGCACTCATTTGCCTTTTATGTGAGAGTACTTTACTGTTACACAAAGAGCCATGGAGCAAGACTGAATTCGAACCAGACTGTTCTATATTTAGTAGCATGCAACGTCGGAGGTCAAGGTCGCGCGTAGGAGGTGGCGCTGTACACGTTGGCCCTCTAGCAGGTGTCGCACTCAACTGAACCGTACATGGGGATATAATATTGTTGACAAGAACTATCCACAATCAAGGTCTATAAGTATGAGAGGCTGGTTTTTTTTCTTCTAAATTTTGTTTTGTTGAAAAACATCCATGTCAGCTGTCGACATAAAAAAAGTATGTTTATGGGAAACTTTTATGCCGGGACGCAATGACACGGTGCCAAGTTTGGTGCCATGTGACATCATATTGGTTACTTGCTGTACTGTTGTGTTTGATACACTTCAAACTTTCAAAACTTAGTGATGGATTGTAACTTACATTTCTGGCAATGAATACACCAGCGATTAATTCGTCGGTACGTATGTTCATTTATAAAACTGGTCTTGTCATTGAGTAACATGGCGGCAAACATGTATAATACACTTAAGCTGAATTAGTTTGAAAAGAAGTAAAGGTTTTAATTAGTTTGAAAAGAAGTAAAGGTTTTATACGTTTGAATTTTCACGCGATGCTTGGGAATGCATTAACACAATATCGTCGTTTTCCGGCCAATATTACTGAAAAGCTAATACTAGTATGTTATTATAAATCGCTGGCTTAGAATAGTAAGAATGTTCGTGCTTCTAACGACATTATTTTATAAGATGCATACCTATTTGAAATCTTCTTATGAACCTATTTATTTGCATGACCAAACTGTAGCTCCAAACTGTAGTAGAAAAAAACTTGTTTTTCCATATAAGGTAAAGAGTAGTTTTCAGATAATTGTTTCTCATCATCTGAGGGTTCAAATATAGATATATATATATATAGTCGGGTGAAGAAAGAACTTATCAACTTTGAACAAATGTCACCATTAGCACCTCTAGACACAAACCACTGCTCTATGTGAGAGTCACGCTTTACTAAAAACATGATACGTACTGAGTACGTTTGTAATTCCTGACACTCGCTGTAGACAAAGACCTAAGTGTATATTTAGGTCTTTGCTGTAGAGCAGTAGTTTTCAATTTAACATTACAGCCATTTTCTGAACAAGTAATATTTAAAGCGTATTATAGCATACTCAGAAAAATAAAACATATCCCCCTTTTTCATGTGTTTATATGGCAATGCTTATTGACGAAATATTCAAGTACAGACAATGTAGCTATTTATCTGCCGACCCTGTTAAAGAATTCCAGGGAAAACAACTCTTAAATACTGAACACATTTAGGAAAATAACTGGTAGATGACTCGAACTTTTTTACCGGTTTGCAGATAGTTCGAGGAATCGAAGAACTACTGTTGCATCATTATTTTACTCGTACAAATGTTCATTGTTGAAGATCTCGTGGAAGGTTGACAAGTTTACATTTGTCAAAGAAGTTTCCTCGTAAAATAAAGTATTTATTATCATTGCGTCTGCGATTGCGTTCTGTGGTGTTGTAATTAAAAACATCGTCTTCCTGTAGTGTGTTTGCATCTCTCAAGTCTCGAATGACGTGTCTATAAGCTAAACTGGCCGTCTTGCATCCTCCAGATTGGGCATATTTGTATTTTAAAGAATATAATTATTCATTGTGATTATTATTATTATCTTACTTAGCGACCTTTTATGTCCTATAATGACTTCATAGCGATCACTGAGGCACAGTCCAGTTAGGACATTGTGAGAGTGACGTTTTCATTTAGTCAGTTATGTATACTCAAAAGATTACAATCATTGTCTGAACAGGTAGAGCAAATATCTATGTTATTTAATCATTGGAATTATAGAAGCCTGAAAAAGCCTTTGTAATTGGTTTTACACCGTGGACTGGACCGCTGCGTCACTCTATTCTTACCCTGACTGGACTAAAAAGTACAAAATGTATCACAACTAAGAAGAAATTTGGCACTATGGAACAGAAAGTACTAGGATATCACATTAGTGTAATTAAAAGGACAACTGTGACTATGGAATGTTTTGTCGTTTTTCCCAATAGTGTGCACAACGTGCACGTGGAAGTTCTAATAAATTATTAAACAATAAAACACGAAGAAACGTATAATTCAACTTTCGCTCCATTAAACTCGCAAATAAATATCGTCTGCTCATGTGCAATTTCTGTAACAAATGGAAGATCAAGTTTAACAAATTTCGGCTCATTTGTGGCGATCGACGCGTGTCAACGTGGTAGATTACACGAAATAAAAGCGTTACAACCATAGGAAGTTGGTCAATTCGTTAATGTCGTCTGCGCTTTCAATTATAATTACACACCGCATGCTTAGTGTCCATTTTATAACGGAATTAAATCGGATAGAATATTTCGCCATGGCACGTGACTTGACAATTGACCACGTGACTCGTTGATTGACCAATGATCCGCAATATCGCCCCTGTTGACCCGATCAGTGTCAAAAGTTATTCCTCAACTGTGGTGATCTATGTACTTAAAATGTCATTAAATCCTCACGGACAATACCGATTGACACACTATGTAATTAGAGAAGCCTATCTCGATTTAATACCAATTTGCTTGTCATTTTTAAAGGTTGGACAAAAACCCGTATTCCGTACCAGCAAAACAGAATGGACCAACAATTGATAATTAAATGATCCTATTGTGCAACTATCGTTTAAGCTTTATTGTTAAATCGTACAAAAACGTAGACACTGATTGCAAATATTGTCCTTAGAATTAAAAAAATACCCCCAAAAAAACGATAAAGACCTTTTCCTACTGCAGAAGAACACCAAATAAACCAATGGGCTAGCATTACGGAAGTTCCTTCATGATAGATAGATACATTAATACAAACACTTGATAAACGTGTGACACTCATCTCTGTTCTTGTAATTAATACTTTGTTTTTATTTTATAAATGTCACCGCGCGTTGATAACATTTATTTAAGTATGGTTTCCCACGATCGGCTGAATGTTTATTTATATTTTATTTCGCACAATAAAAGATAATAAAAGAAGGTTACGTTAATACTACTTTAAATTAACACTAGCATAGTACACGAAGATTATGTCCGCACGAGCTATATTATGGATATTCCAATCACGAAAGTGACAATGTACATATTTGTTCATATGTACTTACGCCTACAGTTTTAGAATTAATTATACATGTACGCGATGACAGTAATTACTGTCCGTTATTATTAGTATTCGAAATAAAATTAAATCAAGAAACATTCAGATCTAGTCGTATTCTTTGTCGAAACACAATTACGATATTACACATTTATTTGCACAAAATAACACGACTTAGTAATATATGATACTCTAAGTAATAGTTATAAATAGTTATCATATTAATGTCTATGTTTAATGTACACTAATCAGTGTTTTGAGATTAAACAAACGAGACAATGAAGACGTTGCAATGTATTTATATGTGTGGTGTCAGACATAAAGTCCGTTTGTTCGGGTCGTTTTACACAATACAGAAATTGTCTAGGGAATGGCCGCATTATATACGTACTAGCATACGCTTAGGTACATGCGCGTGTTAGACACGGTCAGGTCAGACACGGGTACTGTCATTATAAAGTTGTTTTCACATTCGTCTCAACTTGAGCATGAAACTGAATTTGCTCGACTCAACTTGAGCATGAAACTGAATTTGCTCGACTCAACTTGAGCATGGCACTGAATTTGCTTCATTACAGGGCAAATATTATTTCATATTTACATCATCAGGAAATATAACACTTGTTTTTCTCCGGGCTTCCCAGCCATTACAAAAGTTTAAATAAAGCATTAGTCGTTTTCTGGTAGATTTTTTTAAAAAAAATTGAGTAGATCTGTAAATTTGAGTTGAGCATGATCAAAAGTTTGATAAGCATGGTAACTGGCTTTATGCAAATGGGAATTATTATTGCATTTTATAGTCATAAAATACATGAATATACAAATAACAAACAAACGTATAATTTATTATATTATATCGTTGCACATTCCTTCATACACAGTACGTATACCATGTATGGTCTCTCGTTTTCATTCGTTAAGCATTCGGCACAGACAGCAGGCAAAGGTCACTTCGGCATTTCAGCAACAGAGCCGAAATTACTCTGATCTTTAGGTTTGGTCATATAAGCTACTAGAGACATTTAACATAAAGATATGAAAATGTCAGTAAATGTTAGCCTTCCTAAACCCCATAATATATAAACCCAGACTTCCATCCTCCGTGGAAGTAAAAGAAAACGGAACTCTTGTGATGTGTGAACGTGTCTATGAAAGTCTGAAGGAATTTCTGGAGTTTGTTCATATATTTTTTCTAATTTTTTACTGGAAGCACATTATACGCTTCATCGATTCATCGCTTTATGTTTTAATACTAAATATAACAGTTTTGAGAACAAGGGTCAGAAATTCAGAATACATGATTTATTACAATATTTATTATAGACAGGGGTATTAAAGGGATAAAGCGTTGGTTTTTTTAATTTTACTTTTCTAATACATATCTGTAAATAACATTTGTTCTGTTTTTCATTGGCCGCATAATTAGTTCAATAACAGGCGTCCTAAAATATGATCTAACGTCTAATTCCTTGTTATATGTTTTTTTCGTAGTCGCTAATAAAGTTTTACGTTCATTGGTGTTTAGTGAATCTAAAAAAAAACAATTGACAATGCGTTCCTTTTGCCGTCTTGGATTACGACGGAGGTGTGTTTTTATTACATCCAGAACGTGTAGGAAAGCATATGGTGCAGAGGACACGTGTTTAATATACGAAATGGTCAAGGTAAGCGAAATGAGCGGGATGGGTATTTTTTCGGATTCCAGACTATGTTTCGAACTGTTCATTTTAGAATGATGACATTTCATAAATGTATGCGATTTTCACGATTGAAATACGATAATTATTATTCAATACGTTGGCATGGCAACATATTTCTAACCGCGTGAACATATAGTCACCAAACTTTTTTCACGTGGTGTTTCGTCGAGATTTCTGTATAGTTTTGCTGACAAAGCAGCGATCATTGAAACACTAACATGAAAATTGAAACGATCGGTGTGAACAACTATTACTGGCACCAGGTTACTGTATTATCAAAGCACTTACGAAAGTCTTAAATTTACGCTTAAGTTTGAATTCTTTGTAAATCTTTAACAACTGCAAAATGGTTGCGGATATGGTTTGTAGGAGTTCATTAATTGAATCATTATTAGTATAGCAGCTCCATTTTCCACACTTTATTATTGTAAACAAATGATAACGAATTTAAATTTGATCGTAAGTTTACGATTTCCGTAAGTGCTTTGATAAAACAGTATCCGGGGGCTTTCAATATAGACTTATTTGAAAAACCATGGAAATGTTATAGCCTATTGATGCTGTATCTTTCCTATCTTCTCCGCATAGTATTGAGCAAGCTTGTTTATTAGTTATTATTTACACATGCACTGTCGCTATGCATTGTATTGTCCTCTTAGGCTATCAGCCTATAAAGTAGAATTGAAATAAACTATTTATTTATCTACTTTCCTGCTGATACTGATACTGATGCCGAAGGCCTATTTGAATTGTCATTATATTTGTAATACAATGATCAGCGCCTAAGAAACGAAATAAACTAAACTCAATAAATTTAACAAGAATTACTAGAACACTGAGAGCGAACTTGTGACACCTTTATCCTATTTATTTATTTGTAAGCAGAGGATATTTTACTTTTAACGTATGGCTGCTATCGTTGCTGAATGTTACCGTCGACTAACGTCTCAATGTTTCGGGAGTACATATCACTGGCTTAGCAGGAGAAGGTCTTAAAGTGCTACTTATGCTAGGGTCACAAAGCTCGTACGATATCAAATTCGTACGAGTTCATAACTTTGAAATCCTAACGGTTTTTGTATGTTCGTAGCGTCTGGTCACAACTCGAACGGACCACGAACGATCTATAGAGATGCACTAGAAAGATATCCGTACGATGCTCGTACGAGTTAAGAAAATCCGTACGATGCTCGTACGCGTCTTCGCCCGTCGCTCCGTACGGACGCCGTGCGAGTTTACCAAAATCAACTCGTACGGTGCTCGCAAGGAGCTCGTAGGGCAAATGTGACCTTAGCATTACGACCTTATAGGACTCATAAATATTTGAAATCTGCATCACAATGCGCTTCTTATGAGCCTATTTTCATGACAATCGGAACATGTCATGTTGACCACACTAAAGTTGAAAAAGCTTGTTTTTCCATAAGTAAGGAGTAGTTTTCAGACAGTTCTTTCTTGTTTTCTCAGAATAGCATTTTCGTACTTTTCGTACCTTCTCATTCTAAGCCAGTGATTTGTACAGACGGCTAAACGTTCGAATGTCTGAAAGAAGACTTTAAACTGGTACATTTTATATCACATACATCCTTTTAAGTAAATGAATGTATATATATATATATAACTTTTTAACTTTTTGTAACTTTTTATTTGGTTTTACAGTTTATTTAATACTCTCAGCACATAGTACATGTGATAAGAAGTAGAACAATGAATACAAAGTACGTATAAGCATATTGTCAGCACGTGAAAGAGTGACGGAGGGGTGATAATTGTGCCTGTCACATACTTAAAACATGTTAACAGAGTAACTATTATAAAGAGCACTTCGTTTGAATCCAATAGTTGATCACAAGCCGTAAACACGAACGCTTTGCCCACCCGTGATTAGTACATACGTAATTGCATGTGTACACACATACCCCCGTAAACCAACTGTATAAATCTGAGTTTCGTTCCATCAAGATATAATGCAATTAACATAAAATCAGAGACATGTAACATTACATAGATCGCAATGTTGGACGAAACGGGCTAAATGGCGAAAAGGTCTATTGTGGATTTTTTTTCAAACATTTAGGTTTTGTTTTATGTTCTATGTTCTATGTTCTATCCGTTTCTCTGACTATTGACCGTGTCGTTTTATCCACACACCCAATTTCAACAGCACCTAACGGAACACTAACCAAAAGCATGAATTCATTCTGTGTGAAAGCATTATTTTTGACAAAGGAGATCATTTGTTCACAAAACCACCTTCCCAGAGGTCCCCCGGAAATATTATGCAATTAGCAAATTGCTTATGATCCCAGAACTATGGGAGTTTGACATTTATGAAAACTTTATATGGAAATTGGCAGTAATGAAAATAATACGGACTATTATCATTACGGGACATTATATTTGACTAGTTTTATAGCACTAGCCTAAATGTCAGCGCATGTATAAACATATGTTGCGGCGCGAGAAAGAGTGGAGGCGAGCGAGAACAAATCTAGATTAGCCCCTCTATAGAAATAAAATATTACATTCCGTATTTCGTAAAATTTTGTTAATTTTGATCATAGAACTCCCGCTGGGAACTTTTCAACCAATCATACGGAGACTGCCTAGTCACATGATCATGACGCCGGTCCGACCAACAGGACTGGAACTACCATCGTACTCACGCCAACTAAAGGAGTCATTCCAGTAACATTTTCAACGGCTTTGGCTGGTAGGCGGCTGTGGCCAAGACTTGTTCCCGCACATTCGGCGTGCATTTTAACCGATTTGACGACATAAAAAGTTGCTAGATATGAATTTGTGTTGTCCGAAACTCTTTCAAAATTCAATCCAACACACCATGAATCACCAATTTATATTTCGGCTTAAAATCCTTTAGCCAAATACATATTTTTCTTCTCCTGTAGTTGACTATTTTGTATTTACGAGTCCTTTTCAGCAGTTCATATAAACCAAGAGTATACCAGACAAACGTTTGGGGTGACACTTTTCATCACAATTACATGTATTTAAAAAAAACTTTTCCTCATACACGGAATTAAATAAACTGAAATCAGGAGGGAAGTTTCCGCAACAAAAATGTCAAAAACGAAGAAAAAGATTTCATCATTCAAATAGAAGGAATGGATGTGGCCCCATCCTGTCAGCCCCGCTGGTAGACCGCTAGGCTGTCCCGTGGACGACCGGAACACCTGGGTTTGGTTTTAGATTTGCAACATTTTATGTTCTTCCATGTTAATGATTAAAGTTTTCGGAAATACGGGTTCTAGACCAGTCGACAGCTTGTCCGCAGTATATAATGAATGATTGTTGAAAAACGTCTCATAGGTGGACAAGTGGTCTAGTGGTAAGGGCTACTGACTGCTGATCTGAAGGTTGTGGGTTCGATCCCTACTCCAGACGGTCAAAAACAGAAATGCTTTTCAGTGTTTCCCACCTAACATAACTAAACTTACTAACAGTCTTTCGGAGGTCCCGTGTATGATGCTTTACATGGGCACGTAAAAGAACCAGGGATGCTTCTAGAACTGGAGCATCTTCTGTATCATGCACTATCCCCTAAACACTAAAGTGACTAACCTCTTCTGGGGGCCTCGCCCATATGGATTATCCGGTGGCGAGGATAAATAAAAGCAAATAAACAAAACGTCTCATAACACCTAATGAAAGAAGGGGGAAATAAAAACGTCAACATTTGTTCCAAATGTATGAAAAGTATATTTAAGAGTTGTGTGTCATAGTGCTATTAAAGCACTTTTCTTCAGCATTCATGAACTGATTTTTTCAGTGAATCTTTTACTGAATTTTACTGAAAACTATTTTCTTGAATTTGAGGCATTTTCTTATTTCTTATTCGCGTCTCATATATTTTGGGTACGTACGTTTATTTTAGGATCAACAAGGTAAAGTAAAACACGATGGCAGTTTTGGAGCTAAAACCGTACAAATATTAAATCTAATTTTAGGAAAATTTATTTTTCTTGTTTAAGTGAGGACTATTTAAATATAATTGATGAGCCGTTTTATTATATTTGTCAAAATTCACATTATAGGAGCGAACGCCCACTTGCTAGCTTTTAGCTGGAATCGCCCAATAAGCTGTCCGCTCGCTATAGGACATGTCAAGAAAATCGCCAGGCGCTATTTGAAATACCATGCACCCTCTATGCCATTGGATTAATCTATTTAAACAGATTCAGTTTTGTCGTCAATCGATTTCGATTTATGTCTCACATAAACTGCGATGGCTGAACGTTTAGCATTTACAAGGACAAATATGTGGACCGGATTTTGACGCCTGTATTTTTTGTTTTTAGCTGCTATGTGTTAATTTTGACGGTACATTTGAACATTTGTATTGATAATGAGCATGGTGTAAGACGATAATTGACGAAGGTAACCGAATTATTCAGCGACGTAAATGTTATATATGGTGATTCTATAAAAAAGTGTAAATATTCGAATAATTTTGCCTAAAAATTAGGACGTTGCTATACTTTTACTGAGATAATTATTAATTAACCAAGAAAAGGAAAAACAGGTGCGTGGTAATTAAGGAATTTCTGTTAATTAACCATGAAATGTGATTTGGACAAGATCATGCATCCATGCAGATTTTGGAGGACACGACACGGACAGTATAACAACTCGAAAACTGTCTATCACCAGGAGTGTTTGTACCCCGCAGAAAGCGTACCCGAGGGTAAGTTAGGTGTTTTGCTCAGGTTGAACGGCGGAATGGTGGACAGCTGGGTTGGCTTACTTGGCTTCATTGGGCTCCTTTTTCTGCCGCGGCATACATTTGACCAGTGTGACTTGGCGGATCATTTTCTCGTTCGGTTGTGTGCTGGGCAGTGTGCCTTGTATGTTTTTTATGTTTTCTGTGCGCGCTGGTTAAGTTAAGTGCTGCCTTCCCTGTCTGACTTAATATTATCTTTTTTACCATGTTATATCACATGGCGATTGTGCGAACGGCATATGTTCAATGGCGAAACGCCAAATACGTCATTAAAACAAACGTATCGTCAATGTCGCCATTTTTCTTTCCACATACGTATATCATTCTCAAAGATATTTATACATATCAATCCAATTATTTTTCCTTCGATTTTCATTATGGTATTCCTTTAGCTATAAATGGGCGAGACGTTGTTATCTTCGGGGAAAACGTGCACTTTTGATATTTATTTAAAGCAAAGATTAACATAAAATGCATTTATAGATTAATACTAGTATATAATTGATATATTAGTATTAAAAGTACCAAGGACTTTATATAATAGTTCGTGTAAACTATTAAAGTCCATACATGAATATTATATTTGAGATTTGAGTTGTTTTTATTTATTTCCTATCAGTTCATGTATGACGCATGTATAATATTAGTATATAACATGACTTGGTTATTTTTATACAAATGTACAATTATTTCGTTTGATATTTTGGTTTGATATTTTGCGTTTCTGAATTATCACCTTATAAATAAATATATAAGCTGAAATATTAACAAGACTGGACCCTATTTGTGCTTGATTAATTTGTTTTCATCACGACACACACGCGATGATTAATACTATACATACTAATTAATAAAATAATTAATTTAAATCAATTAATTAATAAAAATTAATTGATTATGAGTATACTCAATGCAATTCCACTGATAGGAAGTGTCTTAATTTGATACAACGACATGTTGAAATTTTATTTTCGATTTTGTTTATTTTACAGACATCTGTCGTTTCAACGTGACCAATGATGTTGGGGGTATTTCTATTCGAATGATTGAATTATTAAAACCCAACAAATAATAAATGAAAATAAATTTAATACTAATAGCAGCGGAAATGATACGTTTTATTTTTCCGTGCGCTTCCATTTCATAAAACATGTATTTTTATCATTAAAATAAAAAAGAATCTAGCATTTCATCTTATTCTACTTCATCATTAAACAATGGATTGTATACAAACGGGGACACTCAATTATTTTTAGAAAGGACCCACTCAAAAAACATTGTTTATAATGAAATCCAAGGCAAGATTTTTTAAAGAGTTTACTATAGTTTTATATACGTCTTCTTTTAAACCGTCTAAAAATTACCGAAAAAAATGAAATGTTGTTTATTTAAAAAAAACATTTTGCCTCTCTTTGTTTTTGTTATTTTATGGAATGTAAGTTTAAGAAATTAAAATATTTTCATGACTGTTAAAAGGATAGCATAGACAAGTAAACAACTCCACTGAATGAAATCAAGTTCCTTATTATTCCGTCGTCCGCTGGTTGTTTAGTTTTATAAATATATTTTTGCGTTTTTGCTTTCAGTCGCCATGCTAGGCATGGACACTTGTCGTATCACTATGTGTGTATATAACTATAAAAACTATTATTATATTCTTATTTCATTATCATCATTATTAGTATTTAATTATTATAGCGTACATGCTCACTAGCGTACATGCTCACTTATGTGCGGAATAGTCATAGTTTGTACGAATATTTCTTCAACAATATATTTTGATTTTTTCTTTTTGTTAATGCTAGGGTCACAAAGCTCGTACGATATCCGTACGAATTTATCAACTCGTACGAGTTCATTATTTTTGAAATCCTAACGGTTTTTTATAATGTTCGTAGCGTCTGGTCACAACTCGTGCGGACCACGAACGATCTATAGAGATGCACTGGAAAGATATCCGTACGATGCTCGTACGAGTTAAGAAAATCCGTACGATGCTCGTACGAGTCTTCGGTGTCCGTACGGGCTCCGTACGGACGCCGTGCGAGTTTACCAAAATCAACTCGTACGGAGCTCGTAGGGCAAATGTGACCTTAGCATTATTTGGAACGGTGGGTCGTTGTTGAACACATGACTGGCAAATAGCCTACGTGCGAAAACGTGCATATTATTCGTGGCCGAGTAATGAATACGTCAAGCGTGATAGACATTGAAACAGAAAATCTCGACGTAACAGCACCATAATTATAGGCCCTATTGCATGCTACATCCTTGCAATATGTGCTACTTATGTTTAAAAGACAAACCCCATATATTTAAGCACCGAAATAGTTCGTCTGGCAGGTACATAATGTATCATTAAAAAATTTTTTGATAACGTGTGTGTGCATTTGAAAGTTTAAGTTTAAAATGTGGATCTTCGGTTTCCGTTAATGTCATGATTTTGTCTCATAAAATTACGGTGAAATTGTAAGGTTATATTCTAGTAATATAATAAAAAAGTAATACAATGTAATAATAATAATAATAATAATACTCTCTTTATTTTCAGTATACCAATGATAAGCTTACTTATGAAGTATAATACATAACATATAAATACGGACTAAATAGAAGTCGAAAAAAAGGAATCCATTTCCCGTCAATGTCAATGCTATACATGTACTAACTGAATTAAATATTGTTTGATCAATTATATCTCAATACGGACTTAATTGAAATTAAAAAACGAGTTCCTTTCACGTCATATACATATCACCGTAGCTCAGTGGTTAGCGCGCGTGTCGTCTAATCTGGCGACACGGGTTCAAATACTGGTGGAGGCACACATATGCCTGCCATGTTTCAGCAGAAAGCTGACTGGCAAATAAAGGCTATGCTCGGCGTTTTAAAAAAAATAATAATCAGCAGAGACAGAAGGAGACTACGTAAAACTATCATTTAGCACCTTGGTAAACGTTATGTAAAGTTTATGACGGTTTGCGACCCTTTGACGTCATGGAAATGTACTACTTATGACTTTGTTGGCATTTCTATAACAACGCACAAACCAAATTTCAGATTTTTGAAGATTGCGACAGAATGACGTCACTGACTTGACATGTGTATGACAAAAAGTGTTAATGCAAAACTAGCATGCATTGTCGCGTTTATGGCGAGCCATATTTGGGGATGAGGCACACTCTCGACGAATATGGCTCGCGGCAGCGATATTCGTAAGGTGAAAAAAATAATGCCCCGAATATTGAGTCAACAATACATCCATTGCACTTTGTGGCAAATCCGACAAAAATGACGCGAGCCATGTTCGGAGCAAAAGGCATCTCAGCAGCAAATACGGATCGCCGAGAGCCATATTCGGGGCAGTGCGAGCCCCTTTTTCACTGAGTCATTGAGTCACTTGCCGCTTCTAACTTAATCACAAAATCGCCAAGAGTCATATTCGGGGCAGAGCACGCCCCTACGTCACTGAGTCACTTGCCGCTACTAACACAATCACAAACCATACGAAGCTCGTAATGTTTCTTTAGAAATAGATGGGGCGTTGCTAATCAAGGAACCGCGGGTCCGCATGTGTATTATGAGCGTGTCGGTCATACTCGGACAAACACATTTTATGCTAATTATGATTACAGGTTGGTTTACTCTCCTGTTTTGTGAGGGAGAAAAAGAAGAAGTGCTTCGGTATTGCTGTAGAATTATTTGACAACTTAACTCATCTTCCAACAGGAACTAAACTTCCGTCTTCCATCATAAATTGTAGCAAAAATGAGCGTTTCGCACCCAATGATTGGTATGAAAGACATTCGGGTAGCAAAGATTTTAGAATGGATGTTGACCGATATAACAAGGTCTTGTACAGATATATCCGGTAATCAAATACCCCCTGAGTGTTGTGCATGAGCATGGTAGAAAAAAGAATAGTTACCGCTACGAAAACTTGATTTGTCATCCGTTTTCGCGATGTGTGTTGTGATTGTTATGTTTTCCATTATTTATAGATTGCTTTGTGCTTTTTTTACATGTATTAAGAAATATTATATACAGATCTACTTGATACTAATATATCAAACCTATAACCAGTAATTTATCAGAGATTACAATATATTTTATTATTTTCTTGATGTTGAGTGCATAAACAGCTCAAGCATTCAAATAGGTATAGTTATGTGCGGTTTACACAGAGGAAATATCTTTGAATACAACAGAACAAGTTATAAAACGACGAATTATTCAAAAACATGTGTAGGCCTATTGAAATAAGCCTACTTTTCCCGAACATAACAAGTGGCTTAAGGACAATATTTTTAGGGTTTATTTGAGGCATTTTTTTCTTTAAAAAACATGGCTTTCTGTCAAATTCTGAAATTTTCGGGGCAAGTACCTCGATGTCCCTCAGCATGGCCACGGGCCTGTTTTTAAAAGTGCTTGGTCCCGTAACATAAGAACACCAATTATTCGTTTTCAAGCATTTTTATTTTTTTTAAAAAGTTCTTTTTTATATCTTTTCAGATCTCTCCACTGAAACTTCGTTGTCTTCAACAGCCACCCTGACGAGTAAACCGACCACGAGTCCAGAGCACGCGCCAGTGACGTCATCAAATCGGCCATTGATAAGCACGTGCGCCGATTACTCCATGTTGCTCTTACACCATCAGGTAAGGTCGTCACGAATTTACTCCCGGATATGACGTCAGTAAAAATGTTACGCGCAATGTTGTTAACCATAATATAATATCCGATATCATATTCTATATATGTTATATAATAATAATTATAATAATGCAAAAGCGAAACGTATGTTTATTTTATTCATTTTGAACTGCCACATTCGAAATCTTCTTGTTGTACAACAGTTTTAAAATATGTTTTCATGTCGGATAAACACGTTTATTTTAAAAATTTATCATTGATGACGTCATCAACCTCATTGTTTGTATTTATACACATTACAACCCTATTTTAAGAAAGCAGACAATCGAAACATGTAGGGTACAAAACATGTATCTAATTTTCGATTGAAGTTTTTCTTCCTTACTTCAAGACTATTTTTAAAAGCAACTATAAAATTATGTTCCATGCCCTGTGTAATTCTAAATCCCCAATCGTTTAACAATCAAGTTCAAATATTCTTAAGCTTAGATGCACATTGCGGTGTATCTGCATTCTGCACTGAGTTTGGTTTCAACAAATAATTCAGTGGCGACGACTCGGTGGGAGATTAAATTGCCATTTTTAGACGCGGCGGTCACTATACCAAATTAATACAGGCGATTACCTCGTAGACGGTAGTAATTTATGAAAGCTCATAACCAGCGATTATGTGAACATTGGGATTGCTTGCCACTAATAGTTGGTGTTATATTATCTGTGTAACCACTTCTCGGCGAAAATTGAATTAAATTATGTGCTTACATTTTTACGACAATGGCTGACAGACCGCTTTTCGACAACTGCACGCGCGCGTTCTGTCGAACGGTCACAATCACCACACGTGCACGTGTTTCTGGCAATCGCGAGCGTTTGAAAGTTGTATCTTGGTTAGAACGGTCGGTAATAAAAATAATCGCCATATGTTTTGACAAAATGCTTTTTGACAAGTTAAGCGATTGTTTTTCTCGGAATGATTTATTTGTTGATTTTGAAAAAATAAAATTTCTTTCAATTTGTTACACCACCGACTTTGCGATGTTTTTATGGACCGAAACAGATACCATCGTCTCCTTGATTCTCGTTTCATGTGTCTTGATCTAAAATCAGTGATAATGAACAATTTGAGATCGAATTAAAACGGACTGATTATGATATGTTGGATGTTTTGCTTTTGAACTAAAAAGACTGACTTTAATGAAAACAGCGCATGTTTGCATATAATGTTTTTTTGTGACAGAAAGCTGCTACACGCCCACAACGTCGGTGTAATGTCTTTTACAAATTGACAAATTACAAACTTTTGTATTGATGCTGGTTTTAACTTTTAATGATAAATATTTGCTTTTATCCGTGAATAGTTTGATTGCGGTCATTAAATATATTTTACCTGAAATTAAAAAATACGCTGTTCCAACAGAAGTGATAGAGTCAATCATGTTATATTTTGTGGACCATAATGAAAATTTGTTTGCCAATTATGTTATTCACAGAAAATAAAGACGTTATTATTATTATTGTTATTATTATTAACTATATTATTATTATTATTATTATGGTTGCTATATATTTAATAGAGGATATTACATGAGTGTATTTGCAAATTGAATTTATTTAACGAGTTGAATAAAATAATAAAATGCGAGCATTCAATCGATTTTATTCAACGAGTTTAATAAATTCAATGTGAAAAGTCACAAATGTAATGTTATTTTTATCACATGTTAGCCTTTTTTCTGCCGAAACATAAAATAGCTACTTATTTTCACTATAATAAACGCGCAACTCTGACGACGTCGCCTATACTTTGAATGACGTCACGTAGCTTTATACAACGCTACCGCGACGTCAAACGTGTGATAAAACAAGTTCTAGGCTTGAATCAACTGCCACGGTTTATAAGCGAATTTTGTTTGAAAATAATTCGGCATTTAGTTTATGATAATTTATTTAGATTGATTGTCATTGGCCCTCCCTCACTCAAAGCGAACGCTCAACCAAAATCGGCATCGTTCGTAGGTTCGTCTGATCGCTTTGCCTGAGTAATTCATATATAAATGAGCCAATCTCCAGGAAAACCTGCTATAATGACATTATGTGATTATTATATGTAACAAGATTTTGATAAAGCTCTAAAATAAGGAAAATACACATCTATTGATTCTATTTTAAGTAATTGACCCATATAGTACATTACCTTAGCTTTAAATTTTCCTATGAATTATGTCAAAAACACATACTTCGTTGCTATGGTGACCAATTTCAGAAAAGTACTCTGTTTCAGAAAAACGAGGATTTAGTTGTTTAAAACAGAAGTAGCCTTTCTCTGAATGCAAACAATTTCGATTTTGATATATATTTTGAAAAGTGAAACATAATTATAGAATTTGGTACTATTTTGAACAGTTTATGTCAAGAATTGATCAAATGGTGTAATAATGAAATACTTCAGTAACATCGAATAACGTTTGAATGACGTTTGCAGCGTCACACAAAAAGTTCCGAATAGGGACTCTACAAAACAACTGTAACTTCCTTAAAACTCAAGATATTAACATAATTTCTTTTGCAATTTGCTTATTCAACATCATCCTGTAATACTATGGAAAATCTTAAAGTCAATATTTTTGTCAAAACAGCAGGTTTTCCTGGCTCATATATACGTTTGTATAATGAATATATGTATGGATGCCAGAAGAGTAATTCTGAATTCACAAACAATTCACAAACAAAAAAATCTTTATTTTAATCTCTTCAGCCGACTCTTATGCAGTTACACGTCCTACGATAATCTTTATTTTAACCTATTTCTATTACAAGTAAGGCCCTTCTTTATACACGGGTCCATTAAAAATGTCTGTATTTTCACTCTTTCTCTATTACAGCCGACTTATACTGGCCCAACGACGGCGACTGAATCGTACCAGAATCCCCCTACCCCTGGGGGGACCATCCCTTCTATAGGGAGTGCAGATATTGGCATCTTTCCAAACACAAGTTTTGGTATGGCTCTCCAGGTACGTCATATTTGGTGACATTTCAATTTTCACAACTACCAATCTGAAAAGTTACTAAGAATAGTTGTCGCACTAGTCGAACGTATGCGAGTACTTATCACATGGTATTACGCACGCACGAGTAATTGAATATGCATTTAAATAGCCAGTGTCTTCACTATCAGTACCATGTCGACATGTACAATTCTGTAAGCATGTTCACTGTAAGTCAACTGAGGAATATGGCATGTAAACAGGTTTGATTTTCCTCTCTTTGATTCTTTAAAAAGAAAATAAATGAAACATTTCTACGTACATGTATTCTTATATTTTAACTGCATTTTTGCTTTTTGCACTGTTTTTAATTTTATTTTCTAAACTTGGTTTATATTCTTTAAATATATAATTATACATTAAATAGTACTACCATGTATAGAAAATTGTTGAAAATCTCATTGTTTATAAATGTACGGCTCTTTAATAATAAATGCTTAAAGTGAATGTGTGGTTATCTATTCATGTCTTAAAATGTCTTAAAAGTATTGATTTTATAAAAATATAATTATACACACGTTATATCTAAACTATTAAAACGCAACTTTAAGAAAAAAAGTAAGTTTGAAAAGAGCCGATACGAGACATGCTCCTTTAATCTATTTATAAATGTATATCATGTATTTATCTATTGAATAAATGAAGAAAAAACATCCTGCCTTTCACCAATAGCTAGCTGGTGGTCGCATTTGTATGTAGATAACTCATATACAGTATACACATATGGTCTCTCCTATAGGAAATATCGCGTTAATGTGTTAATAATTCGGACCTTGAAACATGCTTGAAGATGCTATTTTTAACATTGAAATATAGATCATTATATTTGTAGATAGTTCACTCTATTAGCTCAATATTACGACCATACATGGTCATCTTCAGGAGAATGCAACACTTTAATATTACATTGTTTAGCTGTATAGTAGCATGGATGCATTGCTTGATATCGAAATATTGAGCAAATAGAGTGAACTATCTACAATAGTGATCCCCTTCTAGGGATATTTTACAACTAGATAGAGCATTATGTCAATATACAGAGCGCTCTCACATGTGTTTTCTTCTCCCTTTCACCACGGCATACAACACGTCAACTACTATCAGTAGGGGTGACTATTGAGTCAAATTTTGACTATTGCAATACTATTGGTATTGCTGAAAGTACTATTGCGATACTATTGTATTGCTGGAAACTATTGCGATACTATTGCAATAGTTATTGCCAAGATTTGAAAACCAGATATTAACTTGTAAATGCAAATTTGCACTGTGTAAGATATCACATTTTGTACAACATAAAAATTTACTATTTGTGAAAATGATTTAAAATGAATTCGACAGTAATAGATTTATAAAATTAAGGCTATTTTGGTCCATTGTGCCAATCTGTGGCTGTTTTGATACGTGTGGTTATTTACAATTAGTTTTTTAACGAAAACGGAAGTTGTTTTAAATTAATAATAAACTTTATTTATAAAACGGGAACTATCGTAACTATCGATTGTTGAGCTAACTATCGGCGATAGTTATTGGATCGAGACTTTTACTATCGATCCGTACTATCGGGACACTCGGAATCGCAATGCATCGATATTTCGATGCATCGGCCCACCTCTACTATCCAGACCTAAACAATCGCTGCAATTGAAATCAAAATATTCCCTGAAATCTAAACCTACTGGTATTTTAAGGGGCATGCCCTGGAGCTGAAGTGTCTCGAATAGCAATCAAATTGGTATCATTTTAATACCTAAAGTCAAATAATGAAAACACTGTAAAAGTTTCGAAATATCCCGCTAATTGTTTTTAAAAATAAATATTTCAAGAATAACTAAATATCGTTGTCGTCAAACAAAGACTGACAGCCTTTGATTCAAATCGATATACAAATTATCGAGGCGCACGTACATTTTTAAGTTTTCTTTGACTTTTTTTGTAATAGTTGGATTTACAAGTGATAAACGCAATTGTGTTGTATGCAAACCAAGACACTCCAGTTTGTGTGCATGCCCCTTTAAAGTATTCTATTTGTACTTGTTATCCGCATATCATATAATAATGGTTCGTTTCCATTTACAGGAACTCCAAGTCGACACAGGAAGTTTCGTTGAAGACGATTCTTTCAGATTTGATTTCTCGACCCCAGAGCCAGGAACTTCGTCCGCTTCAGGATTTCAGGGACAGTCACAAACATCAACATTTGCGGAACCAGTTGTTTACGAGGGGACTGTTAATTTCACTCTGGAAAAGGATGTTGGAAAAATGCTTTTTCCGGACTCTGCGTCAGTTATGACGTCACAAGCTAGTAATACTCAAAAATACACAGATACGTCATCAGCATTCGCTGAGATGGCGTTCCGGGGATTTCCTTCAACTAGTGAGCAGTGTATATATTCAAATAACCCCTACGGTGAATCTTCTCATGTTCATCCTCACGCGCATGCGCACAGCCAATCATCAGACAAATTGTATCAGAGAGATGGCAGTTCAACTGCAAGTGGTGCTTTCCCATCGACCACCGATTCCCTCACTCATGGTATGTTTCAACCACAGGCCATGCAACAACAAACATACGGCGACCCTTCAGTGGACAATAAATTAAATATCAATGTAAATATTTACCAGTCCCAACAACTTCCTCAAGCGCATGCGCACCAACTCGACGAGGCAGCCATTTTGAGACGGTCTGAATCCCGGCAAGCGGCATCACGGTACCCGTACGGTAGTTACAATCAACCTCTATACGGCAGTGCCTCTGCTCTACAAGGGACTAGTTGTCAAGGATTACAATCAATGGATACCGGATATCCGGTTATGGATCGCTGGTCCCCTGCAGGAAGACACTACGGCCGGAGACCATCGCTGACTATTCCAATGCCTCCACATACACCGGAAAGGTAATAAACGTTCATTAATATTATAAATATCTATCAATATCATATAATTTATGTACAATATATTTTGTATTATCTACAGTTGAATTCATGCGGTTTCCTTCATTTCCATACGTAAACATTAACCGTTATCTTCATAAATATTAAAGTATTAGGTAGCATAAGGGGGCAAAGCCGCCTTAAGTTTTGGCTCTATTTTTTCAACAAAACTAAACAATTATTTGCGTTGTCTTCCTGCTTCAAAATAAATTGTTTCAAAATCATTTCTTTGTGACGAAACATTTCTATTTCAAAACAATTATTGATGGAAAATGTAGACCCAAAATTAACAAAGGTTAGTTTGTACGTCACGTTACTAATTGTCGTGCAAACGAACTTCATAACTGATTGCTGGTTTCCATTGGCTACTTTAGTTTTCAGGAGTATTGTTAGTGCTTTGACTTTTACAGTTTCTCAGATAAGTAATTGTCAAACAGCAATAACTTCCACACTTATCTGATAATTTGTCCTGATGAGGCGGACGTCATAGACAAGGGGTGACGTCATAGCCAAGGGGTGACCTCATAGCCACTGTCATAGGCACCACAAATATACTCCTTTTATTCAATTGTTCAACTTCGCACCTTCAAGACAGATGTTTATTCAATATATACATGTATAATATACGTATATATGTGTGTATGCATTATTATTTACTTTTGACAATATTGAAAGTTATATTATGATATAAATAATCTATCTACCTTTCGTTAATTTCAAACTCCCCGCGGAGACGTCGACATAGATAATACACCCTTATTTAGAAAAGATGGTGCGGAGAAATAATTCATCATGAACACAGTAGCCTAATTCTCATGACAAATGTCTGTTTCAGTATCTATACATAAGACAACAAACACATATACAAAGTGTACCTCATAGTCGTTTTTATTATTTCAACATATAGTCTAAATCAATATAAATATATGATCATCTTATTTTTATTATTTTAGCATATAGTCTAAATCAATCTAAATATATCATCATCTTACTTCTATTATTTCAGCATATAGTCTAAATCAATATAGATATACAAAACGTATAATATTTTTTTATTTCAGCATATAGTCTAAATCAATATAAATATACAAAACGTATAATATCTTTTTATTTTTTATTACTTCAACACACAGCATAAATCATTATCGATATATGATCATCTTATTTTATAATTTCAGCATTGAGCTCCAGAAATACACAATACAATCACCCAAGACACCAACCACCCCAAGTTCAACACGTTCCTCTCCCGGGCGTGAGGGTATGCAGAAAGAGAGCTTGTTGTGTGCGGTGTGTGGGGACAATGCTGCCTGTCAACATTATGGAGTACGCACATGTGAGGGATGCAAGGGCTTCTTCAAGGTACGTAACCTATACCTCATCGTGTTTCGGAGGTAACATTGTCGATTTCATTGTGCGAAACCATTGCATAGTCATTAGCATAAGCATTTGTTCTCCGTGAAACTTTTTCCACAGTCTTTTTAGTAAAGTAACCATAGCTTTAGTAGACGCTTGCTTTCCTGGAAACCTTTGGTAAAAGCCATTTTCTTGTACACTGAGCGGCAACACAAATGAAAACAAAGAAAACACTAATGATTTATTTACTTTTAATATTTATATTTCTGAACGACATTGTGTGTGCACTATTGACTGCCCGAGGTTGTAACTCAATGTCCTCATGCTCCATATAAATCCACTACAGAGATGTTGAACTAATAATACAAAAGCGATAATTTGACGATTATTATAATGTCACTATTTTAAATGACGATTATATTTTCTTTTCTTTGTTTTATAGAGAACGGTGCAGAAAGGTGCCAAGTATGTATGTTTGGCTGAGAAAAATTGTCCCGTAGACAAACGGAGACGAAATAGATGCCAGTTTTGTAGATTCCAGAAATGTCTGGCCGTCGGAATGGTTAAAGAAGGTACTTACAATATTTTCTTTTATCAATTAATGGCTGATACGGCTAAATGGTTATTAACTAATCCCGGTTATTACATGAATGTATGACTATTTTGGAGAGCGGTCAAAAAGAGAAACGGCGACCAGCAAATGAACACTAGATGTCCGTAACTAAACGTCCAAAGACGGCCTAATTGGACATAGTTTTATGTGTCGACAGGCATTTGCTATAAATCTCTGTCCCGACTGCAATTTTATAAAATTTATTTAACGAAATAAGTGAATTATAAACGCTTATACTTTAAACATGACTAATGTAAAATTCTTAAGTACATGTATTAATAATATGTGTATGCTTTTTCAGTCGTACGGACGGACAGTCTTAAAGGAAGACGAGGACGATTACCATCGAAGCCTAAAAGTCCACAGGAAGCCCCACCTTCACCACCAGTTAGCCTAATAACCGCTCTGGTTCGAGCCCATGTGGATACATGTCCAGACATACCCACATTGGATTACAGCAAAGTAAGATGTTAACAAATTTATCAAAATCATGATTAATAGCAAGTAAGATGTTAACATATTTATCAAACTCATGATCAATATCAAATAAGATGTTAACAAATTTATCAAACTCATGATTAATAGCAAGTAAGATATTAACAAATTTATCAAACTCATGATTAATATCAAGTAAGATGCTAATTATTCTCATAAAACACTTTTAACTCAAGTCAAATATTCGACCCGGACTTTTATATCATTTTTTCCTGTAACATTCTTCAAATTGTACTAACAATTTCGACTTGTACCCACACACACTTTATAGTTCATTACAACAAAAGTTGCACAAAAAATGACAAAAACTCGCCTGTATTGTTGTAATAGACCAAGAACTATGTTGACCTATACAAAGAGGCAGTACATTAAAGTGGTAAATTCAGCACTTGAAAACCTTCGAATATTCGCGGAGTGATATATGCACTGGTTTACTTGTTAATTTCACATTATTATGATGCTATTTTTAGCTAACCATAGCAAAATTCACACAGATATCATAGTTAAGATACAAAATGTCTTCGCATGCCATGTTTGCGCATTGTGTGTTAACGCTTAATAGTATTTATATTTAAACCGGGACTACTTTTTTCTTACAGTACAAAGTGCCTAGGCCAGACGACAGCCCTCAGACGGATACCGAATGTATCCGAACATTTTACGATCTCTTAATACAATCCATCGATGTTCTACGATCATGGGCAGAAAAAATACCCGCATTTTCTGATCTCTGTAAAGAAGACCAGGACCTACTTTTTCAGTCAGCAACGATGGAACTATTTGTTCTCAGAATGGCCTACCGGTAAGTGTGGAGTAATATGCTAATGTTGTTAAAGCCTTCTTACAAACGAAAGTTCGCTTGATTAGTTTTTGATCTCCCAGAATTATTTGTATCGGGAATTTTTGGGGTCGACTTAAAAGTAGATGATTGAAAAAACACCTACATTTTGCTTCGGCATTTATGTCAGATAAGAAAAAACACCTACATTTTGCTAGGGCATTTATGTCCACCAGAAGTTCCAAAAGAAAGCATAAGTCGTAAATGGTTTACATATTTAATAAAACATCACCCAGTCAGAATATTCATAAAATTGTAACAAATGTGTGTTAAAAATAATCATTATCATCATTGCCATTATGATATTATAATTTATTATAAATGCGCAATCATAAACAACTATACACGTATTTAAAAAATACCGACCAAATTAGATAAAGCGGATTTGCATTGCAACTGATTACATTTTCACTATAAAATCCTTGTTCGGTTTTCGGGTTCTGTATCTTGCAAGTACGATGAGCTATATGCTGAATTTATCATCATAATTATATTAAATTAAATATCAATACGATGAGTTATATGCCGAATTGATCATCATAATTATATTAAATTAAATATCAATACGATGAGTTATATGCCGAATTTATCATCATAATTATATTAAATGAAATATCAATACGACATGTTATGTGCTGAATTTATCATCATATTTTCATCATAATTATATTAAATGAAATATCAATACGATGAGTTATAAGCGGAATTTATCATCATAATTATATCCAAAAAATGTCAATCTTTAATAATTTTATTTTTATTTCAGAATACAAGCCAACGACGACGATGAAAAAATCATTTTTGACAATGGATTGGTATTGCATAAACATCAATGTTATCACATGTTTGGTGACTGGATCAATTCTATAGCAGATTTTGGTATATCCATGCATCGTATGGGACTTGACATTTCTTCCCTAGCCTGTATGGCAACACTTGCCATGATCACATGTAAGAACAGTTGTTTGTTTGTAATAATAATGATATAGACTTTATTTTTTTTACTTTCATTTTGTATGTGACATTCTGCAATTTCGTTGTCCAGCACAAGGCTGCTTCGTATCTTTCAAAATTGCATGTACACTATATATGTGTTGTAGATTGTCCTTGTGGTGTGTGGTGTCCGGTTGTTGTTTTCTCGTCACACGGCTCTCGTTCCGTTTTGGTTTGACTGGCTTAGGCGGCAGACTTTCAGGACGGGTTGCCGTGTTTTCAGTGCTTTGTGTTTTTTTAGTGTTTTCTGTGCTCGGCTGCCTTCCCTGTCTGACTTAATATAATCTTTTTTTTTTATAGAGGCAACACAGGTGGTCATTCCAAGTCTTCCCTGTGAGTCTCTTTCAAAATAAACATACATATGTACACCAAACACACTATTTGTTTGTGTTTCTGTCCTTAGCTTCGTTTTCAACTTTTCAATCATTTTGAAGAATCTTATACCAGCAGTTTGCCTAGAAATACTTCTCACACTTCTAATTCATCGTGTAAAACGAATATTCAAATTGCAAATGTACAATGTATGAATACTAATTAAAGTTTATCAAAAGTTTATCAATTCTTCTTGCATTAATTCCATTGATTTAGGCTGCAATGGAATCTCCTTTCTACTTAGATATGTGTCTAGTCTGATATAGTGTCTGATCCGTTGCATATTCATGTTCTGAACCGTTCGATGTAACAGTAGAGACAGCTAAACGATACAGAAAGGTCTGACATTAGTGTAACCTCTACTGTATTTTCTGTTCTATATTTTCAGTACGCCATGGTTTAAAAGATGTACAAAAAATGGAAGAATTGCAGATGAAAATTATCGACTGTTTACGTGACCATTGCACTTATAATTGTGAAGCTCAGAGGAAACCAAACTTCTTCTCCTTGATCCTGGGGAAAATCGCCGAGTTGAGGTAAAAAAAGCTCGCACATTTAATCATTGTTTTTACGAACAAGGGTGCTTATGACAAATTTACCTAACGATGAAATGAAAAGGTCTCGTAGGCATGTGCATACTTGTATAACAAATTTGCGTATGGTGATAATGAAAAGTTCACCTACTGAGTCTGTGCTAATGATAAATGTGCGTACGGTGATAATGAAAAGTTCACATACTGAGTCTGTGCTAATGCTAAATGTGCTTATGGTAAAATTTTATATTTTTACAGCGCAGTATTGCCATCGTCTAAATCCCGTATCGAACACTTTTGAGCTGAATAACCTATGATTTTGATCCTTTGTTGTTTTGAGTTATAAGTGCAGAATTTAATCCTATCGTGGGAGCAAATTGCCAAATCTAGTCAGAAATACAATGTACAACTTGTACAAAATGTGCATGGATAACAGTACATGTACAAATTAGTCAGTCACGTGATCTAAGTCGGATAGACATCTCGTATCACTGGTTATGAGATTAGTCGCTCGCTGAAGCTCGCGTCTAAATCTCATAACCAGTGATACTCGTTGTCTATCCTATACATAAACTTCTTTTTACAAATTATTCACACTACGTTGTTAGAAAGTGTAGACGAGAAAAACCACATCGATAGCTTAGTCATACAAAAGACGAAATGAAATTGTAGATCAGGGGTTTTCAATATTGATCTTACTTGACTTGATAAGGACAACCAATCAGGTCACACCATATTAAACTCTTGGTCAGTAATAGGCGATGCGATTGGCTGCCATAATTTCTATTTCTTAAAGATTGGCTTCGAAAATATAAAACTAGCTTCTTTTCTTTCCTCGCACATTTTCCTGGCAATGGAACGTTATAAGGTGTTTATATACCTTATAGAACGAGTATGGTCAGTTCTTATTTTGTAAACAGTTTAGGAGTGAAAGTAAATGTCTGTCATGACCTCAGACTAGAACATTTATCCACAGTATAAAGCTGAAAAGGGGCTCTAAGCAAACCCTCCGTAAGATACTTTCAGTTGGTAGAATTAAGGCTAATTGCACTTCACGGTGCATAGCCTCACACAACCATGAATAAAACCAAAATTTAATTTTCCTTTTCAGAACTTTAAGTCGAGAAGGTTTGGAACGTCTAACGTATTTCAAACTAGAAGGCATCTTCCCAACTCCTCCGGTCATCGAGATGTTGTTCCATTCAAGTCAACTTCCGTTTTGAAGCTGCTATGACGACCATAGTGACTTCTTGAATTCTAATGTGTGAGGGGCGCACTAACTGTAGTCAACACTTCATTAACACATTCCTTACCTCCTCATAGAGGAATTTCTACCTAAGTTTAAAGTTCCCGGTAGTATTTCTGCCCACGTAAACAGTTTCCGGTAGTATTTCTACCTACGTGTAAACAGTGTCCGGTTGTTGCTCTACCCGCATGAACAGATGCCGGTTATATTTCTACCTACGTGTAAACATATTCCGGTTATAAATCTACCCACGTAAACAGTTTCCGGTAGTATTTCTGTCCACGTGAACAATTTTCGGTTATATATCTACCCACGTGAACAGTTTTCGGTAGTATTTCTGTCCACGTGAACAATTTTCGGTTATATATCTACCCACGTGAACAGTTTTCGGTAGTATTTCTATCAACATGAACAGTTTACGGTTGTTTGGCTATCTACGTAAACAAACAGTTACCGGTTGTATTTCTACATACCTAAACAGTTTCCGGTTGTATTTCTACATACCTAAACAGTTTCCGGTTGTATTTTTACCCATGTGAACATTGTATGTCAGCACTAGTGTCTTCGTCTCGTTGCATGGACAACGTAAAGTACCACCTGTAGACGTCGTGTGTATCGTCTCCTGTGTTGGTGTGTCCGTGATTTCCAAGGTGTGTTGTGTTGTCATTGTATACGGCACAATGTCCGTGTACTTGACAAAGACATTCATTTGGTACATTTGAACAGTAGATACATATTTATTGCATATACTTACTCATGAGTGCTAAAGAAACCATAACTAATCGTTCGGTCTATCATACTGTCGTTCGGTCTATCATACTAAATGGTTGTGAAATATTTTTCCGTTTTATTCAATTTATAATTCACAGTTATTTGTCGGTAACAAAGTGCTATTTAGGGACTACTAGTTATACCCGCCCTGGATCGTTTATTACAAGACCCAGCCTTTGTTATTATTATTACTCATACTGTTTCCTATTACAAACTCAACTAGTACCGGTATTTGATAACTTTATAGTGCTAGATCTGTGCTTTTTGTGTGTCACTCAGGCGTCACAGAATCGGGCCTTTACCCTACTCTCGGACCAGCCTTTATCAAGTACCGCCTACCACTCAGAAGTGATTTTAACGAATGAATGAATGATTCTATTATTTGTGTAAGTTCAATTCCCCTCGGTCGTATTTCTCAAGTACTTATCAAGGATAAATTCCGAGGTGTTTCAAATGTAATTGTGTACAAACTCGGAATCCCCTGATAAATTCACTTGTAGTACTTCTCTAAAATGTCCGAGATATTTCGAATTAAACTGTCTCTGTTAAACTGTCTCTGTTAAATAGCGTATTGTCAAAACAATAAGTATCATAATTCCCCACCCACCCACTATGCGTATATTTCATTGAAGCATATTTTTGATAACTAATGTTGTGATTTGAATTATGAAGCTTTACTTTTAGTGATTTTCGATCTCTTGTTTTATTCTATTTATGTAAAATAACGTATTAACTTTTATGTTATTCATGAGTCATAATATATTTGTTTCATTAGATACATGCGTAGTTATATTATCAGATTATTTATGAAGTGTCTAGTCTACCTTATTATTTATGGTTGTACATTTTGTTTGTTTCGATGAAGTTTTTAATAAGTTATATCAATACGCGTATGTTTTATTTGTATCGGAGAAGCAAAATAACGGATTGGCCCGTTTACAGGTATACTTAAAATATTGTCGCGAAAATATATGACATAGAGATAAATAGAGTCCTGCCACCTTAAGGCAAATGTTAACTACCGTTATTTCATACTCTGGCTTCGTTATTATTATTTTTTGAAAAAATAGACATTTTGTTTTGGCACAAGATGATAATTAATCGAAGTCATTGACTGTTCTGAAAATAAAAAAAAATACTTAACTGTTCTCAAAGGAAATAGTTTTGAAAACATACGACCTTTTAAACTAACAAGAAAATGCCTTTGCTTCCAGTTATACACGTTATTTTATGCGTACAGGTATATATTCGTTCGAACGAGTTTTTTTAAATAATACAAAATTGTTAAATATACACTTGTTTTAGGAAGAAGGCTTTTATCCTTTATAGTATCATACATTGTACTGATAACATGAGTTCGAAGTCCACAGTGTGTCATTCATTGCGGAGTGAGTATATAGGCTTGCTTGAAATATCCATTTTTGGGGATGTGGATGGTTCGTTCTATGTATGACTCTTGCGTGGATAGCTATGCGCTGCCGTCGTTTCTGTGTGGCTTTGGATTGTCTGTGCGCTACAGTATTTGAAAAAAAAAATTTTCGTTCCAATTTTGGTTTGAATATTTTGAAAGGAAATAGGCTCGTCTCTTAATTTAATAAAATATTATAATTAATTTTTTGAACATTTTATTTATAGAAATCAGATATCTAGTCAACTTTACTAGTCAGGTTAAAACTGAGTCTCGGAAATTTCCCTAGGTTCAGTTTTAAATATGAATTAAATAATAATTAAATAATTTTATTTTAGTGAACGTTGTTTTATTATTGTTTTTTATTGTGTCATATTTACAATATATGGAATATAATTTATTTTTTGAGAATATTATAATGTTGTAACAACTGTTTTTATACACGTTTGTAACATGCCATTATTTACTATGTACTGGTCGTTTCATTTCTTTTGTCAGATGTCATAATTTATGTTTTAATATGATTTTTATTGTTCATTAATTTTCTGTTAATTATTGCTGTGTTAATTGTGTGTATCATTTCAGTCATGACCACGTGACTTAAGTCGACTTATAAGTTGTCGTCATTTCCCATCTCGTGACATATAAGTCGTTGTCATTTCCCATCTCGTGACTTATAAGTCGTCGTCATTTCCCATCTCGTGACATATAAGTCGTTGTCATTTCCCATTACGTGACTTATAAGTCGTCGTCATTTCCCATCTCGTGACTTATAAGTCGTCGTCATTTCCCATCTCGTGACTTATAAGTCGTCGTCATTTCCCATCTCGTGACATATAAGTCGTTGTCATTTCCCATCGCTTAAGATTGTTTGCATTCCATGTATGTGTCTTCATTATTTGTTAAGTTTATCAATCCTTGTTACACATGTCTTCAACGAATTCATTTTTATGTGAACTCGTCATTTGTTGAATCTCAAATTTGTCGCCTTCATTCGGATACCCTCGGTCAGTGTCGTAAATTATTAGATATTACGAAAATATTGCCCGAGGTCATCCGAATAATATATTCCACAGAATTATTATCCAGTTAGTATTTATTTAGTCAAATATATATAACATAAAAATTAGTATGTACATTAAGAGCTCCATTGTTGCTATGCTAACAGAAAATATTTCAAATGCTAAAAAACGTTGAGGAAGCAATAGATCTACTCTGTTCTTCGATATTTTCTTAATTGAAAAATATTTTTCTAATATTAAATATGGTAAAAGATCTAAATTCTACAAGTTTAGAACTATACAAAATATTAACATTGACAGCTTGGTTAGAAAATAGCGATAAATAACCATATTATTCTGTCGCCATAGCAACAGCGGAATGCTCAGATGTTCCAGATGATTCATTAGTTCTGTATATTTCTAAAGGTTGTGCAAGCATATTTGTCACGTAAGTTGAATAACTTATAAAGATCTTATATATATGTTATATCTTATATATGAACTTACAATTCCTTGCAAAAAGGCCTAAAGAAATTTTAACTTATTTAAATGGAATTCGTGTTCATATCCATAGCTTTGTGCACAAAGAGAATAAAATACTCGCATAAACATATTTCGTTATATTTTCTTTTACCCTAATTTCCAAACATGCATTCAATAGTATGAGTAATACGACATCACCAATAATTACCCAGCAAACGTTGTATGAACGTTAGACTCCAACGTTGGGAAAACGTTGGATTCTGCAAACTTTTCTGTCGTTATATGTCGTCATTTATCTAACGTCCATACAACGTCGGGTTCCAACCAAATATCAACCTGAATCCAACCTTTTTCCAACTAAAATCGTGACCAAAATCCAACCTTCTCCCAACCACTTTCTAACGTCAATTGCAACCATTTCCTAACCAAATTCAAACCTTTTCCCCAAAATAATTCTGACCAATCATTTCTTTCCTTCTGTCTAGGTTACCATAGATGACCAAACATGTGTGTGCTGGTCCAATATAATTACAAGACAACAACTCTGCCGGGTTAAAAGAAAAGTTTATTTCAAATGTTATCTCTAGTGCTGCATGGTATACAGTGCTTTACATTTTCATGACAAAACATTGAACAAAGCATAAACAAGAACACCGCAAAGTGGCACCAACGCCTGTCTGTTTAACATGGAGACAACAGATAATATTTTAGATTTAAAGTTTGAAGACCATAAAGTGTAAAATTGATATATAGAGTAATAATGTATCCCAAAATGAAAGATACTTTAGCTAGTTGTTGGATAGATACTTGGCATTTGGAAAAGCTTTACTTAAAACACATACAACAAAGCATGATGCCATGGACTGTATTTATATATTAAGGGAAGAAAGTAAATTTCTAAGTGGCATAAAGTATACTACTAACTGAATAGTTGAAGGCATGACTGTGCGCAGACGCATGTAACTTAAAAGCTAGTTGCCCTGCATTATGTGCCTTATCGCTAAAAGAACAGAAATGTCAGAGATATTTAAAATGTGTATTGACAATGTGCATTTTTTGAAGAAAGTGCTTAAGAAGAGCTGTTCGTAAAACTGCCATGTGTATTTAATGGGCTATGGTAGTGAACAAGTGTGCAAGGTATCAAAGCTGTATATGCATAGTCCATAAGGGGGCATAATTCTGTCAAAATGTCTGATAGTGTTTGCCTACATATGTGTATTGAATGGGGGAGGGTGGGGGTAGTGAACAGGTGTGCAAGGTATCAAAGCTGTATGTTGATGGACTTGGAAATTATTATGAGTTTGAAAAACTTGAACATTTTAGTTAACATTTTCTAAAAGGGGGCATGATTCTGTCAAAATGCCTGATAGTGTAACCTACCAATGTGTATTAAATTGGGTGATGGTAGTGAACAAGTGTGCAAGGTATCATAGCTGTATGTTGATGGACTTTGAAATGAACATTTTGGTTAACATTTTCTATATAAGAATATGCTAAGTCCATAAGGGGCCATACTTCTGTCAAAATGTTTGATAGTGTTGCCTACCCATATGTATTGAATCGGATGATGGTAGCGAACAAGTGTGCAAGGTATCAAAGCTGTATGTTGATGGACTTTGAAATTATTTGAGTTTGAAAAACTTGCACATTTTGGTTAACATTTCAATGTGCAACGCCGACGTCGGGGCGAGTACAATAGCCTTCTTATTCTTCGAATAGTCGAGCTAAAATGGGCTATAACAGTAAAAATGGTGTCCAAAGATATATATTACTTGTGTTACAAATGTTCTTTGCCACTATAAACAACTATTTAAAGGTGCTGCCTCACAGATTGGGCTAAACTTTTTGTATATCGGGATTTTCAAACATAACCAAGTATTGATGTAATAGAAAGCCACTGACGGTTGCTTTATGAAAGATTTGGTGGAAATAAGCAATTTAAACCTTGAAAAAAAGCGCTAAGTTTCCTTCCAACATGCTTTGTGAATTATGTAATTCATACGTGATCGAACTGTAACAGCAGCAAACTAAAGCATAAACATCAGTAAGGTATTTGGTTCGTTTTTCGATTCGTTTTCATCAAATGCAAACACATTTCAGACAATTTAAGTAATAGAAGTGTTAATTCTATAGGGTATTTATACAAAAAACAAAATAACTACAAAATGCCGAAGTTTCTCAAATTATTTTAGATGTCAGTCTGGTTGTTCATGGGATATACAGGCAACTATACCAAAATTACACGAATATTTGACAATTTTATTTTATTTTTGCAATACACCAATATGTGAGGCAGTCCCTTTAAATTACAATCAAACATGGGTAAAATACCACCTGTGAATAAAAACCACTATTACAAAACATGTCTGCAAAAACATCTAATTATCATTTCACATGCCTGTCTTTCAGTGGTTAGTGGAGAAGTGGCGAAGTTGCTGTAGCCTTGTTGAATAAAAATTAGCACTGGTTAGAAAACAGTCCAGGAAAATCGGTTATATTCATTGATAAAAGATAGTGTAACTGTCAAAGACTAAACATACCTGACTGGAGGTTCTGGGTTCGCTTCCTTGCTTCGTAATACCATTAAAAAATATAAGATAAAAATGGTACCAGTTATTCCCTTGCTAGACACATGAAATCAAAAGTGAAACCTGGCTTCATGTCTCTTAACAAATCATGGAATGAGTTCCATCATAAATGAGGTGTCCAGATTGAATATTCGACTAACCGAATAGTAAAGTTTACAATATAAAAATTAAAAATCTACCTAGTAAGAAGGTGAAGCATCTGACAGAATAGTGAGAATATCAACTCAGAGATATTCTATATACATTGTACATAATACATAGTTATAGTACACTTCAGCAGATTTAAAGATAATAAACAATTCAAATTACAGAACCATTATAATTGTTACAAAAGGTAGAAAAAAGACTTCATATTGTAAACCTACATCATGCTCTAACTAGGTAGTCAAACAGAACAAACACACCACTACAGAGTGCTTCCTGTGTAACAGCATACATGAACATGTTAAACCATACTGCAAAGAAAACAAGTAACACGGAATTATACACTTGAAAAATAAACCCTGACTTACACTTACAATAATAACAATGGACCAAAGGAAAATCTAATAAAATTACATCCTAAGAATATATAATAAAAAAATGTAATAAAATATAAATGACTTATCATACTCAATTTATTACATTAACTTAAGACAAAGGGAGATCACTGCGCATGACTTCGGTCGTCGGAAATTTAGCACCCTCTGACCTAATACGGAAATTGACCGGCACGGCATTTAGCCTGTATCAGTGAAAACAACCAATATAATAGGCCGTAATTGCCTCACAGACAATTTCTAATACAGTGAACAATTAAAACATATATCTATACATCTATAGGAATCAAAACATGAACAGAACTTCCACAATGCGGATAAAAACCGCCTGTGAAACGGATAACCCTGAGGTGAACGTAATACTTGCACAAGCGTACGAACAGGTAAAATTACGAGCGGTTAAACACCGCTAAAACCTGTTCCAACACAGGTGCATTACAAAGGAATGTGAACATAGTCAGGATGATGTCAATTTCCTTTTCCATGCCATGCATGTTCTGTACTGACAGCCTCTAAAAAGTTTCACTTTTTCATACCCCACCGCAGTCTAGATTTTGGACATATTCTACAACACGATACTCAAGGGTACTAATCAGTGAATGTTCCTACCGCGCATTACAACTGCGGTGCATGTTTTAAAACCTCTGTTTGATAAAAAATCAAATTAAACAATCAAACAATGATATTTAACTAATATTACCACCCTGACCAAAAATCAACGTAAGTACAACGTTATGAAACGACGTTGGATTAACGTTTGTGATTTAATGTTGTGTCAACGTTAGATTTTGGTTGCTGACCAACTAACCAACATACAACCATAATCCAACGTTATATAACGTCGGGTGTTTATACAAAGCATTGCGAGCACTGTGGAAACGGCAGAATACGAAAGATGAAACAAAGATTTAATAATTTAAATAAACAGACAAGGTCAGTATTGTAGTCAAAACATCACTGCTAATTGGTGCACATAATTGTAATCCACCTTTGTGGACCATACCAAATTTTCCCGCCTATCGCATTATCCTTGGCGCACTATACATGGTACAATAGGAGAGATCATGTTTGTATACAAAGGGATTAGTACCACCAGCTAGCTATTGGTGAATGGCAGGTTTTTATTGTTCATTCATCCAATAGATAACTGGTGGGCATTTTGCATTATGACTACGGTGATCTCTCCTATGCCCAACACACGGATGAACGAGAAATTGAAATCATTGAAAGTCCAAGTCTCAGCTATCAAAAAGCCACATGCCACAAGGATAAACAAAATAAGCAAGAAACTAGAAATGTGCCCCCACTTGCCATTAGACCATGTCAAGGGTCATAACTCAAATACACATATTGACTATTATTCTGTCGAAGTTTGGTGTCTGTAGCACAAATACTTACCAGAGTGATGAGAAACACAAGAAACATTTCACCATTTCAAGGGCCATAAACTCTGATAATACTGGTCGGATCCAAATAATAAAAATATATATGCACAACACTTCATGCTAACTCATACCCATGTGAAGTTTACAGGCGACACCATATTTTGGGACGGACGGACAAGGGCCAATCTATATCCGCCATTATTTGATGGGGGCATGAAAATACTAAACAGCTACAAAAACTAGAACTGTCGCCATTCGGCAGACTCATATACCCGCGCGTGGCAAAAATCATTGCAGCTAATTTTTTGCTTCATGCACATTTACATATTCAGGTTGTTCATCTGTTTAAGTTTGAAGGAAATGCTGCAAAAATGTAGGAGAAGTTGCGTCCACAAGAACTGTTAACTATATATTGTATCGTCCATAAAAGTACAAAGGGCCATAATTCTGTCAAAAATCGTCGCAGCGCAAATTCTTTCCTTTATGCACATCTACATGTTGAGGTTGTTCATCTGTTAAAGTTTGAAGGAAATGCTGCAAAAACTGTAGGAGGAGTTGCGTCCACAGGAATGCGTCTACGGACAGACAGACGGACAGACAATCTGAATCAAGTTTACCCCCCCCCCCCTTACAACTCGTTGTGCGAGAGGTATAAATATCCACTCAGTCAGTCAAATATATAGAAGTTACGGGTACAGAAACAGAAACAGTGCACATGCCATCAGTTTGAAAGAGACAAAGCAGCCAAAGTTGACCTTTAAAGGTCATATACAATATCCATTGAACTACTGGTATAGTATGAACGCTTGCACAGTTCAGTTTTTGTAGTTCGTGAATCTTTAGACAATTCGATCAAAAATAACCAAAACAAGTGCAAGCACTTATACTTATAAGGGAAAGCAAACAATGTATCCGTCAACTGATGATCCTATTGTTTTTATAACCGAAAAGTTTTGAAAAACTAAAACAAAAAGTTGTAAAACACGTATGCACCATGGCAGCCAAATTATCAGAAATGATAAAGGTCACCGTGACCTTGACCTTTGACCTACTGACTTTAAAATCAATAGGGGTTATTTACTGTTGATGACCAACCACCATGTAAAGTTTACGGGTTCTAGGGTCAAGCGTTCTTGTGTTATTAAACGAAAACAATTTGGCATATATAAACGACAGATTATGTATACTCGTAGATGTGCAAAGCAATATATCCCTCATCAAAGATGTGGGTATAGTTAGTTGAATCATTTTTATTGCATGAATATTTAAACAACAACATTATTAAGTTTTATAGGCATGTCAAATACATTGTATACACAAGAAATATCACTGAATGTGACGAATACCCCCAGATACTACTTGACACAGTCACTCCAATATGAAAATATGAGCAATTATTAGACGTTGTAATGATAAAATTAATAATAAATACAAACGTGTTTTTGTTTAAATTATTAAAATATGTGGTTGGATATAATTTTTAGCTCCAAATCCGTTTATAGTGGAGTTTTTCAATCTTTAATAATCAACAATAAGTCATAATTTCTCAGTATTCGTCATTTTTTAAGGGGCTAATTCTATGGAGCTAGGGGTTATTTTCTTCGTATTCACTATTGTTCCAATATGTTCGTACCCTATCCGGTTCGTTGATAAGTTAACAGCGTGGGGAATCTCGTGACTAAAATGGTACTTAGCATACGGACATTTATGGCAAAAATCTTGATATTTGAATAGTATTTCGATTCTTGGTAAGTACTCCTTTACTATTTTCACTTGTTATATAGTACAGGCTATGCGAAATTTAACGCTCTTTGTAGTGATATATGTGTCATTTATGTACTCTTTCCGGTTTCTGAGATACCTTCCAGGTTTTATGACTAACTGGGGGAATATTTTGTCAATATTCCTAGCTAAACTACACAAAAACAGTGTTCAAAGGCAATATACTAGACTATATACATGCGATTGTGCTTTATTGTACTCGGAAAAACTTGTCGTTGAAAAACAGTAACGTCGTTGAAAAACATTAACTTCTGCAAAAATGCCAAATTATTGAAATGGAACTTTACACGGAACAACACTGTTGTGATACTTAATCGTATCTAAACCTCTTAAAAAATGCCGAGCATAGCCTTTATTTGTCATTCTGTTTTATGCTGAAATATGGCAGGCATATATGTGTTCCCCCACCCGGATTTGAACCCGGGTCGCCAGATTAGACGGTAAGCGCGCTAACCATTGAGCTACGGAGGCCACATCTGTGTATTCTAGGATATAACAAGCGCATAAAACAATTTTGTCTGCATCGTCGATTTGACTTTGACTTAGTATTGTGTTTGATTAAACTTGCTTTCAGTTGCCGAGTAATTGTTTTCATTTACTCTTTTACAGAAATGACAAAATCGAAGGAACGTGTTGCAGAGAGACGGTTTGATTCGAAACTACCAAAAACTACTACTAGTATCTACACTCTCAGTCATTCATTTTTCAATAAATTATCAATATTCATAAATATGCAAATGAGTTAATTAGCATAACGTTTAGTAAATCAAAAATACATTCTAGAAATAAATCATACGTTGATAAACGGAATATATTTAATGGGTGTGTATTGTTGATTCTGACTGTACTGTGATTTGTATATGTTCTGGTTTCAATTTACCCCACCTACATTTGGTGGTTATTCTCGGTAGAATTAAATGATATGAATACGTACATTAAAGCATATAACAAAATCCCTATGTCTTGTCGTGATTTTGGTACAATATGGTTCTTTAAATAGTAGGAATAACAAAGATAGGACATGGATTTGTCAACTATATACATATTTTTTACCGAAAATATATCAATTTTTGGCATTCTCATTAATATTCATGATTATGCAAATAACATAATTTTCATAAAGTCAGTGCAAATGAAAGACCAATTCATTAGCTTCAATTTGATACCATTGTGACTTCTACCTGTAGAATAGACCAATATATGGTGCAATTTCAAGTTGATGTATGCTATGTGCACTTAATTGACCTTTGACCTCGATTATGACCTTCACAGAGGGTTATGCTCGTGGCATCCACCCAAACCATAGACAATTGGTATTGGGCAATACAAATATGGTATTGAAACACTTCTACTAAAAATGCCATGGACAATGAAAAATAAGCGACTCAGTTTGTCCTGACGGACTCCCAACTATCACATTTGGTGACCAACTCAGCTTTCTCCTCAGCGACTAAATCTACGTGCACAAGACGAATACACCACCACCCCATGTTACTCTGCCATTTCTGTATGCTTTGTAGTGGCTAGGGAAAACCTCGCTAGACTGTATAGCATCTTGTGTAGCTCGGCGCCCGTGTAGCTTGCTTTCCTGGTTTGATGCCCTTCAGCCACGACTCTGTGCCACAGACTATGTCGGGCTTGGTGTAGGGTAAGGCGGTCTGAAGTTCAGCACTCACCACTAGAGTTCTTACCCACTCTACGACAGTTGATGTCCATGACGCGTAGGTTTCGCTTCTGTGAGACTAGGAACAATGAAGAGGTGTTGGTTGTAGCTTGGGTTGAGGAGGGAGAACGTTGTTGTCGTGATCTGTTTGGCCTATCAGCTCGGCTGCTAATGGTACTTTTAACATAATAAGAAAATGTCTTGATAAGTCAACATCATATACATTGGCAAGTCAACTTGTATCATGTTTGACATAATTTATTTAAGACGCTTCGTTGACCTGTGGTCGATCACTGGAAATCTCCTCTTAGATTAGGTCTAGACCACGTCCCCTCTCGCTACGCGCCAGGAAATATTTTATTATGTTAATTATATATCCAGACCCACAGGTAACTGTATCATTAATAGAGTAAATAAAAAAAATAGAAAGGTTTATAACACGGGAAATTGACCACCCGGTCACTGAGGTGCAGTTTGTTTTTAATTTACATTTCATTTATACTGGTGTTATTTTTAATATTTGTACATAATCAGAAACTAGAGAGCTTCGTCTTAATTTAATTTGATATCAATATTTTAAAAATGCGTCCATGAATAAGAAAATAAACCCATAAGGCGTGAAATCACTTTCTTTTTTCTGGTTCAGAATAGCATTGTCGTTTTTATTGAATGCACCTCAGTGACTGAGTGGACACCCTGGTATACATTTCATGGTATAACTTTTTAACTAGTTGATCAATTACGATGGGATTTTGCATGGAGGTAGTTCAAACAATTTTGTCTATGAATGTAATTATTTTATGAAGATATCGAAAGCCAATTCTTGTATTTGTTACCATGAAAATCTGACCACTTAAGTACAATGCACCTTTCTAAGATAACATAAATTTTGTAAAATAATCTTTTTATCAATGATACAGTTACCTGTGTCCAGACCCATTCACTAATCTAAATCACACAAACATTTGTTGGATGTATTTGATGTAAATAAAATAATCTACGTATACTTCTTCTATAGAGCTCTGTGTTATTTAAGCTAGGGAGACATTTACGTATTTTTTGTATTTGTCCCAGATACGTTTAATAATGTTCGCGTGATTAGTGTACGAGTCTGGGTTGATGATAAAATATATCCAGGTACGTAGCTGGGGGCGGGTTCCACACCCCAAGTATCTGTGATTTTGCCATGGCACTAAACCTAATATCAAATAGTTCCAATGAACACCTGAAAGCATAAGATGAACCGATTGTTTCAATATTTTCCAGGGGAGGAGGGCATGCGTGTCAAGGAGAGGGCTAATATAGGCCAATTAAGCCTGTTGCCCAATCCTATTTCATTAGAAACAAAATACATGTATATATTAAATTAAAGTATGCATGTCAATGTTTAAAAATATAATACCTGTATAAATACGTCCCTGGATATCCAATTAAAAGCCAATTAGTACATGTAGATTTTAAATGTACTGTGAATTTATGATTCATGAACGGATGGCGATTTTCATGAAAGATCGGTCATTGTATTTCGCACTCGATCACAAATTACCGTGTGTATGCCTACATGTACATACATGTATATAGATCTACATACATGTACATGTACATACAAATGTATTAGTGGATATCAGTGACGACACCTCAGATGAAACACCCACATGTATATTATAAAGGCTGCCTATTATAAACAGGATAACAACATTAGCAAACTTATCACTTGGCTCATTTATTCATTTCCTAATATAATAAATTTATCTAGAATTCATTTCGATTTTATTTCAAGCATTTTTCTAGTTTCGTAATCATATAACCACCTGATTTGTTGTTACTAGGTTACGCGTAAACATTTACGCATTAGACCTTGACATTGGATTAGTCTGTGTCACCTGGGCGTTTTGAATGGTTCTATTTGCCCAATAAGCGTTTATATTGACCCTGATCATTGTGTTTTGTAACTTTTGGCGTGCAGGAACTAAACTCTTGTGTCCGTTCATTTCTTATTTTAATTCCGAACTCGAAATATGGGGAAAGGCGGAAAAGGCTTGTCGTCCAATTTAATGAAAGAAGAATCGGTTAAAGGATTCACATGGGACGAAATTGAGCAACATAACAAGCGCACCGATAGCTGGATTGTGCTGCATGGCAAAGTTTACAACGTGACGAACTTCATGAAAAAACACCCCGGTGGGGGACGTGTAATTGCTTCATATGGCGGACAAGATGCTACTGTAAGATTTCATTTTTCTACAAATTTATTCTAGTCTAATAGCTTATTCATCGCCAAGCTCATTACTCATGAATGAAATCGGGTCAGAAAGACCCACTTCCTCATTACGGCCCAGTATTTATCATACCATATCGACATTACTGGTTAAAACCCATTTTCCAGGAGTGCGGAATTAATTGAGCGGCAATGTGCGAGATATTTCAAACATACGTCAGGGGAGCACAGGTCTGCATATAGAGTATAGAGCAACCAGGTGCAATAATCGCGATAATTTTAGCCAAATGATATGAATATGTAAAAAGTCTTACTTGAGCACAAAGACCTAAATATAATGTATATTTATGTCTTTGTTGAACACAATGACAACACTATTTGATGATCACGCTGACAATATTTCATGGTTACCAACTTTCACAGATTGTCTGTGAAAGTCCCGGAATCCAGTGTCAAACCCGCAAGCCCCGGACATTTCATGAAAAACCCGGACTGGCATAAGTCTGCATTTGTAAATTGTTTATCACGTTAAATCATTCAAAAAACAGCCGATGTCCAGCTGTTTCCAAATATACAAGGTACAAGGCATGTGTTAATGATCCGTATCAGTAATTGGCAGGTCAGTTCAACATCAGGCAATGGCGTGGGAATTTATTAAGTTTAGCTATTTACTGATCTATCAAGCGAAGGAATACATGTAAGGTCATCAATTGGTCATGCCAGCATGTTTCTTTACAGTGTGACATTAACTGAAGTAATATTGTATGTCTAATCATTAATTTCAGGTAAAACAGATTGCAAATTTCGCGCAAATCGACAGCCATTATTATAAGGAATGGTTAAAGTCCGTATCTGGACCGAAAATACGTTTATGAGTCTAATAGGGTTTACCTCCCTTTGCACATCTGAAATCTCAGGGATGAAAGTTAAAATATCACAGACAAAAATCGTAAATCTCCCTGATGGCTCATGAAACAAGTTGGAAAGCATGATATTTTTGCCTAAATAATATGTTTTATTTGAAAATCTGTATATATTCTCGTCATCGATTTACTGAGGCGGCAGTGTGAATAAAATGCAATACTTCAAATATAAAGCAGTTTTTAGGATAATTTTTGTTAAAGTTTAAAAACAAAGATGTTTAATGATAATGTGCAAAAATTGTTTTATTCGTTAGTATGGTATTGACAATAGATATACACTTTTATAGCAGTAGCATATGAATAACAGCATAGCCACTGCTTTAATGTGCTTTTTCAGGAACCATGATCAGTTAAAAATTTATGCATGAAATCATATTGTCGTATTTATTGAATGCATCTTAGTGATTGACTGGACACAGTGATATACATTTCATGGCATAACTTTTTAACTAGTTGATCCATTTCGATGGGATTTTTCTAAGATAACATAAGTTTTATAAAAAATATATTATTTTTTTACTCTTTATCAATCATGCAGTTACGCATGTGCCCAATCTGATTAAAATCATATCCTCAAACCCGCTTTAGTCAGATTGCGCATGTGCCTGTGAAATCAATTAGCAAGAATATCATTGTGCTAATATCACATGCCAATTTTCTTAACCTGCTAATAGATAACATTCTCGTTCACCAGAGTATTCTTCACCTGTGATATCATACTCTGGTTCAAAACCATGCTTTTCCAGCGCGACAAACAAAAAATCAACCAATCAAATCCATTTCGTTCATTTCTATTTATAGCAATGACTAATATTTGTAACAGGTGTTTTCCTGTCATCGTCCAATCAAAATCGAGCTTTAACAAACAAAATATTCAAATTTATCATTCGGAAAATCAATCGAAGAAAAAAATATTTGCAATGTTTTTGCATCGATTATGAGATAGTTATCAGAACAAAAAAACGTGAAAATGATTTATTAATTACCTTAACATCAGAATCAGCTGGACACGGAACAATTTCACAATTTTTTTCTTCGAGGGCGAAAAAGTTAATTCCGAGCGCACCTGTCGGCTAAACTGACTGAATGTTTACGAGGCGTTCATGTACACACAGTCTCAGTTTCACTTTTATCAAAAATCATTCAATTAAATTTAATGTTTACGGCTTATTGTAATTGCCATTTGCATTTCTGACAAAGCTTTAGATTCATTTCGAATCATGACTTCACGTCCGGGACTCTGGACACTCATCATCAAAGACTGATTTCATATCTTGATATATCTTACTCTTCGTGCAGTACTCTCTGAAATTATTAACGGCTGCTTTATAAACTATATTTAATTAGATATGTACTCAATCCAATTAATTTCGTAAATATTTAAATCGAGTTTGTTTATAAAATACCCCGCGTAGCGTACCGAGCGTTCTGATTGGACGATAGACGGAATCACCAGATGTCGACGAAATGAGCTATTTTTAGGTTTGCGCTCGGAATGAAGGGTATTGAATCAGGGGGTAGTCTGGGAACTTGACTATTAATGACTAACCACTGATTTATGAGGATGATAGATAATAGCAAAAAACATTAGATTTTTGCAAAACCTTTGTTATCTTCTCTAGTTATACGTCATAATTGCCCAAAGAATTACAGTTATTCACATTATCTGATATTGTGAATCATATCTTCTGACTAGAAGTGATATTTGGGCACAAGGTCGTAATAAATTAATTTCTAGATTAAAAATGGGTCCGCGAAAATTTTAGTTTTTGAAGGAGACTTGAGCTTGACTGAGGAGTATGGATTTTTCAGACTCTTGAAACCTTTATTATTTAGAATACCTTCATTATCAAAAATTTCACCTATAAATAGTACATGTACTTCAGTAGGACAAGAAGTTAAGAAAAGGGCTGGCACGGTGGCTGAGTGGTTAACGCTCTCGATTACCGATCTGAAGGTCCTTGGTTCTAATCTCGGTCGGAGTACTTGAAATTTTCAGAAACGCTTTTCATTGTTTTCCACCCAACTAGAGATAAACTGGTTGGTAACCCGGAGGTAGTCTCGTGTGTATCGGTGCTATTCACCAGGCATATTGAAGAACCAAGGAGTCTAGGGTATCCAACCATGATTGCTTGTATCAGACCACTGTCTCTTCTACTTGCTGTCCCTTCAGCAAAACACAGGACCCCATTGGAAAAAGGTGCTTGCACTTTTATGGGTAATCCTTGACCGAAAGGTCTAAAAATAATTACACACACGTGCACACACACACCAAGAAACTTTTTACTGTTTGTATTTTTCCATTGTGATTATTGTAGGATGTTTGGACTGCTATGCACAACGACAAAGAGTTAGTTGGAAAGTACTTGAAACCCTTGTACATCGGTGACGTCAAGGATTCAAGAGAGGTGAGTATGCTATACTGTACAACCAGTGCTAGATTGCCACTACTTGTTGGTCGCCCATCTTTATCAATCAATGCTATTTCTTGCTAGAGTTGCGTTACTTGTTTGTCACCCCTTTTTCATAGTCCGATTTTGTTTGTTGGTTAGTAACATTCATGTACAGATGCAGCTAATTTTCTCAGCTGGGTCCAACAAACTATTGTGCGTATAGGATTCCAACCAGGTTTTTTCGTAGTGGACTGTCAAGGTGTCTCTTCCCTTGAAGCAGGAGATCATTGGCCAATTAAGCAGGGATACAAGGGCCACTCAAAAAAAATGAGTGCCAAGATAATATAACCAGGTAATACTATAAGGAAGTAGGCCCTGCAAATAATCAAATGTATTTGTAATCTATTCACATTTCAGTGACATCAAGATTTATTTCCATGGGTAAAAGTTGTCAGGAGTTTTCAGGAACGTTAGGAATTTTAGTGTCCAAAAATGTACTATTCTATTTTTCCTATGTAAATTGACAATTTTTCAGGATATCAGGATTTTCAAAATTTTTATAACTTTACCCATTTATTTCAGACAGAACTCGAAGTAGATTTCCGCAAGTTAAGGGAACACGTTGACCAGAACAATTTACTGAAAGTAGACCCTATGTTTTATATATGGCATCTGGCGTCTATACTGGTGTTAGAAGTGGCTGGATATCTTATTCTCTCTCGTTATGGGACCACATGGCTTCCATATATATCAGCAGTGGTTTGCTTCCTGATTTCACAGGTAAGATTTACATTATTTATCATTGACAAAGAGTTTTAAAAAATACAATAAATTTTATAAAAAAAATATTTTTTTACTCTTTACCAATGATACATTTACCTGTAGTAGAATTAGTATAAACATGTAAAGAATAATTTATTATGCCTTGAAATTATGTTCGCCTTTCACTTGTAATTTAACATATTTAACAATTTTTATTTTAGGCCTAATTAAGCATCATTGATGAATACACAATCATGTATAACTGATGCATGCATGATCACATTAAATTTGATTAAAGCCTTGTAATCTTGAATGATATCATTGTACGATTTTATGATTAATTGAATTTGGAAAAATTTGACCATGCACATTGATATGAACGGAATACTTAAATAACAACGGACTGTAAACACAGTCTTTTGTTAGGTAAAATAGCTTTGTTGATGTGTTTGTACACAAATCAAACATACCTACAATAAATAATTATCTAAATCTCTTTCTGGTTATATTAACTTTGGAAAAATTTAAATTTTACAAATTTATCAAACCACAAAATTGCCATAATTTCACCCAAATCCTGGAAAGTTGTTGCAATCAACTATTAATTATTTTACATTAATAAACAAATCTGTCTTCTTATCTGTATGTATATAAGTACTCGTTTCCTTTATGATATCTACAATATTTGGTATGGTTAAAAGCCTTCTCAGGGCCGTATCCAGGGACAAAAGAGCACCCAGGCAAATATCTTCTAGGGTATATTTGAAGTGCTTTTGTTCTTCAATAGTCATCCTGTTTTGGTATTTTCTCAAATTTTCACTTAGACAAATGCCTCGGTGTGCTTCAACGTGACTACGGGTCTGCTTCTATATTTAGAAGATTCAGCACATTATCACCATGTAATGAACAATGAACAGAAAATGTGTTTATTTTCTGTTAACGACTCTTGATATATATATATAGAAAACTATATATTAATTACTGTGATTACTCTGTGAAGTAAAATTCGATCTTACACCCAAAATCAACAGAAACCCTCTATTTATATTGTTGATTATCATTACAGGCACAGGCTGGCTGGTTGCAGCATGATTTTGGTCATTTGTCAGTGTTCAACAGTAGACGGTTAAACCACATCGCTCATCATCTTATAATTGGTCATTTGAAGGTGAGTGGACATATGTGTGCTAATGGCACTCGATGCAGTCTTGCTACAGGACTGGGCATTATGCCTCAGTAGAACCCCCTTTTTAGTCCCCTACCGGTTTTTGACCGGAGGGGACTATAGGTTTGCCCTCCGTCAGTCAGTCAGTTCGTCCATCAAAAAATCTGGATCCTGACATAACTCGAACAGTTTCCAAGCTAGGTTTATGAAACTTGGTATGTAGATAGAGGCCAATAAGGGAATAATGCACGTCTAAAAATATTTTGATTCTGACAAAATTTGTGGTTGCTATGGCGACAGAAAGATTGAAAATATGCCCGAATCTGGATCCTTCTATAACTCAAACAGTTTCCAAGCTAGGTTTATGAAACTTGGTATGTGGATTGAGGGCAATAAGGGGATTATGCATGTCTAAAAATAAAATTTGATTCTGACAAAAACTGTGGTTGCTATGGCAACAGAAACATTGAAAATGGCTTCAAACCGGTAGGAGACTTCTGTATTGCTTGCAATGCTCAATTACTTGTTTTAGTGTGGAAGGTCCATGGTTTGATCCCAATTAATTCATAATTAATTTGTTATTTAAAAAAAATTCAAACAACTTGCTGTGGGTTTATTTTGAAATATATCATACTTTGATGAAAATCTGGTGCCCGTTGCCTAACCAAACTGCTATGTAACTTGGTAGCGCGATGCTAGGAAACTGCTTTGTTCAAACAAGCATAGCTACCGGAGCGGTCCTTGCACAAGAAAGCACTCGCCTAGCAAAGTGTTAAGAAACGGTATGCTATCGGCTCGTATCGTGTCGTTGCATTGACGTAGGAAAGTGCTCGGCAGCGCAATTTGAAAGCGGCTTGGTTAGGCAACGGGCTCCTGGACTTTATCACCGTTAAATAAACCATGGTTACTTTAAACATGTTTTCTGTTTTAGGGAGCATCTTCTCATTGGTGGAATTTCAGACATTTTCTACATCATGCCAAACCAAACATCATTAAGAAAGACCCGGATGTCCAAATGGCTAACTTATTCTTACTCGGTGAAACTATGCCGAAACTTTTCGGCTCAAAGAGACGGGGATTCATGCCATACAACTTCCAACATATTTATTTCTTCTTATGTAAGTACACTAGAGTCTTGTGATGTTGCCTTAAGTTAATTGATATAGTTTGTTTGACCTTTACCAACCAATTATTTTTGCATTGGGTAATTAGGTAGGTAAATAATTTTATTTTGATGGTATGGATTTTGTTTCGTCTCAGTAATATAGTCTATTTATTACGGTACATGTTGCTTGTGTATACCGGTAGTCTCTCTAGATGTTTGGTGAAATGTATTTTTGTAATATCTAAACCTTTACAAATAAAAAGTAAACTGTCAGATAAGACAAAAAAAATATCTGGAAAGCAATATAATTATTTGAGTAGGGGCAATTTTAATGGGTGATAGGTAAAGGTCAAACCAACAATATTTTAAATTATGCCTTAAAAACTTTTTAGTTGGGTTCCAATCATTAATCCATTCTTATGTAACATCATTTTTATGCCCCCCCCCCCACATAAGGTTTGAAAGAGTATATAGATTTGCCTTTGTCTGTCAGTCCATCCCAAGATTTTTAGCCTCATGTAACTTAAAAACTGTTAAAGCTTCTATCATCTAACTTCATAGGAATATTAGTCAAGAAGTGAAGTTATGTTTATATGTGTTTTAACTTCACTTTTATCCTTTATTTATTCAGAGTTAGTTAAGTTGATTGTGAAACAAGTTATTCCAACTTATACCCTCGTGGTGATGGAAAACATCAGGAATGAGGTGTCGAGAGTGATTAATATAAATTACCGTTGTATAAACTATAAATACTTGAAATTACCAAAACCACGAAATTTTGTCCCATTGAGAAATTAAATGATTTTATAGTATAGTATCTTTCAATATCTTTTCAGTGACACCACTGCTACTTCCTGTTTACTTTGTATTCGAAAATCTGTTTTTTGTCTTGAAGAGACGCGATTACTGGGTTTGTACTTTTCTTGTTTGTTCTTTTTTTGTGTGCAAAAATATCGTCGATCTAATCATTGTTACAGAACATTTGGTCACATATTTGCTCACTACATCCATCCCTGTACACATGTATGGCTGTTATTTTTCTACTACAACAGGGTTCCTACAGTTCTGGAATAATCCGGAAATCCGAAGCTAGTTTACATTTTACATTAAATAATCACGATATTTGTTGCTTTAATCCTTCGTTGAAAGCTCCGTTTGGCACAAACAATTTGAATGTGTAAAACTTCGCTTTTTCTGTTCTCAGCCCGAAATATGTACGGATGCAAGGGTTTAACTATTCACATTGTATTGTTTGCCTCTGTCCGCCATTTTGTTACGTTATACCAATTTAAGCACACCACCTTGGTCTCTGGTTAGCCTAACTTCGCTCAAGTATCAACGCTGTTTTTATGCCCCCCTATCGATAGATGGGGAGGCATATAGTGATTCACCTGTCCGTCCGTTCGTCCGTCCGTCCTGGTTAACCCAAATTGACCGTTTCTTCTAGCATTAATATGGCTTGCTACAAAGCTTTCATACTTGCATGGATGTTGTGTATGAACACTCTCCACACGCCTGTACCACCTAACCCCATTTTGACCTTCACCTTGACCTAATTTTGGACTTAGACTTATTTATGGACAAGGCTTCCACAGGGGCATTAGCGTTTAGTGAACCCAGTCTTGTTTTTAACATATCGTTCAACAAATGACATGTACAAAACTAGGCAGAACTTGTCTATTATTCATCTATATAGTTCTCGCTTTATTTGTGATATTGTGACCAGGCATACGGGTATTATCCAATATTTTTACGTAAATTTATGTAACAGCTTGCGATCGCTTAGTAAAAGGCACTTGCAATTTCCCTAAGAGAAATACGTAGATTAACGTGACATCTACGCAATGTTAGTAAAAAAAGAACCATGGGGCTTGTTTCATAGACATATCTTAGCTAGGATCGAAAATAACCATCGATTATTGAGAGCAAGCTAAGTAAAACCGTATAATTTCTTAATTGTTACTTATGATAATTATAGCTCATATAACCTTGCTTGAATGTACTGGCTACTGTAGTTTGCTTAAAAGTGAATATGAAAAAGACAAATCTTAGCTAAGACCTGGTCTTTAAAGTTCATACAACAAAAACTCCAAGGCCAGAGGAACAGTCACAACTACTGTAGTCATAATGCAACGAATAAATATCACTATACTATAAATATACAAAGTTAATTGTACTGCTAATTTTCTTATCCTGCTAGTACAGGTTGAAGCCACAATGATGCGGACAACACATTTGTGCTTTTATGGCCATCAAGTGGTTTTATTATGAGAATTGAGAGTTTGTGAAGCTTGTAAGATAAAATAAATAACCAACCAATAAATGTTGTTAAAGGGCTTTTATTAAAGCCGTAAACATAATAACACAATGTAATTTTATAATAACACATAGTAAAATGTATATAGTATATACAACACATTTATAGGTTAGAAAGTAACAAATACAGAGTATCTCAAAAATGGCTATTCTTAAAGTACCCATAATCATATGTTTTGTCTTATCTGGGTACTAAAAAACCACCACAAAATAAAGACACAATGTCAGTGCAATTAAGTTTAACCATTTAATTTCATACCGCTATACACAGTGCAATAATTTTGGCTACACATATTTTATATGCACCATTAAACCAAAACTAAGTAAGTCCGAGATTATAAGTTAGTTAAAATTCCAATATTAAATAATTTGATGATCTCGTTTAGATTATTATCTCGGAAATCAGTTGGGGTTATATGATCTACTGCTATAGTCTTGTTGTTTATTGTCAATTAACAATGTGACACCCGTTACTTTTATTGCGGTTTTCGCCAGGACAGGGGAATAGTATGGGGGTCAGTTAGTTTTATACATAGTTGCTATATATGTCTTATAAATGGTAATGTGTATATATCTGACAGGTCTTTGACCTATAGATACTTTGAAATAAACTTATACATGTATCTATCTATCATGATTTACAATAGCTGTCCGGACCATACAGTACAAACATTTAAAATCTATATTTTTTTAAGCTTTGGAGATTGAATGCATTTAGCACTGCAAGGATATCAACCGAAAAGCGCTTGATGAAAAACTATTACATAGACCAAAACAACATAATGTTCAATATTATTAAAACACTTGACAATCATCTTTGATGGGAAATACGATCATTCTCGTTATGTGGGACACATAACAAACAATAGCCTAACATAATTTCACGAGTCTACTGTTTAAATTATATATTTTTAAAACAGTCATATCAAATTAAAGACGAAGCTTTCTAGTTTCTCAACATGTAATTATTTTCGAATTATGTTGATGTAAATATCAATGATATTACTTCAAAATCAGACTATATTTGGGGAAAAATGAGACATATGTAGCTACTACTTCTGAGGCCCTAGGGGTTTAATAAATTATTTTACTTTCGTGACATTGCTACCAAATCAATGTTGAAGTTCTCTAGTTTCTAAACATACCAATATTGAAAAAGTGTTCATTATTAATGAAATAATGCTTAATTGAATATTGCACAATTTACATTGATTTTACCTTGTCTAAACGCTAATGTCCAGGTTGTCCTACAATGCGATCGCCTAACGCCACCTGTCAATCAAAATCAACAGAAAGGTCAATTAATTTGCCATATCTCAAAATAGCAAATTAATTTACAACTTTAAAAACAATCTTTTATTAACCTTTGAAGGCCTCTTGCTGTCTGTCACTTCTTTCTTGCACTTATAAACGAGTCATCTAATACCACACACCAATCATCAGTCATTGAACTCATATACAATCTACAGTGTAAGGTTTAATGTACTTAATGTACAGAGAATTTGACACGACTCTCGACCTTCTTTTAGCATAATTTAATAGCTGCTATATTGTCTAAATTTATAATCCCAGTTGTATGTTTTCATAATCGAAAAGTATCACGAAGACGCTCTAGGTGTAATACTAACACAAATCTGAAGGACCGATATTACACAATTTGATCAAATATTTATTTCATGCAAGAACCTTGTAATATTTTATGCATAGGTTAGGATCAGGTCACATTCTCCGGACTATACTTCAATATACAATAGGATAAACATGAACAAGGTTCGCAAAGGTCTTGAAAAGCACTTGAATTTGAAGCCTTGGGGTGTATGGATGTTGTCAGAATGGCTCATTATCTGAGAAAAAAATTATATAAGTATGTAAATGGATTGTTGTGAGTGTCAGACATGAAGTGCTAAGCAGCAGTCGTGATCAAAAATAATATTCATTTATACAGCACAAAGAGACGAAATTGTACAATTTGACCTTGGTAAATCTCTGGAAAAAGGCCTTGAAAATACAAATTCTACCTTGAAAAAACCTTTAAAAGTCTTTGAATTTTGGTGTGAGAATTGTGTATGAAACCATGGTGAAAATCACTTGACTTCGAAGCCTAGCACTTGAAAAGTACTTGAAATTGATGCCTTATACTTGAAAAGTACTTGAATTTGATGGGCTTGATATCGAAATGTAAAACAGTACTTGCCTTGTCTGCTATGTTTATATTGTTTTGGTAACATTTGCTATACTTCTGTGCATGAGCAGGTATATCTTTATAATTCCAATAAATGAAGTCATTATTAGTCGCCTACCGGTTTTTGACTGGAGGGGACTATAGGTTTGCCCTCCGTTCGTCATTCAGTCCGTCCCTTCGTCCTTCACAAAATCTGGATCCTGACATAACAAAAACAGTTTCCAAGCTAGGTTTATGAAACTTGGTATGTGGATAGGGGGCAATAAGGGGATGATGCACGTTCAAAAATATTTTGATTCCAACCAAAATTGTGGTTGCTATGGCAACAGAAATATTGAAATGGCTTAAAACCGGTAGGGGACTTCTTTATTGCTTGCAGTTCTTAATTACTTGTTATTATATTTCCAGGACTTATTTTTCACTGTCACATTTTTCTATCGATTGTTTGCTGGTTTGACTCCTCTTCTTGGTGTGGCTGGTGTGTTTTGGATGTTCCTAATAGTCAGGTAAGTCTTAAGTGGAATCTTGGGTCCTAAGTCAAAGTGGAATCTTAGGTCCTAAGTCAAAGTGAAATCTTAGGTCCTTGGCCAAAGTGGAATCTTAGGTCCTAAGTCAAAGTGGAAGCTTAGGTCTTAAAACAAAGTGGAATCTTAGGTCCTAAGTCAAAGTGGAATCTTAGGTCCTTAGTCAAAGTGGAAACTTAGGTCCTAAGTCAAAGTGGAATCTTAGGTCCTAAGTCAAAGTGGAATATTAGGTCCTTGGTCAAAGCAGAATCTTAGGTCCTATTTTATACCTTTGTATGTTAGGGATGTCAATATTCCTAATTTAATCGGAATTCCTAGTAAAGATTAATATATAATCAAAGTATGTGAATGTTGATTAACCTGCGCTAGTTAGTTTCACTGTTCGTCACGTTTTTAAAAAAAAGTAATCTTGAATTCTACCAGATCCTATAGATACATGTGTTCCACCTAACCTACTTTACTCTTGTAAAATTGTGACTTTAATATGTTAGTGTATCATGAAGTGCGTCATGGAGAATTGTACAACTGTACTGATCCACAATTCTCCATGACGCACTTCGTGATACACTGACATATTAACGCCACAATTTGTACATGATAGTTTGTTGACATTTAAAGTTGCTATTGGGTCCAGTTTCTCTAAATCATTGTATCCAAACTAAATGCACAAACAATAAGAAAAGTGTCTAATTTGACGATTGCCTGCCAATAGAATTATAATTTCCCCCGTATAACTCCGATTCCTGCTGTTTTAAAACCAACGTCCAGGTTACGATTTCATATTGGCCGACATAGTCGTCAATCTTCTTCCACTTAAGAACTGGCACCAATTCTTAAGAACTGGCGCTAGCGTTAAGAACTGGCCACAAATATATAGTTTTTTATGCTTTAAAATCATAAATAATAGTATTTCGGGTGTATTATGTGAGTTTTAATGCAATTGGAATGATAAAAGATAAAGATAGTATTTTTTTTAACATAAAAATTTCATGTTTGGTTTTGGTTTTTATGTGGTCAGTTCTTAATGCTAGCACCAGTTCTTAAGAACTGGTGCCAGTTCTTAAGTATAAGATTAGCGCACAATTTAAATATTTTATGACCGCCGGGGTCATAAAATAAATTCGATTTTTATATTAATTGTATTTTAACAATGCCATCACTTCTGGGTAAAAGCATAGCGTCAACGGCCAAATAGTAATGCATTTTAATAAATGCAAATATAGTTTTTGACCTACTTTATGGTGATTTTTAAGCCTAATGCACCTTAATTACACTGAATAGTACTGGTTGGTTGGTTGGTTCTCGGCCTATAGTTTGGTAACAAGTACACTGAATAGTACAGATTGGTTGGTTGGTTCTCTGTCTTCAATTTGGTAACAAGTACACAGAATAGTACAGGTTGGTTGGTTGGTTGGTTGGTTCTCGGCTTTCAGTTTGGTAGCAAGTACACAGAATAGTACAGGTTGGTTGGTTGGTTCTCGGCTTTCAGTTTGATAGCAAGTACACAGAATAGTACAGGTTAGTTGGTTGGTTCTCGGCCTTCTGTAGCCCCAATATATTCACAGGTAGTTGTCAGAAAATGTCTTTTTTTGATAAGATTTGTTAAGAAAATTCTTTGAAATAATTACTTAAATTTGACTGGTATAGCAGAAAAACGACAAAATGTATGATATGTGGTTCCTGTAGCGACCTTCCTATTTGCATAAAACGTTTTTGTTTGTACTCCAATTTTAATCAACATTATATCATTTTGTAGGGAATTTCTGCTCTATTTGAGGACACAATTTACTTAAATGTATCTTCAATAGGAAATAAGCAATTAGCAACATGATTATGTGAGATCTTGTCAATCTGCCACGTAACCTTGCGAGATTAAGGATACTTGCAAATCTCTGTAAAGTCAACCCTCGACAAATATTTTTAAAAGCACTTGTCCTGCAATATAGACAAAGAAAAAAAACCCAAAATCTTACTCGTCCTGCTATATAAATGAAGAAGGAAATATTCTGCAGGACGAGCGGACAAGTAGATTTATTGAGGCCTGAATGTATATGTCTTAGCTATGCCATGTTGTTACCTTTCCATCTGTTGTATTTTCAGACTGCTTGAAAGCCATTGGTTTGTATGGTGCACCCAGATGTCTCATATACCAAATGAAGTGGATTTTGACCACCAAAAGAAATGGTTCGAACTTCAGCTAGATTCAACGTGTAATGTAGAACAAGGCTGGTTCAATGATTGGTTCTCGGGACATTTGAATTACCAAATAGAACATCAGTAAGTAGTCAGGGGCCCTACTGTTCCGGAATAATTTCGGAAAACAAATTTGCTGCATTAAAAGGAAGAAACTTTTCTGCATAAAATAAATGTCATTAATGATTTGAGGAATTATGGTCATTTGAAATTTCATATACTGAATTTTAACAAAAGAACAATATTTTAAACAGTCAGTACCAGTAAGTGGTGGCCATATAGGTGTATTTTCTAGGTTATGCATGTTTATGTACTTTAACCATAGAGTTTATACAGTTAATCCCCCCGTTTAGCTACCCAAGTTGGAAATTTACCTATAGTAAGTATAATACTGCTGAGGATCTAGCATGAGTGCTCATTATATATGAGTTGATGTATATCGTCTCATGAAAATTGTTTATATTTATTTCAGTCTATTTCCTACAATGCCTAGACATAATTTCCACAAGGTTGAACCCCTTGTCAGATCCCTCGCAAAGAAACATGGTGTTAACTACAGATGTAAAACATTGTGGGGCGCTTTTGGTGATGTGGTGAGGTAAGCCCTGGATTGAATTTTATAGCTTATCCTTTTATAGCTCACCCTTTTATAGCTCACTCTTTTATAGCTCACCCTTTTTTAAAGGTCACTCTTTTATAGCTCCCCTTTTTGTAGCTTGCCTTTTTATAGCTTGCCTTTTTATAGCTCACCCTTTTATAGCTCACTCTTTTATAGCTCACTGGACTGTGACAAGGCAAGCTGCCCTGATCACTTTTTGTCATTCGTCGTCTTCTCACTAGAGGTCACAATTTTGGCCTGATCTTCATTATTATGAAACTGGGAATTGTTTTATCAAAGCACTTACGAAAATAATCTTCAACTTTGTTCAATTTTTTTTTTCAAATTATTGTACAACTACAAATTTATGTAAAGGGATATGCGATATTTATTATTAACAATGTATCAGTTAATAAACTACCACAAACCACATCTGTTTCCTAGTTGTAGTTTAAAAGCAGTAAAGCAGTACATGGAATTCAAATTTGATCATAAGTTTAAGATTTCCTTAACTTCTTAGATGAAATGGTACTTCTAAAACTAGGTTAAATTTTCATTTTCGGTTTAAAGTCCTATTGGTTGATTAAGTGCTCGGGCACACACTGTATACGGACATCTGGCAGACTCATAATCCGTGACCACCCATGTATGCTGTGTGCTATATTTTAGAACCATTTATGATTAGGGTATATTCAGGCCTTGGATTGACCTGCAACCACCTACCGGTATTCCCCAAGGCTTCAATTTAAAGTGTTCCTCTATTTGCCGTGTCCTGACCCAATATTATGTGTAATTGGGTTGGCAGATAAAAAACTTCATTGTATCTTTAAATAACCCTTATTGATAGCAGCACATTAATTTACCAAGACTAGCAGACAATGTGACAGAGCTTATTGAATGTTCTTTTAGTGCTTTGAATTTGTTCAGTGTATGCATTGTTAAAGATTTAGTAGTTTGATCAAGCTATACCCAAATATACAAGGTTTACAAAGGTCTTGAAAAGTGCCTGAATTTGGTTTCAACCTTGAAAAGAACTTAGTGCTACCTTGAAAATGTGCCAAAATGGTTCTTGAATTTAACTGAAAATCCTTGAATTTAGGCAAACAGCCTTGATGTTGACAAAATGGCACATTATTTGTCTAAAAAATGAAACAGAAACACTCTTTTTCTCAAAAATTAAAAGTACTTAAGTATATGGGTGTGAATGTCACTGATATGTAATGAATTGAGTGCAATCAGGTATTCTCGTGTATGATGTCACTGGAAATAGTGTATAAAATTACAGCGCATATTGGTATTTTAGTACAATTTAACCTCAGCAAATGTTTGGAAAAATGCCTTGAAATTACTTATTCTACCCTGAAAAGTCCTTGAATTGTCCTTGAATTTGGATGTGAGAATTTTGTATGAACCATGAATTATATGAGCAGTAAATAAAATGTTTTGTTTGTTTTACAGGTCACTGGAACACTCAGGAGAGATTTGGTACGACGCTTACTATGAAGGCTTACATTAACGGATGAAAACTCAAAATCAAGAAGAAATTCTTATCTGTTTGTTTAAGTTTAAATTAACATATTTACATGTATAATCAGGGGTTTCCACTAGCTTCTGAATTTGAACGTTTTTTTTATACTTTTGACTAACTTTTTCCATTTAATAGGCAAAATACCCATGATTTTAAGAAAAATGACGCTTCTTCCAAAATCAAAAACCAAAATCTTGTCGGTCAAAATGTGGCTTTTTGGAAAATTCAAGGGTCAAAACCCTTACTCCCGAGTCAAATGGAACCCCTGATAATTAGGGTAAAATAGATTGATATGAAACTGTAGGAAACCGGTTATCTGTACACATTTCTTAGTCTTTTTGTTACCAGATTAATTAGGTTAAACCAACGTTTTCACTTAAATACTTCGAAGAATGCTGAAGATATTGTCTAAGAAGACGTTTCATCAGGATACAAATAATCAGCATCTTGTATGTGAGGAATAATCTACTGTCTTTAACCCTTTACTCCAAAGGTACGTCCATTCATGGAACTACCCTGTGTCCATTATGATAAACAATTAATTCCCTGTAATTAGTATTAAGGGGAGGCAATCCAACTTTTGAAATGGACTTACAAGACTTGAGATCAAGGGAGGTCATTCTTGATATTTTTAGTAACGAGTATTAAGGGGAGATAATTCAACTTTCAAAATGGACTTACATTTGATTTGGGATCAAGGGAGATCATTCTTGATACTGCTCCTTAAAAGCTGTATGTAAAATGTGTACACATTCTAGCTCTTCTCTTATCAGAATATTGTATGGTATACTGTTAGTACTAGTATACAGTGCCCACCAAAATTAAGTATACAGTAAATAATTGTTGCAAGATTAAACTTTGTTAAATTTTTCAATATCTGTTTATCAGATTGTCACAATTATACTAGTTTCTGAAAATACAGATACTAAATGAGTTAAAATAGAGATAGAAATAAAGATGAAGATGTTTGGAAATAAAATAACCATGTGATCAAAAAGGCTGAATTTTCCATCTATTTGTGACAAAGTTACCATTTAAGAGGGACAAAGAAACTTTAGATTTTGCACCTAGGGTACCAATTAATGTATGGCCTTTCCATTTAATAAACACAAATATTCCTTTTCTTCAAATATATTGTTGCTTCACTGTTCTGCAAATAGTATTATTACAGGCAAGTAAGTGGGCAAATAACCTCTGTATACTTATTTTTGGTGGGCAGTGTATGTTTGAACAACTTATGTATCATGTTTTCTTGATCAATGATCTCTGTATTGTAACTGATATGGAGTAAAGGGTTAATGATTGAATGTTTGAAGAACTTATGTTAATGTTTTCTGGATCAATGATCCCTATATTGTAACTGATCTCTCAAGATATGTAATCATTGTAATACTATATTGTTGACTGTTTTGTCTTACTTCGATGGGCCATGATTTCCCCCGTCTCTGATAAATTGTAATTGTTTGATTTTCTGCATTCAATTAAGTATTGTTAACTACCATGCTTGTCCAAGCTTTGCCTGCAGTTCAAACATTTATCATTCACCTGACTGTGATAATTATTATGCACTTGTACAATCAATCGTAAATGATATCAAAGACGTATACCTCACAAACATAAGAATTCCCTTAAGAGTCTGTAGAAAATGCTACTTAGGCATGTGGCAGATCTTTGAATTTTGCAAACTACCAAAAAAATTTGTGAGCAGCAACTCACTGAGCAGCAACACATTCATGAATTTTCAGCCGTTTCATAGAATGGTTCTTCCTCTGTTAGAGGAAATTATTTTTTTTTAAGATTTGTTACCAGTAAGAAAATTCTTGGAAATTATTACATACATTTGGCAGTAATTGTAGAAAAATGACAAAATGTATGATATGTGGTATCATTTTGTAGGGAAATTCTTGCCTTTTTACTAGATATAATTTACTTTAATGTATCTTCAATAGAAAATGAGCAATTATCAAACGTGACTTTGTGACCTTGTCAATCTGCGGCATGATTTTGTGAGATTTCGGTTTTTGCAAATCTTTGTGATGTATTGGTCTTTGATAATATACAATATTTACAGTAAGACTGGCCTTAAGTGATTCATTGTTTGGAGTTACCTACCTTCTCAAGAAAATCCCAGCAATTCAACTATTTTACCTTTCAGGAGACACTAATTTTTATGACCCCGTCAAATCTTTTAGGGCGGTGGGCATATAGAATTGCCCTTGTTATCCCTATAAATAAAACATGGTATGTTAAATATACAATTTAAAAAATCTCTACCTACCTACTGACCAACCTTAAATTTTCTGGGTTTGGTAACTCCAAAGATTTTTTTTAAGGTTAGCCTTATGCCATTTTCATTCCCTTGTATTAACACATTCCAGTCAATATGTTTTTACACAGAACAATTTGTTGTTATAATCAGTAATACTTTACTGTGTTAAGTCATTAGGTTATTAACATAATTATTTTCTAGCTCGTTCACCAAAGTGTATAGCATAGAAGGTTACACATTTGCTCTGGTTGAAATGTTGTGATTTCTAGTGAGCGTAAAATTGACCTATCAAATGCTTTCATAGAACTTTGATAACATGTACCTACATGGAATTACAATAATTTTGTACCTATCCTATACATTGATTTGTGATATCTATTTTTTGTGTGAAAAAAAATTCTATTTTTCATGAAAAGAAAATTATTTTTGTGGAAAAGAAATGATTTGAAAGTCTGAAATGTCCCTGTCCTCAAGTATAATTTATTAAAATGTACATACAATCCTGTTATTATCTTCGCTAAGACCTTAACTAAAATACCGTTTGTTTCGCCATCCCCCTACCTACCCACAAAAATCACTCCTACCTGTAAAAAATCTAAAAATTCCTGAACATTTTGGAAATCAGAATAAAATGTTTTTGAGATGAAATTTTCGACAGATGTTCAATATTACTTCCTTAAAAAGATATGTAAAAAGAAATTTCCCGCCTACCTACCGTTGGAGGTGAAACAAACAATATTTTATTTTAAGCCATTAGTACTGACTTTTTTACTTTTATACAATCAAAATATTAACATTATCATGTGTCATATCAAAATATTAAATTTAGTCTGTGATAGTCTCTATTGTATATACTGATATAATTACATTTTATACTGATAACATATGTATAATTATATGATTTTTAATGTATTATGCCCCCCCCCCCCCCCCTCTTTGATGAGGGGTTATATTGCTTTGCACATGTAGGTCTGTTTTTCAGTCTGTCAGTTGCCTTCAATAACTCAAGAACGCTTGACCCAAGGATCCTCAAACTTTACATGGAGGTTGGTAATGAACTGTAGATGATCCCCTATTAATATTGAGGTCAGTAGGGCAAAGGTTAAGGTCTCTGTGGCCTTTACCATTTCTGGCTATTGGGCTGCCATGGGGGCATACTGGTATATGTTTTACAAACATCTCTAGTTTATTAATTGTTGAAGATTATGTGATTGTATCTTATGCAAAACATTTTTTATTAATTTTTTTTGTACTTGCATAATATTGTTTTTATACATGTACCGAAAATATTGACAGCTGAGACCAACCACATGAAAGCATTTGCTTGCAGTTTGACCTGACTTAGAGAAGGGAAAAAAACTCTTGAAGAATCCTGGTGAAAAATGTTAAGTGTTACAGAACCTTGTTTTATCAATACTGTATTCATTCACGGATAAAATATTTCACGTTTTTAGAACATTGGCCTTTTACGACTATGAACTTTAACAGATATGTTGAGTTTGCGAATTCTGCAAAATTGTAGTTGCTACTACACAAAAATATTTGTATATGGTTGGCATGCAAACATGATTGTATGATGTATGACCACATAATGTTTTCACAACTTGCTATGTTTTAAGTCAATGAAGCTAGAAATGTTCGCGGATTAGTTAAATGTGACTTTTTTGCAGCTATTAAAGTTCGCAGATTGATGCCATTTCTAGGAATAGCGTAAATAGTTGTTATCACTATACCGCCACATTCAAAATTTATGGGGTATTGCACTGTGAAGCCACATAAACTAAAAACCTCGTCAAACTGCAGACTTGTCCATGCAGGTGTATGCCCTATAATAAGAAAATTTTCATAGACTAGCATTTTATTTGACAAAGAACTGCCTTTCTGTTGTTTATCTCTGTGCAATTTTTGTTAATCAAATGAGATTAATTTATGTAACAGCTCTTCTTAAATTGATGAGATTTACCTGCGATTAATGTAATTTTGCATTCGTTTTTGTGATTGTGATAGTATAGGAAAATCCATTTTATATTGCATTTGTTGGTTAACTGTCTCAGATCAGGCAAGTATTATCTGTTTAAATCAGTATTGATAATTTATGATAAAATTTATTTGAATTGTAACAAATTGTCTAATACCCGGTTAGATCTTTTTTAAATTCTAACACATTTCATAGTAGAGGAAGAAGGGGAACTTCTTTATTTACTTTGTTACATTTATTCTTCGTTTGGGTGCAGTGTTGTACGTCTAAGTTTGACATACATGTATTTTACTAAGTGCACTGTTTTGTACACATAAAATTTTATACAATAATGAACACAAAAGTTGAGCATGGATATATGAGTGTGTTTTTTGGACGTGTTTCATCAAGGTATTGCCGGTTATGCGTATATGATTGTTTGGGATCGACTGAGACATTCCTCAATGAAAATCTAATTTTAACATAACTATTGGTTATTTCTGTTTTTGTATAACAGCTGATGTATTACGTTATTTATGTATTATGTTATTTATATTTATTTAACCCACCTTGTTCTAAGTCCTTCAAACTTTACTTACAGGATCAAACTATTTCTTTTTATTTTGTACCTGGTATTTAATTAAGTATTTTTTCTATTTTGTATTTATATTATATTAATTTCTGACTGTCTTTTCAGTTTCTATGCAGTTTAAAATAAAATTATTTTTCTTAACTAGTGTTTTTTATGTGCTTCCCAAACTTTCCTTTGAATCTGTTGTTTCATTGAGATGGCCTTATTTCTGTAAATCTGGGGTCCCTGAACCCTTATTAGTCCCCTACCGGTTTTCAACCGGACTGGACTACAGGATTGCTGTCTGTCCGTACGGAAAAACATATACTTAGGTGGCTACTTTTTATGGACAAACCAGTTGAAAATAGTTAAAACGAAAGTAGAATTTTGGTGTACGTGGCTAAAATTTAGGTTTATGTAGCTAAAATTAGACACATAAATACCTTCATTGCGTAAAGTAGCCATATTCTGTAAGAACGCCCTCACAAATCCACTTTATGTGGCTAAAAAAGGCCCTGTAACATCATCTTTAATCATTTTGGGTTCATGTGGCTTTTATTCAGTTTGTGTGACTTATTTAGTCACATAAACACCAAAATTATCTTCATTCCGTAGCGTTCAGTCACATAAAACCGTTCTGTAAGAACATCCGTCCCGTCCGTCTGTCCGTCAAAAATCCAGATCCTGACATAACTTAAACAGTTTTCATGCTAGGTTTATGAAATTTGATATGTGGATAGGGGGCATAAGGGGAATATACACCTTTAAATAATAAAAATTGTGATTGCCATGGCAACAGAAACATTTAAAATGGCTTAAAACCAGTAGGGGACTTCTGTATTACTTGCAATTCTTAGTGATTTGTTTTGTATAATCCTCAGATTAGATTTGTCCTACATGTCAATATCTTTGAATTCATAAATACTAAACAACCTCTCCAGAATGGCCCCTTAATGCATCATGCAATTTGCACAACACTTTCTCCAAAACTGCCCCTAATTGCACATGACAGCTTCTTAGGAATGACCCGTTATTGTGACAACTGACAATTTTCTTTTTATTGCATGACAATCCTCCAGGACAGCCCCTCATTGCATTAAAACCTATCATGGTTGCAAGTGACCTGAAAAAGTCAGGGAAAATTGTTTTTTTTCAAGATCAGTTAATTGATAATGGTCAGTGAAAAACGATATTTTAGAAAAGTCAGTGAAAATTCAGGGAATAATGCAATTCTGGGTCAATGTTTAATGAAAGTCATGTACAGTGGATCGGGCAGTTTTCAATTTTTTTCTTTCTCACTACGCTCCGCAATTAGTTTGATCAATGAAATTGAATTATTAAGTAGCTAATAAAAGAAAGCTTTGGTCTTTCAAATAAAATATGCATTTCTTTTGTTTTGACTTGCTTCGTTGTAAGCTAGCTCAATTCCTTTGATTAGTAAAGACATCTCAAATATGTGACGAACATGATAAAAGAAAATTATTAAAAATGTCCTTACTGCTATCTGTTTCCATGAAATCCTTTGTCACATACAGTTTTATAAAACATAGTTATACTTCAATGATTTAATGATAAGTGAATTGCTGTTGACTTGGACTATAGCTGCTTACATTTAAATAACAAGTTTTTTTTTGTAAAAAACGGCCCTTGTCTTTCGCTGAAATAGTCCTAAGTTTTTGCCAAAAACTAACATTGCTAAAAGGTGTGAATAATAGAAAAAACTAATATTGCTAAAAAAGTATGAATAATAGAAAGGAGAAATGTAGAGGAGGACAAAATATGGCAGTAAAGGTCAGTGAAAAGTATTGTTAAGTCAGGGAAAAGTCGGGGAATTTTTAGAGTCATTGTTGCTGGCAACCCTGTCTATAGAATGGACCCCTTATTTAATCATTAGAATGACAACACCTGAGAAATGGCCCCTTATTGTTATAACTGACAATTCCTCACGAATGTCCCCTAATTGCAAGACAACCTCTCAAAAGTGTCCCCTAATTGCACAGAAACCTCTCCATGGCAGCTCCTTTTCGTATTAAACCGTTCCAGAATGGTCCCTAATTGTACGGAAACCTCTCAAGGACAGCCCCTTTTTGCATAACAACCCCCAGAATGGCGCTTTGTACGTAACAAACTAAGACATTCTCCCCATTGCAGCATCGTCATTAAATTTCATTATTTGGCCTAAACAATGTTTGATTTCTGATGACATGTCCCAAAATATACACAAGGTTGACAGGATCAAGCTTTTAAGGGATTTTTCAAACATCATAAAAACCATTCAGGATCTCGCAAGTCTTTAGGGTATTTTGGGCAAAGTAAAAGTGCAAATCCGTGGTTTAGGACAATGGAAACATGAGTTTAACAATTTTTCAGAATTTGTAACCAAGTTGATATTTCTGCCTGAGAAGTCTGGTACAGTGTATTATCTTGAAAGGTTAACGTACTATCATCCCACATATACCAGCGATGACAATTAATTGAAGAAACACACAGGATACGTCAAATGACCGCAATAGAATGAAAAAAAAACCGCCTATAATACGTCATTCTGGATGTCTAAGTGTTGATGTATTGAACGCAGCCCCAGAAAACTGTTAACTTTTTTTAATAGCATGAAATTAATTTTTCACGAATTTCAGAGTATAGTTGGGTTGCTAATTAAATAGAATGTTGTTAACAAAGACTGGTTTACAAAACGTGCAGAATGTTTAAATCAGAATTGATAAATTTTAATAAAATTTTATTTGAATTGTAACAAATTGTCTAATAAATAGAGGATATTTGTCTGTTTTGATTGAATATGGTTTATATCTCATCGTGTAGTGATAAAATTCAATATTTTCAAGAGCGCGTAGCGCGAGTGAAAATATTAAAATTTTATCACTACAAGATGAGATATTAACCATATTCAATCAAAACAAACACATATTCTATTCATTTAATGCTTTTATAGTGTCAAAACTGGTACTATTTATGCCAAATTACCACTGTGGTTAGGCTACGTATGAATAAGTTATTCCATTCATATTTTTCACTTCAAAATCCGCCATCTTGGATTATGGTGAATAGGTGAAAACGACTTTTTTGAGAATTTTGCATTAAATCATACACCAACTTGTAGGAAATGGTCTAACTAAGAATAAAAACCCCCCACATGACATGTTTCCGTTCAGTAATAAAAAAGTTACAGACATTTCAGTGTTGAGATTTTGGTAAACTAAAGTAGTCCCTGTGAGGGGGCGGAGCTTATATCAGTCACATTGTAGGTGATAACCAGTGACTGATATAGGTTTTATTTCACTGATAGAACTCCATATCTCATCCGTTAGCATTAAATAAGATCTTTTTTAAATTCGAACACATTTCATAGTAGAGGGAGAAGGGGAACTTCTTTTATTACTTTGTTACATTAATTCTTCGTTTGGGTGCAGTGTTGTACGTCTAAGTTTGACATACATGTATTTTACTTAGTGCACTGTTTTGTACAAATAAAATTTTATACAATAATGAACACAAAAGTTGAGCATGGATATATGAGTGTGTTTTTTTGGACGTGTTGCATCAAGGTATTGCCGGTTATGCGTATATGATTGTTTGGGATCGACTGAGACATTCCTAAATGAAAATCTAATTTTAATATAACTATTGGTTATTTCTGTTTTTGTGTAACAGCTGATGTATTATGTTATTTAAGTATTATGTTATTTATATTTATTTAACCCACCTTGTTCTAAGTCCTTCAAACTTTACTTACAGGATCAAACTATTTCTTTTTATTTTGTACCTGGTAGTTAATTAAGTATTTTTTCTATTGTGTATTTATATTATATTAATTTCTGACTGTCTTTTCAGTTTCTATGCAGTTTAAAATAAAATTATTTTTCTAAACTAGTGTTTTTTATGTGCTTCCCAAACTTTCCTTTGAATCTGTTGTTTCATTGAGATGGCCTTATTTCTGTAAATCTGGGGTCCCTGAAACCTTATTAGTCCCCTACGGTTTTCAACCGGAGAGGACTACAGGTTTGCTGTCTGTCCGTTCGGAAAAAACATATACTTAGGTGGCTACTTTTTATGGACAAACCAGTTGAAAATAGTTAAAACGAAAGTAGAATTTTGGTTTACGTGGCTAAAATTTAGGTTTATGTGGCTAAAATTAGACACATAAATACCTTCATTGCATAAAGTAGCCGCATTCTGTAAGAACGCCCTCACAAATCCACTTTATGTGGCTAAAAAAGTCCCAGTAACATCATCTTTAAGAATTTTGGGTTCATGTGGCTTTTTTTCAGTTTGTGTGACTTATTTAGTCACATAAACACCAACATTATCTTCATTCCGTAGCGTTCAGTCACAAAAAACCGTTCTGTTAGAACATCCGTCCTGTCCGTCAAAAATCTGAATCCCGACATAACTTAAACAGTTTCCATGCTAGGTTTATGAAATTTGATATGTGGATAGGGGGCATAAGGGGATTATACACCTTTAAATATTAAAAATTGTGATTGCCATGGCAACAGAAACATTGAAAATGGCTTAAAACCGGTAGGGGACTTCTGTTTTACTTGCAATTATTAGTGATTTGTTTTGTATAATCCTCAGATCACCCTTTGTGCTACATGTTAATATCTTTGAATTCATAAATACTAAACAACCTATCCAGAATGGCCCCTTAATGCATCATGCAATTTGCACGACAAGTTCTCCAAGACTGCCCCTCATTGCGCATGGCAGCTTCTTAGGAATGATCCGTTATTGTGACAACTGACAATGTCCCTTTATTGCATGACAACCTCTCCAGGACAGCCCCTTATTGCATTAAAACCTATCATGGTTGCCAGCGACCTGAAAAAGTCCGGGAAAATGAATTTTTTTCAAGGTCAGTTAATTGTCAGGGAATTCTTGATAATGGTCAGTGAAAAACGATATTTTAGAAAAGTCAGGGGAAAAATGAAATTCTGGGTCAATGTTTAATAAAAGGCAAGTACAGTGGATCTGGCAGTTTTCAGTTTTTTTCTTGCTCACTACGCTCCGCAATTAGTTAGATCAATGAAATTGTATTATTAAGTAGCTCATAAAAGAAAGCTTTGGTCTTTCAATAAAAATATGCATTTCTTTTGTTTTGACTTGCTTCGTTGTAAGCTAGCTAAATAACTTTGATTAGTAAAGACATCTCAAATAGGTGACGAACAGGATAAAAGAAAATTATTAAAAATTTCCTTACTGCTATCTGTTTCCATAAAATCCTTTGTCACATACAGTTTTATAAAGCATAGTTATACTTCAATGATTTAATGATAAGTGAATTGCTGTTGACTTGGACTATAGCTGCTTACATTTAAATAACAAGTATTTTTTTGTAAAAAACGGCCCTTGTCTTTCGCTGAAATAGTCCTAAGTTTTTGCCAAAAACTAATATAGCTAAAAGGTGTGAATAATAGAAAAAACTAATATTGCTAAAAATCATGAATAATAGAAAGGAGAAATGTAGAGGAGGACAAAAATATGGCAGTATAGGTCAGTGAAAAGTATTGTTAAGTCAGGGAAAAGTCAGGGAATTTTTAGAGTCATAGTTGCTGGCAACCCTGTCTAGAATGGCCCACTTATTTAATCATTAGAATGACAACACCTGAGAAATGGCCTCTTATTGTTATAACTGACAATTTCTCACGAATGTCCCCTAATTGCATGACAACCTCTCAAAAGTGTCCCCTACTTGCACAGAAACCTCTCCATGACAGCACCTTTTCGTATTAAAACCTTTCCATAATGGTCCCTTATTGTACGGAAACCTCTCAAGGACAGCCCCTTTTTGCATAACAACCCCCAGAATAGCCCTTTGTACGTAACAAACTAAGACATTCTCCCCATTGCAGCATCGTCATTAAATTTCATTATTTGGCCTAAAAAATGTTTGATTTCTGATGACATGTCCCAAAAAATACACAAGGTTGACAGGATAAAGCTTTTTAGGGATTTTTCAAACACCATAAAAACCATTCAGGATCTCGCAAGTCTTTAGGGTATTTTGGGCATAGTAAAAGTGCAAATCCGTGGTTTAAGACAATGGAAACAATGAGTTTAACATTTTTCAGAATTTGTAACCAAGTTGATATTTCTGCCTGAGAAGTCTTGCACAGTGTATTATCTTGAAAGGTTAACGTACTATCATCCCACATATACCAGCGATGACAATTAATTGAAGAAACACACAGGATACGTCAAATGACCGCAATAGAATGAAAAAAAACGCCTCTAATACGTCATTCTGGATGTCTAAGCGTGGATGTACTGAAAGCAGCCCTAGAAAACTGTTAACTTTTGTTTATTAGCATGAAATAATTTTTCACGAATTTCAGATAAGTATAGTTGGGTCACAGTGTTAATTAAAACGAATGTTGTTAACTGTTATGTGCAAGTTAAGAGCACTTAAATATTGGTGCAAGATTAAGAATTCCCGTGCCTCGCTGATACAAAGAACACATTACGAACAAGTTAATGATGCTCGTTTTCACATTTTGAATGTTAAAGATAGTTGTTCTAAGGCTATTAAACATATGATTGATTCACTTGGTTTTAACTATGTATGGAACTTGGATACTATCGATCAAATGTGTTATTATTCTATGCGACAACGTATATACGATCAGCATGTTCAACATTGGGCTGATACTATTAATTCACAATCTAAGTTGGATTTTTACAAACAATTTAAATGTCAATATAAGTCTGAAAAATATCTCGATATCAAGATGAACGACAAGTACAAACTAGCTTTATCAAAGTTTCGTCTATGCTCACACTCTCTCGAAATTGAAGTTGGTAGATATACAAATATTGCCCGCTCTGACCGTAAATGTAAACTATGCAATACTAATATGATAGAAACTGAATATCATTTCATGCTATGCTGTCCATTTTATTCTGACTTACGTATTATGTATAATATTCCCAGATCATGGAATACAGTTTTGTGTGTTTTTATGTTTTCCGTGCTCGGCTGGATGGGTTGAGTGCTGCCTTCCCTGTCTGACTTAATATAATCTTTTTGACTCAAATGGTAAAGTCACCTACAAGAGTAACGAAATCATCTTCTTCAATAATTGATCATTTATATACTAACATACCTGACAGAATAACAGAAGTATTCATACCTAACTATGCTATCAGTGATCATTTTCCCGTCTGCTTTACTCGACACTATAAAAACCAACAACACAAAACTATAAAGTACAGGCAATATAAACATTTCGGATATAAATAAATACTAATCAGAACTTGAACGTACTCAAATAGCTACAATCGAAATGATTCACGATCCTGATCAAGCTTTAGATACATTAACAAGTATCTTAATAGCTGCACTTGACAAACATGCACCCATTAAAGAAAAAATAGTAAAATCTGAAATTCTTCCAGCTTGGTTTACTGACGATATTAAGTTAGCAATAAGGGATCGAGATCAACTTAAATGCTCTAAACGCTGGTCAGAATATAAATATAAAAGGAATCAAGTGACACATCTCATAAAAAAGCAAACAGCTGAATTTTATAACAATGCTGTACATCAAAATAAATCAACAAAGTTCTTATGGAAAAATATAAAATCACTCACTTCGATTAGCTCCTGTTTAAAATTACCAGCTAGCTTACAATATGAAGGTCATTTGATAAGTGATTCTAAAGAGATCTTGAATACATTGAATGCTCATTTCGTCAATGTTTCAAAACTCGTTAATAAGACGAAATATAATCCGTCATTTAACAGTAGATTAAAATATTCACTTGACAACAAACTAGGAGCATAATTCTTTAGGCAGTGGCTAGCCGTCCGGCACCGGACGACTAGACAGCGAAATTAGTCGTCCGGCGCCGGACGACTAGACAGCGAAATTAGTCGTCCGTCAGTGGACTACTAGCAAACGCTACGTGCATTGGCTAGAGAACCGTCATTCTTTTTCTACGCATTATACATCTAACTTATAATAAAGGTTATAATAAACTACGAATATAGGCAAGACATGTCAATGCCTTATCTGCAACCATTTTGTGACCTCCCGTGTACCTCCGTATTTTGTCCGCCATATTGGAATGGTATAAACTGGCACGAATGAATGCGGAAATCGCTGTCGGGTTTTATAAAGCGCGATAAATAGCAATGGTGCAGCTGTGTATTAGAAATGGCATTAGAAATAGAGCTAGAAGTAGTAAGGGAACAAAGAATGTTTCAATTACAGTATTATGAGGATTGTGAAAGTATTTTACTTCATGCTGAAAAAATAAAATTGTTGTGTAAGGTAATTGGCAGTTTGGAATGTCACTGGTTATATAATAGTGTGAAAACAATGTTGCCGTTTATAAATGTTATCATGTTAGACACTATTGTATATTGTAAACAAATAAAAATTTCAATTGTAAATTGTATTGTTTTGTATATATGTGTCATTAAAACTGCGAATGAAAAAAAAAATTGCCACACTAGCTTTGTTTGTGACACCATTTCTTCTACATCTCTATTACCTACTACTTATCATAATGAGCATAGCATAATGCTACTGTATGTCACTTTAACACAGCATTACCATTTCAATCAACTTGGATATTTTTGCACTATATATAGATCTCATGCCGACAGCGATGTCTGCAATCATTCGTGCCAGTTTATACCATTCTAATATGGCGGACAATATACGGAGATATACGGGAGGTCACAAAATGGTTGCAGATAAGGCATTGACATGTCTTGCCTATATTCGTAGTTTATTATAACCTTTATTATAAGGTAGATGCAAAATGCGTAGAAATAGAATGACGGTTATCTAGCCAATGCACGTAGCGTTTGCTAGTAGTCCACTGACGGACGACTAATTTCGCTGTCTAGTCGTCCGGCGCCGGACGACTAATTTCGCTGTCTAGTCGTCCGGTGCCGGACGGCTAGCCACTGCCAATTCTTTAATATAGAATATATATCAACATTTGAAGTAAGGAAAATAATAAACGATCTTGACATAAATAAAGCACCAGGGCTTGACGCCATCAGCCCAAAAATACTCAAATTGTGTGGAGAACATATTATTATACCAATAACCTCCATAATAAACAACAGAATATCGACAGGTCAATTTCCGGAAAGTCTACAGACAGCTTACGTTATTCCCATACAAAAAGGAGCTGAAGTAGATGATTCGAACAATAACAGGCCAATTTCAATTCTTCCTACTATCTCAAAGATATTCGAGAGACATATTGCAAATCATTTAAAATACTTCTTAGAGCATTGGCAACTTCTTCATGTTCACAGATCTGGGTTTCGCGAACACCACTAGTGTCAAACTGCTCTTCTCAGACTGATAGATGATTGGTCTAAAGTAATTGATTCAGGCAATATTATTGGTTCAGTATTTTTAGATCTTAGGAAGGCGTTCGATCTCGTTGATAACGAAATTCTTCTTCACAAATTGCATCTTTATCATTTCTCGGATCCAAGCTTAATGCTAATGAAATCTTTTTTATCTAACAGTAAACAGTGTGTAAGATTGGGAAACATTCAGTCCTCATCTCAATATGTTTTTGTGGTGTTCCACAGGGGTCCATATTAGGTCCCCTATTGTTCCTTATATACATAAATGATATTGGTTCTCGTCTTCGTCATTCGTCTATTATTTGTATGCTGATGATTCGACCTTGTATGCTTCTGGTAACAACCTAAAATGTCTACAATCTCAATTACAGGCGGACACTAATACGGTGGCTCACTGGTGTAAAGCAAACAACATGCTCATTCATCCCACAAAGTCAAAATGCATGGTAATCGGTTCAACAAATAAATTAAAACATTTAGAGCAATTAAATATCCAGGTTAACAATACACAACTGGAGCAAGTCAAAACTCAAAAACTTCTTGGCGTCTATATTGACCATAATTTAAATTGGAATGAACAAATTAAATATGTTTGCAATAAATTGAAATAAAAAATTACGCTGCTCAAACGAATAAACAACTATCTAACTAAGGACATGAAACAACTTTATTTTAATTCCTACATATTATCAACTATGGATTACTGCTGCGTTATCTGGAGCACATGTAGTAAAACAAATATCTCCAAAATAAAAATTCTACAAAAGCGCTGTGCAAAAATAATACTTAGAAAACCTAATCGCACTCCTTCCATTGAACTGTTTCAAGAATTAGAATGGTTACCGTTTTAAAACAGATGTAAATATCTTACTGCAATCATCATATACAAATGCTTATATGGTCTCACTTAAGTAATCCTATTTACAAAATATCTTACATTTTGCTAACAACACTTCATACACATTGAGATCCACCACTCATAGAGATATAACACATGCGAAGATACACACTAGTGTGAAAAAACATTTTCCTGTATATCAATCAAATTATGGAACAGCATATACCTCTTTCTGTTAGAAATTTAATTCATTATCAGCTTTTAAACATAAATATAAGAAATATCTGATGTCAAAATATTAGTCAACATGTTCATTTTACTATCATAATCATTCTGTGTTTAATTACTGTTGAGATGGATGTGTCTCTCTATTATATGATATAATAAGTGCTATTGCATGTATGAATGTGTTTATATGTATGAATGATTTATTTGAATGTTTATGTTATTTCAGTTAGAAGACCACATTGTAAAAAAGATAATCTTTTGTATAATTTGTTTGATCTTATTGTGTCATCTTCTTTAAATAAAGATATTATTATTATAATTCCGTGACTTGTTCAATAAGCACATAGAAACAAAATTAAGGCCAACAACTTAAAAATACTCTTAAAACTTAATATCTTACATGGGACCATTATACACACATACGCTTATATTTTCTACCAAATCTTACATTTGAGTCTTAAAATTTGGGTTTTTGTGAAAAATAGGCTTATAGATCTTAAGGTGATTCCCAACTCTTCAGTTGAGCGGAAGTTTAGAAATCGGTGTAAATGAGACGTTTTGAAAGCGCCTGACTACCATGATAAAATAGTACGAAACACTTAGAATTGATGTGTCAGCATGTTCTCATGTCTTACAATCGCGAATTTACTGTAAAGTAATTACTATATTATACTTTAATAAACTTGCAGAATACAGCTATAGCTGAAATTTTATGTGCCATTTATTCCAAACGTTGCAACACCAATACTCGCGAATACTAGCTACAACGTATGTGAAACGTAATAATATAATGCGCCCACACACAATTGTATCCAAGTTTTAATATTTGTTTAGCAAGCATCCCGACTACTTTAGAGGAATGTTATTTTGCATTTATTTCCTTAAGAATATAGACTAGCTAATGCAAAAGAGCATGGGCTCATCTTTAAATATACACATTTTTCAAAAACAAATTATCGCGAAAACTGGATACAACGTATTCAAAACGTTAATGTATTTTGTAAACTCTCCTGGTTTTCGACATTTCCGAAATCACTAAAGTGCCAATTAAAAAAATCTAGCCGAGCAACTGCCATGAAATTTGGGATAAAACTTCTATAATAGTTACTCTACTGGTTGCATGTATGAAAACAGTATGTTGTTCAACTATTTTTTTCGTATAACTTAAAAAAGGATAAATCACATATTTTTAAATGATATATAACATGCATAGTCTAAAACAAACGTTATCGTGTGATTCCGTATATACGAAATTTCGTGCATGCCAAGTTTCATTTAATTAAATGTCAAACTTTTTCGGTGAAATGCAAATATCAGTTTTTAGGAGGGTTCCTCAAAATCTAAAATATCTTGAAAACTAGCCGAGCAAAACTGTTATGGGTTTGCATAATCACTATCATGAGTGTGTTCTTCATAAAAATTAGGTGTTTGATACCTCTTGTACAGAAAAAATTAAGAGTTGGGAATTACCAAAAACGAAAGAAGTTGTGGCGAAGAATTTTGGGGAACACTATACATGTATTGGATAAATATACTATGTGGACCTGCAGCAATGTTTGTGAAGCCCTTATATTTCTCCTTGATAACATTTTTGTTAGGCTGGGTATTACCATTTATAGACAGATTATCGGTATTCCAATGGGAACTACTGATTGCGCACCTCTTGTCGCAGATCTGTTTTTATACTGTTACGAACGCGATTTCATGTTAAGATTGTCTCCTGAACACCAATCTGATGAAATTACAGCGTTTAATAATACTTCCCGATACCTTGATGACATTTTAAATATTGATAATCCTTACTTTTCGAATAAGATCATAGAACTTTACCCTGACGAATTAACACTAAATAAAGCTAATGCATCCGATACACGCGCATCATTCCTAGACCTCGATCTTGCAATAGAAGCAGGTCAAATTGTTAGTAAAATTTACGACAAGAGAGATGATTTTAATTTCGATACTGTAAATTACCCATACTTGGATGGAGCTGTTCCACGGTCAACTTCATATGGTGTTTACGCTTCTCAATCAATCCGTTTTGCTAGAGCTTGCTATCGAGTGGAAGACTTTAATACTAGTACTCGAAATCTTTTATTATTAATAAGTTACTACAACATATCGCTTCCATAAACTTCGTAAAGCTTTTGCAAAATTTTATAGGCGTAATTAATTCAGATCTCATTTCAAAATATGGTATTAATTTAAAGACATTTCTCTGTTTCAGCCTGAATTTTATGGTGATGTGCTTTACAAATTCCGAAAGGTTTTGGGTCATAGTCACTTTCACGATGTGTTTATCAAGATTATAAAACGTTTTCTGAGTAGAGGAAATGACCCTTTCATTTTGCTAATGACTGTATGCTTAGTGGTGGGTCCATTTACAGCTCGCGATGACAAAAATATTTCGCCATTGTGCCTTTTTGTTAAACTTTGTTCATTTTGTATGTGCCATTCTGCAATTTCGTAGTCCAGCACAAGGCTGCTTCGTATCTTTCAAAATTGCATGTACACTATATATCCTTTCCGCTACCACGATTTTTTGGGGGGTTATGAGAAATTCATATGGTCCCTATACCCCGTCCCTGAGACACTATTGACTTACAGCACTGATAAAAACTCGATACATCCGGATGCTACACACCCACCTCAAACCGAAAGTAGAAAAAATTGTCATTATTTCGACTAAAGGTCACCGGAAATGACGATGTGACGGTGACCCTTGCGCGAAAAACTTTTTTTTTTTTTTTTTTTTTTTAGCTTGACAGGCCTACTTTTTGGCCCCTTTAGGGCGTAGGTCCTGACCCCTTTGTCTAGCCTTATATTCCTGCTATAAAGAAATAAAAACTTTTTGGCGCTAAATGTTAATGCAATACCACAGGGAATCGTACCACAATGGCATGTAGGACCAGTAATTTCAGTTTTGTAAAATCTACGTTCAAAGCCCTCTTTAAAGGGGTCTAGCGGGCCCAAAAACCTGTGCACGACCCTGGGCCCGTAATATCCTGTAGTCTGGGATGCCTGTGTACACATGACAGCAAAATCCCCGAATTTGGGCATTTAGGTCGAAAACTACGGAAGGCCGAAATGGCCATCCCGGCGAGTCTGCATTAGTACGCTATGGTAGCGGAAAGGATATATGTTGTAGATTGTCCTTGTGGTGTGTATGCCTAATGTCCGGTTGTTATTTTCTCGTCACCGGGCTCTCGTTCCGTTTTAGTTTGACTGACTGAGGCGGCAGACTTTCGGGACGGGATGCCGTGTTTTTGTAGTTGCTAGATTTTTACGTTGGACGTTGTCTGTGCCGCTTATATCTTTTCTGTACTCGGCTGGTAAAGCTAGGTGCTGCCTTCCCCGTCTGACTTAATATTATCTTTTTTATTTCATTTGTAACTGGTTGTGAATTCTGAGAATAGATGTGTATCCATCATTACCGTGAGTAAATCACGAACATAACAATAGTAGATCTAGGTCTAGATATTGAAATCAGATTGAGAAAATTAAAAATAATGAATTTTTGGTGTACGAAAGACCGATGTTGCGAAAAAGCGCGGGAAAAAATGTGCGATTTAATAACTATTTGAGATGCAGAAAAGTAGTTCTCTTGTTTCCATTGAATATTGATTTCTGTTGATTAATTAATACCCTAATATCATACTTTGTATTTATGTTACAAAATAAAACATAAAGAATACTAAATTATTCACAAATGACAGTGAATTGTAATCCTGTTGACAATATTGAAAAAGTAGTTTTCATTTTCATACAGTTGTTTTGATTGGCCGAAATTCTTCCTCAATACGATACTACGCTAATATGGACCAATGAAATTATTCGTTTTAATTTTGATTAGGCGAATGTACCGGTTAGCTTTTCGGCGAATTACTGCGCATTCCCACATGGAGTTCACCTTGCTTGGAAAGAAAAAGAAAAAACACGTCTAAGAAGTTTTGAAGGTGTTAAATATCGGTGTCATTTAGCGGCCCAAACATTCAATGAACCATGGATTTAATTACGATATTGGAGAAGACAACGTCTTCTGGTAAATGCCCCATGAATCATGTTTTTGATGTCAGTTTTATGGTTGTTTCTTTTTCGACATGGATCTTGTTTTCTAGTTTCACGTTGAATTTTATATTATCTTGCTTTGTTTTCAGATCAGTCAGAGTTAGAATATGCACAGAAGTTTTTGGAGCAGGCGGCTCAACAGAATTTGGTGAGTATGGAACTCGTACGGTGTTGTGAAATTTTGACAAGTCAGAAAATCAAAATGGCGGAAGTTGGATCTAAAAACTGTAGTCATCATTTTCGTACGTGATCGTACTGTTCGATGATTCACATCACAAATATATAGACCAGTTCCAAGTTCTGGTCTACTTATAGACAACTGTTTCCAAAAAGTGGTTTGGCCTTTCTCCCCATAAAAATCATGAATCACTGCCAAAAATAGTCCAATTTTAGTGTGCATGCACAAATTATCTCATTATTTTGTGTATCACTGTGCTGTTTAATGTCACATGTTCTTGACAAGTAGTCAAATATGTGGATGAACTGTTGATGGGTTGCGCTTCATCCTATGTTGAAGTGTGTGACTGAGCGATTGACCTCGGGCATAATTACAATTTAGCCTCTATTCCTATAACTTCGTGCATTTTAGTAAAACGTAGATTGCTTTGCTAATAATCTCATTTCCAAGCCTAAATTAATTTTAAATTACTAACAAAACATTTATCCAGCCGAACAATGCAAAAAAATCGACAAAAACAGGGTTCGTTACGTTTACGGCGAGTTTTATCCGAGGAGGGATTTTATTGTTTACATAATCACCGGTTCCGGTCGCGAAATCTGGAGACATTTGTTAATCTCATAATTTGCATTAGATGCGATATATTTACGAACGGGAAAATGTGCTAATTTACTGACAAAAGATCAAACTTTATGTTACAAAACTTTTTATTAGCAAAATCTTTCACATGCGTTCTTAATGACGTCATCAGTTTATGTGCACGAACTTACAGGTCACAAATGTTTATCTTAAGACTGCAGACTGCATCTAACATTGAGGCTGATTTTTCAACTTTTTGCAGTTTGGCATTCAATTTGTGTTTGAATTTTGTTAATAGACAGATAATTGATATTGTTTATCACATGGTTGGTCCCAGTGTATTTGTTTTTGTGCAGATGCGCCAATTTCAAATCTAAGATGCACGAACTTGTAGGTGTAGAGGCTACTGTAGTTCCTTTCTGTTCTGTGCCTGTCAATTTATGTGGATCATAGAGTTGTTGTAGCAAGATTATATCTATTTCCCATGTGATCATGACAAAAACGACGCTGTGGGTCTGTTGTCGTAGCTGTCAACTTGGCTTCGAGTGCAAAGCAGAATTTATGCTCATCGCTTGTGTAAAAAGATATTCTATTATTAGAGTAGCTAGGACAGGGAAGGCAGTGTGCTCCCTCAACTTAAGCAGCCGAGCACTGAAAACAAAAACATCACATACCACAATTACACGGCACAATGCCAAATACATGAGAAAATGATGAGCCCAAGTCCCAGCTGTCAAAAAGTAGCAACCCCAGCTGATTTTTGGAGATTATCTAATATCACAGAAATCAAGTTAATAAGAAAGAGCTTATAAAAACAATGACATAGCAGTTTAAATTTTCAAAATATCTCAATTAGAACTCAAGTTATGCCAAATTTAATAAGCCGCTTTTCGTCTTATTTTGGTCGATAAATTTCCTGATTTTCTGTGATTTGGCGCCGTAGCGACGGAACCGAAAACGACTACTTTTTCACTAAAATTGTCATATTTCTTTTGAAAATTGAGATACATTCATGAAAATTTGCACTTTAATGTAAAATTTGGTGCTGAATCTGTTTCTGCTCTTCATTTCATCATAAACCAATTATATTATACAATAAAATGCAGTATATGATAAAAAAACATGTTGATTTTCTGAATTTTTATTCATATTACATCGCAAACTAGTAACAACAACAAAGGATCATTATAAAGAATACGGTAGGATCTGATGGGAACTTAAATACATATATATATATAATATAATTATGAATGTCAGCTTATTCAACCCCAGGCTTATTCAATATGAATATACTATATAGATGAGTGTCCTTCTCTGAACTATATTTATGGTCTTGAAAGGTTTTTACCATACAGTTTACCATAAAACTTTTGTCGGAACCGCTTTCTTAATCACTCATATGACATAGTACTTTGGTGTAAAAGAGAACTGAATACATGTTTCCATGGATCATTCTTTTTGTTATTACTCTCGACTATTCTATTAATTCTTTAACTGTTCTCAATTCATATTTTACACCGAATATGCCTGAATATTTTACTTGCCGGAGCAAACATTTACTTGCAACAGACATAGGGCAAGTAGTGTAGTCGAACACCTGAGTTGGATTTAAATTGATATGTGCTTTGATCAATTTCATTAAGCCACATAATAACTGTAGATGTAGCAAGTGTGGAAGCATCAGCAAACTTTTTGAGTTCAATCATATGTCCATTCTCAAGAAGACTTGAATAACTGGCTGTTGTGTGTCTGATTTGTCTTCCAAAATACTAATTTTGGTAAGGCCCATCTTCTCACAAAATGGACCTGGAAAACTAGATCTAGCCATTCTGGAATGAGAAAAAAAACATTAAATGATACTTATAGTATGTACTAAATGGTTAGGAAATGTTGGTTATGCAAAATTATAGCAACAATATATTGCAAAAGTAAGTGCAGCTTTAAAGAAAGCATCCCGAAATTTTAACAAATTTAAGTGACAAAATTTCGGATAAACGTATTTCGGATAACATTAGTTTGGCACTGAATGACGATAGTAAGTGCATTTTATTGCTAATATAATAGAAATTTATTACAAAATAAACGTTTTCCATTAAATTTATTAATATTATCGCAATATTATACGCGTAAAATTCGTAAATAATTTTTTTTAAGAAAATACAACGCTACGAGAAGCGGAGGTCATTTTCGAAAAAACAATCGTTCTTTCTCGGCGAATTTCGAAACAATCGTTCAAAATACGGTTGGATATTTAACTTTTATTTGATATTTAGTATGTATTTTATCAATATGATGTCTTATTTTGCCCCTGCAGTCACGATGCACTCGTATATCGATTGATTTTTGGAGCAACGTTATTGACGATAAATTTGCAAAATGGCGACGGGCCGGTCACGCGTCGACCACACTCAAATTACGAAACCTGCAAACTTTAGAGATCGATGCGACGGGTTAAATCTGAATGGATTTTTATATATTTAGTACCATTTTAAAGCTAAGAAAATAAATTTTATTATGATATAAGTGATTATAATACAAACCTCGTAGTTTTTCTGCTATTTTTGTCGAACTTTGACGATTTTTTACTCGGTCAATACTTTTTCGATTTTTTTCAAACAAAGTCAGAAATTAAGACCAATGCTTTCTCTGATTGGATAATATAACTTCATCAATGTTTATAAGGGTTTGACCCGTCGCGATTGGTTTAGAAAATACCATCATCACAAATGGGCGTCCATTGTCTTTGTTAATCGATGAGGTGCGAAAATCGATAAAAACGGCCGATAATCTGATTTTTTAATTGTTACAACTTATTTATTTATTAATGAATCTTGACATAACTTATACCAATGGAAAGATAATTTATTTCTCTTTAATTATATATAATTAGTTTGAGAATAGCACAGATATAACTTGATTTATGCCAAGTTTTCTGCACTGACCCTTAATATTTTTTAAGCGTGACCACATAATTATTGGATCAGCTGGGGTTGCTACAAAAAGTTGAATGACAGTTTCAGCAATAAAAAAAAGCTGAATGACTTAGTAAGCATCACATGAAATTAACTACATTTGTCCGTAATTGTACCCTTTTACTGCTATGAAAGTTTTTCTATTCAATTGTTGAGGATTGGTTGTCAATTTAAAGAAATTATGATTTATTTTTTAGCCCGAGTTATTGAAGAGTTTATCCGAAGTGCTGACAAATGGCACCAACAGCCCTGTGGCACGTATGCAAGCTGGCTTACAGCTGAAGAATGCATTATACTCCAAAGATGCCACCTTGAAAATGGAGTATCAGCAGAGATGGCTCCAGTTTCCAGAAGATGTTCGGATGTTTGTAAAATTGAATGTACGAGAAATTATATATATATTTGGGGGTAAAATTACCTCCCTTTATTCACTGTCTTGGAGTATATAGTGTTGTAGTACAAATCCAGGAATACTAAATATAACTAATTAGCGACCATTACTCAAACTTCAACTATACCCATACTGTATACATAGTTATGCATAAAATGTCTAAATAATTTAAATAAACAATGATGAACAATATAAACTTATTTAATAACTTGGCTAGTGGGCCGTTCTGATCTAAATCATGATAGTATACTAGGGAAGTTGGTGTCTTGAGTATCAATGAGTTAACACATACCTTGTGATGTGATTGAAAAAAATTGGAAACCAGTCTGCTCGGAGAAGCCATTTGCTTATTGGATATCGTTAGAAACTGTAGGCTTGAGTGTTAGTTTTGTTTTGAATTCTACATCTTGACCAAAGTATTTTCTGCTGCTGTGTTGCAAGATTAAATAAATAAAACATGGCTATCAAGTTCAGCTATATGACTATGAGCACAGTATGCAGTTTTCCAAAGCACTTTGTTTACTCTTCATTCAGAATATATTAATTTCTATGTTGCTAAAAATTGAAGTGAATTAATTTAATAACCATGCTTAACATTTCAGGTGTTGAACAGTATGGGAACAGAAACTGTGAGGCCAAGTTCAGCAGCTCAGTGTGTGGCAAACATAGCATGTACAGAACTACCACAAGGTCTTTGGCCCGATCTGATTTCAAAGTTATGTCAAAATGTCACCAACCCTGGTAGTACAGAAATGATGAAAGAATCCTGCCTCGAAGCAGTGGGATATATTTGTCAGGATATTGTAAGTGACGGTTGCTTTTCAGTAGCAATGCCTCCTCCTTCCAGGCTCTGCAAACAATTTTTAAACTTGTCCGTCCGAATTGGTCAAATCACTGAATGTTCCTTTTCGTCCTATAAAAAACTTCAGGATTTTCTGTCAGTCTGAATCGAAATTTGTCAGTCAGTACTGACAGTTTTTGCAGAGCCTGCCCTTCGTAGATCCCTTTGCAGATGTCAGTTGGTTGACTGACAGCCACAGGGGAAATACCTTATTCAGTTGTCTATTACTGAGCCTATATTCATGCAGTGATTTTTCTTGAACAAAATTAAACAGCCAGTGCCTTTAAAATTGGGAAATTTTAGCTCACCAATTCGTGAAATTGGGAATTATTAAAAAATACAGTTTTGGTTGAAATTGTTTATATTTTCTACTGATAATACTCTAGTCATATGTGGCAACGACTTTTGCAAGTTCGAAAATCTATTGTTTTAACTTAAAAACTGCTATATATAGCCTATATTGAAACCTGAGTGAGCACATTGAAAAGGGGGAAAATATGTGTACTTTTTGGGAAAAAAATTATTATTTTTTGGGGAAAATGGAGGTTATTTTGCTAGGGGAAGGTGCCTGTATTCAGCCCTAACAAGCCCAAAAAAACACGGTCTTGTCACCTTTTGGGAACAAGAATAGGTGGATCCACAGAATATCCATGATACTGGGATCTGCCTGGATCATTTTTTAGATAAATGTATATTATATGTAAATTAATGGTGCTGGGTCAAATTGTTCTGGTCTGTAGAGTGTGGTAATACTCTCGTGAAGATAAAGCCAATTCAATGATTCAGATGGATGATTTTGCTTGAAAAATGTTCGTGTTAAATCTGGGCTTTTTTTTCACTGTATACAAGGGGCCTATATTTTTGCACTAAATTTTCACTAAACAAAAGGACTTGGGCCTCTTCTAAGTTAAATATAAAAACAATGTGGTTGACAGCCTTCTTTTTGGCGAAAATGGCCGGCCGCGTATGATTATCAGGATTTTTAAATTGACTCTGTTGACAGCTCTGCAAGATGTTGTTCATTTCAATATTTCAGGACCCAGAAATCCTACTGAATCAGTCCAATGAGATACTCACAGCTATTGTCCATGGTATGAAAAAGGAAGAAACTAGGTGAGTTGGGAATAAAAATAAAGATGATAATAAACCACCAAACACTATATTACTAATGTGATTATAAATGGCAGCTTTTTCTGGATTATATACAACTAAAAACATATTGGTCAGTTAATTCTCGGACCAGTGTGATTACTTGGTTAATCAACAAATATTTTTAAAAGCACTCATCCTGCAATATAGACAAAGAAAATAATCTTCCTCATCCCGCTGTATAAATAAAGAAGGAATAATTTGCAGGACAAGCGGAAGAGTAGGTTTATCGAGGCCTGTTAGTCAAATACGATTTGATTGCAAGGAGGAACACTAGAGTCAGTGTACCCGATTTCGCACACTTATTTCACATTTAACGTCGTAAATTATTTGCAGTGTAAAAATTTTCAAAGCACATAGAACAAAAGAAAGAAGATAACTGAATGTTTAAAATTTTGTATTTACGCTGGTGAATGTCAAGGACATCATGCTCATGGCGCGCTTGATTTGATATTAACAATATGGAATATGTTCTGCACAATTTTGTACCCGGTTTCGCACACATAATTTTGAAAAGAAAATTTACAAATAAATTATATTTTTTAAATAAAAAATGTTAATTGATCAACAAACTCACCATTCATCACAAATTTGCCGATTTTTAATGTATTAGCACCTGCAAAAATTCTATTTGAAACACACAGCATGAGGCATAACAGTTTCAACTGACTTTTTTGGCATTGCTAACCTGAATGCAAAAAAACCCTATTTTTTTGCTAGAACACATGACTTTGGGATATTCTGAACTAGAGCAAAATATATTCGATTAACTTTTGGAACAAGGTCCATTCAACCCATCTACTCGATTAACTTTTGAACAAGTTTTTTTTTACTAAGAAAGAATCAAGTTGTTCTACTTTTAGTTAGGAGAATAATTTAAAATGGTCATTATCATGTAAAATACACTCGATATGGGAGAGTTTAATTACTTTTCTGGTTTTGTATATATTTTTCTTCGATTCTGTTCAAAATTTTTGCAAAATTGTAGTGAAAGTGAGGAAAACAAAGAAGTTTTACAACTGCCCTACTAACCTACATAGGATTGTTTACTTTTACGTCTGCTTTTGTGACAGCGAGATCTCGCGAGAGATACATCCACATGCGGTCAACTTCCGAGAAAACAAGTCACGTTCAAATAAGATGACAGAGCATATGCATATTTACATTGTAAATATAGAAAAATGGCGATTAAAAATAAGTGTGCGAAACCGAGTACACTGACTCTAGTTTCAATTTTGCAAAACCGCGAATTGTTCTAAAGCATTACACATATCCTATGTACAATGTCATTAAATTGTTTACTCCATACATGCACTGCAATGTACCTGCAAGGCCCCTTCTTCATTTTTGGAGGAAAAAGGCACTGAATCCGACGAGCCAAATAACAATTTCTTTTCCTTGTGATTTCTTTATGAAATGTCATAGGTGTCTTATTAATCTACTTCTTTGTTTCAGTAATAATGTCAGGAATGCTGCCACAAATGCTTTACTGAATTCTCTGGAGTTTACCAAAGCTAACTTTGACAAAGAAGTAAGTGTTTTAGAAATTGATAAAAAGGAGGTTGCGGAGTAAACATGTACGACTACTTGTACGTGTAGCTACCCATACATGAATATGTACACGTTGCAATTAAAATTGGCATGTGAACACACCACATGTGCATGTCAGATCATGTGACAGTTGCAACGCGCTTTCATCACAAATCGCTTTGAGTGTTCATATAAACTGGATGGAGTTCTCAGTGCATACGCATACCTGTGTGGCATAAACACAAAATAAGTTTGACATACATGTTACGCAGGCCTAGACACTAACTATTTTGGCCACTGGTCCGACAGGGCAAAAGCGCCCAATTTTTAAATAGGACAGTTACTGGTCCTCCAGAATTTTCACTGGTCCTTCTGGATTTTCACTTGTCTCGGACCAGTGTTAGTGTCGAGCCCTGGTTACATGTTGACTTTCGCAACCTCTCTTAATGGCTGTAAAAAGATCTAAATGAAAACATATGTGTGAATAAAGTTAATACTGTTATATTTCTCCTATTTACTTTTCACAAAACTGGTTATTTGATGTTTCTATATCAATTTTCGTATTCCTTTATTATGATCATAATGACTTTGGCAGGTCATCTGCATGACCGAAAGTAAAGAGATTAACGTAACTTGTAAGCTAAACACGAACTTAAATTGTACAAAACATAATATGTATGATATTTATCAACTTAATGGATTATATTACTTATTTTATCTCATCTACCTGTCCAGTAAATATTCAATGCCAAATACCTGTGATCGATTGTAAAACTGGACTTATTCACATTTCAGACTGAACGACATTTCATCATGCAAGTGGTGTGTGAAGCAACACAGTCTGAAGATACCAGAGTTAGAGTAGCAGCTTTACAGTGTCTCGTCAAAATTATGTCCTTATACTATATCTACATGGAACACTACATGGGTCCGGCTTTATTTGCTGTAAGTATGTAGGAAATTATTCAATGATTCTTAATTTGGTAAGAAACACATAAAAAACAGTCAAAGTCTGATCCTACCTAACAAGACTCAGGGTGTTGAAATGAGCCAGTATGCGGTAAATCCACTGGCTATTTGAACAAGCTTGTCAGCTACTTTTTGCCAATTTCTTCTTTGTTACTTCAAACCAACTGCCCACTTTTGAAGATTACCCGGCTACATAAAAACATTTCTACACCCCTGGATACTGTCTAAACGCCAGACTCCGATTTCTCAAGGCATCTCAACTAAAAATCTACTCAAATTGAGGTTTTGCTCAAATCAGAGTTGGAATTTGGAGTTACTTGCTCTTAAAATTTTACTGTAATACTGGTAAACTCAGTGGTGCTAATTTGTGCCTCAAGCCTCACATAGATGCATAAAGACACATGACTATTTTTGTGATGAGATCTTTCTCAGATTGAGATGCTTTGGGAGATCAGGTCCTGGTTTGTCTGGTTCCGGTACCTTTCCAAATTGATCCGAAAAAAATTGTGTCCAAATTGTGTCCTGCCCTGTTTAATTTATAATCAGTGTCTTAACATTAGGCTTAACATTCAGTGTTATTTTACAGATCACTGTGGAAGCCATGAAATCAGAAGTAGATGAGATAGCACTTCAAGGAATAGAATTCTGGTCTACCGTTTGTGACGAGGAGGTAGACTTGGCCATAGAATTGTCCGAAGTAAGTTGTTTTTTCATGCAATGCCACATTAAGGTTGAATGTAAAATCATGTAATAGACCAGTGTCTATGCTGTCTTAATTGTACAGTACAACCTCGTTTGTCGGTCCCGTCTTAACTCCACTCTTATTTCTATTTGATGTACCCTGTTTTAAACGGAACCAGCTTTATCTGTTATCTGGCATTTTTTGTCAGTCCTGATAATAACCGGCACACTGCTTTATCCAGCACCCTCACCTGGTCAGAAGGGATGCCCCTCTAGTACCAGAAAAAAATGAAAATAGATGTATAGAAATAAAAATCTGAAATTGCACATTCTTTTTTAGCTCATCTGATTTTTGAAAAAAAGATGAGTTATTGTCATCACTTGATCGGCGTCGGCGTTGCATGGTTAAGTTTTGTGTTTAGGTAAACTTTTTTCATTAACTATCAAAGCTATTGCTTTGAAACTTGCAACACTTGTTCACCATCAATACCTGAGCCAGTAAAGCAAGACCCATAACTCTTATCTGCATTTTGTAAGAATTATGGCCCCTTTTTGGACTTAGAAAATAAAATGCCTTGGTTAAGTTTTGCGTTTAGGTCCACTTTTCTCCTAAACTATCAGAGTTATGGCTTTGAAACTTTCAACACTTGTTCACCATCAATACCTAACCATGTCAAACAAGACTCATAAATCTGATCTGCATTTTGCATGAGTTATTGCCCCTTATTGGACTTAGAAAATTCCTTGGTTAAGTTTTGTGTTTAGGTCCACTGTTCTCATACACTATGTGAGCTATTGCTTTGAAACTTTCAACACTTGTTCACCATCAATACCTGACCATGTCAAGCAAGACCCATAACTCTGATGTGCATTTTACGTGAGTTATTGCCCCTTTTTGGACTTAGTAAATTCCTTGGTTAAGTTTTGTGTTTAGGTCCACTTTTCTCCTAAACTAACTGAGTTATTGCTTTGAATCGTTCAACACTTTTTCACCATCAATACCTGACCATGTCAAGCAAGACTCATAACTCTGATCTGCATTTTGCATGAGTTATTGCCCCTTATTGGACTTAGAAAATTCCGTGTTTAAGTTTTGCGTTTAGGTCCACTGTTCTCATACACTATGTGGGCTATTGCTTTGAAACTTTCAACACTTTTTCATGATCAATACCTGACCATGTCAAGCAAGACCCATAACTCTGATTAGCATTTTGCAAGATTTATTGCCCCTTTTTTTCACCATCAATACCTCACTTTTTTAAGCAAGACCAATAACACTGCCCTACTTTATGCAAGGCTAATGGGCCTTCTTTACAGTGACAATGATCAGATGAGCGTCTGCACCCGCAAGGCGGTGCTCTTGTTAATTGCTTAATTCATATGTAAATACTTTAGAAATGCATTGTTAGCTTAAAACATAGTTAACAAGTGATTTCCAATAGGCCTTACTAGATAGTTAACCTTTTTACAATGAGCTCATTCATCCCATTCAATGAGCATATATCAGACAGGACTTTCTTGCAAGAGAAAGGCTATTTTCATTTCATTTAATCATTGTAACATTAAATATCAAACATTTTTAATATTAATCACGTTTTCATGTTAAAAAGCCCCCTCACAAATCATCAAAACAAAACAAATATTCAGACGAGATGCACGTCATGGAAATTCCTGAATCGTGCTCTGTACGGGTTTTATCGGCATCCAAATATGTCATCAGTTTTCGCGACTTTCATCCCGTTGACAATTTTTACATTTTTTGGCGATTTCGGAAGGTTTCTTATTGCATCTCTGCAAAGAATTACGAAAATACATTTGTGTTGCATTCTTTGCAATACTATTCAACTACGATGTGGGGTTATTAAGGTCCGACATTCAGTCAATTTTTGCTGGACCAAAGCAATTTTTGTCTGTCAGGACCGACGGATTTCGCGATGTCTGTTGTTATTCTGTGTTTCAGGCTAGTACAATATTGTCATTGTGTGTTTCAGGCGAGTGAAGCCGGTAAACCACCAGAGCGAACAAGCAGATTTTATGCTAAAGGAGCTTTACAATATCTTGTACCTATACTCCTTAGCTGCCTTACAAAACAGGTTTGTAATTTTGCAGTTTTGTCAAGTAAATTTTTTGTTAGTATTGACCAGTGGTGGTATTCAATATTTAATCGGAAAATAAGGATAGCCAATCATATCGCATGTTACTGACCAAGAGTTTAGTATGGTGTAATCTGATTGGTTGTCCTTATCGTTATGTCAAGTAAGATCAATATTGAATACCACCCCAGGTGTCATTGACAGATTGGCAAATTTGGTACAAACCATAGATGTTACTATATTTGGTATCCTGTTTGAAACAGTAGATTTCAGACATTGACATGCTCCTACAATTCTGTAACTAAGTTATGGTCATATGAATTTTCATAAGCTGCATTTTAATAATAAAACAATGGTGTGTGATAAAAGTATTATTCTAACACGATCCGCGGATTAATCCTATAAACGTAGTGCAAACAAGAGCATGTTTTATTACCCCCATAAAACATACCTCTCAAATTGGCTGTTACTATTTACGCCCCGTATCACGTGACATATTTATGAATGAATGAACGTAAACTTTATAGTAAACCTTCTACGAGTCGCGATGGCAAGGCAAGTTTCACGAGAATCCAGTGTTACAGCTTTGACGCATCTATTTTTAGAAAATCCAATATACTCTCGAAACTAAGTTTCATTAAAACTTCTGATAATCAATTCATTTATATTTTTCTTTTCATGAAATGGATACCCTATACTCGTGTTATTAAAATTGTTTCAATGTTTAAAATGTGTTATTTCCTTCAGAAAATTACGTACATCGTTTTCATTAACGAGGGAGGTAATTGTACCAGCTAATAAGCCACTCAATTTCAGCGTGGAATTATGTTCAATGTCAAATGGGTGAAAATGGAATGCGCGCAGTTAAATAGTGCGAGATATTATCGTATTTAGAATCGAAATAAAAACTCTGTTCTTGTATTTTGTCGGTGAATAAAACACAGGCTACGCACTCGTGATTTAATTTTTCCGCATCCGAACTCCTGCCCGTGTTTTATTCACCGACAATAAACGCGAACAGATTTTTATTTCTTAATTACAATGTCAAAGAAGTCTTGCTAACTCCCAATTTAAAAAAAAATCAACGCCTTTAGGTGTTTTGTAAACCGCGATAGATTTTTACCTACCCTGACCTATAGGTTTTACTAACTCTGACTAGGTGTATTAAGTTGCACCCTTTTCATCCTTTCATTATACCTCCACAAAACGAAGTTTGGGTGTATATAGGGGTGAGTTTGTCTGTCAGTCCATTTTTTGTTTCCAGATGATAACTTTATTTAGGAATGAGATATGATGAAACAAGCTGTATAGGTCATATAGCTTTTGTGAATACAACACTCCACGTTCAAAAGTGGGACTGGTGGGGTATAGGTCACTGTTACTTGAAATAGAAATTCAGTTTACATGAAAGCATAGTTTCTGTGACAAGGCAGTGCTGTGGGGGTTTTATCTACTTTGTGGCAATTCTAGTTCTCTCCCCTATGTGTATGTCCTGTGTTTGTCATGTTATAGGAAGAATTTGACGACGATGATGAATGGAATCCGTGTAAGGCTGCTGGTGTATGTTTGATGTTGATGGCGTCATGCTGCGAGGATGATATCATTAATCACGTGTTGCCGTTTGTTAAAGACAATATACGTCATGAAAATTGGCGATTTAGAGATGCATCTGTGATGGCTTTTGGTAAGTGTACTAATACCATATACTGCAAATTCATTATTTTCTTAGGGGGTTGAATTTGCGTTGATATCGTTGTTAAACTTTACCATGAAATCTAATGCCGACAATATATTAAATTCCCAAATACGTAACATGGTTTTACACTTCCATGTTTTATAATCAAATTTACAGCCCCATGAAAATGGATTTTTTTCAAAATCCACAAACATTTATTACCCACGAAAATATTTGCCAAAGTAACAAAACAACGAATACATTGTACTAACCATTCTGAAGCACACAAATAGAACTTAACTGACAAAAATATGGTTCAGTTGCTTTTCGTACAGAGGTCCAATATCACTTTGAAGTATTCATTGATAATACAACTTATAGAAGGGCTCTAAAATAACATTTTAAGACTCATGTATTCTTTATTTATACCTGGAGAAAGTCACCTGTCCGGGTTGACATGCAAGATCATGCTCACCTAATGTCCAAAGTTTACTCGAGCACTCATGGATTTTTGAGGCCTGGTGTCTTGACAATTCAATGAATGGGCATTACGTAATGCAACTTATATTATTTTGTTTCACAGGATCAATTTTAGAAGGACCAGACCCTGGTACACTTAAACAACTAGTAGATCAAGCCTTACCTATGCTAATAGAAAGTTTAAAAGACCCTAGTGTGATAGTACGAGACACTGGTGCTTGGACTATAGGACGTGTATGTGAGATTCTACCGGAGGCTGTGATCAACGAACAATATTTAAATCCATTGTTACATGCCCTTGTGGAGGGATTAGAAACCGAACCACGAGTGGCTAGTAACGTGTGCTGGGTGAGTAAATACTACGATCTGCCATGAGAATGGCAATTTTTACCCCACCCATATACCTACGTCACAAAGTACCTGGACAACGGACAATGTATATTTTCCTGATGTCCAGGCATTGTGCGGACACTGATGGATGAGTTACAATAAATGTTTCAGAAGTTATATTCGCCTCTGCCTGACACTACAATGTCCGTCCTTCGGCGTTAGTAGGCAAAAAGTAATCGGTCCAATCATTGAAATTTGATCCAGGTCTGAAGTAAAGATGCGGGGTTCACTTGGTTCGAGGTCAAGTATGATAATTATTATAAGATTTTTAGCCAAATAGTACCCCAAAAATCTGTCATTAAAAATCACTATCATGAAAAACAGTAAAAATAATAAATATAATAAAATCTTGTTTTTGACATCTTATTATAGTTTTGGCCCTATTTCAAAGACATTTGTTTGCTGAGATTGTAGTATAGGTATATAATGTACGGTTTGATTCCCCTGTGGCAGGTCAAGTACCCGTCTATGAAAATTAGATATTGTTAATTTTCCTCCACATGTGGAGAAGTTATTGGTTCCTTGTGGATGGGTAATTTAGTACTTGTTAGGATATAGTTCTGGAAAACAGGTTAGGTGAAATGGCCACCATATACAAGTAACAGTGGTGTAAATTTTCCTGATTTATCATTCCTGAAAGGGCAATGGCTTCTGGCCAAAATAAAAGTAATTTGGTGAAAATATCCCAAGAAATGGCGAAGTTATGGTAAATTTAATCTGTTCTGTAAGATTATCTTTAATACAAACTGATTAAATATGAAAACAATCCCATTGAAGGCCTCTTGTTTGGCAAAAATATTTAATTTGGCCCTGTTGACACATCGGATGTCAAAAACTGATGAGAAATGGCATTAAACCGGAATAACATCAACTTGAATAATGCAACCAAACATTATTTACGCTAAATTATATATTTCAGGCATTTTCAAGTCTTGCTGAAGCAGCGTACGAGAATGCCGAGCAGCCTGAAGATGGTTCGGAACCTGGAACATATTGTCTTTCTAGTTATTTCGAACAAATTGTACAAAAACTTATACAGACAGCAGACAGGTAACTATACCTTCCAAAGTTAAAATTTTTGCAAAGAGTTCTTGTTGAGAAACTTTTCTGGAAATAAAAAAATGTTAAGTTGCCAGTTTTCAGAGGGCCGCTTTCACAGTTTGGCTATTCAGCCCCGCTTTGACATTAAACTATTCCTGGTCATTGGGCTACCTTAGGAAATCTGCGTTCGAATTTCTCTGGGAAGACTTATTTCAAGAAATTTTCACAAAATTCAATAGTTACACTTTCACAAGACACAGGCATCATTCTGTGTATTATATTTTGTTTCAGACAACTAAACTTGATGTAAATGTTTGGTACAGGTCCCCCGTATTTGAGGGAAATGTTTGTACAAAGTAAACATCATTGCAGGTTGTGATCACAAACAAAGTTACACTAACTTTCACATTCCTAGAGGGCCAACAAAATTAGCAGACAGATCTATTGCCTTTACTGGCCCAAAATGGTGGAACGATCTACCCAGACACCTGAAAGACATTCACTGCGAAGCCATGTTCAGATCAAAATTGAAAACACATTTGTAAATTCGGTTTCATGGACAATGAGTGTACTCTCGCTAATTCAGTGTTTAATGGCAAGCTCTAGAATCCTAGTGTGTCATGTAATTGTCAAGTGCAATAGAATATGTTAAAATAATGTTTGCACTATATAAATGAAATGTATTTGTATTTCAGACCTGATGGCAATCAGAATAATTTAAGAAATGCAGCCTATGAGGCCATTATGGAAATGATGAAGAATAGTGCTAAGGTATGTTGTACTTCGTCTCATGTCAAATGTAGAGCTGTCATTGATTCGACCCGAGGCATATCGACGATACATTGATATATCGATTTACACATATAGACGACAAGAAACAGGCCAATCAGTCATGATTCACTTTTTTAGCCATTCTACACTTTATGCTGGGTATAGATTCAGCTTATGAGAATAGCACCTTTTGTTAAGAGTTTAGACTTGACCAATTTCGACAATTTGTGAACTTCCATTTTAACTAAGAAAATGGTTTGTTGAGGAAAATGAGGATTTTGGTTGGTTCTATTCATTTACCCATGAATCGATATTTCAAAATGTGATTCGATAATCAAACGGCTAAAACAATGTTGATACATAGATATTGCTTCTGTCAATGACAGGTCTAGTGAAATATAGTTTATGCCCCGGCATCTACTGATGCGCAGGTATCAAGTGATTGTCCTGTTTGTCCGTTCTATTAAAAATGGGAACCAAAGTCCATCAAGGCATTGCTTTCAAACTTATTTGTTAACCATCATAAACACATAACAATTTCAACATCATGTTACAATACATGTAACACTATCCAATATTTCAACAGAATTATGGCCCCTGATTGACTTAGCTACTTATTGTGGACAAGGCTTCCACCGGGGAAGTAAGCGTTTATTGAATGCAGTCTTGTTTTATTCACCCTTTCTTGATAAAACAAAAACAATTTGATTTGACTATTTCCAAATATTTGAATACTAGTGCTGGAGCCCTTTGCCTCACCAAGCCGCTTCCAAATTGGGCTATTGAGCTCTTTCCTATGTCTTTGCAAAGGCACGCTATGTTTCTTATCAATTTGCTAGGCAAGCGCTATCTTGTGCAACAAAACACTTCCGTTGCGCTTGACAGCGCTTTGCTACGCAATGGTCTGCTATCCGCGAGCATTCCCCGTTAGTATATAATTTTTTCGTTTCATTCACTATGTAGCGCCTTTTTGAAGTACGCCGTTTTCCTAGCATAGCGCTATTAAGCGCTCGGTAGCGGTTTGGTTAGGCAGCGGGCTCCTGTATTTTACTGTGAAGATGAATCTGGATTGAGTGTTTATTTCTTGTTTAACATAAATCTCATTATAATGCACACACGAAAAAATTAGGTTTAATCTATGAAATTGCTTGTTTGTTTCAGGATTGTTACCCGATAGTTCTACGTACGTTAGTTGTAGTTTTAGATAAATTGGATAAAGTTCTCAAGATGGAAGTAAGTTTTGTTTCTTTCATTTCTTTATCATATCTGCTTTGACTGATTTAAACATGATGCCATACCAGTCATCAAAAAGAATTTCAGTCCTGCTTGCAGGGGTTCCATTTGACTCGTGAGTAGGGGTTTTGACCCTTGAAATTTCCAAAAAGCCACATTTTGACCCTCAAGATTTTGGTTTGAAGGGTAATTTTCTCTTAAAAGCATGGATAGTTTGCCTTTAAAATGGTGAAATTTTGTCAAAAGTATCAAAATGACCCTTCAGATTCAGAAGCTAGTGGAACCCCTGTGCTTATCTTTGCGGGCACCCTGAAAATGTACTCATCTTTGGATATAATGCGCAATGGCTACTTCTTCGTTCTTAACTACTTCATCAGCATTTTAAAGTTAATGCAGTTAACATTTGAAAATTCTTATTTAAAATGTACAAGGAGAATAAATTGATTCAGTCGTCAGCAAATCTAAAATTGCCAACAAAATACAAAGAAAAAAGGTTTCAAAAATCTGTAAGGAACTTGTGAGTATGAAAAGAAGTCAGGATATATGGTGGTCGTCCATTGTCCGAACATAAATATTGTGGGAAACAATTACAGTCATACAAATATATCTATAAATACATTTTATATACATGGATAAAAGGGTCGAGCCACAAGTTCCAAAACTTAGTTACGGCTCTTTCCTTATACCAATATCAATTACATTATAATATATTCAAGTATATATGGCATAGACATACACTGAGAATAAGTTTGAAATTCTTAATTTGCACTATGCGAAAGCTTGGGTTTCTTATTTTGATGAATTAAGTATAAAATCTGTTGTTAATACTAACTTTGTGTTTGTTTGTTTCAGAGTATGATACAGGTATCCTCAGATAGGTCACAGTTTCTGGACCTTACATCCTTACTCTGTGCTACGTTACAGGTAAGTCACTTCTCATAGTTGACATCTTGTCTCCAGTGTCATCTGTTGGTTTGCGGTACTATCTGTTGAAAATATCGTTCAAATGGAATAATCAACATGCATCTGACAAAACTTGATATCAGCCTTCTCTTACGAATAAATATCAATACTATTACAAAAGTAATACTTATTTACTGTACACAAAGCCAATTTCAAGCTATTACAACAATAACAACTGCTGAACAGCATTTATGCAGCATCTTCATTGACTTTTTAAAAAAAGGGGGGGGGGATTTTTTCAGAACATTGGGGGAAAATGTATATTCATTTAGAAGGGGAATCGGGCCGAAATTCGGCCCCAAAAATGGTGAAATGAGAGCCCTTAAATTGTGTAATAAATTACAGAGTGTATTACGGAGAGTGACACCAGAAGATGCAGCACAGATCTCGGACCAGGTGATGAGTACGTTGTTATGTATGTTCCAATCATCAACGGGCAAGTCAGGTGGTGTACAGGAAGATGCTTTACTGGCTGTCTCCACTCTTACAGAAGGTAAATATCTCACAGACATTTCTTCCTATATGCTTACATGGGTGCAAGTTTTCAGGTATATATCTGATTGCAGGTTTTTTTTCACTATATAAATTGACATTTTTGAGAATTTCAGGTTTTTCAGAATTTTTAGCTTGCATCCATGGGCCTACACTTTTTCATAAAAAGTCGAAAAATAAAAATACCAAAAATGCAATAAAATCAAATGGGGGTATGGGGTATTGGAGTGTTCAACTGAGCTGAAAGTTCTTGATTTTTTGACTGAGAACAGTCCAGAGAACAATTACAACAGTGTATATTTTCACAAAAATTCTGGGTGAGCATGCCCCCGGACACTCCTAGAATAACATGGCCTACTGTACATATTTATTTGCTCAAAGCAACACCCCTGTATCTCTCCAAAAAATCTTCCCTTATGTAAAGTTTGGTCAAGAAAGCTGACCTACAATTTGGGAAAAATCTGAAATTCTTGATTTGCTACATAAAAAGAGAGCAGTTATTATATGTTTTCTTACTAGAGTAAGCTCAATAATTGTTGACCTAGCATAATGTGACTGGATAAAGTATCTGTACGACGTTGGACTCAAAGTACAAGTTAGAATAGAAGATCTATAACTTTATTGTATGTGATGTTATTTCAGTATTGGGTGAGACGTTCTTGAAGTATATGGATGCATTCAAACCATTCCTACTCCTGGCATTGAAGAATCATGCGGAGTATCAAGTATGTATAATACAGACGGGACATACTCTTTAATTTTTGCCGATCGATTATTGGTTCACATTTTGTAATATAGATACACTGGTAAATGAATAGAACCACCCAAAATCCTCATTCTCCTGCACTAAACATTTTCTTTGTTAAAATGGAAGTTCACAAATTGTCAAAATGGGCCAAGTATTTAAACTAAAACCAAAGGTGCTATCTACAAAAGCTGAATCTATACCCAACATATACTGTGTAGAATGGCTAAATAAGTGAATCATGACTGATGTGTCTGTTTCTTGTTCGTCTACATGTGTATATCGATGTATCTTCAATACTTGTCTTCTGATATATTGGAATTGTCGATATGACTCGGGTCAAATCAATGACAGCTCTATTTTAAAAATATTACAAAATGTGTGTGGCTACATATACTATATGATAAATACTTGTTACTTTCAGGTGTGTATAGCTGCTGTTGGCCTTGTTGGAGATCTAAGTCGTGCACTTGGACAGAAAGTACTACCATTCTGTGACGAAGTCATGATGCTGCTTCTTCAAAATCTTGGTGTATGTTTGTTTTGTTTTCTTTAGGTCAAATGCTCTACAAATTGGAAAAATCCAGAGATTTAAATCCAAATTTCTGAACTTCTATGCAGAAAATAAGTTATTCAATGAAAAAAAAGTATTGAAGTTATGGTCATGTGAAATTTCTTAAATGAGCATTTTTTGCCTCAGCAATGTACTCCCGATTGAAATTAATGAGCTATCGGGAACAGGATTCTCGTGGTCTAGGGGAAGTTTCGAGGAAGTAATGAGACAGTTTGTGATATCTGAAGGAATTGTGATGAATCGGGTTGTATCAAAAGAAATCGGGAGGTACATCGCCGATGTGGAATCCTCAGTGGGACTTCAGCTGTTAACAATAGAACAATGTTGGAAACATAGTTTGGGTGTAGGGGTATGTACTAGTTGCACCAGTGACAGGCTTGTATCTTATTAGCTCACCTGCCACCTGTTTTTAGTTTGGATGATTTTTGCCAGAGTTGTGGCCCTAAGTGGGAGACAAACGTTTCTTTGTCCTTCTTGTTTATTGTGATATTACAGGCTCCGCGAAAACTGTTAGTCCAGACCGACAAAATTTGTTTCTGACTGACCAAAAATCCTGTATTTTTCTATGAGACAAAGAGGAACATTTAGTCATTTTACCAATTCGGACTGACAAGTTTAAAAACTTCACAGAGTCTGTATTGACCGTGAAAGTTTTATGAGTTACAGGATATTTTATTGTGATATTGACAATGAGTGTTATAATTATGTTTATTGTGTGTGATAATGACATTAAGTGTTATATGTTTCCAGAATGAAGGAGTACACAGATCTGTGAAGCCACAAATACTGTCAATATTCGGTGATATAGCTCTAGCTGTAGGTCCATTCTTCAAGAATTACCTAGAAGTTGTACTGACCACACTACAGCAAGCAACACAAGCTCAAGTGGACAAGGTAATACAAATGATTGATGGTCTTCAACTTACATTCAGGGTTTCCACTAGCTTCTGAATCGGAAGTCATTTTAAAACTTTCTACTAAATTTTACCATTTCATAGGCAAACACCTATGATTTTAAGAGAAAATGACCCTTCAAACCGAAACATTAACTGTTAAAATATGACTATAAGAAAATTTAAGGGTAAAAACCCCTACTCCAGTCTCAAATGGAACCCCTGCTTACTGCTTAATGTCTCCAATCCAATATTATTAAATCTTGTTAACTACTGTGTTTTGGTAACAACTTCGGCCCTGTCTAATAGAAGAGCAGGGTATAAAGCAGCTTACTGAAGTGCTAAGAGCTGTCAGATCTAAAGTGGTACCGTCCAGATGGCAGTCCATTGTTAACTGTAAAAGGGGGTTCACAATTTTTTAATTTCCACTATTAAAATCACTTGTACACTGACACACCCACCGACTCCATTCAAAGTGTCTGTAAGCAAACACTTAACGTGAGCTGAATTTAATAGTTCATGATCTTTTCTTTGTTTCATAGTTCATGATCTTCTAAAACCTGCATTTTCTTGTATTTGTAGACTGACTATGATATGATAGATTATTTGAATGAATTGAGAGAAGGGTGTTTGGAAGCTTATACTGGCATGGTACAAGGCTTAAAAGGGGACGCTGAACAACCAAATGGTATGTAGTTTATTTGTAGATGTTCTTTGGATCCTATTATACTTCCATTTTAGTAGAGCAACATATTTTGAGTAGAGATTTTTACCTATCTGCTTATTTTTAATGCCCCAGCATCTACTGATACGGGAGGCATATAGTGATTATGCCGCCCGTCCGTTCATCTGGTCCATTCAAAATGTTAACCAAATTTCAAGTTTTTGAAACTCAAATATTTTCTTAGTCCATTAGGGAACTCCTTTCAAACTTGGCATACTTATTTACCATAAATAACACCTTACATTGTCAAAGCCATGTAACACTATCAAACATTTCAACAGAATTATGGCCCTTTATTGACTTTGCTAGTTATTATTGAAAAGACTTACACCATGGCGAAAGTGTTGATTGAACACAGTCTTGTTCCAACATGAATATTGAGTTCCGCCATTTTCATTTGTTGTCATAAATTTTGTACTGATAGATTCTGTATAATATGTATTTTACAGCTGATGTGGCCCTTCTACAGACACATGTTGGTCACATGATATCATTTATAGAACACATTGCTCTAGATGAGGATCACAGTGACAGTAATATCTCTGCTTGCTGTGGATTGATAGGGTAAGTACAGTATTATCAGGTTACTATATTATAGGGATGGCACGCTGATCAAGTTGGTAACGCTCTCGACTACGGATTGAGACATGCCTGGTTCAAATTCTTCTACGGCACTTGGTCTTTTGAATTACGACTGTTTCAGTTGAAGGCAAAAAAAAGCTATATACCTCTGAGGCCAAATGTTGTGTATTACAGCAAATCCTTGACTTGATTCTCATTGCATGTTTGTACATCTAAGCCACGCCTACTGGCGTTTCCATGCACCAATTATTGTTAGGGTTTATCAGTAATAAAAAAGCTTCAGAACTGAAGGTTGTTGTTCCTTTTTGTTCCTACATATATAACACCAACTTAATATCTTACATTTTCTAGATGTTTTTTTTTTAATTTCCATCGCCTTAGACGACTTAAGATGGATCCTGAATATTTAAATGACATAGCAGATTTTCTGCTGATCTTTTAAGTGCTTGGATAAACCACTTAAAATCTAGAATTCAGCATGTTCAGTACATCATTTCTGGTATATAGTTGAATGTTTGTGTCTTGTATTTGACAGGGATTTGTGTACAACGTTCGGAACCAGTATGTTACAATTGGTCGACAAGGAGCCAATAACTGGTTTACTCGCAAAGGGTCGAAGATCTAAAGTAAATAAATGTAAAACACTAGCCACCTGGGCAACGAAAGAGATTAGAAAATTAAAAAATGCGCAGTCATGGTAAGTATTCCATATTGTTGTATTTGTTGTACATAAGGTGTACAAAAATTAGGCTCAAAATAAAATATTGTTTACCTACCTGAGCATAATGTCCCTTACCCAATTTCTTTTTGACCCTCTGAAAAGAAAATATTTATAAAAAAAGTCAGGTACTAGAGTACGATAACAAAAAATAAATTCTACCCATCTACCTACCCAGCCCTAATTGGGAAGGGAAAACATTTAGTATATTTTATTTTTGGCCTTAGGTGTAAAGAAATCCATGTGTTCTAGTTATTCTGTTATATTATGGTAACAATGTGCCAACCTTTCTTGGGTTTCGGATTTTCGATTTATTTAAAAGCCCATCTGTTGAGATGTTCATGTTCCTAGGTCTTCAAATTTGTACATCCCATATGATAATTCACGGGCAAATAGATAAAACCATACATGAGAACAGTGTAAAGCACTCTTCAGGGGTGTAGAAATGAGCCAGAAGGCAGTAAAATCCACTGACTATTAGTACATACTTAACAGCTACCTTTTGTCCTTTTCATCTTTGTTACTTAGTGAGATTTCAAACTAACCACCTACTTTTAAAGATTAACGGACTTCATGAAATATTTCTACCAGGCCTAGACACTAACTATTTTGGCAACTGGTCCGACAGGGCAAAAGCACCCAATTTGTAAATAGGACAATTACTGGTCCTCCAGTATTTTCACTGGTCCTTCTGGATTTTCACTGGTTTCGGACCAGTGTTAGTGTCGAGCCCTGTCTACACCCTGGACTCTTACTTCATTGGTGTTATCTCATAACAAGCTGTTTATCATCGAAAATTGTTTCGACGGGAAATAAACTTTGCAGACAGGATCATTTGTTCTCCGGTGTTCTTTACTACATTCTGTCACTTAGTTTTGAAATTATGTCCATTTATTTTTCAGAGTTGATTTGCAACGTAGATATAAGTGTGATGGAATTTTTCACACCGTCTGAAATAGCTGAGCCAACTTGAAACTTGTTGTCTACATCAGTAAGAGCCTTATACTGCTCTTAGCAAGTGGATGACAACCGTTTTGTGAGAAAGACACAAAAAATTGAAGAGAGAGAGAGAGAGAAACTTGGGGAGAGAGAGTGAGAGAGAGATAAAATACACTCGACGAATATATAAAATATTACCCGTGACGGACGACGTGACTTGTGCGACCTGATTCAGTCGATACAACGATGAAAAAAGCACCCAGGAAAACTTCCAGACATCTCTTTTGACACCAGTACCAGTGAGGGAATGGTCGTACTACAGGAATATATATTTATATATATCTATAAGTTGTAGGCTTCAGTTGGTTGTCACTGTGCAAGTGGAACAGATATTTAGATTTTTAAATTGCGAATATTATGTGACAAGACCTGAGAAGGACAATGCTATTGAAAGCCGTGTCACCGAATTTATTGTACCAAAATTAGATAACTTGTCTACTTGTGTGTTTGTTACATGTTTTGGTCACAATTCAAACTATTGGACATGGAAACTAATCTCACAAATTTATGTCAGTTGTAATTGACATTAAAGGGTCTGTAAGGTTTCATTGTGGACTTATGAACAACTAAGATTGTTGGTCAAAATTTGTGACATAGTTGCTTTCAATTCAATTAGTATGTGACAATCAACGCTTGACAACAAAGGATCCATTCTAGATGGTGGTGACGGTGCTGCGTGTGATGTTACTAACCCTGTCTTATATTATCAAGTGACTAGGCAAAATATGACAGTGCTTTCTTTATGTTGATGAACTGTGATGATGTTTCTCAGTATGTAGTGATACTTAAACATATATGAACCCAAAACAAGTGATAAAAATATACATATATTTTTTCCCATAAAGTGCTATTATTTTGTAACTAATCTGTCTAGGTTAGTATTGGTAGTATGGATGGACTTATCTACACACTCTGACCTTTGACATGTACCGTAAATCACTTAATTTTCGCGTAACTTTTATTTCGCGATTTTTTTCCGAAAAATTTCAAGATTTTTTGTTGGTGATATTTGATTTAGCGTCATTGACAATGTTCAATTCCTGACTGTATTGCGAAAATTTCACGAGAATAATGATTTCACGTGTCAACATCTTCGCTAATATTAGCAGAAATAAAAACTCTCACGAAAAAAAAGTGATTTACAGTATTCATTTACTCCGCATACTTGCGGTGTTGTAAGATATTAAGACAACATTTTGTTACGACATAAATCTTTCATGCAATAATTCTGTGGATTTTGTTTTTGTTGTGTGTTAGAAATATTTTCTACCTGTTGGTTTTTAGCTCACCTGTCACAAAGTGACAGAGTGAGCTTTTGTGATCACTCTTCGTCCGTCGTCCGTCCGTCCGTCCGTCCGTCCGTCCGTCGTCCGTCCGTCCGTCCGTCAACAATTGGCTTGTGTAGACACTAGAGGTCACAATTTTAGCCTAATCTTTATGAAACTTAGTCACAATGATCATCTCAACAAAATCTAGGTCAAGTTCGATATTGGGTCATCTGGGGTCAAAAACTAGGTCACTAGGTCAAATTATAGAAAAACCTTGTGTAGTCACTAGAGGTGACAATTTTGACTTAATATTTATAAAACTTAGTCACAATGATCATCCTAACAAAATGTAGGTCAAGTTCGATATTGGGTCATCCGGGGTCAAAAACTAGGTCACAAGGTCAAATCATAGAAAAACCTTGTGTAGTCACTAGAGGTCAAATTTTTTACTTAATCTTCATGAAACTTGGTCACAATGATCATCTCAACAAAATCTAGGTCAAGTTCGATATTGGGTCATCCGGGGTCAAAAACTAGGTCACAAGGTCAAATCATAGAAAAACCTTGTGTAGTCACTAGAGGTCACATTTTTGGTCTAATCTTTACAAAATTCGGTCACAATGATCATCTCAATAAAATCTAGGTCAAGTTCGATAATTGGTCATCAGGGGTCAAAAACTAGGTCACAAGGTCAAATCATAGAAAAACCTTGTGTAGTCACTAGAGGTCACAGTTTTAGCATAATCTTTACGAAACTTGGTCACAATGATCAACACAACAAAATGTAGGTCAAGTTCGATATTGGGTCATCCGGGGTAAAAAACTAGGTCACAAGGTCAAATCATAGAAAAACCTTGTGTAGTCACTAGAGGTCACAGTTTTGACCTGATCTTTATGAAACTTGCTCACAATGATCATAACAACAAAATCTAGGTCAAGTTCGATATTGGGTCATCTTGGGTCAAAAACTAGGTCACATTGTCAAATCATAGAAAAACCTTGCATAGTCACTAGAGGTCACAATTTTGGCCTAATCTTTATGAAACTCGGTCACAATGATCATCTCAACAAAATCTAGATCAAGTTTGATATTGGGTCAACCGGGGTAAAAAACTAGGTCACAAGGTCAAATAATAGAAAAACCTTGTGTAGTCACTAGAGGTCACAGTTTTGGCTTGATCTTTACGAAACTTGGTCACAATGATCATCTCAACAAAATCTAGGTCAAGTTCGATATTGGGTCATCTGGGGTAAAAAAGTAGGTCATTAGGTCAATCATATAAAAACCTTGTGTAGTCACTAGAGGTCACATATTGGCCTAATCTGTATAAAACTTGGTCACAATGATCATCTTAACAAATTGTAGGTCAAGTTCGACAGGTGAGCGACCTAGGGCCCTTTGGGCCCTCTTGTTCTTCTTGTGCTCAAAACATGTGCTATATGAAATCTCACACTATTGTCATGTTAAAAATCTGTTCCGTGATTATTGTTTTGTTATGGCCAAACAAATGCTGTAGTTCTTCCTTTAGCATATTTCAATGATTGACAAAAAATCGATATTTTGAGAAAACAAGAAAAAACTGTCTGATAACTACTCTTTAGTCTATCTGGAAAAACAAGTTTGGTCAACATGACCAGTTCCAATTTTCACGAAATAGGCTCATAAAAACGCCTCATGATGCAGATTGCAAATTGCAAATATGTATGCGTCTTGTAAGGTTCTTACGACCATCTCATTCTATGCCAGCAACTGTTGTTAGATAACGGCATTTGTTTGAGTCAGTTTGTCTGTCTGACTTGGTATAATGATTAAATCTGTGACGATAATTTGATGATAGTCAACGTTGATATCTTTCTCAAATGTTGCCGCTATGTAGTATGCTATACTATATATTTATTTCCATGTTTCAGACCATATAACTGAAAAATTATTTAATTTAGTTAGTACTTGTCTGTTATTTGCAAGTATTACACATTTATTCTCATTTTAATTGATTTTGTTAGTTCAATATTTTCTTTGCTTGCCAAAATACTCCCTTGTTATATTTGTTCGCCATAAAATTGTTAAAAAATTTGGCGATCTAGCAATTTTTAGTGTCCTCAAAATTTCGTTACTTTATCAGGTCTTATTAACAGCACACCCATCTTCCTACTACAGAGATTTTTAATTTTGATACGTATTTAAGAATGAAATTGGTTTGACATTACTTATTTATTTGACTTTTAATCAAATTAGGGTTTTGTTTTTTGCTACCAATACGATTCCATTGAACTATTCGTGCATGTTAAAACATTGGACGCAAGAAGGGAAGGAGTGAGAAAGATTTGCCATTTTTCATTCCTTACTTTTCCATTGTCATTTTTTTGTACGAGAGAATTCAGCTTAATATGAAAAAAAATATTAATTTCTGAAGAATTTTGTCTTTGTTTTATGTGTTATAATATATACCTTATTACACACACTGGTCCTACAAATCAAGAAAAAATGGAAATCAAGTACTTTACTGATTTTTCCATTACCCTGTGAAACCTACTCGTTTTACAGTTTCACAGGATAATGAACAAAACGACACAGTCGCTGAAAAAGATCCTATATTTCATGGAAAGCAAATACTTTTCCCCTTAGCATGGCGTATATTTCATAGAAATGGATAAAGAAATAAAATACTTATGACTATTTTATTTTCCAATGTTTACAAATTTCTTCTTGTAACTGTAGCCAAAAGTCACATGGTATTGCTACAGTGTTGATAATACCATGTTTCATATGTATGGTTGCAACATAATCAACCCAAGGGAAAGCACTCGTACACCATATGTACATAGATTCATATGACTTGCCTCCCTTGAAAATAATTTGTAACACCGACTTCTTCTAAATATAGATCTAGTACGGAGAATTTGACACAATCCTCTACCTTCTATTAGCATAATTTAACAGCAGATATATTGTATATGTTTGAAATCTCGTTTGTATGTTTTCATTAGCTGAAACTATCGAGAAGACACTCTAGGTGTAAAACCAACACGAGTCGGACCGACATTCATGCATAAAGGGAAGGATCAGTTCAAATTTTCTGTACTATAGCTGACATTCTAGCTCACCTGTAACAATCATCCTAAACATACTGCACCAGTGAAGACAAAATGAAATATAGCATTTCTTAACCACTTAAATATGAAGGTTGCTACTTAGCCCTGATGATTATCACGTTTTGTGTCATTTTGTAATGCATGACTATTTTTACATTGTGGTTGCACTAGGTCATTGTAGCCGGACTAATTTTTTTTCATCGGGCTGCATAGCATAACTCTGTTAACTTCAATATTATCATAACAATGCACTCAACTGCTAGCGACCACCAATTCTGGACAACCTTCAATCAAGACGGGTCTCTATACGTTTATGTCGGTCTAAATCGTGATCATCTGTTGTCGGTCGTTTGTTTGAACAACAGGATCAAGTAACAAAATATGAATTAAATTGAAGTATTTGACACAAAGGTACTTGAAATACACAAAAAGTCATAACATGCGGGTATTTGTCATAACACAAGAAGTAATAACATACCAGGTTTCTTGAAATAACACAAGAAATGATAACATACGGGTACTTGTAATAACACAAGAAATGATAACATACAGGTACTTGTAATAACACAAGAAATGATAACATACAGGTTTCTTGAAATAACACAAGAAATGATAACATACTGGTACTTAAAATACACGAAAAATGATAACATACGGGTACTTGTAATAACACAAGAAATGATAACATGCTTGTACTTGTAATAACACAAGAAATGATAACATACAGGTACTTGTAATAACACAAGAAATGATAACATACAGGTATTTGTAATAACACAAGAAATGATAACATACATGTACTTGTAATAACACAAGAAATGATAACATACAGGTATTTGTAATAACACAAGAAATGATAACATGCTTGTACTTGTAATAACACAAGAAATGATAACATACAGGTACTTGTAATAGCACAAGAAATGATAACATACATGTACTTGTAATAACACAAGAAATGATAACATACAGGTATTTGTAATAACACAAGAAATGATAACATACTGGTATTTGTAATAACACAAGAAATGATAACATTCTTGTACATGTACTTGTAATAACACAAGAAATGATAACATACTTGTAATGTAATAACACAAGAAATGATAACATACAGTTACATCATGCAGGGTCGCTCAGATATGACCCTATCAATTGTACGCCATACATTCGATATAATCAAAATATCTTCATTCAACCGGAGTACTGAATAATAATGTGTCAAGGAGCCTTACACACTCACAACTCACTATTTATTTCGTTTTGTAACATGTTAACAACCACGATCAACAATTTTGTACAGGTTTTGAAGGCTGGGCATCCAAACAAGTGATGGTAGAACATGGATATACCATTTTATGGAGACCATCAGTTACTAGTATATTTGAAATAAGGCGAGTATTTTGCGTTATACATGGGCGTAGGAGAAGGGGGGGCCAGGCCCCCCAATGTGAGGACAGGGGGGGGCAACATATTGTTTGCCCCCCCCCCCCAATAATTCAGATCATATTCTTAATTTTCCGCCTAAAATAGTCTTGTAATTGGTAATTTGCCTTTTATCCTTGGTTAAAAAGTATAAAATGTGAATTTTCGTGCTCCCTTCGCTCGCAAAATGATTTTAATCAATGTTATCACCCGATCACGTAACTGTTGAAAAGAGCTATAAGGACTACAGAAATACATTGTGAGATAAAGTTTGCACCAGCTCCTATATTGCTTTTAAACTTTGTCATTGCTATATTAAACCTCCCCTTCCCAAATATTTGGCCCCCCAATGTTGAAGACGCTCCTACGCCCATGTTCTATCGCTCGTAATTATGAAATAGCACAAAAGATTAAAATGCGTTCATGCGCTTATCATGTCAAAGGTGATAACTCGATGAACTTAACTGTAATGTTCGTACCCATTGGTTCCGTAATATCCGCTAGGGTGAGATGTCCACAATGTTGGGAGTGTTCATCGGTACTGACTGTCTGCAATCTGAAGACCTTTAACATGGGCGAGCGCTACGTAGCGTTTTCCAGGGGAGGTAATATATGCCTTAGAACTATATTTTATTGAACGGGAGGTAACTCGGTAGCACTTTGCTTAGGCAACGGACCTGAACAATAATGCAATAGCAAAGGCAAATGTTGTGCCGTGTGTCTTACGGCATTTGTTTGATTATTAATTTGGATGTGCACCTACTTTGCAGAGAAATTGGTGCATGAGTATGTGTACAGGGTCTCGGTGCGATGTTAGTGTCTGACAAAATATTATACTCGATGCTCAACTAGATGATCACTTAACACTGCATAATCTCCATGAAGAACGCCAGTCAGCATATCCACTCTACTGAAACTGCTTTACTCCGTGTGCAAAACGACATCCTTTGTTCTCCAGACCAGAATTATCAGTTACACGAACCCTCCGACCGATTGCACTATAATATCAGTTACACGAACATGTAAATACCCGAAACCTCTGACGACCGACCGACCATATAGCTTACGAAGCAAATCGGATTTATAGCATTCAATGTTTATATTTGTTTTAATTACAAGTTGTCTGCTGCAAATTCATATTTTATCCTTAAACTTTAAACTGTATAATATACATTTGTTGTTATGTTTGCATGCATATATCTATTTCAAATTGCTTTAATAATGTCTTTAATGTACAGCACTTTTTAACGTGTAATTACATGATAAAAGTGCTATATAAATATGGTATAATAAATAAACAAGAGCCGTCAGTGACGGGTGATGCTCCCCGTGGGATGTTTGTCACAGAAAAAATACTCCAGAAATATGCAAAAGAGTGTTATGGTTCTTTGGCACTGCACTATAACTTGATGAGATTTATTCAACTATGAAGTTTCAAATTGATATCTCTCGTACAGTACGAGTTATGACCTGGACAAGAATTAAGTATCTTGTGGTTCTTGTGCACTGCACTGCCCTTCAATGAGACATATTCACCTATGAAGTTTCAAATTGATATCTCAATTACTGTTTGAGTTATGGCCCGGACAAGAATTAATTATGAATTAAGTATGAAAAATAACAAAGGGCAATAACTCCAAAAATATGTTATGTGGAGTTGTGGTTCTTGAGCACTGCACTTCTCCTCATTGAGATCTATCCACCTATGGAGTTTCATGATGATACATCACATACTTTTTGAGTAAGGCTCCGAACAAAAGCTAAGTATGAAAAAAAGGGCAATAACTCCAAAAAATAGGTTATGTAGAGTTGTGGTTCTTGAGCACTGTACTTCTAATCATTGAGATCTATCAACCTATGAAGTTTCATGATGATACCTCACATACTTTTTGAGTTAGGCTCCCGACAAAGATATCGGACGGAATTACGGAACGACGGACGGACAGAGCGGCAACTATATGCTCCCCCATTTTCGGGGAGCATAATAATAAATACTCTAAAGAATAGTTCTTAAGGAGTATAATTTTTGCCGGACCCTTCAATCGCATCGAGAGCCTTAGAGTATGTGTGCTTATCTCGGAAACAGAAATAAACTCGACGGCTACTCCCCCAACGGATTAAATCGTCCATTATAAAAGCCCTACACCAAGTTGTATGCTGAGTAAAAAACGGCCTTGTTTTTTCTAATTTATCCAAACCTGGGAAGAAGAATACATTATTTTCTACGGTCCCTGTCCAAACATAAATAATTTGCACTGACCCATCAATTCCCCGATAAGTTTATGGTTTCGACGTTTTGTGGTTCAATGCGCCGGTGGATTAAACTTTACATGGAAAAGTAACAATCTCTGGGTAGTCAATATACACGCAGTTTCGTGCAGAAATATTATTATACAAAATGTAGCATAAAAACGATGATTTTGTTCAAACGTTAACGGGACGAAAACCATGTGTAAACATAAAGATTCACGCTAGCACGCGCTGTTGGTGTCCAGTTTGACGTATGCACATTTCAGGTCCCCGCCGACGACAATAAACGATACACATCGTCATATGAACTGTAATTCGCATTTTATTTGAAACTACAATGTACTACTTCAATTTCTATAAAATTACGAATTTAAACAAAGCCGCAAGTAATTATCAATGTTTTCTTGGTAGTTGGACGTCGGCGCGCATAACAAAAACTGGTATGACGTAACGTTTGTATTCGCGACGTCGCCATAAAATCTTCCGCCAAAATGTCATTATTTTCAAATACAAAATTTAACGCATACATTGATGTTTTGTATGCTATAATAGCGTTTACGCATACATATTTCGCTTTATAAAATAAATATGCGGAATCCCTCGAGAGTGTTGGTACCCTCACCCTGAAGGGATTGGGCACCAACCGTTCCTCTGGACTCTGTAGATGTTATAGCACGAAAAAACATAATTCAACCCTACAAAAGTGTGATACATTTCTTTCTTTGGAATATCCAGGCTACATGACGGGGATAAAGGGGGAATAAGATAGACGAATCTTCCCGGAAGGCGGGAATCAGACGACCTTATCGACTCCGAGTCCCGGGGAATAGATTTTCGTCCGGGAATTTCGACACCGCGAAAGACGACAGTGATACTTTATTTAAAGTTTTAATCAACGTATCCGGATGAGAAACTATACCCCACGGAGGGATTTAGACAGTTAACATTGTCTCCTAGGTGGGGATTTAGACATTAAAAAATTGAAAATGTCTAATTCCCCATGTTTGTGCCGAGACTTGAACACCGGAAGCAGTTTAGAAATCTCTATTTAGAGCAACAGCCGAGTCAAACATACATATGCTTTGCCATGACAACGATGGTTGACCTTGGGCGTCCACTTTGAGAACGCCCAGCTACGACTCCTGGGTCCATATATTTTTGCCAAAGTCGTTGTCTAATACATGGTTTTAGATATTTGACCGAACTACCGACATGATGCCTAGATTTTAGGATTTTTAAAATTGTTTCGATTTGTTATCTCGCAAACGATGTATGCGTCACTTTCGCAATACCCTAAATGGACTGCAACTAAAATTATACATTGCCCATTTGGCTAGCGCTAGTCTGTTTTAAAATCAGTGAAGCAGTGTCATGTGACCGCTCACTTCCGGATGACTGACACTTGTCATTTACAACCAGAGACTTTAACAACCATACACACCACTATATTTAATTCTTCGCTGACAAATATCTCATTATATATGGCTTTGAAACGAGCGTCTGCGATAAAAAACATTTTATAAGCCACTATTCCGCCGAACTCCCATTAATTATGAACGTACTTTGAAAGTACTATAGATTCCTTTGAATTCTCAGAAAGTAAATTCGCGAAAACGGCAATGATAAATTTCGCATGGTCTTAATTTCGCGCATTTTAAATCGGTTTGCTATTCATAAATGTTCGCGTTGGTTAAATGATGCCAAGGGCGTAAATACGCCGGTTCATTCCTAGCGCGAAAAACGCGGAGATGCGTTCTGGATGCTCGAACCAATATGAGTTTACGGTAAACTGTTGTCTTTAGAAACTATCGAATGAGTTAATGCAAATCTCCGTAGTTCCACATATGTCTAGATGGATGTTGCCTAGTTATTCATCAGAAATTGGCGATCATTGGCTTTGAGAATCGGTTTACTTCTGTAATTAAATGCCGCTTCTTTTGCATTTACTATTTCTTGGATATTATAACGTTACATGCATTTGATATTGACAGGTATTTATTTTAATTGTGTTATCATTTTTCACCATTCTTTGTATCATTAATAAATTTCTGATCATTTAATGAATATGTAATGAAGCAAATTATTCGCTTATGTTTGGCCTACTTGCCGTCAAATTCACCGTGTGAGGTGAGACATATTTTACACGACGCCGTATGATCTAAGAGCACGCGTTCTTACTCGATAATTTAAACACCTACCATGTCGAGTTTGACACGAAAAAGAACACGGTTGACCTGTTGGCATGTTCTAAGCTTAGGCTCAGTTACGTCCTGTCTATTTTTTTTTGAAATCACAAAATATTTTTATCTACCGGTATTACTAGAGTGACGCAGTGGTCGAGTCCGCTATTACGGATTGAAACAATTATTAGTTGCATCTTCTATTCAAGCTTCAAGCATTGGTATGCAAAATTTCATGAAAGTACATGCATAATTAACAAAATAGTCATACAAAAATTATGGTGGCGGTTTAGCACTTTTGAGTAGAGTATACTACTCAAACTTAGGAAAGGGTCAATGAATCAATACAAACAGATTACGAAATCGTTTGCGCAAATATTAATCTAGCATCTTGTTTGCTGATAACTTTCGAAACATTCATGTGATGAAGTTCGTATCCATTGGCATATTGTCTGGAAAGAATATAACATGAACATCATTTTCACGTTGTTAATCTTACAGTTTGTAACGACCCTTAATGCTTAATTACTGACCTTGTTCTGTCACCACATAATGCAGCACACAATGAGTAAGGTTGGGCTTATCAGAGTATTCGTCCATCAGTCCATCATAGTAAAATTACAAAATATTCAAAGGCGTGTTGGTTACAGAAGTATATAAGCTGTAGGCACTATATATAATATAGTATCATAACTTGTGTTACGCATGCGATGCAAGGGTTCTACAATAATAATCCATGTGCATTTAATTAATAATGGTCAAAATACGAAAACATCCACAGAGCTACATGACGATCGTATATTTCCTAACAAAGTAACTTTAGATGTTTTAATTGCTGTATGTTTAAGGCCGAGTAAAACAAGTATCCAAGGTGAGTTAAGTATGAATCTTGCGTTTATAATCACGGGTCCAGTTGGCTGTATGCAATGGCCTTCAGTGACGTCTTAGCAACATCAGAGACTATAGATCTCTGGCAATATTGAGCGCTCACTTAAGACAGATGTTCGTTTAATACTGATGGCAACTAGTGAATGATTGTCCCTATTATATTTTCATTCATACGCACAACTAAAGTACAGTGTGAACATAATCAGTACGATAGTACCCTCCTATAACTTTGAAACGCGTCAACAAACCAATATTCCTATTCCCCTTACATAATCAAAACATAACGTGGTGCAAGTACTAAAATTAAAAACTATCTTATGCCATTAACTGACGAGTATACCCTCAGTTCAAATAATTGACAATGTGTATTCCCCGGCCCTCATTCCCCTTTACCAGAGTATTCTTCACCTGTGATATCTGGGAACTTGACTAACCACTGATGTATGAGGATGCCGGCCCAATGCTATTTATATAATTTAAAATTGCCCCCAAAACCAAAGAGTACCTTTTTATATATATGATATTTTCCTGAACGTAAATACAGATTTATAGCCCCAGTTGTTATCAGGACACATCTAGGAACCTTTATATATTATATTATTCGGTCTGATTAAAAATTTAAATACTTTTGAATTTATATTACTACATGGAGATGCGGTGACAAATACAATAACGACTTATTAAGACGTCTACATGATATATACGTACGTTAATTAATTGCCATAAACGTTTAACAAGACTATAAGTACGCGTATACCTATCACGTAGGTACATCTATCATGTGTGACCAGATAATATCTACTTTCACTTTCTAAACGAAAGCAACGTTCTGATTGGTCGTCGGAAATTACATCTGCGCGAGTTCCACGAAGCATGAAGTAAGGGCTTTTGTTAAATCGAGGGTCATGATTTGCATGTAAATCAATCGTTTTTAATCCGAGTGTAAATTTAGGCGGCAACTTTTTCTTCATATATTTATAAATACTTGACAATAAGGAGATATATCAACAGCGTTATCAATTCATTGCAGAGCACGCGAGTTAACAAGATAGCCCATAGCGCGCAAGTGGTGCCGCATAAATTACCTCGAGTCGCAGAGTAATCACAACAAATTTTTCCGATTTTCGTTCAAAGTTGATTCTACTATTGCCGGGCACCCGTATTTGTCTGCTCTTGAAAAGCGATTTCTCGTGTCCTTGTTGGAATTTATTATGTTTACACTTGTAAGTAGTTCATATTTCAATTATCTAGTTAAGTGTTTTATTACATTGAAGCAGTCGGCTTGAAGCTATAAAACTGTCACACAAATCGGTGCTTGTGTTTGGGCAGAATTTATGAATATTTTTCCACCATCTGCAGTCCGTGCTTCACGGGGTTTGTCAAAGTTGTTTTTATCGTCATCTGTTTTGTGTTGCACGCTGACTTCCTAATTGGAAAAAACATGGAAATTGTTTTATTTACTGAAATACTCGTGTTATCTTAATTGCTATGCATTAGTACGTGTTTCATAAATGACATGTCATTGTATGCTCATGTTCTTTTCACTGTTATAATATAATATCGCCTACACATAATCTTCAGAGCTTTGAAGGAGTGTAGTTCATTTAAGAAGATTGATTTTAATAATTTTGAGGTTTGCAGAGCTAGAGTTCACATGATTACTCATTTACATGTATTCTCCGAACATTGTCTGTGTTAGTTTATACCAATGTATTTAAGGTCGATTATGAAACAAGTTTTTCCAACTTATATTAGATCACTCTCGGTGCCTCATTCCTGATGTAATCCATCGCCATGAGGGTGTGTTTTGAAGACGGTTGATTGATAGTTGGAGATATATTTCAGTGGCGTAGTGAGCGATATGCACGTGCGTAACATCAATTGGAAAAGTAAAAACATAAATAGCTAAATATTAACATCGAGGTATGATGTTTGGGCGTTGTACTTTGTACCCCAAAGTGTGAATTTCTTAACACGACATTGCATCAAATCATTAAAAACTTAGAAAAACCTTTACTGGAGAGGTATCACTTTCATACCTACCTAAATATGGAACCACGCCCTCTTGTAGAGATTGATTGAAGATCAGAGTGAGGGAGGTGCGATGTACCATAATTTCATAAACCACCTTGTTGTATCAATACCCTTCTGAGTGCGGAGGCTACAACAAATTTGATTTTCTATTTAATCCATAATCCTAAGTTCCTCTCAAGAGGCACCAACTTCAAGGTCCCTTTATCTAATAATTATTACGCGGCTATAAAACTTTAATTTAAACAAAGTTTGAATTCTATTTATTTTTATTTGGATTAGGCCAGACTATTATGCTTGCACTATCCTGGGTGGTGGATTGCTCGGGATTTCGAAAGATCAAAACTTTACCTACCAACCTATGCAACCCTAATTGGCCAGGGTTGGGAAACGGAAACAAACAATATTGTATTTTTGGTCAGAAGTGTGAAAAAATCCCCTGGTAAACGAAAATGGTTATGAATTGTTATAAAACTAATTGAATAAACTGTTCATATGCATGTCAGGTTAATTAGGTAATTAATTACTGTTTGTCGTTATTAATTAATTACTGTTTGTCGTGATTGTTTTATGAATGATGTGTTGCTACACATATATTAATCAGTGTAAACCTTTGTAGAGCAACACCCTTTCTGGGAAACAAAAAGTTTTGTTTGTTGTACAGAGGTTCTTGCTCTGAAGAGGTTAAATATATAGTTATTTCTGGAACCAAATTATTATAATTTATATTGCTTAATTGAGCATGTTGCTCGATGCAGGGCCCCACTGGAGAGGTTACACTGTACAGTTTCGTATGATACTGATGTATGTATTACAGTTATTACTCTTGAAGTTCAAATGTCCATTTTAAGTCTATCCTTCATTGGGTCCATTTGCCCATGTGCTGTTTATCCTTAAACAGGGTCTGTGTTGTGCAGGGTCTACTCTGCCCCGGGTCCATAAATCATGTCAATGCAGTCATTTATGTTGATTAAAGTCTGGATGAGGACATGACCTTGGTGTACATATAATGATGATGATCATGACAGGTATGATGTTAATGTATTGTAAGTATATAGCTTTTAGCACAGTTATGGTGAAATACATTTTGTGTTTTTGTACAAAAACATTTCCAAAGACACAGTCGATCCCCGGTCATCCAGTCATTAGAAATCAGGTTACTCTATTTACCATTCATTTTATCTTATTCAAGGTAACATGATTCTAATTTTAGCAGTCCTTTTCTATGCTTGTATTGTCTTCGATTGTGTTGAATTATAACAGCTTTAGAAAAACAGCATTAGCTGATCATGCATGGATTGGATTTATGTAAAAATAAACATGTTCAATTTTATTCATTTATAAACACTAGTCTTGAGTCCACCACCATGATATACATGCTTAAACAATAATTATGAATGTTTAACTGGGACTAAAAATAGAACCATTGAACAAAGACTAGCCAGTAAGGCCTTTAATAATTAAAATATTGTTTGTTAATATAGTATATTTTATACTACATATATTGCTTGTAGATACACTAAGTATAAATGTATGCTTGTAATATATAAATGTTTACTGTAACATTTAAGTTTTTAGCCTTGTCAGAAATACGAGAAATAAAAATATTTCCTTTTGCTTTTCTCTGGAAAGCAATATAATTATTTGAGTGGGGGGGGGGGGGGGGGCAATTCTATTGGCTAGGTAGGTAAAGGTCAAACAAACAATTTTTTAGGTTAGGCCTAAAGTACTGCAAATACTTGAAATATGTTGGTAAATGTACATAACTTAAAAGACAATGACCTTAAAGAATGAATATTCTGCCAATGGTGTATATATGTTAAATTTCTACACATTATGGACAAAACTTTGAAATTCATTTGTTTATTATGATTTTATTTAAAAATTCAAAGGGATCCCGGTGTGTTTGCTTTCAGGGCCCTGAGACTCTACTTTGGGGGACTGGGACCATGGCCATTGGTGGGTGGAATTTCGCGTCTTTTGAAGGCCCAGGGGGAATCGTATATAATAATAAATTAATGAGTGATACTGTTTAGTTTTCTTTTGTAAGCTGTTTTAAATGGGACAGTTGGCATTAATATATATATACATTTAGAAAGGATTTTGATGGTTGGGATATAGTAGGCCTCAACAAATATTTTTAAAAGCACTCGTCCTGCAATATAGACAAAGAAGAAAACCCCAAAATCTTACTTGTCCTGCTATATAAATAAAGAAGGAAAAAAGTGTGCAGGACGAGCGGACGAGTAGATTTATTGAGGCCTGTATAGGTGATTAGGTGTACTTACTTACTTAATCTCCTGGATCCGAGTCAGATCTCAAGGTGTAGCTGATGTTATAAAGGGGTTTTTTTTTTCAAAAAGAGGGGAAAAACATACATTTTGGATTGAGGAATGGGGCCGAATTTCAGCTCCAAAAACAATAGATTGAGGGCCCTTAGACTTTATATGCATATTTTTAGTATGCATGTACACCGTGTTAGCATTTAGAAGTAGTACTGCATTGCATATCTGTAATCTCGGAGCACTGGCTTATAATTATGCCAATGCCAGAGTTTATGTAAACATAATCAGCTGTGTATATGTATGTACATGTATATAAGTATAGGGTAAGATTCAAGGCCTACCGGTATATACTATATCTGATTGTACTGAACTGGTAATGTAAAGTATGGTAACCTAATCTTGTCTGTTTACATGTATAACTCGATACTGTTAAATAGTAGTATACAATCATTGTACTGTACATGTACAAACAGAAATTATACATGTAACATGTATTAGGTGGATTCTGGTCCTTGACCCCAGGTACAGAAGGTGCTTGGGTACAATAGCGTCTAAAATCAGAATCAGCTTTCTCACAGTAAAGGGGGGGGGGGGGGGGGGCAGTGCCTTAAATCCTAGTATGGTGTCTTTAAATGATTATGGGTGTTTAATTTAGAGCTGTCATCTGTAGAAGCAATATTGATGTATCAACAATATTTTTAGCTGATCGATTATCGATTCCCATTTTGAAATATCGACAACCCCCTTCATATGTTACGTTAGCTACTACACCGTTAAGGGTTCCAGACCAGCCTAGCTAAGATGTGGGACTCCAAAAATAATAAAAACCGAACTTTGGCAAAACATTTTCGTGGGACATTGACCTTTCGTTGGTACAGTTTGTTTACATATACTTGTTTACATTCCAATGGTTCCACAATAAGTATACAGTTGCCATAATCGTATCTGTAAATATAGAAACATATCTGAAGGCCAAGCATGATTATATAAGATACATAACTTAATATCTTAACAGTGATTTTCTTCCTTCTTTGTTTGCTACCGGTAAACGGTACCTTCCCAATTAGAAAAAGCTATAATTTTCCCAAATTTGAAGGGAGAAATTCCCAATAAAAATTTAAAAAAAAAATATTTCAAAATCGGACATAAAATGACAAAGTTATGAACATTTTTGACAAGAGGTCAAGCATAAAAGTTTACAGAAACCAGTAAACAGTCACATGTAATCTCTTTTTCTGTTTTATTTGGCCTTTCTGCTTCATGAAAATTCCCAATTTCAAGTTGTCACGACGCGAAAATTCCCAATCTGAACGGACCCAGACCCTTTCCCAAAGAAGCAAAAAAAATCACTGCTTAATTTATTTGGTAACAGGTAACCAGTACAAAGGTTTTGGACAACTTTGGTATTGTTCGGATAAGAAAATGATAAATATTGTTTTAGTAGCCACCTTTAATTGACAAGGTTTTCTGTATTAAAGTGCACTAGTTAATGATTAAGATGGTCTAAGGACAACTGATCGTTGTAATCAGGGGTTTCATTTGAATTTTCTAATAGCTACATTTTGATCCTGAAGATTATAGTTTGAAGGGTCATTTTGCCTATAAACTAAGGATGTAACGATATACCGTTGGACGGTATAGGGAATTTGTTTGGTCTCGGTACGGTTCACGGTACGACGATGGTCCGGACCGGTACGGCTATGATACGGCCTCTACCCATTCTCTAGTTAAAATGAGGTACTATTAAGTATCATTTGTTTGACATTATTTATATATCGAACGTGGGGACTTCGCTCATTGTTATTGATAAACTCTGACTGCGACATCACTGAATCAATAATGCATTTGTTACCGTCAAGCGTGAAACTCGCGGCGACATAGAGGCAGCCATTTTTTTAATGCGGAATGACTAAAGTCCGTTCGGGATCGTACGTATCCGGACTGAAAATACAAAATACGACGGACAAAAAACGTTGACTCCTTAATAGCTCATACAACGAATACGTTATTTTTGTTTTAAAAATAATTTTAAAGGAAGCATAATAATGACTAAGTGAAACTATTAAAGGTGAAAGGTGATGGCTAAAATGGGGCTATTGTTGGCATTCATGAGAAGTCTTTTTACCTTCATTTTCATTTAAGACCTTAATTAGGAAAAAGAACTGACGGATACATGTAATATGGGGAACTGATTTTGTTTAGGAAAAACACATTTTCCTTGGAGAAAAGGTCTTATAAAGCCTCTGCTAGAGTATAAGGGGAAAATCCTGTGATGTTATAAAGTTTAAACAGAAAAGATGCTCATTATCCTGTCTTCATGTTCAACTATTTGTATCGCGATACGTATTGTATCGTATACTCCGTACCGTGATACGTATCGTATCGCAAGGTGAGCATATCGTTACACTCCTACTATAAACGGTAAAATTTAGTCAAAAGTGTCAAACTGACCCTTCATATTCAGAAGCTAGTGGACCCCCTAGCTGTAATATATGACTAAAAAGTATTGGGGAAAAAACTAAAGCATTAAAAAATGACAACTACAAATATGTATTAGAATAATGTCCAATTTAGGGACAAATATTTCACAAATAACACTGTTCAATATTCCACTTGGTCTTTAATATTTCGCCTTACAGGCTTTATCAAAAATTACAAAGATACTTTTCTTCACTACATGGTCAGCTTGTTTTTTCAAAAGCATAAATAAAATGGCGCAATTTTAATAAACAGGATATGACACTGCATCACTGGATTTTTACCATGCCTGACTGGACTATATATCGCAAATGCATTCAATTTTCATTTTTATTTGTAAACAAAATCTTAAGTGTTATCATTGGTGGATTATACCATTGTATGATAACAATTGTCCACTTCCTGTTGTATAATGATTCATTTCCTTATGTTGAGAGTAGGAAGAAAAATCAGTGTTAAATTGTATAAATATTTGAAGTATTGTAACAAAATGTTTAAGCACGCAACTTTGTTTATATTTAGATTTATCGGAAATTATTGAATATTTTTCTGCCTGAAGGAGGCCATTGGAAAAAAAACAAGAAGCCATTTAGGGCCCTTAGTCTTAGGTCGCGACTGCGGTATTCAACTGGAAAATCATTGAGCGTCAAAATTGAATAACCAAACGCAAGAATTAACTGAAATTGTATTCGCAAACAACAAATTAAGGGGAGAGAACTGTGAGGCCATGATGATAGACTCCATCTTACCTCCCTTTGTTAAAAATCTACACATTATATGACAGATGTCTTCTTTTGTGGTGTAATCTAGAGCTGTCATTGATGGAAGCGATATTGATGTATCGACGATATTTTTTATCCTATTGATTCACATTTTGAAATATTAATATATGGGTAAATGAATGGAACCACCAAAAATCCTCATTTTCCAGCACAAAACAGTTTCTTTGTTAAAATGGAAGTTCATGAATTAAAAAAATTGGTAAAGCTAAACTCAAATCAAAGGTGCTATTTTCAAAAGCTGAATCTATACCCAACATGTACTGTGTAGAATGGCTAAAAAAGGGAATCATGACTGAAGGGCCTTGTTTGTCGATATGTGTAAATCGATATATCGATGTATCGCTGATGCTTGTCTTCCGGTATATCGAAATCCTCAATATGCCTCAGGTCGTATCAATGACAGCTCTAGTGTAACTCCTTTAAGATGTTGGCTTGAAACTTATGTGCCTTAAGTAAATCACAAAGAGGAAAACTTCAACTGCACAGAATGCATAAAACATTACTTGGTTTCAAAATTTGCAGAGTTACTTCCCTTGGTTGAACTTTAAAACATTTTGTCCAGGGATGTCATCATGGTATTCAGTATTGATCTTACTTGACTTAAGGATAAGGACAACCAATCAGATAACACCATATTGAAATCTAAGCCAGTAACAGGCGATACGATTGGCTATCCTTATCCTCTAATTAAATCAAGATCAATTGATATTGAATATGACCCTAGAGCATGTTTCGATATTTTACTTGCACAGCAGGTGATGCTCGCGGATATGCTACAAAAATATAGAAAAACATATGTTTTGTGGAAAGTGTTAATCAGGTTGTATACTAGCTGTCATATATTATTAAGCAAAAACATACATAAGCCTGTTAATACTGTATGAGCTTGAAGAGTAGGTAATCCTTTGTTGTCTTAGATTACTATACTTAGTTTCAGGTAAACTTCGAAATGAATTATTTTGTCTAACCAAGATCTTCAAGTTATTTTTTGTATGTTTTAAGCTACCCATTACATTCGTTCTTCTATCTAGAATTATTTTTCAATAAATGGAATTTCTGGAACTGACTTACTAGATCAATCAATATTTTGTCACAGTTCAAAAGAATGTTACAATCTCAAAAAAATGCAATCTTTGAAAAATTAAAAAAGGTACATAGCTACGGTGATTTGTTTTAATTAATTGTTTGTCTTCTGGCAGTGCTATTGTGCGTTGGTTAAGTTTATTGCCTGAGTCATTTTCTCAAAGAGTGTTAAAGGTATCCACTTGAAAGTCAACATAGTTAGTCACCATCACAAGCGGAGTCAATACTGACAAGGTTGGTAACCCTGTGACCTATATTTATGGAGTTATTTGCCCTTGTTTTGACTAAGTACATAGAAAATATGGCAAAGTTCACACATAAACTGAATTTTCTCAATATCTATTAAAGCTTTCAACTTGAAAGTCAATACACTTATTAAATGTGATGTCCTACATCTACTGACAATTAAGTTGAAACAAATCTATCCGGCATTTTTACACAAAAATGTCAATTTCTCAAAGACTATCAAAGGTACCAGTATCCACTTGAATTTCACCATCACAAGGGGAGTTCATACTGATAAGGCTGGTAACCCTGTGACCTATATTTATGAGTTATCTTCCCTTGTTACTCTTAGGAGTTTAAAAGACTTATAAGTCCTTTGAGTAAGATTTTTCCAATTTTCGGGATGTAGCCCTTACTCAGTAATAACCAGGTATTTATTAAAATTCAAGAAAATAGGGTGAACGTGTGCGGTCATCTTTAATTTCATGATATTTATATACACCTAGATAAATAATGTATATACATGTTTGTGATAGGATGGGACGCATTCATAATATATGTCTGTTGTGGAGTATTAATTTATTGTAATCACTATTCAGCATAAGACAATATAAGGCCAGAGTTTTTTAAGTTTTTGTTACTCGAACATTTTTCAGAAAAAAATCTACAGGAGGAGGGAAAAAATAAAAATAAAAACTCCCAAAATATAGCTTCCACGAGCTGTTGGTGGTAGAATAGTCAATGACGGTCCAATTTAAAGCAATCAACACTCAACAACAGTGTTAGTTTTCAAGAAAACAGCCAATTTATCTTAAGACTAGTACACTATAGTGAAACACTAATATAATAAAACTTATTATTAACAAAATAATGAAATAATAATACAAGGCTGGTCTGGTCCATTTATCATCAAAACAATTTTTTTTCTTCAAGTTTTTCAATTTTTTTTTTTTGAAAATGCCAAAAAATTGGGCAGGAGGGTCCGAGTAACGAAAAATAAAAGAACTCTGGCCTAATTACAACTATCCCATATCACATCCAGTACACAGACTGTAAAGTCATTTGAATTCACGGCAACATTAAAGTTCGTTAAAAATGTTTGTGTCGGCATATATTAAACACCCTGTATAAACAAAATCACTGTACTCATTATTGTGATACTATACAATTCAATGTGTACTCATTATTGTGATTGATTTTAACATCAGGTGATTTTCCATCACTGTACTCATTATTGCACTCCTCTACAATTCAATGTGTTCTCATTATTGCGATAACCGGAAGTTGACTCGTTTATACACTGTGTTAAATCTTTCACGAAAAAAGGTTTGTTTTAATATTTTCTGAGTGAGTTTTAATTTGATCAAACTATGATAGTATGAAATTAATTATTATTAAATACAAAAAAACTTGACTAGTGCATTTATGTTAACATTCTTGTTGATAAAATATGTTGTGTAAATGCCAGAAATAAGATATTTTTATCTTTATTTAAATACCAATGTTGTAATACCAGTATAGTAGGGGCATGAGGAAACAATGTACTTGAACAGGGTCGTTTTATTGGTCTATTTTAATCATGTGATCATAACTGACCAATCATGTGTAAGCTTTTAAGTTACACAGAGTTAACCCCACCCGTAGTGCCGCTCATGACTTAGAGTAGGTGGAAGGGGAATGACCTTGGATACACCATCTTGTGTCCATTATACTGCTTAAATTGGATAGTGTTAAAGTTTTTTGCACGGGTGGGGGTGTTGGGGGGGATGGGGGGGGGGGGGGTGATAATGCTGACTCGATGAGGGAATGGAAAACTACCACAGCCCCTCTGAAGTTCTTAAGGTCGGTCACATAATGGCTGGTGAACTACATAAAGGGCCCTCACTCTGGCCCTTTTGTTACACTTTAATTCCCCCTCCTGAAAGTAAAATTTCCAAGAACTTCCCTGAAACCAAGAATAAGAAAACTGGAAACACATTTGATGAATTCTGTAGGTTGTTAGATACTGTCATGTTTGCTGGACTTTTTCGACCAATTAGTAGACTTAATTGCCATAATGTCACCTGTCGCTATAATCGGGAATTGAACCCGAATTGCCAGGTCACAAATTTAGCGCACTAGCCACTGGACAACGGCCAGGGATGTTATAATTTAACCATCACAAAAACATGTTTCTAAACATTTGCATAAAGAATGCTTTGTTCTGTATTAAGTGATATTATGTCTCCGAAACAAAGAATTGAAATATTTCTGACTGCATGTTCAACAAATCATGTGTTGTTTTCATGTACTGCGTCGACTCAAATGCATGCTGTAAACAAATGCCTTATGTTATACTTGAATTAAATGTGGAAAAACTGTATCAATGTAGACTCTAATTCGATGGGTTGGTGGAAAACTATTGTAACTCCCTATGTTTTATATGGGAGTTACAATAGTTTTCCGCCAACCCATCGCTATGTTATTAAGATGTTTTACAAGACTGTATAATGTGCTTCAATGGGTTTGTTTTTGGGTTCTTTTATTAATTGGTTAACACAGTATTATCAGTGTTAAGCTATAGTGACTTTTTGTGTCTTTATGTATTATTATTATTAACTGCCAAATTCATTTATAATTGGTGCATATTTGTGATATGTAAATAAGTGATTTTGCGTCTTTATGGGAAATGCATTTTAATGATGTGTTCATTCAACTAAATGTCTGACAGGCCATGCAGGATCAATGAAGTTTTGGATTTTCATCTCTTCTCAACTGTTTAAGCTCTCCTTAAAACATTAGAAGCGCTGGTGGTGCCTCCCTCAGCTTTGTTGGTTTGATATAACTAGAGAATGCTTGCAAGGTCATGTTACCAACAGGTACCGTATATGTCTATAGTATATTGCTTCTGAGGTCAGCAGTATCAGTGGTCACGATCACAAAAACCTTTAATTGGCTTTAATTTAATTGGCTGCATTTGTGGGGGGGGGGGATATTGCATGTTCTACAAAGGGACAATCCTGTGTGAGTACTTTACGATAGGACCTGAGCTGCCTGACTCTCTTGCATTTCATATAAGTCAACTAAATCAAGAAAGCTGACATATCTAGGGGATAGAAACAGGGGGGGGGGGGAGTGCTACTTATGACATTGTTAGACCCATACATGTTTGAAATCTGCATCACAAGGCGCTTCTTATAAACCTATTTCATGAAAATCTAAACAGGTCATATTGACCAAAGTGAAGTTGAAAAAGCTTCCAATTTTTTTCCATAAAAACGAGTAGTTTTCAGAATTTTTTTCCTGTTTTTCTCGAAATTGCGTGTTTGTACTTACGACCTTTGATGCCCCTTAAAACGCCATCAGACAAAAAGCTTTAACCTTTGAAATAATGGACAGATTGATCAAGTTGTCTTGAGAAGAAAATGATATTGTTTTCAGGGAAAAAGTCAAGGTATTGTTCAATAAATTTCAGTTAAAATCTTCCTCAACATAGACATTATAATTATATATATAGACAGTCTGATCTGATTTGTATTTTCACGGTAGCACCTGACGCCAACAAAATTGTATAACAGCGTATTCTGCTTGTCATCTGGTACACTTGTATGTATATTACAAGTTTTATGGCTGTATTGAGTAAAATGCTTTCAAACGTTTGCCTTTGAATTTCAATTAAAATGTAAATTAAACTTTGATGTGTTTGTCATTGTATATAAACTGGTGGCTTTATTTGTGTTTAATGCATATTGAAGCTTCCTTTGTAACTTATATTGAAGCATTTTAAAGCATCAAGTTAAGTATTAATATATAAGTTAAGTATTAAGTTACTTAACGCGGTACTTATATTAGTAAAAACCCTTATTTCAACCCTTTTAATTGTCAGGGGCGTAGCCAGGCTTGAATTGATATTACACCCACTGGCTTTGAAGTTTGTGGTTATGGTTACCCCATGATTTTGGAAATTTTGGACTTTAATGCCATTTTGGCCATATTTATGTTTTACTTATCAAATTAATTTATGCACGTGCGTATGTCCGTATCGCTGGCTACACCCCCGTCTTGTGTTACCAACCCTTATTTTAACCCTTTAGTAATTAGTACAGAGAATTTGGGCTGATCCTCGACCCTACCATTAGTATAATTTAATAGCTAATATATATATTGTCTGTATTTTATAACCCTGAATGTATGTTTTCATAAGCAGGTAGTATACGCTCAAGATGTAATACAAATCTAATTAAAGGACCGATATTGCATGGTTTGCTCATGGAAATTAATACATTCTTGGCAAGAATTTTGTAATATAATCATGCATAAAGGTCAGAATCAGGTCAAATTCTCCAATTTTCTGAGCACTTTTTACTCCAGGACACATTATCCTGTTAATGCTAAATGCCTGGGATTACATTAGGCATGGTAAAAATTATATTTAACAATGGTTTTACAGAAAACAAACAGTTTTGAGGCCTATAAAGCCGAGAGTAACTATATTCTGAGTGATTTATGAATCAATTTGATATTTTGATGTTTATGATGGACTGTAGTGTCTGGTTCATAACCTTCATGATATCATATTTATAGACTATGGTTAATTATTATTATATTGTTAGTTAACCTCCCTTCACATCTCATGATTATATACCTTGATAGACCCTATTACTTCAAGTTCAAATCACTAGGTTTGTTGTTTATTTGTACAGGGTTATAACTTATAAATGTGATTGTCTGCACTAAGCAAGGACGTTATGTGCTGACGGAACCAAAGTCAGTACTCCGAACTCCGAGTACTCACTGACTAAGTACCAAATTCCAAAGTACTTGAGTATCACTCGAGTACTGGTTGTCAGTACTCGACCCATCCCTGCATGTGGGCGTACTTCATGTTTTACCAACTCCTTGTTTATTGCTGATTTACTGCAGAATTATATAAACAGATATTGCTGATCATTTCTTTTGCTGATCGATGATAATGATCTATTAGTAACTATTGGTCTAGCAGCCTCCGTCTTTGTTACAGTGACAAATGTGTAATTTGAGGTCTGAGTGTTTTCATCCAAGCATTAAATCATGTTTAACGAGACAAGACCTTTAGATTTGTCAATATCAATGATGGATTTTCAATCTGAAAACAAAACACGAATTAAGTGCTGCATTTGGCATCATAAAATGTGCCAATAGTTGTCTCGGATTCCTTTTTACCGGTAGTGTGCTGGTTTGTCGAGTGTACAGTTCGATTTCTATGGTATTTTCTGTATTAATATTCTGCTAACGAGGATATAATGGAATGTTGGTGTTTTTATTGTTTGTTAACACATGTCTGGTTAAAAGATCAGACTTGTACATGTATGCTAATAAATGTTTGTCGACCTTCAAATGTAGGGATGACAGAAATTAGTCAGTTTTCAAACCAGACTCAGAATGCAGCCTTATCATTGGCCAATTTATCAGAATGCAGCATAACAATTGGTCAATTCAAACATTAAGTATTAGAATGCAGCCTTACCAATGGTCAATTTAAACCAGTATTGACCAATGGCAAGTCTGCATTCTGAGTCTGGTTTAAATTGACCAATGGCAAGGCTGTTTTCTGAGTCTGGTTTAAGTTGACCAATGGCAAGGCTGTTTTCTGAGTCTGGTTTAAATTAACCAATGACAAGGCTGCATTCTGAGTCTGGTTTAAATTAACCAATGACAAGGATGTTTTCTGAGTCTGGTTTAAATTGATCAATGGCAAGGCTGCATTCTGAGTCTGGTTTAAATTAACCAATCACAAGGCTGCATTCTGAGCCTGGTTTAAATTAACCAATGACAAGGCTGCATTCTGAGTCTGGTTTAAATTAACCAATGACAAGGCTGCATTCTGATTCTGGTTTAAATTGATCAATGACAAGGCTGCATTCTGAGTCTGGTTTAAATTAACCAATGACAAGGCTGCATTCTGAGCCTGCAATGACAAGGCTGCATTCTGAGTCTGGTTTAAATTAACCAATGGCAAGGATGAGGGGCCCTCCACCTAAATTCCTCTAGCTAACACTGAAAAATAACACTGAAGGTTGTACCAACAGTTTGGTTTCATGAATTATTTTATAAAGTCCTCTTGTCGGGAATCTTTTCTTGCTGTTGAATATTTTATGATGTTCCATGATAGCATGTTAATGTATACTGTGTATTTTCTCTTAATGATGGTCTTAATCTATTGTTTATTGTTGAATAATTGTCTGTACAGAAAATGAGAAATCAATGAGAAAAAGATTGGTCTTCAGATTAACACTGTTTGCTGATTGGAATCTGTTGAATATAGACTGGTATACTACTTGTTTCAGCTACATGAAGAGTCCCATTGTTGGCTCCAGGCTTATAGACTGGTATACTACTTGTTTCTGCTACACGAAGAGTCCCATTCTCGTTCCAGGCTTATAGACTGGTTACTACTTGTTTCTGCTACACGAAGAGTCCCATTGTTGGCTCCAGGCTTATAGACTGGTATACTACTTGTTTCAGCTACATGAAGAGTCCCATTGTTGGCTCCGGGCTTATAGACTGGTATACTACTTGTTTCAGCTACATGAAGAGTCCCATTGTTGGCTCCAGACTTATAGACTGGTATACTACTTGTTTCAGCTACATGAAGGGTCCCATTGTTGGCTCCAGGCTTATAGACTAGTGTACTACTTGTTTCAGCTACATGAAGGGTCCCATTGTTGGCTCCAGACTTATAGACTGGTATACTACTTGTTTCAGCTACATGAAGGGTCCCATTGTTGGCTCCAGACTTATAGACTGGTATACTACTTGTTTCAGCTACATGAAGGGTCCCATTGTTGGCTCCAGGCTTATAGACTGGTATACTACTTGTTTCAGCTACATGAAGAGTCCCATTGTTGGCTCCAGGTTTATAGACTGGTATACTACTTGTTTCAGCTACATGAAGAGTCCCATTGTTGGCTCCAGACTTATAGACTGGTATACTACTTGTTTCAGCTACATGAAGAGTCCCATTGTTGGCTCCATGCTTATGGACTGGTATACTACTTGTTTCAGCTACATGAAGAGTCCCATTCTCGTTCCAGGCTTATAGACTGGTATACTACTTGTTTCAGCTACATGAAGGGTCCCATTGTTGGCTCCAGGCTTATAGACTGGTATACTACTTGTTTCAGCTACATGAAGAGTCCCATTGTTGGCTCCAGGCTTATAGACTGGTATACTACTTGTTTCAGCTACATGAAGAGTCCCATTGTTGGCTCCAGGCTTATAGACTGGTATACTACTTGTTTCAGCTACATGAAGGGTCCCATTGTTGGCTCCAGGTTTATAGACTAGTGTACTACTTGTTTCAGCTACATGAAGGGTCCCACTGTTGGCTCCAGACTTATAGACTGGTATACTACTTGCTTAAGCTACACGAAGAGTCCCATTCTCGTTCCAGGCTTATAGACTGGTATACTACTTGTTTCAGCTCCATGAAGAGTCCCATTGTTGGCTCCAGGCTTATAGACTGGTATACTACTTGTTTCAGCTACATGAAGAGTCCCATTGTTGGCTCCAGGCTTATAGACTGGTATACTACTTGTTTCAGCTACATGAAGAGTCCCATTGTTGGCTCCAGGCTTATGGACTGGTATACTACTTGTTTCAGCTACATGAAGAGTCCTATTGTTGTCTCCAGGCTTATAGACTGGTATACTACTTGTTTCAGCTACATGAAGAGTCCCATTGTTGGCTCCAGGTTTATAGACTAGTGTACTACTTGTTTCAGCTACATGAAAGGTCCCATTGTTGGCTCCAGGCTTATAGACTGGTATACTACTTGTTTCAGCTACATGAAGGGTCCCATTGTTGGCTCCGGGCTTATAGACTGGTATACTACTTGTTTCAGCTACATGAAGAGTCCCATTGTTGGCTCCAGGCTTATAGACTGGTATACTACTTTTTCAGCTACATGAAGAGTCCCATTGATGGCTCCAGGCTTATAGACTGGTATACTACTTGTTTCAGCTACATGAAGAGTCCCATTGTTGGCTCCATGCTTATAGACTGGTATACTTCTTTTTTCAGCTACATGAAGGTCCCATTGTTGGGTCCAGACTGCATGGTGCATGTGATCTTGCCTAAATACCTGCTTTAAATGATTGATAAGTCTTGTACTGAAGCCTGGTCTGGCACTGTTTTCGAAGGTTGAGACCTGAGTCTGGTTTGGAACAATTTACAAAGGTTGACTAAAGTCTGGCCTGGAACTGTGTGCAAAGATTTACTTTGTTCACTATGGGCTGAATGGCTTTGGACTGTGTCTTTTCCACAGGGGAAAAACTAATCTTGGTTTTGAAATATGCAGCCCCCTCACCTTAATTCTTATGAAGACTACCTCTACAAAATCAATTCCTCACATTACCAAATACCAGTATCTTCCATCTTGTTTTAGAGCTGAAGCCCCTAGCTGAACCCTCCACATTCGGAAACTTTTTCCAAAGATTGACTTCAATCTAGTCTGACGGACTGATTGGAAAATTTGATTACTTAACACTCTTGTCTGTGTTTTGTTTTGTTATATTGCCAGAGTAGATAAGTTAGGTAATTATTTCATGTTGGACCTGAGAGATGGTTTCTTTCATTATTTAGATATTTGGGTGGCATATTTTTGGATGGTAACCAATTGAATAAACATGTCTCAAATATCTAATTATCTCTTCATTTCCTGCATCCCTTTGCTGATCAGATCCATGGGTTGTCCTTATATACTGAGCAAAAAAGGAACTTTACAGTATTCATATATATTGATATTTCGATGCTCATTAAAGAAATAACCAAGTTTAGACATTGTGATATTTTTACTGCCCACCTTGTTGAAGAATGTGAGGGGAAACAACAGAATTACTGACCAGAAAGGGAAATAACTGATTTTTTTAAAAAAGCATTATGCGTACTCAAACTATCCGTTCACGGGCATGTTGACCTGTTTTAATGTTGTAAACATCAATACACGTATTGTTGTTAAGAAAAACAAGTTTGATACAGAAAATATTTGTCTAATGCTGATGAATGCAGCTTGAGTCAAATATTGACATGTTTCAAATTACCTCCCTTTGAATTAAAATAAGAGCTTGCGTTTTTGGTCAACTGTTTGCATAAACTGTTCATTTCTTGAACGAAATGTGTCGGCTGTAGTCCACTGCATACAGTACCACAAATTTAATCAATGCACCAGGGTACTGTTTTATCAAAGGACTTAAGGAAATCGTAAACTTACGATCAAATTTAAATTATTTATAATTTGTTTACAATTATAAAGTGTGGTAAATGGAGCTGCGTAACTTTAATATTTTCGTAAGTGCTTTGATAAAACAGTACCCAGACCTTTAGGTGAGTACAGAGAATACTAAAAATAATTTTAAGTTGGACGGGGCAGGCAGTACTCAACTAGACTAGCCAAGCCCAAAAAAACATAAACACAAAATGCTCAATGCCCAACACACAACCTAACGAGATAATGATCCGCCCAAGTACCAGCTGTCAAAAGGCAAGTTGCATCAATAGAAATCTTACCTAGCACGATGTAAAGTTTCTTTTTTTGTTGAGTATAGTTTATAATTGTTACCTGGTAAAGTCTAAACATGTTTTGAAATCATGTTTGAACTCTTTAATTACTTTTCTTAGGAAATAATTTAGCAAACGTTGAAAATTCTTTTTTCTTAGACAAATATCAACCACCTGGTTTTGATGATTGAAATTTTAAACTCATGACGATGTTGAAATAATTAAAAAGAGACAAAATATTTTGAGCTGACATTTTATTAGCTCAAATTGGGATTTTTCTAAATATTGGTCATATGAGGCAATATTAAATTTGGGCTGTTTTAATGGGTCAATAAGATTGTTTCTAACCCTCAAAAGGTTTTTATTTGTATGTGAAGTGGTCCAGGGGTGGTATTCAATATTGATCTTATTTAATTTGAGAATAGGGATAGCCAATCATATCGCCTGTTACTGACCAAGAGTTTAATATGGTTGTCCTTATCCTTAGTCTTGTAAGATCAATATTGAATACCACCCCAGAAGACAAATTTGCCAGGGACAATGTCCAGGTTGCCCTCAGTAAACAAACATTTGTTTTGGCCTTAATTTGAAGGCGTATTCGTTAGAATTGAAAATGGTTGGAATCAGAATGTAGAGCTGTGTTTTATGCACTAAAGATTATTTAATAAGAATAACATCGTCAATAACTGAAAATATTGACAAAATAACGTAATCTTAACTCGTTTCACAGACCATGTAAAAATCCTCGTTGATCCGTCCCTGTGATCACTGTTACTTAATATCTTGTTTTGAAACATGATTATTTGTGAATTAACATTTTAATTATATTTCGCGGTTACCCAAATTAGAAAATAGAAATTAATGGATAATTAATCTTTCTCGTTCTAAATCAGTAACGTAAAAAAGATCAAATCGTTACCATAAATAGAATAATGGATGAGAGTCGCTGCACAGTAGGGATGATGTTCGAAATTTGTTTTTATAGATTTTGTACTAACATACCAGTATATGGAATGCCATCACCACGGATTATATCAGTGTGGGAAATATAGCAGTGTTGTAGTTTGTTTCAGTATATTTATGTAAACCTGATCAGTTTTAATGACTTCATTTAAAACATTCTGGATATGTGTTATTTAAAGGATGTGTGTGTATTGAAAATGTTTTTATTGGTAAAATGCATTAATCAGTTTAGCAATACCACGTGACTTTTGACTACAGTTACAAGAAGAAATTTGCAAATATTGGAAAATAAAATAGCCCTAAGTATTTTATTTATTCATCGATTTCTATGAAATATACGCCACGCTAAGGGGGGAATTATTTGCTTCCCATGAAATATAAGATTTTTTTCAGCAGCTTTACCGATTTTTCCATTACCCTGTGAAACCTACACGTTCCACGGTTTCTCAGGGTAATGGACAAAACGGCACATCCGCTGAAAAAGATTTTATATTTCACGGAAAGCTAATAATGTTCCCCTTAGCGTGGCGTAGATTTCATAGAAATCGATGAAGAAATAAAATACTTATGGCTACATTTGTGTTCCAATGTTTACAAATTTCTACTTTGAACTGTAGTAAAAACCCATGTGGTATTGCTACACTGTTAATGCAGGAAGATTAATATTTCTGATAGGATTTTTATGCATTGATTGCTTTGGTTTGAGGATATAAAAATATACTATAGTTTGAAGACCATTGGCGTCACATGACATGATATTTAATGGTATCACATGACATGATGTCACATAAAAGTTTTTGTTAAAGTATCAACTGATATGGTGTGATGTCACATAACTTGATTGGTATGTGTTGTGTCAGAGTATTTGATGTGTTGTCACATGACATGGTATATTTTTGTGTCACATGACATGGTATGTTGTGATGTCACATGCCATGGTATATTGTGATGTCACATGACATGGTATATTGTGATGTCACATGACATGGTGTGTTGTGGTGTCACATGTCATGGTATATTGTGATGTCACATGACATGGTGTATTGTGGTGTCACATGACATGGTATATTGTGATGTCACATGACATGGTGTGTTTTGACGTAACCACTATTTGTAGGTAGGTGGGTGTCAGCCTTACACTGTCTTATTGTTACAATGTTAATTAAAATACTTAATCTATTTTCAGGTGTGAAAGTTCCATCGCTGAAAGAATCTACATCAATGCATACCCATCCCTTCTGTGATTTGAATTACAACAGTAACGATTTGACGTAACGTGATATACGGTCAAACATGGAGCTCGGGTAGAACTCTGCTCCAAAACATCAGACTAGACGTTTACTTTAACATCAAACTGACGTTCTCTGCAACATCAGATAGACTTCAACTACAAAAAATTGTGTTTTGGAATATAGTTTCTTACACGGAAACATAAAATACGGCCAAATTTTTGCGGAACTTCGGAATTGTGTTTTGAAGTTATCCGTACACAGATACTGAAATTTGTCCAAATATTTTACGGTTTTACGTCAAAGGTTATAAGCTCTTGGCGGTATAGTCTTTGGATATATTTTGTGTTGCTATAATTAGGTTGCGCGGAATAGGATAAACTGATAGTCCAGTTTTAATTGTTGTTCCCTGGAAACTGGATTAATGAATTATGATCAAGCATTTACATTAAAAAGGATTGGAAAAGGAATACATTTTTTACCGAGAGATACACTTTTGCTGTATAGAAAAGAGTCTGTGTTTTGTGTTGGCCTGGAGGAAGGTGATTGGCTGAACGTTTGAATAAGGAAGTGATCAGTTTAGGTATGTATTATGATATTATACTGAAACTCATTAATTTACTAAAACTCATTAATTTTCTGCAGTATCAGTGTAGCAATACCACGTGACTTTGGGCTGCAGTTTCAAGGCGAAATTTGCTTCATTTCGAAAACAAAAATAGCCGTAAGTATTTTATTTCTTTATAGATTTCTATGAAATATATGTGGGTTGTCCCAGAATAGCGTATAATCTAGTTATATCATGAGAACTATCAAGTATTGTATGTCGAAATTATAATAAACCTTTAGAGAATTTTTTTCTTGACAAACTAGCAAAATTTAATTACATATTATCTAAAAACCTACAAATTGTGTACATATTACGAGCGCCAGGTGAAGTCGGGTGCGCCACAGAACGTCAACACTCGCCTATGACGTCATGCTATCACAGTTCTCCAAAGTACTTCCCTTCGTGAGCTACACCCTTTAATATTATATGCCGATGTTGTAATAAGCCATTTGAGAATTCTTTCTTTACATACTATCAAAATTTAATTAATCGCTTTTTAAAATTGACAACTTGAGTTGACGATTTGTGCTGATAGTGTCGGAAACAATCTGACGTAAGTTTTTGCTCAGCTCAGCTCGGTCTGCTCTACTTCGTTCCCCTGTCCTTCTGTGCCAAACAAAACGACTGTGTCAATTAAAAACAGTTGCCTAACTACGCTGCTGTATTGTGCAGTTGATTCCACCTCATTAATCTTCTGTCCTGGTGTTATACTTCGCTACTCAAGGTAAAGCGCAATGCTTAGAAAACGACGATCGCTCGATAACGTTGTCCGACGTCGTAATTTTTCATACTCTGATCATAACAACGTTGTTATATTACGCCATAAACCCGCCATACACGACGGCATTACCATGAAACTTCACACACCAACTAGCCAAAACATGCCAATTAAGCTTACACATTTTTTGTCTGGATGTGGCAAATAGTTCTGAAGTATTATTGCCTTTAAAATATTTGAATTCATTTCTGAAATATATATTTTTTTCTGCTGACGCACACACTGTTACCATGGGTTACAAATTCTTTTATTAATCATATGCAACGTATGCTGATATAAAATAAATTTCTCAAATATATGTGGAATAGTTGTAGAAATGCGCATGCAAAATTTCAAAGCTGTGTCATCATGCTAGACTAAATAAAGCAAGAATTATACGCTATTCTGGGACACCCCACATATGCTATGCTGAGGGGAAAATTATTTGCTTTCCACGAAATATAAGATCTGGGTCATTTTTTTCGAGCACCCTGTGAAACCTGTATGCGAGCGGACTACAGTTTCAAGCCTCTTCTTTTCCTAGGTTTCACAGAGTGCTTGACAAAACGACCCAGCTGCTGAAAAAGATCTAATATTTCGTGGAAAGCAAATGATTTTCCCCTTAGCATGGCATTTATTTCATAGAAATTGGTATAGAAGTAAAATACTTATGCTTATTTTTGTTTTCAAATTGAAGAAAATTTCGTCTTGGACCTGTAGCCCAAAGTCACATGGTATTGCTACACTGAGTATGTTTGTGTATTTCCGCTATTGTACAGTAATAGCCTAATTCTGCGAAATTGTTTATTTAAGTAGTTGGAATTAATGAATTTTCCGTGCTTTGTAGTCTTCCTACCAGCTTTGTTATATAACTATAGATAGAAGACGGAGTATTGAGCTGTGACTGCACTTTTAACTATGGACTGGACAGTGTATATACAGGGTGTTAAAAAAGTTTGTTCTCAAAGTTTAAGTTTCAATAGTTTATTGTTCAGGGGTGGTATTCAATACTGATCTTATTTAATTGGAGAATAAGGACAGCCAATCATATCGCTTGTTACTGACCAAGAGTTTGATATGGTGTGACCTGATTGGTTGTCCTTATCCTTAGTCCAGTAAGATCAATATGGAATACGACCCCTGGTGTCAGAAAAATGTAAAATTTTCAGGTTGAAATTCCAGAGGGTTCTACCATTGTTCTAATATATCTTGTAATGAATGGAGCTTTTAGAGTAAGAAAATAAAATTGGATGAGTGCGTACAAAGCTCAGATGAAATTTGGGATAAATTTAAATTTTGAGAACAAACTTTTTTAACACCCTGTACTATACAGGGGTGTAGAAATTCTTTCATGTAGGCAGCTAATCTTCAAAGTAACAAAGAAGAAAATGACAAAAAGTAGCTTGCAAGCATGTTCAAATAGCCATGGAATTTTCTGCCTTCCGGATCATTTCTACGCTAAAGGTTACTGCTCAGAGGTCAGGTTCTTTATATTAGTTCAAGCATTCTTTTGGTATAACAACGAAAGCACATAAGGATAAATGAATACAAGGTCAATAATTTCACACAATGAAATAACACCGAGCGCCTTTATTCAGTTACCTCCCTTTCAATTAAATATAGAAGGCATGGATTACCTCCCATGGAAATTGCTACTAGCACTTTCCTATGTTATGGTCTACTGATGTTTGTCAATACTTTATTAAGGCCTAAAAAAAAAGAGGTTTGTTTCTGGTTACATGCCCAAAAAAACATGGGTCGGTAGGTCGATTTTTTTTTTTTTTTTTTTTTTTTTTTTTTTTAGTCAACACTACTGGCAGTATTGATATTGACCATCAGAAGCAAAGAATTTGTATACTCCTGTTCCTGCACCATGCTTTTAAATGTTATTATTTGTTGGGTGTTAATAGTGTGAAATGTATACAAATGTATGGGCATTTGTTCAATCTAACGGCAATCAATGAACTTGCCATGTTTCATCGTTTGTTTACATGGTAAAAACCATAGTGCACCGTTTCCGTAGTCTCTATCGTCAACGCGTATGCTAATATTTGAATGGCATTAAATTTGTTAAAAACTCGAATAATATCAGCGCTGTTTAATGCGTCCGAACATTTCACCAATTACACGATTTTAATGTTCGCGAGTGACCAAATCATTCTCTGTAATATGCAGAAAAAATGTCCGCTGCATCACTCCGATCGGTAACAATTTCTTAAATTTAACACACGTATATCGAACACAATTTACAGGACAAAATTCGCATGCCGCACGATCTAAGACCACCAAGTCTTTGAAGTGAACCGCGCGTCGGTTACATCAAAGGTCCTTAGCGTAGAGATTGACGCCGCTCACGCGTTTGATGAAACTGCAACTCACATTTTGGCATAAGTTTGTTGGATTGTTGTGATATGTTTTATCTGGGAATTTAATGCACGGAATATGAATTACACGGAATATGAATTACAAGGTATATATTCCTGGAAAACTCGATATTTGCACTGCAAATTGTAGATACATTCGTTTTGACTTTTGAGTCATCATTTCTATGTTTTCAAAATTAATATGCGTATACAACAATAACGATTACCAAGTACGAGAAATATCGTAATTATAATAATCATCCGACGGCAATCAAATAAATTGGATAGTTGAATTGATAGATCAATTAAAGCGTACATGTTTACATAACGGTTTGTAATAACACAATATATGGTTTTACTCAAGATTATCGCGACGCGTCAATCAAATGTTCCTGATGCTGACTTGTGAACGCTGATTGGTTAACGGGTAATTAACTCCGCCTCTCGCCTGTCAATTACTCGAAACAACTGATGTTGGATAGAATACAGCGTATGCGACGAATTTATGACCCAAGGTCAACCGGGTGCTATAGAAAAACGGCGCGTCCTGAAAAGTCGTAGATCGGTAATTTTTACCCGTCTAATTAAAAAAGTAAGCATCAAAATACGCTTAATTACGCGTTGCCGATTTTCGTACATAAAAACTTTGAGTCGGGGGTTAAAATACACGGTCGGTCGGGTAACCGGAAACAAACCTCTTTTTTTTTTAGGCCTTATGCTTTATTGTGATTATAGTGTGCCCAAGATAACAAGAAAGGCGGGAAATTTTGTTATGTTCTGCAAAGGCATTCTCGTTAAACCAGTGTATTTTTTCATTTGAAACATATGCTAGTCTGGGAACTTGACTAACACTGATGCATGAGGATGTGCGAAGGTGGACTAATCAGATGTGCATGACTTGTCAGTGATTTTGTAGTGAAAATGAGACCATATCTGTTTATTTAACTAATTTTGCAACAGTCAATCAAACCGATTCATGTTTGTAAACATCACAATACATGGGCACATTAAATTTTATTATAATAAATGTATAGCCAAAAAAATTTTAATCAGGAAGGTCACTTGTACACAAACATTGCAATATAATAACATTGTATTTTTATTGTTCTAAACTTTTAATTGGAGAAAAAGACAGTAAAAACCAATATATGTATTCACTAATCTGGCCTCCGTAGCTCAATGGTTAGCGCGCTTGTCGTCTAATCTGGCGACCCGGGTGGGGGCACACATATGCCTGCCATATTTCAGCATAAAGCTGACTGGCAAATAAAGGCTATGCTCGGCAATCTACATTCTTATTCACATAATATCTATTTAAATAAGATAAGTTTCTGTTCTGATTAATTGATTTATATATTTTTTGCATTGTTGTGCCACCCTTTCCAAGAAGTGGGGGGGGTCAATTACTTTGCATGTGCTGATTGATCTGTTGCCGCCTCCTCGATAGCCTAGTGGTTGAGCGTTCGCTTCGAGTGCGGGAGGTCACGGGTTCGATCCCTGGCCGCGTCATACCAAAGACAAAATAAAAATGGTACCAGAAATTCCCTTGCTAAACGCTCAGCATAAAAGGGAAACTGGCTTCTCTTCTCTCATACCCTCGTAGCAATAGATAACATCAGGAATGAGGTGTCGAGAGTGATTAATATAAGTTGGAAAAACTTGTTTCACAATCGACCTTAAATAAATTAGTATAAACTTGTTCATCTCAACTTCTACAGGTATCTGACAACTAAAAATGCACACTTGTTAAGTTTGCATCATCTTGAAAATTGTTAGCAAATGAAATTAGCTTAAAACATGTCTTAAAATTGACTTATATTATCACATAATTACCAAAACCTTTCATGTGGTAGGATACCTCTGCTTTGGGAGTTTGGCAGTAATAGTAATTATATTATAATGTTATGTAATATTAACCTTCTGTTGAGGATTTGTTATAATTGCTCCTGGGATTTTATATTATAATTTTTTGATACTTTATTGGAATTTAATTATAAATTTATGAATTGATCAGTGTTAATATAATTAATGCTTAAGGGCGTATATCGCATATTTGTTATTGGCAGTGAAATAGGTGAAAACATACTGTAATTCAATTAACACACATCTGACAAACTTTGGGGATGGTGGGAGTGGGGGCCCTTAACCATGTTACAATTTTAAATTAGGGTAAAATATATAATCAGTATTATATGCTTTAAGTACAGCAGTATGGGGATATGATCTTGTGTAAGTTATATTAATTATTTTGTTTTTGCAAAAAACTGCATTATTTTGATGTATTTTTTCTGGGCCCTTAGCCTTGTAACAATAATAAATTAGGGTAAAATATCAGTATTATGCTTATTGGCCACATGGGGATATGATTATCTGGTGTAAGTAATATTTGTATGATTTATATTATTTTGGCTTAAACTTCATAATTTTAATAATTGTATTTTTTCTGGGCATTTTAATATAGATGTCTGATAACTCTGTTATAAGGAAAGATTAAACCTTTTAATTATTTTGCCAAATGACAGATTGAAAAAAATACTTCAGAATATTGAATCGTGTGTAAGGTATGTTTTTATTAACTCTTCAATATTTTGGCAAAAAAGCATGATTTTAATCTATTTTTTTCTGGGTATTATAATATAGATGCCTAATAACTCTTGTATAAGAAAAGATTAAACCTTTCCATTATGAGGGTTACACTTGAGCAAAATGTCAAATTGAAAAAAAACACTTAAATATGTTGAATTAACTGTGAATTTGCACATGTATACTCCTTAAAATCTTGGTATCATAGTCTTAGTAATAATCTAGTCATAATTGATAGCTTGTTAAATGAAGACTTAAAACAAATATTGAATGAGGTACACTTATAATTGATCACTGGGGAAAAACAAACGTGTAAAAAGCATCTTAAGTGCATATACTATTTACAAAGCTCTGATGAAAATATGCATTTCTATGCAAACATTTTCCTGTAGTTGTAAAAATGTATGTATATTATGCAGTTTAGCCGGGAGCCCGTTTTTTTTTTGGTCCCTGACCCAATTTGTTGACTAAAAAAACTTATGGTGTTTATTCTGTTTTTCACTCGCACACTCAAACAGATTTTATTTCTTGAAAAGTTCACCATGCACAATTTTTAAAACGACCAAACCCCCATTTTAAAATTGTTAAAGTCTGGCTTAGACATTTAAAAAAAATCAGTTTCTTGAAAATCTCGAATAATCATGAGGCAGAAGTCATAAAAGATTGAAAAGAAAATTTTAAATTCAAATTTCAACGTGGGAGAATTCTAGCCATTTACAAATGTGCCTTGCAATTTCTTTCTCCCTGTGATTCTGTTTTTTACCCAAAGAAAGTGCATGGTTAATGTTTTCCCATTTTACATAAATTTTGAAATTTTCGGATTTGTTTGAAGTTTCATTTTATGTAATTAGGAATTTGTGGCATAAAAAACATCATGAGAAATTTAGATGAATGTTAAGCATGTCAAATTTATATTCAAAATTTTTGCCAGCTATGGGAAATTAAGGAACAAAAATGTGTTCACATTCCAAATGAATAAATAAAGTCTAAACTGTCAGAAACCAGTAAGAGTTGAATTTAAGAATCACAATTTAGCCCTTTACTCCATGGATATGTTGATAGATCTTTATGTCCATATCATTAATGAGTATAATCGGGTGGGGTGCGGGGAAATTAATGATCTGGATGACACTTTTCCAAGGGATGTCATTCTTGATATTTGACTTAATAAGAAGCACATGAGACTTGTATATATTTTAGCTATTAGCTAAATAGCAATTAGCTATCTGTTGTTTCAAAATGGTTTGTTACAGTAGAATAAAGTGTTAATTATATTTCTAGTGGTATATGTATATATAGATTGACTGATATACAAGTGTGAGTAATATGTTGTCTGTGGTCTGTGTTCAGTATAGTAGTTATGCCCATATATGGTCATTGTTTAATTAGTATGATCATATTATATTTCTGACCACACTGACCACTATCTGACCAGGAACACTGACCATTGTCTGACCACTGTAAAACTTGGACACGTTACATAAATGTAGTATTGGCAGTTTACAGTTACTTTCTGTCTAACACCTCTAATGTATGACCACTCTTAATAGGACACTTCAAACTGGTCTTAGCACTGAGGTGGTCTTAAGATTGAGGTTCAAGATAGAGCTTCTAAACAGTGTATGGAACTTGAAAATTGTGAGGTTACTTTTGAGGTGATCTTATTAAATTGAGGTGATCTTTAAATGTCGATATATGGTTCCCATGATTTTGAATGAATTTGGCATCTATGGAGTACTGTGTTAATATTCAGGTGTTTTAAAATTGAGGTGGACCCCGCCTGGTAATAAGGGTTATCCATATTTTTACTAACCCCAAAAATTGTGTTATAACGAAGCAAACATAAATTTAATACTACTTTGCGAATTATAATATTTAACGTGAAACAAATATGTGCGGTGATACATGGTGCAATTGTACATAAATTTATGGCAACAAATACCTTATTCGTGACAAATGCTTCATCATTGTGCATGCAGGTGAATAAACTTAATTAATATTTGTTGTGGTTAGACATTGCGAGGGTTGCCTGCAAGACTGCATTACATCCTTCTTTAATAATAAGCAGTTACGACAGTTTTGCAGGCAACCCTCGAAATTTGGCAAGATATTTTGGTCATCACTACAAAACTAGAAAATGAAAATAATTATATGATCTTGACAGCTTAAATTCTGCATGATTTTTGCCTTTCATATTTTGTCATGTGATACATCATGTGATGTGGGTCATGTGACCACTTTTTTCATGTGACCGCATGCACCGATCATGTGACCCAATGATAGGATTGTACATCCGTGCTATGTTGACGTAATCCTAACAAATATTTTTCGTTTTTCAATATCAAACTTTTTACGAGCATTTTTGTGGTTTGATCTTGTGTGATCGATTGAATTTCATTGGTCAATCCTTAGTAACCTCAGCCTTTTAAAATAAATGTCCAAATGTTACAAATCAAGCATGTTTCGTTATATACATGTATGTATTAGTAATTCAGGGAAGTTATTTTATAAATCATGTTCATGTACATATATATATATATAAATGTGTGTATTGGTCATAAGTGAAAGATCTTTTTGCTGATTTGGATTACATCATTATTGTGAGAAAATATCTGGGATTATAAATTAAATAACAATTTTCAAGACAGAGGAGGTAAGAGTTTATAACATTGCATTCTCTTTATTTTTTCTATAATCTGTAAATTTAAATTCAATAATGATATTCAATACAACCGATGTAACAGTTTATAATATCGTGTTCTCTTTATTTTCTGTAATCTGTAACTTTGATGTAATTTTGAAAAGTGTTAGGCTGCTATAAATTAATTACTAGATACTCAATCATAATTTTAAGAAATTCAAAAACATGATCGGCTGTTCTGGATTATATTTGATTGCTATGAATTAATTACTAGATTATGACTCAATCATAATTTTATGAAGTTCTGGAAAACATCGTCGGCCATTTTGGATTATTTTTTATTGCTATGATACAATAACTGTAAATAAATAGTACAAATAACTATGAAGATGTGACTTTGGGAACCTAGCGTTTTTAGCTCCCTGTTGAAAGCACATTATATCATGTTATTGTAATTAGCCTTGAACTTGTTTACCAACAAAGATTGACGATAATAACTACTAGGCCTAAAATAAAATATTGTTTGTTTCCCCATCCCCTACCTACCCGATCAAAAAGGGCCCTACCCAAAATATTTTATTGCCCAAATTGAAATAATATTTTTTTTATTAAAAATTGGAAGTGAAAATATTTTGTTTTTTGTTTACTGGCTTCTTTCTTACCATTAAATTTAAGACTATTAGTTTTCACCTTAGAGTTAATTCTAAATTTCATTATTGTTGGTTTTTACCTTAAAGTTAATAATAAATTTCATTATTTGTATGTCTTAACCAATAACTATCATACTGAAACCGTTCCAAAAAAAAAAATTTACCCTACCTACCTACCTACCCATTCTAAATCTGCTAGGGTCGGGATGGGGAAACCAAGAATATTTTAAGTTCAGCCCTAGCTGATATCACTGTATATATCAGTTTTAGATGCATATTAACATGTTCACAATAATACGAAACTACAGGAGACTAGTTTTATTGTTAGCAAGCTATATAATAATGTCATGCTAATATTTACATCATCACCATCATCAAAACATCACCATCATCAGTGTCATTGGAGTGGTCAGCGCCGCTGCCACCACCATCATCATCATCGTCATTGTCATGACATCATCATTGTCATCATCACCACCACCACCACCACCACCCTTAACATCATCATCATCATCATCATTGTCATCATCTTAAGTAATTGCATCACTCCAAAAGGAGTAACTATACTCACAATGTACTGATTTGTCCTTTGGAAGTTTATTATTTCGAGGTAGTGAAATGATATCAATATTTTCATTAGCATAACATAACCCTTCTGATTACCTTTCAATGATAAATTATGCATTGATATAATCTCCGTCTTATCCTGGACAATATTTGTACAACCTCAGGAGGTTATGTACATAATCCGGTGATAAAAGTTACCGTCTTATATATTGATTCAAAATTGTATTCAGAGCTACATTTGTACCTTGAACTGCAATTGTGTCCATGATGTTGATTGGTCAGTTTAATTGTAAGACATGATTTCATTGGCTCGTAATCTAGTTATGCTCCTCATCAAAGGATAAGGGGTATATTGCTTTGCACATGTTTGTTGGTCTATCAGTCGGTCTGTCTGTAGACCAAATGGCTTCCTTTCAATAAATCAAGAATGCTTTGCCCTAGGATCTTCAAACTTTACATGAAGGTTGGTCATCAACGGTAGATGACCCATATTGATTTGGAGGTCAAAGGTCAAGGTCACTGTGACATTGACTGTTTCTGACTACTGGGCTGCCATGGGGGCATACATGTTTTACAGACATCTTGTGTTGTACATGATTTCATCATGCATGTAGTTTTTATATATATTGCACGACATGACTTGTTGCCAACTATTTTATGAAAATATCACCATGTCATATTGTTATAGATGCTGGAGAAATATGTGGATATTTTTGGCTCCAGTTTGACATTGACAATGCACTGATTCTGTATTTATTGTAAGGTGATGATGGTGGTATGTTTTTTGTACACTAAAGTACAGGATCCCAGGCATGCAGTCACTAGTAGGTTACCCCTAATGATTTTGATGTTAGCTAAGGTCAAAGATCAAGGTGGTCATGACTCTAAAACATGATTGAATAGACGAAAATTTAACAATTTTCAACCAGTAACTCAAGCTCAGTTTGACTCAGGATCCTAAAACTTCATAAGGAGATTGGTCACTATCCCTTGATGGTTCAGTAGGTCAAAGGTCAAGGTCACTGTGACCTGTAACATTTATGACTATTTGACTGCTATAGGGCATATTCTAACATTATTCCCTAAAATTGCTATAAATTTTGTAAGAATACTGGGTAAAAAAATATTTGTTTAGACTAAATTCAGAGTGCAGCAATTGCTACTAAGTTGAATATCCTAGAAGACATTATGGTGGTGGGTGTCCTGCTGTGAGGTCAGTGTTCCCTAGATGACAATTGGTAGTCAAGTATGTAGCTATCTCAAGTATGTAACAATGGAAATTATGATATAATGTGGAAATAATTAAATGTTGACCAAATGACTGAACTTCTGTATGGAGGTTAATTAAAATGCTTTTAAGGCCAAAGTTTTTTCTTTTTAGGTTTTCGGAACTTAAAAAAAATTGATGTCTAAACAATAAAATGACAATTCTTACTGATTTCATAGAGAAATACATACAAGCAAAAATCATTCTTTTATATATTTTCTATATTCTATATTTTTTTCGTAAATATCCTCAAAAAATATTCAGCAAACAGAAAAATTTGTCAAAGAGTAAATATGGGTCCTTGTGTAGGTTACTAAGCTATGTTGGTTTGATAATCATGGTGAATTAAAAACAATCAAAATCACCAATCAATGTGGATACTTTTAATTGAATGTTAATAAAAGCAAAATTGCTGTAGTAATAAATTTATGAAGAAATAAGTCAAAACAATTAGGCTAACATGTTTAGTAATTCTTAAGATAGCTTAAACGGTGTTGGTTTGTCTTCTTTTTCTGCGTTCCATCTTTTACGGCCGTTTATATCTTCAGTTGGGATGTGGTGATGAACTGCACTGTCTTCTGTAGGTTGCTGGCATTTGCTCACAGCCTGGCTTCAAAGGACATATCTGTGGACCAAACTGTCTTGTCGTGCTTCCTCCAGATTGGGAAGATTTGCAGTTGGTTTGGTAGAAGTTACCTCACAGGAGGCAAGCCTTGAAAGGCTAGTGGTTCTAGTGAGAGGTCTTGGGTTCTATCCCAGGCTGTGACACATCAAAGTTGCTCAGAATGGTACTTGTGTATCTCACTTGTACTCAGCAAAACAGTTACTTCTAGTTCATACGGTCAGAGCTACAGATAAGCTGTGTATTGGGGTAATTACCCAATTAATTTTCTTAAAAACCCAATAGATTTTGAGAAGAGGGAGTAAGAAAAAGCAAATAGAAAATGATGTTATAGTGAAAAATAGTACATAAAAGTCCAATTACCCAATAAGTTTTATTAAATACCCAATTAAAATTTGTCAAAACCCAAATAAAATTGAAACTTGGGGGTAAAATACCCAATGGCCTCAAACCTTATCTGTTGCTCTGTATGGTGTCGGGATGTGACTCTGCATAGTCTCCATATGGCTGCTATATCATTGGGATGAAAAGAAAATAAAGAAAAAAAATCGTTTTCGTTTAAACAAGTAGTCTACTTTTATGAGGTTTCTATTTTCATCTTTTTAGTTTTCAGTTTTACATATTATTTGATTTTGTGTGCTGAAGGTTGTTTGATGTACCTGTTGGTGAATTCACGTACAAGATACGCCCTGTAATATCTCAATCTATTCTCCTGCCAATGTTAGGTTATTTAATTAAATGCATGTCATGTGTTACGTGAAGTTTAAGTATTGCAATCAACAAACTCATTACTTTGGTTGGAGGTTATTGCACCTGACATTCAGTATACTCTCTGGCACTTAAAGTGTTTGCAACAATATTGTCTTGTCGGAAGATATTTTAATTTTTTGTAAGAGGTAAAATTATTGCTTTTCTTGTAAATAGCAATACTATTCAATTCAATAATGTGTTCCAAAAGTTCTGAACTAATGTCTATAGGTGGAGATTTGGCATGTCTGGCTGGCATCTGATTGTGTTGGCACAAGGCTTGGATTGGGATGCTGTGATGACTGTGATGTATGCTTCTGTGGTACCATTACCTAAGATGTTGTGATGGTTTCAATATATGGTCCTCTTTGCAAATGGTTAACTTTCACATGAGTTGTTGTGATGGTTCTGAAGCATTCAGGTTCCTCTTTGCAAATGGTTAACTATCACATGAGATGTTGTGATGGTTTTGATGCATGGTCCTCTTTGCAAATGATGAACGATAACATGAGATGTTGTGATGGTTTTGGTGTGTGGTCCACTTTGCATTTGGTGAATCATAACATGAGATGTTGTGATGGTTTTGGTGTGTGGTCCCTTTTGCAAATGGTGAATCATAACATGAGATGTTGTGATGGTTTCGGTGTGTGGTCCTCTTTGCAATTGGTGAATCATAACATGAGATGTTGTGATAGTATTGGTGTGTGGTCCTCTTTGCAAATGGTGAATCATAACAAGAGATGTTGTGATGGTTTTGGTGTGTGGTCCTCTTTGCAAATGGTGAATCATAACATGAGATGTTGTGATGGTTTTGGTGTGTGGTCCCTTTTTCAAATGGTGAATCATAACATGAGATGTTGTGATGGTTTTGGTGTGTGGTCCTCTTTGCAAATGGTTAACTATCGCATGAGATGTTGTGATGGTTTTGGTGTGTGGTCCTCTTTGCAAATGGTGAATCATAACATGAGATGTGATAGTTTTGGTGTGTGGTCCTCTTTGCAAATGGTGAATCATAACATGAGATGTTGTGATAGTTTTGGTGTGTGGTCCCTTTTGCAAATGGTGTACCAGAGGTGGGTGATGTAAGGCTATCTGATGGTGCTCTTGCCTAAGGATTGGCTTTGGCGTGAATCCTATTATTTCTTGCAGGACTCAAAACAATACTCATTATCATATTATCTAATGTTATCCTACGAAAAGATTTAAGTGTTCTATATGGGGAATTATTGCTGTAACACGATTCCTTGTCTACCATTGTGGATTGTTATTAGGATCCGATAGTGTTTGTGTTGGGAATTATAATAATGATTTCTGCTGTAGAACTTGTTGGCTGGTGATAGCTGCTGCATTAGTAAGAACCAGACATTATAACACTGACACAATGCTTCTGCTTATGTTGGCTTGCCAGACATAATTATTGTATCATATTGTGTTGTATTCCAAGTTCAAGTGTAAAAATATCTGAACGTAGAGTAATTGATATGGTCGAAGGAGTCTTTTTTGCCTAAGTTCATAAGGGTTGGAAGCGAAAACAAATGAGTCTTGTTGAAGATAAACAAAGGGAGGCATTACTTATTCAGGCCTCAACAAATATTTTTAAAAGCACTCGTCCTGCAATAAAGACAAAGAAGAAAACCCCAAAATCTTACTTGTCCTGCCATATAAATAAAGGAAGGAAGAATATTGTGCAGGACGAGCGGACGAGTGGATTCATTGAGGCCTGCTATTGCCTTGACCTTTCTCATTGCAAGTGACTTAGGTTTCCAGAATGCTAGTAGTTGGGTATCATTTATTTTTTGGGGGGAGGGGGACGGACCATAGGCCAGAAAAGTTGGGACAATTTGTTAGAACTTTTGTACCAATTTTTAGTATGTATGGAAAACAGGCATTATGAAAGTATAATAGCCCTCATGTTATGTGACAAATGTTTTATCCTTTGCAATGTGATAACTTCTTCAATGGTCATTAAGCATTCGCAGTGACTGTCACATATGTTAAATTTTTAATTGGTTAAGACCCAGGCACACCTATTGACGAGGATAATAAACAATCACTCCACCTCAAAAAAAAAAAAATTTTTTTTAATTGGGGCCGTCTTAGTTAGATGAGTGTACCATAAAAGATACAGGCAATAAAGGATTTATTGTGTCTGGAAATATTTTATGGTGATAATGAGTTACAGAACAATATCTTGTTGTTATTGCTTCTCACTGAAATATGTTGTTGGCTTTTTTGTCGAGGAATCCTTTTGAAGTACATTAGACACTGGAATGCTCATTGAGCACGTACTGAATGTTGATAAACTTATTGCCTGTGCATTGGTTATATCAGCAATACAAAAATATCTTCTGGCATACCCAATTGAATGTTGGAACTGAAAAGTGAGAAAAAATGAAACCAAATTAATCATAATTAAGTTAACTGTTTGTTGGTAATATAATATAGATATTCTAATTAGATTTTTTATACATTTTATATAACTTATATTTATTCTTGATGTAATTCTTTGCTACTAGGGTGTAGTATGAGAGACTAAAAATCTGTTTTCCCTTTTATAAAGCTGAATGTTTATTGAAGCAATTGAAATATATTGTTACCATTTCTATTTTGTCTCCGGTGTGATGTGTCCATGGAATGAGCTTCCAGCTATTGTCCACTGCGCTGGTCAGCTGATAGTAGTCCTTGAGTTGAATAGGTGGGCACATGACTGGCAGGGCTAGTTCTTGAGCACATGACTGGCAGGGCTAGTTCTTGAACACATGACTGGCGGGGCTAGTTCTTGAACCCTTGACTGACAGGGCTAGTTCTTGAACACGTGACTGGCAGGGCTACTTCTTGAACACATGACTGACAGGGCTAGTTCTTGAACACATGACTGGCAAGGCTAGTTCTTGAACACATGACTGGCAGGGCAAGTTCTTGAACACATGACTGGCACGGCTAGTTCTTGAACACATGACTGGTGGGGCTAGTTCTTGAACACATGACTGGCAGGGCTTGTTCTTGAACACATGACTGGCGGGGGCCAGTTTTTGAACACATGACTGGCAGGGCTTGTTCTTGAACACATGACTGGTGGGGCTAGTTCTTGAACATATGACTGGCAGGGCTAGTTCTTGAACACATGACTGGCAGGGCTAGTTCTTGAACACATGACTGGCAGGGCTAGTTCTTGAACACTCGACTGGCACGGCTAGTTCTTGAACACATGACTGACATGGCTAGTTCTTGAACACATGACTGGCAGGGCTAGTTCTTGAACACACGACTGGCAGGGCAAGTTCTTGAACACATGACTGGCAGGGCTAGTTCTTGAACACATGACTGGCGGGGCTAGTTCTTGAACACATGACTGTCAGGGCAAGTTCTTGAACACATGACTGGCAGGGCTAGTTCTTGAACACATGACTGGTGGGGCTAGTTCTTGAACACATGACTGGCAGGGCTAGTTCTTGAACACATGACTGGGGGGGCCAGTTTTTGAACACATGACTGGCAGGGCTTGTTCTTGAACACATGACTGGCAGGGCTAGTTCTCGAACACATGACTGGCAGGGCTAGTTCTTGAACACATGACTGGCGGGGCTAGTTCTTGAACATATGACTGGCAGGGCTAGTTCTTGAACACATGACTGGCAGGGCTAGTTCTTGAACACTCGACTGGCACGGCTAGTTCTTGAACACATGACTGGCGGGGCTAGTTCTTGAACACATGACTGGCAGGGCTTGTTCTTGAACACTCGACTGGCAAGGCTAGTTCTTGAACACATGACTGGCAGGGCTTGTTCTTGAACACATGACTGGGCTATTAGACAGTATTGTACAGTATGTTTGTTTACATTGAGTCGCAAGTGCTTAGTCATTTGGTTTTTACTGCCAGATAGGCCAATGACCGACGTGGAGGAAAAAGCCTAAGTGTCTTGACACAGTACTGACTGAGCCAGTGTTTGGACACATATACAGCTGTTACTGGCAGAGCTAGTGTTTGAACATAGGCACAAGACTGGCAGAGTTGACATTTGGTGTCAATCTCTGTAACACTAGGGCAGTGACAGTCAGCCTGATGTCAGGATAACTTGACTTGGAGTTGGTGTATATTAAAGGTATCGGGTGACATGCACATAGATTGGGATCACAGTGTGGGGATCAATGACCTTCAGAAATTTAAAGCCACACTTCAAAATTTCAAAAGAAATATTCATGATTATGTAGTACATGTTTGTTAGATGAGGTCAATATCCACACAATGGTTTATAAACCATACATAATATTGATATACCATAGATTAGTCATGCTGTGTATTTATTGATAATATACATGTATAACTCTAACGCGATAATTTGCTGTACAAAAACAAACACAAAATTGCCTATATTTTTGTTATGGATTAAAACCAAGGACCGTAACATTTGCCTATGAAAGCATTCAAACATTCGGCACAACATGATAAAGTTTGCATGCTCCTAAATATTCAGAAACGATAAATATAGCGGATTTTGTGTTTGTTTTTGTATTGCAATTTATCGCGCTAGAGTTATATCATTATTGTTAACTATAGGTAAATGTTTGACCTTGGTAGTTTAAATGGACGGATTTACTTTATAAACTATCTGGTAAAAGTACATTAACCTGCATAACCTAGAAATTTAGCTATATGTAATTTATTTGCCTTGCACTCCGGTGTTTAGTTTGTTCAGATAGATTATTCTAATCTACTTAAATGTTAGTCCATTTCACATCCAATGATCCTTCAAACTTTCCTAGTTTTAAAGCTTGAATAAATATTGAGTATCATATTCATACCCATGAGTGAAGTGGGCGTTGATGTGGGTTGTTCATTTGCTCATCGAAATTGAACAGTTGTGCAGACAAAGTTCAAACCCGGAACCTCTCGATCCCAAAGCATGTGCCCTACCTCTTGGTCACTGTTCCCTACTGTAGATGCTTCAAAATGTGTCTCTGGAGTAGCTGGAGCTCTTACTTATGTCCTTTACCCCTCCTGGGGCATAGGCCGCTCACAAGTCTTCTTCATGCATCCCCGTCCTGTGTCAGCCACTCCAACTGTGTCCAAGAGTGGCCTGTCCTGACATCTGTGCCAAGATCTTTGCGCCAACTGCTTTTGGGTCTCCCTCTAGTCTTCTCTTCCCTTGGGGTTTCCATGAAATGGACTGTCTGGTGGTGTTTGAAGCGGGTTTGCGCAGTATGTGGCCTAACTGGAGTAGACAAGGGAGAATATATTGAAAGATAATCCACCAATCAATTTACAATGGCCTTGTAAAGCTGTAAACTTTAAACTTCCCATCATGAATATTGATATATTGCTTGTCTCTTATGTCCAATAATCAAGTCCACTTCACTAACTGCTTCCTAGCTACTTAAACCCACACATTATCTGATTTCACACCTTGACATGGGACCATAAATACAAGAAAGGTAACTCTTGGTGTCCTGATAATACTCTCTAAATGTGGTCTGACATGATTGTCTCCCTTTGGTCAAAATGGTTTCAACCTTCATGCAGAGCTAGCGATATGTATACTGTTCTTTTTATGCCCCGGCATTTACAGATGCAGAAAAATGTTAACCAAAACTTTCACACGTTTTTGAAACTCCAATATTTTTTAAGTCCATCAAGGCATTGCTTTTAAACTTGGTATACTAAATGTTTACCATTATAAACACCTTACATTGTCAAAGCCAATATACTACCCAATATTTTAATAACAATTATGGTCCTTGATTGACTTAGCTTGTCGCAGTCTGGTTGTGACTAATTTTATGCTATGCCGCTTCTGTTGAATGCTGCTTTCCCTGTCTTGATTTGTTGGGCAACTGAATTAACCTGGAATGAGATGTTGAAAGTGTTTTTTATAAGTTTAAAAAAACTTGTTTCCCTGCAATCTAACTAAAATAATTTAGTATAAACTAGTGGATAATCTAAATGCTTTGGTCTGGCCTAAATCAGGCCAAACTTAAAATATTTTTTGTTTCCCCTTCCGGACTCGAGCAATTTAAATTTAAAATAGGTACCAAATTAACTAGCAATAAACAAGCCCATATGCAAATCAAAGCACTGAGAGTGCTGATGAGAGGCGATCTGGTTGCTGCTACTAAAGCTTAAACCGACTTTACACGTTTAATGTTTGTTTTCTTACTGCCGATCTTGTCTTGAATGTCAAAATAGGCATATGTGACTATATAGGCATGTTGGGTATCTAAATAATTGTAAAAAGGGGCATATTAATTTATATGTAATGCGTGTATTGAATGCTTATATCAAAAGTGGCTTTCAAATAATAATATGCGCCTATTTATCAGATTCTACAGTACCGTCTTGTCATCACTTCCCTCACAGCGTGAGACATCTCTTGAAAGTGCCTAGCATAGCAAAACCATATGATTGCATAACAGTACTTTGCAGACGTTATACAATTCATTGATAAAACCATCACGTGACCCTGGCTATACGATTCATTGATAAAACCATCACGTGACCCTGGCTATACGATTCATTGATAAAACCATCACGTGACTCTGGTCTGAAGTTTCTAAAAATAGCTATACAGCCGGGACATTTGATGAACACGTCATTTTCATATTACGAAACAAGTTCGATATCGACCCGGGGTAGTGATTTTCTGCAAAAATATCGATTTAACGAACAGTTTCACAATAATTGTTGATCTTAGAATAAACAAATGTTGCTGATTGAATTAAATCAGTTTAAAAAATTGGAGAAACATATGTAGCAGTATTGGGAATGTTGACAGTTTCTGGAACAACTTGAATGCGGATTCACATAGCAGCCAAAAGGCAGTTCAGGTTGCATTAAGAAATGGACAATGGTAGTATAGAGAGGCTATCGCCTCTCAAAAATAACATTTTCATCCCAAATTTCCTGATTTTCATAAAAAAATATTTTTTCAATTTGGGCAATAAAATATTGTAGGTAGGGCCGTTTTTGTAGGGTTAACGCATACTTTTTCGTGCTTTAACATCTGCAGAGTCCCGAGGGACGGTTGGTGCCCAAGCCCGAGGGCGAGGGCACCAACGCTCCCGAGGAACTTTGCAGATGTTGTAGCCTGAAACAGCATGCGTAAACGCTATTATAGCATACAAAACATCAATTTATGCGTTTGTTTTTCGAGCATACGTAAAACTGGATGTTAACAGCGCGTTCTCGCGTGAATCTTTATGTTTACGCATGGTTTTCGTCCCGTTAACGTATGGGCAAAATCACCGTTTTTATGCTATAATGTCTGGGTTACATGGTAGGGGAAAGGGAAGGGGAAACAAACAATATTTTATTTTAGGCATCAGTTTGATTATCATGCATTTGCCATTGATGTGATATAACAAATGCATGAACTGACCTATATTTTACTGTATTATCTACATGAGTACAAGGTCGTGTACAAGGTCATGTACGTGTTCCTTGTACAGACATTAAGCCTAGAAACTTTGTGATGTAAAATTGCTCAACTTTTGATAAGAAAAATAAACGCTTGTATTGTGGATAAATGATGTTAAAAAATTACCCTAAGGCTGTTTAGAAAAAATATTTGCTAAGTGTGACTCCCCCACCCTTAGGCACCTGGCTTGCAAATAGTCACCCAGCCTCTTATGGTACCACCCTTCCAACTCAAAACTCGTAAAAAAGACTACAGCCATGTATGATGAAAAGTATGAAATATGTTGGGTTTTAGATTTTTAAAAGTTATGAAACTCTTATAGGGTTGTAGAGTTTGAGATGGTAGGACTTACAAATATTTTTTTTAAAAGGATGACCTAAATTATATTGAACTGTTTATACTACAGTAAGGCCAGACAGGCCCTTTGACCTACACAGACATTAAATTTTGTCCTAGCTGCACTCAGTGTTTTATCAGTGATATTCTATATTTGTGGTACATTTTTAAGTGCCGCAAGTATGCCTTTTCGCGCAATTTGTAAACATTGCCTTTTAAATTATGCAATTCGTATATTTCTTTTAGGTTTAGCCATGATAACAGAATGCCTATAGTGACTGTACAGAAATTTGAAATGTTCAATTTGATGTCTTTACGTTACCTCTGCAGATTTTGTTTATTTAAAGAAACAAGTACTATTTTATCAAAGCACTTACTGAAATCCTAAACTTATGTTCAACTTTATAAATTGCCTTATATATTCTTTAACAACTATACACATTGTGGCAAGGTTGTTCAATATTAATTATTATTCTGTCAACTAACTCTAACAATCCATATATGCCTCAAATGTAACTATAGGTTTTAAACTTAAATTTAAACAGAAGTTTAAGATTTCCGAAAGTGCTTTGATTAAACAGTACCAAGTAATTTTTATGTTTTTGGCCTTCAAAATAGCGGACATTGTGCCCAGCAATAACTCTGCATACAAAGTACATAAACCACCTAAATGTTCCCTTATATTCTCCTTCTTTCATAGCTCATGACAACTGCTGTTGTAGGTTTCCTAGAAAATCTTTACAAAACATGGGTTTGATCTCTACTGAAAGGATATAATCAAATTAAAATTGAGAATTTACTAACAAAGTTGAACAGTTCATTGTCTAGACAACTGTACATGCTGTGTATGTCGGTTACGACTTTATTTTGTATCAATAACCTAGGTGTGTGTAAAGTGTTATCCAATGTTATCATTATTACCTTGGTAGTATATACAGCATTTGATTTTTTTTGTGCCCTGACCTTCAAAGAAGCTGGGTATATTACAGTCTTGCCGGTCAACCTTTTTGTCCATCCAAGAAAAAATCTTCCACTTAACATTCAAAACTGAGGAAAGTGTTTGCAAATTTAAGCATTTGCAAACAGGAAGTCACTGCGTAATCAAGTTTTTTTTGTAGTCTGACAAAAATAATGACATTTGTCAAAATCCAAAAAGAAAGGGGAGGTCACTGTGTAATGGCAGATCTATTTTCTGACATCTGTAAGGGGAGGTCACTGTGTAATGACTGATATATTTCTGACATCTGTAGGGGGAGGTCACTGTGTAATGGCATATATATTTCTGATTTCTGGCACCTTTAAGGGGAGATCACTGTATAATGGTGGAGATATTTCTGACACCTGTAATAATGGCAGCTGTCAGGGGAGGTCACTGCGTAGGAGATTGAAACTGACAAGGTCACAATCTGGTGCAAACAAGTCACAACTCCCTACCTTGCAAAATTCTTGTTTGTTTATGATATTCGGTAATGACTGAGCCCAGTTAGACAGGTTTATCAGTTGACCATTATATGACTGGTATAGATGTAAGATTACCAGTCCTGTTGACATGATAAACTCAGTATTGAGTCTGAATGATGAGTATAGTCTGACGTACATAGTTATTTATCGGCCTTGGGATAATACCTGCAGGGGGGATCTCTCACACTTAAGGCAATGAAGTGCTGTATAGCACAGAATTTGACGTGATCCTGACCTTTACGCATGAATATATGACAAGGTTCAAAAAAAAAATCCATTGAATGTATAAATTTCCGCAAGCAAATCGTGCAGTAGAGGTCTTTTGGATTTGTGTTGGTATGCACACCCTGAGCGTCTTCGTTAGCGATGAAAATTGACTACCTGAATTTTAAGTTACTGTTGTCTTGCTTGTACAAAATGGGCGTGTGGATTACCGTTAAGACTTATAACGGGTTGAATGATATATGGCCGTCTTAATATTGGGGTGAAGGATATATGACCATCTTACATGATCTATGCCTAGTGACGAAATCAGAGAGCATTTATACACTTGACAACATAGGCATTTATCTGCATACTGACTCTATTATCTTCCTTTCTAACCTTTAAAATGTTGAATCCTTGTCATTGAACTGCTAGATTATATCCCCAAGTTTATGTTGGAAACTTCGTGCTTAAGATTGAGACACATTTATTCATTAATCAAGTTTTGCAAATTTGAAATTAGGTAAAAAATGTTAAAAACTTTTATATGATATTTCCGATTGGATGCTTTTGAATTAACAAATACGGATTGAAGAGGCCGTAAAAGAAGTATTTAATATTTGATCAACAATGTTAGCCCATCAGTTTGTCTGTTTCGTATTTAAAAAATGAAAAATTGTTGAAAAACAGTAAAAAGAAAAACCAAAATAAAATAAACTCTGTTTGCAATTTCCATGTTCAGTAGCCACCATATTAAAATGTTTGCAAAATAACATTAACTGTTACATAAATGACAAATTCTTGACCCAAAATATTTTCCGGTGTGCTTTTGAACGGTAGCAGGCATTATAAAGTGATAGCTATGAAAACTATTATAAAGCATATTGCACAAACTGTACATGTGCTAGCACTTAACGTGTTTACATGCTGTGTGGATGCGCAACTATTTGTTTTATGATTAAAACAAACATTAACTGTTTTCATAACTTAAAGTTTATCTTCTGTCATAGTTTTTCTTGTCATACCCTTCTGGTGATGGATAGATCCGATATCAGGAATGAGGTCTCACGAATGATCAAGATACTCATTAATAGAACTTTACTGCATTAAATATAAGAACTTGTTTCATACTAAATCAACCTAAAATAAAATTAACTTGTTTCGTTTTTCAAAAAAAGACTATTTAAATGTAATGTTTGGATAAGTAATTGTCTTGATATTTGATGGAGAGTTGAGATTTCGTAGTCAACCTAAAATAAACTTATATTAACTTGTTTTTTTTTTAAAAAGACAAACTATTCAAATAAGATGTTTGGGTAAGCAAACTGTCTTGATGTTTGATGGGTGTGTTGAAATTTATCTCCTATGTTATTTGGACTGTGGACCGGCATGAGAAGTTGTTGATGTCATGAAAAGACGTTCTAACCTTGTCCTAAATATGAAAGTCATTGGTATGTCCCAGTTAGTTTGGGTTTATCATCTTTCTTGTTGCGTTATGTTCTACTGAAACACTTTGTGAGTAGTATGACGTTATCTTGATAATATTTATATACATCATGGGGGGTGACATATGAATTAAAAGTTTGTACAAACTCACAATAATTTGTGCATTATATCTTTCACCTTGAAACAAAATTTCTTGAGGACAATTTCTAAATTCTGTATTTGTGTGTGTGTGTGTGCAATTGACATCTTTGAGATAAAACTTAACTTTTATGTGTGCATATTTCATTTTCTGTTGGAATTATTTTTCGAAATTTCAACTTGAAATTTGTGGAGTTTTAATTTATGTCACAGATCTTGTGCTAGTTTGTCACCCTTGGGTGCTGCAATAGCCTCCTTGTGTGCTTTCTATTATTTTCTTTTCAAAATTTGGTGAAATTTGTGGACGTGGATAAATGTGCCCCCATCATTCAATTTGGGTATATATAAAAATTTAAAATTATATAATTAATTATAACACTTGCATGCATAAATTGAGCAAAATGTTGAAAATTTAAATGCAAACTTCACTCAGAAATTGACACTGTGATTTATTATATTTTTCATCAGTGAAGGTAGAATTAAATAATTTCAAGGTCATTTTTACACCTCAGGAGACCTTGACCTTCTGTATGGAAGCTGACAACAAAGACAAGTTTCAATACAGAAGCATCTGATTAGTTGTTTTTTGGAGCACTTTTCCAAAATCGACCAATGGCAGGACTGGATTATTTGATTGTTTCCCATTGGTTTCTGATCGGTTGTTGTTGGTGCACTTTTCAAAATTGACCAATGGCAATTGGGTGTACAATGTACTTCATACTATTTTTTTTTATATTTCAGACAGGAAGAACAATAAGGTGGTTATCTGATAATGTCATATAATAAAAAGAGTGATTTTGGAGTAATTGTAAGTATCATTTTATTGTGAATAAAATTTTTTAATGCTTAATTGTCACTTATGTTAAGTATAGTACCAGTCTAAATGACCAATGCACTAGTTACAAATTTCTATTCGGCTCAATGGCAATTGGATACATACTTTTCAATATTGATGGCACTTTATCTGCTTTTTTGCTCACCTGTTGCAAAGTGTCGGGGTGAGCTTTTGTGATCACTCTTCGTCTGTCACTAGAGGTCACAATTTTGGCATAATCTTAATGAAACTTGGTCACAATGATCATTTCAACAAAATTTAGGCCAAGTTTGATATTGGGTCATCCGGTGTCAAAAAACTAGGTCAAATAATAGAAAAACCTTGTGTAGTCACTAGAGGTCACCATTTTGACCTAATCTTTATGAAACTCGGTCACAATGATCATCTCAAAAAAATCTTTGTGAAGTCACTTAAGAGGTCACAAGTCATGCGGGGTCAAAAACTAGGTCACTAGGTCAAATCATAGAAAAACTAAGTCACTTAAGAGGTCACAATTTTGGCCCAATCTTTATAAAATTTGGTCACAATGATTATCTTTACAAAATTTAGGTCAATCCTGGCTGGCGACCTCTTATATTATTAATATGTATAAATCTTCATATTGAATTTAAATACAAATGAAGGTGTTGTTATAGAAACTTTGTAACTCTACAGAAGGCCCCTCTGGAGAGGTTGTACTGTGCAATCTTTGAAGAATTTTTTTAGATAAACTGTTGGATTGCATGCTGTAAGATTAGAAATTTTCGAGAGGGATTAATTTTCGCTATGTTCGCAAAAATGTTTGTTCGTGAACTTAAACAAAGGATGTTAACTGCAGAAAGTAGTTCTTCCTGAATTTAAAAAAGCAAACATTTAAAAATAACAAATTCGAAAAATTTTGACCTCATGAAAATTTTTGCTTTTTCAGTACATAGCTCAAATAACACATGATATGAATTTGAATTTTGAGAACAATCTTTTTTAACACCCTGTACATTACAACTATGGTCTAATCTATACATTATATTCGATACAAGGATAACGATGTTGACATTGATATTGATCCAAAATCTACTGTTGACCATGATACAGTAAGTGCTTATACAGACTTCTGGAAGCCTGTTGGCTTGACGGAACGACAGGAACTTGTCAATTCAATGGAAACCTGTTGGCCTGTCAGAAACCATCTTGTCCAATGAAAACATGTCGGTGAAACGGAAATCGTCTGGCCAATGAGTACCTGTCGGTCCAACGGTAACCTGGACATCCGACCGAAACCTGTCAATTCGACCAAAACCTGTCCGTCTGATGAAAATCTGGCAGTGACTTGGAAACCTTTTAGTTTGACAAAGTTATCCGTCCGACAGGAACATGTCAATCATACGGAAACCTTTCACTCATTTAATCTGATTTGGACAGACAAATTTTAAGCTGGAATCGGTCTGATTGCTGACTTGAACTTCCTTCGTAAATGATTTGGACTGAAAATTTTGAAAACACTTTTCCAGAAGTCTGTAATATATAGTGTTACATCATGTTCTGTTTATGGCCTTGTTGTTGTTGTAGTGGAATATTCTGTTACGTTTATTGCTGACCAGCTGAGCTTACCAAAGCTTACAGAGCTTAATCGCGGTGAGCTTTTGTAATCTCACTATGTCTGTCATCACTATGTCACACTTCAACTATTGCCTGTATGGTCTTTTTGCAATCTTTTTTTGTAAAATGTTCTTAAAAACAATATCTTGTACTAAATATAGCTTTTCCAACTTTGGGGGTCGGGGCTGGACATGTGACCCTCGCAATTTTGGAGAAAAATATGAATAACAACAAAATTTAATTAGCTAACATTTGAAAAAAAAAAAAGATTTCAAAAGTAATACCGGGTAATGTCTGAAATGGTTAAGCATTGACATCTTGCATACTTGACCCCTAGTTTGGTGCTTAATATAACAGTCAAATTGGTTCCTATTCAATGCCTTTTTCACTGTCTAATGCCTATGCACTAAACAGTGATGCTCAGGTGAATTATAAGGGCTATATATAATGTGGCCCTTTATTTGCTATGTTCTTTGTTGGGAGCATGTTGCCCCAAATAGTTTTGCTTTACGTTATTACACCATCCGAATCATCGCATCCAACTCATTGTTCATTGTTATAAATTATAGAACCTTAGAGTAGAAATCATTTTTCTAATTTTGCATTATAGCACTGTGACTTATTATTAGTCTGGCAAAACTACATCTCTGGCACTTTTTGTGAACATTCTGTTTCTCTCCTGTTTTTGCTGGACAGAATTATTTTCAACCATTCTCGTACCAAAGACGAAATAAAAATGGTACCAGAAATTCCCTTGCTAGACGCTCAGCAACAAAAGGGAAACTGGCTTCTCTCCTCTCATACCCTCGTGGCGATGGATAACATCAGGAATGAGGTGTCGAGAGTGATTAATATAAGTTGGAAAAACTTGTTTCACAATCGACTTTAAATAAATTAGTATAGAAACCATTCTCGTTCAACCATAGTATTTTTCTATCCGAAACATAATCTAGTAACTTGACTAAACACTGATGTATGAGGATGGTTTCAACCTGTTTGAGAATTCATACTTAAAGGGCATTTCCTACATCTAGCATTTTATGAGCTAAATATAAAAAATCCTATATTTTATCTTTTAGAAGAATATGTGTGGACATAAATATGCCTCTTAATTATCCTATCATATCACCAAAAAACATATTAAAATTACGAAAAATAAAATATAATGGTCACTTATTGACAAAGGGAAACAACTCATCCTTGCTTGTAGGCCATAGCCTGATATATATGGACTATTTTGGCTCATTATGCTTTTTGCTGACATTTTGAGGGGGTTTAGTGTAGCAATTTAATATGATGCTTTAATTCATAATTAATTTAATTGAATGTCTTTTAATCAATCAAAACAATAATAATTGTAGGGAATGCCTCTTTAATAAGGGGAGATAATCTAGTTACAGAAATGGACTTAATTATGCATATTTTCAAGGGAGATAATTCTTGTTACAAAAAGCAGCATACATGATTGTTTTGTGTATGGAGTAAATGGTCGATAGCTTATGTTATGTATTGTGACTTGTATATATTATCCTGTTATGGTGGTTTAGTATTGATGATGTTAGCTTTATCGTAATGTGAGCATTATAAGCTATGGGGTTACACCATCTAGGCTACCCCTCTTAAATGTAGATAAAACGTCTAAGAACGTATATAGCATCGTTCATATTTGCATATTGTATATTTTGAATGCGTAATATATCAAATATATTTGCATTTTATTGAAAAATTCTGGATTTTTGTCATTGTTTAAAGTGGTACATAATATGGAGTCTTATAATGTCATGCATATATAAATAATAATGATATGCATAATATATACATGTACAATGACCAAGTTAGCTTGGCCTTTATTTATTTATAGCTAGGTAAAAAGTATGATCATAATTATGAATAGACACACTGTCCATTCTAGTTATATAAAATTGTCAAAATTTAAGTTGAGTTATCATTTAAAAGTTACATTTTTTCCATATTTACAAATAACTATCACCATGGCTAAATTTATGTCAAATTTTCCACCAAGTCGAAGCTTTTTCGAAGTGACAAATTTTTTTTCACAGTTAAGAGTTACCATCAGGGATGGCTTAATTTAAGTTGAATTTTCCACCAAGTCAAAGCTTTTTGAAAGTCATTTTTTTCCCCAAATTTACGAATTTATGGCCTTTCAATGCGCCTTCCGATGTTTATGTAAAATTTTCAAAATTTCTGACAATATTTTTCTTCGATCCTGAAATATTTGATGTAACTAGAATAAGTACATTGACCTTAAAACACATGTTTTTGAAACTGTGTCATTGGTTGCATATATTTATGTTAATCTTACTGAATTTGCCTATTCTTATCAGGTGTTTAAATTTATTGAACATTCTTAAAAAGTGCTTTATAAACATTTACATTTAAAAGTGCTTGATGAGTCTTTGAATTTAGAATTATGATGTAACAGAGTTCTAGTATGTCAGTTCGATAAAGTCGCAAGGTACTTAAATAAAAAATGAAATTGGATGATTTTGCAAAATCTCATCAATATGTTGGTTCTAATATTTTTGTGGCATTATTTTAGTCTGGACTTTTTAGCCAGGATTTCTCGCTCACTTTGGCCTGAATTCATATTCTTTTTATAATTTGGTGAATCTGCAGTTTTGCTAGTCATCAACTTTTTTTGATAATTAGTACATGTAACTCCATATAAGTACTGGAAACCAAGTTACTTTTGCGAATACTAACTTTCGCATTTGCTAATCGTGGGCATATTCGCGACACAAATGTTGGCATTTTTAAGTTTCCTGCAGTGTTCATATTAATGTTTTAAGCACTTTCGCGGCGACTTAATGTCGCGAATTTCTACCATTTGCGAACTCCGCGAAACTAAATCTCGCGAAATAATTTCTAGGTTTACAGTATGTTAGATATGGTGACATGAAATTTGGTAGGAATGTTTATAGATCTCTGTATGTGCTTTGTGACCCCTTGCTGTCATTGTCTTCAAATGTTTGTGAATGAGGCCCAACTAGTATTTGTTTTACATCAAATTAAGCGATATTCTCTATTAGCCTTCCCAAATGATAATATTGATATGTTAATTATTATGAATAATAATTGTTTTATAATTAGGAAGTGTATTATGTAAATTATTATGAATAATTATAAAAAGAGGTGCATTATGTAAATTAAAGTAATTAGTGTGAATAATTATAATAAGGGAGTGCATTATGTAAATTAGTATGAATAATTATAATAAGGAGATGCATTATGTAAATTATAGTAATTAGTGTGAATAATTACAATAAGGAGGTGCATTATGTAAATTAGTACAAATACTTATTACAAAACACAAGTACATATTCATTATTTTGATTCTAACATAGCCAATATTTAGCATTTGATAACACGTACATAGTAAGGACAGTACTATTTTCTTCCTCGGAAGCTTATTAGCAGTTTGAAGTTATGCAGCCGTAACTGTGCTTAATCGTTAATTTTAGCACAGCTTGGTTACCTCAATGTGTATATAGCTGAAACTGCCGGTGAATAAAGTTGTTCTTATTATCATTATTACAGTATACAGATGATGAGTTGCCACGAAGTCCCAGTAATGTGTCCGAAGGTTCGCAGACCTCGTCTAGAGGTCGACAGATCCGTAGTGCCAGTATATCCGTGGCAACGGAGCCGACATCTACTGGACTGTCGTTTGTGCTCGATATGGATAAGGAAGAAAAGTTGGAACACTCCTACAGTCTGCATGAAGATATCGAAAAAATGTTTGAAAAGACGGAGTAAGTGCATTATAAACCTTTACTGTAAAAGCATTTAATTTCGATGGAGCAAAATTTCAAGGATGTTTAATTGGACTTCCAAGAAAAATGGCTAGGTCTAAATTGACACAAATTATCAGAAATCATTCAAAAATCAAACAGATTTCATCCACGAAATTAAATCCGCCACATATATTAATGATTTTACAGTAGGCTTTACTTATATAGACCACTCTCGTCTATAATGCAAAGTATCACCATGGTCCAGCCATGACAGTTTAGTGGGATGGATTTGTAACTCAACGATTTGGGTTCGATTCCTGGTCGTGGCAGGTCTTTATTCCCTTCCATGAAAATATGACATCAATGATTATTTTCTTCCACATGTGCTGGTTCCTTGTGGGATGGTAAGTTAGTACTGTACGTTTTGATGCCCCCACTCAAATAAGTTGGGTTGGGGGGTAGATTTACAACTGTTTTCCCTGCCAGATTAGCCATTAAATATGACCTCTGACTTTAAGGGAGTATGTATTATAATGTATGTTATAATTATGAAAGTGTTTATTCAAATTATATATTCATAGCATACCAAAAAGCCTGTTTTTCTTCATTTTCCCGACATAAATTGTCTATTTTTTGAGGATTTCAGGTTTTTCAGAATTTTTATCTTTCATTCATGTATATTTACTTTTGACAGGATGACATTGAATGAGCTGTTATCTAGCGGTGCTGAATGTTTGCCGTCATCTCGGGGGAAGGAGACAGAGGTACCGATACCTACATCCGACAGATTCTCGACGGAATACGATATATCCAGTAAGTCATACCTTCAGTGTACTTGCCTCAATAGCGTAATGGTAGAGTGTCCCCTTTGAGTGTGAGAGCTAGGTCTTGAGTTATCCGGGCTCTGGCATACTTGTACCAAAGTTGTTAAAATTGCTACAAGGGCGATATTCATTAGTAACAAACGATATGATTGGCTATCCTTCTCCAATTAAATAAGACCAATGTTGAATACCACCCAAGACCAGGTCAGGATAATGTGACTGGGTAGTGTCCAAATGACTGGAATACTGTTGAACAGTTGGACTGAAAACAACATTAAAAATACCTTCTGTTTAATACTTTCCTTTAAATCAGGACAATTCTTCTGATAAAGTCTTGGCTATTACAATAAATGTTAAAACCCACTTTTTCATTCTTGGCTTGAGCGTCGAGGAAGTCTCGTTAAAATCAGACAAAGAATAAAATACTTAAAGTTGTTTTCAATTTTGTGTTGACAGATGTTTACTTGCGTTCTACGTCATATACCATGTCTATATCTGAATATATTAATCTGTACCCTTAAAACACAGGAATTGATGATCGTAAGTACAAACAAACAATGATATATTTACTGTATTTATACTGGGGTATTATAGCTTAGCTTCCATATATTTATATGATGATTTATTAAGGAATAAATAGTGATATACCAGCATGACGTATATTGAAAAAAATGGTGACGTGTACGGTCGGTCATATATCATGTATAGTAGCTTATAAAATACATAATCATAATATTATATATCTCTTTGAGAATGGGAATGAGAAGGTTGTAAGTACTACGTACGACCTTATTTTTAGAAGACTCATACATATTTGAAATCTGCATTACAAGGTGCTTCTAATGAGCATATTTTCATGAAAATCGGAACAGGTCATGTTGACCGAACTGATGTTGAAAAAGCTTGACGTTTTTCCATAAGATAAGACTAGTTTTCAGACAATTTTTTCATGCTTTCTCAGAAAAGCGTTTTTGTACTTGTGACCTTCTCATTCTAAGCCAGTGATATAACGACCGTAAAAACTCAAGTATTGGTCGCACTACTTAATTATTGTGTATTGCAAGCGGGTAAAAAACAAAAGTTAGAAAATATTCTGAGCAAAAAGTCTTTGGCAAAGCCTCCGTGAAGAACGCAACAAAAAATGGAAGAAAATACTAGAAGTACATGAGACTTGAGAAATCATCTGTTTGGCGCAACAAGGTCTTACCTCACTTATATATGCTATATTTAGAGATACAATCTTATTGCGCCAAAGGGACGAAATGTCAAATACATCATGTGGTAAGCTGTTATATGCATACAGTTTTTGTTACCATTTTGGGTTGATAGATATACTGCCTATACTTGGGAATTTATAGTTGCATATCATATTGCACTGGAGTTTACTCCACTATCAATTTGAAATTAGTTGATATTATCATGTTTCATTATTGTGACGTCTGTTTATTTTACCAATTGCCAAACTAATATCCTAAGCACATATTCTGGGAAGCCCACGTGTTGCACGCAAGTGTTGATGACGTACATATCTGTAAATTACGACCCTTTGTCGGAGTGAAATATTTCCAATCCCCTTTGTTTTATCTAACATTATAACATGTTTGCATGAGGATATGTTGTATTTTAAGATATGTTGATTTTATAAACTATGATGATATATAGTCATAAGTTATGTTTTAGGCCAGAGTTCTTTTATTTTTCGTTACTCGGACCCTCCTGCCCAATTTTTTGGCATTTTCAAAAAAAAATAATGAAAAACTGGAAAAAAAAAAAATTGCATATAATGTTTTAATGTTAAATGGACCACCCTTGTGTTATTATTTCATTATTTTCTTAATAATAAGTTTTATTATATTAGTGTTTCACTGCAGTGTACTAGTCTTATAGAGATAAATTGGCTGTTTTCTTGAAAACTAACACTGTTGTTGAGTGTTGATTGCTTTAAATACGACCGTCATTGACTATTCTACCACCAACAGCTTGTGGAAGCTATATTTTGGGAGTTTTTATTTTTATTTTTTTCCCTCCTGTGGGCTTTTTTTCCGAAAAATGTCCGAGTAACAAAAAATTAAAAAACTCTGGCCTTAACATGACAGACAATTGTGCCTATATATTAGACTAAGAACAAAAATAGCGTTGTATAACATTTGATATACCGTGAGTGATTAAAGTGATGTCACATTGTGCAGGTATTCCATTTATCACGTCATGCAAGTAAACAAGTAAAATAAACAACATAATAGTCTAGCAAAGTAACACTGGCTTAATATGTAATTGTTACATAGTTGCTATAAAGCGAGGTAATCAAAATTTACTATAAAGGTAGATAAACCAGAGTTAGTATTAAGGGAGGTAATTCATAGTTGGTTTCAGGAAGATATATCAAGGGAGGTTAACCCAAGATAATTTCAGGTGAAAAAAAAATATTTTAAAGGGAAGTAATCCAATTTTATTGGTAAGGGAGGTAAACTTAATTTATTTTAAAGGGAGGTAAATCAAAGTTATTTTTAATGTGAGGTAAGCTGAAGTTATATTCCAAAGTTATGTTATGGTTAGTGGATTTTTAACATTTTTGGTATGCATGTTCTATATTTATGTACACTGCACAAACTGGTGGATATACTAACAATTAATAATGGTTACTGGATTAATTAATTAAAGCCTATAAAGCAGATCATGCATTCTATTTAAAAACAAATAATTCATTAATTGGGTATTTAACACCTTTATTGAGTATTTGACATGTATTTCATTTGGCTCCATAGGGCCTAAGATAAAATATTGTTTGTTTCCCCATCCCCTACCTACCCGACTAAAAAAGGGCCCTACCCAAAATATTTTATTGCCCAAATTGAAATAATATTTTTTTTTATTAAAAATTGGAATTGAAAATTTTATTTTTTTGTTTACTGGCTTCTTTCTTACCATTAACTTTAAGACTGTTGGTTTTTACCTGAGAGTTAATTCTAAATTTCATAATTGTTGGTTTCACCTTAAAGTTAATTCTAAATTTCATTATTTGTATGTCTTAACCAATAACTATCATACTGAAACAATTAAAAAAAATATATTTACCCTACCTACCTACCCATTCTAAATCTGCTAGGGTCGGGATAGGGAAACCAAGAACATTTTAAGTTCGGCCTAGGTAACTCTGTAAAACTCACATTTTAGGTCACACAAAATGATGACCCTTAATCCTGCATATACACAATACTCATATTAATTAAGGCCCTCACAGGATGAATATGTATTGGAGATGATCCTATAACTCTGTTTGTATTAACTCTTTATTGTAGGTCACAGATGATCTTCGTTCCCTCATATATACGTCCAGCTGAAATCTTTACATAGCCACTCACTGAAAAACTTTGCCGTTTTAATCATTGTAGGTCACAGACGATCTTCGTTCCCTCATATACACGTACCGCTGAAATCTTTACACAGTCACTCGCTGAAAAACTTTGCCGTTTTAATGGAAGATGAGACAAAGACAGAAAAAAAGAAAAAGAAGAAGAAAAAATCTAGCAGTTCAAAACCTAAACGTGTGAAAAAACCCAAAACTGTCATTTACCCATCAAGATCAGCTTTGCTGTCTCCGTCAATCCCGGAAGTGGAAAAAGAAGAGTACTCGGTAAGGGAGATAATTTGCGTTTAAAAAAAAAGTTTAGTTTGTTATTTAGCAGAAAAAAAGATTTACCCAAAGTATCTAATTGTCATAACTTTTTCCAACCTTTTTCCAACCCCCATTTTATGTAGATACATTATTTTTTTATCATCACTGGCCAGAATCTGTTTATTTTTAAGCAGAGACTATAGATTAAACACGTTAAAATTTTTTTGTTCAAATTTTCAAAAGGAAAAAACAATTTTTGTTATTGCATTGGTAAATTTGATGAGCTCGCCAGGTCAGTAGTGGATTGCATCACATTCAGATATTCGGAAGTGTTTAACACAATGCTTTTGTGTGTCGTTTTTTATTTCGACTTTTGGACGTAAACTTTGGGTAGATCTTGTACTATTGGCTTACTACTGTGAATAATGATATAATGAACAATAATACATATATCTTATTCACAAATATAACTCTTAATTATATTTACTGCAATATGTAAAAACAGATCTCACTTGTATTTACTCTTTCCTTTCATATTACTGCAGTCAGCAATGTACACAAATGTACTTATTTTTATGCCCCCGTATCGATAGATCGGGAAGCATATAGTGATTCACCTGTCCGTCCGTCCGTTCGTCCGTCCGTTCATCCGTCCGTCCGTCCTGGTTAACCCAAATTGACCGTTTCTTCTAGCATCATTATGGCTTGCTACAAAGCTTCCAAACTTGCATGGATGTTGTATATGAACACTCTCCACACACCTGTATCACCTGACCCCGTTTTGACCTTCACCATGACCTCATTTTGGACTTAGACTTATTTATGGACAAGGCTTCCACAGGGGGCATAAGCGTTTATTGAACGCAGTCTTGTTGATTCTTAAATTTATGTTTTACCTGATTTTAAAGTAATATTTAATTCTCACTAAAACTTTGAACCGTGACAACAAAAGTTTGAATATTTAGAATTATCTAATAAGTATATAACTTAATGTCTACTAGTTTAACACACACCATACACACAGGTGAAGTTAATTCAGAGTTTTTTGGGGGTCCTTTTGTCGAACACTGTGGATGATTTTGTTGAAGCCTCCCTCGACTTATTTAGGTACTCTGTCATCATGCATGTTGACATCAAAATTTACGACACAACTTTCGAGGCGAATTGTCTATCATTGATAAAGGAACCTATTATTTATGATACCATATTACCTCGTATTATCGCCCCCCCCTCTCTAATTAACGCCCCCCCCGCAAATTTTTTAACCAAAAAAATCTCACCTTCAATAACTGTATAACTTTCAGTTTAAAAGATGATGTGTAAGACCGTTAGGCATGCGACCCTCGTAACTCCATGCTGGGAAAACCGGTATATTTTTTCAACTGGCCTAAACGCTGCAGTATTGATTAAATTTGGCACGGATGAGGTCACTCGAAGCACTTGACTTACACACAGTTCATGTTTAGGTTACCTAAGCCTTACTGTGAGGTCGTGTAGTGAGGATTGTGGGGGGGGGGCGTTTATACGAGTTCTGACTGTCTTTGGATTTATTTTTTCGCAAAATGCATCGCCTGGGGGGGGGGGGGGAGTTAATACGAGGTAATATGGTAAATCAACATTCGAATCATCCAAGGCTTTCAAGAAGTGACCCAAATACCTAGAGTTTCTGCCATCAAAACTTATAATATAGACTTATATATCATTATTTACCATAAATTATATGTGGCAATATTGAAATCACATTAAAGGAGATACAAAGAGTCTTACTTTGAGTATTTTATTGCCGTTACTTTACATATTCAACCCAATTTTAAAACGTAAGTCGGAACAATATCTGCTTGCTTGATTGTTTGTAAATACTTCACATGACACAAATATTGCTACTCGTCAATACATGAAACACTTTAAGTATCCTAATCACAGCTTAAATTATTCATATTACTACAGCAACTGTTTACTGTCATGTAAATGTGTCCGGTAAAATAGTGCAATATTTAATGGTTTAGATATAATATAAAAACAATAAAAATATGTTTTATCATAATGTACATAATTTAAATAATTTTGTTATTCTTTTTAATTATCTTCTTATGAGAATTAGTTTTTTATGCATAACTCAATTTTTAACATTTTTTCTTGCATTCAGTCCTTCATTCTAAGGGAAATAATCACTAAAAAATGCTGTGACGGTATGAACAGCTTTTAACTGAACAGAAAAAAGAAGGTTCATGGGAAAATCAAAAAAGCATTCCAGTAGTAGCCTCCACTTCAGTGGAGGCGACGATAATCTATGCATATAACTATACAATGAACATGAACAGACAGTACACTTGGGTCATACCTTTAGTAACAACTGGGCTTGTACTGAAAGGTTATACCAGAGGGCTTAAGTTGAGTGCGGCCTTCCCTATCTGACTTAATATTATTATCTTTTTGTATTAATGTTAATTTTCATGTCATCGTTTATAGTACACATGCTTTCATCTGTTTAACCTTTGACCATGCATGTAATTACGATGTAACATTTTGGTGTCATTTACGTTATACAACAGATTCAAAAACTGGAAAAATCTGGTTATCAGAATGGCGAAATCGACAGGCCATGGTTTAAATGGGTCCGCTGGTGACAACATTTTTTGTGTTGGACATTATCGCAAAAAGTATATCAGCTATTTATAGCAAATTGCAGAAATGCATATCAGCATGTTACGTTTTGCTCCTGCGGTTTTCTTTAGTTCAGTACTGCGTTTTAGCAAGAGTTATGACCCTTGTTTGATACCCTGTTTTTTTGTGAAATTTTGAATTTTCTCAATTCTTGTCACATTCATATACACTAAATTATGATAAATTAATACTACTAACGCTCATATTCGGGTGACACTATTCAAACATATATGTACATTATGTATAAATATACATTTATATAGGGCTACTCATCTGAGGTGAGTATTTATATAAAGTAACATATTACCTAATCTCAATCTGGTTGCTTCCTGTCACAAACACACACACATATCATATATATGTAATTATGTTTTGTTTGACTGCATACTTCCCATATAAATTAATATATTTACCTCAATTGTTATGAATCGTCAGCCATTTTGAAAGGCAACTTTCTTATGTTCTTATTTAAGAGAAAAAAAATCTTAAGAGACTTAAATCTAATCAGAACGGCTAGTTTTAGTTGTTTGTACATATAAATTCTATTGCTACACTCTAGATTATCACTTGGAGATATTTTTGAGTGTCTCACATTATTGATGATCATAAATAATATTTGCTCTTTAAAATGGCTGACAATTCAAAAACAAGGGAGGTAATTATTGTAACTAAGGGATCTATGTATTGAAGCAGGGCTTGAAAATTCCTATCAGTGTGACCTTCTCACTTCTCCTATAAACCTTGGTATATGACTTGTGTGTAAAATGTCTTCTCCCTACTGTATGTGTTGTTATTTCTAATTTTGAAATTCATGTACTCCTTCCTGACCTTTGACCTTGGGAAGTGTTCCTTGTATTTCTAATTTTGAAATTTGTGTGACCCTACCCCTAACCATAACCTGTGAAAGTTAAGTGAAATCATATGACTCTAGGAGAATTTGATCTATCTGACCTAAATCTAAGGACCATCTTGTTTGTTTGACATTTGACCTTGGAGAAGTTTTTAATGTGACCTTGCACCTCCGGTCACACTCTTGATTTGTGTGACATTTGACTTGTAAACAAATGCAATTTGAAACAAGTGTTGATGGGGAGGTCAAGTCGGTATTTGAGTTACAGCGTTACTGAAATATCAAATGAAGACATTACACGATGCTCATTGACAGTTTATTAGACATGTAGTTGTATGTTTAAAACCTAATAGGGTATGTGAGCTACTGTGCAAGCCAACATAAATAAGCACATTATTAAGGGGTTCAGTCCAGTCTGAGTGCTATTAAAGCCTTTGGCTGAAAATTGAAATCTACCCTGTATGAGACCTGCTGATGGTTCCTGTAAGAGTTGTTAGGTCTTATAATAACAAGGGTTCAAGTCCATACATTGGTAGCGTCATGTTATCAAAGTTTTATATAAATTTATGTAGAACACCTCTCCATCCGATTGTGAGCTTTTCATCCTATAAATCACAGTGTAGTAGAAATCACTGTGCTGTTAGGAGCGTAATCATCATGAATCATATACCTACTAACTAAATTGTTGAATTTTCGAGCCCTTTTCACCATGATAAAATTTCTATTTGGCATGAACATGTTGGCTTTATTTGAAACAAGCTAGACACTATGCGAGCTTCTGCTTGTCATTAGATTGCCATTGTACATATAGCTATTGTTCAGCCTAACATAGTCATATAAGCTTTGTCCATGTATGTTTTCATTATATGTTACCCAGCTTTGCCATGCCCTTTGATATAGGTCACACCAGTTACAGGAAAAAAGAAAGAAATATTCTGTTGATGCTGACCGAAAAGGTCAACAAATTCATGCTTAAACCCTCTAGAAATTTGTTTACTACTTAGTCAATGAATAACTGCCTTTGAATAAGAACAGTGGGTTACTGCCCTTGAATTTTCAAATAATCAGTGGGTTACTGCCCTTGAATGTTCAAACAGAAAGTGGGTTACTGCCCTTAAATGTTCAAACAGAAAGTGGGCCACTGCCCTTGAATGTTCAAAAGAACAGTGGGTTACTGCCCTTGAATTTTCAAAAGAACAATGGGTTACTGCCCTTGAATGTTCAAAAGAACAGTGGATTACTGCCCTTGAATGTTCAAAAGAACAGTGGGTTACTACCCTTGTATTTACAAAAGAACAGTGGGTTACTGCCCTTAAATGTTCAAACAGAAAGTGGGTTACTGCCCTGGAATGTTCTAACAGTAAATGGTTTACTGCCCTTTATTTATTATAACCAGCATTGGTAGGGGCTGTTCTATTATACCATTGTGGTCCTCTGTCAGTCTTGTCATTATATGTTGTACATTAGTCTTTGAATATAGATGTGTTGTTTCTGTTGTGTGATATATTTATAGCTGTAGTTCTTGTGTATTGTTTTCTTTCAGTGTAATTATGATATGTTGGTATGCCCCTTCCACCTTAATTAAAAGAATGTAGTGGAATTTTGGTCCATAACTGAGAATGTATAAGCTTAAATGATCTTCATTCAGTCTTTGGCATGTGCTTAAGTCATGACCTCTATTGGCTTCAATGACACAAGGTCAAAGGTCAAGATCTTTGTGACTAGAATTCTCAAACTTCATAGTAAAGTTGGTCATAAACTGCAGTAGATACTGTAACTTATATTGATTTTAGGGTGAAAGTTCAAGGTCATGATGGTATGAATCAGATTTGATTTTAGGGTGAAAGTTCAAGGTCATGACAGAATAAATTTGAATTGATTTTAGGGTGAAAGTTCAAGGACATGATAGAATAAATCCGATTTTGATTTTAGGGTGAAAGTTCAAGGTCATGATAGAATAAATGCGATTGATTTTAGGGTGAAAGTTCAAGGTCATGATAGGATAAATCTGATAGATTTTAGGGTAAAAGTTTAAGGTTATAATAGGATAAATCTGATTGATTTAAGGGTGAAAGTTCAAGGTCATGATAGGAGAGGGGGCATTATCTCTTTGTTGTTTTCTGTCTATTTGTTCAGTTATATACAGGGCATCCTTAGCTACATAATAAGATGGATTTCCTTGATTTCTATATAAACTTTAGTTATTATTCCCCTAGCCTAGCTTATTAGCTTATTATTACATGATTCCTGTTAGAGGGACAGCTAGAATAAAATATAAATATGAAAGCATAAAATTCTCATGTAGATGTTATGTCGATCATGATCTGTGAAAAACCCATAGATGAGGTCGACGGTCAAGGTCACTTTAAGATTGCATGCACATGTGCCATTCAAATTGTTTTTGTTTATAAAATGTCCGCTAATTTTCCTAAGTTTTGGCCATTTTGTGCAAAACCTTTCCACGCAGCTTCACAAGCATGTTTAACGACATATCATCAATGTAAGAGAAATTCCCGTCATATATACAATGTGCCTTATTTGATGTAACCGATTAATTAATCCGCATGTTAATTTGCCTTATGATTATTTTAGAGAATGTGTTACTTTGAACCTTCTTGTTTTCAGTACAAACGGACTGTATCATTTGGTGATACTAACTTTTGTTTACCTATAATATACGTGGTATGAAAATCTTCAGTTATCTCAGTATCTGTGACACTATTGTGACTGATGACATAATTCTATTGTCTTTGTAACACCTGGTGGCATTATGCTATTGTCTTTATGATACCTGGTGAAATAATGCTATTGTCTTTATGATTCTTGGTGAAATAGTGCTATTGTCTTTGTGACACCTGGTGACATTATGCTATTATCTTTGTGGCACTTGGTGACATTATGCTATTGTCTTTGTGACACCTGATGACATTATGCTATTGTCTTTGTGACACCTGATGACATAATGCTATTGTCTTTATGACTCCTGATGGTGATATCTCTATTTCTTCATGTTGTACTGTAAGGCTAGATGTTCTACAGTATAACTAGATGTTGTACTGTTTATTAGTTACTAGATGTTTGTACTTAATAATGGTGTATTGTACCTTCCCTTGTTACAACTATTGGTCTGGTATTTAACATGTCTTCTTGAATATTCAAATTGCAGTGTTATATCATTGATATTATTTACTAGATGTTGGCACCTTCACCTGTCTGAAATAGACTTACTAGATGTTTGGCACCTTCACATTGTCTGAAATAGACTTACTATATATTTGGCACCTTCACATTGTCTGAAATAGACTTACTAGATGTTTGGCACCTTCACCTTGTCTGAAATAGACTCACTAAATGTTTGAAGCATTCATGTGCCTTCTAAACATATACTTACTTGATGTTTAACATATTGGCTTGTCACATTGGCATATACTTCAAAAGATGTTTGGCACTTATTCCTATGCCACCCTGACATAGACTTACTAGATGTTTGGTATCTTCACTTATGCATACTAGATGTATGCAAACTTGACACAGACTTATTTTTAATTTTTGGAAAGTAGAAAAAGGTGAAGAACTTGGAAACGATGATCAGAATGTGTATAGTAATGAATATTTGTAGCTGGCATGATACTTAGCATTGTGTCACCTATATATATGTAGTCAATTTGGCATGAAAGTTTCAGATCTTTAAAAAGTGTTTAATCATTAAATATTTTACGGAATTTGCTTTCCATATTTCTTCTTTTAAAAAATATGAAATCATAAAATGTGACCTATAACAAATTCGGCTAATTATTACAGTAGTAATTTTTGCATACAGTATCAATTCAGTTTCAGTCTCTGCGAAGTTCTCGCGAGCTACTCGTTCGATAACTGTATTATTAATATGTATGTTACATCACGTGTGAATCATGCTTTATAACAACATTTCATTGTATCAATAGAGCGAATAATGCTTTAATAAAAAATCCAGGGTCTTTATTCATAAACGTTTTAAGATTGTAACTCAGACTTAAAATTTGCAAAATATACATTGACTAGAATTTTTTTTCAAACGTTTCTAAACTGCTGAAATTTTGTCTGTATGCTGGTGTTGCCTTCTGTATGTGTATCCCAAATTATATAGAAATCGATACATTCATAATGTCATGCGAGGGAAAAAGAACTTTATTTTTTTTATATATATTTACAAGTCTAAATTCAAGTTTCGATCTTAAATTTTGAAGAAAGACACATGCAGGTCACCAAAAATTTGTTAAAACAGTCTAACTGTAGTTTCAGTTTGTTTTTGTTGAAGTTTTTGTATGTAAGGAAATACATGGATGTCAAATTTTAATTGTTTATTAACTATTTCACCTTGTTCCAGGAGTCTGTGGACACAAGTTCTACGAGTGAAGAAGACGATTTAGATGACAAACTTCCGCGGGAAAATGCCGATGATGACTGTGATGATGACGGAAATGAACCGGATGAATCGACCAGTCTTCTGATTGAGATAGATGATGACGAAGATCATGAAGATCGAGTCGATGGAGGAGAGAAAGTCGCGAAAGTGGAACTCTTCATTGCTGAAGATCACGAAAAACCTAAAGAGAAAAGACCTGATGTCAAGGCGGAAAATTCACATTTAACGTTACCATGGGTACTTGGAGATGCAGAAAGTCAAAAGTCTGAATCTAGCTTTAAAAAACCTGGGCTGTTTTATATTGGTAAGTATATTGATGAATTTGAGAATTTTTTATTTCCAAACAAGACCACTAAACTATAACATTATGTAGAGTTCATTACTTAGAAAAATTAAAACATTCTGCAGCTTGAGATTTGTCTAAGACTCAGATTTGAGCAAAATCTCAATCTTGAGCTAAAAACGTACTCAATTTTGAGCTGAGAATTAATTATATTTTAAGCTAAGAACATACTCTATTTTGAGCTAAGAACATACTCTGTTTTGAGCTAAGAACAAACCCTATTTTGAGCTAAGAATATACTCTATTTTGAACTAAGAACAAAGCCTATTTTGAGCTAAGAACATACTCTATTTTGAGCTGAGAACATACTCAATTTTGAGCTGACAACATACTGTATTTTGAGCTAAGAACAAACTCTATTTTGAGCTAAGAACATACTCAATTTTAAGCTGAGAAGATACTCTACTTTGAGCTAAGAACATACTCTATTTGAGATGCTTTTTGAGACATAGAGGGCCAGTGTAGATATTCTCCATCTTGAGCTAAGAACATACTCTTTTTGAGATGCTTTATGAGACTCAGGGGCCCAGTGTAGAATTGTTGTCATAATAAAATAATGAGTCGGGAATTAATGAACCCGGTGGCATGAGGTATCAAGAATCAGGTGTCCTTTCAATTTTGCTGAGTGAATTTGAAATTCTCAAGTGTTGCATTATGTATCTTATTTATAATTCTGTATTTCTTGCCTATACCATTTATTTTGCATTTATTGCTATTTAACTATATATGACAACTTATGTACAGGGTGTTAAAAAAGTTTACTCATATTTTTTAATGTTTTATTATACCTGTACTCATATGAGAATATGAAACATGCAGGGTCTAAGATTATGATTGTTTTCATTATTCTGGTATTAAATGAAGTTTAAGTGATATGTCATGGTAATTCTATACTTCAATAATTGTATTAGATCTGTATACGATACATAGCTTAGTTTTAATAAAATTTGGTGGCTCGCCAAGTGTTTAGTCAAATGTGAGACCTGATAGTCTGTACGACTGAAATGCTGTTCACCAGCTGTTGGATGTAAACAAAATTAAAGTAGTATTAATTAAAATTTTGTGCACAAGCTTTTTGAACAACCTGTATATTACATATTTGGGTGTATATATTACAAAGTGTAAGCATCGTACAATTCTATTTACCAGGGTATGTTTATCAAAATTTAATAATGGAAATCTTAAACTCATGTACAAATTTGAATTCTTAGTAATTCTTTAAAAAATTAATTTTGGTAAAAGGATCTTCAATAATAATAATAATGATTCAATCAATGAAATCCTACAGCTTATATCACCAATTTGTACATGTTCAAGATTTATAAAGAATGTAAATCAAAGAGCACGCTTTAAGATTTCCATAAGTGCTTTGAGAAAACAGTACAGTGATGTCTCTGGTATGTTAGAAATGTTCTCTTTGGTTTTTCAAACATTTTTTGTACAAGAATCATTCTATACAAACTGTATGTATGTTTTCTGTGTTCAGGGGACATTACTGAACCTAGCGGCGGGCAAAGAGCCGTTGTTAAATCAGGTATTGTTGATAGTTGCTCAGGTACCATCATTGCATCGCTAGTATTGATTTCCTTGTTCGTATTAACTGCGTTCACCAGTATATACCATCTCCAGTGGCATCTTTGTGTAAAATAGACTGAAAGATAATATTAAGTCGGACAGGGAAGGCAGCACTTAACTTAACCAGCCTAGCACAGAGCCTAGCACAGAAAACATAAAAATAACAAGGCACAACGCCCAAAACACAACAAAGTTGGTTTATCTTTTGAGATGAACTGGTTAGAAACCCAGAGGTTGCAGTCTCCAGTGTATCGGTGCTATACTACTGGATCTATTCCCAAAAGAGCTAGGGTATCATACCTTGTCTTTACTGTAGAAACCAAAGGACCCCTTTGAAAATAAGTGCTAGCAATTTTATGGGTTATCCTTGACTGAAATGTATGTATAGAATAGTATATTGTAAACCAAGAAATTATTTTGCGCAATTTAATTTTGCGGAGTTCGCGAAATCAATATTTTTGCGAAAATTAATGCTTGTGAGCATAAATTACGGCAGTGAAACGCAAAACATATTTCTCTCTGAATTTTAAAAATCACAAATATTTAACTTCGCGAATTATTATATAAACTTGAAATTTTGACACCCTGAAAATATATGATTTTGCTGTAGCTATTGAATTAACCAATGATGGCAATTTTTCACAAAGATGCTGGGAGTTTCATCTGTATTACTGGCTTTGTTTTTGCTCACCTTGCCTGCTTTCTGCTTGGTAGTGAGGGTTCAATGTATGGATCAGACACATGACTGCACCCTGTGTACTACTGGTTCTGTATATGGTGTCACACGATGACTGAGCTAGATGGCTGCTAGACTGAGTATGTCACATGATGACTGAGCTAGATGGCTGCTAGACTGAGTATGTCACATGATGACTGAACTAGATGGCTGCTAGACTGAGTATGTCACATGATGACTGAACTAGATGGCTGCTAGACTAAACATTTGACAGTATGATCGAACTGGATGGCTGCTAGACTGAGAGTGTCACATGATGCCTGAGCTAGATGGCTGCTAGACTGAGTATGTCACATGATGACTGAACTAGATGGCTGCTAGACTGAGTATGTCACATGATGACGGAACTAGATGGCTGCTAGACTAAACATTTGACAGTATGATCGAACTGGATGGCTGCTAGACTGAGAGTGTCACATGATGACGGAACTAGATGGCTGCTAGACTGAGAGTGTCACATGATGACGGAACTAGATGGCTGCTAGACTGAGTATGTCACATGATGACTGAACTAGATGGCTGCTAGACTGAGAGTGTCACATGATGACTGAACTAGATGGCTGCTAGACTGAATATGTCACATGATGACTGAGCTAGATTGCTGCTAGACTGAGAGTGTCACATGATGACCGAACTAGATGGCTGCTAGACTGAGACTGTCACATGTTGACCGAACTAGATGGCTGCTAGACTTGAGTATGTCACATGATGACTGTTGACAAAACTTGTGACATGATGGCTGTCAATAAGACATGCATCTTGATAACTATAAAAGAACACATGACATTGTGGCTGTCAACCAAACATGTGGTACAATGACATGTGCCTGACATGGTGACCATATATGTCAATACCTGAATATGTGATGTAAGAACCATTGATAATCTGTGAATATACATTGATCCCTCCACCGATCTTCAGCTTAATTTGCTGTGTTTACAATGTTACGTTCATGCGACACAGTTGCTAGGTTACGGTTGTTTTACTGACCCTTGTTCTCGGTTAGTGTTGTTCACAAGTTATGATAATGTTTATATATTATCTAGGGTATGTATTATGTAATTCAATTTTGTTCTTTTATTGTTAAGAGTTAAGATTTATATAAGGAAATACAAGCGCTCATGATGGATGAATAAAGTTTAATTATGGTTGGGTACCGGGGTACCACATATATTGCTTTGTACATGTCAGTTGGTTAATCAGTTAACCATATTGTTTCAAATAAAAAAAAAATATATTGTCAGTATTGTCAGAATATTGATTTCCAGGTCAATGGTCAAGGTCATTGCTGTTGCACATTAAAGCCCCATTAAGCCACAAGTGGCTATTTTCAAAAAGTAATAACTTGGTAACTTATCTGCAGAATGATGCATTTTGAGCACTTAAGTTGAGTCCTAAAGGTGGAAAACACCATAAGATGTAAGAAAAAGAAATACAGCCTCCAGTTGGTTTGTAGACAAAATAACAAATTGTAAACAATAAATGCACGATTCATAGTCTAAGGGAAGCAACTCTTGCAAAGTTAGTGTTTTGCCTTCCATACATTTGACTTAAATGTGACTTTTTGCATACTATTTGGACAGATATAGTTAACATTCTATCATCAATTATTTGTCATTTGTGAAAAACAGCCTAATTCCTTGTATTTACTGAAAGATCGGAAACAATTTTTTTGTAGAGATAATAGGCCTTTAATAAATGACTAGAGTTGAACCACCATGTAGGGCATACATGTTTTACCATCAACAATCTCTTGTTAATACTTCACTTACATAATTATCTTCCTGTCGATGACAAACTTCGGCTCTATCTCTTATCAATGATTTTACCACCACTTGCTCATGTTATTTTCTTACCTAAAAAATATAATAATATAACTTCTCTTCTATAAATTCAAGTTCTGTCATTGTAAATTTATTTTTTCGAACTTTTCTTATTTCTTTTTGTTAACTTAGAAATCTACAAGATTAACTATTATTGCTTGATATTATTTTTTTTAAATACCAAAATGTTATTTTTTCTTCAATTAATATAATTACATGTTGTAGTTTTAACATTTTCATTTTTTTATCAACTTTTTGTACATGTATATAATACATTTTTGTAAATTTTCATATTTTCTAAATTTTCATCAAATTTTATATTTTCATATTAATTTTATGTACAGTGGAACCCCGCTAATCCGGACCCCTCCAATCCGGATTTCCCTCTAATCCGGGCGGATCTGTTGGTCCCGAATATTCTTATTCATGTTTTAATACGTTTTTACCCCTCGGATCCGGAACCCCTCCACTCCGGACACCGGACAAAAATACGAGGATTTATCATATATTTGCTCTAAATTTGACCCCTCGGATCCGGACAATCAATTTGAACATTGCCCAGGCCAATGTTTTGACAGGTGTCAATGTGTTGTATATTCGCATCATCGTATATGCAATTAAAATAGTCCGATCAATTAACGGTTGTAACATCAACAATACGCAGTGTCGGTGTGTACGTTTTATCGACACGGGTGTGAAAATCACAATTTGGGACAATTAGAATATTATCATTTTAAAAGCGCTAATTGACAGCGTTTATTGGCCTACTCAATTAATTAAAAGACTATTGCTGGGTTGTTTTGTCTACACGGGGGTAAGTTGAATCAAATACAGGTCCCCTTAATTTTGAGAAGGTCGTTATCGACATCAAAGGAAAACAAATTCGGACGTTCTCAGTTTGGATAAATCTACGAGTCACGGATATACACAGAATGTATTTCCGTGTACGAGTAAATGCAATAAAAATCTACCAAAATGCATTTGATGGATGGTCATGCTTTTACAGAATTTTATATGATAATCATGTCTGAGCCTCCTTCAAAACGTCGTAAGGTTGAAATCGACCTTGAAGCTAAAGTAAAATTGATCAGAGAATATTTTACTGTACCAAAACCAACAATGAAGGTGTGTAATCAAATGTTGCTGTTTTACATTTTTTTTTTGCTTTTTTGTGTTTAGCAATGCCTTCAACTAAAATTAACATACAAGTATCTAAAAATAGAAACCCCTCTAATCCAGACACCTCTCTAATCCGGACTTTTTGTCTGGTCCGGACGAGTCCGGATTAGAGGGGTTCCACTGTACTACCAGACTGGCATGTGTAGTTTTACGATTTTGTTAATGAATATACTCATCTGGTAGTCCTATCATTTAGTATTAGCAGATCATATCTAGCTATGTTTTCTTGACATCCTTTGAAATACTGCCGGACCTTTGTATAACTGTGTGCTGGCAATTGCAGTCAGACCTTCACCTGTGTTATGGTGACTGGCCAGACTTTTTGTCTGCGAAACTGTTGTGCTGCAACATCAACTTCAAAACTGTTTGAGCTAGGGTCCTGGGTACTGTTTTATCAAAGCACTTACGGAAATCTTTAACTTACGTCAAAATTTGAAATCTTTATAATTCTTTAACTGTTACAAAATGTAGTGAAGGGATATGCAATGTCAAAAATGATTCAGTTAATGATCTCCTACAAAACAATATCTGTACCATATTTGCAGTTGTTAAACAATTATAAAGAATTTAAATTTGAGCGTAACTTTAAGATTTTCGTAAGTGCTTTGATAAAACAGTACCCTGAACTTTTATAGGAATATTTATCTGCAAGTGAAGTTGTGCAACTGGGTTTTGCTTTTGTTGGAACTTGATATCAAGAGAGTTATAGTCCTTGGTAGATAACATGGTTTTCATGGAATTTCCATGATTTTTGTAATTCTCATATGATCCTTCACTGGTTGTAATCTTTACACTTATATTAAGAACACTAGCGGCTAGATTTTGCTTATGGTGTTAGGTTAGGTGGATTGGGTATGATTGTTGAGCATTTCACTTTGTGAATTTTTTGTATGTGTTTACTAGTATATTACAGATGAAGTTTTTTTTTGTTTAAATGAAAGAGTTTTATTTCTTTATCTAATATGCAAGTTTAGCAATACATGTGACTTTAAGCTACAGGTCCAAGACGAAATTTGCTTAATTTTGAGTACAAAAATAGCCATAAGTTAAAACAGCCAAGCTGCGGAAAAAGATTTCATCTTGGATCTGTAGCCAAACGTCACATGGTATTGCTACACTGTATGCTGTCTAGGATTAAAAGCTACATGGTCATAAAAATTGTTGTTTATTATTGTGAGGCGGGACAGTATTACAGTCTGCAGTCAGATTATTCAATCCCAATGCTTATATCCATGTGCTTTGTCTAGATAACAGAGTAACCTCCCCTGATATGTATTCATATAGATGAGTCGTCTCCCCTGATGATATATTACATATTATACAAGATTACCTCCCTTTGTCCCATATTCACTGCAGATAGCATCTTTCACATGTGGAGAAGTTGTCTTGATGTTTAAAAAGCGCATTATAGTTCCTTTTGGTAATTAATTTCAAGGCAGCTGCTTAGGTCAAATGAATGCCATATAATTATATGACTAAAGTAACTGTTAGATTAAATCAACATACAATTTTATCAACAGTAGCAAAGCTGAGAGGTTACATTACTCTTAATTGATTTGCTTATATATAAATGTTCTATTATCTAACATTTTGGTATAAAAATATTTAGATTTTTGAATTTCAAGAATAGACTACATCAGGTTTTTTTTGAAAGCGGGGTATATATATTTCTCTAAACATTCGTGTTTCTTAAATTATTTCACAGGTTCAGATTTACATGAAAAAGTGGCGATCTCGGAACCATCCTCTGGTGGCGTGTCGCTGGCGTCGTCTAGCTCTAACTTTCCACATCTGACGGATAGTTCCCCTGTTGTTGTTGTACTGGATGACGGAAGTAAGCCAATGGTATCTACGTCGATCGGACAAGCAACTGATCACACTGCAGTACATGTACTCAATAGTATGAAACATGAGGAGAATAATCAAGTCAAGTTCCTGTTAGGTGCGTATCCATGACAACTGTTACAAAAACATATATATTATATAACAGTGATTTTTTTCCTTCTTTATTAGGGTCCGGTAAACAGATCCTTTCCTAATTGCAAAAAGTCTATGATTTCCCAAATTTAAATGTAAACATTCCCAATGATAATTTTGAAAAAATAATTGACATAAAATTAATAAGTTATGAACATTTTTGACAAGAGGTCAAGCATAAAAGTTCAAAGAAACTAGTTAACAGTCACATGTAATCTCTTTTTCTGTTTTATTTGGCCTTTTTGCTTTATGAAGTTTCCCAATTTCAAGTTGTCACAAAGCGAAAAATTCCCAATCTGAACGGACCCGGACCCTCTTCCAAAGAGGCCAAAAAATCACTGTATAAATACAACCTAGGTTAAATCAAATTTATTTGAAGTGGTATATTGCTTTGCTTATTACTGATCTTGCCATAATTATGTAAATGCACGCTTAATGACCCTGAGCTGTCAATGTGCCTTAAAACACCATCATATGTTACAATACTACAGGGGAAGGTGAAGAGTCGGAATTTGACATCCGTCATAAAGCGGAATTCCATAATCCTAGCGACGATGATGACGATGATGATAGCGATGCTGACAAGTATAGTCGTAGCGAGAGTGAAAGTCAAATGAGGTCGGATGAAGATGAACATGGTCCGTGGCAGTTGTCCGGGGAAACCAAAGTCACGCAACCTTCGACACATAAACACAAGTTTGTATATAATATATATTACTTTGTTGGTCATTTATTTAAGTACATATTTCCTGTAGTATGTCAGTCAGACAGACACATTGTTAGGTCTGGCAGATTTTGTTCGGTCTGACAGATTTTGATGGATTTTGTTAGGTCTGTCGGATTCTTCATGTACAACTTAAATTGGATAATAATTGGTGAAATGCATGAAAATTTAGGCCAATATAGAAGATTGCATTATTGTAAATATGAAAGTGTGGTAAAATGAAGACTTAATTTACTGAAGTCATAAGAATTTTTGCATGAAACATTATCAGCATGAACCGGATAGATACTTGAAAAAGTGTCTTTGAGATGTTAGGGGTAAGTATGATGAAGCAGGCAATCTAACCAGTCAAGCCACTAGTTTACTGGGCAGTGTTCAAGTCTAGTCACCGGTTCACTGGGATGGTGTTTATATAGTGCTTTAAGTACACCAAAACTGTTTTTTCAGACATAAACATCGGAAGCATCACCATCACAAGGAGAATTATGAACCACAAGATTTGATGAGGCGACGACAACGTGGTAGTGAAGTTCAGATCTCTGATGCTTTGAAACGTGTTCCGACAGAAACTGAAGAAGCCAACATGTTACAGTCAGTGGATCTAGAAGATATGGCCAGTATGTATACCTTAGTGTCATGTACTGTGGATTTGGTATTTATTTCTTGATTTTACCGTCAATAAAGAATTTGCAAGCTGACAACGGTTGGAATGGCCGATTGGGAAATTCAAAGGAACTTGGGAATGTTATTCCTACCGTGTATACCGCCTCAATAGCCTATTGGTACAGCGCCTGCTATGAGTGCAGGAGGTCCCAGGTTTGATCTCAGGTTGCGACGTACCAAAGACAATATATCAATGGTACCAGAAATTCCTTTGCTAGACGCTCTGCATAAAAGGGACAGAGATAATGTTTCAGATATAACATTTTATACATTTTCTATACCTAGATTTGCAATCTAACATAAATAATAGCTAATTATTATTTTTTTCAATACTTGAGTGCCAAGTTCAAGTATATCATTGCAATTCTGGGCTAGTAAGGACTTGTAATTCCAGGCCCAGATGACTTGTAATTCCAGACCTATATAAGGACTTGTAATTCCTGGCCTAGATGGCTAGTAATTCCTGGCCCAGATGGCTTGTAATTCCGGGCCCAGATAAGGACTCGTATTTCCGGGCCCAGATAAGGACTTGTCATTCAGGGCCCAGGTGGCTTGTAATTCCGTGCCCAGATGAGGACTAAGTTAATATTCTCATTTGCAGGTCATAGAATGGATAATATGGAAGGTTTCCATATCAAACATAAGATAGGGCGATCAAAGAAACATAAAACAACAGCTAAGATGGTATACGGTGGAAAGTCTGATAAGCCGAGGAGGAAATACTTCAAACAAACACATAAAACCTTCGATCACAGTCCTCATGAGGTAATGTACCAGCCCTGACAAAAATATGCGTAGCCTTCCCCAAAAACATGTCAGGATGCCTAAAATAAAATAACTGTTCGTTACCCAACACACAACCTACCCTCAAATCACCCCTCCCAAAAAAAGAAATTGCGAAATTCTTTTAATATTATGTATCAAAATATTATGCCTGCCTAGCTACCCAACCCAAAATGAGCAACAGAAACAAACAATATTTTATTTTAGGACTTAGGAATATTACGGTGACATAGAGGGGACACAGCCAATATTTATTTATTTATCATGTGCACACATGTAACTACCATTTGAGCATGGATTAGCTATTACGTGCGCATGTGATAGCTAATTTGTGCACACATGGTAATACCACGTGCACATGTGATAAATAAAAAGTTTCCTGTGTCCTCTCTATGCCACTGTAAAATATAGATTTGTTCCCAAAAAATCAAGGACAGTTACACTGGTTAAAAAATATTTTGCATTGATGTTCCCTTGTACAGTTGACTAATTAAATGGCAACTGTCAATGTTCATTGTCCAGACACTCTTTAATTCTTAATGAATTGTGTTATCTAATTAAAACTGATGGCCAAAATCACAGGAATTATATGGATGGTTTGGCGCCAAACCAAGGCATCTCTGTCGTGATACAGAAGTACTTAAAGCTGTTTTGTCCTTGCTCTTTTCTCTGAAACGGTATCAAGTGTGTATTGCAAAACAAAGGTAACTTGACTATCCCTACAGAAGAGGGTACCTTAGTTTTGTTCCGATCCATTTAAAGATTTGGTCAAACCTTTCGATGTGCAGATTAGAAACAGTTACGTGCATCAGTATATGCTTGCCACCAATGTATTTTATTGTTAGTGTTAAATGGAGTTTCGCTTGCTTGAATTTTATGGAAATGTGGCGATAATTATTGACTTGATTTGATCAAATTTGCCACATTGGGGTAGAAAAGTATAAATCTGTTTTTGTGGAAAAACTTCTTGAACTTATTAACAATGTTAAGTTGGCTTGGAAAGCGTTGGGCGAATCTTCGACGTCGTAAGAAAACCATTGAGAAAGGAAAGGTAGTACGTTTGTATTACAGAATTTGTATTGACTGTCAAGTTTTAATGATATAAATAAAAACCACTATTTGTGTTGAGTTTTAAAGATACAGAAAACGACTCAATGTGTTCAGTTTGTAAGAAGGACCTCAAAAATATGCACAAACTAAATACTAAACTTTTTAGAGTTACATAAATAAAAATGACCCTTTGTTCAAATTTTCGTGCAAAATAAAAATTATGATATATTATTAAGTACTAGAATTTATTATACATGATATCTGAGTTCTGTTCGAGCGTTACATCGATTTTCAGTTCCTGTGGTTGAAATTTTACTGTAAATAGATTGGTTTTAAATGTTCATCATATTTCAGGTATTTGTGGAACTAGACGAGTTGTATACTATGGATAATTTTGAAGTTGAGTGGAGAGAGAAAGCACGTTGGATCAAGTTTGAAGAGGATGTGGAAGAAGGGGCTGACAGATGGGGCAAACCTCACGTGGCCTCATTATCATTCCACAGTTTATTAGAACTGAGAAAAGGGCTGGAAAATGGTAATGTGTACACTTATCTCAAAATGTATATATATTTATTTAAAGGCTGAAAGATGGGGCAAATCTCATGTTCTCTCAGTATCATTTCACAGCTTGTTAGAACTGAGGAAAGGGCTGGAAATTGGTAACTTTAATCAATACCTAGTGTATTTAAATGCTTTTGTGCCGTTGGGAGAATGCTGTTAGTGCGCTGTTGTGGTAGTTCTCCATATGCTTTTTTTTCGTTATATAATAGTGGAAGTTATAAGGCCCCTTCACCTGGAAAAAAATCTTTAAAATCATGTTGTGTTCCCCATAAATGAAGTTTACCTCAACAAATCATTCCCTATGTTTCCAAAATACCAATATTTTTTCCCCTAATTAAAAGTAAGGCCCCATATCCCCAAGATTCCAAAAATGACAGAGGTCACAGGAGATAATAATAGATTATACTTGATATTTTGTGTTCAATGATTGGATTGGTTAACATTGTGTTTGCATTTATTTGATTGGTTGCTATTTCAGGTTCATTGATGCTTGACCTTGAAGTGACTGATTTGATTGGTTTAGCTCATCGTGTCGTTGAAGACATGGTAATACACGACCAGATTCCATCCGAGACAAAAGGTCAGGTGATGAGAACGTTACTGACGAAACACAAGTAAGTTTTCTCGTACCCTACATTATGTATTTAGTGTTGTTGTTTTGCGTGGTGTATTGAGTGGTCAATTGTGTTGATATTTTTGTTGTTATTCGCACACTTATTCACATTCAATTATTTTGATTTTTATCAGTTAATTTATTTTCCCATTCAATTATTTTGATTTTTATGGGTTAATTTATTTATCCCTTCTCAAATATTTTTCTTTTTATCTGTTTATGAATTTAATTATGCCCCCTCCCCCCATCTTTGATGAGGGCCATCTTGCTTTGCACCTGTCTGTAGGTCTGTCATATAAATTGGTTTCCGTTCAATAACTCAAGAGTTCAATTACTCAAGAACTCTTTGCCCTAAGATCTTCAAACTTTACATGAAGGTTGGTCATCAACAGTAGATGACCCCTATTAATTTGAGGTCAGTAGGTCAAAGGTCAAGGTCACTGACCTTCAACATGTTTTATTATGCAAATGGTTTCCGCTCAATAACTCGAGAATGCTTCGCCCTAGGATCTTTAAACTTTACAGCAGAGGTCAGAAGGTCAAAGGTCAAGTTCACTGTGACCTTCACCATTTTTGACTATCTGGCTGCCAAGGGTGCATACATGTATTACAAGCATCTCTTGTTATACTTTGGTTTATTGATTTATTTATACAATTTATTTATTTATTTATTTATTGACAACAACTCTAATTGCCATGAGCTCTGATTGTTACAGACAGACTCAGATGTTGCCATGGATTCTAGTTGCCATGGACTCAGGTAGCCATGGTTTCATTGCCATGGACTAACACTATTTAAGGTGTACATACCATCTTCATCACCAGTATCATTCATCATCCACTTACTGTTTGATATATTGCAATATTGTGAATCACTCAAAACTTACTACAGTAAAACTTCAGAAATAAGACCAATCCTTTGATGCTTCATTGTTATTCATGCCTCATGTTCAGCAAAATACAGAGTTAACAAGTCTTAAGCAGCCATTGGAAGGACACAAAGTTAATGCATTGTAAAGGGTAACCAATTAGACCAAATTAAGAGGTGGTCTTGATAGAATTTTTTATTTACAACTACAAATTACCACATGATTTCAATACAAATTGAAGGATAAGGACAGCCAATCAGATCACACCATATTAAACTCTTGGTCAGTAACATGCGATATGATTGGCTATCCTTATTCTCCAATTAAATTTCAAAACAATTAAAGGATAAGGACAACCAATCAGATCACACCATATTAAACTCTTGGTCAGTAACATGCGATATGATTGGCTATCCTTATTCTCCAATTAATTTTCAAAACAATTGATCTGGTCTTATTGCGTTCCTTCACTGTGACTTCTAGTGCCCACAAACACAGAGTTGTCTGTATGTTTTGTTTACCGTAGGATATGACATCATTTTCATTATCACATGGAAGTTAATTAGTAAATGTGCGAAACACACTCTCACTCAGGATTCTGCATCTTGTTAAAAAGGTCCAAGGTTATATGGCTGTGTTTGGAAACCAGTCTAAAAACTCAAACTTCTGATTGGTTCGTTCTGAGCTTAAATTTCAAAATTGACCAATGGTGTTGGTGGGTGTAGGTGTATTTGAAAATCAACCTGAAGCCGAAGCATCTGATTGGTTGGTTCTGAGCTCAGTCTTACAATTGACCAATGATAAGGCTTTCTTCTTAGACTGGTCTCCAGACTTCAGTTGAATAACCTTTGACCATGCATAAGTTGTAAAACTAATGTTTCACAGAATCTGACCCTTAAAAGTTTCCACTAAACTGATCCCTGGAACTATATGTATCTAGATAAACAACAAAATTGTGTCTCCTTTACAGATTTCTGTCAACAGATACCGTAAAGTCCCTGATTCGACGAAACAAATCGTCCGTGGATTTGCTAAATTTAGAGCAGAGGTTGTAATTACTGTATTATATTCAATTATTGGCACATAACATTTCACTGTGTACTGCGTTACTAGTCTTCCTGCAAATCTGAAATCATTTTTGTTTGGGTATTTTTTTTGGGTAATTTGTATGAAAAGTGTCAAATTTTGATACAAAAAAGGAGTAAACAATACATGGACAAAAAAGGAGAATTTTTTTTTTCGAAAATATTTTTGGAGAATTTTGATAAAAATTTTTTTTTAGAAATTGGGTGGAATTATGATCAGTGGCGGTGCCTCAAAAATAGCGTGCGATGAGTGATTAAACAACAGTATATGAAATTCAGATTTTCAGATGAAAAAGTTCAATTAATATCCTTTTTATCTTACTCTATTTTATGATTGGATGTTGATTCTGGTAGTTTGAAACCTGTATGCAACCTTACAAAAAACATCAATATTTTCTGTTACCTCTGTTTTTACCCTGTCCTAGTTTACACTGAGTTAGTTATTATTAATAATTAGATTGGTGTTTGTCCACAAATAATTGTTACACAATTGTTATTGGAGTTATGTTGTTATTTGTTGTTCTAATAATTGTTGCATTATTTGGAGTTGGAATTTTTTCTTTGACCTTGAGAAAAACTTATTTTTTAATTATGAAGGTCATTTTTTGTAACCATGGATACTTTAATGTACTGTTTGTTTGAACAGCTTTAAATCTAAATTTCAATTAAGTGTTTCAAATCAAAAGGTCAGAGTTCATTGTTATTAGTACTTTTTAGACACCCAAAATTCGAAGTCTAGACTTCAAGGTTACACTATTTAGCTGTCTTATTATGAGATCTGTGTTCAAGGTTAGATTTCAAGGTCATTTACTTCCTTTATGAAGGTCAAAGTTCAAGGCCATTTATTCTTAGACTAGACCAAAGGTCAGTTATCTATTGCTATCAGTGAAGGTGTTGGATCAATATGGCTTTTGTCACGGCTTTGATATAGCTAGTGCAGCTTTTTATGGCACAGGTCTCATGTAATTCCTATTAGATTAAATTGATGATAGTTTTAATTTAGTGCCTTAATTTATTGTCTTACTAGTATACTGTCAAAGAGAAATTATGCCTCTATTTATCCTGTTATGTGCCTGGGAATGTTGATCTGAATCTTTATTGAATGTGTCTGCTACTCTTCTTGTGAAATATGGTTCTCATTGTAATATATGTCGTCTTGAAGTCTGAATGAAATTTCTTAAGTACCAATGCTATAAACTGTGGTATGTGACTATTCTCAAGCTTCTAGTCTCTGATTGGTCCAAATGCAGTCTTTAGAATTGACCAATGACATAGCTGTATTTTCAAAAGTGACCAATAACTCAAAATTGATACTCGTATTGTTAGAACTGTGATCTGAAACTTGATGACAAGGCTGCATTTGGAAGTTGATGTGATCAAGATTCACTTGTATAACTTTGGGAGAAGAATGTCATTGTATCAAGACTCAGTTACATAAATTAATTTACATAGCAAGTAACAAAATAAGTTCAAATTCCTGTTATCCTCCCGGTTTTCGGTATTGAATTTCCCAATTTGAATACTATGACTATTTTTGAAGGTTGTGTACACTATTTAAGGCTTACAAATATTTCATTGAAGTGGCTGGTTCAATCTTGTTGTATGTTTAACTTAAAGGTAGATTGTCTCACAAATATTAAAAAATCTTCTCAAAATATTTTTTTTTAATAAGATTTTTTTTTTTGAACAAACTGGCCACTTTTACTTGATATGTTTGTAGGTTTTATTTATTTTGTTGCTGCTAAAAGTCGTGTGTTAGCAAAAAGTTTTGTGTTAGCAAAGCATTATTTTTGCTGACACATAAGTCTTGTACCTGGCTCTGTTTTTGGCCAGGTGGCTTAGATTCTGATTGCAATGGTAACATTTACTGACTATTTTCAAGAATGAAATTTCTGTTATAGTGCTTATGAATGTCTTTAATTGTTTGGAATATGTTCCAGTGTTCTATCTTCCTTTCTGTCTCTATTCTTACATGGGGATGAGAAAACATTACTAAGATGATATATTTACTGTACAAAAAGCGAATTTCAAGTTATAACAACAGCTACAACAACTGCTGATCAGGGGTGGTATTCAATATTGATCTTATTTAATTTGAGAATAAGGATAGCCAATCATATCACCTGTTACTGACCAAGAGTTTAATATGGTGTGATCTGATTGGTTGTCCTTATCCTTAAGTCAAGTAAGATCAATATTGAATACCACCCCAGGCCCCAATCTCCCGAAGCATCTCAATCTGAGCTGAGATAAATCTCAAATACTGTCATATGTCTTTGAGATAATTTCCATGGGAGACAAGACTCTGAAAGTTGGCACCACAAAACAGGTACATTGTTCTGAGTTAACTACATTCAACTTTTTTTAAACAAAAACTTAAAAATGATTTCAAATTTTTACTCTTGACTTTAGCGAAATCTCAATTTGAGTTGAGATTTCTACTTGAGATGCTTCGGGTGATTGGGGCCAGGATTTGCAAACGTAGAGACTCTTTCTTGACACTGGGAAGGCAGCACTCATCAGCAACAAATATCAAGTGTATAACAACAGCAGTAACAAAAACAACAGTTTTAAACATACATCAAATATAATAAACATTAAGAAGTAAAATGAATGATAATACGGGGGTATGTTGCACTGAACTGAAATCTTAGGTCAAATGTGATGAGATTTGGAAATGAAACAACAATGTAATAACAAATATCATCAATACTAACGATCATTCGGTTCAAATATGGAATGTATTGACTAACAATTTGAAGTAGCAAATTAAATGCTTATGTAGTTATATGCACATAGTTATATAGATGGTGCATGTTTTAGAAATAAAATAGGTAAAAATTGTCCAGAACAAGTAAACATTGACATGAACTAATTAACTTATTAATGCCATATGTACACATATAGGTTGAATATTGTATTTTGAGCATCTACCATTGGAATTATGACTGAGATTTTTATTTAAAGGTGCTGCCTCTCGTATTGGTGTATTGCAAAAATTAAATAAAGTTGTCAAATATTTTTGGTATAGTTGCCTGTATATCCTTTAAGGAGGTACGCGCACCTTTGATCTAACGATCGAATTTTCCTCAAAACCTCTTAAAATGACAGAACACTCTTCTAGAACAACATTGAAATCATAAAAATGATATGTCACCAAGCTTGTTTTCGACATACATGGCTTTCTAATGACCTACCTTTGTATTTTGTTCATTTTATCTATTTCCTGCATTTATGGCACCTTTGTGTTGTTTTTAAGATTTTTACTCTATGAAACCACTTTTAAGCAATGCATGATATTTTATGTGTTCAATGGTCGTTCCTATTGACATTAGTCACAATTTCAGCTGCCTGTTGAACAATTTCAGTATTTGAACATGATAATTGTTTTCCCCACCCACTTGCAAAAAAGTGTGATTTTCAAATGAACGTCAAAAAATATCTTAACGATCGAAAATAATTTAGAAATGTGAATAAGTTGAGTATCAAATAGAACACCAGTTTAGTCAAATAAAAAATAGGGATCACCAGCCTTTTTTGAGAGCTATTCATCAAAAAGTACTAATTATGAATAAATTCGCATAAAATTAACCTAATTTGCATATTGTAATGAAATAAAATTTTATTAAAAATATTTCAAAGTGTGGCTACTTCATTTTATACATGCAAAAAATAAAATGATCAAAAATATCTATTTTGTGCAATAGTATTATGTTTATTGTCTTTAATCAACATTCATATGCGATCATTGAAACTAAAATTCATGTTTGTTCCTACCTAGTACGATTTTGAAATTTCGCGCATGCGCACAAGGTAGCTCGGACCTCCTTAAACAACCACATTGACATCTAGAATAACTTACAAAACATGGGCATTTTGTAGTTATGTAGTATTTTTACATCCAAAATTCTGTGGGGTATTAATACCCTATAGAATTAACAATACTACCACTTAAATTGCCTGAAATTTGTTTCAATTGCCAAACAAGGGTTACTGTGTTTTAATGACAAATCATATTGTAGTTGAGTTTTTACTGGGTTTATACCGTTTCAAAACAAGTTGAAACCATAAATATAACAAACACAATCAATCTAATAGTAATAAATCATCTGTAAGGTATTTGTTGCCTCAGTCTAATAGTAATAAGTCATCTGTAAGGTCCTTTATTTGTTGCCTCAGTCTAATAGTAATAAATCATCTGTAAGGTACTTTATTTGTTGCCTCAGTCTAAAAGTAATATTAAATCATCTGTAATTAAGGCCCTTTATTTGTTGTCTCCACTCTATTCTGTTGTTCTGAACTTTGTTGTTTGCATGTGTGATGTATGTTGTTTATGTATAAATGCATGTTGTTTCTAGACATGAACCTCGTCTTGTGCATGTGGCTTGATGTTTAGAACCCTCCTGTGCTTCATGTGTGTTGGTTCTAAGTTCTGAACTACCGTATTTTTCCAAGTATTGTCCACACTAGTATTCACTCAGAATCGTAACTAAAAATTGAATACGTACTGTACACAGCTTTAGACATTTTCCGAGTCTCTGATGGGCAAAATCTGGAACATCCTTGTTCCTACTTTGTATTTTCATAATTTTTTTTATCAGATTTTTTTCTCTGAATCTTTTCAATTTTTTACCTGCATCCAATATACAGTTTACAGTTTATTCAAGAAATTAAGGCATAATGCCCATGGATCATGTTTACAATTGTTATTATAAATATATATATTCATGTATAACTACGCATGCAAAGAACACGCACTCACATGCAATACCACACATCCCACATACACGCACGCACGCACACACACACCCAAACACGCACACGCATACACATATGATATAAATGCACAGTTCAAAACTTTACATGTAGAATATTACAAAATATTTCGTGGTGAGAGGGTATGTTACAACATATTTATTTAAAGAACTTAATAAGAATGTCTGAGGTTAAGTTGTTTATGGAAAAAACTACATACAGAACACACACAACGCATTAGTTAAACCATGGTAATATGTACAAAGTTGGTAAATATATACAAGTAGTATCTATAACGACTTTTCTCTTAACTCAAAACAGATGCGTGCAATACTTGGGCACTTATGGTGTAGTGTTGTTTGATGTGCTTGTTGCTTGTAGATCTGAACTCTGTGTTGCATGTTGTATTCCATGGTTAGTCTGTGCTGTCACATAGAAACGCTAGAGGTGAATTTAACTCCTTGCATGTTAAGGAGCAAAGGGAGCATGCAATTTAAGGTGCATGTTTAGGGAGCATGACTTGTGATTAAAGGAGCATGCAATTAAAGGAGCATGTCAAGGAGCATATTAAGATGTGTTAATGTCAATGTTTGTCATTTTTACCTTATGTTGTATGGTTTCTTCGCATATCGTATGCTAGAAGTCTTTCTTTGGCAATGAACTACAAGGCTGCTAGTAGAATATAATTTTATGATCACCTGAATGCAGCTGATTCACTGTTTTGAATGAAATTGATGATTTGCTGTTGCCTCAGCTTAAGTAGTATCTTTGTAAGAGTTGGTCAAGATTAGCCTCACACAGAGCAGCAAGGCTCTAGCTGCAGGAAGGGGCATTCTTAAAGGTCATGCAGGGATGACCAAGATATTTTAGGAGTGGAAAAGGGGTTTCTGTTAGTAACAGGGGCTGAGTACTTACCATAATTATGGGAAGCTCCCAGATGGTTTTTTGGGGTGTTGGAAAAAAGTGTTAAAAGGCAATGCATTTTTGGCATCTAAAATAACTTTGAGCTTAGCTTTAAGTTTTGGGAAAAGTATTTGTTAAGATTATTTTGTGCATTTATTTGCTTCTGTTGTGCCAAAGATAACTTTATTGAATGTCACTAGGGATGTCTTAGTTTTCCCAGAGTAAACATGATTTCTAGTTTAAATTCATGTATGAATAACAATAATCTGGTTCTCATGAGTCTTTGGATCATAAATCTGTAACCAGTCTAAAGATGCAAAGTTCTGATTGGTTGATTTTGAACACAGTCAGAAAACTGACCAATGACAATGCTGTATTCTTAGACTGGTTTCAAAGTTTGTTTTACTATAACATCAGTCTATGAAATCACTCCTCACTGATTTGGATAATATCACAATTAGTTATAACCAGTCTAGAAGTTAGACCTTGGTATTAACCCTTTACTCCATGCCTTCTTAATTCATTTTACCCAATGCTCTAATCTGATGCGGCCAATTTTTTTTTGGGGTAGAGACATTTTATTAAGTAGGAACCATTCTGTATTTTATAAGAAAATAAAATACTTTTCTATGATCAAGTTAAAAGTTTATTACTTTTAACTTGTTCAATGAATTTGTCTTACTTTAACAATTACCCTATTATAAAATGAGCAATATTTTGTTGATAGCAAAACTGGGGCTCTAAAAATAAGTTTTAATATTTAAATGAATTTTTCAATAAAAATTTTTCTTCACGTGAGCACATTATTTTGGGGCTTAATGTCAATAAAAAGTTTTTTCTTCAAGTCGGCAGATTATTCAAGGGCTTTGTCAATAAACTCTGCGATCAAAGTTAATTTTAATTTGTGTTTAAGGGATGATCAAACCTATCTCCATGTGCATTAATTGCAAATTAATTGGGCGATACAAGGCTTGAATTGGTGTCTCTATGGAGTTGAGGGTTAACATGTGGCCAACTAGCATGTATGCTGTACTAACATCAACATATGTATAACTGTATAGTTTCATCATCTAACATCATGCACTTGTACTAAATTTTACTATTTTTCTTAAGTACAGGGTGTTAAAAAAGTTTGTTCTCAAATTTTAAGTTTCAATAGTTTAATTTTCTAAGGTCAGAAGAATGTAAAATTTTCAGGTTAGTATCCAGAGGGTTCAACCATTGTTCTTATCTTGATAGCATTAAATGAAGCTATTAAATTAAGAAATTAAATTGTACACTGATCACATAGCTCAGATCAAATTTAGAATCAATTTAAATTTTGAGAACATACTTTTTTAACACCCTGTATATACAGACATTCACTTCATGTATTATGATTACTATGAATAACTACCAGTATAATATACATGTGAACAAATGTGTTTGAACATGTACTGTGTGTCTCCATAGCTCAGTGGTTAGAGCGCTTGTCATCTAATCTGGTGATCTGGGTTCAAATATAGGTGGAGGCACTTGTATGCCTGCCATATTTCAGCAGAAAACTGACTGGCAAATAAAGGCTTACTTAATGCTTGGCATTTTTTTTAGCTGAAACAATGTGTTTGAAGATATTTTTGTACCGTCAGGATCAGATGGCTTTATGTTATTTTCTGTTTCAAATTCTTGCTTTCAAATTGCTTTAGCTTTAGTAGACTGATCGTACCAGGGAAACAGGATAACTCTCAGACATCTTGATGTTACATTTATAACAATCTTTTGTTTCTTATATTATCATATAAACTTTATTTTATCAAAGTCTGTGCATAGAACTTTTGATATTTAACTGCAGATTTCAACTAAACTTCAGGATTTCTTAAAAAATAAGTTAAAAAATGTTGCTGTTTTGAATTTGTCAACATAATTTTGATTAATGACATAATTCACTACTGAGGAACTAGGCAAAGCCATGATATATGTTGAAATTAGAAATTTTCAGTTAATTAAGCTGATAATCTAAAAATTAGCATAAAATATGTATATATGTACATTTTTAATTGTGTTTTAAAATGGCTATTTCATTTGAATTTTGTAATTTTTGTAGCATTTGTTTTACTTATAATTGTTAATTCTTTGTGTATACTTGTTGTACTTTGAGATGAAAATTATTCTTTTTGTCCTAACATAATAATATGCCCTCCTTCAAAGCAGTTTTTTTGTGTTCAAATGTGTTACTTTAACAGTCTTTTTTTACATTTAGAATACTTTGTTCATATTGTTGCTACATCACATTATGTATTTGTGATTATTTCTTCACTCATAATATATAAAGGCCTAAAGTAAGATATTTTTGTTTCCCCTCCAAAAACAAACCCACCAGCCACACCTGCACCAGCCCGAAATATTTTAATGAGCAATTAGACAAAATGAGGGGTGGGGGTGCAAAAATCAGTAAAAGTTTTTCAATATGTACTTTTGTCAAAAATATTGATAAAAAATATTTTTACCACCCAACTACAAACCCAACCCTAAATGACATGGATCGTGGGAAATTTGGGAGACCAACAATATTTTAATTTTTGCCAAATTTAGGTGGCATGGCACAAAAGCCAGTCTCCATTTATGGTGTTGATTGAATGATACACTGCAACATAGTGTATTATACTCCCTCCTTCGATGGAGAGTTTATATATACTCTGAGTTTTTTGTGTTCAAATTGTGTTTTTTGTGTTCGAATTTGTTATACTGTAAACAACATATTAATGTATTGTTTATTTTTCTGTTGTTTTAGACACAAGAGGGAACAGCAGTCGTTGATGAAGACCTTCTCACAAGCTAGTTTCAACGCATCAAATCCCAACTTAACAACCCTTCCGCAGAATACAGTATCCAGAAATTCTATGCATCAGTCAAATAACTCAATAAACCATAGTTATGGTCGATCGTTGTCGGTACCTAATTCTGAGACCAACCACCATGCTGCTAGAGTAACTATAACGGAAGACGAGCCAATCAAAGAGAAGAAGTCTAAGAAAAAGAAGAAGAACGATTCTGTCGGCGATCCCGGGAAATTGGAATTTGTAAAAGTCGATGTTGATAATAATACGGTAATTTTTTCAACTCTGTACATCAAGTATGTCAGTTTTGAACTTTAAATTTTACAAGGCATTGCATCAAAATGTATTTGCATATAGATAAGGTGCTTGTGTCAAAAGTTGTGTCCAAGACATAAAGGGTTAAGGTCAGGTGACTGCCGTAGGGGCAATTTATTAACTGTTAATAACATACTTCTCTAACAATGTGACTATTGTTTTATACACCCGTTGAAAACAGAAACAGGATAGCTTCCTTAATTTGTCTGTACTCGAATTCAGACAGTTTGGATGTGATCGTCTTCAAACTTGGTGACAGTGTTAATGGGCATAATATCTAGGACAAATTTGATTATAGGCCCAATCGGCTAATGCCTTCTTGGATTATGGCCCTTGATTTACCTAGAAATTGAGAAATGTACCAAGATTTTTATTAGGCATATTTTGAGACATTTTGACTCTTGTTTGTATATGTTTATACCTAGGCTCAACAAGATGGTGTCCATATAGGGCTAATACCAAAGGAGGCTGAGGACAGTAAGGATGTTAAATCAGACCAGAAAATGAGCTTAATGAGACGTATTCCCCACGATGCTGAAGCTTGCTCCGTATTGGTCGGCTGTGTAGATTATCTTGATAAACCAGCCATGGCTTTTATAAGGCTTGCAGAAAAACAGGTGAGTTATTGTTTCCAGGGTACTGTTTTATCAAAGTTCTTAGGAAAGTCTCTTCGTATACAACATACACAGAAATAATATGCTGAAAAGTCTGAATCAAAGTCGGCTAAACTTTGAAAATGCAGTTTCGGTAGAGATTTTCTTTGGGATTGGAATGATGGTGATGAATTTAAGGAACAGTCTTCTGATTCTGGAACGCTTTTTGAAAGTTAATTGCCGGTCAGTTTTCATGACTTTCCTTATGGAATATGAAATTAATATTCATTAATATCTTAATTATTATTTGCTTTCTATTTATTAAGTAAAATTGTTTTACAGGTGCTAGATAATTTGACGGAGGTACCTCTACCTGTTAGATTTATATTCATTTTACTCGGCCCTGAGGAAGCTAGCATGGATTATCATGAAGTTGGTCGATCTATTTCTACACTGATGTCAAACCAGGTAATATTATATACCGCAATTGTAGCAAGGGGAGGTAATTTAACATTAATTGTCTCCCTTTGACCTTATTGTAGTAAGGGAGGTAATTGTCTCCCTTTGACCTTATTGTAGCAAGGGGAGGTAATTTGGCATTAATTGTCTCCCTTTGACCACATTGTAGCAAGGGGAGGTAATTTGGCATTAATTGTCTCCCTTTGACCTTATTGTAGCAAGGGGAGGTAATTTGACATTAATTGTCTCCCTTTGACTTAATTGTAGCAAGGGGAGGTAATTTAGCATTCATTGTCTTCCTTTGACCTTATTGTAGCAAGAGGATGTAATTTAGCATTCATTGTCTTCCTTTGACCTTATTGTAGTAAGGGGAGGTAATTTAGCATAAATTGTCTCCCTTTGACCTTGATTTGACTTTTGTATTGTTGTGACCTGCCCGACCTATGGTCACATGTTTAATTTGAAGTATATTATTAATGAATATCCTCATATTACTTTTAATGACTTAATTAATTATGTGTTTAACAAACAATAATGAATATCACTACAATTACAGATTGTCAAAATAATTGGTGCGTGCCCGTATTAAAAAATCTACTTAAATATAAGGTTCAATTTTACCTTGGTAAATGTTCGAAAAAATACCCTGAAAATACAAATTCTACCTTAAAAAATCCTTGAATTTGGGTGTGAGAATTGTGTATGAACCATGCATTACTATTTGTATTTCTAGCACTTTCATGAGATAACTTACAAAGCTGAGTCAAGATCGGAAATATTACATGCTATAAATGAGTTTCTGAACGAGTCGATTGTGCTGCCACCTGGTGACTGGGACCAGAAGACGTTGCTTCCTATCATGGACATGTCACGAAAACGTGCAAAGTTACGGAGAAAAAAGCAGAAAAAATTGGAAGAACTTGAACGTAGGTTACCATAGCAACACAATTATGTAAAGCATTGATTTTAATTAGTTTTGATTTTAATTAGTTTGGTTTAATCATTTACTCCATAAACGCTACAGAATTCCGATTTAAATGCTATGAATAGCTAATGTCTGAAATGACCCGAACTTTGGACAATGTCCGTGTATCCGATGTGCACTCGATGTCTAGGCATCATACTGGCGGGTAGATGAGTGAGTATGATAAATGCATATTTTTAAAGAGATTTAAAATTACTCTGGCAGCTGCACGGTCACAAAAGTTGCTATTGAACGTTTGGAGTATGAGGCTGTTCATTTTCTGAATGTAAAAATATGTCATAGACGTTGATAGTTTTCAGGAAAAGTCATGGAATTTTGTTTAATGACCAAAATAAAATTTTATATAACAACCATTTATGTTATCCACAGAAAATAAAGACATAATTATTATAAATGTTTGCATTTCAGAATTAAAACAAAGAGAAAAAATACACAAAATTCCGATGGATCCGTTGAAAAGAACTGGTCGACCTTTCGGTGGTCTTATTAACGATGTACGTCGACGTTTTCCTCATTATGTCAGTGATTTTAAGGATGCTTGCAACCTGCAGTGTATAATGGCATTGATATTTATATTCTTTGCCTGCTTGTGTCCGTGTATTGCATTTGGTGGTCTCTACGGTAAGTACAATTTCAAGAAAAATTATATGATCAGGGGTCCTACAATTCCTGATTAGTCCAGGGGTCCTACATTTCCTGATTAATCCAGGGGTCCTACAATTCCTGATTAATCCAGGGCTCCTAGAATTCCTGATTAATCCAGGGGTCCTACAATTCCTGATTAATCCAGGGCTCCTACAATTCCTGATTAATCCAGGGGTCCTACAATTCCTGATTAATCCAGGGGTCCTACATTTCCTGATAAATCCAGGGGTCCTACAATTCCTGATCAATCCAGGGGTCCTACAATTCCTGATTAATCCAGGGGTCCTACATTTCCTGATAAATCCAGGGGTCCTACAATTCCTGATTAATCCAGGGTTTCTACAATTCCTGATTAATCCATCCAGGGTCCTACAATTCCTGATTAATCCAGGGGTCCTACAATTCCTGATTAATCCAGGGTTCTACAATTCCTGATTAATCCAGGGATCCTACAATTCCTGATTAATCCAGGGCTCCTACAATTCCTGATAAATCCAGGGCTCCTACAATTCCTGATCAGTCCAGGGGTCCTACAATTCCTGATCAATCCAGGGGTCCTACAATTCCTGATCAATCCAGGGTTTCTACAATTCCTGATTAGTCCAGGGGTCCTACAATTCCTGATTAATCCAGGGTTTCTACAATTCCTGATTAATCCAGGGGTCGAACAATTCGTGATTAATCCAGGGGTCCTACAATTCCTGATTAATCCAGGGGTTTCTACAATTCCTGATTAATCCAGGGGTCCTACAATTCCTGATTAATCCAGGGACAATTCCTGATTAATCCAGGGGTCCTACAATTCCTGATTAATCCAGGGGTCCTACAATTCCTGATTAATCCAGGGGTCCTACAATTCCTGATTAATCCAGGGGTTCTACAATTCCTGATTAATCCAGGGGTCCTACAATTCCTGATTAATCCAGGGGTCCTACAATTCCTGATTAATCCAGGGGTCCTACAATTCCTGATTAATCCAGGGGTCCTATAATTCCTGATTAATCCAGGGGTCCTACAATTCCTGATTAATCCAGGGGTCCTACAATTCCTGATTAATCCAGGGGTCCTACAATTCCTGATTAATCCAGATTTGCTGCACTAGAACGAATGGAAAAATACGAAGTATTGACTTAGTTTAATATGGTCATTTGAAATTTCATGATTATGCTGAATTTCAACAATAGAACAATCTTTAAAGGACAGTTAGGTGTAGAAGTGTTTACTAATTGTGTATATAATTATTTAGGCCTTTAGGTCAAGGATAACCCATGAAAATGCAAGCACTTATTTCCAATGGGGTCCTGTTTTTTTTTTGCTGAAGGGACAGCGAGTAGAAGAAAGCGTTGTGCTACAAGGAATCCGGGTGCGTTACCCTAGCTCGTTCTGAATAGACTCCTTGGTTCTTTAATTAACGTGCCTGGTGTATAGCACCAATACACGCGAGACTACCTCTGGGTTTCTAACCAGTTCATCTCTAGTTGGGTGGGAAACACTGAATAGCGTTTCAGAAATGACCAAGTGTCCCGGCCGAGATTCAAACCAGGGACCTCTCGATCAGTAGTCAAGTGCGTTATCCACTCGACCACCGTGCCACAAGTAAATTGCACACCTAAACAAGACTTTTTTGAAATTTAACATGAATACTTGGTACCAAGCCTTGCTGTGCATATTGTTAGGAATTTAAGGTCAGAAGCTTTTTGCCAGAGTTATGGCCCTTTGCGGGAGACATTAGTTTTTGTGTAAAAAATCATTCTAGTTTCTGTAGCACAGTACAGATTCTGTAAAGCAACACCATTTCGGAGCTGTTAATATTTGACGTTGTTTAGAGAGTTGTTGCTCTTCAGAGGGCCAATATGAAGAGGTTGTATTTCAAGAAATGATTCCATGTTGTTTATATTTGTAGGTGAGAAGACGTATGGAAAGATCGGTCTTGTAGAAACAATTCTGGCCACATCTATAACAAACCTTATATTTGGCTTCTTTTCTGGTCAACCTCTTATATTATACGGTGCAACAGGTCCAGTCTTAGTGTTTGAAAAACATCTGTTTGCTGTGAGTAATATTTATACTAATTCCAACTTATATTAATCACTCTGGACTCTTCACTCCTGTTGTTATCCATTGCCATGAGGGTATGAAAGAAGAGAAGTCAGTTTCCATTTCATGCCGAGAGTCTAGCAACAGAATTTCTGGTAGATGATTTTTATTTCGTCCTTGGTATGACGCGGCCTGGGATTAAACCCGAGACCTCTCATATTCGAAGCGGACTCTCTACCACTAAGCTATCGAGGAGGCAGTATGTGAAACTTGAATAGTTTTCCTTCATTACCTGTACATACTACGAGTATGTGTTATATAGAGTGGATGGTAACAAAAAATAATATTATTGTGATCCCCTATTTGGGATATTCTATAACAAGAATTTGTTTTGTATAATTGACAGTTTTGTAAGTCGAGTCATATAGATTTATGTTTTGTATATTTGACAGTTTTGTAAGTCGAGTCATATAGATTTCCTGACCTGGCGTGTATGGATAGGTCTGTGGGTGTTCATTATTACGATGATAGTGCTGGCATTAGAGGGTAGTTTTATCGTGAAATATATTACACGATTTGTCGAAGAAGTATTTGCAATTCTGATCTCACTTATATTTATCAATGAAGTGGTGCAGAAACTTATAGAGGTAAGATTCAATGTTGTTTATTTATTTTTATGCCCCGCCCCCTTCTTAAAAATGTTCATGGACTTTGCATTTTGTCCCCCCGATTTTAATTTCTTATTTTTGGTTTTCAGAAAGAAACATACATTGTTGAGTGTTTCAAAGCGAATCCAATGTAACCAAAAATTTTGTTTTACCAAATCTGATGTTATACATTACTTGGAAAATTAGGCGACGACTCACCAGTTGGTTGGTTGGTGCGTTATAATGCCATCTAAAATCCTTTTTTCAGGAAAACCAACAATAACACATTTTAAACACTTCAATTATTTTTAAAATACCAACATTTCGGCTTTAAAACTTTCGCTATAATTTTTTTTTTTTAAAATCTCAAAGGTTTTATTGTATATTGTAGGTATACACAGAACACCCGCTCAGGGAGAAAAGTTTTTACTGTGATAATTTGGGTATAGACGAAAGTGATAGCGCTGAAAGTGTTGAAAATGTGACTAAAGCTATAGCAAACATAAGTGCAGTGACTGTAGGTCCGATAGCTCAAGCTTTGATACGGACTACGTTATCAAGTTCTAGTGAGGAAAGTATTGATGATGATGACGAACATGTACACGATTTATCTACTAAATTAGACATAGATTCGCATGGAAAGTCTCATTACTCGGAGAATATAAACGAACCCAACACGGCACTACTGTCAACTATCCTGATATTTGGTACATTCCTGATCGCTTATTTCCTCAGGATATTTAGAAACAGTAGATTCCTTGGACGTAGTGTAAGTATCATCAATTGATAATTGTCATGCAATTTGTGTGTGATGTCATAGATGTTGTCATGGAATTTGTGTGTGATGTCATAGTTGTTGTCATGGAATTTTGGTGTGATGTCATAGTCTTTGTCATGGAATTTTGGTGTGATGTCATAGACGTTGTCATGGAATTTTGGTGCAATGTCATGGAATTTGAGTGTGATGTCATTGTTGTTGTCATGGAATTTGTGTGTGATGTCATAGTTATTGCCAGGCAGTGTGTATGATGTCCGTCCATCTGTAGACCAAATTGTT